>OX422210.1:595025812-596334241 GCA_949130495.1 Sambucus nigra | reverse complement strand
TGTCGACTACCTGGCTGAGGGATATCAGCTAGTTGTCGGGGAAGTGTGCGCATCGCAGCGACTGGGGATCTTAGGGAGAGAGAGAGAGTTTTGGGGTTTGGGATGAGTCTCATTTGTTTTTCTTCTTTTCTGTAAAAAATATAATGATGGCGATATATATATATATATATATATATATATATATATATATATATATATATGAAATGAATGGGATTTTATTTATTTATCTTCACTTTAAATGACTTAATATATACATCATTTTTATTTTGGTTACTGAGACTGTAAAAAGGAATATAACTACTCAAGAGAAAATTTAGGATGAGTAAAATATAGGAAGAAAAAATCCTGAATTCTTTGAAATAAGGATTTATTTTTTGAGTTTTTTGATTTTGACAAAAAAAGAAGGATGGAATTTTCTAAAAATAGGTGGATACCGATCGGCATGCCCTTTGTCCTACCTATTGGCAGGTCAGTCCAGTCAAATCATCTTAAGGCTTTGATTGCACTTTGTTCAGCTACTAGTACTTGATGGGGTAATATTTCATTCGGATTTTGCAGGCCCCTTATTTTTTAGCCAAAATTTTCATGTATTAAAAGGGGGTAAGGTGGGGAGGTTTCTTCACCCATTCACATCTCCTTTCTCTTACTTATTTCTTGTCTGTGTCTTATCATTTCCAAAATGTCCCTTCCCATAAGTGAGGAATTTTCCTCTTATCTTGAGAATTTAGAAGCTATGTGTTCGTACAATGTAGACTATGATGCCTTTAACCTGCGGCAGGTCTCTTTGTGGTGCAACCGACCCATTGATTGGAACATACTGACAGAGGCAACGCAATTTTGGTACCCCGAGGATCATGTTTTTCGTTTTGGCTTAGATGAGGTCTGCCCAACGTATGAGGATTTTTTTGCTATGTTGGGGTTAAATCCTAATGTGGCGACGACCATGCCTGAATTCTCTCGGTTTTCTCGGGAGTTGTTGGCAGGTCTTCTCAATATCTCTCCTTCGACGACTTGGCCATTGGTTACTGGAGGAATGATCTCCTTCCCAGCTGTACTATATTCCATGCATCTGCGAGATGTCAATGATGCGGGTCATGCCGGAGCCGTTACCCTTAGCTTAACTTCAAAGCTACTGCTGGTGATCGGGGATCTAATGGTGGACCCCCAACTTATTGCCATTACTATGAGGAAATCATATTATCGTAATCCAATAAAAGTGATACTGGAAGAGACCCTGAACGGACTAGATGCTTGGCGGGAAGACCATTCTGATTTTCTGAGAGGTAGGCCGATTATGCTATTCATGTGGCTATCTAAGAGATTCCGTTTGGCTCCCCCCCTGAATATCCCTTGGAAACTGTGCCAAATTTCTTCACCCACTATTTCATTTGCTTTGGCCCAACCATAGGGAACAGGGTAAACTGGTTTGTGGAGCACGGGACCCGATGTCTGTGCTGGTCAGTGCCCTGGTGGGGGGAGTTTTAGCCCATTCAGGAATCGGGGGAATACCGGTATGTTCGATTTGTTAGCCTCTGGCAGACCTCCTTTTATTTTCCTTGGCGGCTCGTGCGTCAAGTCAGATGGGAGCAGATTTTTCCCTCCCGTACCCTAGATTTCTTTTTTGTAGAGGATTTGATAGAAGGAATGCGCATACGGTTGGGCACTTTGTGGAAGAGTGGTCATTCATCAACTATCATTCCCAATCTGTTGGTAGGGTTTAGCATGTGTTCGAAGATTATATGGAATGGCCGTGGAAGAGGGTGGTGGATATAATCTTGGCAGAGGAGAGGGGCAGAGATGGTTTGCCATGTTTGACACTATAAAGTGGGCGTAGTGGTTTTCTCTAGGCTGGTCTGGGCTTACCAATCCACGGAGCGCATTCGTTATACCATCTAGGTAGGGGAAGTTTGGGGGCTTCAAGGAGCAGATGATGATGGGGCTGGATCTTCTTAAGATTGTGATATTTATGAAGCTTTTGTATATCTGGGATGTATTTGGTTGTTTTTTGGTTGTGGGAATAAATTTGGTAAGGTTTGGTTAGTTATTTTATGTGTAGTTAGGTTGGCAGGGGTAGTTGTTTGACTCCCTACGCTGATGTTTCGTGTAATCTTACCAAAATTTCCCAAAATGGAATAAAAAAGGATTTTAATCATATTGTTGTGCCTCTTGATGAGTTTTATATTTAAATTATCTCTACTAATCGCTAAGGTATACATAATCCTTTTGTTCATGTAAATGATAAAATGAACTGTCGTTCTGAGAGGTAAGAAAATAATATCATTTTGTGAAAAAGAAGGGGACCGTGCCCATATAAAGGATATGAGTTGCCTACGTACCTCTTGGAGTTTTAAAACTTTCATTTTTGAAAGCAAAAGGTTTTTTTGAGGTTTAGGCCCCATTTAGTTCTGAGTAGAGAGAAATGGATATTTTTATTTTTTTTTAGAATAAAAGGGGGATGATAGGAGTCGTAGTGCACCGAGATTTCGGACTAGGATTAGAATTTCTTGAGATGATCCAGGTTGACTGGACGAGCCATCTCTTATCTGTCAAGGTCAGTGAGCATAGCGGTGCCACCGAACAGGATCCTCTTCATGATGTAGGGGCCATTCTAGTTTGGCTTGAATTTTCCTCTGGGGTCCCAAACGGGTTCCATAATTTCTTTGAAGGCTAGATCCCCTTCTCGGACACCACGGTCCTTGACTCTCTAGTTAAAAGATCGCGCTATCTGACGATGGTACCCCGGTATATGATATAGATCCTTTAGTCTCCTTTCGTCCAAGAGTAACAACTCATTAAGTCAGCTCTAATGCTTCAAAAACTTGACGCGACTTTAAAAGTGTTTCTAGTGCGTGCTTCTATCGACTCAAGTGTAAGTTGTAACACCCCGAACTTTTAGGGATTATTAAATTACATTAGTGGGTGTAATTTGGAGATTAAGGGAAATCCTGTGAATAGAAATTTTGGGGTTTATGCACATTTGATTATTACTGGTGTGTGTTTCATTTACTTTTAAGACTAAGTAAATGAGTTGGATTATTTTAATTACATGTCGCAGTTGGATAAAGCGACAAAGGATAATATTGTAATGGGAAAATCCGCATTGAGATGTATTGCGGTCAAGTACCTCAGATGGAGATTTCGAGTGTGCGGTTGGCCTTAAAATGGCTGAGATAGTCAGAATAGAGTATCCGGAGGTCGTAATTGAGTTCGAGGAATTTTTGGATTAAAAGGAACTCGCAATTGAGTAAACGAGTCATTTTTGGGTTTAAAGGGATAAACTATATAAGGCACGGGAGAGGTAAAGAAAGAAAGGAAAAAGAGAGAAAAGAAAGAGGAGAGGAAAGGAAGAGAGAAAAGAGGAAGAAAAGGGAGGTTCCGGCCAAACTCCGCGGGATTCGACTCGAGGTTGTCGAATTTTATCCACGAGGCAAGTGTTTACTTGCTTTATTTCCTTTTGAGCATAAATATCATATTATAATTTGGTAATAACAAATTATATGATTTTGGGGTTGGGTTTTCGTGAATCAAAACGGGTTTTCGAAAGTTAAATGAGTAAACCCCGAATAATAACCAATTTGAGAAACCTAGGATTTAATTAAAATTTATTATTGGTTGTGGGTTCTAGAATGTTTAGAACCCTTTTCATTTGGGTATATGTAGTTGATTGAGGTTGGAGGACATTAGGTGAGGAGACAAAAGCTTGGTATAAGCTTTAATGGCCAAAACAACTTCTTGGAGAAGAAGCTGTCCGGAGCGATCGATTGATCAATGGCCCAGGGTCAATCGATCGATCCTTCAGGATTTTTGGCAATTTTGCCTAGGGTTTATTATATGGAATAAATTCTAATTTTAATTGATTCTAGTTTATTTAATTAAGTAAATGAAGATTCATTGAGGGAATTAATATCTAGCCATTTGAGGAAATTTATAGGGGTTAGGAGGGTGCTAATATGTGCGGCACTAAAAGTACAATTTCGAGGAAAAATAAATAGATTGAGGAATTAAATGTCTAGGGCTCCTAAAATAGAGTGGGGACCTATAAATAAATTTAAAAACGGTATGTAAACTTTAGGTTCATGGAAAATGGTATCCATGACATATTTAATCGAGGGTGTTTAAGATGAGTAACACTCGAAGGAATATTTCGACGGGCGATTATATGGAAATAATTGTGCGGGTAGATAATGAAATCTTATGCCGACTAATTTAGTAAATCCTATTAGGCGACTAGGATGGAATTTGGGTTATAGGTTAAAGATAAGTTGAGGGTATACTTATATAATTGTTATGAATTAGGATTTTTGGAGAGTATATAAATGCCTAACAGCGATCAAGGCGCGAGGTATATTTATGTAAGGGAATACTTAAATATCATTTTACGATTGTCAATTATATCCATGTATCCATTTGAGGAGTGATAAATGTGTGTGTGTGTGTGTGTATATATACGATGTGAATATAGTATATATTGTATGATATGAATACATATATATCTACGTGTGTAGGGTATATGTGTATTTAGAGGCTGATTCCACGAGATTTCCTTTGGCGTAGGGTATATGTGTATTTAGAGGTTGATTCCACGTGACTCGAGTCCTCACCTCGATCGCATACAAGGACTCAAGTGGTGTGGGTGGATGGTCACAAAGAAGGAATTCATCTATCTTATCTTTCCATTTTCTCTCTTCTAAGGGACTAATTGAGTACAATGGAATTTAGGCTTCAACAATGAGGCTCTCATCCACCAACCCGAATTCTTTCTTAAAGTCCTATAGGCTCTTATCTCGTAGATCTCTCTATGGCTTGATCTCTGAATATTCTCTCACACCCTCATCGAACCTATCTCCCCCTCTCACGCCTATGCGCTCACTCTCGCTCTTAATAGAGATCACTAAACACCCCTCCCCCACTTCTTGATCAATGTAAGGATTATCGCACTCATTTGATGTAACGAGACATACCCCCACCATTTCTCTCATATGATTTCTCTCGACGTGCTCATTTACTGTTTCTTCCAACAAATCCCTCTCTCACAATTCACTCTCATCACCCTCATGCTTGGGTATGTTGAAGATATTTGTTTCGAGAGTCATGTTCCCGAACGTGTGTTGCATTTTCCCATTGCTTGTATTAATCAACGTATTAGCCGTGACAAAGAATGGGTGGCTAAGAATCACAGGAACATGATTACTCGGTAAAGCGGAGGGCTCCTCGTCCCAAATGATAAAATCCACCGGGAAGTATTAAGTGTCAACTTAGATAAACACGTCCTCAACGACCCCCCGAGGTATCTTCAAGGAACGATCTGCAAGTTGGAGAGTCATTTTTATGGGCTTAAGGCCCTGCAAACCTAATTGCTTATAGATGGAATTGGGGGTATGTTAACACTCGCCCCTAAATCTATTAGTGCTCTCTCGGTTCGGTTCTTTCCCATGATGCACGAAATATTAGGTGCACCCGGATCTTTAAATTTTGGTGGAAGGTCACTCAACAGTACTGAGTTGACGTTCTGTACTAAGAACACATTTTTTTTACCTTTAGCCTACGTTTTACCATGAGTATGCTTTTAAGAAACATAGCGTACGCGGGAATTTGCTTTATGTTCTTAAGAAAAGGTAAATTAATATTTCCTTGCTTAAGAACGTCTAAAACATCATCACGAGAGGTCTCTTTAGAGTGGGATAATAACCGTTGAGGGAAAGGTTCAATAGGGGGTGGTTTCACTACGACTTTAGGCTCACTAGTGTTTTCCTCGTTGTCACCCTCATTTAAGGGGGCATCTTCGGCCTCTTTCGTGTCGAGCAAAACCTCTTTATCTTTAGGTTCATCGTGTGGGGGAGGTGATAAATCAACAAATTTCCCACTACGTAGAGTGGTGACTGGTTGAAATTTCTCTTGATGGTCATTGGAGGTAGAGATAACACTAGGTTGACCTTAGGGAGGTCTTTGGCCTTGGGCCGAAAATTTACCCTTCTTTTGGATATTTAAGGACGATTGCAATTTTGAAATATTCGCATGTATTTCGGTAAATATTTGGGCATTTTGAGCATTAGTTGCATTTTGAGATTGTATAAATTAGTTTAAAGCATCCTCGAGATTTCTCCTCGGCGGGGTGATATACGACGTGGGAGGTGGTTCTTGCAAATGTGGAGCTTGTTGAAAATGCAAAGCGGTGGTGGAGGAGGGGAAACGTGTGAATTATGATTCAACTCGGCATTTTTGTTTCCCATAACTAAAACCAGGATGGTTCCTCCACAAAGGGTTGTAAGAATTCATGTGAGGGGCATTTAAATTACCCTTAAATCCTCCTACCGCTTCCACCTGCTCATGAACATGACTTTGTAGGTGGGTATCGTTGGGCATTCCTTCGTTTAATGGACTGCCTCATAAATTGCACACACCTTCTCTTTCATAGCTCGGGTGGATTCGATTGTTTCTATTTACCATGATTCGACTACATCCTCCAATCTTTTCTCAATTTGGCTAACTCGAAGTTACCACTCTTCTTCTTTGTCCAATTAATAGAGGTCGGACGCGAAAGGAGCAGTGGACGTTTGTCAAACCCGGGTTTGGGTGTTAGGATCGGATGTGTCCCATGCTTGAGTAGTCTCGGCGACATACTTAAGATGGGCCTCTGCATCATTAACATCAAACCCCAAAAAATTCTCCATTACACATAGTCTCAACGAGTTATTTTGAAGCTATATTTAGCCCATGGTGGAAGAAAGAGATAAGGCGATACTTATCAAAACCGCGATGTGGGCATGTGTTGACTAACTCGTTGAACCTCTCCTAGCATCGATCAAATGACTCATTTTCTTGTTGTCTAAAAGTTTGAATTTGAGCCTTGATGGAATTAGTTCTATGTTGGGGAAGAATTTCAAAAGAAATTTGGATTGCCTATCTCTCCATGATCCAATTGAGTTCAGTCATATTGACCATAGCCATGTCTTAGCTTTATCCTTCAAAAAGAAAAGAAAAAGTTTGAGTCGAATGACGTCTTGAGTGCAAGCTTGATCGCTAAACGTATTACACGCCTCTTCGAACTCACAGATATGGAGATAAGGTTTTTTTGAATCCATACCGTTAAAGGTGGGAAGACTCTCGATCATCCCATTACGAAAGTGAAATTGTCCCGCATTGTACGGAAGTAAAATCCATCCCGGAGTGACAATTCGCTCGGGATATAAGAGGTCTCTCATGGGACGATACGACATCTCACCCTCACCCATTCCATAACTTGCGTAGTACGACATTGCTCTCTCCCCAATTGACTCAGTATCCTCACTCTACGCCCTAAAAGTGTGACTCGTAATGGAATTAGGCGGTGTAAGAGGTGGGACCCAAAATTTTGCATAGCGTTAGGAGTGTGTGGACTATCGGGGTCGTACTCTACTATAGGATTTTCGTTAATGAGGGTAGGAGTAGATTGAGGAGTTTGTTGCAAATGTTGCATGAAAGGACTTGAGAGAGGCTATAATTTTTTTTGCTTTTTATTTTTCTGAATTTTTTTTGGTCTTTTAAGAATTAGAGTCAAAATTTTGAATTAAATGGACCTAACCTACAAGTCTACCTAATCCCCGGCAACGACGCCAAAAACTTGACACCACTTTAAAAGTATTTCTAGTGCGTGCTTCTATCGACTCAAGTGTAAGCCGTTCGCTCAAGTAATAATCTGGTAAAAATGGGTATTGAACACAGGGACTAAGACGAAGAATCTTAACGACGAATAGGAATGGCGAATAGCCCTAATTGCATCTAGAAAAGAGGAAAAGATGATTGATTTGTTACTTTACTTATCAACTAATGCAATTTGCATTAAATTAATAACTAAACTACGTATGCACGAAGAACTAAATTAAACTTTAAAAGTATGAGAGAAAATGGAGTTAGGGTACACTCCCTCGAACTGTCGGTAAAGTCGTAGGATATAAAAGGTTCAAAAATTAGATCGACAATTCAAAGAGAACACTAAATGTTCTCAAAGCATTATCTATATGAGGATTTAACTCCGCACGATAATTAAGCAACAATAAATCTAACGTTAATGACTAGGTTGTCGATACACATATTATACTCTCAAATACCTCGGTTACCTAGGGAGAACGGGGTTAAGATATTTATAATACGTGGTTTGAAAAAATATAAAACCTTCATATTATCTCAATAATTTTATTCAATTTTATACCCAACTCATTACCTTGGATGGGTTCATGTACCCCAACCCTTTATAAATCTAGTCGGACATGGTGTAACTACTAAAAAACTTGATTTCTACGTTGCTTGTAGTCAAAACCATAATGAAACGATATCTAAACATTCATGAGGGTCTTGTAATTCAAGAAAATAAACAAAACATGCAATGAATACTGGCTTCAAGAACAAGGTAGAGAAAGACAAACTTTATTGTTGAAAACCTTACGAATTAATCCATGAATGTACACTTTTGATGAAGAAATTGAAAAGTATGGTTCTTGAGTCTTTCTACCTCTAATTATCTATGAAAAACTAATTAAAAACTAGTTTAATGTCAAACTATAACAATAACAAGTCGTTTTTGCAAGAGTCCTAACCTAATATAACTGTAGACTAAAAAATAGGACCAAAATAAAAATCCTGCTTTCGATAATTTATAATAGTTTTAAAGTGTGACAAATGTTTTGTCATCGATCTGGAGCGTTACTAATGGCGAACCAGTTCCCTTAAATTGAACCGATTCTGATTTTCCAGCCGATCGAATGAGTTCTACAAAAAAACAGAACCGATTATACTTTTAGCCTTACTTAGTTTTGCCTCTTTGATTCTTTATCTTTAAACGAGCATAACTTCTTCACCATAACTCGGATTAAGGTGCCATTTTTTCCAGTATTCTCATGACTTCAAGATCTATAAGTTTGAAAATTACTAAAATGCCCTTCAACTCCCCATTTCTTGGCTTATTTCACTATTTTGAGTTCTCTCTCACACTAACTTGCATAAATGCCTATAAAACACATGAGAGATACACAAAACATAATACACTTGCCAAAAAGGGTTAGTAATATAAATTTGAGACAAATCCAAGTTAATTACAATGCACGGTATCATAAAAATACCGAAATTAAGGGGATAAATTTGAAGAATTTATGCCTAATCACTTGTTGTCTTCGTTAACCTTGCTTTCAAGCATGGTGCATAGTGAAGGTATTTCTAGTTCAACGGGTAGGACTGCTTCCATGACTTTTACCAAAGAGTAAGGGGTATCCCCAGTAAATGCTCAAACTAAAGTGTTGTTTCCCCAGAGGGCATAAGGGATACGATCAACCCAATGTCGACAACTCTCGGTCATCTTGCTAATGATTGCTTTGAGGTTATTATTAGAGACTTCAAATGAACCGTTGGTTTGTGGTTGGTAGGATGAATATTTGTGTCTTTGAATTTCCTACTTGTCGACTAATTCTGTAACTTCTGCCTCAAAATGTAACCCGTTATGTGACATTAGCTCGTGCGGTACCCCGTATCATTAAATAATATTCTTTCAGATGAACTTGGCTACCATTTTCGCATTCGGCACTGCGTATGACTCGGCTTCGACCCATTTAGTGAAGTAATAAATGGAAACCAGGATTAACTCGTGTCCATTGGAGGCTTTTGGTGTAACTTTCCCTATTATATCGATGCCCCATATGGAGAACAGTCAGGGAGAGGTCATGTTGTATAATTTTCACGGGGGAAAGTGCGGGAGATTAAAAAACTGTTGGCACATAAGGCGTCTTTAGACATAGGCGGTGAAATTTTGAACATGGTAGTCCAACAGTAACCCTGTCGGAAGATCTTTTTGGCGAGTGTATGTCCATTCATGTGGGGTCCGCATTCTACGTTGTGGATATTCTACATCATCTCTTCAATGTCATCCCTTGCGATGCAATATAAGTGGGTATTGTCAAAATTTCTCTTGAACAGTGGTTTATCGCAGATAATGTATTGGGCAAACAACTTGTGAAGGGTTGCTCGATATCTCTTGTTGGAATCTTGGGGGTACCTACCGTACTTAAGGAGGCACCAAATGTCGTAGTTCCAGCACTCGATCATATCGGAATCCTCTTCTGTGATGAGCTCAATGTGGTAGTAGTTGGTCGGTTTAGCTTGCTTTTGGACTAGGAAAGGGTCCATTGTTATTCCTTCGGGCATGTCGATCATGGAGGCTAATGTGGTGAGGGCATCGACAAAGTTGTTCCTCACTCGGGGCAAGTAGTGAAAGGTGATATCTTGGAACTGGGAGGCTATCTCTTCTAGGTGGGCATGGAAGGGTAATAGCTTTTCGACTTTGACTTTCCATCTTTTAAGGACATGTCCATTGATGAGGGAAGAATCCCCGTAAAAATTTAGGAATTTTATTCCTTTCTTGATAGAGACTTTGAGGCCTACGGTGTATGCCTCGGTCATATTATTGGTGAAGGAAAAATCTAGCTTGATGGCAATGGGAGTGTGAGAGTCATTTGGGGAAATCAGGAGTATCCCAATATCGTATCCTTTCTTGTTGGCAGCGCAATCAAAGAATATTTTCCACTGGAAGTCTTCCTGAGAGGTGCAAAGGATGTCTTCATCTAGGAATTCAGAGATCCAAACGTCAGCTTCTTTCATAGGGTAGTCAACAAGGTAGTCGAAGATGCATTTCCTGGATTTCTACTTGACATACACAATATCGAACTTAGCTAACAACATCAACAATCGATCCATTCATTTAGACAAAGCAGGTTTATCAAGAAAGTATTTGATAAGATCCATTTGGGACACAAGTCTGATGAGAAAAATGAGCATGTAATGTCGTAGTTTTTGAGTGGCCTAGACAAGGGAGACACATGCTTTCTCCAAGGCAGTGTAGCTGACTTCATACCCGACCAATTTGTGACTAGTGTAGTATATGGACCTTTCCACAGTAGCTACAACATGTCAACGGAATGGAACTCCTAAGCTTGGTGTCCCTGTGGCTGGGCACCTAAAAGTTTTTTACAAAAGAGATAGATTTGAAAGCAAACGTGTCAGAGCCCGAGGCGAAAATATTTTAAAAACAACAAGTGTTTAAATACAATATTAAACAACACATATATTAAACATGTTAGTCGCGTGCCCTCACTTGAGATCCTCACCACTCAACTATTGTGCATGCCTTCTAAATTCCACCTAGTTATACCATTGCCTGACTAGTCTATTCTACCACCATTCAGACAGTTCTTACTTTAGATGCCACCCGTATTATTCAAATAAATTATATTCATAACTCACACATTCATTAATCAAATTACTTAGCTCAAGTATTTGTTAGGTTCACATTATTCTTGACCCATTTAACTCTTAGTCATTTGCATCTACGAAGTAACAGTAAATCAGTCACACGTACATATATAAGTCACTCTCATTATATCTATACATATATGGAACCCCTAGGCTAAGCTGCGGTACACGCATACTCTGCTATCGAATCCCGGTACATCACGTACATAAGGATCACATGTTTCGAATCTCTTGGGAACCGTCTTAACACAAATCACACATATTGGAGGCGAACATAGTTCACATACCCATGAGTCACGCACATACCTACGCTCCCATGGTCAACTGACTTATCAACTCATAAATAAGTCATTCACAGTCCTATGTCCTTAAGGTACCAATCTAAATCTCTCCAAAGGCACACAAAGATAAGATGGTCCTTTCTAAAAAATCAACCTCCCGTGACAACAAGTACGGTAGGTATGTCATACACATAATCATCCATATACTAATCATTCATACAACTTAGATAGTCATTATGTTAGAATAGGTATATTCCAGCCCTATACCGTAAGTCTCACACATATAATAATATCATCCCAATTATTTTACACAATAGGTTTAGAGCGATAACTCTCGTCGTATAGTTTCGAGTATGTACCCTACCCCAAAAGGTTACTAAGACTTCCGCTAGTCTCTAATGTTATCTCAGTAATTAAAGTTCCCCCCTTTTCAGTCTTTAACCTTAAGTTATAGTTAGACCAAAATATATTCAGGTTCTCACAACTTCCAATCGTATCTCACTAGTCGGATATTCGTAAGTTTACCACTTAAATTCAATTAAATCTAATAATTTTTTGAGCTTCAAATACAACTCTACTGGTCTTCCCTAAGTGCCAATATGTTCAATCAATCATCACTAAAAAGTTCTAAAGGTTGGAAGTTACTCAATTATTTAAAGGGAAATATTTCACTTTTTCCAGAGGAGTCGATCGATCGATCGACATTCTTGGGTCAATTGATCGATCAAGCAATTATTTGCCTAGAATTCCTTTAACAATTACGGGTTCTTCAAACTTTACACCCCAAATCCTCCATTACAACGTTCTAAACTCCCAAACAAGTATTCTAATCATCATATTAACATATTTGCATAATCTTTAACGTATTAGAATCATTAAATGATCATGAATCATCAATTTCTTGGATTAAATCACCAAATTTTCATAAAAACTTTATTTCTTCTATTTCAATCAAGATCTTCATATAACTCAACATGATTTCGCAATTTCTTACACATGGATCATGATTTCATAACTAGTAGATGTCCAGAAGTTTATCTACATGAAACCTACCCATATTCAACGTTTAATTCTCCAGCTTCACAATTATTCCACTTATTTAGGATAAATCATCAAACCTAAACTATCATGTAAAATATATGCCTTGACTATTTGCAAGATAAATAACTTGCCTCGGATTAAAAGTTTCTGATCCTTTGATGACGATATTGGTTGGTCCTCCCTCTCTTTCCGATCACAAATCCGGCGATGGTGGTGGTGTATAGTGGTTATTTGGCCTTGGAACTCTCTTGAAACCCTTCATTTCTTCTCACGTTGTCCTCTCTTGTGCTTAACAGTTAATGGCCCTAATAACCCTAAGGATTTTTTGATATACAAAACCTAATTTTTGTAGCTTACTATTCACTAAAAAATAAAAATGATTAATATACCCTCCCAGGTTGCCGGTTAGGTTTAAAATGCCTCGAGACCCAAACCAAACCCCCGGTTAGTGTTTTCTGACTATATCGACCCTTTCGGACATGTTGGTGTACTCAAAATACCGTACGGATGATATAAAAATAATTTACCTTTAAATCCATTAAATTGGTCTCTGATACGCGCGTCCCAACTTTATTTTCGAAATTTTTGTATTTATAACTCACGACAATATTAATAAATTCATTAATCATATATTACCATACTCACTCAGAAATATCCAACATTATTATCATAATCAAATACTAACTCTCGTCCCGCTAGTAGTTAAATTCGGATTAATTTTTAATTAATTATCCCATTTAATTTAATTAATCCCAATAAATAAAATCAATAAAAATACGGGGTATTACACATACCTCCTATATGAGGATTTTTATTGAACGAATATAAAGTACTTTGAACCAAACATAAAACCAATACACATATACACTCCCATATCCACGTGTGTGTGTGCGTGCGAATTAGCTTAGCATTCACACAAAGATCAGTGATATATATATATATATATATATATATATATATATATATATATATATATATATATATATATATATAACATTCTCAAGTAAATATAAGTGGACTAATATTTGGAATCTTACGACATAATACAAAGATCACTGTTGATACCAAAATTAGTATGCTGATATGGACGAATAATAAGAAGACACGTGTCAATCTACGTGGCACAATAGCAACGAGGAAGTTTATTCCCCCGACCTAGTCATACTCACTCCGAGCAACAAGTGTACTCCGAGGAACTCCAGCTCTCCGAGGAACTCTTGAACGACGAGCAACTAAGGCGGTTTGAGCTGCATCTCGACCACAGCATTGATTGCCAGATAATCAACAGTTCAACTATTCATTGAATGCTTATCATCTTGACGCACACGCTTGAAGAGCATTAAATGAATTACCCTTTCATATGAATATCATTTAATGTATCACCCTTTCAGATTATGGCCTGAAGGCTATAAATACATTGTATTACCCTCATTCAAAGGGACCGGAATTTCTTGATAGTACTTGTAATCGAGAATTCCCAAACACTCAGCAATAACATAACAGTGGACGTAGGCCATTCATATAAGGCTGAACCACTTTAAAATATTTTGTCTCATTTATTTATCTGTGATTGAATGATTAGAGTAATCTAATTTTTTACATCAACAGATTGGCGTCGTCTGTGGGAACGACTGTTGTTATCGTTTTTCACCAGAAATCATTCATCATCAATGGCTGATAATCCTGAATCCAGTAACCGGAACGCTGGGAACGTTGGGAATCCTCCAAATCCCTCTGCACCTCCAGATCTGGCCGGAATTATGACGAATCTGGCTCAAGGACAAACCGCCATGCAAGAAACAATGCGGCAACTCATACAAACCCTTCATGGTGGTGCACCTGCACATTCGGGACAGCGAAGTGGTCAGAGGCAAACCTATTTACTCTCTTCATGATCCAGGCGTACTGAGTCATATCGTAATGAGGAATCTGATGATTTCTCTTATCAACCTGGGCGAACATCGTCAATACGGGCTACAGATACTGATCAACGTATCACTCTCTCTCCAGAGAGACCCAGTGCCTTGGAAAGACTGAGCAGGGTGTCTCCATTCAGTCGATTAGGCCCTAGGAGGAATAGGAGTCCACCTAAAACCATGTCGAGGAGTTTCCGACAACCATGAGATCTAAGAGAAGGATCAGCACAATCACGACCTGTTGCTCGTCAAGATAGATCTCAGGAGGCCACTTCAGAACAATCAATTGTTCGAACTAATAAGCCCGAGGAAGGAAATGATGCTTGGAAAGGTTCCATTCAGCGGTTGGAGGATAGATTGGGAGAAATGGCTAAGGCGAAGAATCCCCTACAACGAACTTTTGTTCAAGGGAAACCTTTTGTCCGGGCTATTGTGGATTTTCCTACACCGTCAAAGTTTAAAGACCCTGTGGTGACTCCCAAATACGATGGAAAGACAGATCCTGTTCTTCACATAGAGCAATATCAAGCTGCTGCTGACATCTATGCTGTCCCCGATGAGATGAGATGCAGAGCATTCTCAGGAACTCTTACTGGATCTTCCCAGATATGGTACAACAATCTTCCTCGGGGTAAGATTTCAACTTTCTTTCCGTTGGCCGAGTTGTTCATTGGCAATTTCTGTTTTGGAGCAAAACCAGTAAAATGAGTAGCACACTTGTTAAGTGTTAGACAAAAATCTGGTGAGAGTACTAGAGATTACATAACTCGTTTCAATAACGAGAAGCTGGAAGTTATAGATTATGAAGAAAAGACTGCAATCACTGCTTTGATGAGTGGGTTGTTGCCTAACAAGTTGTATTACACTTTGGCCAAAGATCCACCTACAAATATGTCAGAGTTGATGACAAAAGCGGCCAAAATCATGAATGCTGAGGAGGCTATGGCTGCGAAGAAGAATATGGATAAAGAAACCAAGGAGGAAGGTGACAAATCTAAGAAGAAAGAGCATAAGAGCAATGGCGGTGACAAGCATTCCAAGAATAATAAGTCGTCATGGGAAGTCCTGAAGAAATTCGATAATTATACTCCTTTGAAAATGGGTATTAATCATGTCTTGGAAGAAATCAAGAATGACGAGGAAGTAAAGTGGCCAAAGAAACTGAGGTCAGACCCTGACACGAGGAATAGGGAGAAATATTGCGAGTTCCACAAGGATCATGGCCATATGACCAAAAATTGCATAGCTCTTCAGAACGAGATTGAAACACTCATCCGAAGAGGAAAACTAGCAAAGTATGTTGATCGGGGAGGTGAAAGAAGAAATAATGACCGAACTAGAGAGAGGTCTAGATCTCCTCGTCGAGTAGAGGAGAAAAAGAAGAGAGACCGTGAAGATGATCCAGATGATGACCCCGATCTTCCCAAGAAACCAAGGCAGCCAGAATGAGAGGTATTTTCAATATGCTTTGGGTCATTTGATTGTAATGTCATTACAGGTGGAGATGCAGGAGGAGGAGACCTTACTGCAGAAAGAAAGGCTTACCTTGGAGAGGCTCAAGCTTGTTCATATATTCAGCGAATAAATTTGGCTGAGGAGGATCGCCCGAGGAAGATAAACAAAGAGAAGCTGGTCATTGGCTTTTTAAAAAATGACCTGGCAGGTGTTCTTTACCCTCACGACGACCCTTTGGTGATCAAAATGAGGATGAAAGAAGTAGGGATTTTAAGGGTTTTGGTAGATAATGGTAGTTCGGCGGACATCATGTACTACTCATGCTTTGACAGTTTAAATTTGAAATTATCTCAATTGGAACCTTATCACAGACCTCTCCTGGGTTTTGCTGGCGAGAAAGTTTTTCCACTTGGGACGATCAAGTTGGATATATTCATTGGAACTTGTCCTGCTTGTCGAACAGAGAGAATACGCTTCTTTGTGATGGATAAGAATGTGCAGTCAGCTTACAACATCATCATGGGAATAGTTGGTTTAAAGAAGTTCGAAGCAGTCCCATCTAAAGTACATCAATGCTTAAAATTCCCAACAAATTTCGGAGTAGGAGTTGTGAAAGGTGAACAAAAAGTAGCTCGGGAATGCTATTATTCATCTGCCGAGCAAGAGGAGCTTGAAGAATCAAGGAAAAAGACTACTACCTACCAAGTGGATGAAGGTACATAAATTGAAACACTGGATCCCAGAGATGAATCCCAACTTGTAAAAGGACAGGTGGTGGAATCTACAGAAAATGTTCTTCTAGACGATGAGCACCCTGAACGAATAACCCAGATAGGTTCGACGTTGGATGCTTCAATAAAACAGGAGTTGGTAACTTTCTTGAGAAGCAGAAAGAAAACTTTTGCATGGAGTCATGAAGACATGCCAGGAATAGATCCAAACTTCTTATGTCATGAGCTCAATGCGAGTAAGGAGATCAAACCCATAAAGCAGAGAAGAAGAGTATTTAGTCCCGAGAAGAATGAAGCTATACAAGAGGAGGTCGAGAAGCTCCAGAAAGCCCAATTCATTGAAGATGTGAAATATCCAGACTGGTTAGCAAATGTGGTGATGGTAAAGAAGAAAAACAATAAATGGAGAATGTGTGTTGATTTCACTGATCTCAATAAGGCCTGCCCAAAGGATCACTTTCCATTGCCCATAATTGACCAACTAGTGGATGCTACCTCGGGACACGAGCTGCTCAGCTTCATGGATGCTTACTCTGGCTACAACCAGATAAAAATGAAACCTGAAGACAGGGAAAGTACTTCATTCATTACCCCTAGGGGAACTTATTGTTATAATGTTATGCCTTTTGGTTTGAAAAATGCAGGAGCGACATACCAGCGGCTGATGAACAAGGTTTTTGCCGAACAAATCAGTTGCAACATGGAAGTCTATGTCGATGATATGCTGACAAAGAGCAAGAAAGCTGCTGATCATCTAGTTGACTTAAATCAGACCTTTGATCAACTGGATAAATACCAAATGAAGCTCAACCCGACGAAGTGCACATTTGGAGTACGAGAAGGAATGTTCCTCGGGTACATTGTCAACCAGCGAGGCATTGAAGCGAATCCAGAAAAAGATCAAAGCTCTTTTAGGGCTGCGATCTCCAACGACGAAGAAATAAGTGCAGAGTCTTACAGGACGAGTTGCAACGCTCAACAGATTTGTATCCCGAGCAACTGATCGATGCCTTCCATTCTTCAAAACACTTCGAAAAACTTTCGAGTGGAATGATGAATGTGAAAAAGCCTTTCAAGACTTGAAGAAATATTTGGGAGCACCTCCACTGTTGTCCAAGCCAGTAACGGGAGAAAAGTTGTACTTATACCTGGCAGTATCAGAGAATGCAGTCAACTCGGCATTGATCAGAATGGAGAATGGAGTCCAGATGCCAATTTATTACACAAGTAAGGCTTTCCGAGGTGCAGAGATCAGGTACCCAAAGATGGAAAAATTGGCATTGGCATTAATTGAGGCAAGTAGAAGAATGAGGCCATATTTCCAGGCTCATACCATCGTCGTGTATACCGACATGCCATTGAGACAAGCCCTTCATAAGCCAGAAAAATTAAGGAGACTGATGTACTGGGCAATAGAGCTCAGTGAATATGATATTGTGTATGAACCCAGATCATCACTAAAAGGGCAAGCTGTAGCAGACTTTATAGCAGATTTTACATATCCTGATACCCCCGAGGAACAAAAGTTGCTCGCTGATCAACCTGTGGATGTTACAGGATCAACAAACACAAACTCAGACTAACTCCGGTTGGTAAAAGAGCTTGTGGATATTGAAGGATCATCAAATTCGAACTCAGACCAACTTCGGTTGGTAAAAGAGCGAGAAGAGATGATCAACGAGGAGCGAGAAATATCAGGGGAAGATGAAAGGAAACAACAAATATTTCACCGAGGAACTATGTCAGATAAGAAATTTGAAGACGAGTTGCCCATATGGAGATTATATGTAGATTTGTCATCTTACACAGCAGGTTGTGGAGCAGGGATTGTTTTGAACACCCCAGATGAAATTGACATGGAATACGCCCTGCGATTTCAATTCAAAGCCTCCAATAATGAGGCTGAGTATGAGGCCATGATAGCAGGTCTTAAGTTAGCAAAGAACATGGAAGCGCAACAAGTGGTGGTATTCAGTAATTCTTAATTAATTGTGAATCAGATGATGGGTACATATGCAGTTAAAGGAGAATTAATGGTCAAGTATCATGCAAAGGTGATGGAGTTATTGGCAGAATTTGATGCCATTCAGTTGATCAGAATACCAAGAATGGAGAATTCACGAGCAGACGCACTGGCCCGACTAGCATCAGCTACTCATACCGGGCTGCGAAGAACGATACCAATTGAAGTGTTAGAAAGTCGGAGCATAGACGAAGACCTGACGATGAATGTTATTACCCTTGATTTAGGACCATCTTGGATGGATCCCATCAGGGCATATATCGAGGAGGGAGAACTACCGGAGGATAAGCATGCTGCCAAGAAATTGAAGTTTAAAGCTGCTCGGTATGTACTAACCAATGGTGTTTTATATAGACGAGGAATTATGGCAGGTTTGCAAAGATGCGTACATCCCTCTGAGGTGAAAGAATTGATTGAAGAGATCCATGAAGGGTCCTGTGGAGCCCATGTAGCAGGTCAGACTCTTTTGCAAAGGGTGATGACGCAGGGATACTACTAGCCAACAATGAGGGCTGATTGTATAGCCTATGCGAAGAGATGTGATAAATGCCAACATTTTTCCTCCATCAGACGAACTCCACAAGCATTGTTGACACCCATAACTTCCCCTTGGCCATTTTCCATGTGGGGAATGTATTTGGTTGGACCACTGCCAACGACCCGAGGAAGATTCAAGTATCTTGTCGTCGCAGTGGATTATTTTACTAAGTGGGTAGAAGCTGAGCCACTTATTGATATGACATACGAGAAGGTGTACCAATTCATTTGGAAGAACATCATCTGCCGATATGGTCTCCCTCATGCCTTCATCACAGACCATGGAACATAATTTAACAACGAGGAGTTTGCCGCCTATTGTCATCAGTCAAACTTTTTGAAGATTCATTCAGCACCATGCCATCCTCAGAGCAATGGACAAACTGAAGTGATGAACATAACATTACTAAATGGTTTGAAGAAGAGGCTAAGTGAGGCTAAAGCTAATTGGATTAATGAGCTACAGTCAGTATTGTGGGCTTACCGAACAACTCCCCGAGCAGCAACTGGAGAATCACCATATATGCTGGCATTTGGAAGTGAGGATGTAATACCTGCCGAGTTGGGTCTTCCAACACACAGAGTGCTGAATTTTAATTCCCCAGTCAGCGACTTAATGAGAAGATTGGATTTGAATATGCTCGAGAAGGTTAGAGAAGAGGCAGCCATTAGGAATGCTGCTTACCAACAACGAACAACTCTGTTCTACAACAAGAGGGTGAAGAAGTGAGACTTAAAAGAAGGAGATTACGTGCTAAAAAAGGTCATTCAGAAGCACAATAAATTGGAAGAAAACTGGCATGGACCTTACCGAGTTACAGAAGTTGTTCGACCAGGAACTTACCGCATAGCAACTCTAGAATGAGAGGAGTTTAAGAATGCATGGAATGCTGAACACCTACGCAAGTATTATCAGTGATATAAATGTAAAGCAGTTCCATCAATATGAATAAAACGATGATATTTCGCCATCTTCTTTCTTTTATTAAAAGTTTTTCGGGGAATAGTAGTGTGCAACACTACGCTGTTCAGCAATAAAAGCAATACCGATAGTTCAAACCCAGATCAACTCTGGTTGGTAAAAGGGCGAGAACAAACTATACTCCTTTAGTTAGGAGGCGTACACTAGCTCAGACCAACTCCGGTTGGTAAAAGAGTTAGTGGACATGATAGTTCGAACTCAGACCAACTCCGGTTGGTAAAAGAGCGAGAACACGATAGTTTGAACCCAGACCAACTCTGGTTGGTAAAAGGGAGAGAACACCCCATACTCCTTTGGTTAGGAGGCGTACATTAGCTCAGACCAACTCCGGTTGGTAAAAGAGTTAGTGGACATGATAGTTCGAACTCAGACCAACTCCGGTTGGTAAAAGAGCGAGAACACGATTGTTCGAACTCAGACCAACTCCGATTGGTAAAAGAGCGAGAACACGAGACTCCTAAAAAGGCCAATCTCGGTTGATTAGGAAACAAGATATTCTCTCAAATGCCAACTTATGTTGGTTGGGAAGTAAGATTATCACAGAAAATACAAAAGTTCCTCGAAGAATAAAATATTCCAAACTGAACCAAGTATGGTTAGTCGGGGATAAAAACCCACTAACTCTAGTTGGTCGACGAGGAAAATTCATCGACCTTGGTTGGTCGGACACATTTTATGAAAAAGACAAAAAGTTACCAAGTATGGTTAGTCGGGGATAAAATCTCACTAACTATAATTGGTCGACAAGCTTATTTTTACAACCTTGGTTGGTTGGAATAATTTTCAACATTTTTATACTCATTACTTTATTAAGTGACCGAGCAACATTTCTGATACTTGTAACTTTTTATTACTAAGTTGGTCGATGAACCACACAATATTGTTATGCAAGCACAAATATAAAGTGTTTGACAAATACAAGACAATAGCAATACATATTTGCAAATAAAAATGAAAGTCTTTCATTAAAATTCAAAATAAATTACAAGTTACATTGATAATTATATGGATATGTATACTAACTGTTACATAAGAATTTTCTATTCTATTAGTTTTTTCCCCTCAGCCTTCGATACAGGTTCCTCGCCAGCAGGCGGATCATTTAAAGACTGAGGAGAATTAATGAAGTTCAAGTCCTTCAGCATCCTAACGTTCATCATAGAAGGTCGATCTAGGAGATGCTCAGGACGAGATACCTCAAACTGAGAATGCAAACTGTAGTCACCAAGATACTTCGCAATTAAGCTCCGAGGAATGGCACGAGCTGGGATCCATTCCATGTCCAAATTAAATGGTGGCACAGGCAAGTCGAGCAATCCGGGCTTATAGTAGTCCCACAAATAATGTCCCTGCTCGAGTTTCAACACACATAAGGCATTCAGCCAGCCTTGTTTGTAGCCCTCATTAGTGGCATTCTGGATACGAGCATCTGAATGGAATAGTGCCTCGTTGTATCCAGCCATCCAAAATTCCCTCGGCTGTTTATGGAATTGAAATGTTAACCTCTCAAGCTTCTTATGAAGACTCTGGATGAAAAGTTCCTTAGTCTCCAACGCTGATTCCTTTGCAGAGATTTGTGGTTCCAATTCTCTAACTTTCTTGGACAGTTCAGACAAGGCTTGATCTTTTGCCATCAATTGGAATGCTTGATTTTCCAACGCTGATTGAGTATGAGCCTCATCAACCATATGAAGAAGAACTCTTGATCGACCCCGAGCAGGTGGAGTACTTTGTTCCTCGATAACATTCTGTGCAACTCTTCCTCGTCCACGAACCTCTTCCTCTCCCCCGAGTAGCAGTAGAAGTACCAGACCTTTTCAAGGTGTCCAACTCTTGCCCTAATTTGACATTCTCAACCTCTAAGAATGAAAATCCCTCATCAGTCACGGGGATTACAGATGTTGAAGAAGAAGCTGCAGACTTCAACTGTGCTAGCTCTTTCTGTAAATTGTTATTCTCTTGCTCCAGCAGCTCGGCAATCTGTCTGCATGCTTAGACTTCACCCTTTAGGGTTCTCTCTCTCACTTCATAGCTAGCAAGCATCTTGTCATAACATGTTTCAGCACTAAGTTGTTTGAGTTTCTTCTCATACCCTTCGTGCAAAAGAACTGAAGACTCTTTATACTGCTGCTGAAGTTCATCGAGAGTACCTTGCAAGTCTTCAATAATTTCGTAATAAGCCACATTGTTGGCTACAACACGATCAAGAAGACATTTCAAGTATTGATATGCCTCCACTACTTGGTCTGAAGCATCATGACCAAGGATATCAGCAATTTCTGATGCACTCAGGTCAGTATGACCAGCTTAAAAATATTCATGGCATTGCTGCATCAGTTTTCTATCATTGGCAGACAACAATTCCATTCTAGCCATAAACTAGTAAAGAAGAGAAGGCAAGAGTTAATAAAAGAAGCAGACAGAATATCAACAACGTAGAGGAACAAAAAGGTGATTTTTATTACATCATCAAAAGGAGTACATCGTTCAGAATACAGAGTACAAGTAAAAGAAAATAAAATAGATAATGAACAACTTCACACCTTTTCCTTGTCTCCCAAGACTTTCTCGGGAGGCTGGGACGAGGAGCTCGGTTGCTCGGTGGAAACAATAATTTGGTCGGCTGGAGTTGGAACTTGTTCAGGAGGAGCAGGCAAAGATGAAATCTCCTCGGTAACTGTCTGAATAGGTTGGGAAGCAAGGACTTGATCACCCACTGTCATTGAAGACTCCTCAGATGCAGTCAACTTCTTCTCCCATTCACCCCTATCCTCGTCATATTTTGACGAGAATCCTTCAAAGATTGGGCCAAGCCCCATAAAGCATCCTCTACTCCGGACGAGGAGCTAGAAGCCTTGATCGCTTCATCTTTCTTCACTATGGTGTTAAAGCAACTCACCAACTGGAAAAAGAAGAAAATAATGATAAGTCATTGCAGAGATACTTGTATTGATGGAAAGAAAGAAAAATTCAGGATAAGAGAAACTTACTGAAGCAATGTGACGAGTAGTTAGGGATGTCAGCATATCCCTAGACATATTTTCCTCAATTCCTTGGACTTCAGGAATGGTCCAAGTCTTTACCGAGCTCATTGCAGAACTCAGGAGAATAATAGTTGGAACACCAGCTCCACTAGCTTGGAGCTGGGGAATGGTTTCAGAAAAACTGACCGAGGAAGATTTCTTCAGTCTCCTCGGTGGCACTTCAACAGTTTCAACCAAAGAAGAGCTTTTGGTTGGGGAAATGGTGATCACTTCCACAAGTGCATCCTTCTTACTAGGAGTCACTGGGGGCTTCTCGGCAGCCTTCTGAGGAGCAACAGAAGGGGCAGCATCTACTTTCTTTGTCCCCTTGGGGACGTCATTCTTGTTTCTTTTTCCATCTCCAGCAGAGGAAGTCTCCTCAAAGATAGCAGGAACTCTTCTTTTTCCCATTTTCTGACTCAAAGGAATATGAGAGTCTGGTGAAGAATCCTCAGAAGCTGGTAATGGTTCACTAATGCTGACCACATGACGAGCAGTAAAGGATGATGTATAGCCCCTGTACGGCAACAAGTATGAAGCAGACCTGATGTGCTCGTCTGCAACTTTCTTATGCAAACTCCAGATATGTTTCAAATGCTTGATATTAACTTCAGCTTCTTTCGGAGTTTTTCTCTTACTGTCAACTGCAAACAAATACATAGTGAAATATCAGTCATACATTTTATCAAACATAATGAAATCATGATTTCAGAAATAACATAGGATGAAAATAACCTATCCCATTGCCATATGGAGGGCATCTGGGACCTTGATATACTTCATCTCCAGTCAAAGGGGCATGTTGCCAATTTTTGATAATTACCCCATGTTCAAAATAATCCCTATTGGCATCAGGGAGGTTAACTACTAAGGCCCTATTCAAAAATCTAGTTTTTAAATAAAAAAATATTGTCTAAAACAGCCCATCTCTAACAATACATAATCTCAGGAATTCCTATACGAGTTCCATGAGTTTGATTTAACCTATACACCCCATTAACTATTCTCCATGTGTTGGGGGCTATTTTTGCAGGAACGACATCGAAATACTGACAGAACTCTAAGCATAGAGGGTTTGGTGGAAAAGAAAATCCACATTCAGCAATAAAGAGACTGGGGAACCAGTGTCCCTCAGCCAAACGAAAATAATCTAAAGGCTCAGAAAGATTCTCCAAAGTTACCCAAGATGGAATAGAAAAGTCAGAACGAAATTTCTCAAGAGATTCGATAACATAAACCATGGTGAATAAAAAGAAATGAAGAAGAAGGAAGAAAATCTTACACGAAAAAGGAGATCTGTTGACAAACAAACGAAGAAAGGGATGAACGCACAAGAGAGAGAAAGGCTATAGAAAACTCGAAAGCAGAAATTGGAAAAGGTAGAAGATGATGGGATTGCCAATGAAGCTTAAATACTTTGCCTTGGGAAACGGTGAAAGAAATGATTACAAAAAGAAACTATTACGCTACCGGCGGCTAAAAGGACAAAAAGTGCGCGAAGATCGAAGCGCTTATAAAAATTCAAAAAGACGGATTCGACGAATTTGGAAAACATCCGAACACAGAAAAAATGCTCCTAAACAACAGGAAGGTCATTTAATATTGCCATATACCGAGAAAGAATGTTCCATATTCCTCAAAGTTCGAAAAATAAAACATTGAGGGCTTCTGTTGATACCAAAATTAGTATGCTGATATGGACGAATAATAAGAAGACACGTGCCAATCTACGTGGCATAATAGCAACGAGGAAGTTTATTCCCCCGACCTAGTCATACTCACTCCGAGCAACAAGTGTACTCCGAGGAACTCCAGCTCTCCGAGGAACTCTTGAACGACGAGCAACTAAGGCGGTTCGAGCTGCATCTCGACCACAGCATTGATTGCCAGATAATCAACAGTTCAACTATTCATTGAATGCTTATCATCTTGACGCACAAGCTTGAAGAGCATTAAATGAATTACCCTTTCATATGAATATCATTTAATGTATCACCCTTTCAGATTATGGCCTGAAGGCTATAAATACATTGTATTACCCTCATTCAAAGGGACCGGAATTTCTTGATAGTACTTGTAATCGAGAATTCCCAAACACTCAGCAATAACATAACAGTGGACGTAGGCCATTCATATAAGGCTGAACCACTTTAAAATATTTTGTCTCATTTATTTATCTGTGATTGAATGATTAGAGTAATCTAATTTTTTACACCAACAATCACCAAATAAAATTTCAATGCACTAAATCTTATGACATGTATATATTCAGTGTGGTCTATTAAACAACGAGCTGCATTAAAATCGTGATGACCCATAGTTATCCCACGTTCTATGATCACTAAAACAGGAGTATAGTACAAGAATACATTTTTTTAATCACGTTACAATTATATTCTATCTAAAACAAAAAAGTTGATTCTATATCTCAATTACTAGAGGTACAACGAATTATTTTGACCCCTGCTGACCCCTTCGGTGTGAGCATCAAATATTACAATGGACCAAAATGATGTTACGCATATGCACATTATGGAGACCAATCGTCATCTATTGCAGTCTGTCAGCATCCCTAATACTTTTTAGGATGAGGTTTTTCTTACTGCAGACTCTGCAGTCTAATTAATAATCATATTTCATTTATCTGAAAAGAATATATCCCTTTGAGAGCTTGCGGGGTAAGACCACTGAATGTTTCTCTTCATGTTCATTTGGTTTTTACTCGTTTTGTCTCATTAATATTGATCAGTTCCTAATGGTATACCATATAAGTTTGATATGAAATATGTGATTGTTTTTTATGTTTCTTCTGCAGGTACATCACCTTCATCTCTCGTCTTTTCTCTATCAGACTCTAGTAATGTGGATTATAGCCCTTCTTGATAACCCAATGCAGTCGTAAAAAACTAGTTTGGTTGGGTTTTTCTAATTCCTCATACTCATGAAGTTGGTTCCTGTCACACCCTGCTTAATTCTAGCGTCGGCCGCAACTAAAACTAAGTCGGACGAGAGTAAATAAAATACCATTCTCAGCATGAGACAGATATGAGACATAAATAAATCAATCCGCATGATAAATAATTGAATCAATCCCAAATGATAATAATCAACTGTGCGAGAAGATAGCCATCACATGTTAAAACTCCAAATAATAATCCAATCTCCAATAATATAAAACTGAATAAACTCCAACTGAATCCATAAAGAAAATCTGAATAAAACCCATAACAACTTTGGAACCGAATGGACCAATCAAAACCATAAACTGTGTCTCAATGTAAATACGACAGAAAGGAAGCTAAAATAAACTACTAATCAGTAATATAAAATAAACTCCAACTGACCTCCAAATGATAATCTCCAAAAATCCTATGCAACTTCTCCAGACTTCTCCTGAAAAAGTTAGTCAACGCATAAGGTCAGAGCCCCGAGCATGAATACACACTACTCCCCTCAAATAGGGTCCGTGAACCGAGACAGTAGCATTATTATACGCAATAAATATCACAATAGAGTATTTTAATTAATATGAGATAATTTAAACGCGAAAAAGATAAATTACTAACAACCCCCCATAGAGATTCTTATAAAAATCACACCAATATATTTTAATTATCCCACTGCCCCAAAGTATTAATTGAATTCAATTAAACGAAAGTTAATATTTATCTTAGTTTTATTATCCATTACGATCCTTTCGCAATAAATTCTACACCATCCGCAATTCCCCTCGCCATAGTCTGCCAACCCGTTTAAACTATCATCCTTACACGTTATGCACGAGGTTCCACACACGACACGTAAACTGTCAGCCCTGCACGTTATTCAAACGTCACACACCCACACGTCGCAATAGCCAACCAACCCATTTAAACTGTCAGTCTTGCACGTTATTAACGACGCCAATATAGTTTAATATCAGTTTTATTATCTTAGGTATTAAATTCTCAATTTTCTCAATTTCACAATTTACAAATTTTCCCCACCCTTATTATCGATGTGAGATCCTCAAAGTACCCCTTAGTCCCATACCTAAGGGTCCTTAAGTTATCAATACCTCCTACCCTATGTATAGGATGAATTTTTAACATAAATCTCAACTTAGTCATGTACCTAGACTAGTGTAATGACGATAAAATACCGAAAATTAGCCCACCCCCGATATGATAAAATCATGATAATCTACCCTCTCTAGTCCCATATCTAGAAGGCGCATAAGATAACCATTTCATTGTCCAACTATTTACCTTCTTCATAATTTTTTGACTAGGCATTTACAATCATTTGATTTCAGTCTGGTTGAAATAAGTGGGACCTCTAGGTATTTAAAAGGGAGATTCCTTTGTTTCATACTTATAACCTCATCCAAGGGCTTCCTGTCTTTCACTTTAACACTATTAAAGTAAATTTCACACTTAGCTTGATTCGGACACACACCAAACTTCTCACTAAATTCTGTAAAAGCGTTATTAATCACTTTGAAAGTATACTCCTTAGCTTTGGCTACAATAAGAAGATCACCAACAAAAATAACATGGGATAACTTCAAACTATATTTAGGATGATTTTTGAGTGTCCTCTCTTCCACTCCTTTAAAGAGATAAGGAGATAGAGTATCATCTTGTCTTTATCCTCTGGAACCTTTAAAATGATTTGTGAGTCCCCTATTCATATTAATAGAATAACTACTAGTCTGAACACACTTCATAATCCACCTGATCATATTAGATGGAAAATTACTAACTTATAGCACATCTTTTAAGTAGTTTTAGCTAATGGAAGAGGCTTGTAACACCTCGTATTTTGGGAAATATTTAAATTACACATGTCGTAGTAATTTAATTAAATTGAAAAATAAAGTGAATTGAATAAATATTAATTAGTGAGAAATGGATTAATATTTATGTGTTATTATAATTAATTTTGTGATATTATATTTACTTCTATGATAAGTAAATAAAATAATATTATATTACAGTATGTCGTAAGTGGGTAAAAGCAACGGATCGACATATTCTTATTCGAGACATGTGTGTAGGGTCGTGTTGGGAATAAGATGGTAAATTGATGATACGTGACTCGGATGGTGATTTCAAGTGTACGGATGATCCATAATGGGTCAAGATAGTCAAAATTAGATACTCGGGGGTTGTAATCGAATTTAGGGGACTTTTTAAGTTATATGAGACCCATACGGGAGTATTCGGGTCATTATAATGTTATTAGTTAACCAAATTTTGGGATTAGAGTATTTAAATAAGAGGTGAGGAGATTTTGGGCATCCACGTTATATTATCAAACCCTTAAGAGAGGAATTTTGGAGAAAAGGGGAGGAAACACAAGAAGAACCAAGAGAGGCCAAATTGGAGAGGATCTTTGAAGAATTTCTAGGCCTCACACAGTATACAAGGAGGGTTCAGAGTCTTCTTCATACCTAATTAAAATGAATGACTTGATTAATGTTATTTGTATAGCTATTTACGTTATATCATAATTGGAAAATTTAAACCAATTTTGAGGTGGGACTGACTTGTAAATGAATTTTGAGAAAAGTGAAATTGGTGATGATTCCTTATGATCAAGTTAGAATAAATCCTACTTGAAAAGTAGGTTCTTGATAGAGAAACCTACTAATGAAAAATATATATTGTTCTTGAATGGAAAAATATGAAATTTAATAAAAAAAATGGATCTTGAATGGTTCTTGTGAGAATAAAAGAAACCTTGAAATTTAATTAAGAAAATTGATGAATCTGACATAAATTTTAACGTTACATCAAACGCATGGAATTTTAGTTTTGCTTATAATTAGATTATGAACCATAGATGAAAATAAAGGTATGGATCTTAGCTTTAAAATTATCTTTGAATCAGGTCATTTGGACTTCTATAGAGGGAGTAATATCCATTTTAGTAACATGTGTTTAATCTGTCATGATATCTGATTTTTGCGAATTTTGATGTCATCTTAAATGCATGTCATTTTAGTTTTACTCTAAATTATATTATGAGACATAAATGAAAATAAAGGTATTGATCTTATATTTCCAATGAGCTTTGAATCAGGTCATTGCGACTTCTATAGAGGGAGTAATAGCCATTTTATTAACAGATGGTTAATCTACTAGAATATTAAAGTTGTACGAATTAGTGATTTTTAAGAGTTCTAATGGGATAAGGACTTTTATAATTTTACCTATATAAAGGAAAATCAAAGGAGGAATTTTTAGAACTTATGTTAACTTATTCTTAAGAGACTTAGGAAGTGTCGTAGGCTAACTATGGATGGATTCCAAGTAAGGAAATGGGAGACTAAACGAGTAAATGATTACGAGTGGGAACCGAAAAATAAGGTTAGAATTTTGAGATGGCTAGGCTAAGTGCTAGGGTAGAATAGCAAGTTGGCCAAAAATTGTGAAGTTAGAGAATTAATAATAATTAAATGAATATTTGATATTTGGGAGTCAGGAATAGACTCGGGACATTTAGGCTAGTGCTTCGGGTGATAGGCGTGGATTAGACGGATTATATGATTGTATATATATACGGATATGGAGATAATATATATATATATATATATATATATATATATATATGTGTGTGTGTGTGTGTGTGTGTGTGTGTGTGTGTGTGTGTGTGTGTGTTATATTTATGTGAAACAAATCCCTCTATTGCTATCAGTGGAGGTTACGTGATGTGGGTAGACCTGTCAATGGGTCGTGTCGAGTCGTGTTCGTGTCATTTTTATCGTGTTCGGGTCTTATTGGGTTCGTGTCTAAACGGGTGACTTTTTTATCGTGTGAAAAAATCAGAACCAAATTCAACCCGTTATGTTATCGTGTCGTGTCGTGTTCACTCGTTAATACCCATTAAGATGATTAATTATTTTAAATTGTATACAAGTTGACATATTATCTCATTTTTTTAACCCAAATAAACCCATTAGTTCATTGACATTACTGAATCTCTCATTTAGTAAAATTCATTATGATTAAATTAACATTATGCCACATAAATGATTTATATGTTCCAAAAGTATATCTTATTTTCTTAAATTAATGAGTCATAATGGGTTTTATAGGGTGCAGGGGGTCAACCCTAACACGACCCGTTAACTATCGTGTCTTATCGGGTTGGCACTGATATGACCCGAACCCATTAAGGGTCCACCCATTAACTTATAACTTCATGCCGGTTCGTATCGTGCCTCATTTTGCTAGGTCTAGATGTGGGTGATCTTCCCTGGCAAAACACGCCAGGCTAAGTATTGACCCCACATCATAGCGCTATGCATATGCTTTATGTGATTGATATTCGAAGTGAGGTAACTTTGGGTATGGTTATGACTCACTAGTCGAAGGACTATGAACGGCTCCAATATGTTTGCAATTTTGCTGAGTCGGTGTGAGAGTCCGACCTCCGATAACCACGATGAGGTGAGCATGCCCTGGAAGATGATAGCGTTGTAGAGACCTGCATCCAGTGAGTTATTATTATGAGGGATGGCCACTATACGTAACATATGTACATTTATTGTAGTATATTATTATGTATGTGTATGTGTAGACAAATATACATGTTAAAATATTAAGTGTGTACTGTTTAAATAACCAATGACAATTATGAGAAATAAAGTAATAAATTTATAATTGAGAAATATAATGCTTAAGAGGACGTGATAACTAATCTTATAAAAATACGCGTGATAGGGTAATGTGAAACATAGGAGATGTTATGGGACTAGTTTGGCGGGTAGCATAACTAGGTGGTTAAAATGCATACGTTAGGTGTGCACTATAGTTGATGAGTGAGTATTTTCTCACATGAGCGCACTAGCAGTTTAAATAAGGAAAACTTCTTTACATTATCATCATTGCATTTTATCTACTTACTAATTTTCTAAAAGGTTTTGGGCTCTAATCGGCATCAAATATTTTTAAAAACTTTTAGGTGTCTAGCTACAGGGATGCCAAGGATGATTCGTCTCTCTAGGAATACGTAGCTACAGCTGATGTGGAGGCTTGCAGGATTTGGAATAGCCACTTTTATCATTTCTATCTTAGATTAGGTTCCATTACAGACATTTTTGGGCATGCCTCCCCTTTTATCAGATGTACTTACATTCAGTCTATTTAGTTCCATTAGGATGACTGTATTAGATTATTGGTAACCGATGGTTTATTCGATATTTGGTTTTATTTATTACCATATTTTGATTTCTTTATTGGTGTTATTATTTATATTTATGACCGTGAATGGGTTTATATGGAATGGTTTATTTTGGTATTATAATTAAAGATTAAAATTTTATGCAATATGTTAAACTAATAAGTGGTTAGTAATTAATCGAATTTCGATAGTGATGCTAAGAATGAGACATATGAGACTCTCGTTTTATTTTGGTAGAGGGATTGCCACACGTTATTGCAATAGGCGAGGTGTCACAGATGGTATCAGAGCATCAATCTCTAGTGTCTTTAGAATTTATGCAACAAACTACGTTTTCAACATTACTTTTCTTTGATGTAGTGCCCTATGCTTAGGACTATTGATTCATATTGGATTTACGTTCTTCTGCTATTACATATGGTTGAATCGAATCATACGTGATTTTGGTTGGGATTTGTATACCGAATGATACAGGATGACCAATGAGGGTCATTAGGAGAACTGGAGGAGGAGAGGCTCAACCGGAGCAACAGAGTATTCAGGGACAGTGACTACAACAGAGGTCACCACTGTTATTGCTCAAGCAGTAATGCTGAGATGACCGCTGGCACAACAGTTTCCCCAAGTACCACCACAGCAGATGGTGGCGCTAATTTAGACTCTCCCAATATAGTCGGTATAGGAGAGAGTCAGTGGGGATTTTTAAAAGGGCCATTCGTAAGTGTTCGGGGAAAGTGCAGACGTGTGTTTGTTAGCCAATGGAAAGAGAACATCCAAAGGAAACTGCGCATGGTGGGGGTTCAATGACACGCAAGATTAAATTTTGAGTGACTAGTGTTGTAGTTATGGGAATTAGTCACCATATCTGAGGAGAGATACCATGAATATCGAGGAATTCGGGTTGCGATTTGATTGAAAATCCTGTCATCTGCAGTTTAAACAGAGATGAGAAGGAAATTTATGTACTTATTGTAGGAGGGCCTAACGTGGGTGAACATGAGGAATAATTTTCTTATTTTGAAATATTCGTACCCAACGAGGTTGATACGGAGGAGAAAAAGGGGTCCTTAAGTTAATGATGGACTCATGGGTGGATACGCCAACACTGGTGGGGAAATTCGGCTAGGATAACATACGATGACATCGTTAATGTCATACTTTTACAAGGGAAATATCAATGCGTTCATGTAAAGGGAGATAAGAGATTGTAGAGTCTAGTCAGTAGAGAAAAACTGGATATAATCGACGCTAGTAGAGCACCACATGGGGAAATAACAAAGAAGGGGACCCGTTTAAAAGATTCAAATCAGGGGGATTCTGACCGAGTGAATCTTAATTTCGATAGGGCCATCAGGGCTAGAACCGTGTTCTACAGGGCCAACAAAACCAAGGGAATAACTCGATAGCCATCAGGGTTGAGGCTATAAAGACCAGAGAGTAAGGTAGCCTCAACATAGACAATGGGGCAAGGTGCTCAGTAGGGGCAATAATTATAACAATTCTTAGGACAGTTCAGACGTGAGTATTACATCCCAAAACTAGTTTAGCAGTCAGTGCCATTGGCGATTGAAGGTATGATTTTGTTTATCCTTGAGTAAATGGGGTAAGTTTTATGTGACACGTGTGCGTCATCGTATTTTAGTTAGCACTAGATTCGCGGTGAGACGGGTTTAGTGAGTTTATCATTAATATCACTTTTGTGTGTGTGTGTGTGTGTGTGTGTGTATTGTTGGGTAGGGAGGCCCTCTTTAGTTTCATTTATGGGGGAGTGGGTGTGGACACTGAGAGGATATATTTTTGTGTAATTACTCATTTTAGAGAGAAGGAAATATGTGAGTATGATGTTATCCTAACTATTAACCGATTAACGGTGGTTTGAACGATGGTGGACTGTTACAGTAAGGCTATCGTGTTCGCTATTCCAGGGTAAGAGGTATCATTTTTCTGACGTTTCACCTAAAAGAGGGTCAAACCCGTATATATATTATATGGTAGAGGAGACTTCCAAGACTATATTTATCTTATTATATTTGATCCCGGTGTGTGGGGACTTTCACTAATGTGATTCAGGTTATATCAGGTTTATGACCGAGCAGTAAGATTTAGCTCGTTATTGATTTAGCATTGGGGACTTAGTGATAGTGAGAGAGCCGTGTTGTATGACTCCTTTAGTGATGTGGAAGTGTATGATTAGACTTATACATATGGGGATCGGATTGGGTGTCCCGATTATGTGTTTTGGGCCTACAGATCTTAATGACCGACAATGCTAGGTAGTAGTGAATCGTGAGGGATTTATTATTTGGATTTTGCTTGCAAGATGTCCTGCGCATGAACCTTAGTGAGCGTCGAGAGTTGGGAGATGTGTTGCCATTAAGGCATGGACTTAGTACTTTAATTATTGCACGAGTATGTGGATAAAACTCTGAGTTGAGAGTTATTTTATGATTTAAGGCCAGTGGAGCCGGGTAGTGTTGTGTAGGAAGAATTGTGGAACGCTTGCCCCACTAGTGGATTGGTGGGGATATCTCGAGAACAATTAAGTTGCGATTAGTAGGGTAATTGAGTATACCCTTACTGTATAGTCACGCAAAGTATATAAGACCTAGTTTGATATAAATATGTTACGTTTGGTATAATTGTGCAGATATGCATGGGATATAGGGTGTATGGGCACCCTAGTTAGTTGGATTTTCAGTATCGTCCGCGATGAGAAGACATGGAAATGTATGTGTTAAGCGTATGCGTATGGGTAAGTTAGAAGAAGAATTAGAAAAGTAATGTTGATTGAATTTGATTAGGGATGGACGATAGTCCGGATGTATACAATATGGAGATCTATCACACTTGAGATGAGTTGAATGACAGTGAAGACACGGGCTAGGGATATCTCTTGCCAAGGGAGGATCTGACAGTTTTGGAAAATAGAGCGGATGGTACTCAATAAAATTATGAGGGTGGTTTGCGCATAAATAGGATGTTGATTTTTTTACTAGGAAAAAAGGACCCAGGAAGTGCGCAACTTTGGGGAAGATGCATGGGTTACGAGTTTTGGTATACCTTAAGAAAGGGAGTAATATGTACCACTTGACGTGGGAAGTTGTTCATGTGGATCAATGTGGCATGAGACATGGTAAAGTTGTCTCCAGGTGCGCCAATCACTAGAGGGAAAAAGGTTGGTTCTAGGTGATAAACTAGAGTTTTGTAATACTTGGTGATTCCAGTGACAGAATGGGCAGGCAGAATAATGGAGTTCAGTATTGGGTTACCAACATCACAGAAAGATCAAGATTTCCTTTGGTTCATGAAATTGGTTGATTGAGATGGAGCACAAATTGCTAATTTGGGTGAGTTATGTTGTCGAACACTGTGCCCAACATTTCATTGAAGAAGGGAATGACCCGACACAAGGTGCTGCCCAACATTATTGTGGATCGAGATAATATCTTTGTGTCTCAAATCTGGTTGGGTTATCAGAAGGTGGTGGGAATGGAGTCGTACTTGAGCATGGAGTAACAACCGTAGACCGATGGGTAGACGGGAGGGGAGACTAGGATTTGAAGAATTTGAGAAATACGTATTCTAGACATTAACATAACTGAGAGGAGAAATTATCATTGGTAGAGTTTCATGTAACAACTCATACCGGTTATTATTAAAAAGACGTATTTTGAGAATTGAGACGGGAGGCCTTCTCGTCCGCTCTGTGGTTGGTTAGGGTGGGGAGATAGCAAGTTCCACGGGTCGAACATGATTTAAAGTCAGTCGGCAGGGATTGAGTTAAGTGAAGTTGTTTTTGTATAGTTCAGGAACATTGTAAAAGTTATGTCATCATGAATCGAAGAGTTAAAGACTGACGTGAGTGGTCATAAATTTTTGTTGGTGACTCCCATAAAGGGAGTATGAGATTTGGACAACAAGGGAAGTTGGCACCTAGGGAAGTGGGGCCTTTCCCAAAATTGAGATGATAGAGATGGTAAAGTATAGGCTCGTCTTTTTGAAGTATTGTTAGAGAATCCATGATAGTTTTTTGTATCATAATATACGGGGCCTTAAGAATAATGGAACATATCGGTATAAAATTATTTGAATAGACTTGTTACTAATCTTGGGCTATAGCGAGTAGGACTTCAGTCAGAATGGTACCACTAGCAGGTGTATAGTGGAGGCACCAAAGTAGTTTCACGAGTTGAATTTAAATACATTCGGATGTAGTGTCCATAAGGATCCAAACTTTTTAGTACTAGGTAGACGAAATTCCTTTGCAAGGGGGAAATATGTAACACCCCATATTTTTTGGAATATTTAAATTACACGTGTCGCAGTAATTTAATCAAACTGAAAAATAAAGTGAATTGAATAAATATTAATTAGCGGGAAATGGAGTAATATTTATGAGTTATTATAATTACTTGTGTGATATTATATTTACTTGTGCGATAAGTAAATGAAAATGTAGTATTTTATCGTACATCATAAGTGGATAAAAGCGACGGATCGACCGAATCTTATTCGGGATGCGTGTGGGGTCGTGTTGGGAATAAGATGGTAAATTGATGATAGGTGACTTGGATGGTGATTTCGAATATACGGATGATCCGGAATGGATAGCGACAGTAATAATTAGGTACCCGAGGGTTGTAATCGGGTCCCTGGGACTTTTTAAGCTATACGGGACCCGTATGGTGGGTATTTGGGTCATTCTAATATCATTAGTTGATATAATTTCGAGATTAGAGTATTTAAATAAGAGGTTAGGAGCTTGTGGGCTGCCACTTTATATTATCAAGACCTTAAGAGAGGACTTTGGGAGAAAAAGGGAGGAAACACAAGAAGAACCATGGGTGGTCAAATTGGAGAGGATCTTTGAAAAATTTCTAGGCCTCACTCAATATACAAGGAGAATTCAGAGTCTTCTTCATATCTAAGGCATATGAATGACTTGCTTAATGTTATTTGAATAGCTATTCGTGTCATATCATAATTAGTAAAATTTAAACCCACTTTGGGGTGGGATTAACATGTAAATGGGTTTTGCAAAAAGTGAAATTAATGATGATTCCTTATGATCTTATTAGAATAAATCTCACCTGAAAAGTAGGTTCTTGCTAAAGGAACCTAAGAACGAAAAAGATATATTGTTCCTGAATAAAAAATTCAAAATTGAATAAAAAAATGTGATCTTGAATGGTCCTTGTTAGAATTAAAGAAACCTTGAAATTGAATTAAGAAAATTGATGAATCAGACAAAAAATTTGATGTTACATCAAACGCAAGGAATTTTTGTTTTACTTAGAATTTGTAAGGACATAATTTTATAAATGTCCATCTCATTTTTGTATGTCGTATACCGATACACCATCAAGGATGTTCATTCTCATATTTTCCATAAAGACGGATCCGAATTACAAGAGGACAACTTCTAGTTTCTGGTGATTTTTCCAGGCCGATCCGGATCGGGTATTCCAGGCGATCCGGACCGCCAAAGGTAAAGGCTCTGGACAGTTTTTGGCAGTGATCCGGACCTTTTTATGGAAAATGATCAGGACCGCATTTCTTTGATTCGAACCTTTTTATGGAAAACAATTTGGACCTCATTTCTAAGGATCCCTCTGTTTGAAATCGGGCACCTATCTGGACCAGGTCCCCAGGGTGATCTGAACCGTCGCACCAGATAAACCCGAATCTGATAGATTTGTTTTGACACACTCAAAAATTATTTATAAGGGCTATTTCGGATTTGTTTATTTTAAGTATTTGGGAAAACGTTTTGAAGAGTCCAAGCACAAAAAGACTTTAAGTTTTGATCTTCTAAACATCCTTTTGATTAACAAATCGTTCTTTTATCATTTGTGAGAATCTCTAAACCCTCAATGGATTGTTCTACTCATCTGGAGTAACTTTGTAGAAAATAAGTCTCTTTTCCATTGCTGACTATCTAGAGTTCTTGCGAGAGATTCCAGTCGACGACATCGGAAATGACACCTAAAGGTATTTCGTATGTCACTCTTATTTTTATTGTAATCCGTGTAAATCGTTCTTTACAAATTATAGTGAAAATAAAAGATTTTGCCCCTTTGGGGGATTTTCCTCATTTATGTATTTATTTGTGATTGAATGTTCTTGCATGATTATAGTATCTCCAATCACACCTAGATGCATGTTTTAGGATTTAATTGAAAAACCGAGTTTAATTAAATAATTTCTTTATTTGAACATAAGTGCACTCTCAAATTGGTATCAGAGCGGGTTACGCTAATTTATCGCGTGAACCTGATTTTTCAAGGATTTATTTTTTTAATACAATTTGACTTCTCACGTCGTCAAATTGGTATCAGAGCGGGTTACGCTAATTTATCGCGTGATCCTAATTTTTTATGGATTTTTTTTATATAATTTGACTTCTCAAGTCATTCAATTGGTATCAAAGCTTGTTGCACTAATTTACCATGTAGATCATGTAGTGCAATTTTTTTTGGTTGTTATTAGTGTTCCTCTCCTAATTTATTTTTCTAGATGCATCCTCATGTTTTTTACTGTGTTAATCGAGATGAGTTTGTTAAAGTTCATGACCATGCTGAAAATTTAAAAAGTTTGAATTTTAAACTTTGCAAAAGAATTAAATTTTTGGAAAAAGAAAATTCTCTCTTTAAAAGTAAGATTGACTATTTGCAAGAGTTTCAAACTCAAAGTGATATTTGTCATAAGCACTTTGGTAATTTGTGTATTGATTTTGATTCTTTGAAAATTGCCAAAAAGGAGAGTGATGAGAGAGTCCTAGTTTTAGAGAAGGAATTGGAGGACTTAAACAATTCTAGGGTTCCCGTTTGTGCTTTCGAGGATAACAAATTAATCGATGATTTTACGGTACGTGAAAAGACTATTTGGGATAAGTTTGTTTTAACTGAGGGGGAGCGCGATAAACTGTTAAGTTCAATTGATAATTTGAAAAAGAAATCCCTATCTTTAGAAGAGTCTAATTCGTTGCTTGAATCAAATATTTTGAAGTTGAAAAATGATTTAAACAATTCAAGTAGGTTTGATAGTGATGGTAATGGATCGTCATGTTCTAAAGCTTCCGCTATTAAAGCCAAAACCATTATTTGTTTTAGAGGGTCAACCATTCCCAAGGACGTTAGAAAATGTCAACCCAAATGTGTCGTTCCACCCATTTACACTTGTTCACATTGTGGTAGGAAAGGGAACCTTAGGTGTTTTTGTTTTGATCTTCGAAGAGGTCATAGGAAGTTTATGTCTAGTGTTCCCTTGGTTCCCAAAGCCCCCACATGTCATTTCACATCTGTTTGGGTTAGGAAATCACTTTTAGAGGCACTAGATGATAGACTTGTTAATTCTCGTTTGCTTGCACATGACTCTTGCCATATCATATAGATAATTGTGTTTGCATGTTTGTCATACGCTAGTTTTTTTTTTATTTCATGATATTTATGTTTGCCAGCGTTTTGACATGTACTTTTTGTATAAATTTTTTCTTTTGAAAATTTTGAAAAATACAAACAGATTTTATTTTTGATAAAATTTTTGAAAAATTCAAAAAGATTTTTGTATTTTGTTTAGCACCGTATATGAATGAACATTTAGGATGACCGAGTCACAAATTCATTCCATATCCATTTGACTGTTTGATAGTTTTTTTTAGACAATATGTTGTGTCATTCATGTGCTTTACAAAGTTTTGAGTGTTTGAGATAATATAGTGTTGCTACCTACATGTTTGACTCACTTTGTCCTTTATTGCACACATGAACGGATTTTTTTTAATGTTTGTGCTTTCCTATCACATGTTGGTTGGGTGTTTCCATCTCAATTCTGTCTATACAACAAACCAAATGCGATAAAACAAGACAATCAAAAGTGTGCACATTTGAACCATGTTTGTGAGGATTTGTTTTTTTTTTTTAAAATGATGAAGGGCTATGAAAGCTTATCATTTATCCTTTGTGATTAAGCCGCTGTTTAATTGGACCTAAAAAATTGAGGAATTTTATTATCCGGGGTCCAAAGAGGTTTAAAAGAGCCAGGAGAAAAAAATGAAAGGAAATAAAAATAAATTTATGCCAATTATGGGTCATTTAGGTTTTTCACCAATTCTCCAATGTTTGAGAATTTAGTTTATACACCTCTAAAAGAAGATATGTTTGAGAGAGATTGGTTGTATTTTTTAAATGAGTTTGCACGTCCTTGAAAAACAATTACATAGTTTTGGACGTTATTGGTGTGGAAATCATCGTGACTTTGATTTGTTGATATGATTAAGACGATGTCATCTAAATTCAATAATTTCACACCTAAGGACGATTTTGATTTTCATTCGTTAGGAGTACACTTGTGCATCTTGAACATGTGATATGATTGAGTTGATTCTCCTATCGAATATGCTCACACACATTCATTCTGTTTCCATGATTTGGTTATTTTAGTGTAAATTCATGGTGTGTGATTTTTGTAACATCATTTTTTTTGCATTTTTGTACGAAAAATTTTGAAAAATAAAAAATTATTGGTGAAGATTTTTTGAGTATCTCTTTGCAAGAGCACATTTGCCACTTGATTGATGCCTTGTTTTGAATATCGTGACACCTCGATTTTACTTGTTTGATTTATTCTTCTCATTTGTCTATTTGGGGACATAATAAAAAGGGGAAGAAAGAATGATCATATTATGGGGGAGTTTGAATTTTGGGGGAGTTTTGAGATTTTACTTATGGTTTTCTCATAAATTGGTATCTTTGCTTATATTATTTCATTCTCGATACGTCACGAAGGTATTTTCTTTGTCTCATGTGTGTAGGTATGAAGATTGAAGATTTTATGTTGCACACTCTGATGAGAAAAGATTGGAGATTTTTAAAGATTTGAAGATGATGGAGTTTGTTTGAAGACATGTCTCTTAGTATTTCAAGTTTGAGGGTTTTCTGGGGATATTAAATTATATGTCATTTGTATTTATTGAGATAGCATAATTCGGATGTTTTTATGTATGTACTGGCATAGACATAGGGGGAGATTTGTAAGGACATAATTTTATAAATCTCCATCTCATTTTTGTATGTCGTATGCCGATACACCGTCAAGAATGTTCATGCTCATATTTGCCTTAAAGGCGGAGCCGAATTACAAGAGGACAACTTCTAGTTTCTGGTATTTTTTCAGGCTGATCCGGATCGGGTATTCCAGGGGATCTGGATCACCAAAGGTAAAGGCTCTAGACAGTTTTTGGTAGCGATCCGTGCCTTTTTATGGAAAATGATCCAGACCGCATTTCTTCGATCCGAACCTTTTTATGGAAAACAATCCGGACCGTATTTCTAAGGATTGCTCTATTTGAAATTGGGCACCGGTCCGGACTGGGTCCCTAGGGCGATCCGGACCGCCGAACCAGATAAGCCCGAATTTGATAGATTTGTTTTGACAGACTCGAAAATTCTTTATAAGGGCTATTTCGGAGCTGTTTATTTTAAGTCTTTCGGAAAACATTTTGAAGAGTCCAAACACAACAAGACTTCAACTTTAGATGTTCCAAACATCCTTTTGATTCACAAATCATTCTTTTATAATTTGTGGGAAGCTATAAACCGTCAATGGATCATTCTACTCATCTGGATTAACTTTGTGGAAAAGCCGTCTCTTTTCCATTGCTGACCATCTAGAGTTCTTGTGGGAGATTCGAGTCGACTACATCGGAACCGACACCTAAGGGTATTTCGTATGTCACCCTTATTTTCATTGTAATCCGTGTAAACTGTTCTTTATAAATTATAGTGAAAATAAAATATTTTGCCCCTTTGGGGGATTTTTCCTCATTTATGTGTTTGTTTGTGATTGAATGTTCTTGCATGATTACATTATCTCCAATCACACCTAGATGCATGTTTTAGGATTTAATTGAAAAATTGAGTTTAATTAAATAATTTCTTTGTTTGAACATAAGCGCACTCTCAGAATTAAATTATTACCCTAAGAAGAAAAAAAGTTATGGATCTTATCTTTATAATGAGCTTTGAATCAGGTCATTTGGACTTTTGTAGAAGGAGTAATAGTCATTTTAGTAATAGGTGTTTAATCTGTCAGAATATATGATTTTTGTAAATTTTGACGTCACTTTAAATGCATGCCATTTTAGTTTTACTTTGAATTAGATTATGAGACATATATGAAAAGAAATGTATGGATATTAAATTTTCAATGAGTTTTTAATCAGGCCATTGGGACTTCTATAGAGGGAGTAATAGCTATTTTAGTAACAGGTGGTTAATCTTCCAGAATATTAAAGTTGTGTGAATTTTTTATTTTTAAGAGTTCTAATGGTATAAGGACTTTTATATTTTTACACATTTAAAGGAAAATCATGGGATGAATTTTTGAACTCGTGTTAAATTATTCCAAAGAGACTTAGGAAGTGTCGTCGGCTAACCATGGAGGATTTTGTGTAAGAAAATACGAGACTAAGAGAGTAAATGATCACGGGTGGGAATAAAAAAATCAGGTTAGGATTTCGAGATGGCTTGGCAAGTGCTAAGGTAGAATAACATGTTGGCCAGAAATGTGAAGTTGGAGAATTAATAATAATTAAGTTAATACTTGATACTCAGGAGTTGGGAATAGACTTGGGACATTTAGGCAAGTGCTTCGGGTGATAGGCAAAGATTAGCCAAATTATGGGATTGTATATAGATGTGTGTGTGTGTGTGTGTATATATATATATATATCAAGGTTCTAAAAAACGCGGGGCGTGATCGAGGCGTGGAGGCCAAGCCTTAAGCCTTAGAAGCCTAGGCGGGCCTTGGCGTAAAAAGGTGTGAAAAGGCGTTTAGGTTTTTTTAATATATTTTAATATTTTTTAACCATGACAAGGCTATTAAAATACTAAAATTATACATATCATAAAAATATGTCTGAATATTTGTAAATAAAAATACTATTTGATTATTTTGGATGAGATAATGGTCCGGTTTGTAAAAAAATCTTTAAAAGGCGATATCATTTCACTAAGGCATTTTGTTTTTAGAGAAAAAGTACGCCTTAAGGATTTTATCAAGCATAAGGCGTCAAACTTTTAAGGCGGGGCATTTCTCTCAAGCCTCAAGCCTAGGCGGATTTTTTAGAACAGTGATATATATATACGAGTATAGAGACAGTATATGAAGAATAATATCTATGTGTATGATATTTATGTGAAACATATCGCTCTAGTGCTATCAGTGGATGTTGCGCGATGTGGGTGATCTTCTTTGGCAAACTACAACAGGGTAAGTATCGACCCGAGGTCATTGCGCAATGTATATGCTTTGTGCGATTGATATTCGAAGTGAGGTAATTTTGGGTATGGTTATGACTCACCTTTGAAGGACTACGACCGCCTCCAATATGTTTGCAATTTTACCGAGTTGGTGTGAGAGTCCGACCTCTGGTAATTAGGATGAGGTAATCATGCCCTGGAAGATGATAGAATTGTAGAGACCCGCATCCAGTGAGTTATTACTTTGAGGGAGGAGGACTATACGCGACATACGTACGTTTGTTGTAGTATATTATTACATATGTGTATGTGTAGACAAATATACAACTTAAAATATTAAGTGTGTACTATTTAAATAGCTAGTGGCAGTTATTGGAAATAAAATAATAAATTGATAATTTAGAAATACAATGGTAAAGCGGACCTGATAACTAATCTTATAAAAATACATGGAATGGTACAATGTGAAACCTAGGATGTTATGGGACTAGTTGTGTTGGTCGCATAACTAGGTGGCTAAAATGCATACGTTAGGTGCACACTATAATTGAGGAGTGAGTATTGTCTCATGTGAGTGCTACCAGTTTAAATATGAAAAATTTCTTTACATTATCATTAATGCATTTTATCCACTTGCTAAATGTATTTTAAAGGTTTTGGGCTCTGACCCGCATCAAATATTTTCAAAAACTTTTTGGTGTCTAGCCACAAGGATGACAATGATGATTCCTCTCTCAGGGGATACATAGCTGTAGCTGATAGGGGTGGACAAAAAAAAGACCGACCCGAATGGACCGATTGGACCGAACCGGACCGAACCGAAAATTAAGGCTATTTTGAAATCGGTCCGAAAATCGATTCACAAAAACTAAAAACCGATTAAACCGGTCCGGTCCGCGGTCCACTATATTAAAAGACCGATTTGGACCGGACCGGACCGATTCCCATATATATATAATAAAAATAATGTTATTGTGTTTCTTATGTATAGTTTTTGAATTAATGTATATAACTTATGAATTTAATTTGGAACATTTTATATATGTATAGACATTTTTTTATTTGGGTTAAAAAAACCTATGTAAATATCACTTGGAGTTTCGAGTATTATTTTTTTGTATATATATTTGTGAGAAAAATATATAAAAACATTCATAAAATGTACGTATATATAAAATAGGGTCAGAACCGAATTTTACCCCGGACCGGACCGAAAAAAGCCTGGACCGAATTAGTAGGTTAACCGAATTAATCGGTCCAATCTCGGTCCAAAAAAATTGAGGACCGAATATTCGGTCCGGTCCAAAAAATAGGCAAAACCCGGACCGGACCGGACCGTGCCCACCCCTAGTAGCTGATGTGGAGGCTTGCAGAATTTGCAGTAGTCACTTCTATCATTGCTATCTTAGATTAGGTTTCATTACAAATATTGTTGGGCATGTTGCCCCTTCTATAAGATGTATTTACATTCAGTCTATTTAGTTCCATTTGGATGATTGTATTATATTATTGGTAACCGATGGTTTATTCAGTATTTGGTTTTATTTATTCCCGTATTTAGATTTCTTTATTGATGTGATTATTTATATTGTTCACTGTGAATGGGTTTATGTGGAATGGTTTATTTTGATATTAAAATTAAAGATTAAATTTTGAAACAACTTGTTAAACTAATAGGTGGTTAGTAATTTATCAAATTTCGATAGTAATGCTAAGAATGAACCGTATGAGACTCTCGTTTTATTTTAGTAGAGAGTTGGCCACCCGTTATTTTAATAGGCGAGGTGTCATAAGGATTTCATGTTATCTATTTTAATATCATGTCTAGGATCTCCCCCATTCTTATGATAGCCTCTCATAATTTCATTAATTAGAAGCACATTATCAATAATATTCCTCACGCACACAAAAGTAGATTGTCGGTTGTTGACCATCACTGGATTTAGATGCTTAAGTAATCTCATTATAACTTTGGACACATTTTATAAGTGCTATTAAAGCATGAAATAGATCTAAAGTGTATTCAACTCTTTTAATAATCTCTCGGTTATAAAGAATGTGCTAACTTCTTTCATTATATCCTCCCCTATATAGATCCCAATTGTATTGAAAGAAATACAATGTATCCATCAAGTTCAGGAGATTTTGTAGGATTAATTTATAATAGAGATTATTTATTTATTTTTCTTTAGATACTTGTCTTTGTAGGTTGATCTTCTTGTCTTCTGCAAGCCATCTCTGTTTTATATCATCTAACTCATCTTTTGACCTCAAATGATAACACTGATTATTAGATCCCAGTAAATTTTGAAAAAATTAACATCTACTTCTTGCACAACTTCTTGTCCTTCACAACTATTCCCATTATTGTCTTTGATAAATAAATTTTTATTACTGCTCATATGCCCTTGAATTTTTTTTCTAAAAAAAAGTTGTATTCTTATCACCTTGCTCTATCCACATAATTCTTGATTCATGCCTAACAAACTTTCATTCTAACAAACTTTTCTAGCTTCAATAAGATCACCATCTCCTCAATTATCAACTAATATGGTAACGATACTGTTTAGTTATTATTTATTCCACATAACTTTGACTGAAATCTTAGAATATAACACTTTGTTAAGGCTCTTAAAATACTTTTTGAGAAACTTCAAACATTTAAAACTCTGAACATATGCTACCCTCAATCTGAACCTCCCAACCTTTCTTAAGAATTTCTTTTCATAAATCAAAGAACTTTAAAGTTTTGTTAATTTTCTCCCCTTTCATCTTTACTGAGACTACACTAGCAGAGATCAGACACTCCTGGAAAGTAATCATAGACCTCACTTTCCATGAACTGTTGTAACCATGTTTCATTATAAAGGGCCCTCTCGATTCTGCTTCTAATATTTGCATCTCCAACTCTCCCATTATCCTAAGTGTACCATCATCCTTTAACAACAAATTCCTCTACCATGATATATTTATGCATTAATTAAAGTCATTAGCTTCATCCCAATTAATTCCCGCTCCACCTATTCTCTTATTATCATCACGAACTATATTAAAATCACCTATAATCATCCAAACCTCATTAGACAACTGGGTATTTTCTCTCTATAAGTAACTCTAAAGATTCCCTATTATTATCACCATACACACATGTAATGTTAAAAGTGATAGTAGTATTCCTGATATTTACCCTTATTGATAGAGCTTTATTCACACTACTAATCTCCTAAACTTAAAAAATAATTGGTTTTCTAACCAATCTGTATTCTCCATGGACCATTTACAAGAATGTTTTGAAGTAAATGCCAACAATAAAAACAGTTATCCTTAACCTTTTCTATATTAATCCTTCTAAATTTCACCTCTTCTAAATAAATCAAATTTATATTATTATCATTAATATATTTCCTAACTTCTCTCTGTTTGTGGTGAAAATTCCACTACTTATATTCCACATGGAAACTTTAAACATGATCTATTTTTCATTTGTTCTTACTCCCCCCACACCCTCATTTTCTTGATTGAGCTATTTCATTTCTTCGTCTGATTTTGGTTCCTTTCTTTTGCCTTATCTTTTATATTATTTTCTTCAATTTGCATTTGCCACTGAGAATTATCTTTAATCTCAACTTCTAACTTGCATTATCTTGTAAATATTCAAAATTATTCTCAACAACAACTATGATATCGGGCCTTTTACTATGTTGTGTCACTATTTGATGTATACTAATTGTTTCAACAAAATTTTCCTACATCAATACGTCACTGTTGTTTGCATTAATTTCTTTATCTGTAATATCAGTTTCCTCGTGTTAGTCTGCCTTATTTTTTTCTATGGTCTCCTTATTTCTTGGACTTGTCCCACTTGGCCTAGTCTCTTCGTTATCTTTTTTAACCTTCCCCACTGTTGTAGTTTTCACCCAAACTTGATTAACTTTATTCATATCTTTGCATGTTCCTTCTCCATGCTCAAAGATTTTACAATTTTTACATCTAGATGGAACCCATTCACACTCAAATTTTTACCTTGTCAAATCTCCGCCTGGCTCATAAATTAGAATAACATAGGTAAAATTACTTTCAATATTAATTTCAACACATATCCGAGCATAATTGAGTCTCCCTTTTTGATGTCATCCTGTTTGTAAATAAAGGCCTACTAATAATGCTTGCAATTTTACTTGGGATAGAGTCAACCCACATGTGTAGTTTACGTCTAGGAAACCTAACCCAAATAGGAATTTCTACTAATCCTTCTCTTTTCAAGCTCACATCTGGGGCCCATAGCTTTACAATTTGAGGTAACTATCAAAGGACAATGACCCCAATTCTAATATTTAGCTTGTGCTTTACAGTCTTCAAAAGCTACAACAAAAACTCTTGATTTAATCAAGAATATATCAAAATTTCCCCAATTTCCTGTTTGCATACGCTTTCATAGCACCATAATTAATTTTAGTTCCCAAAACATAAGCCACAAGAGCATTTTTCCATCTCTGTATTTTCTTCTTCAATTTCTTCATAATCAAGTTTCACATAAGATCTTACATCCCCATTTGTTAAAGTTAAAATGAAATTCAGTTTATTACCTGTTGCTTTCTCACGATTAGGAACCACGATTTTATCCCAATTCTTTTCACCTGAGTAATTTCTAGCTTGTTTAGCTTGTGCTTATATATATTCTTATAATGTCTTCTTAAAATCTAGATTTTACAAATTGTTGTTCATAGTTTCTTCTAGATTTAGGGTTTACACTATACAAAGTTACATATTCCTCTTCAAACCCTTCAAAAGTTTCATCTATTTGTTTCCATTTAAATTTATAATCAAATTAATCTTTTGTTGTAATAATCTCTGGTAGTCCATGTCCCATGAGAATCTTCTTCTTTTTTCTTCTTCTCTGATTTCTCCTCTCCACTAGCTTCATCTTCAACTCTTCTTCCGATTTCCATTTTTCCACCGCCTTAGGACTGGTAGTATTATCGAGGATACCAACTTCTTACAATGTTAATTTTATTGCATCAAATTTACTAATTGTGAGCTTCCTGCTAATTTCTCAATTTTGTGATTTGCAACAATAGATTATCAATTTCAGATTTCCAATTAAAATTCAACACATTTACTTCTCTTAACGGATTCCATTCTTCACCATCAAAATCTTGGGCAAAATTATCGATTGGCAAACTTCAAAATTATAGATTATCATTAATGTATGGATTAATGTTTATATCGATAGCAAGAAACCCTAAGTTCATGCTAAAAAATAAAGGACAAAGAGAGCATGTAAAAACCAAAATATAATTAGTATTACTTTCAGTTGTCTTAGTAATGAAGTTTGCCAAATATATCGATTATCTTACTAATGAAGTTTGCCAAACATATTAATCGCATTTTGCGACCTATTAAAAATTTACTAAAACCATAACATAGTAAACGATAAAAAATGTGGCAAATGATGCTTTTGCCCACTTTTATGTGTGTTTTATAACTACTATTTACCATGAAATTTTTTCCCGTACAACATGCCATTTGCCATGCTTTTCCATATTTTTGGGGAAAATTTTACATTGCTCACACCTAAAGAAATTTTATCCACCAAAAATTTGCACACTTTTGTTTTTATTAAAATATATTTTTTTTGTTTTATTGTAAAATGTAAGTATATATAAATCAGAGGGAGGATATATAAATAGAGCACAAAAACATTCAAGACCCAAACCCAACAAGCCATCAAGGCTCACAAAATACATGAGTAAACAACCCAGCAACTCATTCTACCCCACAAAACATTTACAATATGTGGGGCTTAATCTGCCCCACAAAACTTTTGTATTGTTTGAAAAAACCCTAAACTAGAACGTTTACTTCTAGACAGTTCAACGCAGAATAAAATACAATCTCTTTCTTATCTTATAACTTCAGACCGGAGAGAAAAATCGCTTAAACACAAATTCTCAACACACCTTATATGCTGCATAAGATCCTCAGACTCAAAACCCAACAAAAACTCAACCATATGAGACACCAAAGCTTTTGGGAATGAACTGATTAAGCATGCAAGCATCAACTTATATGCTGCATTTAAAAAATTATCAAAATCTTCAATAAACAGTAAATTCCAAAAGGTATACCAGCTAAAGATCCATTCCCAAACCGTGTAACACCATGAGCACATGAAACTACAACCGGACGAGAGAGATCAAAACTCCGAACTCAATGGTATTTTAATATCATATTTTTTTAATGTACAGTTTAACTATATTTAACATTTTTTCTAAATATAGTTTTTGTACAATACAGTGTAAAGTAACGATAAAAACATTAAATACTATTTCTTTTAAAAGATAGTTAAAAATGTATATAGTTTTAAAACGATTAAAAAATTGTTTTTTTATAATAAAAACACTTTAAAAACTACAAAAGTTTTAAAACAGTAAAAATTGTATAATTTTTTATTTTTCATAAAAATATTGTTAAAAACTTATGTTTTTATATAAGAAGTTAAAAAAAGGTACAATTTTTTAAATTTCATTATGTATAGTAAAAAAAATTCTAACTTTTATTTCATTTTAAACCAAAATTTTTCACTTGAAGAATTAATGCTATCAAACAGCCCATTTGGAAATTTATAGGATTCACCCTAGAAAATTTTGTCAGACAAGCTATTAACCCACTTTTTTGTTTCAAATTCACCCTACGTGACTATATTTTCTTTGGTGACTTAAACGAATATCAAGTCTTGTTAGGTATAAGTATGAATGTATTAGTATCACAATCTTTTTCCTCTTTTTTGAATAGAGTAAATTACTCAATTGATCGTTAAACTATTACGATTGTCTTAAAATGGCTCCTGAAATGTCAAAAGTGTGTAGTAAGCCCTCGAATAATGGGAACAAATTTAACGAGGCCCTTTTGTTAATTTTGACATCTAAATGGGACATAAAATAGTCATGTGCGAAGCACATGACTTTTCATATGAGAAAAAAGAAAGCACATTATTTTTAAAGGATACAAATTAATTTACTCAAAAATATTTATATAAAAAAAGAAAAGGGATGTGACTAATAGTTACACTATTTTTTAGTACTTTAACCATGTATCTTCCCTAGTAAATCCTGCTATTTGAAGAGTCATTTTATTAATTAATTGATAACTTTACCCTTCCTGTTTTTAAGTGAATTGCCCGTACACATTTCCATTCTCGCCTTTTGTGGAAAGGACTATCCAATAATCAATGCCTAATTTTCTCTCTAATCTCTATCTCCATTACGAAATGAAAGTCAGAGAATTTCATTCTCTTCCCGTTGTTCATCTCCGATGACACTTTGTTTTTTTCTCATCTCTTTATTTCCATCCCGTTAGAAGAATCTGACCATAGCGCCCAAGCCTTGTTGTTCATCTTGCGATCGAAGCAACAAAATGATATGAAATTTTATCTTTTATACTCTGTTTGGTTCAAATATCTGAAGTCACCAAAACTATTAGGTTTTTTCTGTGTAATCGATGACTATTAGCCACCTATGTAGTGAATATGTGTTTGTTTCCTTTTGAACATGATCGAAATGTGTTGGCTCTTAGTAGATTCACATTATTGATGTGCATGTTCACAATTTCACATAGTTATCAATACGTGTGTATATTCACTATTAGTACTTATATAAAGTTTGGTATTTTTGTGTATTAACATGGAATATAATGAATATGGTCTATAATTGAATTTTTTTTTGCTTTACTTAAGAACAACATACATTTTTCCATATTCGACACATGTGGTGAAGACTCAACTTTGTTAGACTACTTGAAGCTTGTATATGGATTCCTTGAAATATTTTTTGAATCTACATAATCACAGTTGAATATTCAAAGCATTAATAACACATGTTTTTACTTTTACATTGAATTTTTCATAGTGTATATTAAATGTTTTGTATTATCTTCAATTGATATTATGTTTTAATACAAATATTGCCCCCTTATTGCAGATTGTTAAGAATATAAAGAGGGCAATGACAACATTGAATGAGGATGATGGTCTCGATATACCAGACCAATAAGAATAAAATGTTCAACACAATTGTAATATATATATATATGGTTTAGTGAAGCTATTAAAACAAATCAAATTGAGTTTTAGGGCAAAAGCTTTTCTATGGATGACTCCTTTTTTGCATTATCTGCATCGTTAATTGCAAATAATTTTGATTGTATATTTGTCAAAAAGTATGAAAATAATGTCGAGACCATCAGAAGATCATATGACCCAATAAGGAGAAAGTTCATAATTGGGGGAAAATTTCTTAAATTTACCTCGATGGATGTTGTAATTATATTTAGTGTACCTTTTGGTGAAGAAGATGTCACAATTACTTCTTACGCCATTAAGGCAACAACATCATTAACTAATAGGCAATTTATAGATGTGACGAGTACGGTGCCCACAAATATAATTAGGAATGTGTCCATTAAAGCCGCTTCGGAGGATTCTTTGAAAGTGATATGGATGTTTGTAGACTAATATGCCTTTACACAATTGACGCTCAATTCTTCCCCACTTGAGATGTAAAAATCAAGTGGGTATTCTTTAAATGTAGAGTGGGGCTAAATAAATTAACCACTAACACTCTAATAAATTAACCCCGCAGATTTGATCAAATATTGATTTATGATTTATCAAGTTTTACTACAATTCAGACCCTACACGGGCTGAGATATTATTATGCGCGATTTAATATATTGTGTATACTCCGCGTTCGATAAATTACACTAGACAATACTCTAGTAATAATTCAATTTGTTCATTTAAGATGCCACAACATATATTGTGACAAGTGGCACCATAAATATTGGACACTTGGTTCCATAGAGAACATGACAAGTGTTAAGCCCACTTGAGGTACTTTTGCTATAAAAGAGGGGTTCCCCCCTCATTTAATGGATGATGGTCTTGGAGGCAAAGTAAAGAGAGGAAACCTAAGTCTTCTTCCCCATGCACCTCTTGATCTCTGTCACGGTTTCGATAGTGATGAGCGGATTTTCATAGTTTCATATGTTATATGGGCATTTGTAGGTGGCTAGCCGGATTTGGCACCCCCCGTGCACTAAAAAATAACCAAAACCATCAAAAATCGAGTTTTTCGGCGTATCGTATGGACCCACGAACTATGTAGACTTTGATTCCACAACGAGATAGATACAAGGCGCAACAACATTGCTCAAGTCTAAAACATGCTCAATGCGGTGCTTCCCCAAATCTGCACTCACATCTTACATTTGGCGACTCTGCTGGGGTGGTATTCGTGATTCCGATTGTGTAACGTCTCGTGTGCGCACAAGGAACTCGACAAGAGTGGAGAAAGCACCCCATTTCAGATAAGCATTATGATATATTTCTTTATTTAGTCTTCTGTTATTACATGAGATGGCATGATGCATATAACTAAATCTTAGCTGAAAAAATAGTATGTACTGTTTATATCAAAGGTTAGCCAAAATATGACTTCCACATCCATTTTTCATAAAATGCAATGAATACACCTCGTGTGATATAATGCCTACATTAGTTCATAAATTTTACATAAAATGGTTGAGATATATGAAACATGTATATATAATAAATTATGTCAACTGTATCTGCAATTTAAAAAAATCTTTGGAGATATACCTTGTTACTTTTGCAAACAAAAGGACTGAGTCCTTGCTTCTAAAGGGTTATTTTTTAATCTTTATGTTACATCACACTATGTACGTTATTTTTGAGCCACACAAATTTACTTTCGGCTAGCAGAAAATAAAAGCAACACACCAAGTTCAAAGACACCTACGAAATTATTCCTAACAAATATTTTCAAAGTCACATACACAACTCTTCAAAATTTATTCTCCTGCATAGCGTAAATCCGTTGAAAAATTATGATTGACCCCTACACCGCTCATTTTCGGCCAAAGCAGCCACCGGAAGCTATTACAAGCTATGAGCTTTAAACAAACAAAACCCATTTCTGCATTTAGTTGACAAGCTAAAGATGAGCCACGATGAGGCATGGTCGCTCGACCCAGTTGAGAAAATCAATCCATTCTTGACTCATTTTATCCAGCTCGCACGAGCCAATAAACAAACAAAGAATGAATTATCTTAAGCTTCAAATCGAATTACAAATAAAGACCCACATACGTTTGACCCGCTTGAAAACTCTAAAAATCTGAGTAATGAAATTGCCGATCCGCTACCTCGAGGAGCCTTGACCTCCGAGGAAGCTTAAGCTCTGAATAAGCAATCCGAACAACCACCTCCGAACAACAACCTCCGAGGAGCCTCGACCTTCGAACCACCTTGACTTTCAACCTACATGAGTCTGACCAATTTAAAACGATCAAGACCCGAATAACCTTGGACCTCCGAGGACCCTAGGACCTCCGAGCTACTTACCGTAGAAATCAAAACGTTGTGATCGAATAACCTCACTCCGATAAATGTGATCCCATACGAACAACTACCTCCGATACACTTCAAAAATTCGATCCAGTTCAAATTTCGACCCATCATGTGAGATTTTAACAACGGAAGGCCTTAGTGACTTCCGACGAACCTCCGACGTTGAATCAACCGCCCTCCAATTTTAAGTAAGAAAATAACATCTTACTTACTGCCGAGAAAATGCACCGGGAGCTGGAACACGAGGTGGTTCCACCCGAGCCATCTTCGTCTTTTGTTAAAGATGTGAGAAACACGAGATATGAAAAACCCCACACTAGTAGGAGACTCCAAGTCCCAAGGTGGTTACAGTGTTTTATTTTTGTTTTGAAAGAGAATGATAAAGACCTCTTAAAGTTGTACTTTTGAAGGTACCTCTTTTAAAGAAAATAGTGGCAGTGGACCAAAGGTTAAATATTTTCAAAGTTATGCGCAATAACTAATTATATGGCCATTCAGACTAGGGGTGGCAATTCGGGTTAGTCGTGTCATTTTCGGGTCGCATTAATTTTGATTTGAGTATAAATTTTAAGTACTCTTAAATCTATACAAGCTAATCGTGTCATGTTCGGGTCAGTTTCGGGTTATTACCGTAAACGAGTTATCGTGTCAAAAATTGTCAGCCCTAATTCAGACACTTTGACAACAAACAGTTGCTAAAAGATTATTGACATGTAACATTGAAAATAGGCCAAAAGAAGCATATCGTCTACATTATTAATTTTGGATGTTATGATCTTTAATTTGTGCATGTTTTACTTACATAGCTTGAAAAATACTCTTCAAGACTTGAAAATATATGTAGTCTCGCACGAATTTGAGTCACTCGAGTAGAAAAACATAGATTTATGAAAAATGACTATACCCCTTGAAATTGTGAATATTTTATGTTATCCCACGAGAGACTATTTAAAGACTTAATACGAGCATGTACTTGAGCAATCCTGTCAAAATAATATTTTTGATCAACCATGTCAAAAATGACATCCCTCGAATAATCTTGTCACGAATAATAACATTTTTGCTAAAAACTTAGCAATTTGCTCAAACCTGGAACTCGAGCTGCCTCAGTCATAGTGCCTCGATCTTCCTTAGTGACTCGAGCTGCCTCATTTCATAGTAGCTCGAGCTGCCTCATTCACAGTAACCTTATGGGAAACCTCATCCATGGTCGCTCGGAGCGTCCTTCCACGCTACCTTCTATTCAGTTTATGTTGAAGTATGATTTATTCTCATTGTCATATTAGTTACATGAAAATTCAAAGATGATATTTGTTATTCATCTCAAGGTGGCTCAGCATGCTTAACTAACTAAATTATCCTGCATATGATTTAAATGGATCCCAAAACTTCTGGGTTTTCGTAAAAATAGTGGGGGAATAAGGGAAAAAAGCTCACCACATGATATATCTACACTCTATCAACTGCACGGGGTATCATATCAAGCTAGCACCATGAAAATGCATAGAACAATACGTTTTAGGATTCATCGAGGCATGATTTTGAGTTTATTTTATTCTATTGACATAAAATAAAATAAATGGGGGCAATATATACCCCACATGATTATTTACGGCAATATAACATACCTTACGAGTTATTAATGGGTTTTTGTGCCAGAATCCGAGATGATTTCTTATCCTTGCAGATATTGAATGCACGCGATCAAATAGAGCTTGAGCAATTACATCAAGCCTTACAGATGTCAAAGCCAAACGCTAAAGAGCTTTTCTTTTAAATTGGGGGCAAATACCCAAAAAAATGCATTTAAACGCTTTCAATTCTTAGATGGTTTTATAACCAATAGTTTATTTTTTTCTTTACTTTACTTTATTTTGAAATAAAAGACAAAGCTAAGTAAAGAGGGGGGGAAAGTATTGTGTGATGTACCACTTGTAGTTAGACATAAACACATGTGAAAAGCATGCTCAGATTCGTTCCCAGAATGGCCATTATTGATAAAGCATCTCTAGAGGAAATATCAAAGTTGTTCAGCATAGCCACCAGATGGCTCATATATACCACTGGCTACATAACATTATTCCAACAAAGCAATAAGGGGGCAAGAAAAATTTCCCGTAAAACCTGGAGCATGGATACATAGTTTACATGTAAAAGCTTACTAGTATTGTGGTAAGTCGCCCACAGCGGTACATTATAGCTATCACAAAACCTTACCAGTATTGTGGTAAGACACCCACAACAGTGCATTATAGTTCTCACAAACCTCACCAATATTGTGGTAAGTCTCCCTAGAGTTGCATTATAGTTCTCACAAACCTTACCAATATTGTGGTAAGTTGTCCACAGAATTGCATTATAGTTCTCACAAACCTTACCAATATTGTGGTAAGTCACCCACAGGGGTGCATTATAGCTCTCACAAAACCTTACCAGTATTGTGGTAAGTCACCCACAGCGGTGCATTACAGTACTCACAAACCTTACCAGTATTATGGTAAGTCACCACAAAGGTTCATTATAGTGATCACAAACCTTGCCAGTATTGTGGTAAGTTTCCCAAAAGCGGTGCATTACATTTCTCATAAAGTCCTATACTACTAGGCACCAAAGTCCAACATTACTTGGCCTTCCTAACCCTCGGTTATGGGAGATTAAAGTCTAACATTACTTGGCCCGCCTGACCCTCGGTTATGGGAGATTAAATTCCAACATTACTTGGCTCGCCTGTCCCTCGGTTATGGGAGATTAAAGTCCAATATTACTTAGCCCGCTTGACCCTAGGATATGGGAGATTTATGTCCAACATTACTAGGACCGCCTCACCCTCAGATATGGGAGATTTAAGTCCTACATTACTAGGCCCGCCTGACCCTTGAATACGGAAAATTTAAGACCTACATTACTAGTCCCGCCTGACCCTCGGATATGGGAAATTTAAGTCCTATATTACTAGGCTCTTCTGACCCTCGAATATGGGAGATTTAAGTCCTACATTACTAGGCCCGCCTGACCCTCGGTTATGGGAGATTTAAGTCCTAGATCACTAGGCCCGCCTGACCCTCGTATATGGGAGATTTAAGTCCTACATTACTAGGCCCGACTGACCCTCGGATATTAGAGATTTAAATCCTACATTACTTGGCACGTCTGACCCTCGTTTATGGGAGAATATAAGTCCAATATTACTAGGAACACTTAAAGACCATGAATCTCAAGCATGCTTAAAGTCCTAATTTACTCAAAAGGCCCTTATAGTTGCTTGACCGAGTACTCTTGGCAGGTTTTTTTTATCTTATAAATATCCACTATACTTAGATAACCACCAATTGGTTGCTCAAGCCAGTATATCTGGCAAGTTTGTTGTTCAAAATTTTTAAAACCACAATAAAATTGTGGAGACATGCTCATTCGAGAGGAATAGGGGGCAACCCCCAAAATACTCCTCCAAAATGAAAAGCAGAGGCATCAAAGATATCCTTCAAAACTATATACAGGTGATATATGCATATACATGCATGATAAATAGACCAAACATAATGATTCACTAGTTGAAACATGCTAAACGATTATTTCATACACACAGTTGATATGTCTCAACTGAAGCATTAACGCACTAACTATGAGTATGAGGGGTCAAATGTATAGTGGGGTTAAATAAATTAACCCCACAGATTTGTTCAAATATTGATTTATGATTTATCAAGTTTTACTACAATCCAGACCCTACACGGGTTGAGATATTATTACGAACGATTTAACATATTGCATATACTTCGCGTTTGATAAATTACACTAGGCAATACTATAGTAATAATTCAATATGTTCATTTAAGATGCCACCACATATATTGTGACAAGCGTCACCATAAATATTGGACACTTGGTTCCATTGAGAACATGACACGTGTCAAGCCCACTTAAGGCACTTTTGCTATAAAAGAGGGTTTCTCCCTCATTTGATGGATGATGGTCTTGGGGGCAAAGTAATGAGAGGAAACCTAAATCTTCTCCCCCATGAACCTCTTGAGTTCCATCACGGGTTCGATAGTGACGAGCGAATTTTCATAGTTTCATACGATATATGGGCATTTGGAGGCGGTTATTCGGATTTGGCACCCCCGCGCACCAAAAAACCACCAAAACCACCAAAACCACCAAAAATCGATTTTTTCGGCGTATCATACGTACCCATGAACTACGCAAACTTTGATTCCACAACGAGACGGATACGTAGGCACAATAACGTTGCTCAAGTCTAAAACAAGCTAAACGCGGTGCTTCCTCAAATCTGCACTCACATCTTACAAACTACATATAAGATTTTGAATTTATAGGAGAGTACAACTGACCTACTTTCATTTGAAATACATTGGTTGAATCCATTCATTACTTGTACACTAACCCCAGATTCTCTTGGTTAGTAGTTTAAACTTTTATATAAATACGATTAGTATACCCGTTATTATTGTGTTATTCATAGTATCTCACTTATCTTGTTTATTTTGTTTTTTGTTCATAATAGTATTGGTTGTGTGAGCACAACAATCATCCAACCCGATGAATGTCGTGGCTCATTCCTAAGATACCAGAAATGGTCTCTTATCGAACTTAGTGAAAAACTCCCACAAAACATTAATCAATAGAGTTATGTGGAGTATAAGGTAATATGAATTTACTTTCACTCCCTACTATAGTATGAGTATAATATACTCACAGTGAATTCACCGTATGCATTAATTCATTACACATGAATATTCACAACGTTATTTTGAATGAATATTCACTATACATTTAATATTCATTGCTTTTAAGTGGGGCTTGACTAATCACATCAAAGTGATTATTCACTGTTTGAATACTTGACAATTGTAATATTCACTCTTTGAACACTTGGCAATTGTTAATATTCACTATGTGCTTTGATTCATTACACAATGAATATTGACAAGTGAATATTCACAATGTAAATTTCATTAAGTTAGGCCTTGTTTGGTTGCGCAAATTATTTGATTATGTTAATTAGTTCATTATGAATTGGTTCATTATAAATAAATGGAATTTAAATGAGTTTAAATCCATTTTTACTCAATGTTTAGTTATCAGAAATTAATTTTAAGGTTATGAGAAAAAAGATAAAAACATATTAAGAGGGGGGGGGGGGGGAGGGGGGAAGTGAGGTATATATATATATATATATATATATATATATATATATATATATATAGAGAGAGAGAGAGAGAGAGAGAGAGAGAGAGACTCCTATTTCAAATGGATGCATTTCATATTTTTTTTTTGTTAAATGATCTAATTTCAGATTTTATACATGAGTTAAATTGGGGCAATTAATGAATAATTTCATTAATGAAACCAAATACAATTAGTGGGTCAATTTGAAAATTGACCATATTTTTAATGAGGCAATTTACAGTTTTGGGACAACCAAATGTGGCCTTAGTGAATATTAACTAAAACACTAAATATTCACCGCGTGGGGCTGGTGAATATTCACTCTCTGCATTGATTCATAATAAAGTGAATATTCGCAATATAATTCACTAAGTGAATATTCACATTACACATTGAATATTCACTATTTACACTTAATGAATTATATTCAGTGAATAAAATTTCCGAATTGAATATTACATACAATGCATATTCATTACATCGAATATTCAAAGCATACAATGAATATTCAACGTATGCAATGGAAAATACGTGGTGAATATTCAGTGCAAAATGTACTGTATAAACATTTTGTAAATTATAAAATCCGTGTTATTCAAAATTACTTACTGTTGTAATGACATTGCAAGTGAATGACGAGATGCTATTAATGACTAGCGATGAACAAAGAGAGATTGGTGCGGATGATTTTGGTGTGGGCAATTCAAGTGGAGAACTCCCACAAATAATTGATTAAGCGAATGATGAACAAAGAGATATTGGTGCCGATGACATTACTGCGAGCAATTCCATTGAAGAAAATGATGGTTACCATTGAAGCAACGCCATTGATGATGAAATTGTTGAAAGGTTCAACAGTGGACACTCAACTCATACACATGAGGAATAAAATCGAATTTCGAAAATAAAGATTAAAAAAACTTGAGGATGAGATGCTTAAGAAGGATATGAATTATTTGGAAATATTTGATGAATTAGAATTTTTGAAGCGTGATACGCTAAAGATGGATGAAGAGAACAATAAACAAACACAACAAAAATGAAGTGAGATTGAAAGGTTAAATGGTATTTTTAGTGAGTTGAGCGTACCTTACGAAATTGGCATTGAAGATGAGTTCACCCTCGTACATGACAGGATTTCGAAGCTAAAAAAAATGAAGAAAGTTTATGTAAATGAGATTGAATTATGGAATAATTTGATTAAGAAGTTGCATAGAAGATTTTGTGAAGGAAATGACGCTTAGAAACAGGCCCAAGGCTTAGTTGGTGAGTTAATGGCACAATGGCTTGAGCGCCACATTGAACTAATGAAACAAAAAAGAAGCCAATTTGTGACGCAAGTAAAAAAGATGCTTCAACTCTGAATGAAAAGGAAGTAAAAGTAGTTGAGGCATAATCATTGGTTTAAGAAACACCCGATCGCACCCTTTCTCACTTGCAACAACTAAAAAATGCAATGAATTCAATGGTAAAAAGAATAGAAGAAAAAGATGACATGAAGGTGAAGAAATAGAGTGCTTATGAGTAAAATCAAATAGGATAAGATAATGACTAAGCGATCGTCGAAGCAAACAAACAATCCAGCTGAGCCAAAAATTCAAAAAATAAAAATGAAAAAAATGCACTCACCAAAAGAGGTGATGTGAGCAGATATATGGTGGACTCAAACTTGCAAAGTTTGTCGTCAATTTACGACAAAGAAGGACTGGGGTATAAAAGCTTCATTATATTTACTTTTTGTAATTAGGAGTTAGAATATTCACTCTGTATACTTGAATCAATAATAGTACACAGGGAATATTAATTGTATGTATTGAATATTACACTGGGAATATTCACTTTCTGGATTGATTCATAATAAAGTGAATAATCCCAATGTAATTCACCAAGTGAATATTCACTACATATTGAATATTCACTGTGACACTTGGTAAATTATATTCAGTGAATGAAATTTTCTAAGTGAATATTACATATAATGCATATTCATTACATTGATTATTCAAGGCACACAGTGAATATTCAATATATAGAATGATAAATTCATGGTGAATATTCAGTGCAAACTGTATTATATAGTAAATTGTAATGACATGGAAGGTAAATGATGAGATGCTATTAACGACTAGCGGTGAATAAGGAGAGATTGGTGCGGATGACATCGGTGTGGGCAATGCAAGTGAAGAACTCCCACAAATAATTGATCAAGCGAATGATGAACAAAGAGATATTGGTGCCGATGACATTGATACGAATAATGTTATTGAAGAAAATGATGGCTACCTTTATGATGAAATTGTTAAGAGGTTCGACAATGTGCATTCAACTTATACACATAAATAAGAAAATCGAATTTTGAAAATAAAGATTTAAAAACTTGAGGATGAGATGCTTAAGAAGGATATGGTTTATATGGAAATATTTGATGAATTAGAAATTTTGAAGCGTGATCAGTTGAAGACTGATGAAGAGAACAGTAAACAAATTCAACAAAAACTAAGCGAGATTGTAAGGTTAAATGCTATTGTTGCTGAGATGAGAATACCGCAAGAAAAGGGCATTGAAGAAGGGTTGACCCTCACACGTGATAGGATTTCAGAGCTAAAAAAGATGGAGAAAGTTTATGCAAATGAGATTGAATTACGAAATAATTTTATTAAGAATTTGCATAACAGATTTTGTGAAGAAAATGTCACTAAGAAACAGGCCCAAGACTTAGTTGATTAGTTAATGGCGCAGGGGGTTGAGCACCACATTGAACAAATGAATCGGAAAGAGAAGCCAATTTTTTATACAAATAAAAAAGATGCTTTAACTCCGAATGGAAAGGAAGTAAAAGCATTTGAGCCACAATTAGCAGTTGATGAAACACTTAATGGCACCCCTTCTCACTTATAACAACTTGAGAATGCAATGAATTTAATGGTAAAAGGAATCAAAGAAAAAAGGACAGGAAGGTGAAGAAATCGAGTGTTTATGAATTTCATTCTCTCTCTAGCCGCATTTTCTCTCTCTAGCAAACCCTAACCCTAATTAGGGTTTGCATGGTAGCCACTACGTCCAAAACCTTACTAGCTGATCCTAAACCACCCGACCCTCCTATAGCATGGAACAAATCGTTTGCCAGTGTGTTGAAAACTTCCATTGAACCAGAAGACATCCAACTTGTCAACATCTCCTCTTACGAAGGGGAACCTCCCATCAAATTCTCATTTAAAGAAATTAAGAAACTTGCAGAACCTTTCAAATTCTCAATCGTTGGTAAATTCTCTTATGGAAGACCTATCATGGATATTATTAGGAAAACTCTTCATTCAATGAATCTAAAAGCTTCTTTCAGCGCAAGAATATTGGATCAAAGACATATTATTATCAGGCTTTTCAATGAGGAGGATTTCACTAGATTATGGTTGAGGAACCAATGATTTTTTGGAAGATGGCCCATGAGAACATTTAAATGGACCCCAGATTTTAGACCTGAAAAGGAAAGCTCGATCGTGCCTATGTGGATTTCATTACCTTCATTACCCATTCACGTTTTCCGTAAATTTTCTCTATACTCTATAGCCCAAGTGGTTACTAATCAATGGTCAGCCTGCAGGTTTTTTCAAATCTTTTAGAGGTCTTAAACATTGAGACCCCCTTTCCCCTGGCCTCTTTGTGCTAGTAGCTGAATCTCTCAACAAAGTTCTTCAAAATCATATCCAAAATGGCCTGTGAAACCTTTCTTCCTCTCCAGAAATATCCCATTGATTAGTAATCTTAGCTTTACTAATGACACAATCATTTTTTTTGTAATGGGAACCATCATAGCCTCAAGAATCTTATCACCTTCCTCAAAAAATTTGAATTCGCCTCTGGGCAAGATATCAATTTCATCAAGAGTAACTTTATTGTTCACCATTCTATTCCTATCAATAGAATCAGGTCCATTACTAAAACCATTAGATTATCTGTGAACAAATCCCCTTTGAAATATCTGGGATGTCCTATTTTCTATGGCGGGAGCAAACACATTTATTTTTAGGATCTAATTCAGAAGATAAGGAATAAAATTTCCTCTTGGAAAACTAAATTTTTATCTTTTGCAGGTAGAAGAACCTTAATCCTTTCAGTCCTTTCTTCTATTCCAATTCATACATTTTCAGCCCTAAATCCTCCTAATAAAAATATTCAGATTATTCAAAGCCTCTTTAGTAAATTTTTTTGGGGATCTTCCAAAGAGTATGGGGCTAAGTACCAATGGAAAAAATGGCCCGATCTTTGCCTACCAGTGGAAGAAGGAGGTTTGGGATTTAAGCTTACTAAAGATATTTGCAAATCTTTCAGCATCAAGTTATGGTGGAATTTAAAATCTTCAAAAAACCTCTGGTCTGAATTCTACTAGAACAAATACAAAAATAGGGACTTTAAATCTGGTTCTCTTACTCATAAGAGGTTTAAAGATGTTGTTGAACCTATTGATCTGTTTTCAACAAACATTGATGGAACGTGACACTGGACTCCTAATAATGATGGCATTTTCTCCACTAAATCCGCTTGGGAAAGTATCAGAATTTCCAAACCATCTTCTTTCATATGCAAATGCATTTGGAACTCTTTTTATCCCCCAAAAAATTCTTTATTTTTATGGAAATGTTATCATCAAATCGTGCCTCTAGATGAATCTATTCAAGCTAAGGGAATTCACATGTCCCCTATATGCTCCTGCTGCCCCAAACACCAAGAAACTCTTGATCACCTATTTTAAATGGTACAATTGCTCAAAAGACTTGGAATTTCTTTGCTAATATGTTTGGTTTGTAGATTTATTTATCTTCTATTAATCTCATGCTTATGTCCTGGTGGCTTCGTAGACCAGCCCAAGACTTCATCCAAGTTTTACTATCCATTATACCAGGCTTTATCTTATGGGAATTATGGAAAATGAGAAATCGAAGTAGATTTGAAGGTATCAAAATGTGTCATAAGAAGATTATTTCTCGGGTCATTAACCAAGTGTCATTATGCTGTTCTCGAATTTTTTTTCCTCTAAGGCTTCTTCTTTTGAGCATATCTCTCAGTTATTCAATATAAAATTTTCAACCACCAAGCAGCCTTCTATTCTTCGTGGATGAGACCAGCTGAAGGTGTATTTAAATTAAACTGTGATGGGACCTCTAAAGGCAATTTAGGTCTTGCTAGATCAGGTGGCATCATTAGAAACCATAAGGGTCTTCTCATCGAGGCATTTTCTGCTTTTGAAGGTTCCTGTTCGAACAACAGAGCTGAGCTTTTGGCTATCCTCATAGGTTTAAGGATGTGTTTAAGTCTAAACATTCAATCAATTCAAGTGGAATCAGACTCCAAACTCTCTATAGATATTTTAAATGGCCTTATTAAAGTTCCTCCCTGGAGTTTAATTGAGGTTATAAACTCTATTAGAGTTCTTCAGAATGTTATTTCAGTGTCATATTGCCCTTCCTGGAGAGAATCAAACAATATGGCAGACAGTTTAGCATCGTATGGAGTTCTTACTCAAAAGTTTTCAACTTTTAAACTTTTTAAAGATCTTCCTCTCCTCTCTAAAGGCCATTACAAAATGGACCTTCAGGGCATTCAATATGCTAAAATCTTTAGATAGTTTTTGCTTTTCTCTCAAATCCCTCATTCATTTAAACAAGCCACCTGGGTAGGGCTGTTCTACCTTAATTTAATAAAATTGGGGATTTAATTCCTCTTAAAAGAAAAAGAAAAAGAAAATGACTACGCGATCGTCTAAACAAACAAATTGTCCAACTCAGCCAAAAATTAAAAAAAAAAGACTCACCAAAAGAGGCGATGTGGCCAAATATACGGAGGAATCAAACTTGCAAAATTTGTGGTCAATATGCAACAAAGAAGGATTGTGGTATGAACACTTAATTATATATACTTTTTTTATTCACTTAGTTATATTGAGTACAATAAATGAAAAACTAACATACGCTTTACTAACAATAACGTCACCAGTACATTATCAAACAAACGAACTACGACCAAATGATTTGCATTTATTTCATATATCAACAAAAATAACAAAAATTCCAAAGTTAAAACATCATGTTTAATTGATAATAACAACATTACAAACTTAATCACGGACACTTAAAGAAATGAACCTAAAAAATAATCACAATTATACAAATCTAATCGTACATTGTCTTTGTGCAAGTTTTTCTATTGTGATTTCCATACTTGACACATCTACTACATTTAAATTCTCTTCGTAATTCACCCTTCGACATAATTATTTTTTTCTTCAATCTACCTAGTGGCCACTTTTATATGGGAGGCTTAATTTTAACAGTGGATCCCAAGTAATTCTCTTCATCATCCATCAGAATTGGATAAATCGCATATGAGTAAGTCTTGATGAAGCTTGAAATTGAGAAGAAATAATATACAAATTCACTCATTTCACGTCCACCCCTCTGAGAAGCTACAACAACATGGGCACACGAAAAATCGTTTAGTTGCTATTTATAACAAGAACATTTATGATCCAGAAAATCAACGTGATGAGTTGGTTTGTCCGGTTCAACCATCACCTTAAAAACAAAATCATTCGACTGAAAATACCCCTTTATCGTTCCAAATTTAATGACTCTTACAACCGACGTTCAATATCTGCACACAATACACCATTCCAACCCTTAGCTTCATCTTTATGCTTTGAGGTCAACTTCATTGTTTGCGTTCGAATTGTGTCAAGTAGGTTAGTAATGGTAGGTGGCTCACATCCCATATCCGTGAACTGAACGACCCCCCTACATTTAACGTCATCTCTCCATATCTTTTTCCTTTAAAAAAAGCGTTAATCCAATTCTATTTGGAAATAGTTAATAAAAAAATCACTCTCTCCCCTCATTCTATAATTAACTTTTCCATGTATCCGTTAAAAACCTCCTCTTTGGGTGCAAACGCACAAAGAAAAAACTTTTTAATTATTTTGCCTTTAATAATATGATGAAATCCTGAAAACTTATTCATCAAATTTCCCTTCAGGTGATGCAAGCAGAAACCATGGTGTCCATTAGGAAAAACTTTAGGTATAGATTTTAACAATCCGGTGTTTCTATTAAATATGAATGTTGTTTCCCTTGGTGGAAAAATGAAAGATAAATTTGTTAAAAACCATTCCTAATTCTCATCATTTTCGGAGTCAACTTTTGCAAAAACTAAGAGGAAAAACCATGTGACAAAAAAGAAACAAGTACTAAAAAAATAATATTAACAAGTTCACAACATTATGTGAACATTCACATGTATTCCGCTTCAAATGATATTTAATTTTACCAGAGTGAATATTAATTGCATATGGTGTTTGTATGAATATTTACTCCTCAACAAGTTTTTAGATGAATCGTCACTCTATATTGAACATTGACAATTTGATTAATTTTATCAAGTGTCGACATAAATAATATATATAGTTAATATTCAATGCCAATATAAATTGGATATTTTATTATTTAATGGACATAGTGAACATTCACTATATGTATTGAATATTTAAGTGTATTTACTATAGTGAAAATTCAATGTACATATTTAATATTGCACAAGTATAATTACATAGTGAATATTCTATGTATGATGTAATTTCATTCATCAACTCACAAATCACTACATTACTTTCATTGAGTACATACATAAATGAATATCCACTATATTTAAGATTTAATACATCTAAGTATTGACAATTTAATAAGTGAATATTCATGTATATGTATTTAATATTGCACAACTATTGACAAATCACTACATAGTGATTATATATTGTATGATTTACTTACATTTATTACACATTGAATATTCACTGTATGCATTGATTCATTACCCAATGAATGTTCACAATGTTATTTTCACTACATAGTGAATATTCACTATTTCAGTGTTAAAAGACAATATTCACTACACAGTGAGCATTCATTGTCTGCATTAATTCAATATGCAGTTAATATTCCCAATGTAATTTTCACCAAAGTGAATATGCAATAACATTGTTCAGACTTAGTATTCACTACATAGGGAATATTCACTATCTGTGTTGATTCATCATGCAATGAATATTCACCTAGTGTGCAGTTAATGAATGTTAACTACATAATGAATATTCACCGTCTCCATTGATTCATAATACATTGAATATTCCCAATGTAATTTTAATATTACTTTTAAAGTAGACAATTCACTAAAGTGAATATTCATTACTTAATGTAAGCATTGACAATTCACTAAAGTGAATATTCACTATGCGAGGTTACTTTCACCATGGTGATATACAGGCCAATATTCACAGTGAGTATTAAATATTATCTACTAGGTTTACTATTAATTTTTTCATGTATAATTAGTCCAATTCACAAATTGTGGAATGTACCTTAATTTCCATTTTTTCTGATCGCAGCTAATAGATTTCCCTTAAATCAACCCTTTAAAAATGTTCTATCCATGAACACTAATGGTTGAGAATGATTAAAACCATCAATGAATGTTTTATACGCAATAAATAATCTCTTGAACCTATTAGATAGTGATTCACTCTCTAACTCCACACGACTTCCAGGGTTGGTTTATTTCATCACATCAATATACCACCATAAACTATCAAACGATTTCGTATTGTCACCAAATACTATATTCCATGTTTTATCCACAACATTCCAAGCACATTTCTAGTCTATAGTTTGTCCATATTCGGACCCGAAGAAATGCACAACATCACTAGGGCATGCCAATGGCTTGGTGCGAACATGACTTTTAATTTCACTTTTTATTACATCGGAATTCATACGAGAATGTTTTGAAGTTCTACAACAAACATCACAAGTATGCTCACTGATTAAATTCATTAAGTAAAAAAATTCGTTAACAGGGTGAACCTTATTGTGATTATACCACTAATATCCAGTACTCACCCTATGTTGGCATTCAACCGTAACTCTCACGGAATCATTCTTCAAATACTTGAATTCCAATCCCATTTCTATAAAATATTTGCATAACGCGTACCTAAACTCAACAACGACTCCTATAAATTTTTGACCAACTTTGATGATATATTTTTCCCATCCTGAAGATAGTAGTGGTTTAGGAGAATTTTATTGCTACGTTCCCAACTCAACTTCAAAATCATTGCCTTCACTGAAATCAACATCAAATGGATTATCATTAACATCCTCTATGTAAGTATCGGTAACTCTTTGAGTGAACATCGTAAGATTTATAGATTGGACATTGTGTGTTTGACAATATGACATTAAAATTTCAAAATCCTCTTTGAAATCCGACATGCGAGAAGGATGTCCAGGAAATCATAGAATAAAAAAATGTAATCCTCAACAATGTCAACCTAATGAGCACGGATGGACTCGTGGATGTCCTTTAGTGTTCTTTTTTCATTCACATTACGTACACGTGTGTTATCATATATATACAAAAGAACGTAACAAATGTAGTCATTGCTGTCATGAATAAAGATTACGTTAGCAACTTCTAAAAAAATTTATAATTTTACCTAAATTCACATTATGACAATGCTAATTTATATAAATCATGAACTCATATCGTATACTAAATATTCATAATAAAAAAATAATGCCAACGAGTTACGTGAAAATTGATTGAGTAAAGGAATCAATAATTAGTAACATATAATTAAAGCGCATCTTTATCAATACGTACATATTTTTTTACAATGTGTGTGTATATATATATATATATATATATATATATATATGTGTGTGTGTGTGTGTGTGTGTGTGTGCGTGCGTGTGTGCGTCTGTGTGTTTGTATGTGTGTGTGTATACACATTTATATATTTAGGCTCGTTCTCATACAAACATAGTCACAAATTATAATTAAAAACACACCCAAACATAAATAGGTACGAGCCCTTCTGCGCTGACACATAATTTTAGCGAGTCGATCGCGCCACACTGAAACGGTGTGTTGCAATTGGTTAATTCCACTAGCGTGGACCGACATCCAGAAGAAAAAAACTATCACGGCACACCGTGTTAGCGTGTAAATAAAAATTGTAACATGTCATCTACAATAAACATAACAATTAATATCTCGGTTCTCAAATCGCAACATACATACACACATACATACATACATATATATATATATATATATATATATATATATATATATATATATATATATATATGTGTGTGTGTGTGTGTGTGTGTGTGTGTGTGTGTGTGTGTATACATATCTATAAATCGTAACATATTCAACTATAAAACATGTAAATTTTCGTACCTCTATTCCTGAATCACAATTAATATGTGGGTTCAGTCAACGAAATACATCAAAATGATTAATATCTCTAACAGTAAAGATAACAATTAATATCTCAGTTCTCCAAATCGCAATATATATATATATATATATATATATATATATATATATATATATATATATATATATATATATATATATATATATATATATATATATATATGTGTGTGTGTGTGTGTGTGTGTGTGTGTACATATATATATCCATATCTATAAATCATAACATATTCAACTACAAAATATGTAAATTTTCGTACCTGTGTTCCCGAATCAAGATTAATTTGTAGGTCGAGTCGACCAAATACACCCAAATGATGTGTTCTTGTATAGAACCTTTGAAAGAAGTGGTTAATTGGAGAAAAGAGAAAACCCCGATTCATCATACCGGTTATGCAATACTAGATTTTCGAGATTCACCAATCCTTATTTTTTAATGATTCGTGTTGATAGAGGGTTAATTGTGTAAAACCACAAAACTCACGTATTATCACTTGTGACCAATTGAACCAACTATTCTTTTATATAGGACCTATCTGACCAAATATTAAACATGGGACCTATTAGCGTTTAAGTCTATTAAATAGGACTGATTGTTAAAAATCCCCAAAAGAGAATATAATTAGATATCAATATCATCCAAAACATAAAAATACACAAACCATAATACCTCCCACTCACCAAATATCCACCTCACCCCATCGGTTATCCCTCCCCCCCTAAAGCCACAAACTAACCCTACCAACCCACCTCTCTCTCTGTGTGTGTGTGTGTGTGTGTGTGTGTGTGTGTGTGTATGTGTGTGTGTGTGTGTTGGGGGGGGGGGGGGTATGTATACGTACATATTTATTGATAATAAATCAACTAGATCAAGAAAGAATGAGGTGGGTATGGATTTTTAAGCCATTTTATTTGTTCGTAGATTTTTTGGATGGATGTTGTTGAGGGGGTGGGTGGGGTTTCTGGTAGAGTTGGGATTTTTGTGGCGAATTTGGGCGTGTTGGTGGGGTTGCAGAGTTGTGTGAATAGTGGTGGATATGGAGGATATAGGTGATTGTTTAGGTTTGTTAGATCATTATTGTCGAGAGAGGGGGTTGTTTGAGTGTTGGGTTAAAAAGAGTTATTGGGTTGTTAAAGGGGATGTTTAAGATGTAGTGGAAAAATACTTTACACTTTTACCCTTGAAAACATCATCTGCATGGCACATGACTATTTTATATCATATTTAACTGTCAAAATTAACAAAAAGGCCTTGTTGAATCCGTTCCAATTTTTTGAGGGATTACTTGACACTTTTGATAGTTTACGAGTCATTTTAAAACAATCGCAATAATTTAGGAACCAAATGAATAATTTGCTCTTTTGAATATTGCACTCATTTTTTGTGTTATTTTATTTCAACTTGCTTATCTTTATTACAAAGATCATAAGTATAAAGAATATATGAAATAAGTACGCGCACTACGAAAAAAATTACTTTTTACTACGGAGGCTTTTGAGACGGCAAAAATTTGGGTCTCTAAAACTCACCTTTTGGGACGGCAAAACTTCCCAGTCTTAAAAACTACTCTTTTTAAAACGCTTTTTATTACCCGTCTCAAAAGATACTATGAAAAGAGACGACAAATTAATAGCCGTCTAAAAAAGTACAACATATGAGACGGCTGAAAATTTTGGATTCCCTCTTAGTGAATTTTAGTCTCCCGCGCGCTTCTTGTTTCAGCAAAGTTTAAGAGAATAAAAAAAAAGAACAAAAGAAAGACCAAAACAGAACCCCCTCTCCATCGTCTTTTCTAAGCCCCGCCCGCCCTAAGCTCGTTCTTCTCTTTCTTCAACCCCCGCCCGCCGTAAGCCCCGCACACCCTCGTCTCCCAAGCCCTAGCACCAGCCCTCTCCATCGCAATCGCCGCTGGGGAAGTTGAGGTAATTATCATTATTTCTTTTCTCTTGATTATTTTTTATGTTTTATGCCATTCTTACATGTTAAAGGGTTTATGTTCTTAATTGAATTAGTTGGAAGATTGTATAGGTTGTGAAGAGTAGTGTCATACTGATTTAAACAGTGGACCAATTACTAATTTATGAAATATTTTGAATCAGTGGATATGCTATTGGTTTCAGCAATTTTATTTCAAATATGTGTTTGATAGTTGGGATTTAGTTTATTATATCTGTGTTTCAACTGCTGCTATCAGAGATACATGGTTGACCTTAAAATTTGTAATATGATTTTTGGATGTAGGAAGACAATTTGATCGACTAAGCTAATCACATTCAAGTTATAGTATCGTCGAATTGATACGGATAAAAGGTAATTTTAATTATTGGTTATTGATTAATATCATTAGTTTTTATACTGGATTTATTTGTAGTGGTGTTAGGAGGTTGAGGGTGAGCCAATTAAAAACCCGGATTGTCAATTGGTTGTTGCAATATAGTTTTAGGATTAATTTATGGGAAAATATGTATACTTGTTTATATGAATTTTAGTTAAATTATTGATATGTTTGTTTGTGTTAACTAATTCATGTCCTTTGGAAGTATTCTATGCCATTAATTTGATTTACTGTTCGATTATGATTTTATTTTGTGATATATGTAACAGACCCAATTAATTTAAACATGTATAACCATTGAAAAAATCGTCAAAGTTATCCAAGTATATCTCATAGGAATATGGAGCAAGAACACGGATGTCGTGTCCGACACGACACAGACACGCCGACATAACAAACATAGAAAAAACACGACACGCCACCGCAAAGACACGACGTATATATATATACTTTCATCTACTTTGCATTTCAAAAACAAAAAATAGCTGTGAAACTAATTTATTAAAATTAATATAGTTGAGTATTTCATAATGACACTTAAATCGTAAGTCAAAGATATGCATTAAAAGCGAGATAATAACTTCATTCTTTTAACTTTTCTTATTATTATTCATACAACCTTAAACGATTTAAGTTTACAAGATGACACTAGAATTTCTTAGTGTAATTTAATTTTGGCACCCCGTCGTGTCCACGAAATGTCCGAGCCATGTGCGTGAAGTGTCCGCTTTTTTTTAAATGCCAAACAAGTCTGATAAGAAGCGCAAAGTGTCGTACGAATGCCGGAGTGTCCGACATAGGTACGACACCTTTGGAGAAGTGTCCGTGCTTCTTAGGGGGAAAATGTCCATTTTCTCATTCGACTCGATTTTTAAATTTACTAGTAAACGTTCGTTTTGTGTGGCGATAAACACAAATGAAGTGGCATGGAAAGAGTCACGAATAACTCCAATGGTATCAAAGTAACCTGAGGGAAGGATAGAGTCCTCACTGGGTTCCTGGCTGCTGAAGACAACTAGTATACGCTTGTTATAGGGTTAAAAATGAAATTTAGGGTTAAAAAACTCAAAATAGGAACTTGGTGGCTTAATAAGTGACAAGAACACCTCACGAGGTATTAATGTATCCTGTGGGAAGAGACGGTTTCGTCATTGGACATCTGGCTTTAGAAATTGACTAGTAGATGTTTTTTGCATCTTAAAAATGGGCTTTTGGAGGCAAAAACTGAAAACATTAATCGAGTGTCCTTAAAAGAGGGACGGACAATATGGAAGCAACATATATTTGGCAACGCTGTAGGCGTTTGATTTTTTGGTGGCCCAATTGGGTTAGAAACACAAAGTACTCACGCATCGTTATGTCTATTATTTTGAATCTCAGTGTTAGTTTGTTTTTGGTTTGTAAGGTTGTTCTTTGGTGTTTCAGGTATTAATTATCACACACATAAGGTGGTTATCCCCTCCGGGTGTCCCAAATGGGTCAAGTTCACCGTCCTCAACATTATAAAGGGCTGCATGTGGAGGATGATGGGGGTTGTCTACTGGTGTAGAGGTCTCACAAGTGGTGGAAAGTTTAGGTCCTCCTCGCTAGGCCTGGTTGGTCACTCATCCATTAGGTGCCTTTACTCTAGGATAGAAAATAGGGAGCTTGGGGGACGTAGGGAGTGACATTCTAGCCTAAAGGAGTCAACGAGGAGACATCGGACCACCAATCGTGACGAACTAGATTGCAATAGTTCATATACGCCATCATACATGTTGGATCCTTGGTGGGTTGATTTCTAGAGTAGTGTCTGGACTGAATGGGCTGTAGCAATAGCGGAGGACGCTGAGCCCAATTGTGTATGCCAAAATTATAGTCATGGTCAAACTCGTGGAGGATTGTGGGGGATGAGACTGTATATTGGACATCTAGTGGAACTCATGGTAGCTTCACAGGGGGCTCATCCCTCGATGAGAAGGACATCAGTGATATCTGCTCGGGGCATTCGATGTGTGGATTATTTAGAGATCCAACAAATATATCACAAAAATGATATCTAGTCCCTCAATCTAGAATCCTTCTCTTCCAAATCTGACACCTTCTCCGTTATAGTCTCTATCAGTCTAGATTCCTGCTTAAAGGAATCGATGTGAGCTTTGTAACGATTGTGGTAATGCATGTAGCAATAGAGATCACGCTTTGCACGTTCAGACATTTTCTCTCGGTCTTCCTTATATCGACCACAACCACTGTTGTTAAAGGTGCGCCTAGGCGTGCGCCTAGGCTCCAGGCTCACCTAGGCTCATCATCAGCGCCTTGCCTCATCAGGCTCGGCTCCTTCAATAAGGCGCGCGCCTTGTACGCCTAGGCTCCAGGCTCAAGACTCGGCTCAGGCGCGCCTTGTTGATTTTTTTGGATAACGCCTTCAATATAAGAATGGACCAATTGATATGTTTATTTTACATATTTTCTAGTAGAATAAAGAAGATTAGATGATTCCCATCCCAAAATGAACCAAAGTAAGTCCTTGAAATTCCTAGGAAAACTTTATCTTTCTCAAAAGAAACAAACAAAATTTTACTCCAATAATGTTGCATCTTAGAACAATTTATATGTTGATTTTGTTTTTTCTTTTCACATGTGGGAGTATTTATTATTCAAATATTTCAATATCTTTTCTTTTGTTGATTATTGGATAGTCAACTTGTTACATAAATTTGATATATATATATATATATATATATATATATATATATTTTCATATGGCGGTATAAGTTATATCTCCTTTTGACTTGCCTCTTCATAACCGTGTATAATAATAATTTATGCTATATATTTCAAATTTTAGATCACGAATGATCTTATTATTTATAAATATACAATTTTTTCATGTTCTATAAACTTTGCACCTCACTTCAATGAGGCGCGCGCCTCGCCTTGCGCCTAGGCTCCACGGTGACCTTGGCGCCTTGGTGCGCATTTCGCCTCTGACAACTATGACCACAACTGTGACCTGCGATCGATGACCAAGTATGATCCCGGCCAGTTGCCCCACCACACAACCAACAAAATTCTTGCCCACAGATATAGCTCACAAGATTGCAGCCACCATTCTTCTCGACTGGCTTGTGACACTTTGGGTAAGGTTTTGTATGAACTGTAATCCAATTAACCGTTTCTGATTCATCTCGGCATTTCTTAATCCACAGCTCCCACATCGAACATGAACAAGGGGAATGTGCTTCAGATAAACAACTGAAACAGAACTGTAAACCACATGAACACTCTACCTCGCAAAATTCATCATCCTCAACACGTATTGCATTCCCACAATGAGGAGTACTTGGGCACCATTTTACCATTTTGTTGTCCTCAATATATGACTCAAGAAGAAATCGCTCAAATTTCTCCGCAAATTGGGGTGTTTTTTACTAACTGAGCGTCTGATGATAGCTTCATCACAAATGACAAAGCATTTATGGGCCATGCATCTGATACGCTTACTCTGCCCCTCATTTATCTTCACAATAAAATGCTCTGTCCAATAATTATTGTAGTGGCCACAATCCATTGTTGTGACCTCACTACCAGGTACATTCTCTATGCAGATATTGCACATTACTGTAGAAGACATTTTTTATATTAATGTGTTACAGCAGTATAAGAGAGCATGTTAAAATATAATTCGGATTGATGACTTGTTAAATTTTTTTATTCTTAGATCTTTGTCCCAACAAATCCTCGCGGTGCAGAGTTGTTACCTGCAGGAATTATAGTGTCGGAGTCCGATTTATATATGCGGAGATTATGGGGTGAACCAAGTGAGGTATGGTTTTATAAAAAATATTTGTATTGTGCTACTGGAGATTGATGAAGTCGCTTGTCGTGAGATCAAGTGCAGAATTATCAGTACTTGGACTTGTGCATTATAGAATTTCGTCCTCGCTTCATTAGTTTCTTGGACTTGTGCTTTCGATGAATTCAAACTAGTTTTCTTCGAGAAATCGCTGTTGTCCATCCCATAATCTGAAAAGAATCTAGTAGACTTTGGTGATGATACATGGCTAAGCACATGCGTGCCTCCAACACCCATCTCAGCAGCTTGGACATTATCTACGTATTCAAAACGGGATGGAAAAGATGATCCAACTGTTGTCGCACTAGTTTCTAAGGTGGAAACTTGTACAGGCAGCTCTTCAGGCTTCTGGTCATAAAGCCTACCTCTTCCGTGACACTTTTAGTTTTAACAACTTCTTTTGAAAGTAATTGCCTATATAATTCGACAGCCCTGGAGGTATACTTGGCCTCAATCTTTCCTCCATCAGTCCATCCATGTTTCTTGAAGAAAACTTGAGCACGGTTATTTCCCCCCAAGCTCATCATCTTTAATTGCTCTGGGGTCCATGAATCCAAATCGGTTGACCTGACGAAGCTGACGTATACACCAAGACTGCGATGAACGACGAAACAATCAATACAAAGAAAGATCCCATACGTGACGGACGCCCAAGTTGGATTCTTAGCGTTTCCATTGAAGCACATCTTGTTTTATGATTTGGCTTTCAACTTTTTAAAAAGGGCATTCTTGTCGCTCAAACTCTCGGACGCCATGGGGGTACACTCAGAGAGAAAACAGAGAGTTCAAAGAGGCTTTAGAAACAAATACAAAAGACGTATTGGAGTCATACACGCCTATTGAGTGTAAATTATCTAACCCCTTTTCAACATAAGTAGTTCAGCAACCAAAGTGAAGAATAGTTGGACATATCAGAAGAAGTAGGTATACTGAAAATGACAGGTCAATGTCTCATACAGCAGGTAGAGGAAACCACGATGCTTAAAATATGCTCACTATCTGCTACTAATGCATGTAACTCCTTTAGTTTCAATACGAATAAATTCTGAGGTATTTTCCTCATCTTGACTTTGACTCAGAAATGATTAGAATCTTTACGTTAATTGTATCCCCATCCCCAATAGACTCAGCAGCACGGGCTATTAAGCTCATCCTTTTGACCCCATTATCATCTTTTCCAGCCGAACTTGGCCTATAGTTGAGATAGTTCTCCTGTATTTTGTTAAAATGCATTAAAACCTATATATTAGAAAGGACATACCACAAAGCCTTACTATGATTCCTTGGCATGACAAAAACACTAATTTATTTGAGCAAACAAGGAGTAATAAGGCATTTCATTCATTTTTTTAAGAAAAATTTGAACTTAATATTAAATTATTATAAATAAAAAATGTAAAACAAGTGGTGCCATATCCCTACAACTGCAGTAGATGTGGATTCAGCATATTAAACTAAACAAGATAAAGTAGAAACAAATTAGAAGAATTAGGGGAAGTCAGCTCAGTTTGCATCAGAAAGTTGTATTAATCCCCTACATCCATCTTTCAACTTTAAAGTTCAAACTCTAAAAATAGAACTAAGAAAAAGCAACATGACAGTTCTGGATATCATCAACCTATCACTTATGCACATGCAAGGATACTACCTGAATAAGAAGAGGGACAAGGTCAGGATTACTCATGCTTAAGTCAATTCTTTCATCCATCCGTAACTTCCCCCATTAAAACCAAACCGCCTGCATAAGCAATCATTTGCAAAGTTGTATTGACATGCATGCATTGCATACATTAGAATGCCGACTGCTGTCTACAGTTCTAAAACATCACAAAAGGGAGAGTCAGCTGTGCATTGCTCTACTTAAAGGTTCTGTTGGTGTTCTCCATCATTATTTGGAGATGGTAAATGGGGATCTAGACACACACACACACACTTTAATTTTAACCTCACATCTTTAATGAGTCCAATAAATAATCTAACATTATCAAATATCTCATATAAAATATTTAAATCCAAGTTTACTGTGTAGGGAGAAGCAGCAGTAGCTGCTGGTCGTATGTGTAGGCAGAAGCGGTGATGTTCTCATCCACCGGATAGGATAGACATTTTAGGGGGAATGAAAGGATCCTAAATGAATTGAGCTGATTTGATTAGAGAATGTGAAAGAACCTGAATTAGAAGCAGTCCAAACCAAACCATCCTTGTCCAAATTCCAAATCTAACTTTGAGTGATTTGATTAATTAAATCTCTGATTTTAGAGTTCGTGGGAATGTTGTAAACATCACCAATAGGTCCTGAATCCAACCAATTGTCCTAACAAAAATCTATGTCTCCTAAGCTAATTCTTCATTTCATGAGTTCCTCAAATTTAAATCTGGCATTACACATCCTGAACCAAGTGTTTGAAAAAGATTTAGGCTTGACAGAAATAGGGTGAGTGTTTCTGCGGTACTTAGCCTTGATAAATGTTGAGATATTTTATGGCATTGAGAATCTCATCTGGCACTATTGTAGTTTATATGGCATTGAGAATCTCATCTTCTTCAGGAATGGATGACAAATGCTCATTCATCTGATCTATGATTATACTTTGAATAGAGCTAAGCACCTTTGGATCTGTAATATCACCAGGATAAAACAAAGAAGCAAAATAGTTTATGAAAATGTTAGAAATATCCTCTTGAGAAGTAACTTCCACATTTTGATCATCTTTGATCCTATGGATCATGAGGTTTCTTCTATGTTGTTTGGCAATAGAATGATAAAACTTTGTATTTCGATCTCCATCTTTGATCCAGTTAGCTTTAGATTTTTTATACCAATAGACCTCTTCATTTGAAAGGGCTCCATTAAAATCATCTTTCAATTTTGAGCATCTCTCTAATTGCATCAGAAGGGTATCTAATATTTACCAAATCAAGTTGCCTTGATTAGATCTCATCCAAGTAAACTTAGAACGTATATAAGCAAGATCTTATAGATAGATAGATGAGATGCAATCATTTAATTCAGCAGCAACACCTAGATTAATGTCCTGACCTCCAATCTTTTCAGAGCTGACATAATTAGTTCAATCTTTGAACTAATTTTGCTTAAATTTCTTGGTGTGGATTGCAATGTATGGTGTTTATTACAGCCCAATCTTGAGCTTCTTGTGCTAAAACATGTGTTATTATTTGCATATTATGTTTTGTGCCTCTATTTTTTTATTATACACCCACATCTTTAAGTGAATGACAATACACGTTTAAATGTGATTACCTAATTACAATGGTCAAACAAGTGGTGTTTTTCACTACGTCTTGCTATTTAGTTTTCCTGTAGAAAGATACTAAAAGGAATCTCTGCTTATTTGTATTTTATTTTCATACATTCAGTTTGGTATCTTTATAATGGAAATAAAAAATCACATTCATTGCTATCGATGACAATGGTACAAATGTCTACATATTCATTTGAATCAATCTAAATTCCCACTCATATAACATAATAATGGTGAGAATAATTTGAATCTGTTGCTCAATTCATTACACGAACCCGCAAAATATTTATCCCATCTCAATCCTAATTTGTTAGATAAGGAATTTGTATTGTAATCCCCCATGCAGTTAATAAATAACGAGGATATTAATGTGGGTCAATTGCAGTTAATGGGTGGTAGTGATGAAGTTCAGCCTTGATTTGATTGTAATGATGTAATTGGTTGTCAAGAAACTACAAGTTTTAAATATTGTTCTGTTCGTTGCCTTTACTATTTTCATTTCTTTTATTGTGATGTAATGGTGTTGAATCACTACGGATATTAAACTTATGACACATTATGCAATTTACTATTTCCATTTATTTTATTGCCTTTAATATAGGACTGGTATTGGACTGATATGGTACTGATTTTGTTTCTGATATGCCTTTAATATGGGACTGATTTTGAACTTATATTGCTACTTTAACTTAACTGACTTTCTACTTGAACTGAACTGAACTAGTATGCATACCTGCTACGTGAACTAAACTGGTATGCATACCAGCTGCTTAAACTGGTCTACTTCATTGAACTATTGTGTGCTTGACCGATATGGTACTGATGTTGCTAATTGCTATCCATATACTACTGATATGAACCGAACTAATATGGGATTGATGTTGCTACATACATTGAGATTGATAACTGCTACTTTAATTCAAACTTATAATTTATAATTGATAGTAGCTACTGAACTTTACCTGCCTTTAATTAGATACATGAACTGGTTTGCCTTATTGAACTATTACATACTTGAATTTACTGAATTTACGTGATACTTACTACTTGATTCTTGAATTTACTTGATAGCAGATACATACTTATATGGGACTGATATGAACTGACCTAATATGGGACTGATGTTGCTACTTTATCCTTGAGTTTAGTTGATTGGATACATGAAATGGTGTACCTGCCTTTAATTCTATAGGATATAAGTATACATACCTCCAAGCATGGTATTGATAGCAGCAGACTACTGAATTTATTGGATAGAATTTTTTTCATTGGGATTGATATTTGCATTTCTTAATTGATATGGTATTGATACATGAACTGGTATGCATTTTGAACTGGTATCAATCTCAATTTATAATTGATACATGAACTGGTATAACATCCTTTAATTCTATAGGAGCTTCATTTTGAATATTGGTAGGTGCATTTAAATATTATATAGGAACTAGTATACCAAGTATTTTGAATATTGGCAGCTACCTTAAATTCTATAGGAACTGGTATACTAGGTATTGCTACTTGCTACTTGAATATTATGATCCAAGTATAGTTGCTATTGGTAGCTGCATTTTGAACTAATACTTGAATATTATGATCAAAGAAAATGTGCTAAGGATCCATATCGTTATTTTGAGCTGATTTTGAACTTTGATTTGATTCAAGAATAACCGTGATTTGATCCAAGTATAACTATGATTTTGAACTGATCTGTATCTTTATTTGTTGAACAATTATGGAGCATAGTCGAAATCGCGCCCCATTTCGGCCGCAAAAACCAAACACAATCAATATGGAGCGACAATCTTCGCAATTTGAAGTGAACCAAAAGAAATCGCATTTGCGATGGAGTGAGCTAATGGATCAACTACCGTGCCTTCTGAGCCTAAACGAAGCAACATTGCCAAAACCGCCACAGGTACTTCCAAATAGAACTCGAAAACTAAATTGCATAATACTTGATAGTACTCAAAACTAAATTTCAATTCTAATGTGTATTTTTATTTATATTAGTTGTTTAGAAAGTTGTGTTTATTTCTATCGTTGTTTTTGAGTTAATTTTTATGTTTAAACAGGTTGGTTTTCATAAATAAATAAAGGAGACTCTGCCAATTTTTTTTAAAAATATTAAGTATTTTTAAAAGTAAATAATACAAAGATATTCAAACTTGATAAGGTTTTTTTTAGAGATTGTCATCTTTAGGAACTATTAAAAAAATTACTTCTTTGTTTAAGGTAACTGACACTTAATAAATTTATTGCAGGTGAAAACCTTTTGTGGACAAGGCAAGATATTGGAGTCGTTTTGTTGGAGGTCGTATGCTTGAAGATTGAGAGTTTACTTTGCGTAAAATCATTTTATGTTAGGGATAGATGGTTTTTTATGTATTTTTTCTAATGAGATAAGTGAAATTGTATAGAGAGATCTATGTTGGACACAATGTTTAAATTGTGCATTTTTTCTTTGTATGAACTTTAATTATAATTGAATGAAAAGTTATATGTTATAAGTTGAAATGGGATGCAAAATATGTCATTGTTTTTCAGAGGTTTTGTTTATAATTATATAGAGTATATTAATGAATTGATGAAATTTTAATTTTGGTACCAAAATTATTAAAGACGGCATCTTTGCCGTCTCAAAAGGGTTCCATAAAAGGGGACTTTTTGAGACGGTTTAAGTTATCGTCTCAAAAAACTCTTTGGGGACGTATGTTGGCGTCTCTAAAAAAAACTTTAAAAGACGGATTTTTTGCCGTCTCAAAAGGGTCCTGTAAGCAATGACCTTTTGAGACGGCGTATTTCCCGTCTCAAAAGAATTTTTTGAGACGACTTATGTCGTCTCAAAAAGCTTTTAAAATGGGGGTCTAATACTACGCTCATTTGCCGTCTCAAATGGCGTCACAATAGGCTTTTGAGACGGCTAGAGGACTTTTTGTGACGGTTGGAGCACCGTAGTAAAAAGAATTTTTTTTTGTAGTGGCGGATAATATTAATATATTTATATTTTATGCAGTAATGGTCTTTTACAATTCACAAAAGTAAACGGACATTTAGAGTTGATTTTCGCATATTAACAAAAACTAAGGGTTGTGATTGCTAGAGATTTAGATAGTTGGATTATGTGGTTTTTTAATTCATAATTGGGTATCTTTGTTTATTACAAATTTATAGAATATATTCATATCACATGCATTTCATTATTGTTTAAGTCCAAAAGAAGGACAAATGTATGGTATTTTGAATTTAGCGGATGAAACTTGTTGTTTTCAAATCGCTATCACCATTAGATCTACCAATGCATGATCCTGTGAGTATTAGATAACATTTTTATTGGCCTCACCTTGAACTTGGTAAAAACCCTTCAATGTATCAAGGTTAAGAAGGAGAACACAAATGATTTTCTTTGTCCTTCTACCCTTAGTCCCACCTCTCTCTCTTTCTCTCTTTCTCTCTCTCTCTCTTGCGCGCGTAATGGAGTGAGGAGAATGAACGCTTTAGGGTTTGGGAATTAATGAGCTTATATTGGATTAAATAGGGGAAAAAAAGAATTTTTAAAGTTCTTTCAACTAAAAATATAGAATTTCAAATTAACACTACTAATTTATTCCCACTCTTTAGTTTTATTGTAGTTAACTCTACTAAGAAATTGAAATTGCATTACAATATAATTATCTCAAAATTATTATGCCGAATCATCTATTTTGCAATTTAATTAATGCATAATGTAATTTTCCATGCTAAGTTACAAATACTTTACTATTGAAAATTTAATTATTAACAATTTAATTTCACCAAATCTTAATCCTTGATCAATAAGCTAACCAATTTGAATGCTACTTGATTATAAAACAATTTATACTATAGATTTTTTAGAATAACAAAAACTTAAGAGTTTATCAATGGAGTATTACAATCCAAGATATTAATATAGGACGTAAATGCCCTAAAACTATAATACTCAACACGTCTTTTTAATAATTACCCTACTCAGGGCTTATTGGTTCCATTTAGTAGAACTGCACCCATCATCAAATTAAAGTAATAATTGTGTGACGTGTCAAGTGTGAAAATGACTAAAATAGGTTCGGGTAACGAGTACTTCGAAATAAGATAAAGAGTAATAAGGAACTTACTTTCATTCAAATGTCTAAGTGGAACATTATCCCACCCATTGATTTTAAAACAATTTCATGAATGTGGTATACATTTCGTTATCATTCATCTCAGGCCTCATCAATTTATAGTTTATGCGACCTTGTGATTATGTCTTACTATAAAAAAGACAAGATTACCTACACCACATGTTGTCCTTATTACCCGATGTATCCTATCAATAAACGTGGGAGTTTTGATATTATTTGTGCACGACCTTCTGACGAAAGCTTCATTCTAGAAAACCAATGTCGCTGCAGTGAAGTGCTCGTGGTGTTTCTAATAAAAAGCGATTATGTAAGATCTTGTAATAATTAATGCACTATTATCCTAGTCATCCGTTCAAACCAACCATACTTTGTGATGGATTGGTCGGTGACCTTCTAGAGTGTCTAAGGGTTACCTAATGATCTGTGAGAGCTTATTTTGCACGCTAGTTAGTGCCTCAATAGCAAACTAGTTTGATTTTTAAGAGCTTAAATTTGTTTTAAGAAAATATTTTGCCAAAAATATTTATTTCTTGTTAAAGTTTTGTTGAAGTCTTTCTTTTTTAGATATATTTGTTTCATTTGAGTTAAAAAGTTAATAGAAGTGCTATTATTTCTTCTCAAGACTTGAAGTAATAATTATCAATATTGTTCATAAGAGACTTTAACTATTTTATATCTCAATATATTTTATGAGTTTATTTTTAAGTATGCCAAACTATTTATCACTTATTTCAACCCTTAGGACATCTCACACCTAGCAAGTAGTATTAAAAGTTGTGGCTTATCTAGGTTCCATTTTCATTAGAGAAAGTTCTATTTTCAATTCAAAGGATTACTTTGATTTAGGTAGGCTCAAAGACCTCGGTTGCGATCGAAATAAGTCGTTATGGTGAAGCATTCTTTAGAAGTTGACATCTTCTTTTGATTGAATATTGGGTATAAAAGAGTTAATTATGAAATTTATGTATAATTGAGTCTAAGATAAGGTTCCCCTCTCCAAGTCTCTACCATAGGTTATTTACCATTCATTCGGACCAAGGTTGTTTCTTGTTTTGGATTTTTCCTCGTATGCTCTTGTGTTTTGTGATTGATTTATCTTTTCTGAATTTTGATTTATCACCTTAATTTAATAAAATGAAATTTAATTGAATCATTTTTGTAAACTTTATCACATAAAAATAGGAGTTTTATTCGCCCACAAAATGAATTAGAAGAAAATATTATATAAATCTCGATAATATATTTTAATTGGGTAGTCGAGTTAAGCTGTATTTTTCTAGTCACATCTTAATGCGGACACTCCACGATATTATCACAACACACCTATATAAGGACTACAAACATCCAACTGAACTAAAAAAATTATATCTAGTCTACAAGTGTCATGCTTCGGCCCTGCCCTATAAAAGCGTAGCTAGAAGTGGAAAAATAGGTCCCAATTAAGTAGAATGACCATATTAGCCCCAACATTAAAATATGGGGTCCATATTTTGGAAGTATGAATAGAATTGGGGCACATATGTTAAAATGAACGGGCCTAATATGGTGGCTTAATTCCACAAGAAATATTTGAGTCATAGTATCTTTGTATTGAAATTATTGAGTCGTGATACTATATCATATGAAGACAAAGAGACAAACCATCGACTGACATTATCGAACCGAATCAGACAACTTCGTTTCATATCAAAGATTTACTAAAGGTAATGATTTTAAAAAGTTTTGTAATTACTTGTAGTTTATATTATCGATAGAAATTGACTGGACAAGACTTTAATGAAAAAAAATTTTGGAAAAAGATTTTAAATTTATTTTTTTAATTTTTTCAAGGGTTAACTTTGAGTGACCTCGTTGAAACTAGGTGTGACTCCCCTCTTATTAAAATAATGGGTGGTCAGCTCCCTACTAAATAAAACAGGAATATCATTGGCTTATTCTTAGCATTACTATCGAACCAATTAATTACTAACCACCTATTATTAAATTAATCCGTTTGTCAAATTTTAGTCTTATTTATAAGACACAACAAAACCATAATCAAACCCAAATCTATCCCAAAAACAATAAAATTATACAATCACATATTAAATCTGAAACAGAAATCCAATACAGGCAAAACTTAACCGAATAAACCATCAGTATATCATCCATATAATAAATCCCAATAATGAAGTAAAATAAAATAAATTTGACTGACGTGGGCAACACGCCCGAAGGTGAAACGTGTCCCGACTAGAATGTGATAATAGAAGCAACTACATCAATTCCTGCAACTTCCCACAAAGGTTGCAGATCCAATACCTGGTAGAATAATCATGCGTGGTATCCCTATGGTTGGACACCTAAAAGGCTTTGAAAATAAATTTGATACGGGTCAGAGCCCAAATCCTTTTGAAAATATTTTGCAAGTAATTGAAATGCATAATAAATATGAGAGCGTTCTTCCATATTTAAATAGGTGTCACACTCACTTGAGTCATTACTTACCCCTCAACTATAGTGCACACCTAACTTTTACATTTTAACATCCTAGTTATGCTACCCCGAGTAACTAGTCCCCAAGTATCCTTAAGTCCATACGCTACCCTGTGTCCCGCGTATTTTAAGTAATTATCTTTCACTTCCTCTTAACAATTATAATTCTCAATTATAATTTATTATTCCATTTCAAATCACTTTTATTAGTTATTATTTAAATATTCACAAGTTAATATCACAAAACTCATTTCCAATAACTTTCACTAGTTATTAAATCATTATTTACAAATAGTGTCTTAAGCCAGTATAACTTTTATATACGTATTAATATACAACAACAAACACACCTATGTCGTGTATAACAGCCATCCCTCAGAGTCATAGCTCACTGGATACGGTCTCTATAATTTTATCATGCTCTAAGACATACACACATCATCCTGGGCTACCAAGTTGGAATCTCACATCGAACTCTATAAAAATCGCAAGCGTACTGGAGGCGGTCATAGTCCTGAGTCATGACCATACCATAAATCACCTCACTAGGGCTCCAACCTCACATAGGGTGGGAATGCATGGACCTATAACACTGGGGTCGATACTACACCTGCTGGGATTCGCCGGGAGAGATCGCCCACGACGCCCAACCTCCCAGATTGCACTAGAGCGGTATGTTCACATAATTATATCATATACACTTATACAATAATAATCTATAAATTGTCTCTATACTCGTATATATATTTTCCCATTAGTTCCGGCCAACCATTCTTATCACTCGTAGCACTTAGCCTAACAATTTTAAATATCGTTTCCATTCTCAATTATTTAATTATTCACTTAATTAATTAATTGATTATCAAAATTTTAATTCTGGATGCGTACCTTTCTCCAATAGCCTGTATCTCCACTTTCTTGAATTTTCATTATCAATCCGTTAACAATTTTTTCGAGTATAATTTTCCCCCAAATACTTAATTTTCTACCTCGGATATATTCCAACTCATCCTAAGGTATTGATACCATTGTTAATCATTTTTCTAGGAATCCCAACCTATTCCCGACTATCATCATTTACCCAAAAATTAAATTCGTTAATAAAACCTTATAACAAAACAACATGGGCATAACATGGCTTCAGTATCGGTTCAGCTTGAGGGCGAACCAATTCGGCCCTCTAAACCTGCCGAAATTCATCCTTTTATAAAATTCAGCAATTTCCACCCATTTTCTTTTCTCCACAAATATAATTCCACCAGGAATTTCCCTTTTTCAATAGATCTAACTATAAAACTAATCCATTTTCATTTTCAATTCATATATTCGTGACAACTACATGGGATTCATCATTATTTCTTCACAATCGAATAATTTTCACCTTAACCCAATAGTTTATAAGTTCCAAACCTCATAAAATAAATCTTTCTACATGAGTTCCTATTTCAAATTTTAATTCATATAATTCATTTCTCACTACTATGAAATTTATGTCCCAAAAACCTATTTTCAAATGAATCCCATCCAAAACAATTTTCATCGACAATAATATGAATTGAATTATAAACACAAATTACTAAGCAAGTAAATTACTTGCCTGAATCACTTATAGAGTCTGAATTTGTGTGAAGAAATCTTTTTGGTGATGATCCTAGACCAGAATTCTTCCACAATCTTCTCCTAATCAATCTTCTCTTGAGTTCTTGAGTGTACTCTTCACTTTCCTCTTGAACTCTTGAATTTCTCCTCTAATTTCTTTTCACTTTCTCTCTAACTGTATAACTCAACTAAACCTTTGTAGTTGTGAAAATGACTTTTTCATTCACCCTAAACCTTCAATATAGAAGTATAAATCCGAAATTAACTATTCACATGCCGTTAAAATGACTATAATACCTTTATTTTAGCGCCGTTCAGTCTAAAAAGCTCCCGAGACCCAAACACAACCCCCGATTACTTAATTTTGACTATTTTGGCCCATTTCGGATCAACCGTGTACTCGAAATCATCACTTGAGTCACATATTAATATTTTCACATCTCAGCCTAGTATAATTTAATTAAACATGCCCCGATTGATATATTATTAAATTATGTCGCGTTTACTCACTTACAACTTAATTCAATTTTTTTTACAATAACACACTAATAAATACATAGTCACATGAATATTAATTCGTTTCATGCTAAATTAATATTTATTTATGTTCTCATTATTTCATAATCCTGATTTAAATATCTAATTAAATATATATACAACTACGAGGTATTACACGTTGTCACCCTCGATCGAAGAGGTCTTCGATCGAGAGCCTATGTTTTTAGGCAGTGGACCTTGATCAAACAAAATTTTCAAACAAGGAACCTTTTATTAAGGACTATTTCAAACGAGGTCCCATTGACTTCCACAAAGATACCTTGACTAGAAAATTTATCGATCGAGAGTCCCTTAATCGAAATCTCTCATTCGAAAGAGGTCATCCTAGTTTAAACGAGGACCTTCATCTTAGAAAACATGTTTAACGTGATCTCTTTTACTGGAAACTATTTAAATACCTTTAGATGCGTATTCCAATTCATGAACCCAATTGTTTCAAAACCCTAATTTTATTTTTCTAGATCCCTTTGTTTGTGAGAGCAAAATAACTTTATGCAACTAAAGTCGACTCTAGGTTTAAACTAAGGGTTGACATGAGTAGGTTTTGTTCGGTTCCATACCGAAACCTAAACCATAACTTATATACTTCAGCTTTGAATTATTAGAACCATACCCAAATCAATCATGTTATGGAACCAAACCAAGCCAACCATGGTTTGGTTTGGTTTGGTTCGGTTTAGTTTGCAGTTTGGTTTTTGTTTGTTTGTTTTTTAGTTTTGTTCTTCGGGTTGATTCGGTTCTTTGGGTTGACAGGTTTCACTATACGCCCTTAGTTTAAACATCTCTAGATATGTTTTACATTGAAGAGGATAACACGTTGGATTACGTGTTGTCTGATCATTAATCAATCGAGATTAGTGGATACTGAGGCCTTGGAGGTTGTAAAACTATTTTTCGAGATTGGAGCAACTATCACTAATTGGGCTGAGTCGGGGGAGAAAAATGCAAATAAGCATCGTCGCGACGTATATCGTTGTTGTATATATAAGTCGTGTCTGAGTCCTTGTTAAGTTATGTAATCATTGTTTCAGTAGAGTGAACTTGTTGTGGGTTGGGTGCAATTGTGGTTTTTTCGTGAAAGTTTCAACTCAGAAATCCTGTTGTGCAATTTGTGATTGATTTTATTTTCTTTCATTGTTAATCGCAACCTGCATGCAATTTTGACTAAATAGTTTTATCCAGTAAAAATAAAACTTGTTTCAAATATAAACAGGATTTTAATGTGATTTATGTTTTCATTAATTAAGGAGTTAATTAGTTCAATTTGGACCCTGAGGCACATAATTGCTTTTCCAACTGATATTAGAGCCTCCTTTATCATACATGTTGATGTCTAAAAATAGCGTGGGTTTAATTTTATAATCACATATAAATAATATGAGCAATCTAAACAAATACACTAGAGGCAAATATTTTTAAAGTGGTTCAGCTATTAAAAGCCTATATCCACTATTGATTTTAGTATTGTTGTTTACAAGAGATCAATATGGTGTTCTTGATATTGATTGAATTGTACCCTTGAGCTAAGGGAGATTATATAGTAATAGTGGTTCGGTACGAAACCCTAGGAAGGAATGTCTTTTTATCCTCAGGCATTTACATCCATGTACAATAAATGAGACTCTTGACATTCAGTGCTAATCGCCCTTCCATTCGAGTAACTTTTGTTATTCCTAATGGTTCACATTCTGGCAGTTGGTTAGCATTCTTGCCGACTAGGTACCTCTGATGACCATCAAGATAGCAGGATATCCACCTAGAATGACAGGCGTCTATTGTTCATTGGTCCATGTAGGAGAATAACTTCTATATACAATAAAAGACCCCACCGCTCCATTCTTGATGATCAATCAAAAGTATGGAGGATTTATTCAAAATGTTACTCGGCGTAAAATCTGAGCGTTGATTAGTAGCTGACCATTTGGACTAGCACTAGTGATAATGGAATTTTAGTAAATAATTCAAACTTTTCAAATCGCCAAAGAGTACACTGGTCTTTTTGCGCTTTGGGAAGCATGGAACTGGTGGTAGTTCAATCGTTTGTGCATTTAATCATATTGTCCTTATTATCAAGGCAACCTATAAATAGGCAAAAATTTCCCTCCATTTCTTTTTACCTCAAATTACCTGCATTTAGAGTTTTCTCTCGTTTTCAAGCTTTCTTTCTGCGATCTTTTGTTGCCTGCTACCCGTCATCGTTTTTCAATCCTTACTGTTGTCTTTAGATTTTTGTAAGATTTCTTTACCCCTTTCCTCTATTTTTTCCCTTGTTTCAATCGTGGTTTATAACGTTGATGAGGATTACTTAGAGGAGTTTAGGGTGAAGAGGAAAATTCCTGATTGGGTAGGTCTAGAAATGGCTCAAGGCCTTATGAACGTATATTCTTTAGCAGAGGGTCATTGGATTCCCACTCTTTTTATTGTTGAGTGTGGTATAACCTTTCCCCTAAATCTACTTTTTCTTTAATTTTATCATTATTTTGATGTCGTTCCTATTAGAATAGCTCCAAACACATGGAGGGTGGTGAATGGAGTAAGTACGCTGAATGAGATTTATAAGACTCATGACGTTCTGCTACAAATGGGGAACCATTGGAGATAATACTTATTATTTGAAGACTAGGCAAGCCAATAGGTCTTTAGTAGTTAATCTGTCAGATTCTAATAAGGATTATTGGAATTGTGGTGGTGGTGTCAAGAATTGTCAATATACCCTCCTTCTCGAGGGGGTATCCTACATTGATCCCAGGTGCCCCCAAAAAGGGTGTGGCATAAGTTATAACTTTATTCTTAACTTTTTCATGTTTACCATCTATTTGCAGACTTGTCGACTAACTTTCTTATTTTTTTTATTGCGAAGGAGAGTGAGAATAAGTGTCCCAATGAGGGAGAAGTCAATCTTGTAGATCTCAAGTATTTTTGGGGTCTCAATCAAAGGGTTAAATAAGAACACCCAATAGTGCTTCTGTACTGTTGGAGTACAAGAGCTCAATTATTTCTTTCATTGCTCGGCCACCACTTACACCGCCTCTGGTAGATATCAACATAGACAAGGAACATGTATCCACTTCTTCGGCTACAGAATCAACTAGAGTTGATTTTATTCAAGGAGGAACCTCTTCTTCTTCGTAGTCTTTAAATATTACCACAATCCCCATATCCCCTTCTATCGAGATGGTGATAAGAAAATTTCCAAACTTACTGACCAAGTTCCCCCTCCTATTGCTAAGAAAACCATCTTGGTCGACAAGAAATCTCAAGCCAGTGAGAAAAAACCTCTAGTTTTGAACACTGAGGAGGCCCTAATTGAAGAGCCTTAATATAAAAGGTTAAAGAAAGGATTGCCTGATCAGCAAGATCAGGCCAAAAATTCTATTGATTTGGCCAAAGTTGTTGAGTTGGCCAAGAAGTCTTTTATCGAGCAAGGAAAAATTGAAAATGGTTCTGTTACAATCAATCCTGGGATGATTAGGGAGTTGATAAAAGCTAGAACTTTGGTTGCAAATAGGTTGGTTGCATCCCTCTTGACTAGAGCTCGGTTAACTAAGAGGGTTGCTCATAATTTGGGCTTGGTAAGTTCTTAACCTTTCTGTTAGTATGTATTGACTTTAAATGCTTTTATTCTAATAAAATTTTATTTTCTTACAGTTCTTTGTTGACTTCAATCAGATGATGGAGAAGGATAACCAAATAAGATCTTCTTCCTCGACCAATATTAAGGAATCGACCGATATTGAGGAAGATCTTGAGGGTTTGCAAAAATCCTTACAAGCCTCCAGTGAATATCTAGAGAGAGAAAAATAATCCTAGCAAGACAAAATCAAGACTATCGAGGACCAGGACATAACAGTAGAGGAAGCACGAAAACTACTGTTAATGAGCTGACTCAGACCAAGTTAACAATTGCTGAAGCTGCGCGCCAGGTGACACGACCACAAATGTGTATCTAGTGTAGGTTCTATATAGACTAAAGTGAAAGCCTGTCGCTCAAGTAATAATTCGATAAGTCAGGATCGTCTTCACAGGTAACTAGGACGAAAATTCGTGATGACGTAGGAATAGAAGACTAACCCTAAACTGATTCGAGAAAAGAAACTAAAAAGATGAATAATTGTGAACTGAATGACTACTAACTAAATGTGAAGGAAATTTAAACTACTAACTAAACTAAGTTCACAGAAATAAACTACTGCAGTGAAGTAAATATGAATAAGGGAAAGATAGGTTAAGATACAATTCCCCAAACCCTAGTACATTTACTGGATAGAATACTCGCTTTTGAATTTGAGATTTGATTGAACCCAGTCCTTATTAATACTAAGCCTTACATATATGATGGTCCTAGCCCATATCATACGTAATCAAACGTAAGAATAAAGCGGTGCCGAATAGCTAACATGCACACCACATCCTTAAACACCTCGGTTACCTAGGGCAAACGAGGTTAAAAGGTTTAGGATGGTTAAAAGGTTTAGGATGGTTGTGTGTGATACACAACACGATCCAATAAATTTTCAATTCAAAACCTATTTTCTACACATGTAAATTACATCGGAAAGGGTTCATGCATCCCAATCCTTAAAAACTTAGCTGGACATGATTAAAGTAAATACTACCTCAGAATTAAATTTGCAGAAATTCATAGCTATGTGAATATTTGAGATGAAATTTGGAATTAAGAATTTCAAACTAAAATTGAATAACTAATTAAACTAAACTATGAAAGCAATTAAAAGCATAAATTAAATAATACTTGCAATGAAGAAATCTAGAAATAAAGATTAATCTTGAACTAATGGAGCAAAACTTAAAAACCTAGGGTTCTTAAATGAAAGAGCCCTTTACAATTAATAATAGTCGAACCTCCCAATGTCTCGCATTAAGTTAAATTAAATACCCTACAAAGATTACAAGAGTTTGAGAAAGATAAAACTCCTAATTTGGAAAAGAAAATTTAGAAAAAATCTCACCCAAACTGGTCCGGCGTGGGTCTTCGGTTCGGTCTGGTATCACCCGGATCATTTTATTTTCCATTTATAACGGATCGGTCTGGTCTCAAATTTTATGTAGAGATCTTCAAGGCATCGGACCGGTTTATTTTTCTTTGAAATCATATAGATTAGGTGGTAAATTTTATGTAGAGTCTGCCTTCCTCCCGGACCGGTTCGCTGTTAGCACTGACCAGTCCGGTCCGATTCTTGAATTTTTTTTCTTCTTTTCTCTTAATTTTCTCTCATCTTTGAAGTTCCATAAATTCTGATCTGGAACTCAGATTGGGACACCGTTTCTTCCTACGTGCTTGTAGATGTGAGCGCCTCAATTTTCACATGATCCCTCGTCCTAACTCTAGATGTAAAGTTACTATTTTTCCCTCTGATTTTCATTCCATTCCTAATTTCTCGATCTTGAATTCTTCTTATCTTCACTTGTATAGAATACCTGTAAAAAGGACGAAAAATACACAAAACTCGAGGCGCTATGTTGAAATTGTCAGTAGCACAAATAAGAGATAAATCATCACAATTTATATCGTTCGAGGTGCTAAAAGTCTTCAAATTAAGGGGATAAATTCAGAATAATTTATGCCTAATCACCATGCAAAGGTTGCTGAAGACAAGGTAGTTGTCATGACTACTAATAACTCTTCTCTGATGGTTAAGGGCAAGAAGGATAAAGAGGAGACTGCAAACAAGGGATGGAAGAAAGCCTTTACTACTGCAGCCATCCATAAAGAATACACTTGTCCTTTAAGGAAGGTTTGCTAGAGGCCTTAAAGGAGGTTGGTACTCAGGCAGAATCTAAACTTTTCAGGGACATGACCCACCAACTCCTCCCAACCTGGATAAAGACTTTGAATATGATGATGAGGGTTTTGTGGAGTCTTCTATGATCCTTGTTGATCATGACGACCTACTTTTTACCGACCAAGACAAGACCAAGGATAAGGACAAGGACAAGGAGAAGGTTTAGCTCCTTTTAATTAGTGTATTTTTTCCTTTTCCTTTACGTATTTTTCATTTCTTATTCTTCGTTTTTTCCTCTGATGTACCCAGCTCCGTAACCCTGGAATGATCAATGAAAATATATGTTTTTGCTCAATTGCTTCTAACTTCAAGTGATGTTGATTTCTTATCTGTTTCCATCTTCAATATTATTTATGTTGTTTGTTTTTATTAATCTTCACCAAAAACTTATACTTGTACATTTCCAGTTTGATGCCAAGAAGAAGGCTATACTTTTTTATGAATTCGACCTACTCAGGCGGTGTAGAATTATTCTTAAGTCTGGCTATGTCCTATTAATCGAGGAAGATCTAGTGGGGTTGCTCTACCCATATGCCTACGACTAAGTGAAGGAGTCTTATATTCGTCTTCATTGACTTTTAGATAGACTCGTAGCGAATAATGCAAGTTATTACGAAATGATTGAGCAAATGAAGGAAGACCATAAACTCTCTAAGGCACTGCTTTATTCTGATTATGAGGCTAAATGTCCTGGGTTTTGATAAGAAATTAAAAGATATTACTTCTGCCATAAACAAGAAGTATTTGGATTTGAACCAAGAACTAGAGAGTGCCCGATCAATTGCTGCCTTGTTGGATAAGGAAAATAATGCTTTGAGCAATGAGCTTGATAGTTTGAAGAAATTAACCACCAGTGGTCTAGATGAGGGGGTATCATTTTTGGAGACTAAAAATTCTAGGCTAATGGATGATTTAGAGGCCTTATACAAGAATAAAACTAAGGCAAGCCAATCTTTTAGGTAAAGTATAGTTGTTAGGGCAACCCTTAATGAAGAGAGAACCAAGAAAACCCTAGCCGACCAAGCTGCTAAGCTCAAAGAGAAGGACAAGGCCAACAGAAATATTAAAGATAGCATGGACCGACTTACTTTCCATTTCCATAAAGAACCCAAAGCTATTTGGACGGACGATTATGACGAGGCCCTGACCTACTTGGACAAGCACGTGGAGCAGGCCAGGAATGAGGGATATAAATGGGGTTGGATAAACCTTATTGATCTAATGAAGATACCTAAGGGAAATGAATTATGGCATTGGCATGACCCAGGAATATTGGAATATCCTGATCCTCCTTTATCTATTGACGTTTATTGGATTCCTCCTGATGCCATTCCTCAAAGCTTGATCCGAAAATACATTGGTGATTTTGGACTTGTAGGAGAAGTGGAGTATGTTCGTCCCCAATATCTACTGGACCGACCGAGCATCAGCAGCCGTACTAGGAAGAGAGATTTTATATCTACAAATCATTAGAGAACCCTTGATGAACCTCCTATTGGGATGAGCAAGGCTGATGGAAAATGCTCACTAGAATAGACTTATATTCTTTGCTTTGTTGATTTTTTTACTTTGTAATACATATCCATTAAAGTGAAATGAAGTTATTTATGATACTTTTGACTTCTTTATTTAAGCTCGTGGTTACTATTAATCTTATTGCCGACTAGGTAATCTGCATAATGACTAGTTAGTCGGCTTATTGACTAAATAACCTGCTTTAATGTTAAATAATTGATTCATGATTGAATCTATTTGTAATGCCTTAGATTCTACTCATGTCATTATTAGATAAAATGGTAAATAATATTGTTGAACTAAGTTGGAGCATCAGTTACCAGTGGCGACCAAGTGTATTAGGAATGTATGATTATCCCTGTGTTTTACTTCAGTCGGGTAAAAAGTCTTTTGTTTGACTTTGAGTCTCACATGAGGCTTTACTAACTTCTTGTTCTTGATTTGTCGAAGACGAAATCATACATGAAGTTTTTAAAGAGTAACTTTTCTGAAATTGGAAAAGTTTGAAAATGACTTTTCTGAAGTTGGAAAAGTTCGTATTAAAATGACTTTTTTTAAGGTGAAAATGTTTGAATTAAAATGATTTTTCTAGAGTTGAAAGAGTTTGAAAATGACATTTCTGAAGTTTGAATTAAAATTATAGCAGTTTTTAATTTTAAGGTGCTATCACACCATACTCCAAAAAAACAAAACATAAAAAGGAAGTATAATGGATAGAAACATGCAACTTAATTAACTTGAATAAATGATTACATCAAAAATGAAATTTCTCATAATATTTACAGAGATGGTCGGCGTTCCATGGGTTCTTTAATGCTCCGCCTTCCAATGTTTCTAGGCGATATATTCCTGGTCGGATGACTTTCGAGATACGAAATGGACCATGTTAGTTAGGCTCTAACTTTTTATTTTTTGAATCAATTTCTTCAATACAAGGTCTCCTTGATTCAAGTTGGTCAGATTGACTCTCTAATTATAGAACTTAGCAGTCCTTTGTTGATAGGTAGCCATCAAAATTCAGCACTATTAGGAGAATCAAAATTCAGCACCCTGTGAGTTAGCAGACCTATTTCAGGTGGTACCACGTACTCACTACCAAAAGCGATCATGTACGGAGTCTCTCCTATTATTGTTCTTGGTATAGTCATGTAAGCTCAAAGCACATTCTGCAGTTCATTAATCCGATTCCCCTTGTGGCCATCCCTGATCCTGATCCTCGGCGGGCGGGCGCGTGGAGGAGAGGATCCTTCTGGTCTCGCGCGTCCTCTCTCGGGAGCGCTTCGGTCGGCGTCGTTTGTGGTGTGAAAAATGTAGAGAGATTCAGAGTCGCCAGTCTATTTTACTCAAAACAGACAAAAGAAAAAGGGGAAGCCACCCCGAAGAGTGGCAACCAAAGACATACTGGTGCATGCGAAACCAAGATGATTCGGGAAGGGTTCGGAGGCTTAGTTACGGAATGGGAAGGTGTTAAACACCCATTCCGCCCTTTCGGTCTCTCATGAATATTTGCTATTTTCCTTTATGTTTCCCCCCGTGATATGTGTGTATGTGTATATATATAGAATGGAGGTAGGAATCCTCGACTTGTATCATGGAAAAGGTAAAGCGAGTCGTCCGTAGGAAGATATAAGAGTAATATTATAAAAAATGAGATTTACGCGATTGCCCCTACGTTGATCGTTATAAGAGACGCCTACGTAGCCTATAAAGGCATCAAAGTCCACGTAGTTCGCATACGAAACGAGGGGTGGGGTTTATCCCATAAATCCGAATGGGGAATCTCTTATTTGTGAGTGTGTGTATGTATGTGTAGAAAAAGTGTTTTAGTTGTGAGGAAAGTGTGGAAAAAAGTGTGATAATACCTACTTGGAATTTATGGGCAAACCCTCTTTTTCTTATTTTTTGTGGTTTTTATTTATATGAAAATAAGAGATGTGCAATAATACTAAATAAAAAGTATGTTAGGATGTGTGAGATGAGATAATAAAAGTGCTAAGTAAGAAAACAAGTTATTGGGAATTCAAGAGAATTTAAGAGAGAGTTTGAGAAAGTTGGACCTTCTTGAAGATCTTGAGCTTGATCTTGAATGTTGGAGAGCAGCCCTTGCACTTGGATGATGATGGAGAGTGGCTAATTCATCAAGTTTGATGAAAAGGATGATGAAACCTGGAAGTAAAAAGGGGATTTGGAAGTTGAAATCACGCTACCTTTGAGAGAGGTTTCTGGGATTCGTTGAGAGGGATTTTTATCAGATTTGGGCTCCCCCATGCAAATGAGGTGAAGACCTCCTTTTATAGCCCTAGGGTACTGTCGATCGGCTTTATCATGGCACTGCCTATCGGCAGGTGTCGATAGGCAGGGTCTGGGACCTGCCATTTGGCAATGCGCTTCAGGCTTTTTTGGAAAATTGGCCGCCGAGGGCAAACCGTTGGTCAGAATCGCGCACGGAGCATACCGTTGGAAAGGTATTTCAGAGACCTTCGAAAGTCCTTTGGACCTCTCATGAGTTTGGGTGATGACTTTGGGTCAAATGTGGCTTGGAAGCGTTTGTCGGTCCATTGGACGGGGAATTGTGCGGACGCAAACGGATCGTTCATCCGCATGGTAAGTCCGAATCGCGCACAGGGAATACCATTAGAAAGGTTAGGAGATGTACTTCAACATTCCAAAGAGTTTGACCCGGTTTGGATAGTTGACTTTGGTCAACCGAGCCCGAGAAGCGCTCGGTGGCTTCCCGGAGTCAAACGGATCGTTCGTCCGCATGGAAAGTAGGAATTACGCACGGGATGGACCTTTGGAAAGGGTATTCAGTTCCCTTTAAAGATTCATTCAGCCTCAGTTGAGCTGAAGAGTTGACTTAGGTCAAACAGAGCCCGGGAGGGCCCGATGACCTCCAGGTCAGGTTTCGGACACAAACGGACCGTTCGTTCGCATGGTAAGTCGGAATTGTGCACGGGGTAGTCCGTTAGAAAGGGTATTCAGTGACCTTCGAATATTCATTCAGTCTCGCTCGAGACGAAGAGTTTGACTTTTGGGTCAAACTGAGCCGGGGAGTGCCCGATGGCTTCCAAGTCAGTGCTCGGGATATGACCTGGATTTACGATGATGAGTGGAGGTACTAGGGACCTAAGGAGAGTTAGGGGGTAATAGAATGAGGTGTCTACAGAGCCCCTCAATGGGTGAGTTTGGAACCAATGATAGCCGTCGATTTAGACACCGCATGATGCCTTTGAGGAAGTATGACCGTTTCAGAGGGTCGAGGCCGATTTTAAGGACCTAAGGAGTGTACTGGGGATGACATTTTTAGAGGGTCGAGGTCGGTTCTGAGGACCTAAGGAAGCGAGGATGACCGATTCAGAGGGTCGAGGTCGATTCTGAGGACCTAAGAGTGGTGACGATCGAGGACCAAGGTCAATTCTGACCTAACTCAGGTGGCGATCCTAGACCGGGATTAATTCTGACATAAGAATGGTGACGACTGAGGACCGAGGTCAATTTTGATGTAACTCAGGTGAAGATCCAAGACCGGGGTCAATTCTGACCCAAGAGTGGTGACGATCGAGGACCGAGGTCAATTCTGACCTAACACAGGTGACGATCCAAGACCGGGGTCAATTTTAACCTAAGAGTGGTGACAACCGAGGATCGAGGTCAATTCTGACCTAACTCAGGTGACGATCCAAGACCGGGGTCAATTTTGACCCAAGAGTGGTGACGACCGAGGACCGAGGTCAATTCTGACCTAACTCAGGTGACGATCCAAGACCAGGGTCAATTCTGACCCAAGAATGATGACGATCGAGGTCAATGCATTTCTTTGGGAAAAGAAAAGAGTTCCACTGGGGGTAAGGATTGGATTTTGGATTCCGCCGGGGATAAGAATTGGATTTGAGGTTCCGTTGGGGAACGATGAATGAGTTGGGGAAGATTTGGATTGTCCTTTGGGAGAGATCGCCTAGGGCGAGTGATTCTTCTGATTTCTGCTGGGAAAAATACCATGTGATATTGTATCGCACCGGGTAGCCGATGGCTGGGGAGGCCTTGTGCCTTTGATTTGAGCGGAGGAGTTGATTATTGGGGAGATAATCGGTTTGAGGTTGTAAACTCTGCTGAGGGGGTGATTAAGTGGTCCAGGCGCAGTGATTGAGAGGTCATCCGCTTGGATTTTGAGGGTTCCATTGGGAAAAAAGAGGTTTCGCCTGAAGGAGTGCGAAATTTCCTTGATGAAAACGTTCTAAATCCTTCTTGGGATTTTTAGGAATTTTTCGGGGATTTTTCGAGGCTTTCTGGGATTTTCTGGGAATTTCTGTATGAAATTTTAAGGGGGGTGCCGGCCGGCATAGACTGAGGGGTGCCATTCAGCAGTGGCACAGACTTTTGGACTACCTCGGGAAGGTGAGGAGACATTTCCAATCGACATGACGCTTGGCCTCCTATATAAAGGGGGCGAATCCCCTTCTTTTTTCACAGCTTCTTGCATTCTCTCTTTCTGTGATTTCTTTCTGCGAATTGTTCTAACGTTCCGACCTTCAAGAAATGGCCTCCTTTATGAGCACCGCTGTCCATCGGGAATGGTTGACCATTGATGACTGGGCGATTGTGGATTGGAGGGACAGGGTGCCTCTTGCTTTGGGGAACGAGAATGCCTTCGATGCATTCGAGCCGATTACGGATGAGCGGTCCTTGCTGCGGGAGCCGTCGCGTCATCACTCTTCGAGAGTGATTCCCGACGATTATGTAAGTAACCTGACCTTTGGCATTCCTTTCTTTTTGGGTGATTTTTCCTTTTTTCTTGACCTTCGACTGAATTTTTCCTCTTGCCAGTCGGATATTTCTTTGAAGAACATGTGTGCTCGCGGGACGACGGGGCTTAAGGATGTTTGGGAGCATCTTCCACCCGTGGTGTGCTGGATGGTATCATCTGTGAGTTTTGGGAAGTTGGCGGCTGCGCTGGATGAGACGCCTCGTTCGACAGCAGTTTTGTGTGCCTTGGGGGAGAGGTGGTGGGACACTACCCACACTTTTCATTTTGGCTTCAGGGAGATGACGATGACTCCCATAGATATGCAGCAACTGTTGGGGCTGGATTGTGATGGAGAGCAGATAGAGGTGGATCGCTCCTTGCGGGTGAGGCCAGAGGCGGTGTATGCGGCACTTGGTGATGTGAGGATGATAGTATCTGGGGATTAATTCGGTTGTCCTTGCTGAAGGATGTTTTGCTGAGCAGAGTGGTTGATGTGGAGGATGGGCTACAAGTGAGGCAGATGGCCTGGTTATTTATCTTGTTGGTACTGGGAGGTTTCATGGTGGCATCGAGTGGTGACGTCGTCCATTTGTGGTTTTTGCCGTACTTGAGGATGTTTTCGAACATACCTTTTTATGATTGGGGGAGTCTGACCTTGGCGACCCTTTACTCTTCTTTGGATGCATTCAGCCGGTGCTGCCGGCAGACTTTTACTGGAGCCATGTATCTCCTTGAGGTATTCTTTACTTTTGCGCATTTTCATTTCATGCATTCGCATTTTCCTTATGCGCCTCTTTTTGCTTGTGAATTCAGACGTGTTCTATGAGGTGATTGGGTGCAACACCCCACTGATTGCTCTGAAGGACGACACTGTTGGGGACTTCTACCGACTGTATCGATGGCGTAAGGCCAACCGGCAGTTGAAGGGATCTCTTTCCCTAGAGACGGTGCGTCAGGTCTTGAATGACCTGACCAGTGGTCGGGTAAGATCCTTTCCATTTCAATCTTGTTTTTTGGCACCTTCTGATCTTGTATTGACTTATGCCTGCTTGGGGATTTTCAGGTGACCTTTTATCCCTGAGGGACAGCCATTCAGGATACGGGGATGACTGGGGTGAATTCGCAGATGAGGCATTTGTTGGCACATGAGTTCGATCATTCCTAGTACCTCGGGGAGAGGGTGATTCGTCATATTACTGAGGAGGAGGTGGTGGTGCCTCCTGCACAGCCTCCTATGTCTATGAGGCAGGAGCGACAGCTGTTGGAGGATGAGAGGATCGCAGATATGATTGGCGAGTCCTATGCGTTATACACTGATACGGCTGCGCCGTATAACTATATGGACTTTGTGGCGAGTTGGTTGATGGCACCCAGCATTCATAACGCCTTGCCTTTCCCTCCCGCGGGTTCAAGTCGGGCGGTGGGGTCTTCCCACAGTGGTGGTGGTCCGTCGGCACCTACGGCGGTGGCGACCTCGGAGGTCCCTTTTGTGCGGCTGTACACTCCTTCGTACAACATCCGGCGGGCTGATGGAGGGATAGTGTCGATGCTGCATCGTCCCCCCGCGATGGATCCGGAGGAGCTGGGTTTGACAGAGGAGGTCCTTCGTCCTGCGGTAAACCTTTCGGTCCTTTTCCTCTTTTTTGATTTCTTTTGCTTGATACTGATTCTGCCTTTTCCTTGAAGCAAATCTGGGTGTCGACCACTTGGCTGAGGGACATTAGAGATTGGATATCATCGGCGACTGCCCACATTCGGGATGCTGTCCCCGTTCCTTCTTGCTTTGTGCCGTCACCCTCGTCCGGGGAAGACTCTGGCTCGGGTAGTGGGGGAGGATCGTCTTGTCGTAGGGGAAAGAGAGCGCGTCGCAAGGGTGGAAGCTCTTGAGAGAGAGAGAGAGAGTGGTTTCGGGCTGAGTCCCGTTGTCTTTGGCTTTTCTTTTTATTTCCTGCAAAATTGATGTAACACAGAACACAAATATATGTAATTCAGTGTAGTTTTTTTACTATCTTTTATTAATGATGAATGAATGGATGCATATGCACTTTTTACTTTGTTGCTGAGACCATAAAAAAATAAACGAATATATTTTTTTTTTGGAATTTTTCGAAGGAAAGTTTAAATTAAAAAGGGAAATTATATAGGGAGGAAAAGGGGTTTTGAAATTCTGTTGAGAATATCAATTTATTTTCATTGAGTTTTCTGATTTCACAAAAGAGGAAAGGAGGAAATTTTCCAAAAATAGGGGGTTGCCGATCGGCAAGCACCCTGCCTGCCTATCGACAGTTTAGTCCAGTCCCATCAATTTTAAAGCTTTGAATGGTACCTTCTTCAGCCTTTGGTACCTTGTGGGGTAGGATACCCTCCGATTTCTGCAGGGATTATGTCCCTTGTGAGGATTTCTCAAGTATAAAAAGGGGGTAAGGGTGGAGTGCTTTCATCACACCTTTGCATCCTCATCTATTTGCCCACTATTTCCTTGCCCTACAAGATGGCTCTCCCTGGTAGCACCGAGTTTGTCAAGTCCCTCGAAGCTTTGGAAGCTATGTGCTCTTATAATGTCGACTATGTTGCTTTCAACATGCGTCGAGTCTCCTTGTGCCGTAATCGACCTTTTGAGTGGAATATGCTGATGGCGGCAGTACAATTTTTGTACCCCGAAGACCATGTATTCTGCTTTGGGTTGGAAGAAGTTTGTCCTACCTACGAGGAATTTTCTGCCATACTGAGTGTGAATCGCAGTGTTACTGCGGCTTTGCCCGAATTTTCCCGCTCCCTCAGGGATTTATTGACCGGGCTTCTTCATATCTCGCCTTCGGCGGCCAGGTTATTGGTTGCTGGAGGAATGATCTCCCTCCCGGCGGTGTTGCAGTCTGTGCATTTATGGGAAGTAGGTGATGCTGACTATGCTGGAGCCGTTGTTCTGGGAATTGTTTTAAAATTACTATTGGTGACTGGGGAGGTGCGCGTGAACCCTTAACTTACATCCATTACTTCATGGATGTCATACCGTCGTAATCCTGCGGCGGTGATATTGGCGGAGACTCTGAATGGTCTGGATGGCTGGAGAGAAGGTCGTTCTTACTTTTTGAGGGGTAACCCTGTGATGCTGTTCATGTGGTTGTCTGAAAGATTCTGCTTGTCGACTCCTCCAGAATATCCTTTGTCGGCTGTACCCAACTTCTTTTCGCGCTACTTCATTCGTGTTGGCCTGTATGTTGAGAATTGGGAGAATTGGCTTGTGGAGCATGGGGCTCGTGGGCTGTATTGGTCAGTGCCTTGGTGGGGACAGTTGCAGCCAGTTCTGGAGCTAGGAGAGTATTCATATGTGCGGCTAGTTGGTCTCAGACATACCTCTTTTTATTTCCCTTGGTAGCTTCTGCATCAATTTGGCTGGGCGCAGATCGTGCCCCCTCGGACCTCAAATTTCTTTTCGGTAGAAGATTTGACTGAGCGCTTGCATCTGTTAATTGGATCCCTGTGGGAAAATTGGCATTCGTCGACCCGTCCCTCTCAGTCTGTCGGGAAGGTTTTCCACGTGTCCAAAGATTATATGAAGTGGTTGTGGAGGAAAGTAGTCATCAAGATGTTGGCAGTAGAAACTGGTCAAAGGCGGTTTATTTTATCTGACTCCATGGACGGGGGTGTTATGGTCTTTTCGAAGATGGTTAGGGCTCATCGGTTCATGGAGTGTTTGAGGCACTCCATTCAGGCAGGAGAAACTTGGGGTCCTCAGGATGTAGATGATGAGGGTGAAGGCTCTTCTGGTAGCTGTGGGTAGGACTCCTGGGGAGTTTATTTGTGTAACAGATGTGGGGGATTTTATCTGGTTTTTATGGTAGTAGGGGGAAGGGAGTTATCCGTTCTTTTTTCTTATGTAATATGTTACTGTAGTTTCTTATTAATGAAATAAACAAGTTTCTGATCATCCAGCTGTGCCTTTCGATGAATTTTATATTTTGAATTATCTATACCGATCGCTAAGGCATACGTAATCCTTTTGTTCGAGTAGATGTTTAGAATGAACTGTCGTTCTCGGAGATAAGAAAAGAATATATTTTTGTGAAAAAGAAGGGACCGTGCTCATGTGGGGTGTATGAGCTGCCTACATACCTCTGGGGTTTTTGAAAAGTTTTTGTTTAAAAGTGGTTTTTTGTAGAGGATCAGGTCCACGTAGTTCTGGGTAGAGGGAGATGAAGAGAGTTTTTTTATTTTAGTTTTTTATTTTTTTTAAAATAGAAGGGGGATGAGAAGAGTCGTAGCGGGCCGAGATTTCGAACTAGGGGTAGAATTTCTTGAGACGGTCCAGATTGACTGGACGAGCCATCTCTTCCCCATCCAGGTCAGTGAGCATGGCGGCACCGCCAGACAAGATTTTCTTCACAATGTAAGGGCCGCTCCAATTGGGCTTGAATTTTCCTCTAGGGTCCCAGATGGGTTCGATTATCTCCTTGAGGGATAAATCCCCCTCCCGAACACCGCGGTCCTTGACTCTCTTGTTGAATGATCACGCTATTCGGCGCTAGTACCCTTGTATGTGATAAAGTGCTTTTAATCTTCTTTCATCTAGGAGGGTTAGCTCATCAAGACGGCTTTGGCACCAGTCTTCTTTACTAACCTTGCTTTCGAGTATGACGCATAGCGAGGGTATTTCCAGCTCCATAGGTAGGACTACTTCTATACCGTAGACCAGGGAGTAAGGGGTAGCCCCAGTAGAGGTTCGGATTGGGGTTCGATAGCCCCAGAGGGCGTACGGGATTCGATCGGTCCAATCCCTACAACTTTCGGTCATCTTGCTGATGATGGCTTTGAGGTTTTTATTAGCGGCTTCAACTGCACCATTGGTCTGAGGTCGGTAGGGAGAAGATTTGTGTCTCTGAATCTCATACTCGTTGATAACTTCTGTGACTTCTGCCTCGAAGTGTAACCCATTATCTGACACTAGCTCGTACGGGACCCCATATCGGCAGATGATATTTTTCTTGATGAATTTGGCCGCCTTTTTGGCATTTAATGCTACGTATGACTCACCTTCGACCCATTTCATGAAGTAATCAATGGAAACTAGGATGAACTCATGCCCATTTGAAGCCTTTGGCGTAACCTTTCCTATGATGTCGATACCCCAGGTGGAGAACGACCAAGGAGAAGTCATGTTGTATAATTCCCGTGGAGGTAGGTGTTGGAGGTTGGAGAACTGTTGGCATTTAGGGCATCTCCGAACATAGGCGGTGCAATCCTGGGCCATGGTGGTCCAGTAGTATCCCCGTCGGATGATCTTCTTGGCAAATATGTGACCGTTCATGTGGGGTCCGCATTCTCCGCTATGGATTTTTTACATTATCTTTTCAATGTCAGCCCCTGCGATACAGTGCAAATGAGTTCCATTGAAATTCCTCTTGAGTAGCGCTTTATGACAGATGATGTACTGGGCGGCCAGCCTTCGGAGGGTAGCTCGATCGTTCTTGTTGGAACCCTCGGGATACCTATCGTACCTAAGGAGGCACCAAATATCATAGTACCAGTAGTTGACTAGCTCAGGATCTTCTGTGGTGACGAGCTCAATGTGGTAGCAATGGGTTGGTTTGTCTTGTTTTTGAACTAGGAAGGGGGTCATTGTTATTCCCTCGGGCTTGTCGACCATGGAGGTCAAGGTAGCGAGAGCATCGGCTAGGTTATTCTTTGCTCGGGGTAGGTAATGGAAGGTGATATCTCGGAATTGGGAGGCTAACTCTTCGAATTGGGTATGAAAGGGTTGGAGCTTTTCGTCCTTGACTTTCCACTTTCTGAGCACTTGACCGATGATGAGGGCAGAATCCCCATATACATCAAGGTATTGAATACTTTTCTTGAGAGAGACCTTGAGGCCCACTGTGCATGCTTTATTTTCCGTCAGGTTATTGGTGCAAGGGAAATCCAATTTTATGGCGATAGGAGTGTGGGAGTCATCTGGGGTGACCAGAAGTATCCCAATGCCATATCCCTTTTTGTTGGTAGCGCCATCGAAGAACATTTTCCATCGGAGGCAGTCTTGGGCGGTGCAAATAATGTTCTCATCTAGGAATTCGGAGATCCAGACATTAGCTTCTTCTACAGGGTAGTCAACGAGGTAGTCAGAGATGGCTCTTCCTTTAACGGCCTTTTATGTGATGTGCATGATATCGAACTCGGTTAGGAGCATCAACCATCGGGCCATTCGGCTGGATAAGGCGAGTTTTTCGAGCAGGTACTTGATGGGATCCATTCGGGATACAAGATTAATGAGGAAGGCGAGCATGTAGTGTCGTAATTTTTGGGTGACCCAGACAAGCGCGACGCATGCTTTTTCTAAAGCAGTGTAGTTAACCTCATACCCAGCCAATTTGCGACTGGCAGAATAGATGGCTCTTTCTTTGCGGGAGTCCTCAAGGTATTGGGCTAGCAAAGCTCCAGCTGCAGTGTCGGTTATGGTTAGGTATAGGAGCAAAGGGAGACCAGGTTGTGGTGGCGTGAGAACTGGAGGTAGGGTCAGGTATTCTTTGATTCGATCAAAAGCTTCTTGGCAGGCCTCGTTCCAAACCTTGGTTGAATCCTTTCGGAGGATTTTGAAGATTGGTTCACAGATGGAGGTTAGCTGGCTGATGAATTCGCTGATATATTATAATTTCCCAAGGAAACCTCGGACTTCCTTCTCTGTTCGGGGAGGTGGCATCTCAAGTATGGACTTCATCTTGGCGGGATCTGCTTCTATCCCCTTCTCACTGACCATGAATCCTAAGAGTTTTCCCTTTGTAATGCCGAAGACGCATTTCTGTGGATTGAGTCTCATCTGATACTGCCGCAGTCGTTCAAAAAACTTTCGGAGAGCAGGAGCATGACCTTCTCTAGTTTTGGACTTGATAATCATGTCATCCATGTAAACCTCGACCTCCTTGTGAATCAGATCGTGCAGGATGGTTGTAGCGACCCTCTAGTAGGTAGCCCCAGCATTCTTGAGATCGAACGGCATAACGGTGTAGCAAAAGGTTCCCCATAGGGTGATGAATGCGATTTTCTCTTGGTGGTCAGGGTGCATCTTGATCTGGTTGTATCCGGTAAACCCATCAACGAATGACTTGAGAGCATGACTGGCTGTGTTATCCACGATCATGTCGATATTGGTTAGCGGATAATCATCCTTCGGAGAGGCTTTGTTTAAATCTCGATAATCCACACACATTCAAACCTTCCCTCCTGATTTCGACACAGGTACAATGTTGGCTAGCCATGTGGGATATTCGATCTCTCGAATGAAACCCACGTTCAACTGTTTGACCACCTCTTCTTTGACCTTGAGCGACCATTCGGTGCGAAGTTTTCTCAATTTTTGTTTAACCGGCTTGTAATCTGGGAGAGTGGGGATCTCATGCTGAGCTATTTTAGGATCAATACCGGGCATATCATCGTAGGACCATGCGAAGACGTCCACGAACTCTTTTAGAAATTTCGAGTTGTGCGCGCTCATGCTCGTCAAGGGTGGCCCCTATCCTAATCTCGCGCAGTTGGCTACTAGAACCGAGATTAATAACAACAGTCTCTTCTTCATTAACTTGAACGCGATTATGTTGTTTATTATTAACCTTATTTAAATCAGTTAAGAATTGTTCATTTGCAAAATCATCATCATCATCATCAACATTTCGATTAGAATCTAAACAATTAATATAAGGCACAACAAGATACTCAAAATCTTCGTTTATTTAATTGATAGGAAAAACAGCATTGAGAACCTCATCAAAAGAGATTTCGATTACATTTGAGCAAGGGTGGACAACAGTAGAAGAAATAGGGTAAACATTGGGGTTAGGTGAGATTTCAAGAGGTAGAACTGGCGCAACATGCCAGTTGAGGAGAGGTGTATCAGCATCCTTGATCAGACGGGATGGGTCCATTGATGTAGTGCCTAAATGAACCATGCAGAGTGCCAGCCCCAGTATCTGTAAATTGAAGGAATCTTCGGAATCACTTTTCTTAGTCTTTTCGGTATCTTTGATGAGCGGTTGTACGCGGTGTGGGAAACTCTCGGCCCATGGGTAGCTATCTTAGAAAAAGATATCCATTCTAGGTTTCATCTTCTTGTCTGTGTGGTCGTACCATGGTTCTGGAAAACCACAAGAGGGGAAATCCTCGACTTCTTTGGTGAATCATCCATTTAGGGAATCTCCTGGGATAGTTCGGACGTAGTCTAACCCTCTCTTTGATCGAGACTGGCGTATCATTCTGAGCTCTTATTCTGATGGTTGATATCCCAAACCGTAACGAGGGAAAGCTTTCTTCAGTTCGATGGGCTCGCGTATCCCCTGCTTCCTTTGTCCTAGCCCTAGTTCGGGCATGAAGTCCATGTTCCTGAACATCTGAATCACATTGACATTGCCATGAGGGTCATATTCTGAACAAACCCTTTCTTTGAAACCATCCCCTGCCGGGAGTAGGGAGGGCTCGACTCGAAATCTTGATAGGAGCATATCGTTTGACCCATGCTGTATCTCGAGAATTGGACTGCTGGTGCTTGCACCCTCGGCATTGTCGTCGTCACCCAAGATGGTGATGACTCACCCATCGACGAAGAACTTCAATTTCTGATGGAATGAGGAAGAGACACCCTTTATACTATGGAGCCAGGGTCGCCCGAGCAACAGGTTAAAACAGACTTGGATGTCTATGACTTGGAATTCAACGACGGGGTTTATAGGGCCAATCCCTATTGTAAGTTTTATGGATCCCATCACCTCACGACGGATATTATCGTAGGCATGCATGGCAGCGGAGGTTGGAGCGAGGTCACTTTCTTTTAGGCCTAAACATTTGAAGTTTCTAAGTGGGCAGACATTCAAAGCGGATCCGTTATCAACGAGAGAAAGCGGTACAACCTTCCCCATAACTTCGATGGAGATGTTGAGTGCATGATTGTGATTTGGCCTAATTTTGGGGATTTCTTCTTCAGAAAAGGACAGCATTCGGGTAGAGGTCAAGGATCCGACCAGGTTTATCGCTTCTTCTGGTGTGGTAGAGGGAGGAACTATAGGTCCAGTGAATAATTTGATTAAAGCATTTCTGTGCAGTTGGGAGGACATAAAAAGCCCCCATAGAGTGATGTTAGCTTGAGTTTTCTTCAGTTGATCGAGGATCTTGCTCTCCTCGATGGTCATTTCTGGCATAGGAAGGTCTTCAATGCCCTTCCCCTTATCATTTGGTGGTAGTGAGTTCAGAATTTGGTAATGTCTCCCGGATCTGGTCATGTGATTTACTGAAGAAGGGAAAAACTTAAATCCAGTTTCCTCGTCAATCTCAGGTTGTTATTCCACCCTGTCTATTTCTCCGAGGAGTTCTTCAAATGATATCATCCCACATAAATTGGTTACTGGTCCAGTTCTTCCTGAAGCTTGCTCTTTACTTAAATCTTCGACTTCTTCCCCCCATCCGGTGGCAATAATTCTATCTTTCCATGTAAAGTTGATGCATTCCACAACTTCAACAGCTTCCTCATATAGGTTTTCCCATTCTATGGGGATGTGTAAGGGTGAAGGGACCAGGTGCCCTTGTAGCTTCAAAGCATCAAATAACTTGGTGATACTGCAAATGCTGTTGGTTTGCCTGAATACTTCTGCCATGATCTGGACAACACCATCCAACCTGATTTCATCGGTTGTTACCACCCACCTATCTGATTCTCGGGCCCATTTTCGCGCTTCCAAAAATAGCGCACTGAACCTCTGGCAGTCAATATTCATCTGTGAGGGAAATTTTAATCCGAACTTTAGGAGTTGATTTAAGACTTCTGACAATTCCATTCTTCCATTTCTGGAATACGTACGGACAACGATGCATGCTCTGGTGAGGAGTGACAGTGCCTGATCAGCGAGGATAGTAGGGTGTAGGAGGAAATATGGGCAAATTTGAAGAGGGTATAGGGGTGTGATTTGGGTTGATGGATCGAAATTCGGGTTTTCTTCTAAGAAGATGGCATTGGTGTGATTTGGGAGGGGGTTATGGGTAGTGTTTGGCTTAGGATTGTCCGGTGGGGCGATGGTACCCCGGTCAATGAGATCTTAGATTATGTTTCGGAGATGAAAGCACTGGTTGGTGGTATGGCCGACAGTTTGGTGGAAGGCACAATGAGCATCGGTCTTGAAGTTTCTTGGGAGTGGATTGGGTAATGGACGGGGATCCAAGGGTTTTATAAGGTTTCGGCTTAACAAGGCTTGGTAGACTTTGGAGAGGGGAGCATGAAGCTCAGTGTATTCCCTTCGGACAGGGGCAGGTTGACTTTCTGGTGCCCATGATGCGGTTGGTTGATAGATGTTGTTGATGGTTGAGACTGTAGCATTGGCAGGCTTGTCATACTTTCTAGGGGTGAACTATCTGGACACCTTCTTCGGTTCAACTTATGTTTTGGCAAGACTTTCCTCAATTTCTACTCCTGCTTCTCTGAGAGCTCGAAAGTGGGGGTAGTACTGTCCTCCCATGGTTGCTCGGACATGGGGTAAGAAATTCTTCTTCACTATATTGACTTGTTCTTCCTCAGATGGCCGATTGGTCGTGGTAGCTGCTTTTTCCCTCCATCGGGCTATAAAGTTACTAACGGATTCTCCAGAGTTTTGTTTGAGCAGCTCTAAATCACGACGGGTGACCTCGAGCTCCTCATTATATTTGTACTGCGACGTGAATTCTCGGGCTACATCCTCCCAACTACGAATTCTGGATTCCTCAAGAGATAAAAACCATCGAAGGGCGCTGTCCTTCAAAGTTTGTTGAAATAATTGGGCCATTACTTCTTCAGAATCCCCTAGTAGAGTCATGGAACGATGATAACTGCGAAGATGAACAATTGGGGGGCCACTCCCTCCGAACTTCTCGATATTTGGCATCTTGAACTTCTCGGGTAACCTTGCTTTAGGGTAAGGAGACATATGGGTGTAGTCCATGTAATTCCCAGAGATTTGGACTTGGTCAAACTTCCTAGTGAGCATCTTAAGATCTTCTTTGACTTTGTTAAACTCCTCCTCTTTTGGATCAACGACCACAGGCAGGTTAGCCATAGGCTGGGCAATATTTGGCATTGGAAGCTGGGCAGGCGGCGGACCATTAGTCGGAGGGGCACGTGGAGCGTGATGATATTCCTCTGGGTGGACCCATACCACGAGGGAACAGGGACTCGAGCTCTTGAGGAATAGGAACTTGGTTTCGTTGCATTTCTCATACCTCATCTTGGAGGTTGTCAATCTTGGCCACGAGATGAGCTAGGACTGTCAGCAGATCCGGTTGTATGAGTGGTGCTTGATCTGCATTCTCCATGGAATATGGATGGATTCCAGACTCGAAAGAAGTAGAATAGGAATGGATGAAACTCCAGGGTGATTTGACTGAAGACCGAAGCCAATAAGGAGCCAGGCCAAGGGCGTGCGATCGACCTGAGATGGCGTAGGATGAGATTTATTTTTTAGAAAAAGGAAGAAACTATTTTTGGATTTTTGACAAAGAAGGGAGAAACGTTTTTGGATTTTTTGATAAAGAAATGGAGAAATGTTTTTGAATTTTTAATAAAGAAGGGAGGAATGTTTTTGGATTTCTAATAAAGAAGGGAGGAATGTTTTTGGAGACGGAACTCAGCATGATTATTATGTTTTCACTTGTATTTAATTCTCCTAAATGCAATGTCGGATGGGACCCGAGCCTGGAAAAGTGGGGGTCTTAATATAAAGCTACGTTTGGACTTGTAACCAGGCTCGCGGACAGGGTCCCGTTTTAAAAATGCGCGAAAATTGGGCGGCAGACCGACCAGGAATTTCGGCAGAGTTTCAGGTTGAAACTGACAATTTAAAGTGCGTGTCCTAGGTTTGACACCTATATGCGGGTATGCCGTTGGTTGGGTGAATCGGCATGGGTTCCCCCTTTGGCATGACTTCCACGATATACGTCTTGCTTTTGCGGGAAATCGGTACGTGTGGACAAGCCATTTGATATACCTGAGTGTACGTGAATTGCCTCACCATATACCTCGTGGGGACGGTACGTGTGAGAGCGAATTCGATATACTCGGCGTACGTGAACGAATTCCCTGCGATATACCTCCCGTCATGACTTCGGTCAAGCGGTACGATGCGGGGGAACCGTTCGATATACGTCGAAGGTACTTGGCCAATGGAAGGTGAGAGTCATATCGCTTAGGCTAACTGCGACCTGCCGGACCAGCGCCCATCACGAAGTGACCCTCCAGTTACTGGGTAAAATTTGGTCAATATTAATGCTCTTTGGTGATATCGTGTGAATCATGCATGATTCTCTTATTAGTATCTTATTATGAGAATTCTTTTCTTGATTATGCCAAACCGGGAACAAAAATACAAGTACCCAAAAGGTACACCAGGTATGGATGAGTGATGCGTGCAACATGGGGATACATGTGATCCTAGGTGCACGTGGTGTGAGGTGTACATTGAGAATTTTTCTACAAGTGTGTGAATATAAGCATAAGCATGGGATACACATGTGAGAAAAGGGGATAGGCAGATACGGGGAGGGGCGGGGGGGAACATAAACAAATACAGCATCCATGTGAATAGAGTCAAGCCCTCAAAATAATAAAATCAAAAATTCCCCAGCAGAGTCGCCACTGTGGCCATCCCCGATCCTGATCCTCGGCGGGCGGGCGCGTGGAGGAGAGGATCCTTTGGGTCCCGCGCGTCCTCCCTCGGGAGCGCTTCGGCCGGCGTCATTTGTGGTGTGAAAAATGTAGAGAGATTCAGAGTCGCCAGTCTATTTTACTCAAAACAGATAAAAGAAAAAGGGGAAGCCACCCCGAAGAGTGGCATCCAAAGACATACTGGTGCATGCGAAACCAAGATGATTCGGGAAGGGTTAGTTACGGAATGGGACGGTGTTAGGCACCCATTCCGCCCTTTCGGTCTCTCATGAATATTTGCTATTTTCCTTTATGTTTCCCCCGTGATATGTGTGTATGTGTATATGTATATAATGGAGGTAGGAATCCTCGACTTGTATCATGGAAAAGATAAAGCGAGTCGTCCGTAGGAAGATATAAGAGTAACATTATAAAAAGTGAGATTTACGCAATTGCCCCTACATTGATCGTTATAAAGGAACGATAACACATATGGGGTGATGTGTCACTAAGAACAATTATATGTATAACATAAGAAAATTGGATTTAGAGAAGATAGAAAGTAAGAGAAATAGTGAGAAAAGGAGGACTCGAGTCTCGAGTTTTACCCCGAAACGCCTACGTAGCCTATAAAGGCATCAAAGTCCACGTAGTTCGCATACGAAACGAGGGGTGGGGTTTATCCCATAAATCCGAATGGGGAATCTCTTATTTGTGAGTGTGTGTATGTATGTGTAGAAAAAGTGTTTTAGTTGTGAGGGAAGTGTGGAAAAAAGTGTGAGAATCCCTACTTGGAATTTATGGGCAAACCCTCTTTTTCTTATTTTTTGGGGTTTTTATTTATATGAAAATAAGAGAAGTGCAATAAAACTAAATAAAAAGTATGTTAGGATGTGTGAGATGAGATAATAAAAGTGCTAAGTAAGAAAACAAGTTATTGGGAATTCAAGAGAATTTAAGAGAGAGTTTGAGAAAGTTGGACCTTTATGAAGATCTTGAGCTTGATCTTGAATGTTGGAGAGCAGCCCTTGCACTTGGATGATGATGGAGACTGGCTAATTCATCAAGTTTGATGAAAAAGATGATGAAAAGTGGAAGTAAAAAGGGGATTTGGAAGTTGAAATCACGTTGCCTTCGACAGAGGTTTCTGGGATTCGTTGAGAGGGATTTTTTTCAAATCTGGGTTCCCCCTTGCAAATGAGGTGAAGACCTCCTTTTATAGCCCCAGGGGACTACCGATCGGCTTTATCATGGCACTGCCTATCGGTAGGTGCCGATAGGCAGGGTCTGGGACCTGCCATTTGGCAGTGCGCTTCAGGCTTTTTCGGAAAATTGGCCGTCGAGGGCAAACCCTTGGTCAGAATCGCGCACGGGGCATACCATTGAAAAGGTATTTTAGAGACCTTCAAAAGTCCTTTGGACCGCTCCCGAGTTCGGGAGTTGACTTTGGGTCAAATGTGGCTCGGAAGCGTTTGTCGGTCCATTGGACGGGGAATCGTGCAGACGCAAATGGATCGTTCGTCCGCATGGTAAGTCTGAATCGTGCACGGGGCATACCATTAGAAAGGTTAGGAGATGTAATTCGACATTCCAAAGAGTTTGACCCGGTTTGGAGAGTTGACTTTGGTTAATCGGGCCCGGGAAGCACTCGGTGGCTTCCCGGAGTCAAACGGATCGTTCGTCCGCATGGAAAGTCGGAATTATGCACGGGATGGACCGTTGGAAAGGGTATTAATTGCCCTTTAAAGATTCATTCAGCCTTGGTTGAGCTGAAGAGTTGACTTAGTTCAAACAGAGCCCGAGAGCGCCCGGTGGCCTCTAGGTCAGGTTTCGGACGCAAACGGACCGTTCGTCCGCATGGTAAGTCAGAATCGCGCACGGGGTGGTCTGTTAGAAAGGGTATTTAGTGCCCTTCGAAGATTCATTCAGTCTCGGTCGAGATTAAGAGTTTGACTTTTGGGTCAAACTGAGCCAGGGAGTGCCCGATGGCTTCCAAGTCAGTGCTCGGGATATGACCTGGATTTGCGGTGATGAGTGGAGGTACTAGGTACCTAAGGAGAGTTAGGGGTAACAGAATGAGGTGTCTACACCCCTTAGCATCATCCAAGCATTTCTTCAATCCATTGAACAAAGTTTTATTAGTGATTACTGTTTGACCATTATATTATGGATGTCCAGGTGCAAAATGTAGTTTTTAAATTTTGGATTGGATGCAATACCACTCAAACTATTCATTATCAAACTGAGTACCATGATCAGTGATAAAAGCATATGGCATTCCATAGAGACATATGATTTGCTTCTATATGAATTAGAACACTCTTTAATAGAGCATATCGATCAAGGGCTCACCCTCCACCCATTTAGTGAAGTAATCCACTGCGATAACTAAATACTTGAACCTTCCTTTGGTGGTCGGCAATGGTCTGACCAAGTCTATTACCTAAATATCAAAGGGATAGGGAAAATTAATAGGATTTAGGAAAGCCCCGGGTTTTTTATGAATAGCAACAAACCTTTAGCACTTGTCATACCTCTTGGGGAAGGAAACACGGTCTGCTTTCCTTATTGGCTAGTAGTAGCCTTACATGGCTATCTTTTGTACTAAAAATCTTCTAGTTTAGTGGGATCCACATGAGCCTTTATGTAACTCCTTAATCAGATCATTTACTTCAGTTGGATGGAAGCAACCAAGTAAAGAGACTGTGTAGCCTCTTCTGTAAAAAAAACCTTTTTCCAAGACGTAGTTGGCTACCTTGTATCTCATTTTCCTTGCTTCCTTTTGGTCGGATGGTAACAACCCTTTCTCAATGTATTCCTTAATTGGATCCATCTAGAAAATCCCCAATTCTATAAAAATGATACTAACTACTTCCACATCAATACTTTTACTTGTGAGAATCTCTACTGGAATGGTTCGTCTGAGCTCTATTAGAGTTGTTGAGGCTAGTGGAGTAAGAGCATCTGCTTGGGCATTATCCACCCTTCGAATTCGGACCATTTTAATCGCAAGAAATGCAGAGATAACATCCGTATCTTTATTCATATATCTTACCATTGTTTCTCCCTTAACTCTTTATATCTGAAGTAACTATTGAATAATAAGTCGAGAATCACTGTGCGCTATCACTTACTCGGCACCTAGTGATGAGGCTAGATAAAAACTAATAATTAATACTTCCTATTTGGCTTCATTGTTGGAAGCTTGAAATTGAAATCTCAATGCATACTCTACATCCAAATCATGTGGAGTGTTGATAATAAGTCCAGCTCCACTGCAGTAGTGCACGAAAATCCATTTACAAATAATTTCCACACTGGGACATCACTGTTGAAGTCTTCGTTCTCCAGTATTCTGTATTTGAACATTTTATTGCTTTTTTTAACTAGTCGTATAGCTCTTTCTTCAATAGCCGATGATTCTGGTTGGTTGGCAACCATCTCAGTTTACTTTTGAGTTGAGCTATCTTCCAAAGAAGTCTGCTCGGCAGGCAAACTTGGCATGTTGGGTGCTTCTGTATAAGTGAATTTGGCTATAAAATATGCCACTTCTTTCCCTTTCAATGAGGTTCTTGGCTCATAAACAATTTCATATTCTCCAAGTTCAACTTTCCAAGGCATTAGTCTTCCTAATTTTTCCGGTTTATGCAAATCTTGTCGTAGAGGTAAGCCATTGTATATTACGACGATATGGGCCTGAAAGTACGATCTCATTCCTCTGGAGGTTTCAATGAGTGTCAATTACAACTTCTCCAAGCGTGGATATCTGATTTCTTCTCCTCAAAACTCTTTACTGGTGTAATAGACTGGTTTTTGAACACCTTCCTCTAATCGGATCTAAGGCCGAGCTAATAGGGGACTCTGAAACAACCATATATAAGTACAACTTCTCGCCCAAAACTGGTCGGGAGAGTAGTGGGGGAGATCTCAAGTACTTTTTCAAATATAAAAAAGTTTTTTTCACACTCGTCGTTCCATTCAAAGGTATTTTTAAGCACCTTGAAGAACGTAAGACATTTATTTGTGGCTTGAGAAACGAAGTGATTTAGAGATGCCACTCTTCCTATTAATTTTTCCACATCCTTCTTGCTGGTCGAGGATTGCATCTCCAGTAAAGCCTTTATTTTATCAGGGTTATCTTCAATTCCCCTTTGATTTATGATGTACCCAAAGAACATACCTTCATGTACTCTGAATATACATTTGATCGGATTGAGCTTTATTTGATATTTTTCTAGCTAGTCAAATGTTTGTGCCAAATCAGCAATATGGTCGACAATAAATTTACTCTTGATGAGCATATCAGCTACATATACTTATATGTTCTTTCCAATCTGGTCCTCGAATACTTTATTTACAGACCTCTGATATGTTTATCCATTATTTTTTAGCCCAAAGGGCATAACATTGTAGCAGTAGGTTCCTAGGCCGGTGATGAAGGATATGCTCTCCTTATCCTCTAGCTTCATTTTAATCGTGTAGTCACCAAAATAAACATCCATAAAGATTAGTAGTTCATGACCTGCTGTTGCATCTACCAATTTATCAATCCCTGATAAAGAAAAGAGACCTTTTGGGCATGTTTTGTTAAGGTCGGTTAAATCCACACACATGCGCCATTTGTTGTTCTTCTTTTTAACCATTACCACATTGGCCAACCAAGTCGAATATTTAACATCCTCTATATACTGTGCTTTTTGCAGCTTTTCCACTTTCTCTTGGTTTGCCATATTCTTCTTAGGACTGAAAACTCTGCGCTTCTACTTTCTCCCTATGGCATCTTTGTTAATGTTGAGTTCGGCGCAGATGAAGTTAGGATCAATCTCTGGCATATCCTCATGGCTCCAAGCGAACATGTTATTCCTATCTCTAAGGAATGTAATTAATTACTGTTTGAGAGATTATGTGAGTCTTGAACCAATTTGATTGGTCCTTTCTATCTTCCCATCATCAAGCATAATAATTTATGTTTCTTTGTAACATGTCCCTTCACTAAGTCTTCCTCTTTGCAGTGATCCAAAGTGTTAATATGGAAAATAGTTGTGCCCCTATGTATCTCCTGTTGGTTGGCTGACGTGTAGTATCATTCCCTAGCTTCCATATGGTTACCATTCACTATGCCGACTTCATAATTAGTAGGAAACTTCATGCACTGATGCACAATAGATGACACTACCTCTAATTGCTTCATTCCCACTCTGACAAGGATTATATTGTAAGACGAAGGTAGATTTTTATCCAGTATAAAGAAGAAAATTCTTTCCATTATGCTCGTTGTCCAAGTGTCGACCAATACATCTAGCTTGATTGTTCCAAAAGGATATACCCTTTATCCTAAGAACCCTATGAGAGGCCTGTGATACGATTCTAGCTTACTGTCTCGTAGACCTAGGCTTTGGAAACAATTATTGAACATGACGTCTGTTGAACTCCCATTGTCGACCAAAACTCTTGACACTCTACCATGGTGAACTCTATAATAAATGACTAACGAATCATCATGAGGATATAGCACCTCACTCATATCACTTTTAGAGAAGCCGATCACCAATCTATCTTTATTGAATTTCCTAGCCTATCCATCACTACTCTCGGATATGTAAATTTGCCTGATAATATGACACGCTTTGGCCCTATTTAGGTAGGCTTTTCTTTTGGAAAGTCCATTTCCTCCCCTGGAATTTCCCCTACAATGAAATGACAATCAAAGGAAATCATTCCTACATCCATCTCTGGATCATCAGGATTCTTTGCTAGGTTATGATCATCTCATAGTGGTTGTTGTGTGCCCTTTTGGTGTCATCTTTTTCTCGGTCGGGTGACTCAGATCTTCTTATAGCATCTCGGCTACCATTATGATCAATAAATTTGGCAAACTTTCCTCATCAAATAAAAGGCTTAACTTCATTCTTGAGGGTGATGCAACTATCAATAGTGCCCATGATCTCGATGAAAATCGCATTATTTGGACTTGTCCCTCCTGTTGGGAGGTGACCTTAATTTCCCAAGCCATTTCAAATATTTGTTGCCAATTATTTCCTCCAAGGTATGATGGACACCTTTTATGAGTGAAGTATACTCGTCATACTTCTTGATCCTGTCAATATTCTTATCCTTTTGATCTTTCTTGAACGAATTATTCTTCTGACCTCCAGTTTTGCTCTCCGGCACTTCCTTTACTACCATAGCTTCATTGGCGTTCATAATATTTTAAGCCTTCGCCATCCACTTTGCCATAGTTATGGGTGGATTTTTTACTAGAGCGTAGTAAAGATCCGTAGCCAGTAATCCACTCATGAGGGCTACGATGGTTGTCTCTTCTTCGTAATCTGCCACTTCTAGTTTCTCATTATTGAAACGTGTGATATACTCTCGAATACTCTCTCTAAGTTTTTGGCGCACGGTCAAGAGATGAGTAACACTCTTAGTCGGATTAGCCCCAAAGCAAAAGTTATCAATGAATAATTCAACCAATCAATGGAAACTGGAAATTTTACCTCTGGGCAGATTATTGTACCATATTTGAGCTGGACTGGTGATGGAATTGGAGAAATTCGTATACCTCATCTCATCGGAACATAATAAATATCGGTAGCAGCTTGATATTATTGAATGTGGAGGACTGGATTAGTTTTTAAATCATATTTATGAGTGATAAGTGGTGGTTTGAATTTGGAAGGTGTGGGGTAGTCCACAATAGTCTGGATAAACGTTGAGCCTCTAATAAAACTTCTTTGCAAAGGATTTTTTTTATTTTGGCCATTCCCCCAGTCGATCTTCCAATCACTGCATAGATACCTTCCAAGAATGTTTCTCTGGTTTGGATTTGGGAGAAGAATATATTATGTCTTTGTTGTGTATATGGGGTAAAATCTCTTCTTGAGAAGTCTGCTCGGCTTGCATGGTGCCCCTCAAGCTAGCTATAGATTTCACAGATCCATCTCTATACTTGGGGTGACATTTGTGTTCCCTGTGATGACCTCTGGTTACTCGGGGACCTAAAAGGTCAAAAACAGATTCGGTACTTAGCCTCTTCAATACGCCTGGCCTCTCCTTGGAAAAAGATCTATCGTTATAATAATCCATTGATCAAAATGAAGATGTTCGTCCAGGACGGTATGACCTATCATAAGAAGATCGTGAGTGGTAACTCCTTTCATCCCTAGTTGGTGGAGGTGGCATATCTCTCCTGGAATAAGAGGATTTGTCTTGTATCGTATAAGCTAATAACCGAGTGACTCTTAATTAAGGGTGAAAAGTAGCGTCGTGTCAAAACGCTTGTCGTTATTTGTTTCACATCCTCAATACAAAGACCTAAACTATGACTACACTCTTTTAAGGGAGTATAGCGGCCTATTCGGGGATCGAAAATCCACAAAGACAAGTTGCTAGAATTTAATCGATTCAATACTTCTAAAATAAAAGTGTAAAATATAAATGTTAACAAAAGGGAAAAGATAACTAGGCGAGTGTATTTAAACTATATTAACAAAAGGAATAAAAACTATAGGTTGTGACAAATATCCCTCACCCCGAGTTAATTGGTATAAATGGTTACATTGGTTCACAAGTTATTAATATTGAGCCTCATTTCGTCAATTAATTAAATCAAGAGTTATCACACACCTAAATTCGTATAAAAGACTACTATGATTTTGGTGTCAATAAATACCCCAAAAATTAAACACGCAAGGTCGTAAATATGGAGCATACATGATATACCCCGTTAAATCTTCTAGGCATAATAACTAGGACAACCCACTCAAAATAAACGAGTAAAAACCATCACCATAGCAAAGCAACCCATTAACTAGGTGAGTTCAATCCAACACAACCTAATTTAACTTAGCCACTAAGCATGATAAACAAAATTACCTAAACAACTAATTAATTAAAGCCAACACTAATTAAATAAACTACAAAAATTAAACTAGGCTTGAAAGTTAATACAAAGCATGAAAAACTAAATTAGAAAACAAATAAACTAGAGCACAAAGCTTAAAATAGGAGAGAAGAAGAAGAATAGTGAAAAAGAATTACATTAATGGGTATTACACAACCAAAATGGAGGAGAAGGGTGGTCTCCACGAATAAACCCCCAAAGTTCTAACCCTAAGTCTAAACTAACTAAGAGAGAAAAATGAGATATTATGTGTCTCCTTATTTATACTAAGTGGGGAATTAAATAAAAGAAAACAAAAGAAAAAAGGAAAGAGAAAAAGAAAAAAAGGAAAAAACAAATAGAATAGTAAAGAGTGTACTGGAACTGCCAAGATCGGTCGACCGATTAGCTATGGGAGGTTGATCGGGCAAAGGCGAAAACTCTCTCTAAACAAACCACGATAAAAACCCAATCACCGGTCGACCGATGGGGCTGGGTCGGTCGACTGGTTTATCCAGAAATCACCCACTGCTATCCCTAACAATTAACAACAAAAACCCAATCTTCACTAGTGCACCTGAGACCTGTTATTGTGGTTTTAACCAAGACGCATCATCAATCGTCTAAGACCATGACCCACGACCATTTTGGCAAATACTCGAACCCGGTCCCACTGGTGCGACTTTCTGTAATAAGAGTTGCGATAGCAGTCAAAACCCATGCCCAAAATGGAGGCCCATATGGCTCAAGCCAAAACTTAAGAACTTCCATGGTTGAAATGGACCTGTAATTGCAATTTTGGGGGAGAGGGCACAAATGGAATTTCTTTATTTGTTTTGTGTCTTGTTGGTTTCTTTATAATTCTTCCCCGGTTAAAACTCCATAACTTCTTCGTTTGGATTCTAATTATCGCACCGTTTACAGCCACACGAAGCTTGGCCCGAGAGATTCTACTCCATGAATTGGGAAAAATCCTAAAGTGTGAAATGACAAAAATGCCCCTGAACGTGAGATATGCAGCAAAACTTAACTGGGATGCACCCAAACTTCACACTAAGCACCGTAACTCCTACAAAAGCTAAATAATATCTCAAATAACATGTTAGCATATAAAATGGAGGTTGTCTGATTAATGAGCATAATAATAGGAATTAGAGTACCCGAGGGTCTAAAATGCATAAGTTTCGAGGGTATATGTGCAATGATTCGGGACGAATCACACCCCCTAACATACACATTGATAGTCCCTAGAAATGAAATTCATTGAAAGAAGGACTATAAGAAAACCATAAAAAAGAAAAATATGCATGAGAGATGAAAACCACTTTCGCGGGAGAACGATTGCATTTAGCATATGCAATAAGCCGTTAAACCCCTAAGTTACCCAAGTGGACGAGTATCGTCTCGTGAGGGTTTTCAAGGATAAAACCCACAAACATCAAATGGTTTCCTCAAAATATGTCCAATCAACAATATAATACAAGCTCAACAATAATAAAAAAGATTTCAAACACGTTATTAGCAAAGTGAATGAATTCAGACAAAAGTGTGTATTATTAACATTATAGAATGGACTTCGTAGAATTGAAACCTTAAAAGTGGGAGGGAAGAAAGCACATGCAAAGTGTGATTTGGGAAAAACTTAAATAAATCGGATAATAAACATTAAAGTCTGCATATAAGTCAATCATCATCGAGCATTACGCTCAACAAATGAAATCACTATGAATGGAAGATAATACATGAGACATGCGGGCATAAAGAGTAAATGAAAATGGAAACTAGGCCGCGCACATGTCACAAATGAAGAACGCTATATAAAAAATGAAAAACTGTAATCTCAATGAAAGATACCGATCATTAAAGGAGGCGAAATGCATTTTCACAGATTGTCAATAATATTTAGACTTTTAAATTGAATTCACCCTAGGATCACATAGGACTTTATGGGGTTGTAATGTAGGTTTGGGTCTAAGGTTATGAAACGAAGGAAATATGTACGGATTCAAAGTGTTCGGGGATAAAAACTCGAGATAATTGAAAATGCTAAAAATTTCAAAATTTGGAATATAATTTTCATAAAAGGCATTGAATATAACAACGGGGAGAGTAAATAAAGCTTATTGAACACTATATACAACATATACAAAATTCTCTTTCTTTTCTTTTCTTCATTTTCTCACTTTTTCTTTTCTTTTATACTTAATGTTTTTCTTCTCTTTTTCATTTCTTTCTTTTCTTTACCTTTCTCACTCTCACATTCTTAATTGCAACCACATAACACGAACATCATTCAATCCCAAGTATAATTCCAAACAAAGGTACGAAAGGTGATATATATGGTTTATAGCTCCAATTCGGAGTTGGTTATGGGATTTGGGGTTATGAAACGAAAGGCTATATTTAGGCTCAAGGGGTTGATGAGGGAAAACATTAAGGTGAGGTCAAGGTCTATATGGGTGATATAACAAAGATGGCCTATGATCATTTCCTAATGTTTACGCAATTCTCGAGTAAAAAAAAACTTTGAAAATCATGCTCAGGTAACACATTTCATATATATAAACTCAATTAATGAACGATCAAGTGAAAGAATAGTGAGATCACCAACGACTATAAAGTATTCAAAGAGGAAAGAGAAGTGTATAACACTCACAAATGAAAAAAAGCCCAAAGCTCACAAGGTGTAAGTATATACAATGCAATAAAATATTACCGAGTTATAAAAATCTTAAACAAAATCAATAAAGTAAGAAAAGTGCATGTTCTCATAGGATTAAAGTTAAATTCATGAAGTTAGTCATAATATCAATAATTAAGGACTAAAGTCTAATAACTTCTAAAATCAATAATATGCATCATTGAGTTGTCTATTGGATCGGGCAATTATTGAAATTTATCATCGAAAACAAAGGCAAAATGCCCAACAAAGGAGAAAAAAAAGAAAGAAAATCTTTTTGAAATTTTTAATTTTTTACAAGAAAAGCATGATCGGAAAGAACATATAATCAAATCAAATAAACTACCAATGAAAGGATAGAATATCCCACACCCCCTAACTTAAAACCTAACATTGTCCTCAATGTGAATTAAGAATCAAGTTCAAGAGAGGAAAAGAGTGATATTACCCAAAATGGAGCGATCTCGTGAAAGTACAAGTCCAATGATTCTAAAAACATGTTAGTACCAAGCATAGAAAAAACTTAACTAATTACACTAGACAAAAGCAAGAAGAAAAAATAAGCCTAATATGTACAACCTATAATTTTAACTACTAACTAACTATACACTAGAAGTTGAAATTTTTGAGGGTCCACCTAAAACACGATTTGACTTTGAAATATCTATGGTGGACCCTCCCTCTCATGCATGCCTCGTGGAAAATAGGAATTCCGTTCACATAACGGAAGGCATGTGTAAGGCAAAAGAAATGAACCATCCCCAATTAACATTTTTGGAGGGAGGATGGGGGATTTGGATAAAACGGGTGACAAATACACAAGGGGCAAAAAAAATAGAATTTTCTCCCAAATATTTTGAAATTGGAATGGGAGGTGGAGCACATGGAGGCAAAGATGCCTTCATGGAAGGTGACTCGAACGAGTACTCCTCATCGGTGAAGAGGTTTAAAACTATAAAGTTTGGAACCGAGTCATCGGGTACTAGCGTCGATGTGACATTACAGAATAAAGATGGGGACGAAAGAAATTCCGATTAAAGACATGAGTTAGCATCGCTCAAAGATTGAATTTCAAAGGGGAAATGATCATTTTCAATGAAACTTTCTTCTTTGAGAATCAAGGAAGAAACCATTTCATTGCAAATGGATACTACGACCATTTCTTCCTCATTTTTATTCTCTATTATACCATGGTCCAAGTCAAGAATGAATTGTTCCAAAGTAGGCACAATGTCCTCATTTGGTTCAAAACATTCCTCGACTTCAAAAATCTCGGAAGAAAAATCGTCCCAATAACGGTTTTCAATTTTCTCATTTTTAAGAATACGCAAGCCCTCGCCGAAATTCATAGGGCGATGTACATATTCTTGCAAATGAGAACTTTGAAAACCATTGTCAGGACTACAATCAAAATTATTAACATAAGAATTTTGAAAGCTAATGCATTTAGTTTCAAAATTATTATCATACGGATCTTGCAACCCAAAATCGAAATGATCATTCCCCAAATTCCCGTAATCCATAATTTGGCTTTCGTAATACTCACCCAAGGACATTTTATATGTTTTATTTTTTAGAGGTTTATAAGTATTGACCAAAAGTCATAGGTTGGCGGGGATTTTGAGAATTATCATTACGATTACAGAAAGAATTGGAACAAGACATGCTTACCCAAAAGAAGGCTCGAGATGGAAAATTCCACAAAGTGATGTGCGGCCGATCAAATTCAAGCATTTCTTAGCGCTCAAATGTAGAATTCCTACAAAAATTGTTAACAAAGAAAATAAATAGAAAGAAAATACTACGAAATACAAAATCAATCAAATTCTAAAACAAGCTTATCCCCGGCAATGACGCCATTTTGATTAAGGGTGAAAAGTAGCGTCGTGTCAAAACGCTTGTCGCTATTTGTTTCACCTCCTCAATACAAAAATCTAAACTATTACTACACTCTTTTAAAATAGTATAGTGGCTAGTCCGGGTATCGAAAATCCATAGAGACAAGTTGCTAGAATTTAATCGATTCAATACTTCTAAAAAAAAGTGTAAAATGTAAATGTCAACAAAAAAGAAAAGATAACTAGGCCAGTGTATTTAAACTAGATTAAGAAGAGGAATAAAAACTATAGGTTGCGACAGATATCCCTCACCCCGAGTTAATTAGTATAAATGGTTACATGGGTTCACAAGTTATAAGATTGAGTCTCATTTCATCAATTAATTAAATCAAAAGTTGTCACACCCCTAAATTCTCATAAAAGACTACTATGATTTTGGCGTCGACAAATACCCTGAAAATTACGCATGAAAGGTCGTAAATACAGAGCATACATGATATATCCCGTTATATCTCTTAGGCATAATAACTAGGACAACCCACTCGAAATAAACGAGTAAAAACCATCACCATAGAAAAGCAACCCATTAACCCTAGGTGAGTTCAATCAAACACAACCTAATTTAACTTAGCCACTAAGCATAATAAACAACATTAATTAAACAAATAATTAATTAAAGCCAACACTAATTAAATAAACTACAGCAATTAAACTAGGCTTGAAAGTTAAATACAAAGCATGAAAAACTACATTAGAAATAAAATAAACTAGGGAGCAAAGCTTAAAATAAGAGAGAAGAAGATGAATAGTGAAAAGACTTACATTAATGGGTATTACACAACCAAAATGGAGGAGAGGGTGGTCTCCACAAATAAACACCTAAAGTTCTAACCTTAAGTCTAAACTAACTAAGAGATAAAAATGAGATATTATGTGTCTCCTTATTTATACTAAGTGGGGAATTAAACAAAAAAAAAGAGAAAAAGGAAAAAATAAATAGAATAGGAAAGAGTGCACTGGAACTGCCAGTAGCGGTCGACCAGTTGGCCAGGGGTGGTCGATCGGGAAAAGGCAAAAACTCTCTCTAAACAAACCACAGAAAAAACCCAAACATCGGTTGACCAATGGGGCTGGGGCGGTCGACTGGCTTCTCCAGAAATCACCCACTGTTATCCCTAACAATTAACAACAAAAACCCAATCTTCATTAGTGCACCCGAGACCTGTTATTGTGGTTTTAACCAAGACGCATCATCAATCGTCCAAGACCATGTCCCGCGGCCCATTTTGGAAAAGACTCGGACCCGATCCAACTGGTGAGACTTGCTGCAATAAGAGTTGCGATAGCAATCAAAACCGATGCCCAAAATGGAGGCCCATATGGCTTAAGCCAAAACCCGAGAACTGCCATGGTTGAAATGGACCTGCAATTGCAATTTTGGGGGAGAGGACACAAATGGAATTTCTTTATTTGTTTTGTATCTTGTTGTTTTCTTTATAATTCTTCCCCGATTAAATTCCATAACTTCTTCGTATGGATTCTAATTTGCGCACCGTTTGAGGCCACGCGAAGCTTGACCCGAGCGCTTCAACTCCATGAATAATTTGGGCAAAAATTCCAAAGTGTGAAATGACAAAAATGCCCCTGAACGTGAGATATGTGGCAGAACTTAACGGGGATGCACCCAAACTTCACACTAAGCACCGTAACTCCTACAAAAGCTCAATAATACCTCAAATAACATGTTAGGATATAAACCAGAGGTTGTTTGGTTAATAATCATAATAATTGGAATTAAAGTACCTGAGGGTTCTAAAATGCATAAGTTTCGAGGGTATATGTGCAACGAATCAACTCTTATATAGCTTAGTGTCTTTTAGCCAAGTTGAGTTAAATCCTCTGGAGGTTTGTCTCGCTATGTGGAGCAGACATATTTGGGTTATTGCTTGCGACTGCCAGACTTCTTTCAGGAACAGTGGTCTTTCTTCAAGACAAATAAAGAGAAAAGAAACTTATGAGGTAGAGAACGATGATAAGCAATCGTTCCCATAGACGACGCCAATCTGTTGATGTCTGAAAATGGAGTGGGTCCAATTTTATTATCATAGATAAATAATATGAGAAATCTAAATAGAGACATAAGAGGAAAATATTTTTAAAGTGGTTCAGGTATTAAAAACCTACGTCCTCTATTGATTTTATTTTTCATGTTTACAAGAGATCAGTATGGTGTGCTTGAGATTATTTAAATTATCCCCTTGAGGTAAGGGAGATTATATAGTAATAGTGATCTGGAACCCTAAAGATGGGATGCCTTTATATCTTTAGGAATTTACATATATGTACAATAAATTAGACTCTTGACATTCAGTGTTTGTCGCCCTTCCATCCGAGTAACTTTTATTATTCCTAATAGTTCACATTCTGGCAGTTGGTCAGCATTCTTGCCGACTAGGTACCTCTGATGCTAATTAAAATAGCTGGATGGCCACATAGGATGATAGGTGTCTATTATTCATTGGTCCATGTAGGAGAATAATTATTTCATACAACAATGCATCTAAGGGGTATATCTATTAAGAGTCAGTCGATCATACGTCCGCTTGTTTTTTATAGCAGTAACTACGTTGTACTAGAAAGCAGGAATGGAATTTTTCTTAATTAGTAAGAAGAGAGGGTGTGGTTAACCGTAGTTACGAAGTAGACATCCAAAAACCTTTCTAGGAGATACCATTGTCCATAAACATGAGGAGCCGTGGTCTGAGGATTAACATAGGATATCTATCTACAAATCTTGGGGGTTTAATGCCATTTTCTATGGAGTAAACCAAGATGAGTTCTAACAGATCTCTATGTGCTCTATGTCCAAATAGGCATTAAAAATTCTTCAACTCACCCATGAGGGTGACAACATCGTCCGGATCTCGAAGCTCCAATATCTCGTCACGCAGTGTGAGTTGTTAAAGATATAATAGAATGAGATCTTTGATGAGTTTTACGCAAAACTCCCGGATGTCGTGAACTCTCACTTTTATTTAGGTGAGAAGATATCAGACTCTAGGGACGTTAGGAAAATCCTTAGGTCACTGCCACCTAGGTTCCTTCCCCACGTCTCAGCCATTAACGTCCTAGGTCGAACATATAACAAGAAGGTAGAAAATCTTATAGACGAGTTAGAAAATTATTTGTTGCCCAAGAAAGGGAAGGGCATTATTTTAAAAGCCCACAGGGATGAGCCTTTCGATTCTGACATGAAAAGTTATGAAAAGTAATATTTAACTAAATTAGCCGAGACATTAAAAAATGTACGATCCAAAATTTACAGTTTTTTTTGGGATGCAAGAACATTCATTTTTTTAAATATTTTTTATTTGGTCTCGGTCCAAAACCGTGACCAAATATATTTTTTAATGAAAATAATTTTTTGCTCACGATAAAAAATCATGACTAATAGTGGTATGGTGATCACGGTTTTGAACCGTGACCCACGTCCTCCCCTATGAGCCACGGTTTTTTTCCGTGACCCCCGGTGGTATGATGGTCACATCTTTGGACCATGACCCACGTCCTCCCCTATGGGTCATAGTTTTGGATCGTGACCCCCAATTTTGTCATGATTAATATTATCACGGGTTTGAATCGTGACCTAATAGGAGTGGTAACGGGCCAAAATCGTGACCATTAGCAATATATGGTGTATGGTATAAATTTAATATACCGAAAATGTTTGAGAAAATAGATCCAATAAAGTAAAATCTTCAAAGAACCGAGGGAAGAAAAAATGAGGGATTGAAAAGGATTTGGGGAGGTGCTTTGAATGTCAAAATTTTGGTCATAAGTCATTCAAGTGTCCCATTAAATTAAGGAATAAGGTAAATAAAAGGTTGAATCTCACTCCTAGTGGTAGTGACTCAATCTCCATGGGTGAATCTTTTCACTATTATCAAGGACGGACTTACTCAGAAATCCTCCTTTATTGAAGTCAAGGTTGAGGATGATTGTGTAGAGTCCCATTCCAATAGCTCCTAATATAAAGAGGATGTGTTTAGTAAAGATGGATAGTGAGAAAAAGGTTGACATTGAAAATTCTTACTTGGAGCTTTATGATATATCCCTCAAGATGGAGAAGGTATTGCTAAGCTTAAGAAGTGTGAGGGGGATATTTGTGACACGAAGGAAGGTGAGGCTTTTGTGAGCCATTTGAAATATCGTAAATATACTCTTGTTTATAATCTTAAATAAGGGAATATGAAATGGGATATTTTCCATAACAAGTTCGCTAACCTAAAGAAGGCACTTCTTGAGTCTTCCTGGGTTCGAAGCTTGCTAGTTAATGAGAATTTTAGGCTAAAGAAGGACCTTGAGAAGTCAAAGATAGTGAAGGTTTACCTTGAATGGAGTTCTTATAAGTTAGGTATAATACTCCTTGTGTCACCCCAATCCTCGAAGGATAAGACTAGACTTGGATATGACCTTTCAAAAGGGTCAACACCCAAAATCAAAACCATTTTTGTCAAAAAGTCATACAAGACTCCTATGCGTACCACACCTAGGAACAATCCTAAGCCTAAGGAGGTGAACACCCCACAATCATACATTTACACCTATTATCATAGGAAGGGTCACCTTAGAGACGTTTGTTTTGATATAGGATGCCTAAAACCAATCGTTTCACTAGCCAAAACTTGGAGTCGAACCATACTGGTCGAAGAATTAAAACCTCATTAGAGAAATAAATGATGTGAATAAAGCTCTGAAGTTTTTAGTTCTGAATTATAGGACCAAGACACCTCCTATTGATAGAACCAAACTAGTTACCAAATCCCATATTCCCATAATTATACCTATATTGGTTAGAAAATCCGACTTAGTTGCTCAATCGATTTATAACATGAAGTTTCTCACCATGTTCCTTTATATACACATAGCTCCGAACCTCTAATTAGTAGGGATTTTTCTTCGAATGGGTAAGTTGTATTCTTCACTACATAGACCAGGTGTGCCTAATGTTAATTTTCCCCTAGTCTTTATGCGAGTTTTAATATACTACTTTTAATGCATGATTATTTATGTCCTTGATTAGATAAGCATCATTTTGTTTTTCATATGCTATTTTGAAAAATAATAAAAGGCACAAAATATTTTTTTTAATTTTTTTGACATTTTATGTTGATTTTATTAATGAAAAATACAAAAACATTTTGTTTTTTTAGAGTCATTTATGAAAAATTAAAAAAAAATCGTTTTTGAGAAAAAATTAAATAAAATACAATAAATTGTATTTTGTGCCTTTTGTGGATAGTTAATGCTGAGATGATTGATAACTTGTGGAAGTTATCTATTTTTCTATTCTTGTTTTTGCGTAATCATTCCTATAAATTAATTCGAGAAGGACTCATATTGACTATATTTTGGTCATTACCAGAATTGCACAGACATATACACCAGTTGACTAGGGTGAATTTTTTATTTTGATCGTAAAAATTACTTGAACTTGTTTCACTAAATCGGGTCATTTTTTATTCACTATATTTTTAGATGTGCATGTAAGGACCATTTATTTTAACTTTATTATTAAAATGATGAAAGAAGCATTGGTAAGAGCTACCTAAAGAGGGTGATAGCTACCATTGGAAATAAAGTTACATTTATTTAACAATGTGAGAAAATAAACAATGAATTATCTATGAAAATGAAAGAACATGTTTGAGGGAGTTTTAAGTTGAAGTCCCATGGGTTTTTAAATTTTCATCTAGTATGTTATTTAATTTACTTTATTGAGTTGTTAATGTAAGCAGTTTCTTTAAGTCTTAATTGGCAAGAACCTTTGAAGACTTATTTTTTTTAGTACGGTTGACTCCTATATGTTCTTAATTATGGGTTACATCAAAGGGTTCATCCATAATATAAGATGCGTCTATCTACTTTGTTGGGTTTAGAATTCACTCATTTTCCCGTTAGATAGCTTGTGTGGGATTTCAAAGATTCACGTTATCTTGCTCTTGATATTCAATTGTGTTTAATTTTTTTTTGTCATGTTCAGATATGGATATGATGCTTCTTATAGATATATGCTTTATCATGTTAGTGTTTCATGCATATTTATCACTTATCTCATTGAGCATATGTCGTCCTGCCTTGTTTAAGTCAACATTATCTTCGTAATCAAGATAAATTTCTTCCAACTTTAATCACTTTTATAGATCTTTGAAAAAAATAACTCGTGGTTTTCATTTAAGGCCTTATAGGCAAGTATAATTTACTTTAGGTATAACTTACTAGTAACAACACTCTTCACATAAACAAGTTTCTTTGTTTAATATTTACAAAATGTTTGTTGATATGCAATCCATACTACATCTCCTTCACTCTCCCATTTTAAAGTCCTAACATGGAAGTGAACTCCAAATAATAGGCATACCTGAGACAAAACTAAATCACCTTATACTCTTGACCCACTTGAGTCTACATTGTATAATTGCTCATCTAGTTTGGAAATTATGAGAGAATTTGTGTCCTATCCCCTAGATACCAAAGAACCTCAGATTCTTCTCATGATGCCTCAATTGATTCATTTAAAGGTAAATTCTCAACCATCACACACACTAGGATTGCATACATATTATATATTGCATCATTTGTTTGTGTGGGAGTTAATTCCCTTTTAAATAAGTTTTTAATCATTTTTGGTTTTTTTTCAAACAATTTTTAATAAATTAAAAGTGGGGTTTTAAAACATTTGGGGTCATTATGCTAATACTGATTTTATCATCTCTTACTTGAATGTTTAATTGCGTAGAATTCGAAAGCGCTTGAAACTTAAGGGTGTGTTTGTAATTAAGTTTGCATATGCATTTTGGCCTTATCTGAGCCTTACACTTCTCATCATCACAATGGCCTGATTTGTGTTTGTTGATAGACTCAGAACCTGCTCGCAATATCAGCCCTTGGATCTAGTTAATCGACGCTCTGCATGCGTTTTATCCCAATCCCTTTGAAACCCATGTAGACCAATCAGAGGACCTTTAATCCACCACTGATGTTAAACCGTTGGATGGAGGTCAAATGGCCAAGACCAAATCTCAGCCATTGATTTGATCTGATTCTCTCGAACCTTCCTTGCTTAGTATAAAAGGAGGTTGAGCCTCTGCATTTCAAAAAATTTTGCCAGTTCGTCCAACCGATAGAGAGAAGAGAGAGAAAGAGAGAGAGAAAACAAACCCTAATTTCGTTTCAAACCCTAAGCTCATTTTAGATCCAAAACCAAACCTGAGTGTTTGAGAGTTATTTTGGTAATGGTTTGAAGCTTGCTTGTGGGTTGAATCCTCTGAGTTTGAAATCTTGTAACCAACTTAGATATTTCGGTTTGATCTCTATTTCTTTTTCATAGAAACAGTAGATCTTGCTATTTTATGTCATATTACACTTAGATCTACATTATTAAGTTTCTCATCTTGAGAAATCTTATTTGATGATTATTTTCTTCTGTAAATGTTTTTCACAACTCAAGAATCAAAAAATTCTTTTTTGTTTCTAGTTCTTATGAAACAAGACTTCTGATCTAGTTAGAATCGCAATCGGTGGTTTACAATTTCAAAAACATTTTCAAAACCCTCTGAAATTATTTAAGATCTTGGCAGTATTCCGAGCAAGGTAACCTTGGATTATGGGTTAATTTTAAAGATCAAGAAAGTTTGTGGTTTCTAAAGAAGAGAGAAACTGAAAACCCTATCATTTAGATTTGTTCTCTAATTTGATAACACTTGTTTGTATAAATTAATGTGCGTGTATACATGCATGTGTTAGAACACTATCACAAACACTTGTCGCACTACAACACAAGAAGTGTTGGCTATAAGATCTTGAAACGTCAAGAGTCGAAGCTGGAACAAAGTGTGGAGAAGTTAGCAAGCTGAGAAAGCCACATCAACATCAGAACTGCAGAGAAGCTAGAATCAAACCAGTGGGTACATATTATAAACTTGTATAGGTATATTTTTTTTGCATGTGTGTTAAATAGTTTGTAACTTGTATATTTTGTTTTAGTGGATATTTGGTTTGTGACTTAGAAGCCACCGTGGATGTTTCCTCGGTTAGGTGAGGTTTTACCACGTTAAAATTTGTGTGTACTTCATCTTTCTACATCTCCTCATCTCATTATTGTTGGTGTTCTGATTTAACTTGATTAAAATTGTTTTAGTTTTGTTTTTCAAAACTAGTTATATAATCTTGAACATATCTCGTACATACACATCTTGTGATTAATCTATTTAATTTAAAGAAAAGAGTTTTCCCAAAAAACAGTTCGGAGTTACTTAGACAGTTTAATCTTGAATTAAACGACTTAAGTAACATCCTTTCAATTGGTATCAGAGCTTTGGAATTTTTTTTAAGATCTTGTGTTTCTAAAATTGTTTTCTTAAAATCAAACAATGGACGAGAAATCTGAAAGATTTCGTAACTTGACCAGACACCCTCTCTTTGATAAAAACAACTTTCCTTACTGGAAAGTAAGGATGGTTGCTTTCATACAAGGGACCTTGGGAGATGATGCCTGGGACATTGTTAAAAATGGATATACTTATCCTACTAAACCAGCCACTGAAGGAAGCAATGAGAGGATTAAGAAAGTATTAAGGGAATTCACTCGAGAAGAGAAGCAAGCCTCTCTAAACAATAACAAAGGCAAGAATGACATTTTTATGTCTATAAATTAACATGAGTTCAAAAGGATCTTATCTTGTACCACTTCTAAGGAAGCTTGGGATACACTAGTTACTGCACATGAAGGTGACACTATAGTTAAGGCTGCTAAAACACAGATGCTTATCCAGCAGTATAACTCTTTAATTATGTCAGACTTTGAATCATTTGATGACTTTTACATGAATCTGACTGACATTGTGACCAAATTACATTCTAATGGGATAACTTATGATAGACATGAAATTGTTTCGAAAATTTTAAGGTCATTGTCATAGAATTTTGATCACAAAAGACATGCTATTCAGGAAATGAGTGATCAAAATCTCACTCCTGAATTACTCAGTAGTAAACTTAGAACTGTGGAAATGGAACTAGAATTCAAGAAACAATTAACCCAGTCCCATAGGAAGCAAACTAGTTCCAACTTGAGTTTCTCCTCTAAGTTCATAAAACCTGAGCTTAGTATTCCCAATAATGATTCTAATGAGGACTGTGATATAGATAGTTTGGATAATTAGATTGCCTTGATGTTAAAGTAGTTTAAGAAGATTGTGAAATTTAGAAATAAAATGGCAACCAGACAAGGCAAGCTAAATTATCTAACTCAGTCTAATCACAAACCTCATGAGAAAGGTCAAGACAAACATCACAAAGACATTCATACGAGACCTAACAAAGACTTTAAGAATATTAAATGTTTTAGATGCGAAAAATTGGGTCATATAGCACAATATTATAGAGTTAACTTGAACACGAACAATAAACATATTAGGGCCAACATTTGTAAGACATGGGATGATTCAAGTGATTCTGATAATGGGGAACCTGAGTCATATGATGTTTTTTATCCTTGCATGTCTTTCTTTGCCAAGATAATCTATAATGATGATATGTTTATGCCTAAGTATGAGAATGATGTTAGTAGTTCTACTTACCTTGTTATGAATCATGCTACTACTGGTTTAGATGCTTTAATTTCTAAAAACATTGTTAGTTCTACAGCGGGGTGTATGAGTCAAAGGGAAAGAGATAATGACGATGTCAATGTGTGTGTGAGTTCAAGAATTGAATCCTTAGGGGTCACTTCACACACTACACTTAGTGATTCAGACACTGAAGACCTCCCTGATGTTCACACACTTTATGCCAAAACTCTCAAGAAAAGCTCTAGACTAGAGAAGATCGTGAAAGACCTCACTAAGAAACTAGAAGACTTATGTCTAATGGTTAAACTTAACGCTGAAGAGTATACTACCCAATGTCTAACTCATGAATATGAAGTCAAAACTTTTTATCAAAAATTGAAAACTTTGATTGAAACAAATGAAACTCAGGAGAAAAAATATAAAAGGACATTATTAGAATTGGAACAAGCTAAGGAAAAGACAGCAACTATTTTTAAAAAAAATTCTAAGTTTGAAAATAACTCCAATTGTTTTGATGAATTTCTTGCTGATTAAAAAACCAATTCTGATGATCGAATTAGAAGAGGATTTTTCCCAAATTCAAAGACACAAATTAAAAACTTTGAATCAATTAAGTTTGTGTCAGGTGGCAAAAGACCTATGGAAACTTGTCCATATTTTCAATCCCTAAGTGATGAGTTTGATAAAAAAATAATAAAAGTTGGATATCGGGGAATCAAGTCACTCTAAGTGTGATAGTCTACCTAAGGCTAAATATGTTTGCCCTCCGATTGGGAAAAGTGATTCTGTGTTTAAAACTCTACTCCCTAGGAATAAGGTTCAACGTCAAAATCCCATGAAACCTATGTTTAGATACTTTCCTAAGGAGATACCCTCTTCAAGCAATCTGTATTGCTCTTATTGTGACATATACGGACATTATTTCAAAGGTTGATACTCTAGACGTTTGGTTAATCTTGTCTGTAATACTCCTTTATACCAAAACTTTAACCACTCTAGGAGAAACTGTAACTATTATGTTCTGCCTAGAAAACCAGACAAAAACTCTAACTATAGAAAGAGAAAGACCAAGCCTAAAATATCATTTACAAGAGGAATTCCTAGGTACTTTTCTAAACCAAATGCTCATATCCTCCATAAAACTCAAATGCATGCACAAAATATTTTTCAACAAAAATATAATTCTCGTAAGTTTTATCAAATGAGAGCAAATATGCGCAAAACAAAAACAATAGCTATTTGGGTTAGAAAAGATGAGCTATTGCCCCAGATGAAGTGTAACATTATGATTACTGCTTTAAAATTTGAACACACTCCTTCTAGTCGGTATTTAGACTCTGGGTGTTCAAAACATATGACTAGGGATGATAAAAAAACTTTTAAATAAAACCATCTTTGCTGGAGGAAACGTTATTTTCGGCGGTGGTGTATTATCTCAAATCATTGGTAAAGGAACACTCCAAGAAAAAGGAATGCCTGTGCTTGAAAATGTTCTTCTAGTAAAAGGTCTTAAGGCTAATCTACTTAGTATCTCGCAATTTTGTGACTCAAATCATACTGTCACCTTTTCAAAGAATAACTGCAAAATTTTAAATCAAAAAGTGAGTGCATAATTACAGGACTCCCGGTAACTGTTATACTGTCCAGAACAGTATTGAAGTCTGTAATATTGCCAGAATGGATGACAATGAAATATGGCATAATAGAATGGGTCACATAAATTACGATAGCCTTAGTAGATTATCTTCATAAGAAATAGTTAGAGGAATTCCAAAGATCAAATCTATCTCTAACATTGTATGTGGATCATGTCAGGAAGGAAAAATTGTTAAGGCACCTCATAAGAAAGTTAAAGATATCATTACCTCTAAACCCTTGGAGCTTATCCATATGGACCTAATGGGTCCTTCTCGTACTGTTAGTCTATGTGGACACAATTACATTTTAGTTATGGTAGGTGACTTCACCAGGTTTACTTGGGTGGCCTTCTTAAAATAAAAGTCAGACACTTTCAGAACTTTTTTGAAAACCTTACTTCGTATTGAAAATGAGAAGGACACTCAAGTAAATAGAATTCGTAGTGATAGAGGGGGAGAATTCATAGATACAGGTGTTATAGAGTATTGTGACTATAATGGTTACAAACATGAAGTTAGTGCTCCTAAGACTCCTCAACAAAATGATAATACTGAGCGAAAGAATCGTACCCTTCAAGAGATGGCACGTGTTATGATTCATGCCAAGTGTTTACCTAAATATTTTTGGGTAGAATCAGTTCTTATTGCGTGTCACATTATTAATAGGGTTTATCTTAGTTAGAATTCTAAATAAACTTCTTACGGACTATGGTATGGGAAGAAGGGCAATCTTAAATACCTTAGAACTTTTGGTAGTACTTGTTACGTCTGTAAAGACAGAGAACTCTTATCCAAATTTGAGACTCGTGGAGATAAAGCTATTTTCCTAAGATATTCTCCCGACAATAGAGCATACCATGTCTATAATCTTCACACAAAGACTTTGATGGAATTTATAAACGTTATTGTAAGTGACACTCCTGTTGAGAGTAAGACTAGAGAACCAATTACTGTGGAAGAGTCTGAAAATTTTTTAGAAAATGATTCTCCAGAAATAGATGATTCTTTACCAATTGAGAAACCTGAAGTACCTAACTGGGTTTCTAAAAATCATCCCATAGATAACGTTATTGGTAAACATTGTGAGCATGTACGTATAAGATCTCAATTAAGAAACTATGCTCATTATGCATATTTTATTTCCTTTGTGGAACCAAAGAATGTAAATGAAGCATTTAATGACCCTCAATGGATTTCTTCCATGCAGGAAGAACTTCTTCAATTTGTCATTCATGATGTTTGGTATCTTGTACCTAGGCCTGATCATAAAAAGATTATTGGCACACGTTAACTATTTAAAAATAAAACTGATGAAAGTGGGATAATCATTAGAAACAATGCCATATTAGTGGCCTAAGGATATTCTCAAATTGAAGGAATAGATTTTAATTAGATGTTTGCTCCTGTTACTCGCTTAGAATCTATTCGTCTTCACTTTTCCATAGCCTGTTACTTACACTTTACACTTTTCCAAATGGATGTAAAATCAGCCTTTCATAATGGAATCTTGACTGAAGAGACCTATGTTGAACAACCCAAATTAACCATCGGTATCCAAATCATGTTTATCATCTTAAAAAGGCATTGTATGGTCTAAAAAAAGCGCCAAGAGCTTGGTATGAGTGTCTTTCCAACTTTCTCTTAGATATAGGTTTTAAGAGAGGCGGAAATGATTAAACTCTTTTTTTCAAAAAATTTAACAATGATATTATTATAGCTCAAGTATTTATCGACGATATCATTTTTGGATCAACTTCCCCTTTAGAAGTTAAATCATTGTCTGAAATTACGCATAAATAATTTCAAATGTCTCTTGTGGGGGAGTTAAAATTTTTCCTGAGATTTCAAGTCAAACAGAATGCATAAGGTTTATTTGTTTCGCAATCAAAATATGCTTTAGGTCTTGTTAAAAAATTCGGGCTTAAAAGTGCCAAAGAAGCTAGAACTCCCACGAGTACTACGGTCAAATTATCTAAAGATGAGAGTGGAAAATCCATAGATCCTACTCTATATCGTAGTATGATAGGAAGCTTACTATACCTTATTGCCTCGCGTCCTGATATTATGTATGCAGTTTGCGTGTGTGCCCGTTATCAAAATAATCCTAAAGGGAGCCACTTAGTATGTGTAAAAGGAATCATTAAATACATAAAAGGCACTCTAAATTTAGGACTCTGGTACACCAATGATACTCCTAATATTGTAATAGGATACATTGATGCCGACTGGGCAGGGTGTACTGATGATAGTAAGAGCACATCAGGAGCATGTTACTATATCGGTAACAATTTGGTGGGATGGAGTAGTAAGAAATAAAACTACACTTCTTTATATATAGCTGAATCTGAATACATTGTTGCTAGTAGTTGTTGTGCTCAAATCTCTTTGGCTTAAGCAAATGCTGAATGATTATGGCATTCAAGAAAACCAACTGCATCTCTATTGTGATAATCAAAGCGCGATCAATATCTCTAAAAATCATGTTCAACACTCGCGAATAAAACATATAAAAATTAAACATCATTTTATACGCGAATTAGTTGAGACTAAGGAATTAGAAATTAATTATGTTCCTACTGATTTGCATCTCGTTGATATGTTTACTAAGCCTTTGGATTACAATAGATTTCATTCTTTGTAAAAATCGATAGGAATGGTTTGTGCTGAATAAACTTGTGTGACTTAATTATTTTTTCCCTTTGTCTATTTGAGACAAAATGGGGGAGAAATTTGAGTCTTATAAGTTCAATTTTTCTTGTACAGATGATTAAATATCTTGATCTCAATCTTATTTGCAGGAATCTTTACTGTTGTCTACAATAGATGTTATTAGGGTATTGGTTTGTAATTAGATGAGTTATGTAATTTTCTTTTTCTAGGATATGGGTAGATAGAATTTTGTATAGGAATAGGTTTTTCTTATTTTTTTTCGTATCCCTAAGAGTCCTAGTTGACCAAAGGAGATTTTGTCTCATATTTCCAATGGGGGAGATTGAAGCACCTTATAATCTTGACTCATTTGAGTCTACATTGTATAAGTTCTCATCCAGTTTGGAAATTGTGACAAAATTTGTGTCCTATCCCCTAGATACCAAAGAACCTCAGATTCTTCTCATGATGCCTCAATTGATTCATTTAAAGGAAGATTTTCAACCATCACACACACTAGTATTGCATACATATTATATATTGCATCATTTGTTTGTGTGTGAGTTAATTCCCTTTTAAATAAGTTTTTAATAATTTTTGTGTTTTTTTAAACAATTTTTAATTGATTTTTAAGAAATTAAAAGTTGGGTTTTAAAACATTTGGGGTCATTATGCTAATACTGATTTTATCATCTCTTACCTGAATGTTTGATGGGTAGAATTCGAAAGCGCTTGAGACTTCATGGTGTGTTTGTAATTAAGTTTGCATACGCGTTTTGGCGTCATCTGATCCTTACACCTGTCATCGTCACAACGGCCTGATTTGTGTTTGTTGATAGACTAAGAACATGTTCGCAATCTCAGCCCTTGGATCTAGTTAATCGACGTTCTGCATGCGTTTTATCCCAATCCCTGTGAAACCCCTGTAGACCAATCAGAGGACCTTAAATCCACCGTTGATGTTAAACAGTTGGATGGAAGTCAAATGGCCAAGACTAAATCTCAACCATTGATTTAATCTGTTTCTCTCGAACCTTCCTTGCTTAGTATAAAAGGAGGTTGAGCCTCTGCATTTCAAAAACTTTTATCAGTTCGTCCAACTGAGAGAGAGAGAAAAGAGAGAGAAACCAGATAGAGAAAACAAACCCTAATTTTGTTTCAAACCCTAAACTCATTTTAGATCCAAAACCAAACCTTAGTGTTTTAGAGTTATTTTGGTAATGGTGTGAAGCTTGCTCGTGGGTTGAATCCTCTGAGTTTGAGATCTTGTAACCAACTTAGATATTTCGGTTTGATCCCTATTTCTTTTTCATAGAAACAGTAGATCTTGCTATTTTATGTAATATTACACTTAGATATGCATTATTTAGTTTTCATCTTGAGAAATCGTATTTGTTGATTATTTTCTTCTCTAAATGTTCTTCACAACTCAAGAATTAAAAAATTCTTTTCTATTTCTAGTTCTTATGAAACAAGACTTCTGATCTAGTTGGAATCGCAATTGGTGGTTTACAATTTCAAAAACATTTTCAAAACCCTATGAAATTATTTAAGACCTTGGCAGTATTCCGAGTAAGGTAACCTTGGATTCTGGGTAAATTTAAAAGATTAAGAAAGTCTGTGGTTTCTAAAGAAGAGAGAAACTGAAAACCTTATCATTTAGATCTCTTCTGTAATTTGATAGCGCTTGTTTGTATAAATAAGTGTGCGTGTGTACATGCATGTGTTAGAAAACTGTCATAAACACTTGTCACACTACAACACAAGAAGTGTTGGCTATAAGATCTTGAAATGTCAAGAGTCGACGTAAAGCTGGAACAAAGTGTGGAGAAGTTAGCAAGACGAAAAAGACACATCAACATCAGAACTGTAGAGAAGTTAGAATCAAACCAGTGGGTACATATTCTAAACTTGTATAGGTCTGTTTTGTTTGCATGTGTGTTAAAGAGTTTGTAACTTGTATATTTTGTTTTTGTGGATTTTTGGTTTGTAACTTAGAAGTCACCATGGATGTTTCCTCAGTTAGGTGAGGTTTTACTCCGTTAAAATTTGTGTGTACATAAACTTTCTACATCTCCTCATCTCATTCTTGTTGGTGTGCTGATTTAACTTGATTTAAACTATTTTAGTTTTGTTTTTTGAAACTAGTTACATAATCTTGAACATATCTCGTACATACTTTTATTAAACACATCTTGTGATTAATCTGTTTGATTTAAAGAAAAGAGTTTCCCCAAAAAATAGTTCGAAGTTACTTAGACAGTTTAATCTTGAATTAAACGACTTGAGTAACAGGTTTTCAAAAACATTATAGAATTGTAAGCTACAAAAGCTTAGTGGATGAACTTACACATACACACCACACATATACCAAGTTTGAATAAACATTTTAAATCATATAACACAAATAGAAATTGTGAACTCTCACAAGCCTGGACCCGCCACACTCTAATTAACCCACGGTGGTTTATAAGGACCACCACCTCCCTTTGTTTTGGCCCGAGTACACATAACATCATGTAGTATTCTCTAATTAAAAGAGACCACCACATCCCGTAGGACCCGCCACAATCCATATAATCGGAGAATATCAATTTAACATGTATTAACAATATACATATGTACCATAAACACAACATCATAACACATGAATTCCAACACGATTGTCTTAACTATAAATTTCTATATAGAATTATTAACATACACCATTCATAAGGTGGGTCACTCACCTCGGGTTCTCAACTATATATTTGTGTTTCTCTTGGGTGTAGCTGAACTTGGTGGATAACACATTAAACTTGTCAATCCAACTATATCAATATTTAATTCAAAGCATAGGTATCATATTAATATATTTATAAAACATTCAATGATTTTACAACTACAACATAATTCCACTTAAGTATAATTCCATGAAACTCAAGTAAAGATAATGTGAGGGTATCTATGTTGATAAAATTTTAAACACTCAATCATAGAAAAAAAATTTCAAGTAATATATAAATAAAACCAAATACTCATAAACGTATACTCATCAATATACATAACCATGGAACATGTACTCAAAATACCCTTTGGAGGGAGGAGATATGAATATTCTTTCATGGGGTATCTAGTATGGCATTAAATTATTGTCCTCTATTCTTAACCATTCTAAAATAATAAATTTCATAAATACAGTTGTCCGAACTTATCAATATGAAAATATATCTGAATATACTTTCCAACACAAGCGACGGTGTAATTTTTCAAGCTTCCTAGAGCAAGATATTACCACTTCTTTATGACATATTAAATCTGTCCTACAAGCTCATCTATTATGCAGTCAACTTTCAATAATTTTCACAAATTTTCTACACCCTAACTTTATATTATTTTTATAAAAAATCAATAAAGATACTTAATAATACAAGATTTAATGTTTCATAGTTTTTAGAGTCCATGTACTATGTCAAAAGGTTTATCAAACTCGGGGTATATCTAAACAAATTATGCAAACAACAACTATGTATCAACTTATAAACATCACCTAGGTCTAACCACAAGGCGTTTAATTCTAATTTTCGAATATGCTTTGTATATATGAGTTTAGTTTTATCTTCAATTGGAATTACTCAATTCATTAAAGTATAAAAAAATAAATTGAAGTTTCAATACAAGGGAGTGTTATATTAATCAATATGGCTTACACATATCACTTGTCTTTAGTATGAACATATACAAAATATGATGAAAGTTTAATCAATAATTCACGATTTCTGCAATTTCAACACGTATAATCCAAGAATAAAACAAGATTAAGACATAAATATACCTTGGAAGCGCGTTTATAAGTTTATTTGAACTTTTCTACCTTTTCTCATCACACTTTCTTCCTTATGCTTCTCCTTTCTCTCTCATCAAGCCAAAACTTATCCAAACTGAACCAATGGTTAGAAATGATGTAGAAAGAGGTGATATTTAGAGGTTTAAGTCGACAAAATCTTTTTCCCTATTCAACCAATCAAATTAAAATATTTGGTGTACTAAAAGACACAATGCAACTTAAAAGGATGGACAACTTTTCCCTCGGTTTGTAAATTCGTTATAACTGCTTACTTGGACATCTGTTGACACAACATTTGTTGCGTTACGAAACTAACTCGGATATCTACCACTATTAAGATTTTACCTTGACCAAATTATCACATACTATGGGTCAAAACTAGCCTCTAACATGAAAATTCCTATTGGAACCATTAAATTTCATTATTTGTAACCAACTTTATATTTCACAATTCTTGAAGGTACATATAGACTAAAATATAATGACCTAACTTTATATATATATATATATAACATAATGTAAGCATGATTCAAACAGAATATATCACAGTTGTATTCAGGTTCTCACAACTCTCCATCCTTAGAAAATTTTATCCCCGAAATTTAATATGAGTGTCACTTACCAAACAAATGGGGATAATGTTTCCTCATGCTATGCTCCCTTTCCCAAGTTCCCTATTCAATTCCATGGTTCCTCCACCATACTTTAACTAAGGGAATATCTCTATTCCTTAATACTTGCTCCTTACGATCAAGAATTCCCATCGCTTCCTCGTTATATAACGAGTCTTCTTTCAATTCAACATGTTCAGTTTTCAGCCGATGTGATGGATCTATCAAATAATTATTAAGCATTGATATATGAAACACATCATGTAAATGAGACAACTTTGGAAATAATGCCAATCTATATGCTATGGTCCCAACTCTGTTCATATGGTCCAATTTACCTAGGACTTAACGTTCCTTTCTTTTCAAATACTATAACATCTCTCCAACCTAAAACAAGACGAATACTCGATCACCCTTCTACAATTTCAATTATTTATTTTGCTTGTAAGTATAAGTTTCTTGTCTACTTTGTGCCACCTTTAAATAAGTTTGAATAATCTTTATCTTCTTAGTAGTTTGCTATTATCATAACATTTCATTAACAATATCACTAATTTTAAACTCCTTAATTTCACAATCAATTCACATAATCTTTGTGAACTAGTCGATAGCTAAAAATATTAATCGTCATATTTCTATTCTACACACATGAAAATACATCACCACACTACTTTCCCATTTCTCTTATATATGCTAACATGTTAATGAAATACCAACTTAATCAATATATCAAGCATAACAGCATACTCACAATTATGTAATATACACTCTACATGTATAAATTAAATATTCACATGACTAAAAATATCACCCACCTCTATTTCGAAATACTTTCTACTAATACCAACTATTCTTATCGAATCCTACCTATTACAATCACCATGAGGTCTTAAAAATGTCAAATCATAATAATACTTCATCTCTTTCTTAACCAAGTTTTCTATAATGTTTATTATTTCTCTATACAGACTATCTAAGCTTTTAAGCACAACATCAAATAAAAATGTTGAAACTTTATTATTCATATCTAAGTACCTAGTAATACCGCTCACAATATATATATCCTTAAGTCCACTTTTGATTATTCTAAAGTTAAACAATTTTCCACGTCATACTAGTTTTTTTATATGGTTTTAATTCAATCTCAATCACCCACACACTAACAAATATACTCTATCATTATGACACACATTCATTTATATCAATATTAATTCACATAATCATTGTATGTATAACAATGGTACCATACTTCTCAGCACACAATATATATATTAAGGGAGAGAATTTAAACTTCATACTAACTTCTTTTAAACTTATAGCCAATATTAGCTTATGAGTCTGAAGCAGGAAGGCAAGACAGTGGCCGAGTATGAGGCCAAGTTCACTAACCTGTTGAATATCGTTCCAGACGAGATTCCAACAGAGAAGAAGAAGATAGAGAAGTTCACTGACGGGCTGAATTGGAGGATCCGTCAGCATCTGCTAGGGAACCTATCGTTGGCCACGTATTCTGATGTGGTTAACGCTGCATTGTTGCACTGCCAGGACCACCGTTTTCATATGGCCGAGGGCAAGCGGTCGGGGGAGTCTAGCCATCAGGGCAGGACTGGAGGACATAGTGCCAGCGGGGCACAATCTGGTCAGGGGCAGAGGCAGAACGAGCAGGGCTCTCAACAGGGGGATAATAAGAGGTTCCGGTCAGGGAACTACAGGCAGGGACAGGGAGGTTTCCGTCAGGGCCATCAGGGTCCAAACGGCCATCAGGGCCAACAGGGACAGAATGGGCAGCAGTTTCATCAGGGCCAGCAGGGCCAAGGAAGGAATGGTAACGGCCAACAGGGCCGGGGACCGCAGGGGCAGAGGGGAGGGAACTTCCCAGGGAAATGCTTCGTTTGTGGCAAGACTGGCCATAAGAAGCAAGATTGTCCAGATAGGGGCAGGGCCCCACAGCAGCAGCAGCAGGGTGCTCGCCAGGAGCCACAGAGGCCTATGTTTCCCGCCGCTCTTCCTGCACCGCCACAGATGGCAGCATTGCCACCCATTCCAGCAGTCCCAGCTCAGCAGGGGCAGCTACAGTATGGACGTGTCTACAACGTTCACCAGGCTACAGTTCCACAGGCACCGCCCGCGATCGAGGGTACGTTTCCTATCCATGGCACTATGGGTCGGGTGTTATTTGATACGGGTGCTACACACTGTTTTATTGCTACACACTTCGCGAAAGCTTTAGGATTGTTAGCTACGGCAGAGAGCACAATGACGTGTGTCGACTCACCATTAGGGAGTGGGTAACTTATTTTCTTTATATGCCGGGGAGTGGGGGTAGAGGTTGGTGGTTTGGTATTACCTGCGGACATGTTAGTGTTAGACATGCATGTTCACGATGTGATCATCGGTATGGATTGGCTCGTAGCATATAGGGCCATGATTGATTGCTTCAGCGGGAGCATTGTTTTTGCCATTCCGGGGCAAGAGATGTTTATAGTGGCGATGCCTCGCCCAGAGGGAGGATCGACCGCTCATCTGTATTACATAGAGGAGGATACCTCTAAGGAGGTTGTTATTCCTTTAGATTCGATCCCGGTTGTCAGGGAGTATTCAGATGTGTTTCAGGAGATACCAGGCTTACCACCCAGTCGAGAGATAGATTTCGTTATTGATTTGCTACCGGGTACGAGACCTATAGCACGTGCACCGTACCGTATGGCTCCAGCTGAGATGCGAGAGTTACGGGATCAGATAAAGCAGCTGTTAAGGCAGGGCTTTATTCGCAGGAGTACCTCACCTTGGGGCGCTCCAGTTTTGTTTGTGAAGAAGAGGGATGGTTCACTGAGATTGTGCGTGGACTACCGAGAGTTGAATAAGGTCACGATACGGAATAAGTATCCGTTGCCTCGAATCGATGACTTGTTCGACCAGTTGAGAGGAGCTTCTTTCTTCTCGAAGATTGACTTGAGGTCGGGATACCATCAGTTGCGTATCAGGGAGGAGGATGTCTCGAAGACCGCGTTCTTGTCGAGATATGGTTCTTACGAGTTTCGGGTTATGCCTTTCGGTTTGACCAACGCTCCAGCAGTGTTTATGGACTTGATGAACAGGGTGTTCAGAGATTTTCTAGATCAGTTTGTCATTGTCTTCATTGTCTTCATTGATGACATTCTGGTTTACTCTCAGACAGAGGAGGAGCACGCCGAGCATTTGAGGCAGGTTTTGCAGACACTTCGTCAGAACGAACTGTATGCAAAATATGAGAAGTGAGGGTTTTGGCTGAAGGAAGTCCAGTTCTTGGGTCACATTATTTCCGACCAGGGAATATCTGTCGATCCGGGGAAGGTGTCAGCAGTGAGGGAGTGGGGATAGCCCACGACACCAACAGAGATTCGTAGTTTCTTGGGTCTAGCAGGATACTACAGGAGGTTTATTCGGGGTTTCTCGGAGATAGCAGGTCCTTTGACACATCTTACTCGTAAAGGTGTGCCATATATCTGGAGTGATGCCTGTCAGTCGGCATTCGATGAGTTGAAGGACAAATTGACCTCAGCACCTGTGTTAGCATTGCCGAGACCGGGAGTTGAGTATTTGGTTTACACCGATGCGTCTTTGCAAGGACTGGGAGGTGTATTGCAGCAGGAGAGACAGGCCATAGCTTATGCTTCCCGTAAGCTTAAGCCTCATGAGAAGAATTACCCCACACATGATTTGGAGTTGGCAGCGGTAGTATTTGCCTTACGGATTTGGAGGCACTATCTTTTGGGGGAGAAGTTTCAGCTGTTCACGGACCACAAGTCACTACAGTATCTGTTCACGCAGAAGGAGTTGAATATGCGGCAACGTAGGTGGCTTGAATTTGTGAAGGACTACCAGTTCGACATCCAGTACCACCCGGGTAAGGCTAACGTGGTAGCAGACGCGTTGAGCCGTAGGCCAGCGGACGAGGTGGCAGAGGTGTGGAAGGCGAAGTGGAAGGAATTGGGACATCAGGATGCAGTGGCCCGATCTTTCATGTCTGTGATGACCGTTACCCCGCAGATTGTCACAAAGGTAGTACGGGCACAGGCTAATGACACGTTCTGTCAGGAGCAGATAGTTCGATTGCTAGCAGAGGGAGCCGAGTCCTATACCGTTAGCTCAGACGGGGGATTGCGCTTCAATGGGAGATTAGTGGTTCCGGAAGGGGAAGAATTGCGGCACGAGGTGATGGCAGAGTCGCACGGCTCACGGTTCGCGGTACATCCCGGAGGGGACAAAATGTACCAAGACATGAGACGGCAGTATTGGTGGAGCGGTATGAAGAGAGATATCGCTGAGTTTGTCTCGAAATGCATCACTTGTCAGCTCGTAAAAGTGGATCATCAGAGACCGGCAGGATTGCTACAGCCGTTGGAGGTTCCGGTGTGGATGTGGGAGAGCATATCCATGGACTTTATCACGGGGTTGCCTACGTCGCAGAGGGGCCACGATTCCGTTTGGGTAATTGTGGACAGGTTGTCCAAGGTCGCTCACTTCTTACCCGTAAGGACTGACTACACTACGGGACAGTATGCCCAGCTCTTCATCTCAGAGATTGTGAGACTTCACGGTGTGCCCCTGAATATCGTGTCTGATAGAGACAAGATATTTGTTTCGAGGTTTTGGGAGAGTTTCCAGGAGGCCATGGGCACGGAATTGCGGTTGAGTACGGCTTATCATCCGCAGACCGATGGGCAGACAGAGCGCACCAATCAGATGTTGGAGGACATGCTACGCATGTGCATTATTGACTTCGGGGGTGGATGGGAGCAGTATCTTCCACTGGTGGAGTTTGCTTACAACAACTCCTATCAGTTCACGATTGGCATGGCTCCGTTTGAGGCATTGTACGGTAGGCCTTGTCGTTCCCCAGCATGTTGGTTGGAGGTGGGGGACAACAAACTGCTTGGGCCGGAAGTGATTCAGGATACTTCGGCAAGGATTGAGTTGATTCGGAGTCGCATTCGGGTAGCTCAAGACCGGCAGAAGAGTTACGCTGACGCGAAGAGATTTTTCAGAGAGTTCCAAGTGGGGGACCAGGTTTTGCTCAGGGTATCTCCTATGAAGGGGATTATGCGTTTCGGGAAGAAGGGGAAGTTGTCACCGAGGTATGTGGGGCCGTTTCCTATTATTGAGCGGATCGGACCGGTTGCGTATAGACTCGGGTTACCGGACCATTTGCATCGGATTCACGACGTGTTCCATATTTCCTCGCTGAGGAAATACATTAGGGATGATTTGGCTCATTCTCACATTGCTGTGGAGGACATCGATCTCCAGCCGGATAGCTCTTATGAGGAGGGACCGATTGCTATTTTGGACCGAAGCGAGAGGAAACTGCGGTCAAAGATAGTCCCGTTAGTGCGTGTTCAGTGGCGACATCACAATGTCGAGGAGTCCACATGGGAGCGCGAGGATGAGATGCGCGAGCGTTATCCAGAGCTATTTTTAGCAGGTACTTTCTAGTTTCGAATTTCGGGACGAAATTCAGTTATTAGGGGGGAAGTATGTAATACCCCGTACTTTTGTCTATATTTATTTTTGGGGATTAATTAATTAAATGCGTATTAATTGAAAATTAATCCGGGTTATAAATACTAATGTGATGCGAATTGGTATTTGATTATGTACATATAAGATTATATATGTATTTGGTATTATGAAATTTGTCGTGGGATTTATATACGGCGATTTGGAAATTTTGTTGAGACGCGTGGGACCGCCGCGTCACGGTATAATATTTTGTTAATAAAAGTGAAATTAAAATCTATAATCCGTATGGTCGTTTTGAGTGCGCCAACGCGTCCGGAAGGGTCGAGATAGTCAGAAAACACTAGCCGGGGGTATAGTTTGGGTCCCGGGGTATTTTTAGGCCATTCCGGCACCATAAAGGGTATTTTAGTAATTTGGTATTTTTGGGTAATTAAAAGTGACGAAAATTGAGAGTTGTAATCTGATAAGGAATTGACCCAACCAACCCTTATTAACCCAACAAGCTACGGAGGTTTATTAAATTAGGTTTTCATAAGTTCCCCAAAGCAAACCCTAGCCACCATAACTTTTTAGAGAAGAAAGCTTGGAGAAGGAGAGAGAGAGAGGAATTCTGCAGAAATTCTACACCGAATCCACACCAAATTCAGAAATCAAACCAAGGCAAGTGTTTTAATCATATTTACATTCGTAGAATGTTTCCTCCATGTTAGAAGATTGATAAATTACAACTGTTCTTGGAAGATAATGAAAACCCATGTAGTTTGAAGTTAGAACTTGAATATTGTGAAGAGAATTGCATGTAGTATGATAGGAGATGATTTCCCCTTATATTAATTGTGATTTGAAGGAATTAAAACGAAATAAATTCTGGGATTTGAGGATGATTTAAACCTAGGGTTCATGTTCTAGAGAAATTGGGAAAAGTGTAGAGATTTGTAAATTTAGTTGATGTTATGATGATTCAATCCTTGAAAACATGTTAGGAGATGATGTAAATATGTTTAGGATGAATTAGAGACCCTAAAACGTTATTGGGATGAACCTTGGATGAGATTAGAAGTGATAAAAATGGTGAAAAACGTACTTGGAATAATCTGGGCCGAAATTGGCCACTCGTTAGAAGCAGCCCCCAGGTCGTTCGAACGAGCTCGTTCGAACGAGCTTCTAACGAGTTGACCAGCCGTTACTAACGAGTAGGATTTTCGTTCGATATCTCGTTCGAACGAGATATCGTTAGAAGGGTCAGTTCGTTCGAACGAACTGGGATCTCGTTCGAACAGCCTCGTTCGAACGAGACTTCTAACGACCTGACAGTCCAAACTCGTTCGAACGAGACTTCTAACGAGTTGACAGTTTGACCCTTTTTGGGCTGTTTTGATTCTTGGAGTCCCTTAAACTTGTTCGAGGATATAGATGACCTTCCTTTATTGATGCGAGGTTAGATTTGGGACTTTTGGATTATTGAGAGGAGTAAACTATATACGAGAATTATATTCAATGAATCATTTGGGTTGAGACGTGAGTGTCTACTACGATGTGAGGATGAATTATAGCGCGTATAATTACAAACCGGAATAGCACGAATTGTGATAATTATAGTTAGTACGAGAATGCGATATGTACTACGATTAAAAATACGGTATTACTAAGACGTGTATTTACTTAGTATTGGTATATGGATTGTTTGTATGACATACCTACCATACTTGCTATCACGGGAGGTTGCGTTCGCTTAGGACCCTCTAATCCTTGTGTGCCTACGGGGGGGATATAGACTGGTACCTTGATGAACATAGGTCATAGAAAGACTTATTGTGATATTAATAAGTCCGCTGACCATGGGAGCGTAGGTATGTGCGTGACCCATGTGATGGTGACTGTGTTCGCCTCCATTATTTGTGATATTGTTATCGGTAAACTATTCCTGAGAGATTCGGAATATGTAATCCTTATGTACGTGATGTACCGGGATGGATAGCAGAGTATGTGTGCACTACAGCTTAGATTGCGGGGTGCTTGTATTATATATTTATGAGATGAATAATATACATTATATTAATGGGAATCCTCATGTTAATATTGTGAGCATATTACGGTATTGTTTCGAGTTATATAATGAGTTAGCTGATACTTATATATATGGCATATTTAGTACTTGAGTTTACGTTTAAACCCTATTTAATTAAGAGCGTTATTATGTTAATGGAACCAAGTATTATGGGTAGAACCTTTGGCACTCTAGCTAGATACGTTGTCACTTAGCTAGTGGTAAGGGTAGTTATAGATGGGTACTTGCGTTAGGAGTGCACAGTTAGACGAGAGGTGAGAATATAATGTGAGTGCACGTCCTAACATGTACTTTGCATTTAATGTTTTAAATGTTTTTAAAGCACTTGCAGGTTTTTAAAATATAACACATTCGGGCTCTGACCCGTTTGCTTTTCAAATCTTTTTCTTGTAAAACCATTTTAGGTGCCCAGCCACAAGGACACCAAGCATAGGTACTCATTCAGGTGACGAGCTGTAGCTGTTTGTGGAAGCTACAGGGATTTGTTCATAGACGCTTCTATCTTTTGAATTCCAGAGTCACGATCTATCTATCAGTTGTAGGGCATGTTGCCCATTTCTATTTAGAGCATCTTTTACATTTCAGTTTTCAGACTTTAGCATGTATTATTTCAGTTTCGGTTATTTATTTCAGTATGGGATTGTAGTGAGGGGTTTCCTCCAGACTTTATTTAATTCTATTGTGATGGTTATTCGTTTTACTTCAGTATGGTGAATGGTGTTATCTATTTCTTCTTTTCACTTGTTGCATGTTAATCGGACTTAAATTAAAAATTTGGCAACTTGCTTTTTTAATACTAGGTGGTTAGAAATAATAAAACGTTTTCGACAGTGATGCAATTAACTGAGCCAACTTGGCATTTTGAATTAATTTTATAAAGGAGTAGCTACCCGGTATTTAATTAGTCGGGGTGTCACAGTAAATGCCTTAAGGCATTCCATCTATTGAGCTTCTAAGTACCATAAATATGCTACAATCCCCAGCTGAGGGGGGGAGGACAAAAACTTATACGCTCTATGCTAAACAGTAGAGCTGTAACCAAGAGATTGGAACACAAACCCTAAACAAATAGTAGTATCGCCCCGTGGATGTAGGCTTTATTCTTGAACATAACCACGTAAAAAACCTTTGGTGTCTCGTTATATTTTCTTTATTTTTAGTATCTATGATTATATATTTCGGTAACTAAGGCTAAGATGAATAATCTAAGCTTAAACATCAACAAATTGGCTTCGTCTTTGGGAAGCGACAAGTCACTGTTATTTCCTATATAATTACTTCGAAACCCATTTTTCATACGTTTGAAGTATGACAGACATCCCAAAAAGCAGTCTTGCTGTAGGTAATGCTTTTAATCCTTCCGCTCCACCTGGTGTAGGATACTTGCAAGGAATTATACTCAATATTGCCAAGGGGATGGAAGCAATGCAGGAAACGGTATGGCAACTTACTCAGACACTTCAAGGTAGACCTTCTGTCGCCCCACCTTCTAGGAGGGAAACGCCTCCTCCACCTCTCAGAAATGGTAGAAGTCGTTTCGGATATTCTATATCTTTACAAGACTGAACTTATCACCCTAGAGTAACCTCATATGTTAGATCTACTGATTACTATGATGGTCGATCTTTCACTCAAGAACGGATGAGAATCCTGGAAAGGTTGAGTAAAGCCTATCCTTTTGATTGCCTAGGTCCTTGACGAAATTGAGGCCACCTTAGGGAACCATCCAGATCACAAGACTGTCGAGAAGGATATACTAGATCCAGAGTCAGCATATGAGGTTTCTCGTGAGCCGAGCAGACTTCATAGGAAGAGAACTGAGCACAATCTCATGGCAGGCCCGCTAGATAGGCCTCAGTCAAAACTAATCCAGTATACCACCCTTGGAAAAGATAGATCCAACGATTGGAAGACCGCCTGAGGGAAATATCCAAGTCAAAAAACCCATTATATATGACTTTTGTGAAATAATCACCCTTCGTTCTAGCTATCGTGGATTTCCCCACGTCGAATAAGTTCAAGTAACTAGTGGTTACTCCCAAGTATGATGGTAACACTGACCCCATCCTTCATGTGGAACAGTACCAAGCAGCAATCGATATTTATTCAATCCCGGATGAGATGCGTTGCTATGCATTTTCAAGTATAATTACTGGCTCGGTGCGGATTTGGTACGATAAATTACCCCGAGGGCAAATATCTGGCTTCCTACAGCTCACCAAACTATTCATCAACGACCTTTGCTATGGGACCAAACCCATCAAAAGGGTATCCCACTTACTCAGTGTCCGTCAAAGACCAGGGGAAATCACTAGTGAGTATATAACTTATTTTAACAGAGAAAAACTAGAAGTGATGGATTACGAAGAGAAGACTGCTATCACTACTTTGATGAGTGGACTACTCCCCTAGAAGTTGTATTATGCAATGGACAATAAATCTGGCAAAATCATGAATGTCAAGGAGGCTATAGTTGCCAAGCAAATCCCAGGTGCTAAAGCTGACAGTCATAAGAGTTTAGACAAAAAGGAGCAAAAATATAAGAATGCCGAGAAACCTAAGAAATAGGAAGAACAGTCCTCTCACTATTGACCTGAATCACACTCTGAAAGAGACCAGAGGAAGTAGGGATCTCAAATGGCTAGGGAAGTTGAAGTCCCCTCCTAACAGGAGGGACAAGTCCAAGTATTGCAAGTTCCACAAGGATCATGGGCACACCATAGAAAATTATATTGCACTGAAAAATGAAATAAAAAATCTCATATATTGCAGCAAATTATCTAAGTTCGTCCATCGAATGGAGGGACGGGATTCCAAATATCAAAATATCCTTGCAAAAGCAGAGATGATAAAAAGAGATGCCAGGATGATGATCCACAAGATGATCCAACCCTGTCGTAGAAACAACGATAGCTTGAACTTAATATAAATATGATATCTTTTGATTGCCATTTCATTACAGGAGGAGATGTTGGTGGTGTTAACTAGGCAGCCGAAAGAAAAGCATATCTGAATGAGTCTAAGGCATGTTCGTATATTCGACAAATCAATTTATTCGATAAAGTAGATGGTCGCCCAAGAAAGGTGAATAAAGACAAACTAGTAATTGACTTTTTTATGAATGACCTGCCTGGAGTGCTCTATCCTCAATATGATCATCTCATTGACACTATGAGAGTACACGAATCGAGGATTGCTAGAATCCTAGTGGACAATGGCAATTCAGAAGATGTTATGTTTTACCATTATTTCCACAGTTTGGGAGTATGCGACAGCAAGTTGGAACCCTATCACAGTCCCCTGATAGGCTTCTCAGGAGAAAAGATATACCCTTTGAGAATTGTCAAGTTAGAAGTTCTAATCGGCACTTCAGCACTTGGTCGTCCAATTAGACTAAAAGGATATGTTTCTTAGTCTTAGATAAGAACGTCCAATCAACCTATAATATGATCCTCGGTAGGGTCGGTCAGAAAAAATTTAAAGTTATACCATCCACTATCCATCAGTGTTTAAAATTCCCCACTCATTGTGGAGTCGACATTGTGAAAGGAAACTAAGTTGAAACTAGAGATGCTATTACACTTCAGTCGATCCGGAGGAGGCTGATTTGGTTAAAGGTTAGGTTGTAGAGGCCACATAAATAATTGTCCTAGATGATCAAAGACCAGAAAGAACCACACAGATTGGCTCAACTATGGAACCAACCCTTAAACAGGAATTGATCAAATTTCTTAAAGAGTGGAAGAGTGTAATTGCATGGAGCCATGAAAACATGCTAGAAATAGATCCAAAATTTATATATCATAAATTGAATATTACTGATATGCCCAAGTGTGACCTCTTCTGGGCATAGCTCATATTCAGCCCAACCGACATAACAAAGCATGCTTACCCTAAGGAGCCTTCCCTCGGCTATCTCGGCCTCATCCATTATTTGAGGTCGAGACCTTCTACTAGTAAGAACCTCCTTTTTCACGTCTCATCTGGTTCGCCGACAGTAAGACCCCATCTCAGTCTGACGTCTACTCAACGAGACCACACTCTCCAGAATATGTTTAAATAAGACCCTGCAAGCCTCATACTCAATCGGGCTGAGACCCTTCTGGATGACCTCTCTACCACAAGCAAGGTAAAGCTCTAGCATCATCATCCCACATGGATAGGCAGTTACAACTGAATCACGTGTGCACATGATAGGAATATTTTATCATCATAATCTACTTGCATATGTGACAGGTGGCTATTATTCATTGGCTAATGCAAACTACACATGTTGGATGCATGCATGGGGTGCACACTATACCACCCCAGCACTATATATACTTGTTTCCTTATACCTTGAGAAGGATACTTAATTTTAAAACCTAGAAAAACTCTGTTGAAATTATAGTAGAGAGAGAAAATTGAGTGCATTGTAACCCAAGGCCATTAGAGCTTAGTTTGATAGTAAACATACATTCACCGACACAGTAGAGTAGGCTAAAAAGGCTGAACCACTTATTTTACTATCTTTCTCCTCTTTGCCTCACCTTCTGCTTCATTTATATTTCTATATTTTCACCATTTATGCACTCTTGAGCTCCTACTGGATTGAGCTCTTATTCAGGTACTTGGTGGTACCATATTTGGCACCATCAGTTTGGCGCCTTCTGTGGGAAGCGGGATTGCCATCTTTTTCCTCTTATTTACAGCTTATTCCTCACCGAATTCTTTGGTGGTGGGTCCACCCCCACGTTTTTCTGGGCTTGAATCACCATTAAAAGAGCTATGGTTTTAGTTGCTCAAGCTTCCATACCTTTAATTTAGCTCTTCCAGTGCACCTCTTGTTCTTTTCATTCACTGGGTTACATGGCATCAAATCTTCCACCAGGTGGTGGCCCTAGTTCCAGTCAAGCATCGCCATAATCTGAGATGGCAAACGTCGTAGCAGTTCTACGCTCATTGGCATCCAATCAAATTAAGATGAAGGAGCAACTGGCTACCTTTAGCCAAAATATCTTGACCAGGCCCACTGGCGCGATGGTAGAGATGATAACTCTGATCAACAAGGAGGGCATACACTAGGTGATAGGGGGACCACCCCCGACCCCACAGAAGGATGTGCAGTCTCAACAGAGGCGGAGAGACGTTACCGACCCTAAGTGTGTATGCCTGGGGAGGCAAGGTAAAGAATATGAATACAATGAGTATGATGATGATGATGATGATGGTGCACAGTAGAGTAGGCCAAAAATGGCTAAACCACTTATATTACTATCTTTCTCCTCTTTGCCTCACCTTCGACTTCATTTATATTTCTTTATTTTCACCATTTTTGCACTCTTGAGGTCCTACTGGATTGAGCTATTATTCAGGTACTTGGTGGTACCATATTTGGCACCATCAGTTTGGCCCCTTCTGTGGGAAGCGAGATTGTCATCTTCTTCCTCTTATTTACAGCTTGTTCCTCACCGAATTCTTTGGTGGTGGTCCACCCCCACGTTTGTCTGGGCTTGAATCGCCATTAAAAGAGCTCTGGTTTGAGTTGCTCAAGGTTCCATACCTTTCATTTAGCTCTTCCAGTGAACCTCTTGTTCTTTTCATTCACTGGATTACATGGCATCAAACCTTCCACCAGGTGGTGGCCCTAGTTCCAGTCAAGTATCGCCACAATATGAGATGGCGAACGTCGCAGTAGTTCTGCGCTCATTGACATCCAATCAAATTAAGATGAAGGAGAAACTGGCTACCTTTAGCCAAAATATCTTGACCAGGACTACTGGCGTGACTGTAGAGATGATAACTCCAATCGCCTAGGAAGGCATACACTATGTGACAGGGAGACCACCCTCGGCCCCACAGAAGGATGTGCAGCCTCAACAAAGGCGGAAAGACGTTACTGACCCCAGGCGTGTATGCCTGGGGAGGCAAGGTAAAGAATATGAATACAATGAGTATGATGATAATGGGGAAGAGTGCTGGGAACCATATGAAATTTTGAGAGAAACTATGCGCCTTATTCAAGCTAGGAGGGGAAAGAGTGCAAGTCCAAGCCGAGAAGGACAGTATTTTCCTTCAGCGTTTTATAGTCTTAGTAGGGGTTCTGCCTTTGATATACTTGGCCCCGTCGGTGACCTCCGAGATCGATTATCCATGTCTCACAATAGGGCAAGATCTAGGAGAAAGGGAGGGTGTGCTGACAAATGACCCTCCCATAGCCGAGATAAGGAGAAACGTGAAGTCAATAGCCAGTAGAGAATAACCAATCGAGAACCCATCCAGCGCAAGGACGAGAGGGGAGGGGGCGATGATAATACTGCTTTGGTTGAGGGATAAAATGTCATAGTCACTACTGCTGATAAACCATGGAACAACTCTATTCAAAGACTAGAGGACAAGATTGGAGATTTATTGAAGATCCGAGACACTATTACAAGAATTATGAGTTACCCTATCCCGGTTAAGTTTAAGCCGCCTGTAGTGACACCAAAGTATGATGTGAGTACCAATCCATCGTAGACATCTTCTCGATATCAGACGAGATAAGGTGTAAGGCTTTTTATAGCACCCTCATTGGAGCAACGCATGGCTGGTATACCTTTCTCCCAAGAAACTCAATTGAAAACTTCAAGCAACTGGCAGAGAGGTTCATTCATAACTTCTATTTTGGGGTTAAACCGAGAAAGAAAACCACCCAGTTATTGTACGTAAAGCAAAGTAAGAACGAATCTTTGTTGGACTACATTGCTCGCTTTAAGAAAGAGAAACTGGAGGTGGAAGTTTATATGAGAAGATTGCAATGACTGCTCTAATGGGAGGATTACAGAAAGGAAAGCTCTTGTGGAAGCTGGTCGAGGACCCTCCTATGTCTATGGCAGAACTCCTGGCTATGGTCGGGAGAGTCGTGAATGCCGAGGAGGCCATGGCGGTCAAAGGTGAAGATAAAAAGGGAGCTAGTGGGAGCAAGTCCCAAAAATTCAAAGGAAAAGGAGATAAGAAGAGGTCGACGAATGAAAGTTTTTCTGATTATACCCCATTTACTTCCACCCCAGAAATGAGCCTGAATGAGATCAAGAATGATAGGTCATTGGGATGGCTAGAGAAGCTCAAATCCACTCCTCACAAGATGGATAAAGGTAAATGGTGTGAATTCTACCAAAACCATGGCCATACCACTGACATATGCTTCGCACTGAAATATAAAATAGAAAATATATTGAAGCAAGGGAAACTTCAGAAGTACGTGGATAAGAGGGGTGTCCGGGATGACACACGAAAGAGAAGAGATGATAGGTGTAAAATTGATAATCCAGTAAATAAGGATAACGATGCCTCAGATGATGAGGAGGAGGCCGACCCTGACCTCCCACTGAAGAAAACTGATCCCAAGGGTCAGTTGCATTGTATTTCTCATGGTGTGAAAATGATATGTCGCAGTTTGGCCGGTGGTGGTAAAGAGATAGCTGACCGTAAAGCCTATGTTACAAAAGCCAAAGCTCTTCCCAAGCCAGAGGAAGTGAACTCGGTCATTGTTGATTCGAAGTCGGGTAAGAGAAAGAATGTTAACATGAACACCTTGGTTGTTGGCTTCTAGCGATTGGACTTGAAGGGGATTTTAGCCCCATATGATAACCCATTGGTAATAACTACGACAGTACATGGGTATGAGGTCCCTAGGATACTGATTGACGGTGGCATTTCGGCCGATGTAATGTTCCGGGATTGTTTCACTGGCTTGGGATTAAGCAATAAAAGGCCCATCCCATATCATTAACCACTAATTAGCTTTAGTGGGGACAAAGTACACCCTCTGGGAATTTATGAGATGGATGTAAGCATGGGGGAGACTTGGCCGAGATGTCTCACAAAGAAGGTTATTTTTTTGTTATGAACGAGAATGTTTATTCATCGTCTAACATAATTATGGGATGAGTAGCCCTCAAAGAGTTTGAGGCCATGCTAAAATTACCGACTCCTTATAAATTAGGGGAAGTTCAATGTGACTAGGTTAAGGCACGTGAATGCTAATTCAATTCGGCCGAGGAAAGAGAGACGCATAAGAGGGCCACCATTACTTACAACATAGACACTCTCGACCCCGGAGACAAGACGAAGTTAAAAAATGGGTGAAGCCACCGAGGAGGTAGAATCCATCATCCTTAGCGAGGACAAGCCAAAAAAATTGTCCAAGTCATTAAGGCCCTGAAGAAAAAGATCAAAGAAGAGTTTATTAAACTCCTGAGGATGAGGTAGAGAATTTTTGCTTGGAGTCATCAAGATATGTTGGGAATTGATCCGGAGGTCCTCTGCCATAAATTAAACGTAGATAAGGGAGCTAAATCAACCAAGAAGAGGCTAGGATCTATTCCATGGAGAAACAAAAAATGATAAGGGATGAGGTGAAGAAGTTAGAGAAAGCTGACTTCATCAGAGAGGTTATCTACCCAAAGTGGTTAGCCTAGAGAAAGCTGACTTCATCAGAGAGGTTATCTACCCAAAGTGGTTAGCCAATGTTCTCATTGTCCCTAAGCCTAATGGAAAATGGAGAATGTGTGTTGACTTCACAAATCTGAATAAGGCATGCCCCAAAGACAACTTTCCCCTATCGAGAATAGATAAAATGGTTGATGTCATGACTGGGAATGAACTGATGAGTTTTATGGATGCCTAATTAGGCTACAATAAGATATTCATGGACCCAGATGACATCGAAAAGACCTCATTCATCACGGATAAAGGTATATGCTTCTACAAGGTTATGCCCTTCAAACTCAAGAATGTCGAGGCTACATACTAGAGGCTAGTAAATAAAATTTTTGAGGATGAGATAGGCGAGACCATGGGGGTATACGTTGATGATATGCTCACAAAGATCCGCAAGGCCGAGACATATGTGGCCGACCTAGATCTCACTTTCAATAGCATGGACAAATATATGATGAAGCTTAATCCTGCAATGCGTGTCTTCGATGTCGGAGTAGGCAAGTTTTTAGGTTTCATTATCAATCAACGGGGGAAAAAGAATAATCCATAAAAAAATCAAAGCTTTAGTAGAAATGAAGAATCCAAGGTCCATAAAAGATGTCCAGAGGCTAACTGGATAAGTTGTTGCTTTAAACCATTTTGTGTCAAGGGCTACTGATAAGTGTTTGCCATTCTTCAAAGTGTTGAGAAAATCATTTGAATTGAATTAAGAGTCTGAGATAGATTTTTCAAAATTGAAAACTTTTCTCGGCTCCCCATGTTTGTTGTCTCGGCCTGTTCAGGGAGAAAAAATGTATTTGTACCTGGTCATGTCTGAGTCGGCCATCACCGCAGAAATTGTGAGAGGTGATGAAGGTGTCTAAAAGCCAGTCTATTTTAATAGCAAGGACCTTCAGGGGTCGAGCAGAGGTATCCAAAATGGAGATATTATCTTATTCTTTCATACATGCATCCAGAAAGATGAAACCCTACTTTTAAGCCCACATAATGCTCATCTTAAGAGGCTCTCTTCTTAGGTAGGTCATCCATAAACTAAAGAAATTGAGTAGGTTCATGGCCTAGTCCATAGAGTTGGGAGAATTTGACATCGTCTATCAGCCGAGAACAGCCATCAAGGGGAAGGCTTTAGCTGATTTTATAGTTGAGTTCACATGGTACGAGGCCGATACAGAGGAGATTATGGATCCATCAAATAAGCTAGAAAGAGCAAGTCCCCTCTCGGCTAAATCTGAGACGAGTACGTCCAGTACAGTGGTGGTCGAGAATGAAGAAGAAAAACCTTTGTTCAATAATGGATCCTTGAAAGAAGGCAACTTCTCTAATAAAGGTACACTATAGAGCCTCTTTATTGACGATTCTTCCTGTGATGCATGGAATGGAGTCGTCCTAATAGTGTTGGCTCTATATGAAACTGATATAGAGTCGGCTTTGAGATTTAAATTCAAGGCGTCCAATAATGAATTCGAGTACGCAGACCTCCTAACAGGTCTCTCCCTCACTAAGGCACTGTATGTTAGTTAGTTGTTGGTTCACAATGACTTTAGGCTGGTAGTGAATCAAATCCTAGAAGTATATGAAGAAAAAGATGAGAGGATGGCCATATACCTGGCTAGGGTAAAAGCAACATTAAAAAACTTTAGGGAGGTAAAACTGAAAAGGATCCCTCGACTAGACAATGGCCTAGACAATACACTGACAAGACTAGCATCAACAACCAGGACAGAAACTAGAAGGTCAGTACCAGTGGAGATCCTACACAGACCAAGCATTGAAGAAGAAGAAGAAGAAGAAGAAGAAGACAACACGGTTGAATTCTTCTTAAACCTTGAGATAGGTAAATCTTGGATTTACCCTCTCATCCGATATATAAGGGATGGTGAACTACTAGCCTCAAAGTTAGAAAGGAAGAAGCTGAGGTATAAAGCAACAAAGTTCTTAATCATTGGGGATATTTTATTCAAGAAAGTATTCCTACTCCCTCTACTCAGATGTGTCCATCTGAAAAAGGTGGAGTACATCCTGAAACATATACATAAGGGTTCTTACTCCAGTCATATTAACGGAAGATCGTTAGCAAAGAGGGTGGTCACGCAGGCGTATTGGTGGATGACCTTGGCTAAGGATACGGCCAGTTATATGAAGAGGTGTGACAAATGTCAGAGATATGCCAGCATCCCTCATCAACCTCATCATGCTCTAGCGTCTATCAACTCTCCTTGGTTGTTTGTTGTTTGGGAAATTGCTCTGGTAGGACCCATATCGAGGGCATCTGGCAACTACAGGTATATGGTAATCGATTAATTTTCCAAATGGGTTAAGGCACAGGCTATGATAACCATTATCGAGACGAATGCCTTCAAATTTATTTGGAGGAACATCATTTGTAGATATGGTCTACCTCATACCTGATCTCAGAAAATGCAAGCAATTCAAAAACTCATCTTTGGAAGCTTATTATAAGAGGGTCAAAATTAAGCAATTTTATTAAGCTCTGGGCTGACCTCAGGCAAATGGCCAGACGAAGGAGACTAACAGAACCATATTGGATGGGATAAAGAAGAAATTAGAAGACGCCAGGGGTCTTTGGACTGAAGAAGTGCATGTTGTCCCGTGGACCTACAGGACGATTGAGAGAACTCTAAAGGGAGAAACCCCTTTTATGCTTGCCTACGGCTCAGAGGCAGTGATCCCTGTAGAAATTGGCCTACCAAGCCACAGAGTTCATACATACAACCCAGAAGTAAATGTTGAAGAGTGGAGGTTGGATCTGGACCTTATTGAAGAAAGGAGACAAGACATAAACATTAGGCATGCTGCCTATCAGCAGAAAACTGACAGACTCTACAACAAAAGGGTGAAGGCTAGGTCGTTAGCCGTTAGAGACTTAATTTTGAAGAAATCTTGGCAAAAGCCGAATAAACTTCATCCTAACTGGCATGGCCCCTACAGAGTTACAGAAAAAGTAGTTCCTGGCACGTATCAGCTCAAGAATTGGAAGGAGAGCCATTCTCCAACCCTTAGAATGCTAATCATTTAAAGAAATATTATCAATAAGACATTGTAAAGATTTTTCTTTTATCGTTATAGAATTGTATGAGACATGGAAAAAAGTAATGAATGATACATTTCAAGTGTTATCTCATATTCTTGTTGTATGAATAAGTCAAATTGTATGTTTCAACTCAACCTAAGCTATAGAACATCAGTTATATGGTAAAGTAGAATTAACCTACTCTCGGTGATATGATAATACGGATGGGGCTTACCTCATCCATGGATTCTCAATAACACTAAGAGGGGGGGACATCGTGATAATATCATCTTTGATGGTAAAAACTCTCTCAGTCGAGATGACAGTGTAGGACGAGACGTCACTCATCCATACACTCTAAAAACGATGAGAGGGGATGTGATTTAACACCATAATTTGGTGAAGTCAAATTCAAAAATCATTTCATTATGGTTTATCTCAACATCATTAACTTGGTGAAAAACCCTCTCGGCCGAGACGATAGTGTAGGACGAGACGTCACTCGTCCATATACTCTCAAAATGATAAGAGGGGACTTATGATTAAACACCATAATCTCTTGAATTCAAATTCAAAAATTATTTCATTATGGTTTATCTCAACATCATTAACTTGGTGAAAAAACCTCTCGATCGAGATGATAGTGTAGGACGAGATGTCACTCATCCACACACTCTCAAAACGACAAGAGAGGACTTATGATTAAACGCCATAATATGATGAATTCAAATTCAAAAATCATTCAAGTATGGTTTGCCTCAACATCATTAATTTGGTGAAAAACTCTCCCGATTGAGACGACAATGTAGGACGAGACATCACTCGTCTATACACTCTCAAAACGATGAGAGGGGACTTATGATTAAACACCACAGTCTGGTGAATTAAAATTTAAAAATCATTTACTTAATTATACTCATCTCGTCTAAGGACGAGACGAGATTTGAGAAGGACATTATTTACTTGGTGATCTTAGATTAAAAACCATTTCATTATGGTTACTTATTAAACGTCATTAGATTTTGTTTAATATATAAATAGTGCAAAGTCAATAGAAGAAAACATGGAATAGCAAGAGGAGATGACAAAAATAAACAATATAGGCATTTGTAATTCAGATATCTAATTAAATTCTTCCAAAAAAGATGTTTTATGAGGTTACAGACATAAGATTCCAAAAAAATTCATAATTATTCAAGTGTTACATCAGACGAAGGGCATTAGGCCACATGCGATCGCCCTGATAGAGAAGAAGTATTCAACCTGCTTAGTTATCCTCGGCCTCTACTTGGGCCGACTCATTAACAACATTGTATTTTTTAACCTTGGCATTGTCTTCATTCTGGACTTGGGTTGTCTCACCCTTGTCCCCAGCTGGTTCATCCTCGCCTTCATCAGCTGCTGTTTAGGCCTGGCAATTCGGGTTGCCGTGTTGTGTTCGGGTCGTGTCGAAACCTGATATTTTTAGATATACCATTGACACGAACACGACCCGTTTAAGTAATCGTGTCATTGTACCTGACTCGAACACGAACCTATTTATATATAGGTTACACGACACGACCCGTCTAACCCGTTTAATAAACAGGTCGTGTCCAACCCGCTAACACGGCACGACCCGTCTAACCTATTTAATAAATAGGTCGTGTCTAACCCGCTAACACGACACGACCCGTTTAACCTGCTTAATAAATAGGACATCTGCAAGGGGAACCTGTTTACATGATCCATAATGACATGTTTATGAGATTAAATAATTTTCACTATTTATTTCCAAACACAATTTAACAAATAAACATCACAACATTAATCAAAAAAATATTTGTCAAATCTAATAAACATAACATAATAATACCAACAACATTTAGTCATTATCCAAATAACATCATCCAACAAAGTCTAATCCAACAACATTTGACATCTATTCTTATGTCGCGATAAATTACCGGTTCCGTACATGCTATCGCAAATGAAGACGGACCAACATTTCTTACACTTACATCTTTGCTTGCCATCAACGCCATTTTGTTTGAGAATTTCAAAGAATGGCCACACGTTAGAAGTGCATCGTCTTTTGCGATTTCCACCCTTAATTTGGCTTTTAGCAGATTCTTTATTCAGATCCACAACATCATCGTCCTCCTCCTCATCCATTATTTCATCAACATCAATAGAATAGTCAACTAAATTAACATCAACTCCATCAGATTCCATCTGCAAAGAATAAAATAAAATGAATTTGTATGTCCTGTCATAAAATGAGTGTGTATGTTCTGTCAAAAAACTAAAATGGAATCTGAAGTGAATGTGTAGAAAAATTGAACTTAAATGTGTACAAAATGGAATCTTAAATCAATGTGCTGAAAAAAAAATCAATACCATAAATCAATAACATAAATCTAATTACCTGCTGAAAAAAAAATCAAAAATATAAAATCAAAAATCAGAAATCAGAAATAACAGAAATCCTTGTCAATGTGTTTCTGTGTGTGCGTGTGTTCTGTGTGCGTGTGTGTTCAGTGTTGTGTTTCTACGTGTGTGTGTTATGTGTGTGCGCGTGTGTTTTGTGTGTGTGTGTGTTATGTGTGTGTGCGTGTGTGTGTTCTGTGTGTGTGTGAGAGTATTGTGTGTGTGGAGGACATGAGAGATGGCGATGGGAAGAGAATCGAAGAAGACCTGCGGTGTGCGGTGGGAAGAGATGGCGATGGGACGAGAGAGAAGAGATGGGAAGAGATGACGAGAGAGAAGAGACCCTTGTGCTGTGTTCGGCGGTCTTTTTTTTTTCTAAAGTTAGGTTTTTCAATTAGCCCCTTTGGTTTTCCATTTTTCTGACCGTTAGATTAAAAAATCAATGGTTTATAATTATTCGTGTCTAAACGGGTTAATAGGTTTTTTTACCCGAAAGTGACCCGAAATCAACCCGAAAAATAAACGTGTAAATTGTGGGTTGGGTGGGTTGACCCGAAACACGACCTGTTTAATAAACGGGTTAAGCGGGTCTGACCCGATTTCGACCCGGGCCTATTTAGCCATGACCTGACCTGCAAAAATCGTGTCGAGTTCGAGTCGGGTTTTCAGGTCGTGTCAAAAATTGCCACCCCTACTGCTGTTTAGAGTGTCGACTCAGGTTGTGTCACTTCTCAATCTCTTCCAAGGCAGTAAGGACTAAGGGGTCAGAGAAGTTAAAGGCTTCAATCTCTTTAGTTAAATGTTAGAGGTCAGGGAACTTGAGGGTCATCCAACGGCAGGCTGTTCAGCTCCCCTCTCAAGGTACTGCATATTGTACCCCAAGAACTCCTCTGATAATTTGAATTCATCAACAGCTACCTTTTTGGCTTCTGCCACCACCTTTTTAATAGCATCCTTTATCTTCTTCTTCTTCTCCACAGATGCCTATTTGTCAGTCTGAGCCTTCGGTGCATTTGAATGGTCGGTATTAAACTTGGTAAAGGCCTCAGTATGTTCCTTCAAACTCTCTATCATTTTTTCATAGGTCGAGATCTGTTTCTTCAAATTCCTCTTATTTTTAGGGCCTCTTTAGCCTGTCGAATTTTATGAAGCTTTTTTACTACCCAATAGTGAACCTTATTCACAGCCAGAATAGTCTGCAAAAGATATGAGGCATCATTATAAGATGAGGCTATACAACAAAAATCAAAATAAAGGCACAAGACTCTGCCTGAACAGCTCTATGCAGGCTAAAGTTGTTCAAAATGTTGACGTCCATAGATTTTAGAAAGCGATCATCAATCGGTGGTGTTACGGAATCCATCACCTTAAAATATTTCTTCTTGTTGCCAATGAGGGACTCGGGGCTGATAGACGGGTTAGTTAGATGAGCCGAGAGGACATCCTCACTCGAGATAGGTATTTCATGGATTGGTTGATCTTGGACGAACCGTCTTTATGCTTCTTATATTGTTGGGAAGTGGGAAGATCCTCAAAGACATCACTCCTTATTTTTTACCCCTCGATTAGATTGGGTTGATGGTAGTGGACTTCTTCGCCAAAGGTTGGTGTGCAGTCTTTTTCCCCACCTGCCTCAGTATACTGGCAAGATTGGGAGCAACCATTCTCCACAACGCTTCAAGAATATTAGGTTAACGACTTACAAAGTAAATTCGAAGTCAGTAACCAAGCCAAATTAAAGACGACGTAACAATTGACAATAAAATACTTATATAGTTCAGTTAGGGGGTCAACCCCCAAACTTGTCTGCCCAAGAACTAAGGGGTCATCAATTGCTCAAATTTTACAGGTACCCATCCTTGCCCTTTATCCATGTCCTTGATGGAATCAATGCTCAAGATCATATCTAATTTTTTTGACATAGGGGTCTTTGCCCATCGTTGGGGGACTCTGAGCTCAGAGGCACTACAGGAAACCTCAGGGCTGAAATCCCAGGCCCCAGATATAAAAATGTAGCGAGGCTTCCAATTATGGTTGGAAGTATGAGTCATAAGTAGAACTTTCTTTGTGGGTTTCCTGGCTATGAGATGATACTAGCTAGGCTGAGTTTTGGGGGATGTGATTGTATAACATCCCCTAAAGATGCTAACTGGAAAGTGTATGTGATGAACCAACTTTTAGAGAGAAACGAAACCAAGAATAACCCTACAAGCATTGGATAAAAGTTGAGGAGGGTCGAGACCTAGGCTTGCTATAATGGCTCGTATTATTGGATGCACATGTAGCCTAAATTCGACCTTAAACATCTGTTCGTAGATGCAAATCTCTCCCTCTTGGTTGTGAAAGGCTATCTCATCCTCAAAGGGGACCCTCGTATTGATAGAGGGGCATATGTCGTATAAATGTCACTAGAGTAAAAGATCCAACTCTGTGATGACATAAAATTAAGCGTCAGAAGTGTTAAGTGTATCATCGACTGTATCATTATCGTCGGCTTGATTTTAAGCCAGGACGTTACTTGGAACACTTTGGGAAAACTTTTGGCCCGAAACGATCGATAGCGGGATTGCCATGACAGGGGGTGGAAATGAAACCTCTACCCTCGGCTCGTTAGTATCCGAGATAACTTCCACTGAGGAGTCCAATTGGTTAGAAGACTCAGCATTCTGAGAAGACGAGGCTCGGTAAGAGTTCTTATCTCTTCAGACTTTGCAGAAGATGCAGGAAAATGCCTCATTGCCTCTTCATACGAATCCACACTCTCGGCGGTTTGGGAGAAGGATGGATGACTGTTTATTAAGGTAGACGAATTAGACATGGAGTCACTAATTTCTAAAATAGGAGGATGAACGACAGAAAGAGGAACATGATAGATTGGATGAAGAGGAAAGGCCTCAGCTTTACGCTTAACGGCGTCCTCGGATTCATACATTCTCATCTCTCTAAAACACCTCTCCCTAAGGGTGGGAAATTACTAGGATAATTGGTATAAGGGCCTTAACATTCAAATAAATGTTTGAATTGACCAAGTTGACTACAAGATCGAAAGGGGACGTTCAATCATTTTCAAATAAAAGGAAAATAGTGAGAACTTCTCCAGAGAAGATGGCCGAAAAATCACCGAAATCCTTAAACAGAGAGATTGAGGACCTAAAACACCTAACCCTGGGTGAGGAACACCTCCCACTTCTTAAAAAACCTCCAAAATGGTAAGGGCTTAGCCCAAACGCCGCCAAATAAATGAACCAGAAAATAGACCCGTTGTTGAAAAATCAAAATTCAACTAAACCACCATAATCCAAACGGAATTCAAAAGGATCTTGATATAGAAGAGTTATTTGGATGAGAGAAATCTCTTAAAAGAAGAAATAGCTCGAAAAAATGACCGGACAGTGAGAATCGAGAGAAAAACAAGAAACGTTAATGGCAGTTTGCGCAGAAAGGTTTAGGTGGGAAGAGGTTTGCAAGAATGAAAGAGAAATGGGTAAAAAATTTAGTTTTTAAACCTAGCAATGATTATGCACACTTTCCAAAGAGAGTCATCATTTAGGCACTAGACCCTAAGCGCTCCAGCTAGCATTTATGTTTAGAGCAGACTCTACCCAATGCAAACTATGACATATGTCCTATCAAGCCTGACAAACCACTAATCAACTGCTAAGTGCCACTTCTTCACCCATTATCAACTCAGATACAACATTACAAAGATTGCTCAACCATCAGTTAGAACATCTCATCAAGTTTCTCGTCTTCAGGCATTCTTACCCCTCAGCCTCCTCCTAATATTAGAGACTAACGGTGAGGGGGTAATTAATATGCCCAAGTGTGACCTCGTCTTGGCATAGCTCGTATTTGGCCCAACCGACATAGCAAAGCATGTTTACCCTAAGGTGATTGCACTCAGCTGTCTCAGCCTCGTCCATTATTTGAGGCTGAGACCTTCTACCAGCCAGGACCTCCTTCTTTACATCTCATTTGGTTCACCTGACAACAAAGACCCCATAGCCGCCTAATGTTTACTCAGTCGAGCCCACACTTTACAGATGACGTTTGAACAAGACCTAGTAAGTCTAATACTCGATCGAGCTAAGACCCTTCTAGACGACCTATCTACCACGCGTAAGGCAAAGCTCAAGCATCATCATCCGATGTGGACAGGCAGTTACAACCGAATCACATGTGCACGTGAGAGGAATATTTGTTTCATCATGATCTACTTGCATATATGACAGGTAGGTATTATTCACTGGCTAATGCAAACTACACATGCCTGATGCATGCATGGCGTGCACACTGTACCACCCCAACACTATATATACTTGCCTCCTTCTACCTTGAGTAGGATCCTTAATTTAAAACCCTAGCAAAACTCTGTTAAAATTATAGTAGAGAGAGAAATTTGAGTGCATTGTAATCCAAGGCCATTAGAGCCTAGTTTGATAGTAAACATACACTCACCGACATAAGAGAGTAGGCCAAAAAGGTTGAACCATTTATACTGCTGTCTTTCTCCTCTTTGCCTCACCTCCTGCTTCATTTATATTATTGTATTTTCACCATTGTTTCACTCATAAGGTCCTACTGGATTATGGTCTTATTCAGTTACTTGGTGGTACCATATTTGGCCCCATCAATTACCAAGGACGGCAAGTCGATCGAGAGGAAACGACGTGTATTCAGACCTGAAAAGAACATAGCTATCCAAGAAGAGGTAGACAAGCTGCAGAAAGTAAAATTCATTGAAAATATCAAACACCCAGACGGGTTGGCCAATGTAGTGATGGTGAGAAAGAAGAATAACAAATGGCATATGTGCGTTGACTTCACAGACCTCAATAAGGCCTAGACAAAAGATCATTTTCCTTTGTCAAAAATTAATTAGTCGGTCGAAGCTATATATAGGTATGAATTACTTAGCTTCATAGACGCTTATTCAGGGTACAGTCAAATTAAGTTGAAGCTAGAAGACATGGAGAATACATCATTCATCACCAGCCGAGGTACTTACTGTTACAACTTAGGCCTCTTGGGTTTCAAAATGCTCGAGTAACATACCAAAGGCTGGTGAGCAAAGTTTTTAAAGAGAAAATTGGCAAGAATATGGAAGTTTATATGGATGACATGCTCACTAAAAGTAAGGCTACCGACCATATTAAATATTTAAACCAGACTTTCGATCATATTAAGAAGCATCAGATGAAGCTTAACCAGACTAAATGAATATTTAGTGTACATGAAAGAATGTTATTAGGATTCATCGTAAATCGAATAGGAATTAAAGCCAACCCAGACAAGATCAAAGCATTGATTGACATGCAGTCTCCCTCATGCAAGAAAGATGTACAGAATTTGACAGGAAGAGTAGCTGCACTTAATTGATTTGTCTTTCAAGATACTGATAAGTGTATTTAGTTCTTTAAGTGCTGAGGAAAACCTTTGAATGGAATGAAGAATGTGAAAATGCTTTCCACGAGTTGAAGAAATACTTGGGGCCTCCACCACTCCTCTCTCGACCACTTATGGGAGAAATATTATACTTATACATTGTTGTATCTGAGTTGACGGTTAGCTCGCCCCTCGTTCGATTATAGCATGGAGTTTAAAAACCAGTCTATTACATTAGTAAGGCCTTTAGGATAGAAAAAAATTAATACCCTCGCCTAGAAAGTTAGCTTTGGCCCTTACTGAAGCGTCGAGAAGAATGAAATCATATTTTTAGGCACATACAATCGTGGTCTATACAAACCTACCATTGCGCCAAGCTAACCACAAACCAGAGAAGTCAGGAAGATTAATATCTTGGGCAGTAGAGGTAGGAGGGTATAACATACTCTATGTGCCTAGAACGACATTTAAAGGTCAAGCAGTGGCAGACTTCATAATTGATTTCACTTACAAAGATAAGGAAGCCAATCAAGATTCGACTAAGGAGAATCTGGTCGAGCAAGCTTCCTTGCAAGAGAGATCACCGCCAAGCCAATTCGAGCAAACTTCTCCGAAGGCCATTTATAAAGTGGACAAACCAGAAACATCTACTGCGTAAGAAATTACCAAATATTATGAGGAATGGAGCAAAAAGCTATTCAAGCTAGGATTTTTTAGCGATGGGAGTTTTGATGAAGAAATTCCTATCTGGAAGTTATATGTCGACAAGTCTTCCTATACAACTGACAGTGGAGGCGAGTTGATCATAAACACCCCTAATGATATAAATGTGGAGTATGCTCTTCATTTTCAATTCCAAACTTCCAACAATAAGGAAGAGTATGAAGCATTGATTTCAGGTCTAGAACTCGCTTTATCATTGGGCACCGAGTAAATAATTTCTCACAATAACTCCCAATTGATCGTCAATCAAGTGTTAGGGATATATGGATTCAAAGGAAAACTGATGACGAGGAACCTGTCCAAAGCTCAAAGCACCATCATTAAGTTTCTGGCAGTCAGAATGGTCATAATTCCACGCATTGAGAATTCCCAAGCAGATACACTCACTCGACAAGTCTCTACAACCAAAACTAAATTAAGAAGGACCATCCTAGTGGAAATCCTAGCGAGCAGGAGCATTTATGAAGAGAATATCCACTAATGGATGGATCCAATTAAGGGGTATATTGAAAATGGATATTTTCCCAAACATCCAAAGGAGGCGAGGAAGTTAAGTTACAAAGCACCCAACTACGTAATGGAAGGAGGAGTCTTATACATGAGAGGATTAACTATTTCCCTGCTCAAACGTGTCCATCCCACAGAGGTACATGGCCTAATTAAAGAAGTGCATAAAGGATCCTACGGAGATCATTCAGTAGGATAATCGTTGGTATGATGAGTGGCCACACAAAGGTATTACTGGCCAACTATGAAGGAAAATTATGCTTCATATGCTAGGAAGTGTGACAAGTGCCAAAAATTTGCCACCATACACAAAAGAATGGAGGCTACTCTGACACCAATCACCTCCCCATGGCTATCTTCCATGTGAGGAATTGATTTAGTCGTCCCATTGTTAAGTATGAAGGGATTATTTAAATACTTGGTTATTGTCATAGACTACTTCTCTAAGTGGGTTGAAGTTGAGCCGCTGGTTGAAATGCCTTACAAAAGAGTTTTCCAATTTATATGAAAAAACATCATATGTTAATATGCCATACCATATGCCTTCATTAAAAACCATGGAACTCAGTTTGACAACTAGGAGTTTGAAGATTAATACATTCGATCCAGGATCCAGAAGTTACACTCTACACTAGGACATCCTCAGTACAATGGTTAAATAGAGGTAACCAACAAAACACTGCACGACGGGTTGAAAAAGAGGCTTGATGATGCTAAAGAAAACTGGATGAATGAATTATACAGTGTCCTATGGGCCTATAGAACCACGCCGAGGACAGCCATTGGTGAAACTCCGTACATGTTAGCATTTGGAATCGAAGTTGTGGTTCCTATAGAAATTGGTTTGCCTAGTCACATGATTCTTAACTTTAAATCTTCTAAGAGTGACATCATGAGAATACTAGATTTAGACTTAGTGGAAGAAGTTAGGGAGAATGCTACACTACGGGTAGCAGCCTACCAACAACTTACTGTCGAATTTTATAACATAAGGGTGAAGCGGAGCAACTTGAAAGAAGGATACTATGTTCTGAAGAAAGTTCTCCAACAAGGAAAAATGTTGGAGGCCAATTGGCATGGTCCATATCGCATCTTTGCAGTTGTCCGACCAGGTACTTATCACCTATAAACATTTGAAAGAGAGCAATTCAAAAACCCCTAGAATGCCGAACATCTTAGAAAATATTATAAGTGATTTTTAGTTGAAGTTTTTGACACATATGTAACAAATATTTTTAGTTTTAATAAAAACTTATTGGTTTATCATCAATCGATTTATTTTTTGTGTTTTTTTGGGAATGGGAGGTATATCAATCTCGAAATAGTATAATACACTCATACAATAAATTCTAATACAAAACTACATGTATGACTTCGTCTTTAACAAATCACGAACAAGAAGTTCATAATTCTAAAATGTCCTATATGAGTTAAAGTCAAGAATTTGAAGTTTTACTAGACCAAGTCAAGGAACAAATCCTATAAAATTTGGTAGCCAATGGTAACTAATTCAAACCCTTAGTCTAAAACGATAAGAACCATTTGCACAAGGCTAAAAGTGCTAGTAAAACCGAAGGCAGAACAACTCAGGTTCGTCTAAATGGGTAACCAGTTAAGAAGATTAGTTGGCCAAAGTCCGGCCCCATAATCACTATGCTAAAACACGGGTAGACCATAACTTTGCGAATAAAGTGTGGACAAATAACTCATATATATCATAAAAATGCAAGGGCGTTATTGTTACAATTTACTAGTTATGCATTGCAAACATCAAAGCAGAAATAATGTCACTGGGTTGGACGATTTCCCAGTGCTTTATCCATCCCCTCAGGAGGAACATCCATAGAAGAAGGTAGAATAGTGTATTTCAATTCCCTATGTATTTCTTGCGTACTCGAACTAGGCTTATCCACCAAATCCAGAGGCCGAACAAGAGTGTCTTCTCCGTGAAGGCCATAGTCTCCCAGATATTTCCTAACCAGACTTATGGGTGTACCATCAGTAGGAATTCGCATGGTGTCCAAATTAAAAGGAGGGGTAGGTTGATCCAAACAACCAGGGTCGTGCTAATACCACAAAGTGTCTTTTTCTGATACATTCGACACTGTCAGAGAATTCATTCAAACCTATTTGTACCCTTCTCTCCTAGCCTACTCGAGTTCATCACCCATATATGCCAAGGCCTTCCATAACCATTCATCTATATGGTTTGCAATTGCTTGTGAAAGTGAAAGGTAAGATGATCAACCTTCTTATTTAACTGCTTAATACTGGCAGATTGATTCTTGATCAAAGTGGCCTAGTCAGCCAAAGTTTTCTCCCTCCTTTCCTCCTTAATAGTGGGCCAAGAAACTACTACCTTCTTTGACAACTCATCACCTTTGAATTTTTTCAAATTTTAAATCTCCTCCATCAATCTATCACTCTCCTGTTCCAGAAAGGATACACCTTCATTCTGGTCTGCACCCACTGATTTCTTTACTCTTTCTAATTCATTCGTCAATAAATTATTTTCTTTTTCAAGCAAATTGGTGACCTCCCGAGCACTAGTCAGCTCACACTTTATTGTAAATTCTTTCTTGCTATAAGTCGAAGAGATATCTTACAATTTTTTTATCAAAACGTGCATCGTTGCTACGACGGGCACATTTTGTTTCATAATCAGAGTGAAGACTTGCCAGAGATGCTTTGTGATCCTCCTGCTTTTTGAGGATCATCTCATAATAGGAAGCATTGATCGCCATAGCTTAATCAAACAACCTGTGTAGATGAATATATGTTTCTTTGACTTGGTTGGAGGCATCCAAAATGACCAATTCATCCAACTCATCTTCATCCAAATCCTTATGGCCTTACCCAAAGAGCTCAACACTCCTTCTGTAGAGATCACTTTTTGTTGCTACTATGACAAATCTCCTGAATTTAAACTAAAAAACAAAAAATTGAGTGCCAAACTTAAGAAGCAAGTTCGGCAAACATAAACACTGAGCAAATGAAATAAAGAACAATCTTATTAAATCTATGAAGAATTGCATTAAAGGGATAATTGTTCTTGATTACAAGAAAACTGAACCAGACATTACAAAATAAAAAATTACAAATGCAAGAAAACCCCTAGGTGCTTACACCTTCTCCTTGTACTGGGCTACCTCTCCTGCCAACCGAATAGCCACCACTGAATTCTCGGGTGCCATAGATTACTCACCAGTACCTTACTCATCCTTCATTTATTCATTAATAATAGGAGAGTGGTCGGATTTAAACTGTTGAAAAAGGTCTGAGTTGGTAGCAGTGTCGACCTATTTGAGTGTAGAGTTCCAACCCTCCTTGAAGGAGATATTCTTTAAGTAGTCAATCTGCAGGGTAACAAAAGAGAAAGACTTATCCCATCCATGGGTATAGGCATCCTCATTCTCCTTCTTTACAGTGACCTTCAAGCCGGGTACTTACCCTCTACCTCAGTAGTGGCCTTAACAGCATCTGTAGCAGCTTTTTCGGCGTCCTTCTTGGCATGCTCGACGTTATTCAATAAGCCTTGCCACTTTTCTTGATCCTTCACATGAGTTTTTTTAATGGAGTCCAAGGAGTCTTTCAAGCCTTTGAAGGCGCTTCCACATCAAATGATGACTCTCTTAGCTAGTTATCCTTCATTAAAATCTAGTCATGATCAACCAGGAACTGTAAATTTCATATGAGAAAAATTAATTAATAAAGTATGAAGGCAAAAAATGTCGACCAGATATAAATATCTAAGGGTTGGAAAACTTACAAAAGCTAAATTATATTTGGCGCTCTTCAATAATCTTGACCTAGATAAAGGGGAAGCTTCTGACCAGTCAGCAGGTAGAACTCCATAACCGATTAAACCCCTAGCCAAATTAGGGTTCACTACCACAGAAGCAGCATCAGCAGAGGCCTAGTCGGCCTGAGTTTTTTTATCAATTCCTACTAGATGGCAGGACCTTTTCTCAACCTCTTGTACTAAGTCTCCATGTTTGTCACTTCCTCAGTTGTCACCACCACTGGGCGTTTGGAACCACATTCACTAACATCCTTCTTCTTCTCAATATGGGGAACATAGCTCCACCAATCAGGTTTGGGATCTTCCACTTAACCATCTTGTCTATAGAGGAAAATTTAGCTGGAACAATAGATAACTCTGGGGACTCAAAAGAGGAGGAGGTTCCTCCAAAGGCATTATCTCCCTGTTCTTCTAAAGGGGACTCAGAGGCAGCAACAGATAAAGAGGAAGTTGACTCTTTTAAATCTATGGGGGCTACTAGGATATCTTCTATATGTCGAGCTATAAAAGAGGTAATAGAGCTTTGATATTCAAGCAAAACAAAAGCTGAGCAAGGATGGGCTTCTCCTATCCTTTGTTGGATATACCAGATAAATTTCAAGTCAGCAAAATTAACTTCAGAGTCAGGAGGGCAGTCCTTCTTCCTTCTTTATGAAAAAACCAAACATGAAGATAAGGACAAGCTAACTAATGAAGAAACAAATATACAAAGAAATTATGTAAAGTAATTCAAGTGTTGACCTATGCCTCTCCCTTACTGAGGGCATATTGGCCCAGTGTATCTTACACCCTTATGAAGAGGATTATAGTTACCGTTTTTAACTACAATCCCGTATTCCTAATAATCTTTATTAGAGTCAAGTAAATTCACCACCAGAGCTTTGTTAGAATGTCTGGTCTTCAGGTAATAAATGTTATCACCAGTGGTCCCCCAGCAAAAGCAATACACGAGTTCCGTTATTCTATGTGGGTCCCATGTATCTCATTAAGGTGATTAACTCCATTAACTACTCTCAAAGTATTTGAATCCACCTGAGCAGGGACCACATCGAAGTATTGACAAAATTTGAGAAATAAATTATTTGGCAGGAAAGTAATGCCACATGTAGCTATAAAAATTATTGGCAACTAACGACCCTCACTTAAAACGCATAAATCGCAAGGGACAGAGACTATCTCTATAGTCACCCAATTTGGGATCTTTCTTTTTTTCTCTAAAGTCTTCCAAAGAATTCGCATCTACTATACAAACCATCTTAAGAGCTCAGAAAGTAAAAAGAACTAGAGTAAGAAGGTTCTTATAGTAGTAGCACGGGGTGAAAATCCTCTAGCATCAAAACGAAAACAGTACAATGGGAAATAGAGTTCGAAGTTGCTGAAGTGAGAAAAAATTGAAGGAGAATCAAACCTTTTATAGGTACAATGATGACTCCTGAAAAATGAAATTTGAAATGATTAAATGTACCAATGTTTGGGCTTTCGACGGTGCCCCAAATCCACAAATGCCAAAAAGACCAGCGTGCCCTATGTCGCTTTGTTATTTGTCAAGTTATTTATAAAATTTCCACTGTCTTAGTATAACCAAGTAAAAAATTACAAGTCCTGGAGGTCGGATGCCAACCACAACTTTTTTAAAGTGTCGAGCAGTTTATGGGATGAATACTCCATTCTTTCGATACACCTTCAAGCATGAAGTATTTGGGGCTTTTGTTATAGCCTAAATTCATTAAACCACGTGGACTAATAAACAAATGACACATATCCATTTGACTTTCTAGTTCAGGTAAACCTAGTCGGCCCTAGAAGCCTCTACATGGCCACCCGGTCGACCATATCAAGGGATGTGAAACATCAACTATATGAAGAGACACACCAGGGATACTCAAAAGTCACCGTGCATGCGCACATGGATAATGTCCAACTTCATATCATCGTGTAAAGGTATAAATGCCTGAAGTTATAAAGGCATTCCATCTCTTGAGCTTCTAATTACTATAAATATTCTACTCTCCCCAGCTGGGGGGGAGGACAAAACTTATATACTCTATGATAAACCCTTGAATTGTAACCAAGATATTAGAACACAAACCCTAAATAAATAGTAGTATTACCCTGTGGATTTAGGCTCCATTCTTGAGCTGAACCACGTAAAAAACCTCTCGTGTCTCTTTATAGTTTCTTTAGATTTATTATCTGTGATTATATATTTGGATAACTAAGGATAAGATAAATAATCCAAATGTAGACATCAACCTTTCACATTAAGGTATCGACGTAGTCGTCATCGATCATACCCCATAAGGCTCTGGTACATATCCCAAGAGTACTCACACCCGGTATATTGCACATAATACACAAGACAAGTCAACCCCATTTTCGAATGGTATAAGTCTTATCCTTTATCTAAGAACTTCGCATATATGAGTAAAGGTCTTAGATCAGTAGCTTAAAATGTCTAACTCCCCTATTTCCATTCAAAATTTTCTTTTTACCAATTATAAACAAAATCCCCATTTCTTCAATGACTGTGTGCACGACACTAAAACCTATTCATTTGCACGACCTATATGAACGATCCACTAATGTGGCCGTTCGAATGGATGAAACGCGAAACTCCCCAAAAATTTGACTTTTTTCAACATATAGCCCTTGTTACAACCCAAGTGTCCGAAACCGCCAATAACTTCATACCTTAAGGTTTTAGCACCTCTCACATGCCCAAAATTGTCATAGAAACTTCACAAAAACTAAACTCTATGCTATTTTTATAGGTTTAGTATATTTATATAAATATTTAGAGTTATATTTAAGCATTTAAGAATTTGAACCCTCGATTCGATATAACAAGATTCAAACATCAATTTGTTCAATATAATCTAATTTCATGATAAATTTTACCAATTTCAAATCATGGATATAAACCTAATTCTACTAATTAAATTACATCCAAAGTTAGTTGACTAATTGTCAAAATCAAGCACTTCTATGTTTAGATTTAGAATCCATTGAATAACTATATTCTAACACCAAAAATAATTATATAAATATACTAAATCAGCTTGCTTGATTGGAGAGATGAAGTCCCAATCCAATTGCTACCAATTCTCTCCTTCTCCAAGTCCAATTGCTCCCAATTCTTCTTCTTCTCCAAGTGCTTTCTCTCTCTAGCCCCTCTCTTGCCTTGGGGTTTCTTCTCAAATGTTTTACAGTTATTTAGACTAACCCTAATTCTCCTTTTATTATGTTAACCACGAAATTAAGGTTGGACCGCCTATGGGCCTTAATCTTTTGAGCCAAAACTACATCTAATTATTCTATAACCTAATACAAGTTATATACTAACTTATAGGGCTTAAACTCATTATTTTAAGGCCTAATCCAATATTCTATAAATTTAACCTACTCAATCAACCTCTTAATAATCTAACTGGTTCGAGCCTAAGATTACTAATTAAATTAATTATTTGTTAAATAATTAATAATTTATTACTATGTTTTATGTCCAATTTAATTTCACAAAATATACACACATAACACATATAAAACATGAAATATAATTAGTCACTGCAGACAGAAAAATCATTTTATTTAATTTAATGCTCTTAAGTCACGAGGTATTACACCTCGACTCATATTGCCAAAGAAACCTTTATCACATTAAGGTGTTCTTTGGAAATTAAATGGATCTATAAGAGTTGGAATATAAGGTTTTAGGGTCATCTTGAAGGGATTGCCAAAGCTCGCTTGACGAGGAAATGTTGGAAGTCGCTACGGGTCTCACTGGACTCATTTATCCATCAGCCTATTTGGACGGACCAATACCAACCTTACCAACCTTCTTGGTTGAGCTTATTCCCATAGATTCTTTTCCGTTCCCCATGCCTCTTTCTATGAGTTGGGGTTGTTGATCGGGTATGACACCCTTTAAACTATCCTTGATTAGCTTTTGGATAATCATGTCCCATTCTTCATCTAAAATGTCTTTCAGACAATTGAAATGAATAAGAGAAACATCAAAAAAATAAGTTCAGAATTAAAAGACGAGAGACAAAGGCTAAGCTAAAAATTTGAACTAATTATAAAGCTCTAGTAAAGGATACAGATGGAAGATGATTCCAAGCTCCGCAAGATGGGATAATGTAGTCAGTTATTTGAAACTTTCCATCCCCTACTTTATCAGATCATCCACCTTTAGCCAAGTGCCAAAACTGAAGCATGATGAAAGCATGCAAAAAAAAATCAAAGCAAGTCAACATTAGATTCGGTAGTTAAAATTAAAAGAGTATCGTAAAGATGCTAATGTATGTATATTACTAAATGGGGGACTCCTCGTTTGCGAGGAACCCTAATTGAGCCTTCTTGCTCCTTATCTGCCAAGAATTCCTAACCATCGATAAAAAAGTATGTTATGACACCCCATAAAATTTAAGCTAGATTGATTATGTCTAAAGTAAATAAAATAGGAGTCTAATAAATTTAGTACCACTCTAAGCGTAACTAAAATAAACTAAGACATCGCATAAATGACTTAAACAAATAGGTAAACCACATTTAACCCTGATACCAAAACTAACATAAATAAAATGAATCCTTGCATACTATCAGTGTCTCGTACTAAATGCCAATATTTAATACAAGAGTCACTAACTCAAATCTAAATCCTATATAAATGATTTAAAAGAAATATAAAGCATGACCTCGCAGTTTCGACACCTACATCCTATAGATTAACAATAGAGAGGAGATTAAGACTGGATCATGGGTGAGGCTCAATTGGTGGCCTATATTCTAAAAAATGTTAATAGGAGATGTTAACATCAAGTCTAAGTAGTATAACAACGTAATTGATTTTGGAATACAATATAAATACATATTCTTCCATTATTTTAGTTTCTTTTAAGCTAACCCAAACCAACAACCCTAAATATCATGTGCATCTATTCCCAATCTCATATATTCCCCATGATTAAGCCGTATTCATCGATACAGACTTTTATTTATCAATTCCATTTTTATTCACTTATACGTCCCAGTTGTATAATGTCACAAGTGAAAGTAGTCTTTACATTTAAGTCCACATAATACAAGTATGATCCCATACACATACCTCATAAAAGGGCCCCATCATAAGCCCACACATAATGAAGTCCTATCCCACCGCCTTTGAGGATCACTCGCGCGTACTAGGCATAGTTATAGGTTGTCCCATACCTATAACTACTCAATCATCTACTAAGGATAATAACTACGCCTTCAAACCAGTTAGACATCCCCATACCCAAAGTTATATAAAAGAACCAGCCCGTGAACCTTACATGGATACAACGAGAATTTTAGCACGTAGTGTCCGAGGTAATCATAACCAAGTCAAACTCGTCATCATCGCATCATGATATCAGTTTTTGTCATTCGCGCCACATAAGGATATCCCCTCTAGTACGTATTTAATGAGTACACACACCCGGTATATTTCACATAATACACAAAACAAATAATCATGCATGGTTAAGGGTTATTAGTCTTAGTTTCAATTTAGCACCTTAATTAACCTCTTTTAATTAAGAATTAAAATTTCAGATTAAATCTCATTCGATATCCTCATTTAAATGATAATACACCGGTCGTTCTAACGAATTCTCAATATCGTTTGAACGATAATATACAATTCGTTCGAACGACTTCTATTTGTCGTCCGAACGAGGTTCATCCATAATCCTTCTTCTTTCAGCGAAAATCCGCCATTATTTTCCCTAAATTCTCATTTTCAGTCCCCTAAACATCCCCAAATTCAACTTCTAATCCCAATAGCAATACTAACAAGTCTTTAACGATTTTAGGTTGTTCTTACACATTTTTTAGATATAAATCCTAAATGTCATCTCAAGAACCCTAACATGTGATTTCATCCCACTTCAACCCAATTATAGATTAATCCACAAATTTAACAATGGCTTCTAATTCTTTCACATGTAATCTCATAACCCTATCATCAATATATTAATTTATACTTTAAGCATGATGAATCAAATCAAAATCTTAATAATTAACATAATTCTATCAATTGTTAATTAAATCACCTAATTTAAATTATACTTGTTATAGGTTAAGAATCCAATGAGAAATAATAAAACAACACAACTCTAATTATAATATCATACTAAATAAACTTGTCTTGAATAAAGATATGATATTCCAATCCAAGTCCACTTAGCTCCAATTTCTTCTTCTCCAAGCATATCTCTCTCTTTCTCTAGCCTTTGTTTAGACTTGGGGGTTTCTTTCTAAAATGTTAAGAATGAACTGAGCTAACCCTAATCCTATTTTTATCTTGTTAGCCAAGAAATTAGGGTTGGATCCCTTATTAACCTTGACTCATTAAGCCCAAAATCATCTCTAAATAGTATAAGTCTAGCCTAAACCATATACTAAACTATGGAAATTACAACCTAACTTTTGAAGGTGTAATCGAACATTCTATACGTCCCTAAAATCACTCGAATTATTCCATCACCATAATTATTTTTATTCATTAAATAATTATGATTTCATTACCGTATTTTAAATTCAATACAATTTCAAATGGAAGATAATTTATAGTGACATTACCAGTTACAGCAGATAAATACATACAAATATATACATATACAATTTATTTAATTTACTTTAAATTACGTGGTATTACATAAGTCATCTTCCACTTGTGATTTGAGGTTTGAGACAGCCTTACCAAATTACGTCTAGGGTTGAGGTAGTAGTATTTTGAATTTTTTTTGTTGGAGACGACAGTATAAATACTTCGAAATATGTCTCCTGTAATGTGGTCGACGTGGGTTTCCTTCATGAAATGATAGAGTTGAGCATAAGTCTATAAGAATTTGGAGGTAATTACAAGGGGGCACTTCTAACTTAGAATATATATCCCTTATTCAAGGGGGGAAGCCTAAACCCTAATCTGAAAATCCCTCATACAGATAAATATCATCAACATTTTTTAGATCATATGGTCTCTCTTTGGCTTCAGGAGACCTCACAGACATTGAATGATTGATTTCATACTCACGTTGTATTAGAATAACTTTCGTTTGATCGATAGTGATTTTATAAAAATTGGCCCTCACGAAGTGAATCTCATACACCTCATTATCATTAACAGATGAATTAAGAATATCATAGTGAAGGGGAAGAAAATTTGTCGTTAAATACATAATGGAATTATGTTCCAACTCTCCATTGTATTCATCTTCCATAAAGTATGAAGCATCATGGGAATCAATGTGCCTTTCAGAAAGACCTGCCACATCTTCAGGTCGATAGACGACCTCGAAGAATAAGATATCATAAGAAGACTTTGCATATGTTTCATCAAATCTGGACTGAGTCTTGGATGAGGACACTTCTAGGGAATCATCCTCAACAGGAGGGGTCATCTTATTCTGGGGACAACAGTCAATCGTATCTTCGAAAGAACCCCTATTTGAACTCATCGTATTACTACCCACATATAGGTCTCCTGAACGACGAGTATCGATCGGCCTAAACTTAGGTTCACCTTCCTCAACCATAAAAATATAAACCTCAGACGAAACCTCATTATGAGGGGTCTAGGGGTAGATAACTGATATAGGGGTCGACCTAAAATGTCCTGTAATACCTCGTATTTTTGAAGAATTTTATTTTCATTATGGAATTAATTAATTTAAATGGGAAATTTATTTATAATTAATCTAGATTTAATTAAATAATTACTAGCATGATGAGAGTTAGTATTTTTGGTAAGAATTGTGTTGAATATTACTTAGTGAGTAAAGTAATATATGATTATGAAAATATTAAAGTTGTCATGAGTGAAAAAATACGACAGTTATGGAAATTAAGTTAGAACGCGCGTGTCAGTCGTGTCAAGATTTAATTAATGAAAATAAAAGCAAATTATTTATAAGTCTCTCAAATGGTCATTTAGAGTGCTCCATTGTGTCTGGAACGGTCGAAATAGTCAGAAAAGTCTACCCGGGGGTTTAGTTTAGGCCAAACCGGCATTCCAGGAGGGTGTTTTGTTAATTCTTATTTTAGAGTAAAATAAAGGACGGAAATTACACTACACCAAAATGGCCAAATTGGCACCCTTTAAGCGGCTAGCCTTGTCACGGTCATTGACCGTGATAAAAAAAAACACGCATTTTTTGTCACAATCATTGACCGTGATAAGGCCGTGACAAATGCTTGAAATTACTTTGTATAATGAACAATATATATATAGTATGATAATTAAATGAAACATACTTGAAATTACATATAGTGCGCATAGATACTAGCCTTATAGTTCTTATGCGTACGCATTCAATAGCCCTTAGACCCGTTCGAGAGTCATTATCCCTATAATGAGATCTCTCGAATTGTCCCGTTTGGACAGTTTGGGACTGCATAATTTTTGTATAATAATATTCTTAGTGGCTTAAAGTTGTTACTTTTGGAGGAAGTTATGCAGTCGTATCCTAATGTTCTCTGGGTACATACGAGATTGACAAGTGTGACTGTTATTTCAATTGATCAATTGAAATAACACTCACACTTGCCAATCTACGTCGTATACTTGGAGAACTATGGGGATATGCTGTCGAATTTTTCTCAAATTGTAATAATGTGCATGAGCTATTAAGTATATTACCAAAATATGCGGTCTTGAATGGGATAGGACCATTCACCCTTTAGAGGAGATGGAGGAAATAGGAATTTCTATTGTAAATTGAATTTGAATTTCAAATTTAAAAATCGAATATAAATAAGACATAATTAAATGAAACATATTATAAATTTAAGTTTTGTTTATACTAATCCACGTGAGCAATAAGCCGTTTATTTGTGCATTTCAAAAGGTTAACCAAGTGTTTTACTCGGAGTATATCAACAACAAGTCGTGGTCAATTGTCTATGCGCCAAAGCGTCTAAATAGTAGTGTGGATGACTTGGCTGCTCCTACCGAATATCAATCCATTTTTTATGATAACTCGAATTTGAAACAATTTTTCAATTTGTAATAAATATTCCAATTTGTACTTTATCAATCCATTTTTAATGCTTTTAATTGATTTGCACTTTATCATTTTCACTCTTGTGTAATGTGTAGGAAGTAGGGGTGGGGGTGGGGATGTTTCGGATTTTTAGTAATTGTGCATATTATGAGCTAGATGCTGTTAATTTGGAATTCAGAATTAAGGTGTTAAACAGTAACAATTCATTTGGATTTGTAGTAATTGTACATATTTGCATGTCTTCTTCTAATTCATTTTGATTTGTACTAAGAACAACATTTTTTTACAGAAAATGTCTCCTTCAAGTATTAACGCGAGGATGATGATGCTGATTATGATGATGTCGTTTGGGCTCGGTGTTAGCGGAGGCAACAAGGGCTCCTCGGCCCCTAGGCTCCCCAAATATGGCAAATTGGGGATGGACATTGAGAACAAAATGGGGATATTAGTGAGATCCCTCGAGCTGGTAAAGACGATCATCGGCCCGGGGTACACTAGTTGGAGGGAAGTGCCAAATGAGCTCAAGTTAGCTATTTGGATGGCACTACATGTAATGTATTTATATTTATATTTATATAAATATTTCAATTTCAATTTTGATTTTGATTTCGATTTCAATTTCGATTTTGATTTCAATTTCATTTTATATTTATATTTATTCGCAACTAACATTGTATTTGTTGAACAGGAACAATTCAGTCTGGATCCAAAGCTATGCGATTCCGTCTTGGAGCAGTTGAGGGAGCAACACAAGACGTGGAAGAAAAATATGCGGACCCGGTACTTTGGGAAGACCCAAGAGTCCATTATCCGAATGCGTGAATCCGTCCCACCGAAGGAGCCGATCTCATTGGCACAATGGCAAAAGTTCATTGACAATGAGATCGGGGAGAAACAATTGGCATCTCGCCAATTGGGGAGGGAAAATCGGGCAAAAAAGACGAACGTGCACTACTCTGGCCGGACGTCTTATGCCGAGGTAGAGCATAGGATGATGGTAAGATTTAATTTTTCTATAACTACAGAAATATATTATTTGTATTATTTTACTTTGCGGAGCCGATACTAATTTTGCTTTATTTTATTTCAGGGGACAGGGAGTGGCCATGGGGGTAGGCCACATAGGCTCAATAATTATGTGGCTATTCGGACGAAAAAGGGGAAGGATAAGGAGGTGTCCCCAAGCGTCGCGACCAAGATTGTAAGTAATCCGATAGTTTACTTTTTGTTAATTACGTTATAATTTTTTTATTTACTTATTTTACTAATCATGTGCTTTTTGTCATTTCAGGCAAAGCTTAAAGAAGTGCATGAGTCGCAGTCTGATGCTGACAAGGCATCTTTGTCCATAGACGCACTCAGCCAAGTGCTTGGCGCTGATCGCAAGAGGAGGACAAGGGAGGTGAGCTCTCGGGTGGCCAAATCTAGGATCCTCAGATTGGAGATGAGCGACACCGGGTTGGCTCGAACGGTGGACTCGCATGACGCAAAGTTGTTCCTTTTGGAGGCAACGGTCCAAGATATGTTCTCATTCATGAAACGTTCATTGGGTGTAAATCGTAAGGGGAAAGGGAAGGAAAATGTGGTGGAGGAGGAGGTGCAGGAGGATAAGGTGCAGGATGACGAGGATGTGGACCTCGTTGCTTCATCACCGACACGTGCGGACTTTGATGATCCACTCCGCTATTTGGCTCCCTTCGACTGACCGATGTCGACACTTAGTTGGTCGAGCGTGTTTTTACTGGATATATTTTATGGCCAGCAGATAGGGCGAGGGTTGAGGGACTCGAATATCGTCCAGGGTATTCCAGTTCATGGACGTTCGCTTCAAGACATCGAGTCCAAGGTGCTCATCACGCATGTGATACCCGGGAAGGAGAACTCCCCCTTGTGGTTGCACGAACAATGCGGCACAATGTATATTATTGGGTGTGTCAATTCGTATATCGTGTGGCCTACTCACCTCCTCGGAGCTAACCTTACCCCAGACATGTAGTGACATTATTTGAATTGAATTGTTTTAAGTTATTACATTTAAATTCTATTTGGATTATATCGTGATGCATATTGTTTTGAATGTATATTTGCATTATCTCTATTTTATTTGGATATATGATGTTTGAACAGGTACAACATTTCTAATACAAGTACAAATATACGGCTGGGCAGTGGCAGTGGCCATACTGCCCAACATATTTTTTTTCAATTCTACCCAGTTTTTTATTAAAAGTCACGGGTTTGTCACGTATTATGACCATGACAAAAATTGTCACGGTCATACATAGTGACATGTCCGTGATAAATCTAATGAACTTGTCACGATCAATGATCGTGACACGTCCGTGACAATAATAGTTGTCACCCCCAGAATTGTCACGATCATTGACCTTGACAAGTCCAACTTGTCAAGGTCAATGATCGTGACAATTTGAAAGATTTGGTGTAGTGTTAGAGAAATAAAAGGTCTCCTACATGGGTTATAATAGGTTATCATCCGTGAGAAACAGTGAGACACGGAGAGAGACCAAAAGGAGAAAAAGAAATTTTAAGGAACAGCCACCACGAGTGCACCTTTTCCCCCACTAAGACCACCATCGTGTAGCTCAAAGAATGAGGGTCGCAACCATAACAACAACACCAAAGGATTAGACCGTATTTCATTAGGCAAGTGTGTAAATCTTGCTTTCTTTTAGCATTAAATATGTTCATGTTAGTGTAGGTAGTGAACCCCTTTGAATTACATGTAAATTGATGAAAAATTTATGATTAAAGGTTAAATTAGGGCTGATTTGACACAGAGACTAATTATACATGTAGTGAGTAGAATAACTTAGAATTTATGATGATAATTGATGATTAAATCTGGGATGAGAAGGTTTAATTTGAAAATTTATGAATTAGGGTTCTATGAATCTGAATTTGGGGATATGGGAAATTAAAGGTTAATTATTCAAGATTTAATGCTTTTATGATAGTAGAAATCATCCCCTCATGTGGAAATATAGATTGGAATCGACTGGGGGGAGTTTGGGACTGAACTGTAATGTTACTTACATATGGGTGATAGTATGTGATAATAAATATAATAAAAATTTCTAAATAACTTAAGTAAATGAATACTTAACTTGATTTATGAATAATTCCCAAATTGAGATAATAGTTGTAGAAACATATAACATGGTATTGTATGGGAAATACGGGTTGGTATTGCAGGTAGTAATTGGAAGGATTATGTCCATAGTCTAGTTAGGCGTAATAGAATAATTAGAATGAGTTTAGTGGTGTGTTAGGCGTGCACATTAGTTGAGAGGTGAGAATCTCAAGTGAGGCTCTGACTCGTTTATTGCAAATCTTTTTCCTTTTGTCAAATTATTTAGGTGCCCATCCACAGGGACACCAAGCATAGGATTTCCATTCATTTGACGTGATGTAGTAGCTGTGGAAGTTACAGGGCCTCGGTAGTAGACGCCTCCATGATTATCATTTCTTCATTTTGAGTTATTTACTTCAGTTAGGGCATTTTGCCCCTTTTCTATTTAGACATTCAGATATTGTGGATGTAGTCATTTACTCCTTTCAGTTGTTGGATTATTTCGTTGTATTATTGTATTTAGTATTTAGGCTGGAAGTGTCACTCTAGTCACATTTATTATTCCATTTATTTTATTCCATATGAGATTGTTTTGAAAGGTGAATGTTTAGTTATGCATTAATTTGGTTTATATTAATTAAAAGATAAAATTTTGACATCAACCCTTTTAAATATTAGGTGGTTAGTGCTAATAATAAAGTTTGCGACAGTGATGCACATTTTGAACCAAATGGATATTCTGATTTAATTTAATAAAGGACTGATCACCCAGAATTTAATTTGGATGATTTCTGAGCAACGAGGGATTCTTTAACCAAAAACTTTCTAAATCCTCTAAAGGACTCCTATAATGGATTGTGCATCACAACTATAGATGGAATTAGATGCACGAGAATTGAGGATCAAAACAGGAGAAAATGTATGAACTAACTCAAGAATAGTAAGAAATTAATCTATTTTTACCACCTATGATTTACTAAAAAGTAAAAAAATTATTATATTTAACAAATAACAGCAAAAAAAGATCTAGAGAAGTAAATTCTTAGCAAGAAACTCGCCAGAAAAGAAAAACGCTAAGGATTACGAAGAAAAACCTTGAGACTCTTGAGAGGACTCTATAGAGAGAAAGTATCAACTTGAGAAGTTTTTATGTAATAAAAATAAATGGGAATTCAAACTTATAAAAAAGTAATGAGTTGGTTGTCACGTGCGAAACTTTAGGGAAATGTAAATAACGGAATATGAAATAACAAGAGTTGTTCAGCCAAGGAGAAAGTATGACATATTAGATATAAACAACATAACCTCGGCAATAATGGATATGCCTATGGAAATTTGGTTTCAACACTTTAAAGTACTTCAGCTCCTCCGGCCTACGGACCTTCGACTTCAATATTTTGAGGTCCTTCGGCTTATGGACATTCATCTTTAACATTTTGAGGTACCTCGGTTCCTTCGTCCTATGGACCTTCTATTTTAACATTTTGGGGTCCCTCAAATTCTTCGACTTAAACATTTTAAATTTCCTCATCTCCTCCCGCATGTAAACCTTTGTCATTAACATTTTGAGGCCACTCGGCTTCTTAGACCTAAAGACATTGGGCTTTAAAATTTTGAGGCCCCTTAACTCTTTCAGCCTATGGACCTTTGGCTTCAACATTTTGACATCCCTCTGCTCCTTCGGCCTATGGACCTTCAACTTAAACATTTTATGGACTCTCATCTCGTTCGGCCTACCTATGTTCGGCCCATTTACCTTCAACTAAAATACCTGGTGAGGCATACATAGCCTCTAACCAACCATTATAATCAGATTTGCTAAGAAGATTGAAGCCTAGGGTGTAATTGATGATCCCAGATATAACCTCTTACATTAATAAGGTTAAGGTGACCTTCGATTGTAAGATCATTGGCCATAATAGTGTCGAACATAATAGGAATCAACCATAGCATGGTCAGTCATTTTGTGACAAACAGCCTCGAAAGTGTAGATTTCTCCAAAAAGGGCATTTTAGTCATTTTAAACTCCTATCAGAATGAGCAGTGATCAACATAGTACGTAAGGGAATGATCTTCCATTTCTGCACACTTTCTAAAAGGACACATTACTCCTTAAGGTATCTATATAAGGAAGTTGATAAAAAACTTAGAATCTAATTCCTTCCATATTGTATCGTTACTCTATAAAAGTGAAATCTAAAGAGAGAAAGTGAGGATTAATGCTTGTAATTTATAACAATTGTGGTTTTCCACCATATTTAATGATAAATAAGCCATATCTAAAGTGTATGTAGGTCAATTAAAGTTGAACCACTTAATTGTGGTGTTTAATCTCTATATCTTCTCTACTCTATCTTATTTACTATAACATACCCAGAAGATGATATTCCTATTCATTAACTAAGTTCATAGTCATCTTTAATTATCCTAGTTGATCACAATTCCATACAGTATCACTCACAATTAAATAGTTAACCATAACAAAATAACCATCGTCATCATTCATTCATAACTCAAAAATGGCTATCAGTCTGAATCCATAACCATTAACTATAATATGGTTACACCTAAAGGTTAATCGAATGTCAAAAATAAAATTTATATTAAGTATACTAGTCCATGGCTAAACCTTTGTTGTTAATTACAAAACTGAGAAGCTAAGTCTACGGACTACTACTAGGTGAGCAGACCTCGACCTCTAATATACGCTAATGTTGTCTATGACATATAAGTTGTAATACCCCGTAAATTTTAATGATTTTTAATTATGGGATTAATTGAATTAAATAATGAGAAATAAAATTATGATTAATCCGGATTTAGATAGATATTTATTAGCGTGACGGGAGTTAGTATTATTGAGGTGAATTATGTTGAATATTACTTAGTGAGTAAAGTAATATGCGATTATCAATTTATTAAAATTGTCGCAAGTGAAAAATACGCAGTTATGGAAATTATGTCAAAACGCGCGTGTTAGCCGTGTCGGGACTAAATTTAATGGAATAAAAGTATGCTATATATAAGTCACCCATATGATCATTTCGAGTGCGCTAAATTGTCCGGGAGGGTCGAGATAGTCAGAATGGTCTACCCCGGGGGTTTTTTTGGGTCCCGAGGCAGTTTTAGGCCAAACCAACACACCGGGAGGGTATTTCGATCATTTTAATTTTTAAAGTAATTAAACCTACGAATATTCAAGGGTTATATCAGATGAGAGGAGTTGTCTTCTTGGGTGAGAATTCACAAAAGCTTAGGAGGCCATTAGAGGAGGAAGGAGAAGAGGTTTCTAAGCCTAGAACCACCACCTCTACACCTTTTGCACCACCGTCGCCACCAACACGTAGATCAAAAAGAGAGGAACATCCAATACCAGGATCAAAACTTCCATTAAAGGCAAGTGATTTATCTTGCAAATATTCAGTGCATATATTATCCATGGTAGTCTAGAATTGAAGAAAAATTCTTAAATAATTGATAATTTATGAATTTGGAGAATTTAATCTTGAAATTGGGTAGGTTTTGCATGTATATGAATATATGAAATTATTAGAAAACGAAATCATAATCTAAGAGTTGGGAATTTCGAATTTAAATCTTAGATTTATGGTGTTCTTGAATAAAGATTGAGGAACTAGGGTTTTTAAGAAATATTCATGATTTAATCCAAGAAAATTATGCCCCATGATGAGTTGATGATTCTGATACGTTAAAACTTATGTATTCATGTTAGTGTAACATTTAGTATAATTATTTGGGAGTTTTTGACATTGTAATGGATGATTTGAGGTTTAAAATTGAAGAAATCCGTAGGCAAAATTATGCAGAAATCGCAGGCCAATATCTGATGGATCGATCATCGACCCAAGAACGTCGATCGATCGACCCATTTCTTTAATCGATCGACTCCCCTGCAATTTTTTAATTATTTTTCCTTTTAAGTTTCAATCGAACCCCAACTTTTAAGAACCCTTAATATTGATTAATTGAATATAATAGGACTTAAGGAAGGTCAGTAGGGTTATACTTAAGGCATGAAAAGTATCATTATCTATGGGATTGAATGGGGAGATTTACGAGTGTTTTTCAAATGCGTTACGATTGGAAATTTTATGGATTGATAAATGATGACTTAGGGTTAATACCAGCAGTAGGGGACACTATAATACTAAATTCACCTAAGGAATAATTGGGTGAATTCGTAAACCTTTGGGATATGAAAAGGTACTTGAATTTATATGACGAGAGTTATGGCGTTAATTAAATTTACGTATGATATACGGGTTATAAATACAACGTGTGAGATTTGTAATATGGGATGTGGGTATACCAATCTTGAACGTATAAATACTTAGGTTGTGTGAATACTTATTGTATGGATTTTTATGTGTATGACATACCTATCATACTTGCTATCACTGGGAGGTCTTGAAGGGGACAATCTTGTCTTGAGGAGCCCTTCGGGAGGATTATAGATTGGTACCTCAGAGCATGGGATCAAAGGAGGACCTATCTGTGAGTGGATAAGCTTAGGTTATATGGGTGCGTAGGTATATGCATAGCCCATTACACCGTGGTCCATGTTCGCCTCTAGTTTGTGTGTGATTTGTTTTATTACGATTCCTGAGAGATTCGAAATCGATAGTCCTTATTATATAGGTGAGGTATCGGCCAGGACTTGATAGCAGAGTATGTACGCACCGTTAGTTTCGCCTATGTGGGATGCGATATTTGTATATAGTATATATATATATATATATACATGTGTTTATTCTATTGTGTTGCTTAGTAGAACATGATGATGATGATGCCAAAATATATTAAGTGCGTGAAAACTCAAGGGATTAATGAGATATTTGAATTCGATTAATTAATATTGAAAATGCAAGAATGTATTATTCGGGTGATACGAGTGGGCACAATATCTTAGGCATTATAGTAAGAGACTTGATTCAAACTAGTTAAGTGGTATAGTGTAACTAGGATGGGTTAGGAGAATGCGTTAGGCGTGCACAATAGTTGAGAGGTAAGAATCTCAAGTGATAGTCCGTGACTAACATGTGTATAATATTTATTGTTTAATGCAATTTAAACACTTGTTGTTTTAAAACTATTTTCAACTCGGACTCTGACCCGTTTCTTGCAAACCTCTTCCTTCTCTCTCTCTCTCTCTCTCTCTCTCTCTCTCTATATATATATATATATATATATATATATATATATATATATATATATATATATTACATCAAGTGCCCGGCCACAGGGACACCAAGCTTGGAGTTCCCATCAGTTGACGTATCGTAGCTGTTGTGAAAGTTACAGGACCTTGGTATTAGACGCCTCCACTTATCCTTGACTCATTCGGAGCACTTTATATCAGTCAGGGCATGTTGCCCATTCTTGTTTAAGAGATTGTTACTTCAGATATTTGTTTTTCTTTCAGTGATTAAACTTTATTTCATATCATACTATTGTAGTGGGATTTTATTCGGAATGTGTTTACTCCAGACTCAGTTAATTCATTTTGTCAATTCATTTCCTATGAGATTGTATTGTATGATGAATGTTTATATATTCATTTATTTGGTTGTTTGTTAGTTCAAAATAAAATCTGACATTAGGCTTTTTAAATATTAGGTGGTTAGTATTTAATAAAAAGTTTTTCGACAGTGATGCAAATGCTGATACAACTGGATATTCTGTTTTAAATTGAATAAATGACTGGTCACCCGGTAATTAATTAGGCGGGGCGTCACATAAGTGCTCCTTATATCCTAACGAGGAATCGATGAATATAAGGAATAAGCATTCAAATCACTCGAGAAGTGATGAACCAAATCTCCTCATATGGAACCTACCAAGTTAGCATTTTTCCACAAGTGTCCAATATATGTCAAGGAATACAAGAATAATTAATGATGGAAGTTGTAGTATGTGAAAAACAATAAAAAGGAACTCGTACATAAGAGAAATAAGCTAGCAATCATAGCAATCCAAGTTTGTGCTTCCATAATAAAACACCTATCCTCCTCTTTCGTCATGGGCGTGGGCAAGGATGACTCGCTAATCAACGTTATATTATGTATTTTTTTTCATTTTCTGCATAGCACTCTAGGACAATTGGTAAATTGTCTGATTGTAGAAAATAATCTCCTACACTTGTGTTTCCTACATTACAAATCTTGAGGTATTGATGTAAGACTCCCGCTGCCGACAGATGTCCCATGACTCGTTTCGTGAACAGCTATGTCCGAGAATGAATGGATTGTGATTTTCACACCAACACATCTTGTTTCATAATTATTAATAAGTGCTCTCGGAAAGTATAAATTTTACAATAATCCAACATGTAAAATAATAGTTGTAGAAATTTAAAATTTGTATAAGATCAAGTTAAAGTAACATTGTATAACGATAATTCATTCACAAAAATCTTTACACAGCGCCAAATTAACAAGGCCAATTACTGCACAACCATTTTACACAGGTGTATAGTTTACATTAAACACACTTTTGCCCTTCCATTAAAGATGGCCTGTAAATTTTGCATCAAAACAATTTTTACACTACTTTATTTTACATGTATGGTTATTTTATATGATTGAAAAACATTTGTTAAGATCTATCTAATAAGATTTATATTTCATATTAGATTATTTGAAAAATGATCTTGATAACTTGTGCCCTAAGAATACATACTTGAAACTAAAAAATAACAATGACAAAGTTCCGATATATAGTTAATAGGGCAGACATACATTTTACGTGTGTTTGCATCTCATTAGTTTTGTCTAACTTTTAGATATAAAATTGAAAAGGAACCATTTAAATATAAAATAAAATTGGGTATACTGTGAGTGAGGGCATCAAACTTGGATTCGAAGTCTCCAACCCAACTGCTTGAGCACGTTTGGTTGGGTATTTTGTGACCGGTGGTCCTCTTTCTATTTGTGGTCCCACACCTATTGATAAGTGGCCAGCTCTGTTCCCAAGTCTGTATAGCACCTAATGTTCCATATCTTCACAGGTTTTGGAACTTCCCTCCCGACTTGGAATCCAGCTCTTTATCATTCAATAGTGATCCCATTCACACTGTCTATACAAGGAAATGATCATTTTAATTCCACAAAGAAATATTCTTCACTTCACCCGTCAACCACTCACCCACTTTAATATGCCTTTAATGGTTTTTACAAGCAGTACACGTTATTCCCACCACCACCACCACCACCACCACCATTAATTAATTAACATTTCTGAATCCACCCCAACCACCATAAATTAGCATTTCTGAATATCAATGTATCAATCATGCTTACATTTATCCATCCTATAAAAGGAAATACTCTCAACAAAAGAAAAGTGAGGGGGTGTTAACTTTTAACTCCATTACATTTTACATTAACACTAAAACCCATTTTACAATAAGGAGAAACTCAGGCCCCATCATGCGGCAAGGGTTGAGCTGCCCTATTAATAAAAAGGTAGAAAAAAATGATGAAAAACTTGGGGAGTAAACACACTTGCCTCGTGGACTACAAAAATCTCGATAGAAGAATGGAAAATGAGGCATCAGTTACCAGCTAAGTAAAACCTATTTTGGCCAGTATGTAGGTTTGGTTCAACCGAACAAGATTTGTTTTATCACATTCTGTCCATACGCTTGGAGATGACTTGAGAGAGAGAGAGAGAGAGAGAGAGAGAGTATTCACAAGAAAAGAAAAGGGGGGTGGGGGAGGAGGGTTAGGAAAGATTTGGATGGAGAGGGAAGGTAAAAAATGTAATAGTAATAACCATTGCGTTCTCTAATATGAGAGCCCTGTAATCCAAACAGGACCACAGTTACAATTTAGTTTATAACATAATGGCATTAACAACAATCCCCTAATCTAAATGCAAGAAAAGGAGAAAACAAACTAGTAATACAAACTAAAGAAGGCATTGTTATGGCTCCTTTTATGCATTTTTCTTACCACCCTAATGTTAATCTTTTCAATTTTTTTGTTTCTAAATATTCTATTCACAAGCCAATTTGGTGTCAAAGCTGCTCAAGCAGATGGCAAAAGCCTGAAAGGCCGATAGCGGATAGCGATAGTCCATGGTAAACATATCTTTCCCAACCTTGCCAAATTGCAGGATGACTTTGTCATGCTCTGGTGGTGGGGCCGGCTGAGAAGCTTGGGATGCAGTGGCAGTGGCTGGTGGCGGTGTGGAGGCAATCAGCTGAAAGTTCTTCACAGAGGCAACAGTCACTCTTCCCCGAAAATTCAGGCACCAACACTGCAGCTGCTCGTGCCACCTCGGTGCCTTGTTTTTCAGAACCAAGGGCATTTTCGTCTTTTCTCCCTCATCAACACCGCACGAGAGGGCATTTACGGAAAATCGGGAGCTGGCGAACTCGGCTGAGCGGTCAAGTGACTTCGAGAAGGAGATGCTCCTGAATGAGTCCTCGAGGGAACGGGGCAGCAGCTCGGGCTGCCCGGGCACTGACCCACCCGAGTCGAGGGACGAGACAGGAATGGAGTGCATGATGCAGTGCATCCTCCTCGGGCCCCTCGTGCCTAGCACGTTCAGCTCGTACGCGATGTGGGCTATGTTATAGCTGCCCGTTGGGACCTTGGGGGACACTTTTTTGGAATAGAATCTTCGGCTTGATCGGCCTGGTGGGGGAATGTGGGAACAACTATGTGGAGGCTGTGTGTCGTAAATTATGAATTTCGTGCCAAGAAAATTAGATCTGCACAAGCCATATAGTTTGATAATTAATGAGCAAAAAACCCTATGTTATTCATAACAACAAATACATATTAGCTAAGTAAAAATGTCTAGCAAATGAAATTGAAGAAACAATTAGTGATCATTTGGTTAGAGTTTTTGTGCTTTCGAGGGAAACCTAAAATACTATATCTACACACCAATTTAGAACTCTAGGAAAGCCAAAAAAACTCTAAATCAGACGAACATTTGGTGCTCGTTGGGTTCAAGCTTTTATGGTTTCCACGAATCCCGAATTGGTAAATTAACATATGAAGTCTCATAACTCATGTAAAGAGTTTGAATCACGGAATACCAGTTATTAACACTCAAATTTTTCACGTGAATGTACAAATTTAGATTTCCGGAAACCACAACTCAAATCAAACGAGCACTTGAGGTATAGTGAATAAAAATCGTAACTATACATTTTGGGCAAAAAACCCCGAAGAACTATCTTGGATGCAAATGCATTAAAAAAAACTGGAACTTTGCATTTTGTTACAAAGGGCCCCAATATGTCCTCCTGGAATGTGCATATGGTTTTTGCATTAAAAATAATTAATAGGAGTTTCTGCTTTTCCCTCATTTTCCTCAAACATTTATCCTATCTAAGTTGGAGAAGAGAGAAGAAAAAATTAAACAAAGAATTGAAAATGATGCTGCTTCTTACCGAAGCTTTCCAATATAAGTGCTGCTTGATCTTGAAATATTATTAGCATCCATGGATATAACATACTCCGTGCAAGTAGTTCGGCGAGTCCTTTTTGCAGATAGAAGGAACTTTCCATTTTCAACCAGCAGAGCTGTAAAATATTGAGATGAGAGTTTTAGAAAAGAAAAAAGAAAAAGGAAAAGTCATTTGGAAGAACAATTGGCATAACTTATCATTACTCTTGCGTAAATGTAAAAGAACTCTAAATATCTGTGTTCTAAAAGGCACACCTAGGCTCCGGCCTAGGCACGCCTAGGTTTGAGGCTTGAGAGAAACGCATTGCCTACGCCTTATTCTTGGTAAAAGTCTCAAGGCGCACTTTTTTTTAAAATAAATATGCCTTGGTGAAATGATATCGCCATTTAAAGACTTTTTTTTTACAAATCCGACCAATATCTCGTCCAAAACAATCAAAATACACTTTATATATTGATTATGGAACATGAATATGAGAAAGATGGTTACCAAACATACGGATATATTTTCAAAATTCAAGGTATGTATTATTTTATTATATTATTAGCCTTAGAATAATTAAAATAATAAAAAAAGGAAAAACGCCTTTTTACGCCTAGGCTCCTAAGACTTGAGGCTTGCCCTCTACGCCTCGCGCCTTTTAGAACCTTGCTAAATATCATGTATCAGTAATGAAGAAAAAACTAAAAAGATCCTACAAACACAAGCCACGGGGTCATGATCGAAATAACCACACGCTCTTGATCAAAATAACCACACGCAAACTCCAAGTAATGGATGTTTCATCAGTTAAAACACGACATTCTTAAGCTTCTTATTCAAAATGCATTATAATTGTAGCAAGGATGAAGGTTCTTTACCTTTTTTTCTAAATGATGAGAATGTAGCCATGAGCAATTACACCTGTGGTATTAATCGTATATAGGAAACTCATCCGCATGCGTTTCTATATGGGGAAACTCATCTCATGGATACGTGATTGAACAATTACATGAATACACGTAATGCAAGCAATAGAATGAGTAAGCATTTCGGCGTGAAATGTAGTAGTACTTTTTTCACATCATGCAGCAGACCATAATCAAACATCAAAAATCAATTATTTGTTCTATTTTACAAAACTTACATGACCAAATAGACGATCACATACTAAAATAGATCATCAATTTCAGAATATTAGCATATGCAAAAAAATAATCCCAACTAACACATCATATATTTGATCCTACCATATATTTGAAAGAAAAAAAACTGCTCACCAGGGCTAAGACACAAGTAGAGGTGGTACGTTAAATTAGATTTATCCCTCTTGATAAAGCACTGAATAGTTCCATCGCGAGGTCCTGGCTGAAAATGCAATGGCTAAACTAGTTAGCAATTATTTCCCTAATACCAAGAAATAATTCAATCTACTATTTCAATGCAAAAACAAAAGTCAAATTGGGATTTTTTTTTTTACTAAACTAAACTCTTCTCGATGATGCAATTTTGAGATACCCCATGTTTCACAATCAATAGACTCCCCCGATAGGTCTAATTATTATCAAGTTTGTTTTTTCTTTTACTAGTGCAATATTTCGACCTACCCCCTACAATTTGGAGGGGTTAAGTCTGATGATTATGAAAAGGGACATCTAGAATTTTGAGAAAACCCTTTTGAGAACACATACAAAATCTGGGCTAATCTTGTAGCTGAATGATATAACATAGAGAGAATGTTTTACTTGAACTAGTCCCATTATGTATTGAAGAGAAAAAACACACACACGGTGAGAGCTACCTGCTTGAGGGAGACTGGAAAAGTAAGCTTCCCACAGAACTCAGGACTTGTAACGATGTCTTTGCACATACTCCTCCACGACCTACAAACGCAAGAGCAAGCAACAACGTACTGCCGAGAAGGCCACGTACTCTCACTCTCCTCCAGCCTCTTAATCACATCGCTAAGTAGCTCAGGAGGGAGGTTAGCCCAACGACTGCTTTGAATTACCACCGGCTGGTCATCCAATTCGTGAAACAAACCGTGTGATTTTCCTCTGTGATGACCGTGCAACCTCACATCAAAACTCCGCCTTGATAAGCTCCCCATACCATCTCTTACATCCCGAACTATACTTCTGAACGACATTTAATACCAAACTTATAGGTTGCACTCGAATCTCTCTCTCTCTCTCTCTCTCTCTCTCTTATATAAATTACGATTCCACTTGATATGTGAATATGGCTGCAAAAAGAAAAATGCTAAATCAAGTTTATGTGAGAATAATCAATAGTCAAGAAAAAACAAGAAGTGAGAAAAGGCACCCAAAGGAAAAAGAGATGATTAGAAAAAGACAGCCTCACATGGACCTTAAAGTATACCAAATTGCAAAACTTTATCGCACACACCTTTTATAGGTATTTAAAACAAACTTTCAACATAAAGTTAACTTAATTCTTTAATCTTAGTAAAAAATAAAACCTTACAAACATAACCAGCAAATAGTCATAGGGTTAGAATTTCTCTCTACACATACACATTTATACACAACACATTATAAAAATTCAATTAAAAATCTAGGGTTCGCTGGGTTTTAGCATACCTAAATCTAGACTTGAGGTTAGCTAGAAATATCTCACAAAAGAATCTTAAGAAAATAATATTCATATCAGATTTATTGAACAAACTGATCCTGTATAGGAAAAACCTTTCTATGTAGGACTCTATACAAATTTAGTTCTTCCTATAGTATTTATGACCCTATAAAGTTACACTTTTCTATGTAGGACTTCCAATTTGTCAGTAGATTGTCTAAAATTATAACAAAACATAGTTTAGCAAACTCACACAAGATGCCTCTAATGGAAAAAAGAGACCCAGTAGATTAACCTGCTAAAACCTTTAAGCTGATCAAAACACTATACCATATATATTTAAAAGATTAGGAGAAAAGAAGAATATGGGGGATTTATTTTGTACCTGAGAGTTAGAGTTAAAGAAAATCTGAAAGGCAAACAATTGTAGCAGAAATTTTCAGACAACTTTTTAACATAGAAGCAGATGAGAGAAAAAGAAGAAATGGGTCAGACCGTGACACACACATACATACATATGAGCTACTTTTTCTCTCATCCCAACATTAAATGTAGCTCAACCGAACCGGAGAAAGAAGCAAAGAAAGTCTCTGCGGTTTTTTATTACTCCCATTTGGTATTTTTATATACCTTATTATTGATAAATAATGCTATTATAATTCCCACTACCTGACCAAAACGGGCTACATAGAGACGACCACAAACGGCCTTTGACATTCGTGTTGATGAAGAACAACGTGTCGGGGTTATGTTGAATTAAAGAAATGCTGCGAGTAAGTATCCATATCCGCCAAGTATTTAAATAATTTTATGGATTATTTGATTTTAGTATATATAAAGAAAGTGTCAAAATAATCCTACTTTATCACATTTTTTGTCAAAAAAATTTTGAGATCGATCCACAATATTCAAAAATTTCATAAATCGAATCACTGTATAAAATCAATTTGGAATATTTGATTATCGTCACAGTCGTTGACGTTCTCGTTTCGTATGCGATAAAGTTTGATGTCCTAAGTGTAAGATTGTTATTTTTTGTGGAATGTTAAGTTGCATAAGAATGAAAATCTCAATGAAATCCATATATCTCATTGGTGGGAAAGTAGATGAAATCAAAATTCATCAAATATAGTGAGATCATTACTTTTATCATGTAAATACTTATAATATTTTTAAGTGAAGATAAAAACGCACATAAAAATATTAAATTATAAAAACCACGCGTACAATCTAAATGTTTATTTTGTGAAGATAATTGCATTATACTGGTTTGAATTAGATTTATAATTGTACAAATTTTATTTAGACATTTTTTTTACTCATATGCAATAATTGGTTTAACTTACTCTACAATACACATATCAACAATAAATAACTATAATTGTTAAATATTTAAAAAAATTTAAAACAACACATTTGGGTTTATACAGTTATATATACTTAAGTGTGTAGTTGTGTTTTATAACATGTCAAAAATATATCAATTTAATGTATGTATATTTGTATAGTATTAAAATTGTTAAAAGGTAATATTAGTAATTATTGTACATTCTCATGTCACTTTCATTGCATGAACCAAATACTAAATTTCGATTCCTAATAGGAACTTATTAGTTAATCAAGCACGGCGAAAGGATTCAAAATCCTTGTAAAATGTTTCTTGTCAACCATTTTTTCGATAATCACAATTAATCCAAAATATTATTGTATACCAAATCAGTCTAATATTGTGGATATAGACTTTCTTATAAAAACATATTTGATTCTTTTAACATTAGGCCTGTTTTTTAGCGCCTTTGAGAATTTCTTTCCAAATTTAACTTTGTATGTTATGTTTCATTACAAGTATACCTAACAAAATAAAAAAGTAAAAATGTAAAATAAAAACTCAAACTTTCCCTCTCTCTTATCCATATCTCTTCCTCCCTCCCAATTTATGCTCTCTACCTCTAACTTACTCTCCCTTTTTGTTAGCCCTTAATCTCTTCAACTTACTCCTACTATATTAGAGGTGTTGATTTTAAAAGAAGAAAGTGCAAAGATTAGGAGAGAGCAAGATAAATTAGACCCAACTGAATTTTCTTTGGTGCTATAACAGTGGATCAGAGTCTTGATGAATTTCATCTCCCGTAATATCATTATTTTTTATCTTTTTATTAATTTTTTGCATTTTCCATAAAGTATATGCATTTTTTTTAAAAAATTAAAAAGTCATCAATTACGTGCATTGAGTGATTTGTAAATAAAATTCAATATAATAAAAAAAATAAGTTAAAGGGGATATCCAATAAAATTATTTTTAAAAAATTGATTTTAAAGGAGGAAGAACCAGTCAGTCAATCGGGTACTGCACTTGTCCAATGCAACATGAATTTACTCTTATAATCAGTCGTTTACCTACCAATTTGTAGAGAGCATGATGAAGTTGATCGACCTTGACGTCAAGGTCGATCCATAAATTCTAAGATAAGAACAAGCACCTAATAATTAATGAAGAACCAAATCAATACATAACTGTTCACCTATATAGATAAGCATCGTTGCAACACAATTACCGAAAAAGGGGTAGAGCATAGTGCCAACAAACTCCGAAGCCTAAGGAAAACACTTAAACATATAAAAGAACACAATTTATGAGTGGTGTTTATTGATCACTATTGCAACCTATGGATTGGCGCTCAACTAATAGTTTTAGCACCCAAGTTTGATATTGGATAAAAGATTCGTCACATATTTCTCCCATAGACGTTGGTAATGTGGCATCCTTTATTTTCATATATAGGGTAGCCAGTTCCATGTACAATCCACAAGGACTATCGAACAATTATATATTTATTTTAAGCGTGTGAGATAAATAAACAGGAAAGATAAATGATCCAATAACTAAATGATTAAATCAAAATCATCAATTGAATAACTAATAATGTCAACATATAGCTCAATTCCACAGCATAATAAATTTCCAATAAGATAAATAAAATGCATAATGTGTCACCCAACATGGTTCATACATAAACTTTCTCATAAGGAAAAAAAATATAAAAATAAATGGGGGGTGAAACTCCTGACACCTACATAGATGATAAATGAAACAAAAGAACTGAAACGGAGTTGAACGTTGCTACAATCTCAACTCTGAAAGTGTTGATGCCTCTAACATAAAATGTTTCAACGCAAAAGGGTTTAGGGTTTAGGGATCATGGTAAGAACTTCCTATGTGATACCAATCACATTGTTTGTATCATAATAATAAAGTCATGATGTTCTTACAACGATTTAATTATGTGAAAATCTCAACCCATAACATTAACTATGGTTATCCCAACCGACCCATCCTATCGTGCCTCATTATGTTATTACGGTTCTTATATAAATAACGAAATGAAGGAAATAAAGCTACATTAGTCATCCTAACTGATGCGATGAGGAATATGTGTGTTACGTGTATACCTATGGCCCAAGTGCAAGTCGATCACTTAAGTAATACCTGGTAAGTCGGGGTCGAATCCTCAGGGATTAGGACGTAGAACGTTTTGATGACAGTGGGATTGACTTTTAAGATCGAGGTATCGACTCACGAAAGAAAAAAAAAAGATGATTTTTGTTTCGAAAATTTCTATTTAACTATGAAAATTAAGCTAACATGTGAAATTTAATCTAATGAAAAAGAAAATATAAAAAAAAAATTATTTTGAAAAAATGGAGTTGGGATCCAATCCACCAAACTGTAGGAATTTTTCGCTAAATATAGAATTCTCGAAAACTATATAATTAATTAGATGAAAAACATAAAGTAATTCGAAGCACTAAATATGTGAGGGTGTTAATCCACACAATATTTAGTGAACAAATAAATTTACGTGAATGATAGAATTATCAATACGTATATTGTATTCTCAAATACTCTGGTTGCCGTTGACAAACGGAGTTAAGAGATCTACGATATTAGTCCCAATAAAACTATCAAACTTTAAGAATTAACTATACAATTATGTCGAGTTTTATATCTGACTTCAAGAACCTAGGTTGGGTTCATGTTCTCTAACTCACGATGAGTTTAGTTAGGCATAGAATTAATCTCTATACAAATAAACATTATAGTGTAAGCAAATATGATGAAATAATAAGAAAGATGATAAGAACTAATGTTACCAAGATTGAAGGACACAATAGCATGCAAAAAAAAACACCAATTGAAGAAAAATCGGAAAAGATTTGATCTTCTATTGAATTTATAATAAAAAGCATGTAAGTTCTTCTCCAATTTGTTCTCCATCCTAAGTTGCCTAAAATCTCTCTCACTATGTTCCTAAGACTCCTAATGGCCTAATACGTGTGCCAAAATTCGTCCAAAGTGGCCTAGATAGACTTAAATTATTCTAGCAAAAATCTAGTAAGAGATAAAAAAATCCACCTGGGACTGAACCCATTGACTGAACCGAACCCATGATCGAACCCATAAGGGAGAACCGGTTTGGTCGGAATCTTTGCCTCAGCTTTTCTAATTTCTTCTTAGTTGCAGTTTTCCCCCTGAATTTCTTCTCAACTTTAAATGGCCATAACTTATTCATCGTAGCTCAGATTGAGATGCCGTTTTTTTCGGTATTCTTGTAACTTCAAGCTCTTCAACTTTTCTATTGGCTCCTCTTCCAAATTATGGTTGACAAATTACCAATTTTTCCTTGACTTTTCTTTCTCGCAATTCTTTCACTGTTTTGACTTTTTTCATCTCTTCCACTTGCACGATTTACTTGTAAAATATAAGAGAAATACAAAAAATACGAAATACTCACCATAAAAGTTAGTAGCACAAATATGAAATAAATTCGGATTAAATGCAATGTTCGGGATTGTAAAAATATCGAAATTAAGGAGATAAATATGGAATATTTAGGCCTAATCATATTGTGACACCCCGCCTAATTAAATACCGGGCGATCACTCTTGTACAAAATTAAAACAGGAGTCTCATATGTTTTATTCTCAGCATCACTATCGAAAACTAAATTAATTACTAATAACCTATTAGGCTGGCATCAAAATTTTATCTAACTAATCTTTTTAACCAAACCAATTAATATCAAACATCCACAATAGTTATAAATAGAACTGAATGAAATAAAATAATCGAACACTCGGTTTAACATTACACAACCAAAGTGAATGGCCACATTAAAAGGTAGTAAAAGAATAAATAAATGCGTTTGGGTTATTAGACCGAATGTTTATATAGTACCTCCTAGCTAGATTACAAGGATAGAAGCGTCTATAGTAAACCTGCATGCATTCACAGCTGCTGCAGCACACGTCTGACTCAAAAGAATCATCATCCAGGCATCCCTGTGTCTGGACACCTATATATATAACATATAGCAAGAGGGGAAAAATAGATAAACGGGTCAGAGCCCGAGTGGTGAAAATATTTTGCAAGTGCATAAATATTATATTTATGAAAACATGGTCTATCTCATATTGAAATTGGTATCGCACTCCCATGAGATACCCCTCACCCCTCTTTTAATGGTGCACACATATTGCATCCCTCTAAACAACCTAGTCAAGCTACCCTGCCTAACTAAACTTGTCACCCCCAAACTCTTAAAGTCCTAAGTAACCCGAGTACTAAGGGGCTAAATTTCTCCCCAATCTCAATACTGTGCCGTGTTCGTACGTGGGGTGTCTCGCGAAGTGAAATCCAAACAAGGACCCCCCCCCCCCCCCGATACACTACTACTTGGCAATGTCGATCGTCGAGATCCATTAGGCCCCCAGTACATAACACACACACACACATATATATATATATGTACATACATACATACATACATACATACTCATATACTTATATATATTATCACACTCACTCTCATATACATATCACAATATACATTCGGATAGAATCTCCCGAAATGAGATTTAATTTATATTCATTTTTATCTCTTTACTCTAGTTAGAGATATATATATATATATATTCTTGTTTGTAATACCCCGTAATTCTGAATGTTCTATTTAATTAAATTAGAGAATCAAATGAGAAAATACGATTTTATTTAAATTACGTATGTGGAGTAATTTAATGAGATTTATCAAAAATAGTAATTTTAGAATATTAATCGAGAGATAGATACCGATTTATATTGCCTCATTATATTTACTTAGTGCGAGTGGTAAATAGTTACCTAACGCGTGTAGACCATGTTGGGGTGAGAACGAGTAATATTTTTAAGTGACTTAAATGATAATTTAGAGGTCATAGATGAGTCCGGAAGGGTCAAATTAGTCAAAATAGTATACCCGGGGGTACTAGTTGACTCTCGGGGTAATTTTAGACTAAACCGAGACCGTTCGGGAGCATTTTGGTCTTTTAACTTGAGAGGGTATGAAGACCTACGAATTTGAGAGCTTTTTATCAGCCGTAGGAAATAGGTATTAGGGTTAGAACACTCATGACAACACCAATACCATTAGAGAGAAGAGAGACACAACTTTCTAAGGCAAAAGAGAGAAGTGGGAAGGATTCAAAGGAGGTTTTCACTATAAACTTGTTGGGGAAGAAGGATTGAAGGATGAAGATCATCAATCATCAACAACAACCATGAAATCAGTCCCTACTGATCATAAGGCAAGTTATTTATTGCAAAAATTATAAAGTTATAATACCCATGTGTAGGGTTCTTGAGTAGTTTTGTTAAATCAAATCTTGATAGGAGAATGATGATATTTATACATGTTGGGATAGGATTCGTATGTAGAATGATTTAACATATAGAGGATTAATAATCAGAGTAGACTTGATGATTATTTCAGAATAAAATCTGGGTTTTGAATGCATATATGGGAAGAACACCATAACTAGGGTTTTAAGAAATTCTGGGTTTAATTCACTACTTCTTTAAAGGAATTGGGGTTTTAATGTATTTGACACGTTAGAAATTATCCTAGTATATGTGGAAACATGTTAGGATCATTGGGTCAAAGTTTGGTGGACTATAATGGAGTTTGGAGCTTTGTTAATGCAGGAAAAGGTTAACGAAGAAGATGAACTGCGTCTGTCTCTGTTCAATCGATCGATCGATCACGAATTATCGATCGATCGACTAGGTAGATCGATCGAACCCAGCAGTCGATCAATCGAGGCAAGCTGTTTTTCCTGAATTTTTCGTGTTTAAGTCTTCGTTGATTTTTGGGAATGAATGAGTATCCTAGGGTTTATAATATACTTATATGGGAGTGAGAATGAGACCAGTAGGTGTATTGTTGAGGTCCGATAAGGCCATTGGGTGTAGGGCTTGGATTACGGACCGACGAGAATAATCTGATTTAGTAGAGTATCGGGGACTTCAGAATTGAGTTACGAGGCGAAGTAAATTCAATTTAAGTAATAGACCAGTAGGGTAAGTAATAACTACTGAAATTATATGTAAAGGGGTAACGAGGAGTTGTGTGAATACTCAAATAAATGCGATTAATGAGATAAATCGTAAAGAGAATATTGTACGATAAATATAAGAGATTTAAAATATTACGTACGTATATAATTAATAGGTCGGGCGTGTACCTACTGAATTATGTGATCTTTTAGGTCGAGAGATTTATACCTAAAGTAACTATGTTAGGGTCGATGTGATATTCCGAACTAACATAGTGTTATTATATGTTTGGGGTCGATGTAAAATGCCGAACCAAACCTTTGAACTGGTGGCGGGATGAAAGAGTCTGAGCCAGCATTTGTGTATATAAATAATTGGGGTCGATGTATCATTCCGAACCAATTCTTACTTGGGGTCGATGAATCATTCCGAACCAAGAGTTCTTTATTTGTGTATATAAATAATTGGGGTCGATGTATCATTCCGAACCAATTCTTACTTGGGGTCGATGAGTCATTCCGAACCAAGAGTCATTTACGTGTGTAAAAAGGACAAGATAGTAATGACTGATATTTAGTATATATTGTGTGTAAAATATATACTTGATGATATTCTACATATGTGTATTAGTAGATTGATATATATTATGTATTTAAAGATACATACCGAACTGGTAAGTTAAGTAGTGAAACTTAATTACGAATCGTAACGTTAAATAGATAATATCTATTTAGTAATTTAAGTAGTGAAACTTAATTACAAATGTGGGAAGACAGAAATTATAATTATTGTAGAAATTTAGTAGTGAAACTAAATGAGAAGCTTTGAAACATAACATAGAGGAAATGTTACTTGTGTATTAATTAACCTTCGTGAGATGTTAATGTAATGAATGTACGGTGTGGGAAATATGAGAACTTAAGTATAGATAAGTTCAGATGATTACTTAGTCCTAGATAGCTTGGAAGATATGGCTAGGTAGGCTAAGTGTAGAACGTTAGGTGTGCATAAGAGATGAGGGGTGAGTAAACTCAAGAGAGTGTACGAGAACCTAACATGTGTAATCAGTAACCGCATTTTATATTGTGATAAATGCTTGCTAAATATTTTCAAAATATTTTGAGTACTAACTCTTGCTATAAAATATTTTCAAAACTTTTTAGCTGTCCAGTCATAGGGACGCCATGTATGATGATTTCCTTCCAGGGACTCGAAGCTGTAGCACAGTGGATGCTTACAGGATTTTGACTAGACGATATCTCTCATTCAGATCTAGTACATGATCTCACACTATTCTATGTATGGACTTGTGGTCCGGTATTAGTCTCAGATGTTAGTTTTAGACTAGTGGTTATTCTATTGTTGTTTGGGGATTTTTAGCCGATGGTTTATTCGGTAATACTTTTGTTATGTTGTACTTTTACTTTGTTGATTGGGTTATAGTACATGAATACTTTTACTTTGTTCCGCATGGTTGAATTATCTGTTTTAAGAAAGATAAAATTTGGCACCGGTCTAATTGTACTTAGGGGATTAGTAATTAAAAAGTTTTCGACAGTGATGCTAAGAATGAACCATTTGAGAAACATGTTTTAATTTAATAAAGGCCTGATCACCCGATGTTTAATTAGGCGGGGTGTCACAGATGGTATCAGAGCATCAGGTTCTAGTGTCCATATGATAATGTACGGCTTACTACGTTTTCAGCGCATCGTTTGATTGATATAGAGCCCTATCTTTGGATTGTTGTACTCCTCTACGTACGTAGTTTACGTTCTCCTTCTATTTAGTAGATGTAGTGTTATATATACGAGTTCGACTGGGCAGGGTACGTCAAACATGGCGGTAGGACCAGCATTGGCGTTGGAAGGACTGCAGGAGGGAGGAGCTCGACACGAAGCATGGAGTGTTCGAAGATGGTAATCATAGGAGAGATGACCGTTGCCAAGGTCACTCCTAGTATGTAATGGGAATAGATGCTGTAAGGGTTGTTGAGGCATAGCAGACATTTCCAAGTGCCGCGACGGCAAGGGGGGGATGCTAATCTAGACCCGCCCAATGCAGTGATAGTGGGAGGGGGTCTGAAGAAATTTTTGATGAGAACGAGCCGTAAAATGTAATAAAACGGCCAATGTGCATGGTAACCAAGGGGAGTATAATGTGAAGAGGTTTTGGCATTTAGGGATAGAGTAGAAATACCCAGAAGTGAAAATTTGAGTAAAATTTTTAAGGCAACGTGGCGGGGATACCAGTCACCACATCCGGACCGAAGGTCCATATACAAATAGAGGGACCTTACGTATTGTTTAATCGCAAAGTTCTCCAATGATGATTCAGAATCTAAGTGAATGGAAATATCTGAACCCATCACGTGAAAGCCTGGTAGAGGCCAATCATGAGAAAGAAATTTATCCATTGAAGTGAACTTGTTCCGATGTGATAAGTATAAGGGAAAAAGAGCCCTTGAGAGAATGGACTCTCGAGTTGTAGTTCGCAATTTTGGTAAAACTCTTCTTGGACGACTTATGTATATGAAGACAGTATGGTACTTCTTACAAGGTTGAGGTAAATGCTCATAGGTGGGCGGAGCTAAGAGAGTTTAAGGATTTAGTCAAAGAGTATGACTGAAAGTGATGGGGCTAGTGCAAGCCACAAGTGGAAACCCACTAGGGGATTTAATGATTAGATTCTAAGTCGGGACTATTAAGTCCCATATTGCGTTCCTCTTGGTAAGCAGAACTAAGGGAACCAGAATGATAGTGTTCAGAATCGAGACTACCAAGTCCGAGAGGAGGGATACCCAAACCGGTCAGTATGGCCTGGAGTAAGGGGATTTTTGAAAAGATGTCTAGTGTGGGTTGTAGGGCCACGCGTTTCATTTTAGCTTGAAGTTATTTGAGGAAATAATAACTCCGATATGTTTTGCATTCTGGAGAGGACAAGCGTGTTATGTCCGAAAACCATCTGAACCACCAGAGTGATGGACAAGGAAGTATATGGGTTTTAGCCTCGAGTGAATGGGGTATATGACGATGCCCCACCTGAAAGAGGGTCGAGTTGTCATTATTCATCAATATGTGAGAGACTTCAAAGATTATGAACGTCTCAGAGTAATTGATTCCGGTGTGTGGGAACCTAAATGATGTGAGTCAAGGTATGTCGTATGACCGCTGAGCGGAGAGATCGAGCTCGCTGTTGTAATTAGTGCTAAGGACTTAGTGATAGTATAAGCACGATGTCACTTGACTCCTTTAGAAATATTGGAATATGGTTGCACATATTTTTGAGGAATGGAATTTGGGTATCTCGACTATGTGTTGTTCCGACAATGCTCAGTAAGAATGCATGGGGAGAAGACCCTTGTTTAAGTTGGGTTGCGAAAGGGGATACAACTAAATTTTTATGCACGTCAGGAGAAGAGACTTTATTAGATGCTAGGGCATCAGTGGAGCCGGTAGTGTTGTGGAGAAACACTGAAAGGCTTACTTCACCACGAAGGGATAAGTGGGACTTTGTGGGCAAGGATTTAATTTTTGGTCTACAGGGGATTGAGAATACCACCAAGATTGTAGTCACGTCGTGTAGACTAGGCTAGAGTTGAGGAAAAGCTTGTTACGGGTGCGACATTTGCAATGTTTTTGCAAATGTGAACGGAGAAAAGGGTGTATGGGCGCCCTAGTCAATTGGCTTTCTTAGACATCCGAGATAAAGGGATGCGGAAAATTATTTTTTGTACGTCGGTGGGGAAGTTATGAGGCAAGTTGTATCGACGAAATGGATTGAACATCGTGAGAGATAGACGATGATCCAAGCTTATGTGCTGAGAGAGCCAGCACACCCTATGGGATAAGAATCAGTGGGAAGTCGTTCTAAGGTTATCTCTTGATATGGGAGACCTAATTATTGTGAAGAAGTAACGCAAGATGCTACTTGACTCAGTGTTGAGAATGACTTACGCGTTACTAAAATGTTGATTCTTATAAAGTAACCAACCCCAAAAAGTGCGCCAATTACGAAGGGTGCACGGATGGTAGAGTATAATATACCCGGAGATAAAGGGAGAATAGAGTACCACTTGAGGAAAGATGACGTAAGTGGGAAGAGTGTTGAGGAAGAGACATAGTGAGATTGTCTCCAGACGCACCACTAGTTGATAGAGAAAGATAGACTCGAAATGAGCAACCGGAATGTAGTAGTGAATCTACGTTTCCAATGATGGAAAGAGGAGACAGACTTATAAATTATTAATGGGCTGAGAACATCATAATTAAACCAACATTTCACCGGGGTAGCGGAATGGGGTGATCGGAATGGATTAATATATAGTTGAAAAGGGAGAGTGCACAAGTACACGGTGCCGCTCTACATGATTATGAATCGGGATGGAATCCTAAAATCCCACCCTGTGAGATATGGTCGAGGAGGAATAGAGATGAAGTTTTATTTTGAGTATGCTGTGTTGCCTACGACTCAATGTTAGTGAGAAAGGATGATAATACGCCCTTACGATAATGGAATTTTAGAGAAACCCACTAATAAATTCATAGGTTGAATACCTATATGAGCATATTTGTAGGTAGTGCTAGACTGCCTATATGGACTGTACATAAGGTTTAGGTCCTTGGATACCTATTAAGAACTTATGTGTACTTTGAGGTGTGGTTCGAGGAGACATTTCGAACTTTTAGTCCTTAACGCGTGATATGAAGACATTCTATTGGGATATGATATTTTAGAATATAAGAAGTGTGAAATATGTGGCTCACAAATTGTCTACTCTTGTACGATGAGATATATATACTTATATTGTGCTCGAAGTATGATTCCGAGGCAATATAACCAATCACTATTGGTGATCGAGGTGGGATTCCGAGCCAATAACCCCAAAAGTGTTATAAAAGGGGGGTGATTATAAAATAAGTGTTGATAGTATATGTTATTTGTAATATATATATACCTTATGATTTCCTGCTTATGTGCGATAATAAGTATGCTTAAATTCTGTATTGGGGTCGATGATGTTCCAGACCAATACGTGAAGGATCGATGATTTTTCCGAACCAAATCGATGATAAATTTGGTATCGACGGAAGGATTTGAACCAACAGATGCATTAAATTTACTTTGGGGTCGAGGGATTTAGGGACCAATGTAAATGATAGGATTACTGGGGCCGATGATTTTACCAAACCAATTTCCCTTATAGTATATATATTGTGTGTGAAATATATACCTTATAATATTCTACTTATGAGTGATAGTAGACACATAGATGTTATATATAGAGATATACATCAAAAGGGTAAATTAAGTAAGGAGAAACTTAATTTCAAGAGTTAACGTCAGATTGGGAAAAATCTATGGCAAAATTAAGTAGTGAGACTTAATTATGATATATGCTGCATGGGTAACATGCGATAAGAGTTTATAATAAAGAAAGGCATGTACTTGGGGCGACCGTTAGGATGATATGATTTGATTTTGGGTATTAGAGGATGAAGTGATGTTTAAGGTCCTCAGTCTTAATACTAGCCTTATCCTAATTTCGAGGAAAAAATTTCTTTGTAAGGGGGGAAGAATGTAATACCCCGTAATTATGAATGTTCTATTTAATTAAATTAGAGAATAAAATGAGAAAATACGGTTTTATTTAAATTACGTATGTGGAGTAATTTAATGAGATTTATCAAAAATTATAATTTTGGAATATAAATCGAGAGATAGATATCGATTTATATTGCCTCATTATATTTACTTAGTGCGAGTGGTAAATAGTTACCTAACGCGTGTAGACCGTGTTGGGGTGAGAACGAGTAATATTTTTAAGTGACTCAAATGATAATTTAGAGGCCATAGATGAGTCCGGAAGGGTCAAATTAGTTAAAATAGTATACCCGGGGGTACTAGTTGAGTCTCGGGGTAATTTTAGACTAAACCGAGACCGTTTGGGGGCATTTTGGTCTTTTAACTTGAGAGGGTATGAAGACCTACGAATTTGAGAGCTTTTTATCAGCCGTAGGAAAGAGGTATTAGGGTTAGAACACCCATGACAACACCAATACCATTAGAGAGAAGAGAGACACAACTTTCTAAGGCAAAAGAGAGAAGTGGGAAGGATTCAAAGGAGATTTTGACTATAAACTTGTTGGGGAAGAAGGATTGAAGGATGAAGATCATCAATCATCAACAACAACCACGAAATCAGTCCCTACTGATCATAAGGCAAGTTATTTATTGCAAAAATTATAAAGTTATAATACCCATGTGTAGGGTTCTTGAGTAGTTTTGTTAAATCAAATCTTGATAGGAGAATGATGATATTTATACATGTTGGGATAGGATTCGTATGTAGAATGATTTAACATATAGAGGATTAATAATCAGAGTAGACTTGATGATTATTTCAGAATAAAATCTGGGTTTTGAATGCATATATGGGAAGAACACCATAACTAGGGTTTTAAGAAATTCTGGGTTTAATTCACTACTTCTTTAAAGGAATTGGGGTTTTAATGTATTTGACACGTTAGAAATTATCCTAGTATATGTGGAAACATGTTAGGATCATTGGGTCGAAGTTTGGTGGACTATAATGGAGTTTGGAGCTTTGTTAATGCAGGAAAAGGTTAACGAAGAAGATGAACTGCGTCTGTCTCTGTTCAATCGATCGATCGATCACGAATTATCGATCGATCGACTAGGTAGATCGATCGAACCCAGCAGTCGATCGATCGAGGCAAGCTGTTTTTCCTGAATTTTTCGTGTTTAAGTCTTCGTTGATTTTTGGGAATGAATGAGTATCCTAGGGTTTATAATATACTTATATGGGAGTGAGAATGAGACCAGTAGGTGTATTGTTGAGGTCCGATAAGGCCATTGGGTGTAGGGCTTGGATTACGGACCGACGAGAATAATCTGATTTAGTAGAGTATCGGGGACTTCAGAATTGAGTTACGAGGCGAAGTAAATTCAATTTAAGTAATAGACCAGTAGGGTAAGTAATAACTACTGAAATTATATGTAAAGGGGTAACGAGGAGTTGTGTGAATACTCAAATAAATGCGATTAATGAGATAAATCGTAAAGAGAATATTGTACGATAAATATAAGAGATTTAAAATATTACGTACGTATATAATTAATAGGTCGGGCGTGTACCTACTGAATTATGTGATCTTTTAGGTCGAGAGATTTATACCTAAAGTAACTATGTTAGGGTCGATGTGATATTCCGAACTAACATAGTGTTATTATATGTTTGGGGTCGATGTAAAATGCCGAACCAAACCTTTGAACTGGTGGCGTGATGAAAGATTCTGAGCCAGCATTTGTGTATATAAATAATTGGGGTCAATGTATCATTCCGAACCAATTCTTACTTGGGGTCGATGAATCATTCCGAACCAAGAGTTCTTTATTTGTGTATATAAATAATTGGGGTCGATGTATCATTCCGAACCAATTCTTACTTGGGGTCGATGAGTCATTCTGAACCAAGAGTCATTTACGTGTGTAAAAAGGACAAGATAGTAATGACTGATATTTAGTATATATTGTGTGTAAAATATATACTTGATGATATTCTACATATGTGTATTAGTAGATTGATATATATTATGTATTTAAAGATACATACCGAACTGGTAAGTTAAGTAGTGAAACTTAATTACGAATCGTAACGTTAAATAGATAATATCTATTTAGTAATTTAAGTAGTGAAACTTAATTACAAATGTGGGAAGACAGAAATTATAATTATTGTAGAAATTTAGTAGTGAAACTAAATGAGAAGCTTTGAAACATAACATAGAGGAAATGTTACTTGTGTATTAATTAACCTTCGTGAGATGTTAATGTAATGAATGTACGGTGTGGGAAATATGAGAACTTAAGTATAGATAAGTTCAGATGATTACTTAGTCTTAGATAGCTTGGAAGATATGGCTAGGTAGGCTAAGTGTAGAACGTTAGGTGTGCATAAGAGATGAGGGGTGAGTAAACTCAAGAGAGTGTACGAGAACCTAACATGTGTAATCAGTAACCGCATTTTATATTGTGATAAATGCTTGCTAAATATTTTCAAAATATTTTGAGTACTAACTCTTGCTATAAAATATTTTCAAAACTTTTTAGCTGTCCAGTCATAGGGACGCCATGTATGATGATTTCCTTCCAGGGACTCGAAGCTGTAGCACAGTGGATGCTTACATGATTTTGACTAGACGATATCTCTCATTCAGATCTAGTACATGATCTCACACTATTTTATGTATGGACTTGTGGTCCGGTATTAGTCTCAGATGTTAGTTTTAGACTAGTGGTTATTCTATTGTTGTTTGGGGATTTTTAGCCGATGGTTTATTCGGTAATACTTTTGTTATGTTGTACTTTTACTTTGTTGATTGGGTTATAGTACATGAATACTTTTACTTTGTTCCGCATGGTTGAATTATCTGTTTTAAGAAAGATAAAATTTGGTACCGGTCTAATTGTACTTAGGGGATTAGTAATTAAAAAGTTTTCGACAGTGATGCTAAGAATGAACCATTTGAGAAACATGTTTTAATTTAATAAAGGCCTGATCACCCGATGTTTAATTAGGCGGGGTGTCACAGATGGTATCAGAGCATCAGGTTCTAGTGTCCATATGATAATGTACGGCTTACTACGTTTTCAGCGCATCGTTTGATTGATATAGAGCCCTATCTTTGGATTGTTGTACTCCTCTACGTACGTAGTTTACGTTCTCCTTCTATTTAGTAGATGTAGTGTTATATATACGAGTTCGACTGGGCAGGGTACGTCAAACATGGCGGTAGGACCAGCATTGGCGTTGGAAGGACTGCAGGAGGGAGGAGCTCGACACGAAGCATGGAGTGTTCGAAGATGGTAATCATAGGAGAGATGACCGTTGCCAAGGTCACTCCTAGTATGTAATGGGAATAGATGCTGTAAGGGTTGTTGAGGCATAGCAGACATTTCCAAGTGCCGCGACGGCAAGGGGGGGATGCTAATCTAGACCCGCCCAATGCAGTGATAGTGGGAGGGGGTCTGAAGAAATTTTTGATGAGAACGAGCCGTAAAATGTGATAAAACGGCCAATGTGCATGGTAACCAAGGGGAGTAGAATGTGAAGACGTTTTGGCATTTAGGGATAGAGTAGAAATACCCAGAAGTGAAAATTTGAGTAAAATTTTTAAGGCAACGTGGCGGGGATACCAGTCACCACATCCGGACCGAAGGTCCATATACAAATAGAGGGACCTTACGTATAGTTTAATCGTAAAGTTCTCCAATGATGATTCAGAATCTAAGTGAATGGAAATATCTGAACCTATCACGTGATAGCCTGGTAGAGGCCAATCGTGAGAAAGAAATTTATCCATTGAAGTGAACTTGTACCGATGTGATAAGTATAAAGGAAAAAGAGCCCTTGAGAGAATGGACTCTCGAGTTGTAGTTCGCAATTTTGGTAAAACTCTTCTTGGACGACTTATGTATATGAAGACAGTATGGTACTTCTTACAAGGTTGAGATAAATGCTCCTAGGTGGGCGGAGCTAAGAGAGTTTAAGGATTTAGTCAAAGAGTATGACTGAAAGTGATGGGGCTAGTGCAAGCCATAAGTGGAAACCCACTAGGGGATTTAATGATTAGATTCTAAGTCGGGACTATTAAGTCCCATATTGCGTTCCTCTTGGTAAGCAGAACTAAGGGAACCAAAATGATAGTGTTCAGAATCGAGACTACCAAGTCCGAGAGGAGGGATACCCAAACCGGTCAGTATGGCCTGGAGTAAGGGGATTTTTGAAAAGATGTCTAGTGTGGGTTGTAGGGCCACGCGTTTCATTTTAGCTTGAAGTTATTTGAGGAAATAATAACTCCGATATGTTTTGCATTCTGGAGAGGACAAGCGTGTTATGTCCGAAAACCATCTGAACCACCAGAGTGATGGACAAGGAAGTATATGGGTTTTAGCCTCGAGTGAATGGGGTATATGGCGATGCCTCACCTGAAAGAGGGTCGAGTTGTCATTATTCATCAATATGTGAGAGACTTCAAAGATTATGAACGTCTCAGAGTAATTGATTCCGGTGTGTGGGAACCTAAATGATGTGAGTCAAGGTATGTCGTATGACCGCTGAGCGGAGAGATCGAGCTCGCTGTTGTAATTAGTGCTAAGGACTTAGTGATAGTATAAGCACGATGCCACTTGACTCCTTTAGAAATATTGGAGTATGGTTGCACATATTTTTGAGGAATGAAATTTGGGTATCTCGACTATGTGTTGTTCCGACAATGCTCAGTAAGAATGCATGGGGAGAAGACCCTTGTTTAAGTTGGGTTGCGAAAGGGGATACGACTAAATTTTTATGCACGTCAGGAGAAGAGACTTTATTAGATGCTAGGGCATCAGTGGAGCCGGTAGTGTTGTGGAGAAACACTGAAAGGCTTACTTCACCACGAAGGGATAAGTGGGACTTTGTGGGAAAGGATTTAATTTTTGGTCTACAGGGGATTGAGAATACCCCCAAGATTGTAGGCACGTCGTGTAGACTAGGCTAGAGTTGAGTAAAAGCATGTTACGGGTGCGACATTTGCAATGTTTTTGCAAATGTGAACGGAGAAAGGGGTGTGTGGGCGCCCTAGTCAATTGGCTTTCTTAGACATCCGAGATAAAGGGATGCGTAAAATTATTTTTTGTACGTCGGTGGGGAAGTTATGAGGCAAGTTGTATCGACGAAATGGATTGAACATCGTGAGAGATAGACGATGATCCAAGCTTATGTGCTGAGAGAGCCAGCACACCCTATGGGATAAGAATCAGTGGGAAGTTGTTCTAAGGTTATCTCTTGATATGGGAGACCTAATTGTTGTGAAGAACTAACGCAAGATGCTACTTGACTGAGTGTTGAGAATGACTTACGCGTTACTAAAATGTTGATTCTTATAAAGTAACCAACCCCAAAAAGTGCGCCAATTACGAAGGGTGCGCGGATGGTAGAGTATAATATACCCGGAGATAAAGGGAGAATAGAGTACCACTTGAGGAAAGATGACGTAAGTGGGAAGAGTGTTGAGGAAGAGACATAGTGAGATTGTCTCCAGACGCACCACTAGTTGATAGAGAAAGATAGACTCGAAATGAGCAACCGGAATGTAGTAGTGAATCTACGTTTCCAATGATGGAAAGAGGAGACAGACTTATAAATTATTAATGGGCTGAGAACATCATAATTAAACCAACATTTCATTGGGGTAGCGGAATGGGGTGACCGGAATGGATTAATATATAGTTGAAAAGGGAGAGTGCACAAGTACACGGTGCCGCTCTACATGATTATGAATCGGGATGAAATCCTAAAATCCCACCCTGTGAGATATGGTCAAGGAGGAATAGAGATGAAGTTTTATTTTGAGTATGATGTGTTGCCTACGACTCAATGTTAGTGAGAAAGGATGATAATACGCCCTTACGATAATGGAATTTTGGAGAAACCCACTAATAAATTCATAGGTTGAATACCTATATGAGCATATTTGTAGGTAGTGCTAGACTGCCTATATGGACTGTACATAAGGTTTAGGTCCTTGGATACCTATTAAGAACTTATGTGTACTTTGAGGTGTGGTTCGAGGAGACATTTCGAACTTTTAGTCCTTAACGCGTGATATGAAGACATTCTATTGGGATATGACATTTTAGAATATAAGAAGTGTGAAATATGTGGCTCACAAATTGTCTACTCTTGTACGATGAGATATATATACTTATATTGTGCTCGAAGTATGATTCCGAGCCAATAACCCCAAAAGTGTTATAAAAGGGGGGTGATTATAAAATAAGTGTTGATAGTATATGTTATTTGTAATATATATATACCTTATGATTTCCTGCTTATGTGCGATAATAAGTATGCTTAAATTCTGTATTGGGGTCGATGATGTTCCAGACCAATACGTGAAGGATCGATGATTTTTCCGAACCAAATCGATGATAAATTTGGTATCGACGGAAGGTCTGAACCAACAGATGCATTAAATTTACTTTGGGGTCGAGGGATTTAGGGACCAATGTAAATGATAGGATTACTGGGGCCGATGATTTTAACGAACCAATTTCCCTTATAGTATATATATTATGTGTGAAATATATACCTTATAATATTCTACTTATGAGTGATAGTAGACACATAGATGTTATATATAGAGATATACATCAAAAGGGTAAATTAAGTAAGGAGAAACTTAATTTCAAGAGTTAACGTCAGATTGGGAAAAATCTATGGCAAAATTAAGTAGTGAGACTTAATTATGATATATGCGGCATGGGTAACATGCGATAAGAGTTTATAATAAAGAAAGGCATGTACTTGGGGCGACCGTTAGGATGATATGATTTGATTTTGGGTATTAGAGGATGAAGTGATGTTTAAGGTCCTCAGTCTTAATACTAGCCTTATCCTAATTTCGAGGACGAAATTTCTTTGTAAGGGGGGAAGTATGTAATACCCCGTAATTCTGAATGTTCTATTTAATTAAATTAGAGAATCAAATGAGAAAATACGGTTTTATTTAAATTACGTATGTGGAGTAATTTAATGAGATTTATCAAAAATTATAATTTTGGAATATAAATCGAGAGATAGATATCGATTTATATTGCCTCATTATATTTACTTAGTGCGAGTGGTAAATAGTTACCTAATGCGTGTAGACCGTGTTGGGGTGAGAACGAGTAGTATTTATAAGTGACTCAAATGATAATTTAGAGGCCATAGATGAGTCCGGAAGTGTCAAATTAGTTAAAATAGTATACCCGGGGGTACTAGTTGAGTCTCGGGGTAATTTTAGACTAAACCGAGACCGTTCGGGGGCATTTTGGTCTTTTAACTTGAGAGGGTATGAAGACCTACGAATTTGAGAGCTTTTTATCAGCCGTAGGAAAGAGGTATTAGGGTTAGAACACCCATGACAACACCAATACCATTAGAGAGAAGAGAGACACAACTTTCTAAGGAAAAAGAGAGAAGTGGGAAGGATTCAAAGGAGATTTTCACTATAAACTTGTTGGGGAAGAAGGATTGAAGGATGAAGATCATCAATCATCAACAACAACCACGAAATCAGTCCCTACTGATCATAAGGCAAGTTATTTATTGCAAAAATTATAAAGTTATAATACCCATGTGTAGGGTTCTTGAGTAGTTTTGTTAAATCAAATCTTGATAGGAGAATGATGATATTTATACATGTTGGGATAGGATTCGTATGTAGAATGATTTAACATATAGAGGATTAATAATCAGAGTAGACTTGATGATTATTTCAGAATAAAATCTGGGTTTTGAATGCATATATGGGAAGAACACCATAACTAGGGTTTTAAGAAATTCTGGGTTTAATTCACTACTTCTTTAAAGGAATTGGGGTTTTAATGTATTTGACACGTTAGAAATTATCCTAGTATATGTGGAAACATGTTAGGATCATTGGGTCGAAGTTTGGTGGACTATAATGGAGTTTGGAGCTTTGTTAATGCAGGAAAAGGTTAACGAAGAAGATGAACTGCGTTTGTCTCTGTTCAATCGATCGATCGATCACGAATTATCGATCGATCGACTAGGTAGATCGATCAAACCCAGCAGTCGATCGATCGAGGCAAGCTGTTTTTCCTGAATTTTTCGTGTTTAAGTCTTCGTTGATTTTTGGTAATGAATGAGTATCCTAGGGTTTATAATATACTTATATGGGAGTGAGAATGAGACCAGTAGGTGTATTGTTGAGGTCCGATAAGGCCATTGGGTGTAGGGTTTGGATTACGGACCGACGAGAATAATCTTATTTAGTAGAGTATCGGGGACTTCAGAATTGAGTTATGAGGCGAAGTAAATTCAATTTAAGTAATAGACCAGTAGGGTAAGTAATAACTACTGAAATTATAAGTAAAGGGGTAATGAAGAGTTGTGTGAATACTCAAATAAATGCGATTAATGAGATAAATCGTAAAGAGAATATTGTACGGTAAATATAAGAGATTTAAAATATTACGTACGTATATAATTAATAGGTCGGGCGTGTACCTACTGAATTATGTGATCTTTTAGGTCGAGAGATTTATACCTAAAGTAACTATATTAGGGTCGATGTGATATTACGAACTAACATAGTGTTATTATATGTTTGGGGTCGATGTAAAATGCCGAACCAAACCTTTGAACTGGTGGAGTGATGAAAGAGTCTGAGCCAGCATTTGTGTATATAAATAATTAGGGTCGATGTATCATTCCGAACCAATTCTTACTTGGGGTCGATGAATCATTCCGAACCAAGAGTTCTTTATTTGTGTATATAAATAATTGGGGTCGATGTATCATTCCGAACCAATTCTTACTTGGGGTCGATGAGTCATTCCGAACCAAGAGTCATTTACGTGTGTAAAAAGGACAAGATAGTAATGACTGATATTTAGTATATATTGTGTGTAAAATATATACTTGATGATATTCTACATATGTGTATTAGTAGATTGATATATATTATGTATTTAAAGATACATACCGAACTGGTAAGTTAAGTAGTGAAACTTAATTACGAAACGTAACGTTAAATAGATAATATCTATTTAGTAATTTAAGTAGTGAAACTTAATTACAAATGTGGGAAGACAGAAATTATAATTATTGTAGAAATTTAGTAGTGAAACTAAATGAGAAGCTTTGAAACATAACATAGAGGAAATGTTACTTGTGTATTAATTAACCTTCGTGAGATGTTAATGTAATGAATGTACGGTGTGGGAAATATGAGAACTTAAGTATAGATAAGTTCAGATGATTACTTAGTCCTAGATAGCTTGGAAGATATGGCTAGGTAGGCTAAGTGTAGAACGTTAGGTGTGCACAAGAGATGAGGGGTGAGTAAACTCAAGAGAGTGTAAGAGAACCTAACATGTGTAATCAGTAACCGCATTTTATATTGTGATAAATGCTTGCTAAATATTTTCAAAATATTTTGAGTACTAACTCTTGCTATAAAATATTTTCAAAACTTTTTAGCTGTCCAGTCATAGGGACGCCATGTATGATGATTTCCTTCCAGGGACTCGAAGCTGTAGCACAGTGGATGCTTACAGGATTTTGACTAGACGATATCTCTCATTCAGATCTAGTACATGATCTCACACTATTCTATGTATGGACTTGTGGTCCGGTATTAGTCTCAGATGTTAGTTTTAGACTAGTGGTTATTCTATTGTTGTTTGGGGATTTTTAGCCGATGGTTTATTCGGTAATACTTTTGTTATGTTGTACTTTTACTTTGTTGATTGGGTTATAGTACATGAATACTTTTACTTTGTTCCGCATGGTTGAATTATCTGTTTTAAGAAAGATAAAATTTGGCACCGGTCTAATTGTACTTAGGGGATTAGTAATTAAAAAGTTTTCGACAGTGATGCTAAGAATGAACCATTTGAGAAACATGTTTTAATTTAATAAAGGCTTGATCACCCGATGTTTAATTAGGCGGGGTGTCACAGATGGTATCAGAGCATCAGGTTCTAGTGTCCATAGGATCTGTACGGCTTACTACGTTTTCAGCGTATCGTTTGATTGATATAGAGCCCTATCTTTGGATTGTTGTACTCCTCTACGTACGTAGTTTACGTTCTCCTTCTATTTAGTAGATGTAGTGTTATATATACGAGTTCGACTGGGCATGGTACGTCAAACATGGCGGTAGGACCAGCATTGACGTTGGAAGGACTGCAGGAGGGAGGAGGGAGGAGCTCGGAACGAAGCATGGAGTGTTCGAAGATGGTAATCATAGGATAGATGACCGTTGCCAAGGTCACTCCTAGTATGTAATGGGAATAGATGCTGCAAGGGTTGTTGAGGCATAGCAGAAATTTCCAAGTGCCGCGACGGCAAGGGGGGGATGCTAATCTAGACCAGCCCAATGCAGTGATAGTGGGAGGGGGTCTGAAGAAATTTTTGATGAGAACGAGCCGTAAAATGTGATAAAACGGCCAATGTGCATGGTAACCAAGGGGAGTAGAATGTGCAAGGTTTTGGCATTTAGGGATAGAGTAGAAATACCCAGAAGTGAAAATTTGAGTAAAATTTTTAAGGCAACGTAGCGGGGATACCAGTCACCACATTCGGACCGAAGGTCCGTATACAAATAGAGGGACCTTACGTATAGTTTAATCGCAAAGTTCTCCAATGATGATTCAGAATCGAAGTGAATGGAAATATCTGAACCCATCACGTGAAAGCCTGGTAGAGGCCAATCGTGAGAAAGAAATTTATCCATTGAAGTGAACTTGTACCGATGAGATAAGTATAAGGGAAAAGGAGAATTAAATTAGAGAAATGTATTCTTGTTTGTAATACCCCGTAATTATGAATGTTCTATTTAATTGAATTAGAGAATCAAATGAGAAAATACGGTTTTATTTAAATTACGTATGTGGTGTAATTTAAAGAGATTTATCAAAAATTGTAATTTTGGAATATTAATCGAGAGATAGATACCGATTTATTTTGCCTCATTATATTTACTTAGTGCGAGTGGTAAATAGTTACCTAACGCGTGTAGACCGTGTTGGGGTGAGAACGAGTAATATTTTTAAGTGATTTAAATGATAATTTAGAGGTCATAGATGAGTCCGGAAGGGTCAAATTAGTCAAAATAGTATTCCCGGGGGTACTAGTTTAGTCTCGAGGTAATTTTAGACTAAACCGAGACCGTTCGGGGGCATTTTGGTCTTTCAACTTGAGAGGGTATGAAGACCTACGAATTTGAGAGCTTTTTATCAGCCGTAGGAAAGAGGGATTAGGGTTAGAACACTCATGACAACCCCAATACCATTAGAGAGAAGAGAGACACAACTTTCTAAGGCAAAAGAGAGAAGTGGGAAGGATTCAAAGGAGATTTTCACTATAAACTTGTTGGGGAAGAAGGATTGAAGGATGAAGATCATCAATCATCAACAACAACCACGAAATCAGACCCTACTGATCATAAGGCAAGTTGTTTATTGCAAATATTATAAAGTTATAATACCCATGTGTAGGGTTCTTGAGTAGTTTTGTTAAATCAAATCTTTTATAGGAGAATGATGATATTTATACATGTTGGGATAGGATTCGCATGTAGAATGATTTAACATATGTTGAGGATTAATAATCAGAGTAGACTTGATGATTATTTCAGAATAAAATCTGGGTTTTGCATGCATATATGGGAAGAACACCATAACTAGGGTTTTAAGAAATTCTGGGTTTAATTCACTACTTCTTTAAAGGAATTGGGGTTTTAATGTATTTGACACGTTAGAAATTATCCTAGTATATGTGGAAACATGTTAGGATCATTGGGTCGAAGTTTGGTGGACTATAATGGAGTTTGGAGCTTTGTTAATGCAGGAAAAGGTTAACGAAGAAGATAAACTGCGTCTGTCCCTGTTCGATCGATCGATCGATCATGAATTATCGATCGATCGACTAGGTAGATCGATCGAACCCAGCAGTCGATCGATCGAGGCAAGCTGTTTTTCCTGAATTTTTCGTGTTTAAGTCTTCGTTGATTTTTGGGAATGAATGAGTATCCTAGGGTGTATAATATACTTATATGTGAGTGAGAATGAGACAAGTAGGTGTATTGTTGTGGTCCGATAAGGCCATTGGGTGTAGGGCTTGGATTACGGACCGACGAGAATAATCTGATTTAGTAGAGTATCGGGGACTTCAGAATTGAGTTACGAGGCGAAGTAAATTCAATTTAAGTAATAGACCAGTAGGGTAAGTAATAACTACTGAAATTATATGTAAAGGGGTAACGAGGACCCTTAGAGTTGTGTGAATACTCAAATAAATGCGATTAATGAGATAAATCGTAAAGCGAATATTGTACGGTAAATATAAGAGATTTAAAATATTACGTACGTATATAATTAATAGGTCGGGCGTGTACCTACTGAATTATGTGATCTTTTTGGTCGAGAGATTTATACCTAAAGTAACTATGTTAGGGTCGATGTGATATTCCGAACTAACATAGTGTTATTATATGTTTGGGTCGATGTAAAATGCCGAACCAAACCTTTGAACTGGTGGCGTGATGAAAGAGTCCGAGCCAGCATTTGTGTATATAAATAATTGGGGTCGATGTATCATTCCGAACCAATTCTTACTTGGGGTCGATGAATCATTCCAAACCAAGAGTTCTTTATTTGTGTATATAAATAATTGGGGTCGATGTATCATTCCGAACCAATTCTTACTTGGGGTCGATGAGTCATTCCGAACCAAGAGTCCTTTACGTGTGTTAAAAGGACAAGATAGTAATGACTGATATTTAGTATATATTGTGTGTAAAATATATACTTGATGATATTATACATATGTGTATTAGTAGATTGATATATATTATGTATTTAAAGATGCATACCAAACTGGTAAGTTAAGTAGTGAATCTTAATTACGAAACGTAACGTTAAATAGATAATATCTATTTAGTAATTTAAGTAGTGAAACTTAATTACAAATGTGGGAAGACAGAAATTATAATTATTGTAGAAATTTAGTAGTGAAACTAAATGAGATGCTTTGAAACATAACATAGAGGAAATGTTACTTGTGTATTAATTAACCTTCGTGAGATGTTAATGTAATGAATGTACGGTGTGGGAAATATGAGAACTTAAGTATAGATAAGTTCAGATGATTACTTAGTCCTATATAGCTTGGAAGATATGGCTAGGTAGTCTAAGTATAGAACGTTAGGTGTGCACAAGAGATGAGGGGTGAGTAAACTCAAGAGAGTGTACGAGAACCTAACATGTGTAATCAGTAACCGCATTTTATATTGTGATAAATGCTTGCTAAATATTTTCAAAATATTTTGAGTACTAACTCTTGCTATAAAATATTTTCAAAACTTTTTAGCTGTCCAGTCATAGGGACGCCATGTATGATGATTTCCTTCCAGGGACTCAAAGTTGTAGCACAGTGGATGCTTACAGGATTTTCACTAGACGATATCTCTCATTCTGATCTAGTACAAGATCTCACACTATTCTATGTATGGACTTGTGGTCCGGTATTAGTCTCAGATGTTAGTTTTATACTAGTGGTTATTCTATTGTTGTTTGGGGATTTTTAGCCGATGGTTTATTCGGTAATACTTTTGTTCTGTTGTACTTTTACTTTGTTGATTGTGTTATAGTACATGAATACTTTTACTTTGTTCCGCATATTTGAATTATCTGTTTTAAGAAAGATAAAATTTGGCACCGGTCTAATTTTACTTAGGGTATTAGTAATTAAAAAGTTTTCGACAGTGATGCTAAGAATGAACCATTTGAGAAACCTGTATTAATTTAATAAAGGCCTGATCACCCGATGTTTAATTAGGCGGGGTGTCACATTGTTCTCATACACAAGTAATGTACTATACACATAAGTACAATAACCATCGCAATGAGCTATAACTCGAGGATGGAGTCTCATAGTGCCTATCCAAAATTCGGGTTTACTCACTATACCACGGTACCAAGCTATACTCTCTCATGGTCATGGTAAATAAATACACAATAGTGTAGGAGATCATGTTCCCCCTGCGAGTGGAGTACACACATCGCACTTGAATGCGGGACGAGATGACCTGGGGATATACTCACCTTGCTCCTCAAGCCAGGGGATTCACCCACATCACGCAACCTCCCTAGAGAAAAATATATAATCTGGTTGTTCCAACCCTACGCCAAAGGAAAGCCCGTGGAATCAACCTCTAAAATACACATATACCAATCACATACAGATATATATGTATTCATGTCGTATATAGTATATACTATAATCACATCGTATATATATATATATATATATATATATATATATATATATATATTTATATAAACTTATACAAACCTCACTCCTCAAATGTATACATGGCTATAATTATCAATCTCATAAGTATTTAAGGATTCTCATACTTAAAATACTAATCCCATAAGTATCCTCTTACATAGTTATACCTCGTACCTTGATCGTTGTTAAGGATTTATATACTCTCTAAATATCCCAAACCATAACCATTTAATAAGTATACCATTAACTTATCTTTAGCCTATAACCTATATTCCATTCTAGTCACCTCACAGGATTAACTCACTAATTCCACATACAATTACTTTTTCGACGCGAACAATTATTTATATATAATCGCCCGCTAAAATACTCCCTCGGGTGTTACTCGTCCCGAAGATCCATAATTAAATAAGTCATGGATTACATTTTCCATGAACTCATAGCTTACATACCACTGAAAAATTAATTTAGAGCCCCCCCCTCTAATTTAGGAACCCTAAACCTTTAAATTCTTCAAACTCTTTGTTTTCCCCGAAAACACACTTTTACTGCCACACCATTTTAGCACCCTCCTAGCCCCTATAAATATTCTCCAAAGGCTAGTTGTTAATTCTCTAATTGAATCTTTATATCCTCAATTAAATAAACTAGAATTAATTAAATTCGAAATTAATTCCATCTAATTAACCCTAACCAAAATTGCCAAAAATCCTGGACCATCGATCGATCGACCCTAGGCCATCGATCGATCGATCGCCCCGAACAACTTCTTCTCCGAGAAGCTGTTTCAACCATTCAAGCTTCCCCCAAGATTTTATCTCCTCTCCTAACCTCCTCCGACCTCAATTAACTACATATACACATAAAAAGGGTTCTAAACATCCTAGAACCCATAACCAACAATCGATTTCAATAAATTCCTAAGTTTCTCGAATTGGAAATTATTCTGGGTTTACTCGTTTAACTTTCGAAAACCCGTTTTGATTCACAAAAACCCATCCTGAAAATCTTTGTGGTTTATCACTACCAACTACGATATGAGATTTATGGTTAAAATAAAGAAAGCACTTAAACACTTGTCTCGTGGATAAAATTCGACGACCTCGAGTCGAATCCCGCGGAGTTTTACCGGAGTCTCCCTTTTCCTATTCTTTTCTCTCCTCTCTTCTCTTCTATCTCTTTTTTTTCTTTTCTCCCACCCTCTATTTCCTTATATACTGGAGAATAAGGTTTTATCCCCTTAAAACCCAAAATGACTCGTTTACTCAATTTCGAATCCCTATTTGTCTAAAAGCTCTCAAAGCCTAAACACTACCCCCGGATACTTTATTCTGACTATCTCGGCCATTCTAAAAATAATCGCACACTAGGAATCTCCATCCGAGTCACTTAACTGCGATTTACTAATTAAACCCAATGCCTCTCAAACCAAGTTTTCCAATTAAAATATTAACCATTATCGCTTTATCTAACTACGACTTGTAATTAAAAATACTCCAACTCATTTACTTAGTCTCAAAAGTAAATGAAATACACACCAGAAATAATCAAATGTTCATAAATCCCAAAATTATTATTCATATAATTTCCCTTAATCTCCACATTACGCCTACTTACGAAACTTAATTTTTGCCAAAAGTATAGGGTGTTACATACTTCCCCCCTTACAACAGAATTTCACCCTCGAAATTCGGATATAACCTACATCACCATCCTAGGATCACTAATTCCACTACGTCCTAGTACCCCCATAATCGAAAGGTGCTAACACGATGGTCCTTTATCATATTCCACCTATCTCAAGGTGTATGCTCAAATGTACTAGCTTCACCACAAGCTCATCTAAATTTCTACATGCTGACGCACAATAGCGACGTGTTACACCTATTGCTTCTATAACCGCCTATAAGAAGAACGAGCCTATAACTATCGCTCTAACGTCTCGAAAGGCTGATACTTTCGTTAACACTCTAAGAATCCGCTCGTCCACAGCAGGACAACTGATCTCCTTTAAAAAGGAAACTCCACTAAGACTTGACTACTTCCATTAGTCTTCTCTTTTACTTTAGGTGCGCGACTCTTGTTGCCCTATACAATTGGATTATCGCGTGCCTCCTACGACGTTCCAATCAACAAAATTCAATCTCTCTTATAAGTGTTTTACGGCATAGTCTCCCGTTTTATATACCACGCCCCTTTCTATTCCTGGCCGATTATAACAAATCAATTTACTAAGGTGCCCATACACCCTTTTTACTCGTGCACATCTGCACATCCATTGTGAACGTTCGAGATGTAACACTCTCTCTAAACAATGGGCCTACTTCCTCGGCGTAATACTCCCACAGGGGTTTTCCTATCCCACAAAATTCAATTCTTCCTATATTAAAAAATCCAATCCTTTTCAAGGTTAACCAACCAATCTTCTTGTGGTCAACCACAACTACCTCCTTACATCGGCGCCACTAATCTTTCTGACTTAAAATTCTAATAATCCTACGATTGATGTGTTTCCAACACTTGTGAAACTAGTACTATCCTAAGTATCCCTAGTGCCCAAGGCCTCTCTCAACTTCTAAAATTTTCTCGATTTCATGCGTGGGACGTCTCGTAAAGCGAAATTCAAATAAGGAACCCGCCCGTTACACTACTTCCTTGCATTGTCGGACATCAAGATATAAAGGCCTGAGGCACACCAGTGGGATGTCCTAATCCTACCTCGCTAACCTAATAACACTCTTCTACCACTATATCTTTCTATCTTAACGAAATGAAAAGTCTAACTAATCGGGCGCCTACCAAGATGTTATGGTCATCTTACCTAAAATATACTTCCTCTTAATTAGCCTTCTATTCAAGGCATAGCTATAAGCCTCAAATCAATATCCTTTACCTCGTCTCACCCACATACTTGTGGTGAGAGAACCATTTCAGTGATTTTTCGTAGCACTTTTATCTTTATAAGCATACACTCATCACACGGCTCTCAGTCCATAGTGTTTTCTCTACACTAGGTAACTTATCATCAAAACCAATATCCTTGCATCCCATAACATCTCTCCACTCCCGACGTCGTTAAGGCTCATGCACGGAGCGTCTTGCAAGCGAAATCTAAACAATAAACCCCTCTAAAACACTACTACTTAACTTTGTCGGTCGTGAAGGTCCGTTAGTTTTAAATATGCTACTGGGAAAATCCCATCCCATCTATTTTACAAAATGTGGTCAGAACTCCTATTTCTTTCCAGGAGTTACACCACCAAGCGCTCGTACTAACATTAAGTCCTTTGCGCTACTATCAATGATCTTAAACTCACAGCTTATCAATAGGTTCTGCATACCTTAAATCACATTTATAAGGTCGCCACGGACTCAAATCAAGATAACGAAATATCTACACATCGAAGTTCTATCACCCATATAACAAAGGCGAACTCAACCTGTATCTAGGTGAGATATCGTAACAACAAACCGTTCCACCCTAGAACTGCGGATACGATAGTCTTGCAATCATTAGTCTGCTATCGCTCCGATCAACTAAGAACATATAATACTCAGAATAAAACTATACTCGTATAACACATATAAAACGAGTAGTACCAGCCAGATATATATATATATATATATATAAAACGTTATTGACACCACCAATAAGCTCGAATCACACACGAATCTAGGGTTAGCAAAATACCGTGACCCAAATCTTGTCACACAACGTATACCTCCTTCATCCGAGGAGCAACTGATAATGACATTCTTGCCAATATCCATAACTACTCCAAATGGTTCTTGGACATGGTACACTTGCCCTAACTGAACCAAAATTTCTTAACTCAATGCCTCATCCAGGCACCCCATCTTGTCCTTTTTCTCCTACCGGAAAAGGACGAACCGTGTGGCTCAACACTCCACATCACACTGCACCAAAATGGGTAAATTGGCACCCTTCCAGTGGCTAGCCTTGTCACGGTCATTGACCGTGACAAAAAATACGCGTTTTGTGTCACGATCATTGACTGTGATAAAGACTTATCACGGTCAATGATAGTGACAAGGCCATGACAACTGTACTTGTCACGGACCTGTCACGGTCATTGACCGTGACAATTCGTATAATATTGTCATGGTCAAGGACCGTGACACGTCCGTGACAAATTTTCCAGCAAAAAACCCTTTCCACTCCTTTTCCCCCCCACCGATTTCTTCCTTCCTTTTCTCTCTCTCTCCCTCTCTCTCTCTCTTCCATTTATATATATATATATATATATATATGTGTGTGTGTGTGTGTATATATGTGAGTGTGTGTGTGTGTGTGTGTGCATGTGTGTGGTTGGTGGGGGGAGGGGGAAGGGGGAAGGGGAGGGGCTGTTTGTGTGTGTGTGTGTGTGGTGGGGGAAGGGAGTGGGGCAGTGTGCGTGTGTGTGTGTGTGTGTGGTGGGGGGTGGGGAGGGGGTAGGATTGTTTGTGTGTGTGTGTGGTGGGGGAAAGGGGTGGGGCAGGGTGGGGGGGAGGGGGAATGGGGGGGCTGCGCACATGTGTGTGTATGTGAGCGTGTGTGTGTAGTGTGCGTGTTTGTGCGTAGTGTCCCTTGTAAACGAATTGATTGATTATTAATTTTTTTAGTAAATTAATATATGATTGTCCCTCATTGTAAATTAGTAAATTAATATATGATTAATTATGGAAGTAGGATTGTCCCTCATTGTAAATTAGTAAATTAATAATTCTATATTTTAATTGTTAGTTTAATTGATGAAAATAATTAATTGAGTAGATGAATTAGAAGGAGTACGGGATACACATTTGTTGTTGACGTTGCTGTTGGATTATAGTGGATCGATGTTGGGTTGATTAATTTTAAAAGTAGCATAACCACTGAATTATTGTCCATATGGGGTGGGATTTTTCAACTTTTTTTGAAAATTACTTTGTATATCGAACAATATATATATAGTATGATAATTAAATGAAAATACTTGAAATTACATATAGTGCACATAGATACTAGCCTTCTAGTTCTTATACGTACGCATTCAATAGACCTTAGACCCGTTCGAGAGTCATTATCCCTGTAATGAGATCTCTCGAATTGTCTCGTTTGGACAGTTTGGGACTGCATAATTTCTGTATAATATTCTTAGTGGCTTAAAGTTGTTACTTTTGGAGGAAGTTCTACAGTCGTATCCTAATGTTCTCTGGGTACATACTAGATTGACAAGTGTGACTATTATTTCAATTGAGCAATTGAAATAACACTCACACTTGTCAATATACGTCGTGTACTTGGAGAACTACGGGAATATGCTGTCGAATTTTTCTCAAATCGTAACAATGTGCATGAGTTGTTAAGTATATTACAGAAAAATGCGGTCTTGAATGGGATAAGACCACTCACCCTTTAGAGGAGATGGAGGAAATAGAAATTTCTATTATAAATTGAATTTGAATTTGAAATTTAAAAATCGAATATAAATAAGACATAATTAAATGAAACATACTATAAATCTAAGTTTTGTTTACCTTTAATAGGTGATTAGTTGTGGTAGATGTGATGGGATATCGGAAATACAAAGAGTGGATGGGTGAAACAAATAGAATGGTGGATGTGTTTCGCAGAGGTGCTAACGAATTTGTGAAATACGCAAAGAGATGTCATAATGATGAAGAGTTTTCGCGTTCGTGTGCTAGGTGTAAGAATGGTAAGGTGTTTGAGTGGAAAACAGTTGAACTACATTTGTTAAGATCAGGTATGCAAGATAGTTATCGATTTTGGAGTTTTTACGGTGAATTAAAAGTTCCTTTTATCCCTGACCAACCTTTAGAACAACCTTCAACAAGTAGGATAGACGTAGAAGGGGACGACGTAGATTATAATATATTAAAGGATTTAGTTGATGATGCGTACGGAGTTTATGAAGCAGAGGAGAATGAGGTTACTGATGATGTAGAAGGTTCAAGTGCTCGTGAAGATATCACGATAAAACTTGACGATGACTACCAAAGTTTAAAATTTAAGGTGACCCAATCGTTATACTCTGGCTGTGAGAAAGATCAAACAACTTTACATGCCATGGTTGGTTTGCACAGTTTGAAGACGCAGTACGATTTATTTGGCAATAGCGTGACATGAATTCTGAAATGGGTGAAGGGCTTATTACCCAAGGAGAATACACTTCCAAATAGCTATCCTGTTATGAAGAATAATTTGAAAGGTTTGGGAATGAAGTATAAATAGATTCATGCTTGTGTGTATGACTGCATACTATACCGAAAGGAGTATAAAAATCTCGATCGTTGTCCGGTATGCGATGAACCTAGATATGTCCAATCTACTAGTAAGGAAGGCACAAGCTCAAAAGTGCCTCAAAAAGTATTGAAATGTTTTCTCGTTGGGCCTAGATTAAAGAGATTTTTCACAGTACCATGGATTGTACATATTATGAGCTAGATGTTGTTGTTTTGAAATTCAGAATTAAGGTGTTTAACAGTAACAATTCATTTCTATTTGTAGTAATTGCACATATTTGCATGTTTTTTTCTAATTCATTTTGATTTGTACTAATAATATTTTTTTACAACAAATGTCTCCTTCAGGTATTAAGGCAAGGATGATAATGCTGGTTATGATGATGTCGTCTGGGCGCGGTAGTAGCGGAGGCGACGAGGGCTCCTCGGCCCCTAGGCTCCCCAAATATGGTAAATTGGGGATGGCCATCGAGAACAAGTCGGGGCTATTAGTGAGATCCCTCGAGATGGTAAAGATGATCATCGGCCCGGGGTACATTAGTTGGAAGGAGGTTCCATATGAGCTCAAGTTAGATGTTTGGGTGGCACTACATGTAATGTATTTATATTTATATTTATATGAATATTTCAATTTCAATTTCGATTTTAATTTCATTTTATATTTATGTTTATATTTATTCGCAACTAACATTGTATTTGTTGGACATGAACAATTCAGCGTGGATCCAAAGCTACGCGATTTCGTCTTGGAGCAGTTGAGGGAGAAGCACAAGACGTGGAAGAAAAATAAGCGGACCTGATACTTTGGGAAAACATGAGAGTCCGTTATCCGAATGCATGAATCCGTCCCGTCGAAGGAGCCGATCTCATTGGAAAAATGGCAACAGTTCGTTGACAATGAGATAGGGGAGCGATAATTGGCATCTCTCCAATCGAGAAGGGAAAATCGGGCAAAAAAGACGGACGTGCACTACTCCAGCCGGACGTCTTATGTCGAGGTGGAACATAGGATGATGGTAAGATTTAATTTTTCTATAACTACAGAAATATATTATTTTGCATTATTTTACTTTGCGGGGACGATACTAATTTTGCTTTATTTTATTTCAGGGGACACGGAGTGGCCCTGGGGGTAGGCCACATAGGCTCGATACTTATGTGGCTCTTCGGACGAAGAAAGGGAAGGACAAGGAGGTGTCCCCGAGCGTCACGACCAAGATTGTAAGTAATCCGACAATTTACTTTTTATTAATTACGTTATAATTTTTTAGTTTACTTATTTTACTAATCATGTGCTTTTTGTCATTTCAGGCAAAGCTTAAGGAAGTGCATGAGTCGCAGTCTGATGCCGACAAGGCATCTTTGTCCACAAATGCACTCAGCCAAGTGCTTGGCTCTAATCGCAAGGGGACGACAAGGGGGTGAGCTCACGGGTGGCCAATTCTAGGATCATCGGATTGGAGACGAGTGACACCGAGTTGGCTCGAACGGTGGACTCGCATGATGCAAAGATGTCCCGTTTGGAGGCGACGGTCCATGATATGTTCTCATCCATGAAGCGTTCGTTGGGAGGAAAACGCAAGGGGAAAGGGAAGGAGAAGGTGGTGGAGGAGGAGGTGCGGGAGGACGAGGAGTAGGATGATGAGGATGTGAACCTCGCTGCTTCATCGTCGACACGTGCGGACTTTGATGATATAATTCCCTATTTGGCTCCCTTCGACCGACCGATGTCGACACTTGGTTGGCCGAGCGTGTTGATACTGGACATATTTTATGGCTAACGGATAGGGCAGGGGTTGAAGGACCCGAATATCGTCTAGGGTGGACTAGTTCATGGACGTGAGCTTTAAGACATCGAGTCCAAGGTGCTCATCATGCATGTGATACCCGGGAAGGAGAACTCCCCATTGTGGTTGCGTGAATAATGCAGCACGATGTATATCAGTGGGTGTGTCAATTCGTATATCGTGTGGCCTACTCACCTCCTCAGATTTAACCTTTCCCAAGATATGTAGTGACATTATTTGAATTGAATTATTTTTAAGTTAGTACATTTGAATTATATTTGGATTATATCGTGATGCATATTGTCTATATTTTGAATGTATATTTGTATTATCTCTATTTTATTTGGATATATGATGCTTGAACAGGTATAACGTTGCTATAACATGTATAAATATACTGCTGGGCAGTGGCAGTGGCCAAACTGCCCAACAGATTTTTTTTCAATTCTACCCAGAATTATTACGGTCATTGATCGTGACAAGTCTGTGATAAAGGATTATTGTCACGAACTTGTCAGGGTCATTGACCGTGATAATTTTTTAACATTGTCACAGGTTTGTCATGGTCCTTAACCGTGACAACACTTGTCAAGGTCAATAATCATGACATGACCGTGATAAGTCTAACAAACTTATCACGATCAATGACTGTGACAAGTCCGTGACAATAAAAGTTGTCACCCCCAAAATTTTCACGGTCATTGACCTTGACAATTCCAACTTGTCAAGGTCAACGACCTTGATAATTCGGGAGATTTGGTGTAGTGTCACCCTATCTCCATCTCTGGCCTTCCTGACCATGTAAAAGTTATCAGTATTATTGGACTCTTTATCCTCGATCCTGATAATCACCTTCATAGTCCCCTTAACCTCTTCGTTAGAAGGAGACTCCACTACTGGCTTCAACAACCCTATTTTAATGAATTCCCCGGGTGGGTGCCCACCAATGGGGTTTCCTGAACATACTTTCTCCATAAGTGTTAGCAACACTTACTAGTGAGCTTATCATTCTTCTGAAGGGACCTCTCTTCATTGTACCTACCTTAATTCAGTACCAAGTTCACTTATTCCTATAATTCTTTATTCACTGTCGCCCTCTGATCGATCCTATGTGAATATCCAAAAACTGCATTACCTCCATTTCTGACAGACCAAAGGAACTAACGGGTATATCCACCCGTAAAATCCTTCTATGGGTAAAACATCCTGCTCCCTCATATATGGTGACCATCATTTTCACCATTTCAACATTGCTTCCAAAAATGAAAAAATTTCCTCAAATTTTCACATCCGGGTATTTTCCATAACCTACTCTAAGCCAAAGCTCTCGAGCCCTCTACTTCCATTGAGTAAAGCTATACTAACTTCGTATAACTTATCTTTAGGGTACGGTCCTTATCTAAGACCTTTCGAACCTTTTTCCAACTCAACTTCACCGGGTAGTTCAACTTTAGCACCACTCTCTACTACAACGGTACTTGGATACTCACAACTATTATACTTTAGTAGTCATTGCAACAATTATCGACAATGCCACAAAGGGAGTGACCTCTGCTGCTGTCCTCATTACGGCCTTCCTTGGTCGCCCTTCCTCGATCAGCATACGAACCTCAAATGAGCACACAAAAGATTTACTATAATGTTTCATAATAGCGGGAGGACGAAATCTCACAAGAGGAATCAACAATCCTAATCCTAAGGGTCTATATCAAATCGAGAGCAATGGTGAAAGCGTAGTACATCCGCACATATTCCTAAGGACACTAGAACTTGATGCTCTGATACCATCTGTGACAACCCGCCTAATTAAATACCGGACGATCACTACTCTACCAAATTAAAACAGGAGTCTCATATGGTTCATTCTTAGCATCACTGTCGAAAACCAAATTAATTACTAATAACCTATTAGGCTAGCGTCAAAATTTTATCTAACTAATATTTTTAACCTAACCATTTAATATCCAACATCCATAACAGTTATAAATAGAACTGAATGATATAAAATAACCGAACACTCAATTTAACATTACACGACAAAAATGAATGGCCGCACTAAAAGGCGGTAAAAGAATAAATAAATGCGGTTGGGTTATTAGCCCTAATATTTATACAGTACCTCCTATCTAGATTACAAGGATAGAAGCATCTACAGTAAACCTGCATGCATCCACAGCTGCTGCAGCAGACGTCTGACTCAAAAGAATCATCATTCAGGCATCCCTATGTCTGGCCACCTATATATATATAATATATAGCAAGAGGGGAAAAATAGATAAACGGGTCAGTGACCGAGTGATGAAAATATTTTGCAAGTGCATAAATGCTTTATTTATGAAAACATGTTCTATCTCATATTTAAATTGGTATCGCACTCCCATGAGATACCCCTCACCCCTCTTCTAATGCTGCACAACTATCGCATCCCTATAAACAACCTAGTCAAGCTACCCTGCCTAACTAAACTCGTCACCCCCAAACTCTTAAAGTCCTAAGTAACCCGAGTACTAAGGGGCTAAACTTCTCCCCAGTCTCAACACTATGCCATGTTCGTGCGTGGGGTGTCTCACGAAGAAAAATCCAAACAAGAAACCCCCCGATACACTACTACTTGGCAATGTCGATCGTTGAGATCCATTAGGCCCCCAGTACATAGCACACATATATATATACATACTCATATACTTATATATAATATCACACTCACTCTCATATACATATCACAATATACATCCGGATAGAATCTCCCGGAATGAGATTTAATCTATATTCATTTTTGTCTCTTTACTCTAGTCAGAGATATATATATATTCTTGTTCTCATACACAAGTAATGTACTATACACACAAGTACAATAACCATCCCAACGAGCTATAACTCGAGGATGCAGTCTCAGAGTGCCTATCCAAAATCCAGGTTTACACACGATACCACGATACCAAGCCAGACTCTCTCATGGTCATGGTAAAGGAATACACAATGGTGGAGGCGACCATGTTCCCCCTGCGAGTGGAGTACACACATCGCACTTGAATGCGGGACGAGATGACCTGTGGATATACTCACCTTGCTCCTCAAGCCAGGGGATTCACCCACATCGCGCAACCTCCCTAGAGAAAAATATATAATCTGGTTGTTCCAACCCTACGCCAAATATATATATATATATATATATATATATATATATATATACTTAGACAATCCTCACTCCTCAAATGTATACATGGCTATAATTTCCAATCTCATAAGTATTTAAGAATTTTCACGCTTAAAATACTAACCCCATAAGTATCCTCTTACATAGTTATATCTCGTACCTTGATCTCTGTTAAGGATTTATATACTCTCCAAATATCCCAAACCATAACCATTTAATAAGTATACCCTTAACTTATCTTTAGCCTATAACCCATATTCCATCTTAGTCGCCTCACAGGATTGACTCACTAATTCCACATACAATTACTTTTTCTACGTGCACAATTATTTATATATAATCGCCCGCTAAAATACTCCCTCGGGTGTTACTCGTCCCGAACATCCATAATTAAATAAGTCATGGATTATATTTTCCATGTACTCATAGCTTACATACCACTCAAAAATTAATTTAGAGGTCCCCCCTCTAATTTAGGAACCCTAAACCTTTAAATTCCTTAAACTCTTTATTTTCCCCGAAAACACACTTTTAGTGCCACACCATTTTAGCACCCTTCTAGCCCCTATAAATATTCTCCAAAGGCTAGTTGTTAATTCCCTAATTGAATATTTATATCCTCAATTAAATAAATTAGAATTAATTAAATTCAGAATTAATTCCATCTAATTAACCCTAACCAAAATTGCCAAAAATTCTGGACCATCGATCGATCGACCATGGGCCATCGATCGACCGATCGCCCCGGGCAGCTTCTTCTTCGAGAAGCTGTTTTGGCCATTCAAGCTTCCCTCAAGCTTTTATCTCCTCTCCTAACCTCCTCCGACCTCAATCAACTACATATACACATATAAAAAGGGTTCTAAACATTCTAGAACCCATAACCAACAATCGATTTCAATAAATTCCTAAGTTTCTCGAATTGAAAATTATTCGGGGTTTACTCATTTAACTTTCGAAAACCCGTTTTGATTCACAAAATCCCATCCCAAAAATCTTTGTGGTTTATCACTACCAATTACGATATGAGATTTATGGTTAAAATAAAGAAAACAAGTAAATACTTGCCTCGTGGATAAAATCCGACGACCTCGATTCGAATCCTGCGGAGTTTGACCAAAATCTTACTTTTCCTCTTCTTTTCTCTCCTCTCTTCTCTTCTCTCTCTTTTTTTTTCTTTTCTCCCGCCCTCTCTTTCCTTATATAGGGGAGAATAAGGGTTTATCCTCTTAAAACCCAAAATGACTCGTTTACTCAATTTCGAGTCCCTATTTATCTAAAAGTTCCCGGAGCCTAAACTCTACCTTCTGAATACTTTAATCTGACTATCTCAGCCATTCTAAAAATAACGGCGCACTCGAAATCTCCATCCAAGTCACTTAACTACGATTTACCAATTAAACTCAATGACTCTCAAACGGGGGTTTCCAATTAAAATATTAAATGTTGTCGCTTTATCCAACTGCGACTTGTAATTAAAATACTCCAACTCATTTACTTAGTGTCAAAAGTAAATGAAACACACACCAGAAATAATCAAATTTTCATAAATCCCAAAATTACTATTCACACAATTTCCCTTAATCTCCACATTACGCTTACTTACGAAATTTAATTTTCCCTAAAAGTACGAGGTTTTACACAAATCCCCCTGACTTAGAACGTTTCTAGTCCCGAGCAATGTAAACTAAAGAGAATAAGAGTCTGAGAAAAACCTCTAAGCGAATAAAGGATAGAATACCTTTTTCGCAGGCAAGCGATTCAACAAGTCGTTAAACCCCTAGGTTACCCTAGTAGGACTAGTGGTGTCTCGTGAGAATTTGCAATGAATTTATCCACAAAATTCCTTTTGTACCACATGGTATGACTCAAAGAAAGTATCAAAATAATTCTAAACCATACAATTTAAATTCCAAAATAATAATCACAATAAATTTTTACTAGATAAATCTCAATTCGTAGTGTGTGTGTGTGGAGCTAAAAATTAACCGCCACCTTCTACCAATTGATCATTACGTTACTTTCCTAAAATTCGCTTTGATTCAATTTCTCATGGGATACTATTACAAACGAATCACTCGGATTGTGTCTTTTTCTGTCGGTATGCATGATATTAATAGTAAATGTAATAGGACATGAGTTCACACACTCAATTTGAAAGATGAAATTTTTTATAGTGAATAAGATCTCATAAATGGAATACGAGCATTGAAAAGTGGGAAAACATCATTCTTTATTCGCACCGTATTATCTCTTTATTATCTTTTTGTATTTTTAACTCTCCATGCAGTAATTGAATTCGTTATTCGGACTCGTTTGTGAATTATTTGGATCAAAGGTATTTTGGGTAATAATGGAAGTACTTGAAAATTTTCGAAATTGGAAAATTTTCTTACGAATGTTCTGGTGGCACTTTTTCTGACTTTTGCTCATTTTTCTCTTTTTCATATTTTTCTCATTTTTTTTGTATTTTTTATTTTTTTCGACCATTTTTTTAAAAAATTTTCTACCTCTTTTCGCGTACTGTATGGACTTGATTTATGAATTTTCTAAATTTCACAACTCCGAACTAATTGGAGTTTTTTTGGTTAACAATTGAAAAGGGATATCATTTTTAGGCTCAAGCTAGCTTTCAAAACGATATTTTTCATGACTTTTTATGGCTAATATTTTTGAATGAGCAAACGATGGCCTAAGTCTATGTGTCCGAATTACTAATCAACTTACCATATGCGTCTCGAGAATTATTTTTATTTTTGAGACATTTTTAGCGCGTTTTCAAAATAATATTTCCACTCATTTTTCGTAATCGAAAGAACTTTTGAGTTATTTTTAACTCAGATCGATTTAATTATTCAAAAATGAGGATAGGCACAAAAAATCTCACTAGGTTAAAATCTCTACACTTATTTGTATAAGTCGTCAAGTTTCGTTTTTGATCAATTTCGACTTAGTGCAATGGATTTTTTCAATTTGAGACTGCAAACAAAAATTTAGTGACATTTTTAAAGATATTGAATTACAATTATTATTTTTTTTAAGAAAAATATTTTTGACTTTTTTTTGAAAAATTTAAATTTGGTGGGGTATTTTAAAATGTGTGAAGTTTGAAAGACGCACTTGTAGCCCACCCCCCCTAAATTAGGCTTTTGCATTGTCCTCAATGAAAAGAACTAAAATCTAAAGAACACAAGAAATAGTGCGAAGATAAAACAAATAAAATTTAACATGCAATTGACAATAATAAACTCAAGTACCGTTTCATTAACAAGAGAGAATGATTACATAGTTCCTTCAAAAGATACATTGATATAATATGAAGAAACTACATAATAAAAAAAAGTCCACGCCCATGAAATCTAATGAAAGGGGCCAAGCGCATTCGACGATTATATGGGTCCCGGTAATAGTCGGGCATTTGGGCACTCGGGCTCATGCTAAGTCGATAAAATCGACTTGAAACGACATTATCATCCCGGTATCCCTTTGGTATTTGGCATGATCGTCTTGGTACTCGGAGATAAATTCATCAAGACGGGCCTCAAGTTTATCTATATGACTATTAATAGCTGTCGTATTGAAGGTGTGCCCATCAAAGTCAGCCTCAAAATCCGGGTCGATCGGATCATCTTCACCTTGGACATATTCTTGAAATTCCCCTTCCTCCCCACTTTCTTCTTCGTTATCCTCGGTGTCATCCTCTTCATCACCCTCCCCCATTTCAACATCTTCAAAAATGGGCTCGGGGGGATGTTAAACATACATGGTTTGGGTGTTACTTCGACTAATCGAGGTTGCATTGATGGGCTTGGGCTCGCGGGCTTGGTGGACCCACACAAGGACACCCGTTTCGATGCAAATTGTATTAATGAAGCACGCATAAGGAATAAACATTTTTTCGATGCCATCATAGGCCGCGAAAGTAATCTCGTCGCAGTAAATGTGGGCGAGGCTTATTTTAGCCTCCATGTCGAATAGGAAGTAAAGAAAAGTCCCGTGCCAAAAACTTATTGCCGAATCATTTTTAATGGGGAGGAGGATGGTGCCGCAGGTGATCAAGTTGGATAAATGGGCATGGGTGTAAAGTTGTTTGGAAGGAAATGTCTTCTGGGTCCATGGGGTTTAAGGGGCCCATCGGATAGAGCATTGGAGACGAGTTAGAATCGGGCCCTGATATGGATAGGTGGGGTGATCAAAGAATGAGACCACTGTCGCGCACATTTTTCGCTTGATGATTGCGAGTTTGAGAAGGATCCTATTTCCTTGAATGTAAGCCTTGTAATGTCCTTTGGAAGTGCAGATGATGGAGTAATAAAATTACGAACGACGCCCTCGTAGGCAAGATCCGAGTCTTTGGCCAACCAATTTTTCCACCCGATTCGAGAAAATTGAGAGGTGACGTCCGCAGACAATTAGTTCCAAACGAACTTACGTTTGGTGGAGATGGTGCGTTCGTTGCTAAAATATTCATGTCACTAATTTCTCTTTTGCACTGAACAAAATATTTCTCGGGCTTCGTTTTCTTCCTCCACTTCGACGGAGTCGTATTTCTTGATATAGGTCCTGGGAGCCATGTGGAGAAGGAAATTTTGGGAAGAACTTGAAATGATTATAGAAGAGAATATTTAGGTGTGAGGTGAAGAGGTGTAAGGATGTGGTATTTATAGGTAGGAGGGGTTTGAAAGGGTGGAAAAATAAAAGGGTTTTATGTGAGAAATGGAGGGAGAATGAAAAATGGAAGTTTTTTTTTTTTTTTGGGGGGGGGGGGGAATTTTTTGGTTGTATTTTTGGATATAAAGGGAAGGGGATGAATTGGGAGGGATGGGAGGTGAAAAGGTTGGAGGGAAATGAAAAAATGGGGTTGAAAATTACGTGTTGGCAGACCACTAGAGCGAACCGGTTTGCCCATGGGACCGAACTGTTTCGGTTAGCGAACCGATTCGCCCCTAGGACTGAACTGGTTATATTCAACTTGTTGTCAAGACTCACTTTTCTCATCTTTTTTTTCCTTTTCTCAGGCATGGGGGTGCGGGATCCTACAATTCTCACCAAATTCAACCTGAAATCACCAAATATGACTGAATACACTCAAACTTCACCTCGTTCTCATTTTCCTCACTCTTGGGATGAGTTTCAACAAATCGAAATAATTCTACTCTCGCTAAAATGCACACAACTCATTACTAAAAACACGACTCACTCACACGACTCAAATATAGAACAAAAACTCACCCCATACGCGTCAGGGGTACGACGATCGCTCTCCAAAATCTACTCATACCCATACACGAGGTCCAATAATAAAATTGTCTCTACCCCCTCCAAGTCGTAAATCAAAAGTCTGAACAATTGGGAGTCAATCCAATAGACAAAGTATACACATGGAGGCACATAATGAAGGCAGTGAGTGAAATTATCGAGATGCACAGTAACATTATAGCATAAATGGTCAAACTTGAAAAGACTATCATACTGAAATTCCAAATGACACGCTAAGCTGAGATTTCCCTCAAACTCAAGAATGAATAAATCAGGCTCTAAATCAGACGATACTCTAGTCATGTCCTCGATCTTATCCAAAAAATCAAATGGCATAGGTGGATATGATGGAAAAGGATGATGCGGTTTGGAAAAACATGTGCCACCGAGTGGAAATGCTCAATTAATTTTTTTTCAACATCTCATCACCAATCGATAAAACCTTACGTTTTAGCATACTTTCAAATGGCTCGGGTGCATGTTTACAAATAAGGAATTGATCTATCCTAGCATTCCAGTCGCTCTCATCTAAGTGACAAAATGAGTACAATAATAATTGGGCTTCAACAGTGATATCCTCATCAATTGGACTGAATTCTTTATCAAAATTTTCAAGACTCATATATAAAGACAAATTAGGTGGTCAAGCACGTAGATCGATTGTGTCACTATCTCGTGGGGTACTGGCATCATTCACTTAATGTGCTTGACTGCATCCTCATTAGCATATCCCTCATCATATGTATCTCACGATCAAACTCCAAATTCTCTCTTTTGCTCTCGATAGCCGTCACTAAGCACGCCTCAAGTGGATCCTCAAAATTATTACCCTCAAATAATTCGTGTACTACCTCCTCGATAAAATCCATATCATATAAATTGTCCTCATCACCTGTTTCTTGGTGATGTTGAAGATATTCATTTTAAGTGTCATATTCCCAATTGTGAGTTGCATTTACCCATTACGCGTATTAATCAACGCGTTAACTGTGGCTAGGAAAGAGCGGCCAAGAATAACGAGAACATGATGACTCGATGGGGAGGAGGGCTCCGTGTCCCAAATGACATATTCTACCGGTAAGTAGAAAGTGTCAATTTGGACGATCATGACCTCAACTACCCCATGAGATACCTTCACGAAACAATTCGCAAATTGAAGAGTAATTTTGGTGGGCTTAAGATCTCCCAAATCAAGCTTCCTATAAATGGAATAGGGTAAAATGTTGACACTCTCTTATAAATCTAATAAATCTCTCTTGATTTTATTCTGTCTAATAATACACGAAATGGTGGGGGCACCTAGATCTTTATACTTGTGTGAGAGGTCGCTCAATAGTATCGAACTCACATTTCGTGTGAAGAAAACCTTCTTCTTTACCTTTTATAGACGTTTCATTGTGAGCAAGTCCTTTAAGAACTTAAATTACGCGAAAAATTTCTTTATAGCCTCAAGAAAAGGTAGGTTTAGTTTCATTTTCTTTAGGACCTCTAGAATGTTATCATGGGAGGCCCCTTTAGGAGGAGGGACCAACCGTTGAGGGTATGATGCGGCTATAGGGGTTTCACTACCACCTTGGGCTAACCGTTTATTCTTTTTTCACTATCTTCCAAGGGGGCATCTTCGGCCTTTTGCATGTCGGGAGAAACATCCTTATCTTTTTGCAAGTCGTGTAGAGGAGGTGACAAGTTAACAACTCTTCCACTACGTAGTGTGGTTATCGCTTTACATTTTTTTTAATATTCATCGGGTGTAGAGCTCACATAGTTTTGACCTTGGTAAGGTCATTGGCCTTAAGTGAGAAACTTACCCTTCTCTTGGACACTTAAAGAGGATTGAAGTTTAGATAGCGATGCCTTTAAGTCGATAAAATTTTGACAATTTTGGGCATTTATCGCTGACATGGTTTGCTTAAATTGAGCAAGATTGTCCTCGAGACTCTTCCGTTGCTGGATTAGATAAGGCGTGAGAGGAGGTTCTTACATGGGTGGCACTTGTTGTTATGGTGGGAGTGGTGGAAGTTGTTGGGCAATGTGTTAATTTGGGTTCATTATCGTACTCGATTGCTCATAACTAAAATCGGGATGGTTCCGCCACAAGGGATTAAAAGAATTCCCGTGAGGGGCATTGAAATTTCATTTATAAGCTCGCACTGCCTCAACTTGCTCTTAGAGAATAAATTTGTAGGCGGTTATAGTTGGACATTCCTTTTTTAAATGTCCCGCCTCACAAATCACGTAAGTCTCCTCCTTTATATACCGAGACAGGCCAGATATCTCTCTCACACTAGATTATACCACATCCTCTACCCACTTGGCTAATTGACTAATTTGGAGATTCAACTCAATTTCTTTATCTAAGTGGTAGAGTCCAGACGTAAAAGGAGCTGTGGACGTGATTCTAGCTTTGGGTTGGGTGTTCGGATCCAATGTGTCCCAAGATTGAGTAGTCTCGATAACATACTTAAAGTAGGCCTTCGTATCGTCCACATCTAACCTGAAGAACTATCTTGGATATATTATTTCAACGACTTGCTTTGATATTAGACTAAGCCCATAATGAAAGTAGGAAATGAGTCTCCACTTCTCAATACCATGATGTGGGTATATGTTAACTAACTCATTAAACCTCTCCCAAAACTTATCAATGGGATCATAATCATTTTATTTAAAAGTGTGGATTTAATCCCGAATAAAGTTGGTCCTATGAGAGAGAAAGAACTTTTGGAGAAATTTTGCTTGCACGTCTCTCCACGTACTGATAGAGTTCAGTGCTAATGACCAAAGCCGAGTCTTGCCCTTGTGCTTAAGTGAGAAAGGGAAAAGATTGAGATGTACGACGTCTTGGGTGCAAGCTTGATCGTTAAAAGTCTCGCACGCCGTCTCGAACTCTCTAATGTGGAGATAAGGCTTCTTCGATTCCATACCATGAAAAGTAGGGAGAATTTGAATCATCCTGCTCCTAAAGTGGAATTGCCCCGCATTATACGAGAATATAATGCATCCCGGAGCGACGGTTCGCTCCGAATATAAGATGTTTTTTATAGGACAGTACGTCATCACTCCCTATCTCATTTCGAAACTAGCTTCATCTGACATCGAACTCAAATGTAAAGAATTGCTTTCCTTACCGAAGTTCCTAGACAGTCGACTCTCGGTGTAGGAGGTGGTACCCAGAAATGTGGAGTGTTTGGAGTGTTATTGCTAGAAGGAGGGAGTTCAAATATTAACTCGGGATTTGTATTGGGCTGAGTATTTTATATTTAAGGACTCGAGAGAATATTTTTATTTTTATTTTTATTTTTCAGATTTTTTTTGGATATTTTGAATCTTTTTATTTTTTTTTGAATTCTTTTGGATTTATGATTTTTTTTGGATTTTTAAGAATTAGAGTCAAATTTACATTAATTCGACCTAACTTACCAGTCTAGTGGCTGTCACATGGGTGACCCGAGTTCGATCCCTGACAATGACGTCTACTACATCAAAATGGTCAAATTAACACCCTTCAACCGGCCAGCTTTGTCACGGTCATTGACCGTGACAATAAACACACACGTTTTTTGTCACGGTCAATGACCGTGACAAATATTTGTCACGGTTATATGTGTGTGTGTGTGCATGTGTGTGTGTGTGTATGTGCATGTGTGTGTGCGTGCGTGTGTGGTGGGCAGTGGCAGTGGGGGGGAGGGGGAAGGGCTGGGGGGTGTGGGGAGCAGGGGGTATGGGGCTGTGTGTGTGTGTGCATGTGTGTGCTCGTGTGTGTGGTGGGGGGAAGGGGGGGTGGGGCTTGTTAATTTTATTTAATTAAATTTTTATTGGTTTATTAGATATTGCCCCTCATACGCAAGTAGTGCCCCTTGTAAAAGAATTCATTGATTAAATATTGATTGGTTGTTAATTTTTTTAGTAAATTAATAATTAGTGCCCCTTTCATATGAAAGCAGGATTGCCCCTCATTGTAAATTAGTAAATTAATAATTATATACTTTAATTCTTAGTTTAATTGATGAAATAATTAATTGAGTAGATGAATTAGAAGGAGTACGGGATACGCATTTGTTGTTGCTATTGCGGTTGGATTATAGTGGATCGATGTTCGGTTGGTTCATTTTAGAAGAGGCATGACCACTCGATTATTATCCATATAGGGGTGGAATTTTTCAACTTTTTTTAAAATTACTTTGTATCATGAATAATATATATATATATATATATATAGTATGATAATTAAATGAAACATACTTGAAATTACATATAGTGCGCATAGATACTAGCCTTCTAGTTCTTATTCGTACGCATTCAATAGCCCTTAGACTTGTTCGAGAGTCATTACCCCTATAATGAAATCTCTCGAATTGTCTCGTTTGGACAGTTTGGGACTGCATAATTTCTGTATAATAATATTCTTAGTGTCATAAAGTAGTAACTTTTGGAGGAAGTTCTACAGTCGTATCCTAATGTTCTCTGGGTACATACTAGATTGATAAGTGTGATTGTTAATCAATTGAAATAACACTCACACTTGCCAATCTACTTCGTATACTTGGAGAACTACAGAGATATGCTGCCGAATTTTTCTCAGATCGTAACAATGTGCATGAGCTGTTAACTATATTACGAAAATATGCGGTCTTGAATGGGATAGGACCACTCACCCTTTAGCGGTCTTGAATGCCGAATTTAAAAATCGAATATAAATAAGACATAATTAAATGAAACATACTATAAATCTAAGTTTTGTTTATACTAATCCATGAATATATGCTTCTTACCTTTAATAGGTGATTAGTTGTGGTAGCTATGATGGGATATCCTAAATACAAAGAGTGGATGAGTGAGACAAATAGAATGGGGGATGTGTTTCGCAGATGTGCTAATGAATATGTGAAATACGCAAAGAGATGTCATAATAATGAAGAGTTTCCATGTTCGTGTGCTAGGTGTAAGAATGGTAAGGCGTTTGAGTGGAAAATAGTTGAACTACATTTGTTAAGATGGGGTATGCAAAATATTTATCAATTTTGGAGTTTTCACGGTGAATTGAAAGTTCCTTTTATCCCCGAATAACCTTCACAACAACCTTCAACAAGTAGGATAGATGTAGAAGGGGACGACGTAGATCATAATATGTTAGAGGATTTAGTTGATGATGCGAACGGAGTTTATGAAGTGGAGGATAATGAGGTTACTGATGATGTACAAGGTTTAGGTGCTCATGAAGATACCACGATAAACCTTGACGATGACTACCAAAGTTTAAAATTTAAGGCAAACCAACCGTTATACTCTGGTTGTGAGAAAGATCAAATAACTTTACATGCCATGGTTGGTTTACACAGTTTGAAGACGCAGTACGATTTGTCTGGCAATAGCGTGATAGGAATTCTAAATTGGGTGAAGGGCTTACTACCCAAGGAGAATACGCTTACAAATAGCTATCCTGTTATGAAAAACAGTTTGAAAGGCTTGGGAATGAAGTATAAATTGATTCATGCTTGTGTGTATGATTGCATACTATACCGAAAGGAGTATGAAAATATTAATCGTTGTTAGGTATGCGATGAACCTAGATAGGTTCAATCTACAGGCAAGGAAGGCACAAGCTTAAAAGTACCTCAAAAAGTGTTGAAATATTTTCCCGTTGGGCCTAGATTAAAGTGATTTTTCACAGTACCATGGATATCGGAGGCAATGACTTGGCATGCTAGGGCAGAAGTAGGGAGTAAACTCATGCGTCATCTTATTGATTCTATAGCTTAGAGGAGGATGAATTATGAGTATCCTGATTTTTCTCGAGAACAGTGTAACATTCGTTTGGCTATATCAATAGATGGTTTCAATCCATTTTGAAATCTAAGCACCAATCAGAGTATATGTCCAGTAATCCTAGACCCACTTTACCACCCTCCTTCACAGTGTATGAGACCTGAATTTTTGATTCTGTCTTTTTTGATACCTAGGCTAAAGGCACCAAGTGATGACATCGACGCCTACCTGGATCCTTTAGTAGAAGAATTAAATAAGTTGTGGGAAGAGGGTGTGCAATCATTTGACTCTTTTAGAAAAGAAGCGTTTATGCAGAAAGCTATATTGATGTGGGCAATTCATGATTTTCCAGCTTATGGGATATTATCTGGTTATGTAGTACATGGTTATTTGGGGTGCCCTATTTTTGGAGAGGAGACTGAATATCTTCGTCTATCCGCTAGCTCAAAAAATGTATACCATTGCCATAGTAGTTTTTTACCCCTGGCTTGAGAAAGGTTCCATTTTTTTATCTGGCGGGATTGAACATAGGTTACCGTCGAGATAACTTTCAGGTTCAAAAATTGAAAGTAAATATTCTAAATGTGGCCCTAATATTCCATATAAGAATCCCAAATTTAATAATGGCATAAGAAGACCCTAACTGGGAATGAAACTGAGACAAGAAAGGCACGGTCTAAGAGGTCAATTTTATTTGACTTGCCTTATTGGAAGAATTAACCGGTGCGCTATATATTGGATGTGATGCATGCAGAGAAGAACCTCGCTTAACATATTGTGGGCACTTGCCTTGGGGGCAGTCATTCGAAGGATGGAGAAAATACACGAAAAGACCTTAGATCGTTTAAACTTAAGCCACAACTATGGTTGAAAGAAGATAGTAGGGAAAGGACAATAATCCCCCCCGGGTGCGTTTACTTTGACGAGTAGGGAAAGAAATGTGCTTTTAGACACAAAATATAATTTGAAGGGTCCATATAATTTTTCCTCCAACTTGAAAAGGGTTGTGAATTATGTTACTCATGATTTACATAAGTGTAAGTCCCACGATTGACATGTGATCACGCAATTGGTTCATCTATTGTTTAAGCACTGTTTCTCCAAGCACAAGGATTTTCGGAGGGTTATTATGCAAATTAGTATTACCTTTTCACTTTTGTGTGAGAAATTAGTCAATCGAGAACACATAGTGGCCGCAAAATTGGCGATGACCGAAGCGATTTGTGTGTTGGAAAAGTACTTTCCCCCAACATTCTTTGACATAAGTGTTCACTTGTTGGTACACCTATGCGATGAGGCACTTCTTTGTGGCCCAGTTAGATCTCGGTGGATGTATCCATTTGAAAGATTGATGGAAGTTTTTAAAGATTACGTCAAGAATACGCGATACATTGCAGGATCAATTACAGAGGAATACATCACCGTGGAGTCATCAATCTATACTCGAGAATATATGCCCGACTCGACCAGCGTTGATAACACTGATGAGTTCGTCGATGATGGTGGCCATGTGATGAGGAAATAAATGAAATTAACGAGTTTGTAACATGAACAAGTAGCTCGTTATCTATTTTACACACATGAAGATGTCGAAGAATGGAAAAGGTAAGTTTAAATTATTTTAAGTTTTACATTATTTTAGAATATTTTAGATTATTTTATACATGATTAATTTTATAATATACAGAAAATATGAAGCCTATGAGAACAATAAAAGACGAAAAAAATGGTACAATCAGACAACGAATTTAGTCTGTGGTTCTCATAAGAGGTAATTTTAATGAAAATGGCCGTTATATAATGTTACATTACACTCAAACTTTACAACTAACCTAATTAATTTATCTATATTCTCAGCTCTTAAAGACAGGTGATGCGACATCAAGGCTTGCTTGTCTAGCCACTGGACCTTGTTCATGGCACAAGAGTACAAAAAGTATCGATGGAATGGTTACATATTCGGTGCAAAAGTGTATGAGAAAAGTACAAATGTACAAAACTCGGGCATTTCATACAAGGCTCTTACTTTCTTTCGAGCGAGCGCAAAAGATAAAAACCTCGTTGAAGCTGAAATGACTTACTATGGAGTAATTCAAAATATATTTGAATTGGATTATATAAGCTTTAAAGAGGTTGTATCTTACTGTGACTAGGTAAGAGTTGAGGATAAAAAAACTTGTAAAGTTGATCCTGCCACCAATTTGATCATAGTTGACTTGTCCAAGTTGAAGAGCAACGACCACGTGAGCGATGAGCCGTTTGTTTGTGCATTTCAAAAGGTTAACTAAGTGTTTTACTCGGAGTATATCAACAACGAGCCATGGTCAATTGTCCTACATGTGCCAAAGCATATAAATAGTAGTGTGGATGACTTGGTTGCTCCTACTGAATATCAATCCAATTTTTATGATATCCCGAATTTGAAATAATTGTTTAATTTCTAATAAATATTCCAATTTGTACTTTATCAATCCATTTTTAATACTTTTAATTGATTTTCACTTTATCATTTTCACTCTTTTTATATTTCTCCCTTTCCTTTGTATATGTATGTGTGTGTGTGTGGGGGGGGGGGGGGGGGGGATGTGTGTGTAGTGTGGGTGTGCGTGGGCAGTAGGGGTGGGGGTGGGGATGTTTCGGATTTTTAGTAATTGTACATATTATGAGTTAGATGTTGTTGTTTTGGAATTCAGAATTGAAGTGTTAAACAGTAATAATTCATTTGGATTTATAGTAATTGTACATAGTTGCATGTCTTCTTCTAATTCATTTGGATTTGTACTAATAATAATATTTTTTTACAGAAAATGTCTCATTCAGGTATTAAGGCGAGGATGATGATGGCGATTATGCTGATGTCGTCTGGGCTCGGTGATAGCGGAGGCGACGAGGGATCCTCTGCCCCTAGGCTCCCCAAATGGGAAAATTGGGGATGGCCGTCGAGAACAAGCCGGGGCTATTAGCGAGATTCCTCGAACTGGTAAAGACGATCATCAGTTCGGGGTATACTAGTTGGAGGGAGGTGCCAAATGAGCTCAAGTTAGCTATTTGAGTGGCACTACAGGTAATGTATTTATATTTATATTTATATGAATATTTCAATTTCAATTTAAATTTAAATTTCGATTTCAATTTCAATTTCATTTAGTATTTATATTTATATTTATTCACAACTAACATTGTATTTATTGGACAAGAACAATTCAGCCTAGACCTAAAACTACGCGTTTCTGTCTTGGAGAAGTTGAGGGAGCAACACAAGACGTGGAAGAAAAATATGCGTACCTGGTACTTTGGAAAGACCCGAGACTCCATTATCCAAATGCGTGACTCCGTCCCGCCGAAGGAGCCTATCTCATTGGCACAATGGCAAAAGTTCATTCACAGTGAGATCGGGGAGCGACAATTAGCATCTCACCAATCGAGGAGGGAAAATCGAGTGAAAAAGACGGGCGTGCACTACTCCAGCCGGACGTCTTACGCCGAGGTGGAGCATAGGATGATGGTAAGATTTAATTTTTCTATAATTATAAAAATATGTTATTCTGCGTTATTTTACTTTGTGGGGCCGATACTAATTTTGCATTATTTTTTTCCAGGGGATGGGGAGTGCCCCTGGGGGTATGCCACATAGGCTCGATACTTATGTGGTTATTCGAACGAAGAAGGGGAAGGATAATGAGGTGTCCCCGATTGTCGTGTCCACGATTATAAGTAATTAGACAGTTTACTTTTTGGTAATTACGTTATAATTTTTTTATTTACTTATTTAACTAATCATGTGTTTTTTATCATTTCAGGAAAAGCTTAAGGAAGTGCGTGAGTCGCAGTCTGATGTCGATAAGGCATCTTTGTCTACAGACGCACTCAACCAAGTGCTTGGCACTGATCGTAAGGGGAGGACAAGCAGGTGAGTTCGCGGGTGGCCAAATCTAGGATCATCGGATTGGAGACGAGCAACACCGGGTTGGCTTGAACGATAGACTCGCATGACGCGAAGCTATCCCATTTGGAGGCGACGGTCCAAGATATGTTCTCATTCATGAAGCGTTCGTTGGGCGAAAACCGTAAGGGGAAAAGGAAGGATAAGGTGTTAGAGGAGGAGGTGCAGGAGGACCTCACTGCTTCATCGTCGACACGTACGAACTCTGATGATCCAGTCCACTATTTGGCCACCTTCGACCGATCGATGTCGACACTTGGTTGGCCGAGCATGTTTATACAGGATATATTTTATGGCCAACGAATAGGGCGGGGGTTAAGGGACCCGAATACCATCCAGGGTATGCCAGTTCATGGATGTGCGCTTCAAGACATCGAGGCCAAGGTGCTCATCACGCATGTGATACCCGGGAAGGAGAACTCCCTATTGTGGTTGCGCGAATAATGCGGCACGATGAATAGACAAGGGTGTATGAATTCGTATATCGTGTGGACTATCCACCTCCTCTGACCTACCCCAGACATGTAGTGACATTATTTGATTTGTGTTGAATTAAATTGATTTAAGTTGTTACATTTGAATTATATCATGATGTATATTGTTTTGAATGTATATTTGCATTATCTATATTTTATTTAGATATATGATGTTTGACTAGGTATAATGTTGCTATAACAGGTGCAAATATACTGTTGGGCAGTGGCAGTGGCCATACTGCCCAGCAGATTTTTTCTAATTCTGCCCAGAATTATCACGATCATTGACCGTGACAAAGAAAGGTTATCACGGACTTGTCACGGTCAATGACTGTGATATTTTTTTAAAAAGGTCACTGATTTGTCACGGTTATTAACCGTGACTAAGCTTGTCACGATCATTGATCGTGACATGAGCATGAAAAGTTTAATGAACTTATCATGGTCAATGACCGTGACAAGTCCGTGACAAAAAAAAAGTTGTCACCCCATACTTGTCACAGTCATTGACCTTGACAAGGTTGACTTGTAACGATCAATGACAGTGACAAGTCGTCAGATTTGGTTTAGTGATCAAAAACTTGACGCGACTAAAATGTGTGTGCTACGTGTGTGCCTACGGCTCAAGTGCAAAGTGGTCGCTCAAGTATTACCCAGTAAGTCAGGGTCGAATCCTAATGGAATAGGACGTAAAAAAAATTGACGAAAGTTGGGTCGACTTCTAAGATATAGGTATCGACTCATAAACGAAAAAAAATGATGATTTTTTTTCAGAAAAATTTATATTTAACTACGAAATTAAGCAATTTAAACCATTGAAAAAGCAAGAAATTAAAATTTTTGATTTTGAAAACAATTTAGGAAAATGGAGTTGGGATCCAATCCCCAAACTGTAGGAATTGTTCGCTAAATATAAAATTCTCAAAAACTATATAATTAATTAGACTAAAAATATAAAGTAATTCAAAGCACTAAACATGTGAGGGTGTTAATCCGCACAATATTTAGTCAACAAATTAATTGCCACGAATGATAAAATTATTGACACGTATATTGTATTCACAAATATTTCGGTTGCCTTCTACAAATGGAGTTAAGATATCTATGATATTAGTCCCAATAAAACTATCAAACTCTAAGAATTAACCATAGAATTATGTCGAATTTTATATTTAACTTCAAGAACCTAGGTTAGTTTCATGTTCCCTAACTCATGATGAGTTTAGCCGGACATCGAATTAATCTCTATGAAATAAACATTATAATGAAGGCTAACATGATGACATAATAAGAAAGATGATAAAATTTAATGTTAGCAAGATTAAAGAACACAATAACATGCAAAAGAAATCACCAGTTGAAGAAAAATCGAAAAAAGATTTGATCTTCTATTGAATTAATGATGAAAAACATGCAAGTTCTTCTCCAATATGTTCTCCATCATAAGTTGCCTAACAACCCCTATCATTATGTTCCTAAGACTCATAACGGCCTAATACCCATGCTAAAATTAATCCAAAGTGGTTTAGATAGACTCAAATTACTCTTGCAAAAATATAGGAAGAGATAAAAAAGTCCCACCTGAAACCAAACCCATTGACCGAACTGAACCCATGATCGAACCCACAAGGGCAAAGTGGTTCGGTGACCGAACCGCTTTGGTCGGAATATCTGCCTTAGCTTTTCCATTTTTTTTCTAAATTGCAGTTGTCCCTGAATTTATTCTCTAGTACAAATGGTCATAACTTCTTCACCGTAGCTCGAATTGAGGTATCGTTTTTCCAGTATTCTCGTGACTTCAACCTCTTTAATTTTCTGTTGACTCCTCCTTCGAATTCTAGCTGGAAAATTACTAATTTTACCTTGAATTTCCTTTCTTACAATTCTTTCACTATTTTTTTTATTTTTCTCTCTCATCCACTTGCACGTTTTACCTGTAAAACATAAGAGAAGTACAAAAAACACGAAATACTAGCCAAAAAGGTTAGTAGAAAAAAATTGAGATAAATTGGACGAAATGAAATGTTTGGGATCGTAAAAATACCGAAATTAAGGGGATAAATATGGAATATTTAGGCCTAATAACAACTATTTTTGCCACATAATAATCATGTCACAATAAAGAATAGGGCATCCAAATTGTCTTCATATAAATCATCTTAAAAATGCCAACACTTACACTTTTAGTGATCTCTTATGCATATACTAATATTGACTAAAAGAGGTCCAACTCCTAAAGTCTCAAAGTATACATCACGAGGAAATCACTACACCAGCACACCAACCGTGTGATCACAAACTAATGTTTACATGGAAGGACCTAGTCCCAACCCGAGAGATGACAACCTCAATACGTAGGATTGGGACTTACACCCAACTAGCGTCATTATCCTCGGGCAGTAAATTGCAGGCAAACATATGCATCCCATCAAATCTCTGACTAGTAGATTTGTCACGATCCCACCCACCCACCCATGGTATGTTTACACCTATAAAAGAAACCCACACAGATCATCCAACTAGGTACACAGCTGCGCATCATTAGGTATCCAAATAAGCACACATAACTTATACATTAGCATTATCAAATCACACATCGATTCCTAAACGTTAATGGATATCTCAAACATACCCCACTATAGCACAAGGTTATATGCATATTATCTAACCACCTAAGAACCCTACCTGCTGGTCCTAAATCATAATTTTAAGTATCCAAAAAATCATTCTACCTCATATGTTATCATTCCCAATTCTCCCAAGGGTTATTATTTGTTAATTAACTTGTTAAACCATCCCAACATTGTCCAAGGCAATTAATACTCTCCACCATGATCAACCCACCTATTGATCTAAAATAATTTTTAAAATCATCTAAAAACTACCCCCAAAATAATCCCACTTAAGTAACCTCATAAAACCAACTAAAAGCCCCACTTCACACCTTACCCAGGATTGGATTAATCGATCCAAATTCAGATAAATTTGAGTCTGACAGTGTCGAATTGCAGCCTTATTTTTCTTGTATAATGTAAGAGTATGAATATATTTAATGTTTCTAACTTTCTTAGATTGTCATATTCTAGATTTTAAAACACATTTTGCATTTTAGTCCCCACCTCTCCAAAACGTTTCACCAAAATTCCAGATCATGAAGTCAGGTCTCTCTTGAAAAGTCTCCATGAACATAATTTAGGTTGGATGTAATGGAACTAGATGAATTTGCACTCACTTGATTAAGTTTTATAAAAATATAATATAATGCTTGTTTGAGTATAACTTGTATATTTTTTTCACTTTTTCCCTTTACTCAATACTTCTTTCAAAAATATTTTTAAGGCAAAGTGACAAAGTCTTAGTGGTTTCACTGCAGCGAATCTAGACTTCACTAGGTGCGCCTCCTGAAACTTCGAAGTCAAAAACATTAACTTTAACTGCAACCTTTGGTTCACTGTAGGTTTATTGCAACGAAGGGCCATCGTTGTTGCGATGAGCATTCATTGTGCACACCCAGACTTCAAGAAAAACTTCCAAGAACCCTGCCAAGTCTAGTACCTGGATTGATGTTGGCTTTATTACAGTGAAGTATACTTTCATAATAGCTAACCCATAGCACAGTGTCTGCCCAACAAATCTTTTGGGCGGCTCCTTTTGGAGATATTATTGGATTTTATGCGAGAAGTCACCTTTTGAAGGCCAACATTCTTAGCATAAGTCAAATTTGTGATGACCACCATAATGTTATTTTTACCAAGAATGAATGTAAAGTTTCTAATCCCAAAGGTAAATGTATTTTGAAGGATGTTAGAACATCGAAGAATTTTTACATCATTAATGTATACCCAAATGTTCATTGTAACATATGGCGGATCTTTATCATAAGAGGTTAGGTTACGTGATCTTTAAAGATCTTAGTATACTTGCCTAGAATGAATGTGTTCATGACTTACTTCCCCTTGAGTATATTTCTTCTCATGTATGTGGTACTAGCCAAATGGGAAAACAAATTCGAGATCCACACAAGAAATTAAATATGATGGCTACCTCCCATATATTAACTTTTACACATATATCTCTTGGGTCCAATGCATACAGAAAGCATAGGTGGTAAGAGATGTGTAAGCGTGATTGTAAATGACTTCTCTAGATTCACTTTTATAGGATTTTTACGTAGTGATTATGATGATAAGGACTTCTTTATCCCCAAGTGTAAGTAAATTTAAAATAAAAAGTCATGCACGATCATTAGCGTATATAGTGATCATAGGAGATAGTTTGAAGGATCCAACATTCTAGAGTAGTGTAGTGCAGTTGCAATACATCATGAGTTTTCTTTCGTAAAAACATCCTAAAAATGAGATTGTTAAAAGGAAAAATCAAACAATTCAAGAAATGGATAAATCCATGTTAACAGTAAAGGGTATGCCTAAGAGATTTTGGGTAGAGACATTTAACACGACATGTCACACCGTGAATCGAGTCTATAGGAGGTCAAAGGAAAAAATTACACACTCAATCATTTTTGGGTCTTTGGAAGCAAGTGTTATAGACTCAAGGATGAAGAGTACTTGACTAAGATTAATCTTAAGAGCGATATTGGAATTTTTCTTGGCTATTCCTATAATATTCATGTCTACCGTGTGTACAATTGTGTATCTCAAAAGATGATGGAGTCTATTAATGTCATCATTGATGATAACGACTCTTTAAATTTTAAGGACGATGATTAAGAGAACACGTCTTTCATTTTTCCCCAAGTTGAAGGAGAGATGGTAGAGGAAGAAGATAATGTTTGTAAAGAGGTGTCACCTCCACTACAATAAATTGTTGAAATGGATGATACACTTTCTTGGGTTCAAAAGGATCGTGATGTGTCAATAATCATTGATAGTCCCGGTGTTAGTGTAAAGACACGCTCTTAACTCTAATATGAAGTTAACTTTCTTTGTTATGCTTCCACTATTGAAACTAAGAATGTGAAATAATCCTTGTTGGATGAATATTAGGTCAATGCGATTCAAGGCGAGTTAGAAAAAGTCAACAAACAAGAAGTTTAGATACTAGTTACTTTGCCAAATGATATTAATGTCATCGGTACTAAGTGGATCTTCAACAACAAGTGTGATAAAGATTGTACCATTTTAATAAATAAGGCAAGATTAGTGGCTCAAGGATACACTCCAATTGAAGATGTAAACTTTGATAAGTCCATTTTTACCCATTACTAGGCTCTAGTCAGTTTGTTTACTTTTACCTATATCATATGGCTTAAACTCCAATATTCACCAAATGGATGTGAAGAGTGCATTTATAAATGAAAATCTCCGAAAGGAAGTTTATGTGTCACAACGTAAGGGCTTAGAATATCCTAAATTCCCAATACACGTGTATCATCTAAAAACTGCTTTGTATGGCCTACTTCAAGCACCAAGAGTGTGGTACTGGAGGCTTACCTCACATCTTATAGGAAAAGGTTTTAACCATGGATGTTTGGGCAAGACTTTATTTTTTTCAGTCTTAGTGGTGGCCCAAGTGTATGTTGATGACGTTGTTTTTGGCTCCACTCATAAAGAACATGCTCAAAAGTTTGCACAAAAGTTTGTATCCCTTATGCAAAAGGAATTTGAGATGAGAATGTTTAAAGAACTCAATTTCTTTCTTGGTCTGTAATTGCATAAAATGCATAGCGGTATTTTTATTTTCCAATCTAAACATGCAAAAGACCTTGTGAAAAAAAATTGATCTTAACTTTCTTTAAGCACAAGTTCACTCCTATGAGTGTGTTGGTGAAACTTGGAAAGGATGTTAATAGGAAATATGTGGACTAAAATCTTTATCGAAGCATGATAGGTAGTTTATTGTACCATATGGTAGTTGTCCCGATATATCAGTTAGTGTCGTAGTTTGTGCTAATTACAAATCTTGTCCTAAGGAATCCTACTTAAAAGTCATTATGAATATCATTAAGTATATAGGTTGAATAACGGGCTTTGCCATTTAGTACCCACATAATTCCATTACTTTTTTTATCGCCTTACTCTAACAATGATTGTGAAAGAGATGGAAAGTAGGAAGAGTACCTCTGGTGATTGCTACGATTTCTGAAATTCTTTGGTCTATTGGCACGCCAAGAAGCAAAATTGTGTGTTTTTATCTACAGTCGAGGTGAAATATATTGTGGCCGATAGTAGTTATTCACAACTATTGTGGATAAAACAAATGTTGAAAGATTATAGTATTGAATAAGATTTCATGATCTATTGTGATAATACTAATATTATTGATATTTCCAAATAACTCATTCAAAGACGACATTCACCATCATCTCATTAGAGATCTTGTTGAATAAAAAGTGATGTCTTTAAGTGATATATTAAGTAAACCTCTTTCTTGGACTATATTTGAGTTTCTTAAATCATCATTGGGTATTTGTGTCGATGATGGAATGATTTGTAACTTCTCTAGGATTTGAGGCTCTTTGAATGATTGTCGCATATCCTATGACATGTTTATTGGAATTGAGAGTTTATTGTGTTTCTTTCCATAATTTTTTTTAGATACAATAATGTATATGATCTTTAGATGATATACTCCTTACAATATCATATATATCAAAATGAATATATATTTTTATCACTTTTTCTTTTATTTGGGAATAGGATTTGTGCCTCATAAGATAGTTTCTATTTTCATATAATTCTTATAATGTTTGAGAATTTTTTTTTGGGAACACAGTCTCATAACTTATTAAACTATACACTGCACTGCAAATTGAACATATGCCACTTTATGAGGTATGACAAAGGTTTATAGTCTTTTCAAAAGTGTTCAAAGATTTATTAGTGAAAGTGTGTTTAAACTCCTAAAATGTGTATTTCATTTCATGATTGGAGAAAGTTGAAAATACATATGCAATGCAAAAAAATATGAGTGAAGAAGTTGCTTGGTCTACAATATTGGAGTGTGATGCTACCTTTGAAAATTGAAAATAGTATCCCATTTTTATTTTTTAGTATAAGTTGTCACTTGCAAAACAATTTGAGAAATGAAATGTCTCAAAGAATTATATATCTAAAATTGGGTAACATTTAAGATATGAGACTAAATATTTTAATTAAAATTTCTTACTGATGGAAAAAAGTGGTAGTCGCCAAAAAATGTGTTCGAGATTTCATTAAGTTGAATCTTTATGTACTTTGTCCTATGATTCATTATTTTAATTGACCTTGATCTTAGACCTTTCTCTCTATAGTATTCATTTTTTTTGCACGAATGAGACCTGATTTTATTCTCTTGGTTGATAAATCTTATAATATTATTATCCTTTTAGATAATCTTTTTTCGATTATGGACATATGTCATAAAAACCGAATATTTGGTAAGTAGGATAATATGGATTATATTTTTCCTTATCCAATGACAATTTAGGATTTGATTATCTAATTTTATATTTGTGTGAATATTTTCTTATAAATCCATTTATGTAGAGTAGGTTGCATAAGATTTTTGTTATCCAACATAATGCTCTATTTTTTCATATGCTCCATTGCTTCCTTAAAAACGTTATTGACCTCATTTGTTTCTTTAATATCTTATATTACTTGGTTATTCCCTTTGTTTACTTCCTTGACAGAAGGGGGGGGGGGGGGGGGGGGGGAGTTTCATAGAGAGAGGGAGAGACTATACGAGGAAGATATAATTTTGGGGGTGAGTTTGGTGGAAGTTTTATTTCATACTAGTTGGAGTAGAGATTTATTTATGCATATTTTCCTATATCTCTTATTGTTTCCCTAACTATTGTATATTGTGTTTTTCTTTACACATTGGTAGTTTGATGAGTTTGCTATTGCGTTTCAGAAAATCATATCTTAAGAGCTCCTCGTAAGTAATTTCTATCTTTTATGTCTTTGGTCGGACATATTATGTCATATACGATAGATTTACTTTTGTTGCTTGTAATCTTATTAGTTTGTGTGTTTATCAAGGAATAAACAAAGTACAGGTTATAAGAGTATAAATATACTCAATGTGCTCCACTTTGTTAGATTGTCTTATTCCAGTTTCCAACATACACTTTTCTCATTGGTCCTCATCTCTCTAGAAAGTTTCACTAACATGTCACGGTCATTGACCGTGACAAGACCGTGATAAATTTACTTGTCACGGACTTGTCACGGTCAATGACCTTGACACGACCGTGACAATGTTAACAGCAAAAACCCTTTCCCCCTTCTTTTTTCCCTCCCGCGCCGTTCCCTCCCTCTCTCTCTCTCACGACGCTGCTCTCTCTCTCTCCCTCTCTCTACTTTCAGGTTTAATTTTCTCTCTCTCTCTCTCTCTTCCATTTATATATATGTTTGTGTGTATATATATGTGTGTATGTGTGTATATATGTGCGTGTGTGGGGGGTGGGGCAGGGTGGGGGTAAGGGGTGGGGCGGGGTGGGGCAGGGCGGGGTGTGTGCGTGTGTATATGTATGTGTACGTATGTGTATATGTGTGTGTATAAATGTGTGTGTGTGGTGGGGGAGGGGGTGGTGGAGGGGGGCAGGGGGTGGGGTGGGGTGGGGGGTGTGTGTGTGTGTGTGTGTGTGTGTGCGTAGGTGTGCGTGTGTGTGTGGCGGGGGGAGGGGGGCAGGGGGTGGGGGTGGGGCACCCATTTAATAACTTTTAAAATATTTGGAAAAAACATAATATTACAAAATTGAAACGAAATGGTATTGACGGAACTTACACATACGTTATGTACTGTGCTCTTACGTTGAAAATTATTAGCTAGAAAAAGAAAAATATAAATTGAGATAACCTTAGAATCTAATTAGGCTAAAAATAAAATGGCATCAACTAACATATATACACAACATTAAAAGTAGACATCAATTTTATAAATAATTGATAATAGTTGGATAATAATTGGATAATAAACATCGGGAGGGGGAGGGGGTGGGGGTGGGTGGGGTTTTGAATATTATTTATATTTATATTTTTGGATATTATATACATTCAAAATAAATAATTGATAATAGTTGGATAATAATTGGATAATAATTGAAATTTTCATTCAAAATAAATAGTTCATTCAAAAATATTGGATAATAATTGATATTTTCATTTAAATTGATAATAATTTTATTCACGAAATTAATTCAATTAGGTAGAACCCTAGATAATTTTTTAACAGAATTTGATAATATTATATGAAGTTTAGTAAATTCACAACATGTTGCCAATTGTATGTTTTTAGGAATATCATTAGTTAGAATCCATATACATGCATGTTGTTAGAAAGTCTTAAATGTAATTCTCACTTTAATTTGTAGAATCTCTGTACTTGGTTGGATTTATCCCTTTATGATAATGAAATTTATGCTCCAATTATAATTATCTTATGTCATAATTTTATTGATAAACAATATATGTAGTTGTCACGGTCATGGTGGGGGGAGGGGGTGGGGGTGGGGTGGGTGGGGGTGGTGTGTGTGTGTGCGTAGGTGCGTAGGTGTGCGTCTGTGTGTGGCGGGGGGAGGGAGGCAGGGGGTGGGGGTGGGGCACCCATTTAATAACTTTTAAAATATTTGGAAAAAACATAATATTACAAAATTGAAACGAAATGGTATTGACGGAACTTACACATACGTTATGTACTGTGCTCTTACGTTGAAAATTATTAGATAGAAAAAGAAAAATATAAATATTGGATAATAATTAAAATTTTCATTCAAAATAAATATTTCATTAAAAAATATTGGATAATAATTGATATTTTCATTTAAATTGATAATAATTTTATTCATGAAATTAATTCAATTAGGTAAAACCCTAGATAATTTTTTAACCCTAGATAATTGTACTATTAACATTTTTTTTTATCTGTACTAATAACATTTTTTTTACAGCAAAAATGTCTCCTTCAGATGTTAAGGCGAAGATGATGATGCTGTTTATGATGATGTCGTCTGGGTTCGGTGGTAGCGGAGGCGACGAGGGCTCTTCCGCCCCTAGGCTCCCCAAATATGGAAAATTTGGGATTACCGTCGAAAACAAGTCGGAGCTATTAGCGAGATCCCTCGAGCTGCTAAAGACGGTCATCGGCCCGGAGTTTATGAGTTGGAAGGAGGTGCCACGTGAGATCAAGTTAGCTGTTTGGGCGGCACTACAGGTAATATTTATATGAATATTTCAATTTCGATTTCAATTTCAATTTCAATTTCAATTTCATATTTATATTTATATTTATATTTATATTTATTCGCAACTAACATTGTATTTGTTGGACAAGAACAATTCAACTTGGATCCAAAGCTACGCGATTCCGTATTGGAGCAGTTGAGGGAGCAACACAAGACGTGGAAGAAAAATATGCGGACACGGTACTTTGGAAAAACACGAGAGTCCATTTTACAATGGCGCGGATCCGTCCCGCCCAAGGAGCCGATCTCATTGGCACAATGGAAAAAGTTCATTGATAATAAGATCGATGATCGACAATTGGCATCTCGCCAATCGGGGAGGGAAAATCGGGCTAAAAAGACGGACGTGCACTACTCCGACCGCACCTCTTACGCTGAGGTGGAGCATAGGATGCAGATAAGATTTAATTTATCTATAACTACAGAAATATATTATTGGATATTATTTTACTTTGCGGGGCCGATACTAATTTTACTTTATTTCACGGTGTAGGGAGTGGGCCAGGGGGTAAGCCACATAGGCTCGATACTTATGTGGCTCTTCGGACGAAGAAGGGGAAGGACAAGGAGGTGTCCCCGAGCGTCGCGGCCACGATTGTAAGTAATCCGACAATTTAATTATTGTTAATTACGTTATAATTTTTTAGTTTACTTATTTTACTAATCATGTGCTTTTTGTCGTTTCAGGCAAAGCTTAAGGAAGTGCATGAGTCGCAGTCTGATGCCGACAAGGCATCTTTGTCCACAGACGCACTCAGCCAAGTGCTTGGCTCTGATCGCAAAGGGAGGACAAGGGGAGTGAGTTCGCGGGTGGCCAAATCTAGGATCATCGGATTGGAGACGAGCGACACCGGGTTGGCTCGAATGGTGGATTCACACGACGCGAAGCTGTCCCGTTTGGAGGCGACGGTCCAAGATATGTACGCATTCATGAAGCGTACGTTGGGTGGAGACCGTAAAGGGAAAGGGAAAGGGAAGGAGAATGCGGTGGAGGAGGAGGTGCGGGAGGACGAGGCGCAGGATGACGAGGATGTGGACCTCGCTGCTTCATCACCGACACGTTCGTACTTCGACGATCCACTTCCCTATTTGACGCCCTCCAACAGACCATTGTCGACAATTGGTTGGCCGAGCGTGTTCATATTGGACGTATTTGATGGCCAGCGGATAGGGCGGGGGTTGAGGGACCCGAATATCGTCGAGGGTGGAATAGTCCATGGACGTGTGCTTCAAGAGATGGAGTCCAGGGTGCTCGTCACGCATGTCATACCCGGGAAGGAGAACTCCCTATTGTGGTTGCGCGAATAATGCGGCATGACGTATATTAGTGGGTGCGTCAATTCGTATGTCGTGTGGCCTACTCACCTCCTCAGTTTTATCCAAGACATGTAGTAACATTATTTTTAAGTTTGTCCATTTTAATTATATTTGGATTATATCGTCATGTATATTATTTTTACTTTGAATATTTGGATTATATCGTCATGAATATATATTTGCATTATCTTTAGTTTGTGTTGGATATATGATGTTTGGAACAGGTACAACGTTGCTATAACGGGTACAAATATACTGCTGGGCAGTGGCAGTGGCCATACTGCCCAGCAGATTTTTTTTAAATTCTGCCCAGAAATTTCACGGTCATTGATCGTGACACGCCCGTGACAAAATTGTCACAGACGTGTCACGGTCACTGACCGTGACAATTCCGGGTAAGAGGAGTAACGGCTTTGTCACGGTTTATAACCGTGACAAACGTGTCACGGTAATTGACCTTGACACGACCGTGATAAAAAAGTTGTCTCACCTCGAAATGTCACGGTCATTGACCTTGACAAGTTGGATTTGTCAAGGTCAATGACCTTGACAAATGGGCAGATTTGGTGTAGTGTTATGAGTATACCTTGTGTATTTTCCCCTCTAACCCTTTACTAAAAATTTCTTTTAAAAATATTTTTAAGACAAAGTGACGAAGTCTTAGTGACCTCACTGTAGCAAAGCTAGATTTCACTAGGTTCACTTCTTGAAACTTTTGAGGAAAAACACTTTTTTTAACGGTGAACTTTGGTTTACTATAGGTTCGCTTCAACAAAGGTCCATCACTGCATCGATGACCCTTCCTTAAGCGGCTCTTTTTGGATATCTTATAAGATTTTATGTGAAAAGTAACCTTTTATGCATTGATGACTAATAATTGGACTTTATGGTTCCCAATCACTCTCTTACATATGCTATGTGTAAGAGATGTGACTTTCTACAATCTCTTAATTTTGGGCAAACCCAATAAGTTGGATTTGCCTATCTGAATTATTATTATCTTCATTTCAAAACAATTCTCTCATCTTTTTTAAGATCAATAATTTAAAGAGAGAGTTTGTGTTAATTTAGTTTTTCCTTTTATAAAAGTAAGAGCATATTTAAAAAAAAAGGAATCCTAAATCCAATCTTGTTCATCTTTTTTCTCCCTTATTTTTTTTGCATTTAATAACCTTTATTCTTGAGGTTTGTTAATATCAAAGAAGATGAAGATACTTTGTAAGACAATCTTTTAAAATCACTGGGTTTAAATATATTTTTAGGGTCTTTCTCCCAAATAGCTTATTGTGATCTTTGTGGCTCATTTTGGATTTATACACTTGGAATCAGAAGATTTTTTCATCTAAAAGAAGAAAAAACTTTAAAGGATTGAAATATCATTGTTCGGTTGACCAATGCATAAAAGATGTCAAGCATTTTTAAAAGTGTGTAGAGATCTCCAACTTGCTAAGAATTGATGGAAAAATAGTGAGGTACGAGTTAATGTAGAAGGAATATTAGTCGTTAATCCCCTATGTGACTTTGTCCCGAGTTTTTTCACATTAGTGAATTTTTGTCATCATACATCAGGTGTTATGTGTTTAATTACTTTGTTTGCATGAATTCATTATTCAATTGTTTAATCAAGATTAAAATTTAAATTATATTATAAAACATTGGTAAATCTTATCACATAGACCTTGAGGTGTGCTATAAATATCTTTAGCATGATTAAAATTTTGAAAATAAATTTAATTGGTGGTTTTCCATTTTTATATGCAAAAGGCACTATCAATTAGTATATGATATAGTCCTTTTTTTTCGTTGTAAGACCTAAAGGAAGATCGCGTACTTGTGTTAATATGAAAAACAATGTTATTTAGGGGGAAATATATTTTTGAAGATATTATCCCTTCTACATATATTTTTGGATCCTTGGATGATGTTGCACTAAATGAAAAGGATATTAGTCAATCTTCATATGTTGATAATGTGTGTTCAATGAAGAAGATTGTGACCCAAAAAATGCTTATGATAAACTTTGTGATGAAAATTCTAAACTAAGCAAAGCTTGTTAAAAACTTTTATGAAACTTAGAAAGGATAAAAAATATATTATTTCCTTAAAAATGGAAGGTTCTCTTTTGATCAATGTTAAAGCTCAACGATCCACACTTAGTGAGAGTGTCTTTTTTTATGGAGAAGGGGGAAAATGATTTGCACGATATATTTAAAATTTTAAAATGCGAGTTAGTAGAATGTAAAAGTTCTTTTTCAATAAAAAGGTCATCTCTTTTGAAAATAATTTACACAACACTAAGAATGTGAAAGTGGATTTGAAAGATTGGTGTACAAATTTGGGAAAATTAATTTTAACTCACATCCAAAATTTTTTGGTAAAATGTAATCATATATTAATTACCAAAAGAATAAGGGTTAATTACACTTGGCCTCCATAAACTTTGCCTCTATTAGCACTTCCCCCCCTTCTTTCAATTTTTTCAAATACCACCCTATAGTTTCACTAACACTTCAAATTGCCCAAAAATATAACGACCGTTTATTTTTTTGCGGGAGAAAGGTCATGTATGTGGCACATTTATTTTAAGTGGGGGTAAATTGATCATTTAAAAAAGCATTTTAATTTTCTTTAAAACCCTAAACTCTCTCTCACACACACACGATCTCTCTCGCTCCGCTCCCCCGCTCTCCCCTTCTCTCTCTCTTCTCCCCCCCCCCCCCCCCCCCCCCCCCCCCCACTCTCTCTCTCTCTCAACCACACACACCCACATCCACCCACGAACACACCCACCCACCCATGAACAAATTTGGAGTAGATCTGGGGTGGCTGGGGCAGGGGGAGGGGGCCATGTTGCTTTTTTTTTAAAATCGTTATGTCGCAGAAAAACATGGAATTTCTCAAAATCTAATTTTTTTTCTTTCACAATTTTTTTTGCAACAATCTATTAATTTTTTGTGGGTATTTCGTATTTTTAGTGTTTTTTTTTTCAAACTTGATATGTATTTGTCTAAAAATCAATTTTTGTGCTAGATTTTTTTTTCCCGAGAAGCTATGTTCTTTAAAACTCCTTTTCTGGAAATTGTTTTTTGAGCTTGGAATGTTTTTTTGCTGGATAATGTTTTTTTTTTCCTGGTATATGTTCTTTTCCTAGTATGTCTTGTTTTTGTTGTAAATAAGGATATAAATTTTCTTGGAAATATTTTTTTTGCTATAAATATTTTTTTACTGGAAGTGTTTTTTGGGAAATTATTCTTTTTGTTGGAAATAACTTTTTTAAGAACTCCGTTTTTTTTGCAAGTAATATGGATTTTTCAAATATTACCCGGGGGGGGGGGGGGGGGAGGCGCTGTTGCTGATTCAAACAATTAGGAGGGAGTTACTTTTTGCCATTTTCAAAGTATGAGGTGTAAATTGAAAAAATTGAAAGAATGAAAAGAAAAGAGCCAATAGAAGCAAAGTTAAGGGGGTCTGAGTGTAATTAACCCAAAGAATAAACATATGAAACAATACAACCCAACACAAGCCCAACAAGTTGTCCGATTAGAATCCTACCGTGCAAACAAGCCAAACTCAATACCCGACCTCAAACATCAGGTCCACCTCAAAGCTATAACAATATAAACTTTTCACCAAAAAAAAAAAAAAAAACAATATAAACCGCACCAAGGAAAGTCACGTGGTACTAGGACAAAATAACCTAGAAACCACAAAGCAGACCACCACTCCACACAAAACACACATTCTGTCTTCTTCAATCTCTCTCAGCATTTAAGCTCTCTATCTTCAACAAACCAAAAGAGAGACCAACTCCACCCAGAAGAAAACTCAAGAAAACAACTACAAAATCAACCGAACCTCTATTTCCAACGCCAACCTCTAATTTGTTTTCCCCAAAGCTAACAACTATAAGGTACATGCAAGAGAAGATCAAGGCTACGGAGACAAATACTGACATAACATTAGAACAAACAGATCCACGCGAACGTGATATACCAATACCAACATACATCCCAGTTAAATGAAAAATATTTGCAGATCTATACATATTTCTTTTAGATCCACTAATTCAAGCTTAAATGACAAATGCCTACCCACACTAAGACTTATTCTTCCAAGAAAGATCCAGACTTTAGAGAAATCGTTGTTCAGATCAGATGAACTGGTATAGGCTAAAACTTTCGAAGCACGGACTCGTAATATGCGACACGACATCGATTCTTCCAAAAATTAGGATACACACTATGATAAGTTTAATGTATAACATATTTAAATATATATATCAATGAAATGAAACATATTTTTTTCATAAAATACATTATTAAAGCATTGTTAACATAAAATTAAAAAAATTGATCATACAAAACAAAATTGAAATACACTTTAACATTAAAAATCATAAATAAAGCAGAATCACCATCACATGCGTGTTCATAGGGTGTTGGTAACGTGACGGAGCGGCACATAATACGTGTTTCGACACGACTCGTGACTTTCGAGAGAGCGTATGTGATTCATAGGGTAAAACAAACTGATAGGGAATTTCCTTCACTGATTCAAGCCTAAAGAGTCTTCAGAGCACTAACTGATGCCTACTCAATCAAGACAACTCTTTTAAGAAAGATCTGGACTTTTAAGGAAAGAATAATCTCATATCAGAAAACAGGTGTGAAATAAAGCTTAACTCCCAATCCTCTTTAAAGTGGATCCCTTCAAGAGATCTCTAACCTCCTTATCTTTGATAAACTAATAGGGATAGGATAATCAAACTCCTCAGTCAACCACCATTTCCAGAAAAGATAAAGTCTTTCCAACTTTAAGGCTCAAACTCATTGAAACTTTGATAAAACTCTGAACTTGGACATAACATCAACTATACAACATCTTGCATATGCATATCTACTGCTTTGGGTTAGGAGGACAAAACATGAATTCTACTTAGGCCCAAGTAATTAACACAAGCCCTTATTCTATCCGGGCCGATGCTGAGATTAATAAAAATTGACAAGATCCTATACAAAAATTATAATATAGGTCCCTTTTATGTGTATTGATATAAAAAAAATGGACCCTCAACATATAAATAATAATAAATAGATCATCGGGGGGTTTGTGCGATCGTCCACTTAATACATGCTTAGGGCTGCCCGAACTTCTATCTTCCCCCATTAATATGGTTTGTAAAATAAGCCCTTTATATCTTCCTTGTTTTCCCCTAATTTGATTTATTTGCTCTCATTACAATAGATGTCTATAATAAATTCCCACCCCCTCCTAATCTTCTCTTTAGGCTAAGGGATAATAGTTAGCAAGTCTCATTCACTTGGGTGCAGTTTGGTTGCGCAAATTGTTTGATTATGTAAATTTGTTCATTGTGAATTAGTAAATTATAAATGAGTCAATTTGAAATGAGTTAAATCCAATTTTACACAATGTTTGGTAATTTGAAATTGATATTAAGGTTCTATGAAAAAGAGGTAAAAACAAATCAAGAGAGAGAGGGGGAGGGAAAATGGAGAGGGGACTTGCACTTTATGTGAGTCCCATTTCAAATGGATTCATTTTGCATTTTTTGTGAAATGATTCAATTTCAGATTTTGCACATGAGCTAAAATGAGGCAATTAATGAATCCTTTCATTAATGAAACCAAACACAATTAATGGGTCAATTTGTAAATGGATCAATTTATTAATGATTCAATTTACAATTTTGGGACAACCAAACGGAGCCTTGATGAATGAGGCAAGAGATCCTTTGAATAAATCAATAGTGTCAAATGTCCTATTTTACCAACTCACCACATTAAAATGACAAATACCCCTCAAAATATTTTTCAAACACTTACGTCATTTTTTTCAAAAAAAAAAACCCATCAAATCTTTAAAAATTCATAACTTCAAATTGTACACATCCAAAATTCACAAAATTTATGTATTTGGAATCTACTCGTCAAGATCTATCAAACAACACCCATATTCGATATTTTTTGACCAAAAATTCGAAACAGATATATTTACAATTTTTGTAAAACCTCCATTTTTTCCGGCGAACACTCCATTTTTTCGGCGAAAACTCTTCTTCTCCAGCGCTGGCAATGGCACCGCTGTCGTGGACCAGAAAAAACAAAGAAATAGACCAAGAGAGAGAGAAAAAAAAGAGGAGAGACACAACGAAATTCCGGCGGCCTCCGATGAGATTTTCCGGTTGGCGGTTTCCGGCGAGTCTCCAATGGGGTGGGGTGGGGTAGGGGTAGAGATGGAACTCTTAGAGAGAGAGAGAGAGAATGTGATTATGTATTTATTTTTAGAAAGAGAGTAAGTAGATTTAAATTAGGTATATGTGATGGTACATTTGTCTAAATATATGTAGTTTATAATGAAAAAGAATTTTGTGCATTAAAAAAAATTGAATGAGATTTGATGTATCTTTGACTCAATAAATGGGATTAGGCTTGAATTATCTCTAGGTTAGTTATGCCTTTATATTCACTGGTATCCCATACTAGGGGTGTAAACGGGTCGGGTCTGGGTATATCCAGATCCGGGTATATTTTTAACTGATCGGATCTTACCCGATTACCCGACGGGTCTCAGAAAATGGATCCAGACCCGGATCCGTTAAGGACCCGAAGACCCGACCCGAATACCCGATCCGATTATATATATATATATATATAAACTGTTTTTATATATATACATATATAAATATAACTTATATAAAAACTGGTTTTATATATATAAAAAACAGTTTTATATAAAAACAGTTTTTATATAAAATATGTTTTTATATAAATATAACTTATTATAACATATTTTATATAAAAACAGTTTTATATAAAAAACTGTTTTTTATATATATAAAAACTGTTTTTATAGAAATATATAACTTATATATATATATATATGTATGTAAAACTGTTTTTATATATAACTTATATATATATATATAATATTATATATAAATATATATTTATTATATATATACACATTCAGGTCGGGTCCTTATCGGATCGGAGTCGTGTATATCCAGATCCGATCCATTAACTAATCGGGTAATCGGATAATCGGGTCTATAAAATTTGCTCAGATCCGTTAATTTAGGTCGGGTCCGGATCGGGTTCGGGTCCAGACCCGGTCCATTGACAGCCCTATCCCATACCCAGGGGCGGATGCAGGGGGGTGCCAGGAGGGGCGGAGGCCCCCCCTGAGATTAAAAAAAAAAAAATTTTTAGGTATGTAAAATGTGTAATTTTTTTTTTAGGGGTGCAATTTTTAAGGGAGACCCTCCTGAGATCTTGCATACACTGTTTTTTAATCAAAAATTTGTATAAAACTTGTATTAACCCAAAAAAAATTTGCCTCGGGGGCTCCCGCCCCCGAACCCCCGACACCACTCAAGACTTTCGCCCCTACTAACCAAAAATCCTGGATCCGCCACTGCTAGGGGTGGCAATTTTTGACACGATAAACCGTTTATGGTAATAACCCGAAATGACCCGAAATTGACACGATTAGCTTGTATAGATTTAAGAGTACCCAAAACTTATACTCAAATAAAAATCAACGCGATCCGAAAATGACACGACTAACCCGAATTGCCACCCCTAGCCACTGCCCATACCCATTGCATATCATCCAGATAGATAAATTTCTAGGGATTTTTCTCCTTCTGCATGTAGCTTCATTGATTGTGATTTTTGTTTACTTGATAATCTGATCTGCATTTGCATGTTATGATTTGAAAATTCTGTCGTTCCTTTCTTTCAAAATATTATAAGTAACCAGAAATAAATCTAAAACTATAATATGCTTTGGAAAATTCCCCTCACCACGTGAATATCTTTGGTTTCTTCTCCAAGTGTTTTTCATTGTCTGAAAATTTTGCTATTCTCAAGAATTTTTGCCAAACAGGTATTAGAGATGTCACGTGAGAAAAACAAGTGATCATTTGTTTCAGTACACTTATAACACAAAACACCCACATCATCAAGAACTACCCCCCACCTCACCCATATAATCTATTTATTAAAATATGCCAACCAAGTAGTAAAGGCACATTTTTGGATACTATTATCCCAAATCACTTTCATCCAACCCATATATTCCTTCCTCCTCTCAATAAATTATAAGCGTCTTTGTAATTAAAGATTTCATTACTAGAGACTCCAAGTAATCCAGTCCATATTTTCAACTTGGGAAATTATTTCAGTACATCTTAGGTCAATTAAAGTTGTAGAATTTTGACCAGCGAACCCCAAACACCATTTCTGATATATATCTCAGCTTTCCAAATAATATTACTTGTTGTATCATAAATCGGTCTCTCACCATATTTCCCTATAATTGATCCCATCCAGTGTTAGTTGTCAATCCAAAAGGATGTGTCTCTTCCGTTCCCAATATGATAGTTTATTAGGTTCTTGGCAATTTCTCTTTAACTTGAAAAATTTTCTCCATGTCCACGAAACGTCTTTTACTAATTTAATAAAATGTGGTCAAAGTTTATACCATTATATACTCTGACACGACACATTTGTAAAGAATTATTGTTTAACTATGCATATACCGTCCCTGAATCATTAATCAGTAAACAACATCACCACGACTGAAAAAATGGAAGCTAGCAAATCCCTTGAATATTCCACCAACTATGTAATTAAAAGGATTATTATTACAGCATTGTAATTACTCTAATTGTGAGCATGGTCAATAATGTAATTGTTTATTAATCAGTTAGAATTGTTTCTTTCCTTTTCTGTTAGTTGCTTAGTTAGTTAGCAACTAACTAAATTGATTAGGTAGATTAGTTTCTATAAATAGGAGTGCTCTGCTTGTAATAAGATTATCTCGATTGAAATGAAATTCTTCCTCTCTGCTTTCCTTCTTAAGTTTGCTGCTAATTTTTGAGTTCTTATACTAATTCACTTCTTATTCTTCTATTCTACTTCAACACTTTATTAAAATCTTTCATAGTATTGGAGCTTAGATCAAACTAATGTTCTTGATTATGGTTAAATCTTCCAATGTGTATATTCAAGGGGCATATACCAAATAGTTCCTCAAACATTTTATAATACACGTTTAGTCTACGCATTTTTATTTTGTTCCAAAAAGTTCTCACCACATAAAAACAATCAAAACAAGGAGCTCCGGTGAGGGTCGCCGGAGCTCCGGAAGTGAGGGAGTGGGTGGGTGGTGGGGGGAGGTAGGGCGGGGGTACCGCTAGCACGGATCTTTAAAAACAAGATAATATTGGTTAAATGAGTGTTTGAGGGACTTTTTGGAACAAAATAAAAAGACTTGGACTAAATGTGTAATAAAAAATGTTTGAGGGACTTTTTGATAATTGATCCTATATTCAATTGAAATAAAATTGGACCGTTTCTTTTCATAAATCAAATTATAGGATTTTTAGAATATGATTGATTCAATTTCTTAGTCTATGATGGATTCTTGCAATCTGATGGAGTCGTAATTCGAAGAAAAAATAATTTCATAATTTTCAAAAGCACGAAGCAGTTGAATTGTTCTTGGTGAAAGCTTTATGCAACCAATCACAAAATAATCACTCTATACTCAGTAATTTTTTGTTCAAAGCACTAAGCATTGTTGGAGAGATATTGGGATCTATAAAAATTAAAGGCCTCCTCGACATGTTAACTATTCGATTAGAAGAAGAAACCTATAGTAAATGAAAATTTCAGTTTGAATCTGTTTTGAAAGGATTTGGACTCTTTTGTCACTTTGATCGATCTTCTCCATGTCCATCAAAGTATTTTGTGACTGAAGAAGATATTTCTAGAGATGTTATTCTTGCTTATACTTCTTGGATTCAAGAAGATACTGCTCTAATGGGATATTTAATGGCAACTTTATATGTTGATGTCAAGGAGTATATTCTTGGGAGTGAAACTGCTCATAAAGCTTGGTTGAAATTACAAGATAGGTTTGTTGTTGTTTCTGATGCTAGAGTAAACAGTCTTAGGTCTGACTTTTACACATTGAAGAAAGAAGTGATTCAATTAATAAATTCCAATAAGAGTCAAATAATTAAGGGATCAATTAATTGTTACTAGAGAAATAATTAAATATTCAGATGTAGTTGTGGCTATGTTGAATGGATTATCAGAGGAATTTGAACTCATCAAGGATTTAATTCTCAATAGCGAAAATGCTATAACTCTTAAGGAGTTAAGGTGCCAATTGCTTAGTGCAAAAAGAACTTTAGAGAATAAGATGAACACTCTTAGTCAATATTTTACTGGATTGATGGCTTCATCTACTTGTGAAAATGGATCTAGTTCAGGAACTATGTCTTTTCAAATTCCTATTCAAACCTCTCCAATGTCATCTCAAGTAACTATGCCCTTCAATTTGTTAACAATAGACAAAAAAAAATTTCTAATCATTTTCATGGAGGTTCTTCTAATGGAAATAATTTTAGGGTTTTTATTGTAGGCCACTACACCAAAACTGCCTAGTTGTTAAGGTAAAAAAACGTGATAAGACAAACTTGTCACGATCAAAGACCGTGACAAAAATTGGGGTAACAAAAATTAAGGTAAATTCTTGTCACGGACTTTGACCGTGACAAGTCCGTGACAAAGAAAAATTGTCACACAATTGTCATGGTCAAAGTTCGTGACAAATCTGATAGAATTTAAAAAAAAAATATTACTGGGCAGTATGGCCACTGCCAATATCCAACAATATATTTTAACCTGTTATAGCATATTTAAATTAGTTGAAACAGTATACATATTAAGCAACATTCAACAATTCATGAAAACAACACATGAATTACCACCAAATATTCATAACCAACCAATATTCAATATTCAAATGAAATAAATACAAATAATATCCAATAAAAATATTCATAATCATGAAAATAATACAAATAACGCTAAGGGGATGAGTTTTGAACAAGTCTGAGGAGGAAGGTAGGCCACAATAAATGTGAATTGATATAACCATCAATTCGCCGAACGCCGTATTGCTCTTCTAACCACAAAGGTTCATTCTCTTTTTCGGTCAAAACATGCGTGATGTGAACCTTTGCCTCAATATCTTTCAACACACGTCTTAAAACCACACTACCCGACAGTGTGTCCAGGTCCCTCGACCCCCTAACTATGGGATTATTTTCCCGGAGGTCTATTAAATACACAGTCAGCCAACCCATTATTAGCATAGGCCGTTCGACGGGAGTGAAGGTGGAAAATGGATCATATGCAGGCATCGAGTTGGTGCGCATCGGCGATGAGGGTGAGAGAGATGGACCAGTGACATCCTCGTCTATTACATTTCCTTTTACCTTGCCCTTACATGAGGTGGACCCCAACTGATACTTCATGTACTCGAATATATTGAGGACCGTTGCCTCCAACCTTTCGAACTTATCGCTATGGGTGTCTAATACGTTACGAATATTGTATACTCGCGCCCGTTATCTTTATGCATTCTAGCACTTTTTATGTTCTTTATGCCTATATTTATGCTCGTTAACCAGAAAAACTCTATTATGCATGTTTATATGTTTTGTAGGGTTTAATTGAGCTTTTATAGGTATTGGAATGCTTAAAATGAAGATTGGTTGTATTTCGGAGAAGTTATGCCATCGAACTCAACTTTAAGGGCATTTTAGACATTTCATACTTATCTCCGGCTCAGTAGAATTCCACGATAGCATAATTCATTGAGTCATCTTCTCGTGGCCGTAAATGACACGTCGTTTTTAGTTTGGACAAAGAAGTTATAGTCGTTTCTGTTTTGAATCTTTTCCCCCTTTCTATGACCGAAGGACACCAGAAAATAGGGGACCGGTTGATCGGACCTGAGCCCCCAGTCGACCGATGATTCATAATAATCCTTCGAAGTGAGGCATAGCAATTTTTTCCTGACACCAGATCGACTCCCCCCCTGCCGCGGTCGACCAGTAGTAGCAGATTTCTGACATTTTTCCCTTTCAATTTCTTTTTCATTTATTTCTTTTCCCACTTAGTATATAAGTGGTATTTTGTGTACATATCAAATATAATTCATTTTAGATAGTTTAGGTTAGGGTTTGGGTGTTGAGACCTTCCTTTCCATCTCTCTTTAGGTGTTGCCCATTTGGGTGTTGTAAGTGCATTATTCATCATCCTTACCATTAATATAGTTTCCTTTTGTTGACTTCTTGCTTTGTAGTGTAGATTTTATTGATTTTATTTATTTGCTTTCCTTAATTTCTTGCATTTAAATACATATCTTCCATTATGTTGTGTAGCTAATTTAGTTTAGGTTGAGATTGATTGAACTCACCTTGGGTTGATTTGGTTACTTTGTTTTAGTGATGGAGTTTATGAGTTTAATTCGATTGGGTTGTTCTTGATTTTACGCTTAGGAGATTTAAAGGGGTATATCATGTATGCTCTGTATTTATGACCTTGCGTGTGTAATTTTTAGGGTAATTGTTGATGTCAAAATTATAGTAGGCTTGTATGACGATTTAGGGGGTGACAACTCTAGATTTAATTAATTGCTGAAATGAGATTCAATCTTGTTAAAATTGTCTTCCCATATAACCATTTATAATAATTAATCCGAGGTGAAGGATATTAGTATCAATCTATATTTTTTATTCCCTTTGTTAATTTGAGTTTAAACACATGCCTATAATTATCTTTTCTTTTGTTAACAATTATCTTTTACACTTTTATTCCTAAAGTACTAAATAAATATAATTTTAGCAACTAGTCTCTGTGGATTTCGATACCCGGACTCGCCACTATACTCCCTTAAAAGAGTGTAGTCAATAGTTTAGGTTTTTGCATAGCGGTGGGAGTCAAGCATAACGACCGGCGTATATATTTATACACTTGCAATGCAGTTTCATCTTGTTGTCAAAAGGGCGCCGTTACTGACAACTTGTTTGTTTTAAAATTTAATTGATTTAGTATTTCGTAGTATTTTTCTTTTTATTTGTATTCTTTATTAACTATTTTTGTAGGACTTATACATTTGAGCGCCAAGAAACGCTTGAATTTTCCAGACGCACGTTCTTTGTGGCTTTTTCTATCTTGATCTATTTTTGGGGTAAGCATGTTTTATTCTAATTTTTTCGGTATTAGTAGTGATAATTCTCAAAATCCCACTAAACCTATGACTTTTGGTGAATACTCGTAAAGTCAAAAACTTAAAACATCTAAAGTGTCTTTGGGTGAGTATTACCAAAGTCAAGTTATTGATTAGGGAATTTTGAAAATGATTATTCCGATTTTGGGCCTCAAAATCTTTATGATAAGAATGTTGAAACGAAATGCAATAGCTTTCAAAATTCTTATATTAATGATCTTAATAGTAGTTCCGAGGATAGTTTCCAAACTTCTCATTATCAAGAATTCTCTCCTCCACATATGACTTTGCATGAGGGATTACGCATTATTGAAAATAAAAAATTTGAAAACCGTTATTGGGAAGAAAATCGTTGTTGGGAGCAAGAGTTGGATGCATTATTCGAATCTAACGACGATTTCTCTTCCGAGACTTTTGAAATCGAGGAATGTTTTGAACCAAATGAGGATCTTGTGCCTACTTTGAAATAAACCATTCTTGACTTGGCCCATGGTATAATAGAGAATGACAATGAGGAAGAAATGGACGTAATATCCATTTATAATGAAATTATTTCTTCTTTGGTTCCCAAAAAAGAATATTTAATTGAAAATGATCTTATTTCCTCCAAAACTCAATCTTCAAGTGATGATAACTCATCTCTTGAGTTTGAAATTATTTCCTCCCCATATTTATTCTATATTGTCGAACTGATACATGTATCAAATGAATAGATTTCATACTTTAAAACGTTTAACCCTTTTACCGATGAGGATTACTTGATGGAGTTGCTTTCCATGAAGGAAATTTTGCTTCTATGTGTGCCACCTCCCATTCCAATTGCAAAATCTTTGGGAGGAAATTCTATTTTTTTTGGATCCCATGTGTTTTCGTCACCCGTTCAATCCACCCCCCATCATCCCCCAATTTTTGTAATTGATGATGATTCATTTATTCCGCCTAACACATACCGTCCGTTATTTGAACGTAATTCCTATTTTTCGGAATGTATGCATGAAAGTGAGGATACACCAATTTTTCCTCAAACTGAAATCATTTTTTTGGTGGACCCTCAAAAATTTCAACTTTTAGTGTATAGTTAATTAGAAGTTCAAATTGTAGGTTGTAAATAGTTAGTTTTTTCTCCTTATTTTTCTCCAGTCTTACTTATTGTCTAGCGTATTTAGTTAAGTTTTTTTAATTTTTTTTATTATGCTTGGTGCTAACATATTTTGTAGAATCATTGGACTTGTACTTTCACGAGATCGCTCCATTTCGGGTAATATCGCTCTTTTTCTTTCTTTAGCCTAGTTCTTAATTCACATTGAGGACAATGTCAGGTTTTCGTTAGGGTGTGTGGGATATTCTATCCATTATTTTTCTTAGTCCATGATTTGATTATATGTTTTTCCCAAGCAAGCTTTTCTTGTAAAAATTAAAAATTTCAAAAAGATTTTCTTTCTTTTTTCTCCTTTGTTGGGCATTTTGCCTTTGTTTTTGATGATAAATTTCCATAATTGCCCGATCCAATAGACAATTCAATGATGCACATCCTCAATTGTAGAAGTTATTAGACTTTTGTCCTCAATTATTGATATTATAAATAACTTAATGAATTAAACTTTAAGCCCATGAGCAAATGTGCTTTTCTTATTTAATTGATTTGGTTTAATATTTTTATAACTCGGTAATATTTTATTGCATTGTATATAGTTACACCTACTGAGCTTTGTACTTTTCTTCGTTTGTGAGTATTATACACTACTTTTTACTCCTTGGAAACGTTACAGTCATTGGTAATCTCACTATTCTTTCATTGATCGTTCATTAATTGAGTTCATATATGAAATGTGTTACTTGAGCATGATTTTCAAAGTTTGTTTTGACTTGAGAATTGCGTAAACTTTAGGAAAGGATCATAGCCCATGTTTGTTATATCACCCATATTGTCCTTGACGACACCTTAAATATTTTACCTCGTCAAACCCTTTGAGCCTTAATACCGCCTTTCATTTCATAACCCCAAATCCAATAACCAACTCTACATTGGAGTTATAAATCATATATTTCACCCTCTATACCTTTGTTTGGAATGATACTTGGGATTGAATGATGTTCGTGTTACGTGGTTACAATTAAGCATGTGAAAGCGTGAAAAAAAAGAAAAAGTGAAGAAAAAAAGAAAAAGAGAAGAAAGAAAACAAAAGAAAATAAAAGAAAAAATGAGAAAAAGAAGAAAAGAAAATAAAGAGAAAGTTTCATTTACGTACATATTGTTCAATAATCCTTGTCACTTTCCTATTTCATATCCAATGCTTGTTATGGACCCACATTTTCCATTATTCCAAGTTTTTCATCCCCAAACACTTTTGAGTCCGTAAATAATCCATTCATTTCATAACCTTAACCCCAAACCGACATTATAACCCTATTAAAGTCTTATGTGGTCATAGGGTGAATCAATTCAAAAGTTTAAATAGTTTTGATAATATGTGAAAATACATTTCGCCTCCTTTAATGATAGTATCTTTCATTGAGATTACATGTTTCTCATTTTATATATAACTTTCTTCTTTAGTGACATGTGCACGGCCTAGCTTCCATTTACATTTACTCTATATTCCCGCATATCCCGTGTATTACCTCCTGTTCTGAGTGATTTCATTTGTTGAGTGTAATATCCGTTGAGGATTGACATATATGCATGCTTTAAAGCTTATCGAATTTATTTAAGTTTTTTCCAAATTGTACTTTGCATGTGCTCTCTTTTCCTCCCACTTTTAAGGTTTCAATTATATGGGGTTCATTTTATAATGTTAATAATACGGACTTTTGTGTGAATTCATTCACTTTTCTAATAACGTGTTTGAATTATTTTTCGTTATTGTTGGGCTTGTCACAAGTTGTTTGGGCATAAATTTTTAGGAAACTTTGATGTCCGTGAGTTTCTTCCTTGAAAACCCTCACGAGACAACACTCGTCCACTAGGGTAACCTAAGGTTTTAAAGGCTTATTGTATATGCTAAATGTAATTGTGTTCCATACGAAAGTGGCCTTTATATATTTTTATTCTTATTTACATTTTGCACTGCCTTCGGTGGTCTGGTTTTGTTTGTTTCATCACTAAAGACTAACAATGTCTAAGTTAGGGGGTGTGATATGTTGGGAATATTGCATACTCGTGCCCATTATCTTTATGCATTCTATTACTTTTTTTGTTCTTTATGCCTATATTTATGCTCGTTAACCAGACAACCTATATTATGTATGTTTATATGCTTTGTATGGGTTAATTAAGATTTTATAGGTATTGAAATGCTTAAAGTGAGGATTGGTTGCATTTCGAAAAAGTTCTGTCTTCGGACTCAACTTCAAGAGCATTTTAGACATTTTATACTTCATCTCCGGCTTATTGGAATTCCAAAAAAGTGTAGTTCGTTGATCGTGTGGCCATAAACAGTATGTCATTTTGAGTTCGGACGAAGAAGTTATAACCGTTTCTATTTTAAAGCCTTTCCCCCTTTTTATGACCAAATGACACCAGAAAATAGGGGACCGGTCGACCGACCCTAAGCCCCCGATCGACCGGTGATTCAAAATAAGCCTTCAAAGTGAGGCGTAGCCATTTTTCCTCGACACCCGGTCGACCGGTCCCCTGGCCGTGATCGACCGGTCATAGCATATTTTTGACACTTTTCCCTTTTAATTTGTTTTTCATTTATATCTTTTCCCACTTAGTATATAAGTGGGATTTTGCGTAAATATCATATATAATTCATTTTAGATTGTTTAGGTTAGGGTTTGGGTGTTGCGAGCTTCTCTTCCATCTCTCTTTGGGTGTTGTAAGTGTATTATTCGTAATTCCTACCATAATATTGTTTTCTTTTGTTGATTTCATGCTTTGTAGTTTAGATTTTATTTCTTTCATCTGCTTGCTTTCCTTACGTTCTTGCATTTAAATTCATGTCTTTCCATTATGTTGTGTAGCTAATTTAGTTTAGGTTAAGATTGATTGAACTCACTATGGGTTTATTTGGTCGGTTTGCTTTGGTGATGGAGTTTATGAGTTTAATTTGATTGGTTGTTCTTGATTTTATGCCTAGGAGATTTAACAGGGTATAACATATATGCTTCTTATTTACGACCTTGCGTGTGTAATTTTCGAGGTGCTTGTTGACGCTAAAATCATAGTAGGATTTTATGACGATTTAGGAGGTGACAACTCTAGATTTAATTAATTATTGAAATGAGATTCAATCTTATTAAACTCGTCTTCCCATGAAACCATTTATACCAATTAATCCGAGGTGAGGGATATTAGTCTCAATCTATAGTTTTTATTCCCTTTGTTAATCTTAGTTTAAATACATGACTAGAATTATCTTTTCTTTTATTAACAATTATCTTTTACACTTTTATTCCTGAAGTATTAAATCAATAATATTCTAGCAACTAGTCTCCGTGGATTTCGATACCTGGACTGGCCGCTATACTCCTTTAAAAGAGTGTAATCAATAGTTTAGGTTTTTGCATAGCGGTGGGAGCCGAGCATAATGACTGGTGTATATTTTGTACACTTGCACCGCGATTTCATCCTGTTGTCAGTGTCCACCTTATGAGTGATTACGAGTGAAAAGTGTGCGCGTGTAAGTGCACATTCGTTGTTTTTGCTTCACCGCGATAATACAAAAACCTAAATTACGACTACACTCAACTGGTGAGTATACCGGTAAGTCGGGTATCGAAAATCCACATGGACAAGTTGCTAGAGTTTATAAGACTTAATACTCCGAAATAAAAGTGAAAAATATGATTATAAACTAAAAAGGAAAAGATGCATAAGAGGGAAATGATTAATCTAGGCGAGGGTGTTGAAACTAGACTAACAAAGCGAGTAAAAATATAGGTTGCGTCGAATATCCCTCACCCGAGTTAATTTCTATAAAATGGATACATGGGTCGATGAGTTATTTAGAATGTGTCTCGTTTCGAAAGTTAATTGAATCAAGGGTTGTCACACCCCTAAATCCGCATAAAAGCCTAATAAGATTTTAGTGTCAACAAATGCCCTGGAAATTACGCACGAAAGGTCGTAAGCACGGGACATACATGATATGACCCGTTAAATCTCCGAGGCGCAATAACTAAGACAACGCACCCGAAATAGACCCGTAAACACCATCATCAAAGCTAAGCAACGCGTCAACTCGAGTGAGTTCAATTAAAACACAACCTAATTTAAATTACCTAGAAAGCATGTTAAAAACGCGGTAAATGGAAAGTGGTAAATAAACGCGGTAAATTTACACTAGAAAGCAATAAAATAAAGCATGTAAACTAATTAACAAAGCATGTAAATTATCTAGAAAGCAAGAATTAGTGGAAATACAACTATATTAAATGGAGAGGGTGAATGAATAGTCAACTTACATACGAAAAAGGGTGTCAATCCAAAGAGAAATGAAGAAGAACTCTTCGAAAACCCAAACCCTAAGTTATTCTAACCTAAATATATTCTAAAACGTTCATATCTGATATATACAACAAAAGTGCTTTATATAGTAACTGGGAATGATAAAAGAAAAGAAAAGGAAAAAGAAAACATAAGGCAAAATATCTCCTGGAAACAGGGGATCGATCGATCGACCCAAACTGTCGATCGATCGATGATGAAAAAATTATCCCACTATCGAGAAGGATCGATAGATCGACCCTTTTGATCGATCGATCGATCAAAAGGGTCGATCAGCACACTGCATTGCTGTTTTGGGCTGCTTGGATTTCCTGTCCGCTAAAACTCCCGTAACTTCTTTGTTTTGAATCGGAATTGTGCACCGTTCGCGGCCACCCGAAGCTTGCGAGGAGGGAAACAACTTTCGTGTAGATGTTGGGTCAGGTGCCCAAGTTGTGAAAAGACTAAAATTCCCTTGAACGTGTGATCGCGTACGGAAATCAAGCAGAATGCGTCCGAACTTCACACTTAGCATCCAAATACATATAAAAGCTCAATTAACCCCTGCAAAACATATTAACATAGAAATCCTAGGTTGTCTGGTTAATGAGCATAAATATAGGGAATAAGATACCCGAGGGGGATAAAATGCGTAGGTTCGGAGGATGAAATACGCAATATTTGCGTATCATCACACCCCATAACATACACATTGCTAGTCCCTAGCAATGAAATAGGATGCAACAAGAACTACAAGCAAACCAAAAACAGGAGATAGTACAAAAGTATGGTATAAAAGCTAAAGGCCACTTTCGTGGGTGATTCGATTGCATTTAGCGTATGCAAATAGCCGTTAAACCCCTAGGTCACCCCAATGGACGAGTGTCGTCTTGTGAGGGTTTTCAGGGATGATACCCACGAACATCAAATGGTTTCCTCAAAATATGTCCAAACCAACATGCGACAAGCCCAACAATGGAAAAAAATATTTCATACACATTATTAGCAAATTGAATGAATTCAATTAAAAGTCCAAATCATTAACATTATAGAATGCACCTCATAGAATTGAAACTTTAAAATGTGGGAAGGGGAGCGAGCACATGAAAAGTATGATATGGCGAAAAACTTATATAAATCGGATAAACGTTAAAGCAAGCATATATTCAATCCTCACGGGCATTACACTCATCAAGTGAATTCACTCGAAAAGGGAGGTAACACACGAAAAATGCGGGCTAAAGAGTAAATGTAAATAGAAACTAGGTCGCATACATGTCACAAATGAAGAACGCTATATATAAACTGAAAAACCGTAATCTCAATGAAAGATACCGCACATTAAAGGAGGCGAAATGTATTTTCACATATTATCAAAACTATTATGACTTTTAAATTACATCAACCTAAGATCACATAGGACTTTACTAGGGTTGTAATGTAGGTTAGGCTAGGGTATGAAATGAAGGAATGTATGTACGGATTCAAAGTGTTAGGAATGAGAACTCGGGATAATGGACAAATGCGGGCAATATCAAAATTGGAAAACAAGTTCTGAAACGACATTAGATTTATCATCGGGGAGAGTAATCAAAGCTTATTGAACTATATACAACATTTACAACTTTCTATTTCTTTTCTTTTATTCTTTTTCTTATTTTTTCTTTTGTTTTCTTTTGCGTTTTGCTTTCTCTTTTTCTTCTCTTTTTTCACTACTTTTTTTTCTTTACTTATCAAACTCTCATATGCCCAAATTGCAACCAACATCACAACAACACCATTCAATCCCAAGAAACATTCCAAACAAAGGTATGGAAGGTGTATGTATCGTTTATAACTCAGATTTAGAGTTGGTTATGGGATTTGGGTTATGAAACGAAAGGCTATATTTAGGCTCAAATGGGTTAACGAGGGTAAACATATAAGGTGAGGTTAAGGCTAATATGGGTGATATAACAAATATGGCCTATGATCATTTCCAAAAGTTTACGCAATTCTCGAATCAAAAAAATATATGAAAATCTTGATCAAGTAACACATTTCAAGTATGAACTCAATTAATGAACGATCAAATGAAAGAATAATGAGATTATCAACGAATTCAACGTTTTCAATGAGAAAAGAATAGTGTATACACTCACAAACGATGAAAGGTACAAAGCTTACTCGGTGTAAGTATATACAATGTAACAAAAGATTACCGAGTTATAAAAATCTTAAACCAAATCAATATAACCATAAAAGTGCATGTGCTCATGCGATTAAAGTTTAATTCATGAAGTTATTCATAATATAAATAATGAAGACTAAAGTTTAATAACTTCTAAAATCGAGAACACACATCATTGCGTTGTTTATTGGATCGGGCAATTATTAAAATTTATCATCAAAAACAAAGGCAAAATGCCCAAAAATGGAGAAAAAAGAAAGAAAATCTTTTTGAAATTTTTAATTTTTCTAAGAAAAGCATACTAAGTGACAGATAAAAATGAAGGGTTGAAGATGATGATTGAAGATGAAATGGTCATCACATCAAACATATAAGAGACAAAGGTTTTTAAAGTGATTCGGCTATGAATAAAGCCTATGTCCACTGTTATTTTATTCCCAGGGGTTTACAATAGCACAATATGGTGTAGAGAGAGAAAGAGTGTGTATCTTGTGTATGGTGTTTCTTAGTTATCAGATCGATCCCCCTTTATGATGGGATTACAATGTATTTATAGCCTTGAGGCTTTTAATGTGAATAGACAACGTGCTGTTATCTAGTAGGCATATACATCTATACAGTAAAAATGTTCATTAATGCACAGTTATCCTTTGATCTGCCTGGCCAGAGTTGCTATGCACGCTTTGCGTTGCTCTGCACGCCTTAAGTTGCTCTGCACACAAAGTTACTATGCACGCCTTGAGTTGCTCTGCATGCCTTGAGTTGCTCTGCACACTTTGAGTTTCTCTGCACGCCTTGAGTTTCTCTACAGGCCTTAAGTTGCTTGGTATGCCATGTGTTGGTTGGTATGCCGACCAACTCTCCTCGGGTGCTGACTAACTCTCCTTGGGTGCCGACTATCTCTCCTAGGGTGCCGAACAAGTATAAATATTACCACGTAGGATGACATGTGTCCTTTTCTGACTGGTCCTCGTAGATGGAGAATTTTTGTGTCAACAAAAGCCCCCAATGCTCCATGCTTGATGGTTCACTGAAAGTATGGAGTATTTATTCTGCAATGTTGCTCGGTGCTCGTGAAATTCTTGATCTGCCTTCTTGATTTGTTCAACATAAAGTGCACTATCTCTTGGACGACATATGATGCAAGCTGATCGATGGTTGCTAATATCTATTTTGAGGAACTCTGTTCGTCAAGAGAACGTGTGCTATGTATCACCCCTGGGAATTTGGATGCTGCCATGCTATTGTATGCAGCTTGTAGCTTGTCATAATCTTTAAGTATATTGATTGGTTTGCTAGCCGACTAACTGCCTTCTGTGCCGAGCAACTGAGTGCTAACTTCACGTGCTTGATTTTTCTGATTTATGCTCCTCTGAATACTTTGTCGAGTAACATACTAGCTTTTGAACCCAACTCTTCAATCTGATTAGTACCAAGTTAGTGGTGGACTTTGAAACATTTTCATACAACTTCTTCTTCAATGTTGGTCGGGACAGTAGTAGTAAAGATCTCAATGATGTAGATGCTGAATTTGACTCATGAACTTCAATAGCATGTTCATAATAACTCCTGAATATGCCTTCTGAACTTCTGAATATGCCTCCTGAACTTCAATATGCCTCCTAAACTTCAATATCAAAACTAATTCCTGAGAAAGAAAAATAACTCCTGAATGATGATTGGTCGGGGCCCCGACCATGTAAGTATGTGGAGTTGAATTTGATGCTCGACTGCAGATGTTATGAGAATGTGCCACCGAATAAACAACTAAATATGTAGTAGAAGCCCCCAAGTGTGGAATATGAACTTTGAATGCTTTCTTGGCCTTGAAGTATGTTGGTCTTGCTAGAAAAATAAGGCCGAGGAAATGTTCCCTGAAATGACTCCCTAAGATCCTTGCATGTTTACATTTTCATTTTCTTGAAAATACTTTGTAAGATACTTTCCTTGTTGTATTCTGATGAATATATATATGTAGAAGGACAGATTGTCCTATTTTTCATAGATAATGGAACTTGATCCACCTGCTATTTAATTATAGTGACTTGTCACTCTTTGGGCCTAAGCAATGGAATGATTTTCATCCCATGTTCCTGCTTAGTTTTAGTAATCTTACTAGGATTACCGTGTTTCTTAGACAGTGGATGCCCCGGGAGGTCACCCATCTTCTTGCCTAGTTTGGGGTGTCCCTTGAGATTACCCATGATGCCAACACTATTGGTTAAATTTATTGTTACCAACCAACCGGAGTTGGTGGTTTGTTGATGCCGACCAATCGGAGTTGGTGGTTTGTTGATGCCGACCAACCTTAGTTGGTTTGCCGAATATATAGAGAGAAAGAGAATTTTCCTGACCAACAGTTCGTTGGGGATAAAATAAATAAATGCTGGAGACCTCCTTGCAGCTGAATATATGATTATACATATTTTGCCGAGCTCTATTCCGAGATAAATATAGAATAAGCATCCGAATAGATATAAAGAATGATTCAGAATAATAATAAAGTGTCTCGCTGATCGGTCGAGGCAAAATTGTATAATGACGAACAAGAATAATATTTTCCATAACATAAGAAAATGACCGAGTACTTTGTCGGGCCTGAATATAAATAAGAATTACCCCAACCAACTATCCGTTGGGGGTGAAATATAACAAATGATGTAGTTCTCCCCGGAGCTGAATAAGTTTCTTGTCGAGGCAAAATTTTGCATAATGGCGAACAAGAATAATATTTTTCAGAACATAAGAAAATGGCCGAGAACATTGTCGGACCTAAATATAAATAAGAATGACCCCGACCAACTGTCCGTTGGGGTTGAAATATAATAAATGTTGCAGATCTCTTCAGAACTGAATAAGTATCTCGTCGAGCTCCATGATGAGATGAATATAATATGCATCCGAATGGATATAGAGAATGATTTGTGCTTAAGCATAGATCAGAGCACTAATAAAATGAATAGTGCCTCGCTGAGGTAAAATTTCATAATGCCGAGCAATGATAATATTTTCAGAAGTTTAAGATTGTTTCCGAGCATTCATCGGCACTGAATCTTATACCTGTGTAATTTATAACTTGCTCTACCATATGTGTAGGCTGAATTGATTAGTCATGAGAATAGTTTAGTCATCTAATCAATATATATGATATGTATATGCTCGCGCAAAAAATATCAATTTCAAAATATGAAATAATATATGTTGGCTGATGTGTCGTGGCAAAATTGCCTGATGTCGAGCAATAACAGTTTCCAAAAGTTTAAGATTATGGTCGAGCTTTTGTTGGGATTGAATCTTGTCCCTATGGAATTTTAATAAGCTGCTCGAGCACCTGCTGAGACTAGATCAAACAGTTATTGTCATGAGAATAATTATTCAGCCAAACAATATATGATGTGTATCAGCATAAGGTAATAAAAATTTCAGAATATAAAATAATATGTTTTGTGCCAAACGTGTGTTTCGTGAGAATATTTTTATCAAATAGATTCCATAAGTAAGGCCTATAGTTTTTTATAAAATTATTTCAACTATAGTAAATTTTTTAATATAAGTTGATTTTCCAAAATATTTAATAATTTGGTTTCACATGAGGTAGTGAGTTGGTCTGATAAACCCAAAAATTTTTAAGAGCAACATTTTAAATAAAGTCATAATGATTTGAAGCCCGTGAGCTTCAAAGAAATTCCATCAACTCCCTTTTATTTTTGGTGCTACAGTCTGGCGATTGCAGACCAATGAAGAGTGGTGAAGTTAAAGTGGTCTAATGAAGGTTCCGACCAACTAATGGGTACTTTCGACCAGAAAATAGGTAACGCCGACCAGTAAAAGTTCATCTGGTGAAGTTGTAGTAGTGGTCGTCAATTACGTGGCTGGCTCTTGATGCGGACCAGCAAATTGAAGCCTCCGACCAAGAAACTGTTATGCGACTATAATGCCGATCAATAAAATGAAGCCTCCGACCAACAATGATTACTGCCAACAGTAGCCGACCAAGAATAGATATATCCTAGTAGGAATAAATGTCGTCGATAAATGAATAGGAGCTCGGGAACTCCTCAATATGCATAATATCTTTAACCGAGCAACAATTGATATTTGGGTACCTCCGGCTTCTACAACATGAATAATTGCTTCCAATCTACTCCGATCAATAATAGATCATTATTAGGCGATTACCGACCAACATTCCCTGTTATCCATGTGGCACCGACCAACAACAATGCGCCTGGTATCTATATGGCACCGACCAACAACAATAGTCTGGTCGAGAAGTCTCTGACCTGGTGTAGCAAATAGTGGCTACGTATTTGGTGGTCTCCGACCACCTACAATTTTTGCCAAAGGGTGCTTAATTGATTTCTAGATAGTTGGTCTAATATATACACCTTCATAAGAATTTGTAACTGATTGCGACTGAAATTAGAAGACTTCGTGATGGGCTTGATGAAATGTATATCTGATTGCCACTTTGTGCCTGTAAAATGTTGGAATCAAGAGGATTGATTGAAATCGTACAGTCGTCTGTCACTTTCTGGGTCACCAAAATTCTATGATGATGGTTAGTGATAGATTTATCAAACCGGTGATTTCAAAGTTAACCCCCATGCTGAGATTTCCCTGTTGGTTTTGTAAAATTGTCAAAAAAATAGCAGATCTCCGAACTTTGGATTCTAAACCAAATAGGTTCTTTTGTTTGTAATGAATTAAATTTATGACTTCTTCAAACCAGGATTTGATGACTGATATATCGTTGTTGTTTATCTCCTACCATATATATATGGTGTCTTTACATACCTCCGATAGTGGAAAACTGTCCAAAATTAATAATTACAACATATATAAATCAAATTGGCGAGGACAGTAGATCTGGGTCAGAATTTTCTACAGAGAGAAATTTTTTCTTTATTTTAACTTATCCTATTCTCTGATAGAAAAATATGATTAAAGAACTTTCAAAACTTGTTTCAAAATAACCTTGAAGATTATCAACATATGACATGGTTGTCCAGATCTACAAGTGAATTATAATTTAGTGTATAACTCACCAACACAATGAAATGATATGGTTAACATCTATGCCACAGGAAATAATTTTTCTTGAAGAGAGAGAAAATGGATCTCTGTCTCCAATACAACAAGTTATATATTGTATAGAATTCGGATATTCTGAAAATCAAGAGATAATCCATTGAGTCGATAAAATCATCAAAAATTATACTTTGAACCTCAAATTGAGATGATTTCTTTTGATAAAATTGTCTTTTCATATTATGAGATTCAGATACATGTTGGGTTTGAATGAATTGATTTAATCGATGCTTTAAACATGTGTACCCATAACAATTTGAGAATCCCTATATCTCAGGATTCGTACAAAACTTATAGAATTTTGAAACCTACTGTTTCACATATTCCTAAATTAAAATTAATCAATGAATTCATTCATATAAAAATTATGATTAAATCAAAAGATGTATGTATAATAGATTATACGTAGAGAAAATAAAAACTTAGCTTTTGATGGAGAACAATGCTTGCAACACGTTCCCACAGACGACGCCAATTTGTTGATGACTAGAAATAGCATCCATGTTATCTTATCGGCATCAACAACAGATAAAAATGAAGGTTTGAAGATGATGATTGAAGATGAAATGGTGATCACATCAAACACATAAGAGACAAAGGTTTTTAAAGTGGTTCGGCTATGAATAAATCCTACGTCCACTGTTATTTTATCCCCAGGGGTTTATAATAGAACAATATGGTGTAGAGAGAGAAAGAGTGTGTATCTTGTGTATGGTGTTTCTTAGTTGTCAGATCGATCCCCCTCTATGATGGGGTTACAATGTATTTATAGCCTTGATACTGTCAATGTGAATAGACAACGTGCTATTATCTAGTAGACATATACATCTATACAGTAGAAATGTTCATTAATGCACATTAAATGCACAGTTATCCTTTGATCTTCCTGGCCAGAGTTGCTCTTCACGCTTTGAGTTGCTCTGCACGCCTTGAGTTGCTCTACACGCCTTGAGTTGCTCTGCACGTCTTGAGTTGCTCTGCACGCCTTGAGTTACTCTACACGTCTTGAGTTGCTCTGCACGCCTTAAGCTACTTGGCATGCCATGTGTTGGTTGGTATGCCAACCAACTCTCCTCGGGTGCCGACTAACTCTCCTTGGGTGCCGACTAACTCTCCTCGGGTGCCGAACAAGTATAAATATTGCCACGTAGGATGACAGGTGTCCTTTTCTGACTGATCCTCGTAGATGGAGAATTTTTGCGTCAACACTAAGTAACTAACATGTGAGCAAAAACATGGACTAAATAAAGAAAGGGATAGAATATCCCACACCCCCTAACTTAAAAGTTAACATTGTCCTCAATATGAATTAAGAACCAAGTTAAAGAGAGGAAAAGAGTGATATTACCCAAAGTTGGAGCGATCCCCATAAGAACAAGTCCAAAGAATTTACAAAACAAGTTAGTACCGAGCATAGCAAAAACAAATAACAAAAAGTTAACTAATTACACTAGACTAAATTAAAAAGGAGAGAAAAAAAATAAAAAGAAAGAATAAAAAGCTAACTATATACAACCTATTATTTAGGCCTCACACTATCTATACACTAGAAGTCTAAATAGCTAAGGGACCACTATGAAAATCATTTGACTTTGGAGGATAACCGGTGTACCCTCACATACAAGCATGCCTTCCGAAAAATATGGATTCCATTTTAACAACGGAAGGCATGTGTAAGGTGTAAGAAAGGAACCATCGCCAATTAAATTTTTTGGAGGGATGATGGGGGGTTTGGATTGAACGGGTGACAAAAACATGTGGGGACCGAGAAAAGTCGAATATCCTCCCAAGAATTTAAAATTAAAATGGGAGGCGGCGCACACGAAGGCAAAGATGCGATCATGGAAGGTGACTCGAGCAAGTACTTCTCATCGGCGAAAAGGTTTAAAACATTAAAGTTTGAAACCGAATCATCGGGTACTTGTGACGGTGTGATAATAAAGGATGAAAATGGGGATGAAAGAAATTCAAACTCATGAGATTAATCATCATCGCATGAAGATTGAGTTTCGAATGAAATAATATCATTTTCAATGAAATGTTATTCTTTTGGGGGCCAAAGAAAAAATCATTTCATTGCAAATAGATATTACGTCATTTTCATCCTCACTTTCAATATGTATTACGCAATAGGCACAGTCTAGAATGGCTTATTCCAAAGTTGGCACAAGTACCTCATTTGGTTCAAAACATTCTTAGATTTCAAAGGTCTCGGAAGCAAAATCGTCGTCGGACTCAAATAATAAATCCAATTCATGTTCCCACGAATGATTTTCTTCCCGATAGCGATTTCAATTTTCTTATTTTCATACATACGCAAACCCTCACCGAATGTCATAGGTCGAGGTGCGGATGCATGAAAATGGGAACTTTGAAAATTACCATTAGACTTAAACGAAAACTCATTATTATAGGAAATTTGAAAACTATTGCAATTTGTTTCAAAATTCCTATTATAACGAGGTAAAGGCCCAAAATCATTGTCATCATCATCAAAATTCCAATAACCCAAATTTTGGCTTTCGTTATACTCACCCAAAGTCAATTTTGAGTTTGTTATATTTTGGGATTCTAAGTATTCACCAAAAGTCATAGGATTACGAGCATTTTGAGAATTATAACAACGATTACCGAAAGAATTGGAATAAGACATGCTTACCCCAAAAATGGCTGGAAATGGAGGATTCCACAAAGTAAGTACGCACGGGAAAAATTCGAGCGTTTCTAAGTGCTCAAATGTGGAAGTCCTACAAAAGGTTAATAAATAATACAAATTGAAAGAAAATACTATGAAATACTAAATCAAATAAAGTCTAAAACAAACTCATCCCCGACAACGACGCCATTTTGATTACGCGTGAAAAGTGTGCGCGTGTAAGTGCAAAGTCGTTGTTTTCGTTTCACCGCGATAATACAAAAATCTAAATTACGACTACACTCAACTGGTGAGTATAACGGTAAGTCGGGTATCGAAAATCCACAGGGACGAGTTGCAAGAGTTTATAAGATTTAATACTCCGAAATAAAGTGAAAAAGATGATTACAAACTAAAAAGGAAAAGATGCATAAAAGGGAAATGATTAATCTAGGCGAGGGTATTGAAACTAGACAAACAAAGCGAGTAAAAATATAGGTTGCGTCGAATATCCCTCACCTGAGTTAATTTGTATAAAATGGATACATGGATCGACGATTTATTTAGAATGCGTCTCGTTTCGACAGTTAATTGAATCAAGGGTTGTCATGCCCTTAAATCCGCATAAAAGCCTAATAAGATTTTGGCGTCAACAAATGTCCCAAAAATTGTGCACGAAAGGTGGTAAGCACGGGACATACATGGTATGCCCCGTAAAATCTTCTAGGTGCAATAACTAGGACAACGCACCTGAAATAGACCCGTAAACACCATCACCAAAGCCAAGCAACGCGTCAACTCGAGTGAGTTCAATTCAAACACAATCTAATTTAAATTACCTAGAAAACATGTTAAAATGCGGTAAATGGAAAGTGGTAAATAAACGAGGTAAATTTAAACTAGAAAGCAAGGAAATAAATCATGTAAACTAATTAACAAAGCATGTAAATTATATAGAAAGCAAGAATTAATGGAAATACAACTATATTAAATGGAGAGGGTGAATGAATAGTCAACTTACATACCAAAAAGGGTGTCAATCCAAAGAGAAATGAAGAAGAACTTTTCAAAAACCCAAACCCTAAGCTATTCTAACCTTAAATCTATTCTAAAACGTTCATATCTGATATTTACAACAAAAGTGCTTTATATAGTAAGTGGGAATAGGAAAAGAAAAGAAAAGGAAAAAGAAAACATAAGGAAAAATATCTCCTGGAAACAGGGGATCGATCGATCGATCGACCCAAACCGTCGATCGATCGATGATGAATAAATTAGTCCACTATCGAGAGGGATGGATCGATCGACCCTTTTGATCGATCGATCGATCGATCAAGCAGGTATCAGCACACTGCATTGCTGTTTCGGGCTTCTTGGTTGTCTCGGGAGCGATTATTTTAATGGGCTCACAACGTCCCTCACAATGACTAAGCACATGATATTTACAATCGTAAAGGCAACATTGGAAGTATTCAAGGATTCAAGGAGCTTCTATTAGCCACGGGGGCTACCAATTCCTGTTCATAACACCCGAGATGCAGGAATTGGCTTGGGGAATCCATATAACACCCAGCCTGGGAAGGCTTTATATATATATATATAATTTTGGCTTGGGGAAGCCCCATAATATCCAGCTTGGGAAGGGTTTATATATATCTAATTCTGGCTTGGGAAAGCCCTATAATACCCAGCCTGGGAAGGCTTTATATGTATATAAATATAGCTTGGGGAAGCTTTATAATACCTAGCCTGGGGAGGCCTGATAATAACCCAATCAAAACGACTAAGAGAAGCTACGAAAGTGATTTCATGATAAAGCGACTAAAGGAAGACATGGAAGACGACCCATGCAATTAAAGCGACTAAAACTGCTATGGAATTAGCATCCTGATGCATGTGAAAGATACAAGGAATATATGGTTGCAACTTAACTTGAAGTTCAATGAAATAATAGCTCAAATACCGCGGCCCCAAGGTTGGTATTCACTAAGACTTGGAAAACTTGTGGAAAAGTTGAGGGCAAAAGAGAGAAACCGTAAATACCAAAGTCATTTCCCTCTAGCACCGTGGCTTGGGGGATAACTAGACACATGGAATGAAAAATCTCAAGGCATAAAATAATAGGCCGCAACTTGATTTAAGAGTCCATCGTTAGGAGTTGCCGCGACACTATTTCCATACTATTATTATTGAAGAGTAGTTTTGCAAAGAGTAATTATACAGTTAAGTAATCAAATATTATTTAGAGACAACATTCATTCAAATGTTATAGCAAACAAAGCATAGGAATAGACAAAGTAGAGCAATTAAGAAGGTAAAAATCATGCCAATTTCCAAGTAAAGACCGCAACCTTAATTAAGGTGTGTCAAAATAGTCAATGATAAGAGACCGTAGCCTTAAGAAAGGAGTTGCATAAATGTTAAAGGACCACAGCCCTGTGTACAATATAAAGGAAATAATAAAAAATCTTAATTCTAGGAGGCAACATCATCTTCATCATCTCCATCTTCACCCTCTGCAGCTGTCTCCATTTCCTTGTCCTCCACCGCGGCCTCCTCCAACTGCTTCCTGTCCCTCTCCTCTGCTGTAGCCCTCATCTTGGATACACAGGCATTATGTTTGGCATCACCAACACCCCAAGACCTGATTTGGTCCTTGGCATCTAGAAAGTTCTTGGTGACCCTATATCTTCATTCCTGGTAGCCACGGATGTATGCCTTATTGTTGGTGAGGAAGAAGTCCTTTGACTTTTTATATGCTTCCACGGCAGCTTCTGCAGCCTAATTGAAGGCTACGAAGTGGGACTTTTCCATCTGTTTGATGGCTTCTGCATGCTTAGTCTCCCTTTGGCTTTGTTTATCTTGAAGTTCCTTCAGTTGGGTCTCAAGACTGGAGGCATGTTTGATGGCATCCGCAGTCTTAGTTTGTTTAGTTTTAAGGGTCGCTGCGATAGTCGTCATCTTTTCTTCAGTGTCATTCTTGGCCTTGATAGCAGTCTGAAGGTCCATCTGGGTATCTTGGAGTGCCGCGGTAGCAGGTTGCTTGCCAGCCTCAAAAGATGAATTCCTGGCATTCTCCAGGTCACTTGCATGAACCCTCTCTGTGGTCTCTTTTAACTCGTACAACCCTTCATACTTTAGCCTCTGGGACATCACAATATCCGCCGCCTATAAAGAAATTGAATGTTAGAAATAAAATATAAGCTACAAAAAGAATATTGAAAAAGCAAAGTTTCCCTTACCCTCAGTAGGTTGTGGAGGGTATATTCTTCCAGGTTCTCAGGACCCTCCTCCACCAGATGGCCCAGGTCCATATGGTCAGGAACCTTTCACATCCTGTGGACCGCCCTGACAGTTATGTCCCAGGATAATTATGGGTCTGGTCTCCGTAATTGAGGCTACGGGCGACCATCAGGTCAACACTGGCACGACTTTAGGGGGTGCCAAGTTGGCATTAACAACCATTATTACTGGAGGAGGGGGAGAATTAGAAGTGGTAGCTTAAGACACTTCGCGGCCACCTTGAATCTCAGAATTAGTGGGCATCAAACCCGTCGCATCCAGGTGGATGCTAATGTCATCATCAAACTGGCCCTCAGGCTTTTTTGGGCTGCAGCCTCCTCAGCCTGAACAGTTGGTGCGACTTGATTTATTTGGGGTTTCACGTTAGTCATGGTAGGATGTTTAGCCTTGGCCCTTTTTCTCTTTTTCCTTACCTAGATGCATTATTGAGGGCATCTTCATCCTCTTCCATCTCAGCTAATTGAGCTGTCAAGAGCTCTATGTCTATCTCCTCACCTGAAAAAGGAATAAAGTAAAAATAAAAAATTGAAGATTCAAAGGTAACTGCCGTGACTTGAATAAAGTGGGGATTATTACCTTCCGCAACCATCACTTTTAGTAAGGATTTGTTGGCAAAGTAGCCTCCCTAAAAAATTAAAGCATAAGTCACTAAAGTGCTGAAGTTTTTGTCCTTAGCACTTATGGTCGCAACCTTTCCTATTCTTCTTTCCTGCCGTTCACTGGGGTGTAAATTATCAAGAACTGCGTAAGAGATCAATATTAGTGTAACAAAATAAAAAACAAGGAAAATACAAATAACAAAACAAGACGTGATATGTTTTTAAAGGCTGCCTCCTTATATACCTAGCTTGGATGTCTGTCCCCACTATCGCGACATCCTATGTGACCTCTCTCTCTCTGACTCTTCTGGATGGATCTCCCACCCTTCTCCAAAAATGTAAAAATATTTTCCCTTCCAGTTCTTCACACTTGAAGGTCTTCGAGTGTACAAGGTCTCTTCATTATTACGGAGGGTAAAATAGTAATACCAAGTGAACTTTACGGAGTTCTACTTTTGTCTGTAAAAATGGAAGAACTCCGCAGGAGTTATATCCCTTTTGAACTTATTCTTCCAAAGAACTACAGATGAAAGAATTTCCCTCCAATCGTTGGGATTTAATTAGGCTAGGGCTAACTTGATTTCACTAAAGATTTTCCTAATTAGGACTGGCACATGCAGCTACAACCTGTATAAGAAAAGCATGGAGGGGGAAGCAGACCCCATCATCAGCAATCACAGAGCATGGCCTTTGCTCCGCGGAAGGTGCTGAGTAAATCACATTTTCTGGAAACTCAAACTCCTTAATAACTTGGTTGACTCATTCCTCAATCATGGTATTACGGACATTTAAGGCTACAGGGGTCTCCCTACTCTATTATATGGGCCTGTAGCTGCATCCCTGGCCTCAAAAGGTCCAATTGTCGCGGCCCCATGATCAACGGGATGGTTACTGGAGTTGGTTTCTTCTTCTATTTCCACAGCCTGGGTATTCTCCCTACAAGTAGAGCCTGCAGAGTTAGAGTCTAGAACGACAAAATTTGGGCAATCTTTGAGCAGGCAAGGCCCAAATGTCTTAAGAGGACGCAAAATGGGATTTCAGGAGGAGAAAACCCAAAATGTGTTCTCCAAAAGTCCTTCAGAAATCCGCCAGGATTCCAACTCATATGGCTACAGTAAGACCTAAAAAGTAGAAAGGATTCGCTGTTAGGTGCCGCGGGCAATATGGTCAGAGAAGCCTCTTAGAGGCCACGACAGGAATGACCTAACAAGAACAGAAGTTTGAAAGCTAAAATGGAATTTTCAAGGATTACAGCCAACTACACTAAGTTTCAGCCTTAGAATCCTAAAAATTAAGCTACATGCCATGACATGTTATTTTATTGGGAAAGGAAACTTTAGGCAAGTTCTTATATGCCGCAGTCTTGCAGTTCAGTGGTGAAAGGGATGTGGACAACTAGTTAAAAGCTAAACCCCAAAGTCAAGCTTATCATTAAAGTATTGACGTGTTTTCGGAGCAAAATAGCACAAGATTATGCTACCTACCGCGAACAGATTCAATAAATTATATAAAGTTGTAGCACTAGCCTGAAAATTGCAGCCATGTGTAATTACTACTACCAAAGGGACTTGAAATTTCTAGACTACAAAGCAGATTACTAACCCTAAATCTACTGAAGTTAAGGCTGTAGCCATGGGGTGTTATATACAGGTATCAACATATCTCCGCGGCATGTACAAGCAGTCCAGGGACTAATCACAATGGTTAAAGGCCACAATAAAGGAGCTCAGACGTGACAGGATACTTAAACAGGCTATTCAAACAAAACTTGTGCGCATAGAGATTCAAAACACCAGGATTCACGGGTTTTGGTCAAGAACACCAAGAACATGTTCTCAGTGTTCTTGACCAAAAATTAAATTCTATATAGGGGTAAAGTGTAGACTCAATCCAGGATTCCCAAGTTCTCAAATTATGGTCCATGCTAAACACCTAAGCTTCATAGAAAACTCAAACATTATACAGTTATTCAGACCCAGTTTGTTCAAACAGGTTAGTAACAACATCACATGATTGATTGGGGATTGGTACCTAAAGAAATTATAGAAATTTGTGCATGGATATGAAGGACAACGACATTTTAACCCTGTTTTGATTATCGAGATTAAAAGTTCCAGTATTGTTCGCAGTTTCTCACAAGTCAACTAGTTATTTTGTTGCATACATGGATTAAGATAACAAATTTATTAGAAAGTTTGAAAGTTACCGGGAATTCAATAAAAAGAAGGTGCTCAAAATCAAGAACCACCAGTTGATCGCCTTGCTCCACCATAAAATCTCGCCGAAAAGTTTAAAAGGCAAACTGACAGAGTTCCACTTTTGATTTTCTCTCAAAGTTTTGGAAACATAATAAAGTCCACGACTAGTTTCCATTTATATAAGAGGACACGGGAAGACAGTGCATCATTTTTTAAATAGCCACTGTAGAGATAATATGCCGCGACAGTCAAGCATCAAGATATAGCACCAAGTCATCCTTTGGCACTACGACTTGGGGGTTTATTGATATGACACATATAGTACCCATGCCGCGGAAGTTGTGAAAGGCATGCACCAAGGTCATCATGCCACGACATGTAAAAGGTTGATTCTAATATGGGTCACAACCTTGCTCCATACGGGGTGTGGCACCCATCCTGTCTACCTAGATGATCGCTTCCTTCTCGTTCACTGTTATTCCACACCGTGTCACATGCTCAGGGCACGTGGCACGTCACATACACCTCCTATAAATCGAGGTCCACACCTCGAGCTAGGGGCAGGTTCTAATTTCGGGTTTTGATCTCGAGATCCGATACTATTACACTAGGCAAAGCCCTGCCGAACTCTCTACACCCCCCAATATAGCTTGGGGGCCGCTCATTTACTTCATATTCATCTCACCGGCTCACCCGGAACGACTACAAATATGTATTCCTCTCTCTTATCTATCCTGTATGCTTATTACGTCATTGTAAACTTGTACTGCAACGCATATATAAAGAGAGTAGGGCAACAAAGTGGACGTAGGCTAATTTTAATGGCCGAACCACTCTATATCTTGTGTTTTGTCTCTTTACATGCTTTATATATATTCTATACTTGATATATTAATATAAGAACACCATGGGTTCTATTTCTCGTATCAACAACAACCTAGAAGCATAGATCCAGTCATCTCCTGAATCGTTCGATTCTTCCTCTCAACAATCCCATTTTGCTGAGGAGTCTTCATGGCCGAAAATTCATGTTTGATCCTGAGGCTATCACATTAAAGATCTACTTTATCTTCCTTAAACTCAATGTCGTTGTCACTACGTGTTCAATTGATAGAGACTCTGTATTGATTTTGCAAGACATGACACTTGGTGGTAAGAAATTCCACATCATTGAATTTCTCTATCAGAAAACTACAATCGAGTAACGAGTGAAATTATCTACCACCATGAGGATATACCTCTTACCACCCAAACTCTCAGTGCGGACAAGACCCATAACATCCATGTGTATCAACTCAAGCACTCGTGAAGTGGTAATGGAATTTAACTTCCTATGGGTACTACGAACTTACTTTCCCAACTGACAGGGTCCATAAACCGTGGAAGTCGGCTTTCCAAGTGATGGCAAGACAGGTACTAGGTCCTTTTTAGCAAATTTCTCCAAATCTCTAAAGTTCACATGACCTGGACGTTGATGCCAGAGATCCATAGGAGTGATCATGGCGCTGTTGCAGACAAATGAGGACTTGGGCATAATCCCGTAACAATTATCTTCAGTCCTCATCACTTGCAATAGAAGTTTAACAGCTTGATCATAAACATTAAATTCGTTTCGATCAAACTTTACTGCAAAGTTAGCGTCGCATAGCTGGCTAATGCTGAGAAGGTTTTCTTTCAAACCTTTGACGTACAAAACATCCTCTAGCTTAGGAAATCCTGGTATTTCTACTGTACCTCATCCTACTATGCTAGAATTGCTCTTATCTCCAAAGATGACTTTAGCTTCCTTGCGATCCTCTAGGTAGGTAAACAATGAGACATCACCTGTCGTGTGTCTGGAGTACCCACTGTCGAAATACCACTGGGAAGTATCACGTGCTTTAAGAGAAACATGATAAACAAAGGATTTTGCATTGCGCTTAGGTACCCAAGAGGTGGTAACCTTCTGTGTGCCCTTATTTTTATTGACTCTAGTCGGGATTTTAGAAGTGTCCGCTAATGGTATAAAAATTCGTTGGAACTATACTATTAGACTCTGAGAAGTGGCAACTACAAACTCAACCTCCTCTCTTAGACTCAAAAAGTCGCTAGTGGCACGTGGTGGAGCAAATGTACATTGTGTCCGACCCAAACTATAGCAAAACTCCCTAAGGTGGCCCTTTCTTTTGTAGTAGGTATAAAAGTACACAGGTTGTGGCCGACCTTAGTTTGCTTTTCTTAGCTGAACTTTTCTTCGAGGTTTTTGGCGATGGTCATATGGGTTCATAGTAAACTCAGGAACCAGTTTCGGTGTCATATGGGACGTGGAGGCACCATCAAAATTAATTCCCTGCCTTTCACCAAAACCTAAAATAGGGGTGAGGAGCATCTTTCCCATATTTCCAGATCTATCCCTAACCTTTACCTTGACCTCCCTGGCTATCTCATAGTCATGATTAAGATGGGCTACAAGGGCTTTAAGTTTCTTTTGAGTGCCCATGGAGGTCTGGATCTCACTGGTAAGACTAGACACTTGCTTGGTCAAGTCTCCTTTCTCTTTCTCTAAGCATCTATCTTTCTCACCAAATTGACTCTCCTTTTCTACAAAAACTCTCTTCTTTCTCTCTCTCTCTCTCTCTCTCTCTCTCTCTCTCTCTCTCTCTCTCTCTCTCATCTCTCCTAAATTCTTCTCTAGGGATGCTATCCTAAGAGTTAATGCTTTGTTATGCTTTTTGGTCTTGAAAGTATCAGCATATAAATTAGCGTGCGCGTGTATGAGATCACTCTCACTTGCACCATCAACCCTTTCACTCAAATCACTATCACTATCGAGGTGTCCTTATGAGTTTTCATCCTCATCCACGTGAGGAGCACTGTCAGTACTCACATGACTATCCATGAATGCAACGAAGTTACATTCATGTGGTGATAAATCTCCTGAATCCACCGACTCGACCTCACTGTCGTCACTTAGGGAGGCATTCAAAGCAGGTTTGGATTATTTTAGACGTTTCAACCTAGTTACACACTTAAAACGCCTATGACCTCTACTTCCACACTCAAAGCATCTCTCTCCGTCTTTCTTAGGGGTGTCCTTTTAATCTTTCTCAAATTTCATTTTAGATTTATTTTTCTCAAAATTCTTATTATCTTTAAAATTCCTATTTTTCTTTAATTTGAGAAATTTTTTGAATTTTTTTAGAAATAGGGCCAAATTGTCTAAGTCAAAATCAAAATCGGAATCAAACATATCTTCCTATCTTTTCTTAGACGACTCACCTCTCTTTCTCATCGACCCCTCACTCTTCCTGGACTGGGCTTTAAGTGCTACCCCTTTGTCTTTTGATTTTATCGTGTTAGAGAACATGTCGATTTCGTAGGTCTATAGGTCTCCAACTAACTCTTATAATTTCAGCCTACTCAAATTACCCAATGAATTTAACATAGTGAGTTTTGGGATAAATCTCTTAGGCAGTGATCTCAAAATTTTCTTAACTACTTTAGCATCAGGAATATGCTCACCTAAGTTGAAACTAGTGCTTATAATATCAGATAAGCGTGCATAAAATTCATCAAAATACTCAGAATTAAGCATGCTGATAGTTTCAAATTATGTAGTTAAGTTTTGCAATTTTGATTCTTCAACTGCATTAGTGACTTCAGGGGTAAGTTGAAGAACATCCCATGGTTTTTTAGATGTGGTACACATTATGATTCATCGGAACTCGTGAGGGGTGACGGCTCTAGAAATGGCACTAAGCCTGCGTGAGTTATATGTGCTCCATTTAAATTCATCCTCAGTCCATGCAGTCACATATTTTAAAGTAGTTACGTTATCTACAGTGATAGTGGGAGGCGTCCACCCTCTTTTACACACAAACCAAACACGTTCGTCTATGGCCTTTAAGTGAGATTTCATACGAGCTTCCAATATGCGTAATTTGACCCGTCAAAAATTGGGACTCTATTATATAAGTTTTCCATTGAAATTACGCTTTTTCAAAGATCAATTTTTAGAACAAAATTGATATCCAGAAAAAATTTTGCGAAAAAATTACACGGTAAAATTATGTAATTGTCTCTGATTCCAATTTGAGAGTGCTCCAGCAATCAATGTACAACTTATTTAATTAAATTCCAATTTTATCCCAGTTCAGTCTTAATTTCTTACAAATAATTGTGACATATAAATGAAATAAATCAAACATGCAAGACAATCACAATTTGAGGAAAAATCCCCCTAAAGGGCAAAATCTTTTTATTTCACTCTATTTTGTAAATCTCTACTTACACGAATTACAATGAAATACAGTGACACATGAAATACCCGCAGGTGTCGGTTCGGTGTCGTCAGCAAGAGGTCCCTTAAGAACTCCAAGATCAGTAGTGGAAAATCAACCTTCTTCTTATCCACAAGAACTCCAGACGAGTAGAACAATTTTCTTGGGTTTAGAGGATTCAAATAAATAATTGGAATTGTTTGTGAATCAAACAGTGTATAAAACATGAAAAACGAAGTCCGTTTTTAATGCAGAAGAATTGCAGAAACGTCACTTCCAAGACTTGAAAAAACATGTAGAATGAACACTACTTAAATATAGAAATCGAGGCAGTGGGTTTCTCGAACTAAATGGAGTGTGGCTCGAACGGCGCCATGTGTTATTAGAACGACTTCGCGTGACATGAGCTATCGTTTGAACGACAAGTTCTGTCGTTCGAATGATCTGAACGACGTGTACTTGTTTGCCTCTACACTTAGATTAATTATTTTACCATAATTGTGAGTGGAGTAGTGGGAACAGATGAATGTTGAAGATGCACGATGCATGATAGGATGATGTTGATGCACTACGTACGTATGAAGGTAGTGGGTTCGTGATAACTTCGAATCCAAGTCGAGGCCATCATGGATGAACGTGCAGACGTGCCGAATGTTGTGGTATCTGACATACTTGCAGTGATCTAGGATATACAGAAAAAGTTTCTAGATACTAGACAGACATATATAAAATCATGTCCTTACAACTTCCCCACCCGAGATCTCAGCCCCTTGTCCTACCCTTGTTATCCGCCCCAAGCACCTGGCTTAGTGCATTCGTAGCCAAAGATGCCTTGTCGGCATCAGAGTGGGAGTTGTGCACTTCCTTAAGCTTTCCCTTAAATGACAAAAAGTACACGATTAGTTAAGTTAATAAAAAATTATAACGTAATTAAAAAAGTTAAATAATTGGAAAATATTTTTATAACTTACAATTGTGTTTGCCACGCTCGGGGCACATCCTTATCCTTGCCCTTCTTCATCTGAATTTCCACATAGGCATCGAGCCTGTGTGGCTTACCCCCAGGGTCACTCCCCGTCTTCTAAAATAAATAATGTTTAATTAGTAAGTATTGCAAACACCACACCAAAAATAGCAATTTGGCACAATTTAAAACTGTGCGAGATCAAATTTGGCACGGTTTTCAACTGTGCTAAAATCAGGTGTTCCAAAATGGTCATTTTTTTCTTACACGATTTAAAAGTGTGTCAGATTGGGCCAAACAGGAACACTTCTGGCACGATTTAAAAGTGTTCCAGAAATTGATATTTCTGACACAGTTTATAACTATGTCAGATTTACATTTTGGTACACTTTTGACACAGTTCAAAACTGTGCCAAAATTTGATACACTTTTGGCACGGTTTTGAACTGTGCTAAATTTTTAGGTCAAAGATTTTTTTTAATTATTTGAAAGAAAGAAAATTAACAAATCACGAATCTCACACGTTGTTGATAATATAATGTACATACAAACTTCAAAATACTACAAGTCTTAATAGTTCACAGACAATAAAAATTGGGCAAAATTTCCTCAATTTTTTGGACATTTTAAAACCTGCTAATATAAAACTTGCGTAATGTAAGGCCCACACGGCCATAAAATATAACAATAAAATTACGAAAGCCCGTACGGTCGTAAAAGAATAATAAAATTACAAAAGCCCGCACGACCATAACAAAATAGAATCCTGAATATTAACGACATTAAATAAATAATCCCCTTGTTGTAAATCATTGACATCTTCATGTGTTCCATGGCGATAAAATCTAACGATGAAATGTTATCCTACAAAAAATAGGATACACAAAAGAAATGATATTAGTCAGCAAGTAATTTTAAAAAAATCTTATTCAAGCTTAAAAATTGCATATATGAGTTGCAATTGTTATTATATTCTCAAATCGAAAGTCTTGTGACTACATGGTCAGCTCTCACGAGTTACATTAGTCCCATGTGAGGTGTTAGTGCCTCTTACGGGGCCATTTAAGGATTGGTTTGAGATTTCACACTCAGACGACTTATTTTTAAACCCAATCTAAATATTTTCAAATTGGGAGACCCGTGAATACGCGGTCAGTTCCTACAAGTTATATTGGTCCCGTGCGAGGTGTTCATGCCTCTTACGGGGTCTTTGGAGACTAGTTTGGGTTTTCACCCTTTAACAGCTTGTTGTTTAGCCTAATTTAGATATTTTCAAATTATCGTCATATTCTCAAATCGGGAGACCCATGATTACGCGATCAGTTTCTATGAGTTACATTAGTCTCGTGCGAGCTGTTAGTGCCTCTTACGTGACCGTTTGAGGGTTAGTTTGGATTTTCACCCTCTAACGACATGTTTTTAAGCTTAATCTAAATATTTGTAAATTATTGCCATATTCACAAACCGAGAGATTAAAGACTATGTGGTCAGTTCTTACAAGTTACACTGGTCACTTGCGAGGTGTTCATGTCTCTTACGTGTCCGTTTGGGGGCTAGTTTGGATTTTCACCCTTTAACAACTTATTTTTAAGCCTAATCTAAATATTTTCAAATTATCATCATTTTCTCAAACCAAGAGACCCGTGACTATGAGGTCAGTTTCTAAGAGTTACATTAGTCCTGTGCAAGGTGTTAGTGCCTCTTACGGGGCCGTTTGAAGACTGGTTTGAATTTTCACTCTCAAACGACATGTTTTTAAGCATAATCTAAATATTTTCAAACTATCATCATATTCCCAAACCGGGACACCCCTAACTACACAGTCAGTTTTTACAAGTTAGATTGGTCCTGTGCGAGGTGTTCATGCCTCATACGGGGCCGTTTGGGGGTTGGTTTTGGTTTTCACCCTTTAACGGCTTATTTTTAAGCCTAATCTAGATATTTTCAAATTATCATCATATTCTCAAATCGGGAGACTCGTGACTACGCGGTCAGTTCCTATGAGTTACATTAGTCTCATACGAGGTGTTAGTGCCTCTTACGAAATCGTTTGAGGGGTAGTTTAGGTTTTCACTCTCTAACGACATGTTTTGAAGCTTAATGTAAGAACATAATTCTTAGCATATTCATTTGTTTTAATCGGCTTAATTCCGGACAAAATAAATTAAGTCTAGGCTAGTTTTCTATGGAGTTTATTTAAAAGCCTACGACAAAGTTCAAGTCCAAGAATGTGCAATAAAAGATTTCAAGAAGATTACAAGTCAAGACATGTTGTATATATTTAAGATCACTCACGTATGAATACTTGTGAGTAGTTGGATAATCTGTATATTGATTAAATACTGAGTGATTTAAATGTTTGGGAATTAAATCTTTTTATGTGTTAAAAAGTATTTCTGAGTTGCAAATATTTTAAAGAAAATTCAAGGATTAAATCAAAAAGGAAAAATATTATTTTTACTATATCTCGCTCGAACGAGATTGAGAATCGTTCAAACGACATTGACATGTCGCGCGAACGAGATCTTATGTCGCTCGAACGACCTGTCGCCTCGATTTTTGTGTTTTCATTTTCTTGGACTCTGTGCTGCTCAATTATAAATAAAAATGTATCTGCGAACATTTGAGAGGCAGAATAGTTTCGAAAACTTATTCCCATAGAAGTTTTTCATCTTTCGGTGTTTATTCAAGATCGTATTACTCAATTCCAAAGTTAGGTGATCTTGAACGAATTTATCGGAAGATAATCCAGTCACTACACCGTGTTGCACTTTATGAGGGGAACTCTACAACCGAAGAGCTGCATGCTATTGTAGAAGGAGACCTTACGAAGTATTGTGTGGAGAAGCCGTTTCTCTTCTTCACTACTGCCCTCCTGGAAAGGGAAAATTCTAGCCGAGACATCGAAACCGACACCTGTGGGTATTTCATATGTTGCACTTATTTCATTGTAATCCGTGTAAGCCGTTCTTTTACAAATTATAGTGAAATAAAAAGGTTTTTCCCTTCGGGGATTTTTCCTGAAATTGTTTCGTTTACCGCATGCTTTATTCATCAAATGGATTTAATCACTTAGATGCATGTTTAGGGTTTAAGAAGGTAAAATTAGTTTTAACTAAAATTGGCACAAAGTTGGTTTTTACCTAAAGTACACTAAAGGTCCGTTTCAAATTGGTATCACAGCTTGTTGCACTAGTTTATTGTGTTTGTGATCCCGTGTCTTTAGGTATTCCTTTCGGTGGATTTGATGATTTTAGAATTCACCTGTTTGAATCATCTAATTGGAAATCACACATGAAAACTGCTCTTAAAAACTGGTCAATAAAGGTGATTGTGAAAAGTGTCCTTGTTGCGAAGGTTTTGGTCATAGGATAGATGAATGTCCTACTAAACTTAGGGAGAATTTTAATAAACCGATAAATCGTGTTTCTACCCTTAGTGATAGTGACCCAGAAGAAGAAAACTTTTTTGCTAGTAAGCGTGATCTTTCCACCTTTGTGGTTAGTCATGAAAGTGATAAATACTTACCTTTGCATAATTCTTCCGCATCCACTGTCATTGATACTCCTGAGAGTGAGGAGAAGGTGAGTGAGGATAAAATAGAAGACGAGAGATATTTGCAAACTGCTTTCAAAGAATTGTATGGAGAAACTTTAAAAGCAAAGAAAGCAAACATGAAACTAGCAGCTATGTTGAAAGAACATGCCATAGAAATTAATAATTCCAATTCTTTAATTGAGGATCTTATGGCACAAGAAAAGAAAATTCGAGAGAAGCTAGAATATGTCGAGGGTGAGAGAGATAGTCTTCGGGGATTGATGGAGACTATGAAAAAGGAAATCCTGAAGTTTGAAAATTCTACGCGTTTACTTGAGTCAAGGATAACTGAACTTGAAGAAAAACTGAGAGATTCGAGTAAAGTTAAGTTTGATTTGCAGGCTAGGTCTGAAAAGTTAGGCAAAATCTTAGGCACCGTCGAAATCAAAGATAATCAGAGAGGTATTAGCTTTAATAATCATGTTTCACCTTCTCCCAAAGCCAAAACCATGCCAATAAGAGATCTTCCTAGGGACTTTAGGAGAGTACCACCTAGGAACGTGAGGCATAATCGGCCTATAGGACATGCTCCTCACCGTATCTACACTTGCACTCATTGCGGTAGGAGAGGTCATCTTAGACGATTTTGCTACGATCTTAAGAACGCTCCAAGAAAGTCTAGACCCATTCCGATTCCAAATGCCCCTATTAGTCGGTTCACTCCTACTTAGGTTAGAAAGTCAGATTTAGAAGCGTTAGGTATAAAACTCTGTGATTCTCGCATCATTGCTCGTGGTTCTCCTCATCTTTCCTCTTTCGATTGAGGTTGTTCGTTGGTTTGTCATACACTAGTATTTATATCTTGCTTTATATTTGGCTAGTGTTATGGCATGTTTCTTGTTTTTGTTATTTATTTGAGTCTTTTCGAAAAATACAAAAAGATTTTTCTTTTTATAAAAACTTTTGAAAATACAAAAATATTTTTGATTTTTGAGTCATGAGGTTACATGATTGATATGGGATATTAGTGTGCCTGATTCCCCTCTTTCTTTCATTATTCATGTGGCTAGGACTTTTGGTCATTATTATTGATGCCTAGAATGATCTTAACCGTTTCACTATGGGGTTGTTTCGATGTTGATTTGCACTTTGACTCGACTTTGCTTATATGCCACCCTTGCACACAAGCACGAGTTTATATGAATGTTTGACTTCTCTTGCATATTTGAGTTTGGTGAGACGTTCTTATCTCAATTTTGTCATCTATGCGTAAGTAAACTTAAGGAGGAGGTGTGCTTGTAAGAACGGTTTTCCGTGAGAATTGGTATTGAAAATATTTTGAGTGTTCACGGGAAAGGGTTGCGAGTGTATAATTGACTCATCATGAAATCCACCTTTTAAAAGAGACCAAAAGAAAATCAAGGCCACAAAAAGAAATAAATGCCATAACTGGAGCCAATAGGACCTTCTCTAAGTAGAGATTGATAGATATTTCTAAAGATCTTGAAAAAATTCATATATTGAGGGAGTTTGATTGCAAATTAATTTAAACGGGTTTGTACCACGAATTCTATGTTTAAACATCGTATCATTACGCTATTGTTTGTAGAATCATCAACAATCCGAACTTGTATGCATGTTGATTAAGTTTAGTTCATCTTACTCACACTTTTTTTGTCACACACGGCTTTGATGAAGTTTGATGATTCCTTGCTATCAATAAGAACTCCTTAATTGATTCTACGTATTGAAATGATGGCTCAATTGTTTTAGTTCACTCCCAATCAATCCTCTTTCATAATTGAGCACATTAATACCTTGTTAACATGGAATTCCCATTTTTCGCTCTTTACACTGTTTTCTATTTTGCAGTCTGTTTTTATGTTCTAGGTACTGTTTTGGGGTAATTTTTTTGCTGGGCAAATTTTGAAAGTTTTTGGGGTATTTCTGGAAATTTTAATTTCTCGTTCGAACGACATCTCATGTCGCGCGAACACGTCGTTCTAGCGACTTCCAAAATTGTTCAAGTGACATCTTAAGTCGTTCAAGCGACATCTTAAATCGTTCGAGAGACATCCTTAAGTCGTTCGAACGACTTCTCGCTAGATTAGGTTTTCATTTAAGCCGTCGTTCTCTCTTCTCTCTTGTCGTCCTTATTCCTTCTAGCGTCAGCAGCGCCTACAATTTTGTTTCCGCCATTTTCAGCAGTTCAAGTTGCGTTCTTCTCCTCTTTCATCTCTTTAAACCTCCTCTGATCGTCGTTTTCTCTCCCATGAGATTCTAGATAAGCCATTGTTACTCCTATATCAGCTAAGGGGATGTTCAGTTAGGTGTTCAGACAGTAGTTTCTCGTCGGTTGCACGGTTCTCCGGGGTGTTTTCTTTTGGACAGTGGTTCTCCGGCGATTTTGATTTTTACTCTTCTCCGGCATAATGTTCCCGTTTTTCGGTGGTTTCGAGGTAACCATGTTAATTCTTAATTTTTTGAGAAAAATTATTGTTTCTATTACTGATTTTGACTGTGATTATGGCTGGTGTTCGCGATGGTTCGGTTGTACGATTGTACGAAGATTGGTGCTTAGGGGTGTGTGTGTTCCGCCGCGACGATAATTTTTTTACATCACATTGCCTTTTCTGGTCATGACACCTAGACGCCGTGGTACCCCTTTCGGCCGACTCGATGAGGCACCACCCTCTGCTTGAGCTCAGAGAGCTCAGTCTAGTTAGCCCCTATACTCTCCTGTGAGGTGGGCCACTCAGGCTGAGTATGATCATTACTGCTCATTAGGTCTCCACATTCGATTAGTTGTTTTCGAGAGGGTGTTTCGCTATGCTGAGTTTCCTGACTTAGGTATTCCTCGTTGGTTGTCTACTAGAGGTTGGGATTTTATATTTGAGGTTCGTGGGGATTTTTATCAGGACATTATACGAGAGTTTTTCTTCCGTGCTCTTCCCCACACTGAGGGGATCTTTTCTACTGTACGTGGCGTTCCTGTTCTCGTCACTGCAGATCTCATAGAAGCTTTTCTGCACCTTCCTCGTGTTCCAAACACTGCATTCCCTCGTTATTCCGACGATGGACCTACTTATGATGATATTTTGCATCATTATTTCTGGGAGATTCCCCTGGAAGGCTCTATGATGTATCATCGCTAGCTTTACCCTGCCTTCCGTGTACTAAATAGGTTTCTATCATCATCCATTTATCCTTAGATAAATCATACACAGATTGGGCCAAACATCATTTACTTTATGTACCATGTTTCTCAGGGGTGGGATATCGATCTTCTAACCGTCATGCTTCGAGTCATATCTTCTGTCACTGTCCATGGTTGCATCCCTGTCCGTCCTGCTCTTCCATATGGGATTCTCATTTCCACCATTTGCACTACTACTGGTGTCCCTGTTTTAGAGGGTGATCTGCATCTTCCTACTCCTGGTATTATTGACCATAATACTTTCGCTCATTCTGAGTGTCATTTACCACAGGCAGCTAGAGCGAGTGCTCCACCCCCAGAGGGAGTCTTCCCTGATTCGTGTCAGGCCTCTGATCACACTGGTCCGAGCACCCCCCACTCCTACACCTACACGTCACCACCCCCACTCCTGCACCTACACGTCCTATTGAGGAGGAGGTTTCTTCTTTACAGGCACATGTAGCTGCCCAGTCCAGGATGTATAATTCTATCATGGCTAGATTTGATGCTGAGGCCGAAGCACGTGTTCGTGCTGAGTCCAGGATGACAATATTTTTTTGATGAGATGTGGCAGAGAGAGCAGCAGAGAGGTGCCTTTTCATCTGGACTTGGTCATATTTCTTCCACATACACTGCTGCTGCTGCTGATGATGATGATTCTGCCGATGCTTAGTTGTAGTTGTTTTATTGTATTCGAGACATCCATATTCCTGATGTATTTTGTATTTTCTCTGATATGATATACTCTTTTGATCAGTTGTATCTCTCGTAGTTTTTATGACATGGATGTACAGTCTACTTTTGCATTTTAAGTGATTCTCGCATTATTATTCTGTTTCTGCTATCTTTTGCTACCCATTGTCATATTGCTATTGCTTATCTAGATATGCTGATTCATTCTCATATTTTATTGCTAGATATGGTATGTTTGTCCCACCTTTTGTCTATTCCAGGCAAAAAGGGGGAGAGATATGTGATATAGGGGGAGTATTTATTTTGATTTTATATTAGTTTATTTCCTCCATACTTCACTTGGGTATTTGGTTGTGTCTCGTGTGTGTAGGTATTATTTTCAGAGATTCAGATATTCTTTATTACATCACATACAGAGACAAATTCAGATGCCTATAGTTTATTCAGTCTCATTATGTCCTGTACTTTTATATTTCTGTGTTTTGGGATAGGACATGTATTTGTTTATGGCATATAGTTCTGTTTAATTTTGTCCCGGAATAGCCAAAGGGGGAGATTTGTAAGAACATAATTCTTAGCGTATTCATTTGTTTTAATTGGCTTAATTCCGGATAAAATAAATTAAGTCTAGCTAGTTTTCTATGGGATATATTTAAAAGCCTACGACAAAGTTCAAGTCCAAGAATGTGAAATCAAAGCTTTCAAGAAGATTACAAGTCAAGACATGTTGCATATGTTTAAGATCACTCAGGTATGAATACTTGTGAGTAGTTGGGTAATCTGTATATTGATTAAATACTGGGTGATTTAAATGTTTGGGAATTAAATCTTTTTATGTGCTAAAAAGTATTTTTGAGTTGCAAATATTTGAAAGAAAATTCGAGGATTAAATCAAAAAGGAAAAATATTATTTTTACTGTATCTCGTTCGAACGAGATTGAGAATCGTTCAAATGACATTGACATGTCGCGCGAATGAGATATCATCTCGCTCGAATGACCTGTCGCCTTGATTCTCGTGTTTTCATTTTCTTGGACTCTCTGCAGCTCAGTTATAAATAAAAACGTATCTGCAAACATTTGAGAGGCAGAACAGTTTCGAAAACTTATTCCCATAGAAGTTTTTCATCTTTCGGTGTTTATTCAAGATCGTATTACTCAATTCTAAAGTTAGGTGATCTTGATCGCATTTACCGGAAGATAATCCATTCACTACACCGTGTTGCACTTTGTGAGGAGAACTCTACAACCGAAGAGTTGTGTGCTATTGTAGAAGGAGACCTTACGAAGTATCGTGTGGAGGAGCCATTTCTCTTCTTCACTGCTGCCCCCTGGAAAGGGAAAGTTCCAGCCGAGACATCGAAATCGACACTTGCGGGTATTTCGTATGTTGCACTTATTTCATTGTAATCTGTGTAAGTCGTTCTCTTACAAATTATAGTGAAATAAAAAGGTTTTCCCTTCGGGGATTTTTCTTGAAATTATTTTGTTTACCGCATGCTTTATTTGTCAAATGGATTTAATCACTTAGATGCATGTTTAGGGTTTAAGAAGCTAAAATTGGTTTTAACTAAAATTGGCACAAAGTTGGGTTTTACCTAAAGTACACTAAAGGGCCGTTTCACTTAATCTAGATATTTTCAAATTATCATCATATTCAAAAACTGAGAGACCCGTGACTACGTGGTCAGTTCCTACAAGTTACATTGGTCCTGTATGAGGTGTTCATGCCTCTTACGATTTTGTTTGAGGGCTAGTTTGCCCTTTTAACGACTTATTTTTAAGTTTAATCTAGATGCTTTCAAATTATTGTCATATTCTCAAATCGGGATACCTGTGACTAAGCGATCAATAATTCCTACGGTTTACATTCGTTCCATTTGAGGTGTTAGTGTTCCAACGGGGCCAGTTAAAGACTGGTTTGAGTTTTCACCCTCAAACGACATGTTTTTAAGCACAATCTAAATATTTTCAAATTATCATCATATTCTCAAACTGGGAGACCCTTGACTACGCAGTCAGTTTCTATAAGTTACATTAGTCCCGTGTGACGTGTTCATGCCACTTACGGGACCGTTTGGGGCTAGTTTGGGGTTTGACCCTTTAAAGGTTTATTTTTAACCCCAGTCTAGATATTTTCAAATTATCGTCATATTATCAAACTGAAAGACCCATGACTACGCAGTCAGTTCCTATGAGTTACATTAGTCCCATGTGAGGTGTTCATGCCTCTTACGGGGCCGTTTGGGTTATCATCCTTTAACGGCTTGTTTTTAAGCCTAATCTAAATATTTTCATATTATCGTCATATTCTCAAATCGAGAGACTCATGACTGTGAGATCAGTTCCTATGAGTTATATTAGTCCCGTGCGAGGTGTTAGTTCCTCTTACGGGATCGTTTGAGGACGAGTTTAGGTTTTTACCCTCTAATGACATATTTTTAAGCTTAATTTATATATTTTCAAATTATCAGCATATTCACAAACCGAGATACTCGTGACTAAACAAAAGGGAAATTTCCAATGAAGTGAAAAAATCAAACTAACACATACAAAAATAAAACTACTACCTGGTTTTGTGAGGTCTTTTATACTTGTTCCCACAAATTCTGGTTCAACAGTTTTACTTGCATATGCCTTATGTTGTGCTATCATCCTCCATCTTGTAATTTATCTTCATCAACAACAATGTCCATCATCACCCATTCAACCTAATATATAAGCATGACCAATACAACATGTGAGAAATAATTTAATCAACGAGTAGCTATAACTTCAAAGTAATTCTAAATCTGAAACAAGGTGGAAGCTCCTGCCTCGCAGTTTATTTGTAATTATGAATTCATAAGGATTACATTGTGTGTGCATGTGTTTATTTTTAACTCTCAACCATGTTAAATAATTTGAGATTTTGGACTGCAGATAATTGATATGCATACCTGGAGACATAATTGATATGCATACCCGGAGACAAAATTTTGCGGTAAAAAACTAGTAGTTCAATAGCCAAATATTGCAATCGAGAAACATACTTTTATAAAGAAATGAGAAGTGCACGACATGGTATGAAAGTAAAAGGGAGTGGCGTTGAGAGAGAGTATAATCAGTGAATAATTTTCAAGTATTTAATTCGTAGACCAAACCAATTCTGACTCTATCTGTTTGTTTTCCTCATAATTGTAGATACAAGTAGAGAGTACAAGCGAGAAGCAATTTAATTTGTAACTTGCATCAACACTTGCAATCGTTGATTAATTTGCAATTCCCAATTTAATCATTCATCTGAGACGTGGCCACTAGGAGATGCTTAGAGAGCACACCAATTACCAACCCCGATTTCTTATTATGATGCAAAGAGATCAATTAAGAGTGAGCCGTATCGGATACCTCAATTTTTATATCACTCACTAGAGCAGTGGACATTAAGGGTTGTTTAGAGATCAAAACTTTCATTACAATGGCAGTTATAAACCATTTTTGTTGATTGAGCCATTATTCATTGCGTCCGATCATGTTGTTTGAGATAAGGAAATTAGGACATAAATCGATCATGTTGTTTGAGATCCAAGGCTTACTCATGATAGATCCCATTTATGTGTCATTGGTTGGTAATATAGACATTTCTCTATTAAGGATCTCAAAAAATCGTATTATCACTGTGGGAACTTATGATCTCTCAATTCAAACTCCTACATTGGATTTCACGACCTCATCCGATGTAGGTCTTTTCACCCATGCTCCAACTCTCTTCCTTAAAACTTTTATAGGTCCCACAATTGCTAACGTAGTAGGGATCACACATGTATGAGTCTAAATTAAAACTCATATTTCTAAATAGCGATCAACCTAATAAAATATATAGTATTTAATAACCTTAATCTATATACAAGAGCATATATGCAACAACATATATTCAACAACTGCATGCATATATGCTGCTATGCATAAATGCAACAATTGTATGCATATATGCACAACAACATATATGCATGCAACCGTTGCATATATGCAACATATATGCATACAACTGCTGCATATATGTTGTAGTATGCATATATTTTACATATATGCTGGCACAAATAAGAACATCACTGGCTGTCTTTAATCCCGATATGTAGTAAGTTATCTTGTTCTATCGATTTAGTGATTGATTTATGAGAGATATATAAAACTAAGTCGTTTAGACACGAAGTCGTGCCGTGTCATGTTCGGATAAAAAAATGAAGCTTCCCCAAGTTCAGCCCCTCATTTTTATCAAAGCAAGAGTTTCCAAACATCAAAATTTCTTAATACTTAATAATCCGAAGAAAAGGATATATGTCACACACTCACGATAAAAGCACATACATACACTACACCATACAATTTCAACCTAAAAAACGTCCAAAACATATTCATACAATTGAATAAACTAACAAAGTTTTTTTTTTGTATTAAGAATTGTATTATTTGAGTATGTTATGCTTAGTATAATGTAGAGCATCAAATTTGTAAGAACTCCTAACACATGACAATTTGAACCTTTACAAACTTTATGATATAAACCAGTCATGCTATATTACTTTGTATATAAGTATCACTTGAAATAGTGATGTAGAAAGAACGGCGTGTACCTCTAGATGTAGATAGACTTTTTGGATAAACTCTTTGAGAATTGAATTTATTTTTAGGTTGATGCACTTCGAGTGGTACTCGTGCACTCCAAGAATGCTGCTGATAAAAAGTTTGTGTAATTAATAGTTCTATTCAAAGAAGGCTTGATAGGTTATGAAGAAAGACTTGGCTTGATATTTGGTATGAAGTCTCATGCTCAACTGGTCTTTGATTCTCTTATGAACATAAACCTCTTATTTTTAAATCTGAAAGTGCTAGTCTAAGTAGTCTAAAAACTTTAAATTCATTTTGGCTTGGATTACTCATGGCTACTCATTAAATAGTTAAACCGTTAAGGGAACTCATCAAACAGTTAAACAATTCACGTATAAAGAACTTTTTAATTTACATTGCCTAACTTATGGAAACTCATCAAACAATTAGTACGCAAATGGTCTCAAACTAAAAAATAATGATGTTTTAGGATGCTCGTAGTCATATTCAATCAATTGCAACAAATATTATTCCAAAATTAAACCAAGTTCGGATAACACACTATAAAGTAACTAATATACAAACAGTCAATATCAAAATAAGTAACTAAATCAAACTGCCACTTGTTTTACCATGACAAAACAAAGTTTAGTCTTACTTGGCACTGCATAGTAGTATTTTTAATTTCAAACTCTATTAATCCAATAATAATCATGCTAAGAAACCATGTTAACTTCCATGAATGTCATAGAGGTCATTTAAACAACCAAGTTCCATATAAAAAATCCTATCTTCTTCACAAAAAAAATCCACAATCATGGATCCATATTGTAATTCAAAGAGAATAATTTAATAACACTAAACATGCAACCCAATCACTAAAAAATAGAGATAAAATTTCATGTAAGAATGGACTTATGGTGTTAATGTAAGTGTCATTAAACCTAAGCGAAAGAATAGACATCATTGACGCACAAAGCTGAAAATACTAAAGCAAAGTTATAACTCAATGTAAGCTAAAAATACTAAAGCACAGTTACATGAACATTACGATGAATCAGAAACCTCGCCCTAAACCCATGTACACAGTTCATGTTAAGCATTGGATTTAAACTTATCACTCGGAAATAATTGTCATATGTCAAAAAATAATTGTATGGATGCCAATGCCTACATAAAAAAGATATAAAATATAAAATATAAAATCAATTATGAAATATAAAATCTAAAATCTAAAATTAAAATCTAAAATCTAAAATCTAAAATCTAAAGTCAATTATGAAATTAACAATTAAATACTCGTAAAACATCCTTTTAATCAAGTAACAGCATTAGCCATCCAAGCTACCCGTTTTACCCCACAACGTGAAATGAATAAAGCAATATCATCATGACGGGAAAGAAATGAAAGAACTTTGAACATTATTCTCACCCCAGTCTTTAAATTTCCATCACTAGTGATTAACACCCATTTTCATGAAAAGATAAATTAAGTATATGACCTGCAATAGTACATCGAGACGTTGTCGTGTGTAAATTCCATGAACAAACGGTGTTACTTTTTGCATACGAGCACAGACATTAAATCAACATATGAAAAAAATTACCGATAATTAGAAATGAAAAAAATTACTGATAATAAAAAATGATAAAAATTACCCTTCCATTTCTAACTCCCTGTCGAGTGTGTGGCCACGTTAGTGATCTAAAAAGATGAGGAAATAGTAAATATGCACCACTAAAGGAAAAAAAAAGAGAAATGAACCAGTTTGAATGGATTCAAGTGCAAATAAAGTAAAAAAAAATATTTTGAATTACCACAACAATATTCTTGAAATAAAATCACAACAAAATACACATGTCCACAATGAATCCACATGAAAAAATAGCAGGAAAAAAGACAAAATGACAATATTGTTATATTGCACTATTAATAAAAAAATGAACATTGCAATACTTTAATTAAATATTAAAAAAGATGGAATAATAGATAATAGTGTCAAAATCTCCCAAGTTAAATAAAACATTATCACTTGTGTATACCTAATCTAAGTACCGACAACATCAGATCCTCATCATGAAAAGAAAAAATAAATAACAAAACACAAAAACAATTAGATCCCAAAACATAAACATAAAAAGAAAAAAGATCTTAAACAAAATGAATCAAAATCTGAACACAAAACCTAAATTACAAAGTCCTGAATTACAAAGTCCTAAATTTATCGACAAAACCTAATTTCGTATTCATAATTGTGATGGTCTTTATAATGTTTAACTATAGCTTCAAACATGTTATAAATCTATGCACAAAACCTAAATTACAAATCCCTAAATTACAAGTCCCTAAATTAGTACAAAATTAGTAAGATGTTGCAAATCATCATACCTTCCATGTATGTAACAACTCCAAACATCAAATCAACCACCACATCTCCATCCACACAAATAAATCACATCAATCCAAAAGAGTTCAGATTGGCAAAATGTAAACATCAGCTTTTCAGAAATATAGAAAAAAATTGAACCCAAAAAGTTTAGATAAGATTAGATAATCGTGGGAGACAAACTCACGCCTGGGGTGACAACTGTGGAGAAGGGAAAAGGAGTTTGTTGGCCGGAGAGATCTCTCCACACTTAGATAAGATGACCGGAGAGAGAGAGAGAGAGAGAGAGAGAGAGAGAAAGAGAGTTGAGCCGAGAGACATCGAACCAGAGAGGGGATAAGAGGGTGAGCGGGAATGAGAGAGGGGGAAATCACAAAATTAGTATAATGAACTTTTAGGATATTTTATATTTTAATCAATTGTACTCAGTTTTGGCATACTGATGGAGGGCGAAATGCGTGCGCGTGTACGGGCACAGTTGTTGTTTTCATTTCGCCTACTCAATACAAACAAACCTAAGTTACTACTATACTTGCGAGGCAAGCACATCGGTAAGTCGGGTATCGAAAATCCACAGGTCCGAGATGCTAGAATTTATATGATTTAATATTCCTAAATAAAAGTGTAAAAAGGTGATTAAAAACTAAAAAGGAAAAGATGCAAAAAAGGGAAATATTAATCTAGGCGAGTGTATTGAAACTAGACTAACAAAGCAGTAAAAACTATAGGTTGCGTCGAATATCCCTCACCCGAGTTAATTTGTATAAAATGGATACATGGGCCGACGATTTATTACGAATGTGTCTCGTTTCTACAGTTAATTGAAGCAAGGGTTGTCACGCCCCTAAATCTGTATAAAAGCCTAATAAGATTTTGGCATCAACAAATACCCCGAAAATTACGCACGAAAGTTCATAAGTACGAGACATACATGATATGACCCGTCAAATCTCCTAGGTGAATAACTAGGACAACGCACCTGTAATAGACTCGTAAAAGCCATCACCAAAGCAAAGCAACGCATCAACTCGAGTGAGTTCAATTCAAACATAACTTAATTTAAATTAGCTAGAAAGCATGGTAAAAACGTGGTAAAGAAAGCAGTAAATAAACGTGATAAATCTATACTAGAAAGCAAGTAAATCAAAGCATGTGAATCTACATCTAATTTAGAAAGTATGTAAATTAATCTAGAAAGCAAGAATAAAGGAAATTCAAGCTATATTAATGGAGAGGATGATGAAAGTGAAACATTCAACCCAAATGGGGTGTCAAAGCAAGAACAATTGAAGAAGAACTCTCCCAAACCCTAAGCTATTCTAAGCTAAAATCGATCCTAAACTAGAATATCTGATTATTACAACAAAAAATACTTTATATAGTAAGTTGGAATAAGCAAAGAAAAGAAAAGGAAAAAGAAAATATAAGGCAAAATATCTCCTGGAAATAGGGGATAGATCAATCGACCCAAACCGTCGATTGATCGATCATGAATAAATCAGCCCACTGTCACGAATGATCAATCGACCGATCGATCCATTTGATCGATCGATCGATGAAGCAGGTATGAGCACACTACATTGCTATTTTGGCTTGTTTGCATTTCTTGTCCGCTGAAATCGCTGAAACTTTTTCATTCTGAATCGGAATCGTGCACCGTTCATGACCACGCGAAGCTTGCGAGGAGGGATACAAATTCCGTGTAGGTGTTGGTCCAGGTGCTCAACCTGGAAAAGACTAAAATGCCCTTGAACGTACGATCGTGTACGAAAATCGAGCAGAACGCGTCCGAACTTCACACTTAGCATCCAAATACCTATAAAAGCTCAATTAACCCATGCAAAACATGTTAACGTAGAAATTCGAGGTTGTCTGGTTAACAAGCATAAATATAGGGAATAAGATACCCTAGGGGGACTAAAATGCGTAAGTTCGAGGGATGAAATACACAATATTTGCGTCATATCACCCCCCTAACTTACACATTGCTAGTCCCTAGCAATGAAATAGGATGCAATAAGAACTACAAGCAAACCAAAAGTAGGAGAAGTACAAAGGTATGGTATAAAAGAAAAAGGCCACTTTCGCTGGCGATTCGATTGAATTTTGCGTATGCAATAAGCCGTTAAACCCCCAGGTTACCCGGGTGGACGAGTGTCGTCTCGTGAGGGTTATTAGGGATGATACCCACAAACATCAAATGGTTTCCTTAAAATATGCCCAAAATAATATGCGATAAGTCCAACAATGGCAAAAAATATTTCATACACATTATTACCAAATAGAATGAATTCAAACAAAAGTCCAAATCATTAACATTATAGAATGCACCTCATAGAATTGAAACTTTAAAATGTGGGAAGGGGAGCGAGCACATGCAAAGTATGATATGGCGAAAAACTTATATAAACCGGATAAACGTTAAAGCAAGCATATATTCTATCCTCACGGGCATTACACTCATCAAGTGAATTCACTCGAAACAGGGAGGTAACACACGAAAACTGCGGGCTAAAGAGTAAATGTAAATAGAAACTAGGTCGCACACATGTCACAAATGAAGAATGCTATATATAAACTGAAAAACCGTAATCTCAATGAAAGATACCGCACATTAAAGGGGGTGAAATGTATTTTCACATATTATCAAAACTATTATGACTTTTAAATTACATCAACCTAAGATCACATAGGACTTTACAAGGGTTGTAATGTAGGTTAGGCTAGGGTATGAAATGAAGGAATGTATGTACGGATTCAAAGTGTTAGGAATGAGAACTCGGGATAATGGGCAAATGCGGGCAATATCAAAATTGGAAAACAAGTTCTGAAACGACATTAGATATATCATCGGGGAGAGTAATCAAAGCTTATTGAACTATATACAGCATTTACAACTTTCTATTTCTTTTCTTTTCTTCTTTTTCTTATTTTTTCTTTTGTTTTCTTTTACTTTTTGCTTTCTCTTTTTCTTCTCTTTTTTCACTACTTTCTTTTCTTTACTTATCAAACTCTCATATGCCCAAATTGCAACCAACATCACAACAACAACATTGAATCCCAAGCAACATTCCAAACAAAGGTATGGAAGGTGTATGTATGGTTTATAACTCAGATTTAGAGTTGGTTATGGGATTTGGGTTATGAAACGAAAGGCTATATTTAGGCTCAAAGGGGTTAACGAGGGTAAACATATAAGGTGAGGTCAAGGCTAATATGGGTGATATAACAAAGATGGCCTATGATCATTTCCAAAAGTTTACACAATTCTCGAATCAAAACAATATATGAAAATCATGATCAAGTAACACATTTCAAGTATGAAATCAATTTATGAACGGTAAAATAAAAGAATAGAGAGATTACTGACGAATTAAACGTTTTCAATCAGAAAAGAATAATGTACACTCTCACAAACGATGAAAGGTACAAAGCTTACACGGTGTAAGTATATACAATGCAACAAAAGATTACCGACTTATAAAAATCTTAAACCAAATCAATAGAACAATAAAAGTGCATGTGCTCATGGGGTTAAAGTTTAATTCATGACTCTATTCATAATATCAATAATCGAGACTAAAGTCTAATAACTTCTAAAATCGAGAAAATGCATCATTGGGTTGTCAATTGAATCGGGCAATTATTGAAATTTATCATCGAAAACAAAGGCAAAATGCTCAAAAAAGGAGAAAAAAGAAAATCTTTTTGAAATTTCTAAGAAAAGCATACTAAGTAACTAACATGTGAGCAAAAACATGGACACTACCAGTGAATGGATAGAATATCCCACACACCCTAACTAAAAACCTGACATTATCCTCAATGTGAATTAAGAACCAAGTTAAAGAGAGGAAAATAGCTATATTACCCAAAATGGAGCGATCTCCGAAAAGTGAGAGTCCGATGATTCTACAAAATAAGTTAGTACCGAGCATAGCAAAAATAAATAACAAAAAGTTAACTAATTACACTTGGACCAAAATAAAAAGAAAGAAAGAATAAAAAGCTAACTATATACAACCTACTATTTAGGCTTCACACTAACTATACACTAGAAGTCTAAATAGCTGAGGGTTCATCGTGAAAATGATTTGACTTTGGAGGATAATCGGTGTACCCTCACATACAAGCATGCCCTCCGAAAAAAATGAATTTCGTTTTAACAACGGAAGGCATGTGTAAGGCGGAAGAAGGGAACCATCGTCAATTAAAAGTTTTGGTGGGACGATGGGAGGTTTGATTTAACGGGTGACAAAAACATGTGGGGATTGAGAAAAGATGAATATCCTCCCAATGATTTTAAAATTGGAATGGGAGGTGGCACACACAAAGGCAAATATGCGATCCTGGAAGGCGACTCGAGCAAGTACTTCTCATCGGCGAAAAGGTTTAAAATATTAAAGTTTGAAACCGAATCATCGGGTACTTGTGATGGTGTGATAATAGAGCATGAAAATGGGGATGAAAGAAATTCAAACTCATGAGATGAATCATCATCGCATGAAGAATGAGTTCGAAGGAAATAATATCATTTTCAATGAAATGTTTTTCTTTAGGGGACAAAGAAGAAATCATTTCATTGCAAATAGATATTACGTCATTTTCATCCTCACTTTAAATATCTATTATGCAATGGGCAAAGTCTAGAATGGTTTGTTCCAAAGTAGGCACAAGTACCTCATTTGGTTCAAAACATTCCTCGACTTCAAAAGTCTCGAAGCAAAATCGTCATCGAACTCAAATAATAAATCTAAGTCATGTTCCCACAAATGATTTTCTTCCCGATAACGATTTTTAATTTTCTCATTCTCATACATATGCAAACCCTCACCGAATGTCATAGGTCGAGGTGCGGATGCATGAAAATGGGAACTTTAAAAATTTCCATCGAACTTAAACGAAAACTCATTATTATAGGAATTTTGAAAACTATTGCAATTCGTTTCAAAATTCCTGTTATAAGGAGGTAAAGGCCCAAAATCATTGTTATCATCATCAGAATTCCACTTTCGTTATACTCGCCCAAAGTCATATTTTAATTTGCAATACTTAGGGATTCTTAGTATTCACCGAAAGTCATAGAATTACAGGAATTTTGAGAATTATAACAATGATTACCGAAAGAATTGAAATAAGACATGCTAACCCCAGAAATGGCTCGAAATGGCGAATTCCACAAAGTAAGCGCGCACAAGAAATTCATGCATTTCTAAGTGCTCAAATGTGGAAGTCCTGCAAAAATATTAGCAAATAATACAAATAGAAAAAAAATATTACGAAATACTAAATCAAATAAAGTCTAAAACAAACTAGTCCCCGGCAACGGCGCCATTTTGATCGAGCGTGAAATACGTGCGCGTGTAAGGGCACGGTCATTATTTTCGTTTCGCCTACTCAATACAAAGAAACCTAAGTTACTACTATACTTGCGAGGCAAGCACATCGGTAAGTCGGGTATAAAAAATCCACAGGGACGAGATGCTAGAATTTATATAATTTAATATTCCTAAATAAAAGTGTAAAAAGCTAATTACAAACTAAAAAGGAAAAGATGCAAAAAAGGGAAATATTAATCTAGGCGAGTGTATTGAAACTAGAATAACAAAGGGGTAAAAACTATAGGTTGCGTCGAATATCCCTCACCCGAGTTAATTTGTATAAAATGGATACATAGGTCGACGAGTTATTATGAATGCGTCTCGTTTCGATAGTTAATTGAATCAAGGGCTGTCATGCCCCTAAATCTGCATAAAAGCCTAATATGATTTTGGCGTCAACAAATACCCTTAAATATGCGCACGAAAGGTCTTAAGCACAGGACATACATGATAAGCCCCGTCAAATATCCTAGGTGCAATAACGAGGATAACACACCCGAAATAGACCCGTAAATGCCATCACCAAAGCAAAGCAACGCGTCAACTCGAGTGAGTTCAATTCAAACATAACCTAATTTAAATTAGCTAGAAAGCATGGTAAAAATGCGATAAAGAAAGCGGTAAATAAATGCGGTAAATCTATACTAGAAAGCAAGTAAATCAAAGCATGTGAATCTAAATTAGAAAGCATGTAAATTAATCTAGAAAGCAAGAATAAAGGAAATGCAAGCTATATTAATGGAGAGGATGATGAATAGTGCAACATTCAACCCAAATGGGGTGTCAAACCAAGAACAATTGAAGAAGAACTTTCCAAAACCCTCAAACCCTAGGATATTCTAAGCTAAAATCTATCCTAAACTAGAATATCTGATTATTACAACAAAAAATACTTTATATAGTAAGTTGGAATAAGTAAAGAAAGAAAAAGAAATAGAAAATATAAGGCAAAATATCTCCTGGAAACAGGGGATCGATCAATCGACCCAAATCGTCGATCGATCGATCCATTTGATCGATCGATCGATCGATCAAGCAGGTATCAACACACTGCATTGCTATTTTGGCTTGTTTGCATTTCCCGTCCGCTGAAATCGTTGTAACTTCTTCGTTCTGAATCGGAATCGCGCACCATTCTCGGCCACGTGAAGCTTACGAGGAGGGATACAACTTCTTTGTAGGTGTTGGGCCAGGTGCCTAAGCTGTGAAAAGACTAAAATGCCCTTGAACATGCCACCGTGTACGAAAATCGAGCGGAACGCGTCCGAACTTCACACTTAGCATCCAAATACCTATAAAAGTTCAATTAACCCCAACAAAACATGTTAATGCAGAAATCCAAGGTTATTTGGTTAACGAGCATAAATATAAAGAATAAGATACCTGAGGGGTCTAAAATGCGTAGGTTCGAGGGATGAAATACACAATATTTGCATCATATCACACACTTTAAAACAATGCCAATTTTGGCACTATTTTAAAGTGTGCCAGATTCTCATTAAATCGTGCAAAAATTTGGCACAGTTTTAAACTGAGCCAGATTTTTAATATCAGGGTGTGCGAAATTACTATTTTTGGTGTAGTGAAAGTAATTCTCAATTAGAATAAAATAAAACTAAAATTTAAAAAACTTAAAAACTTACCATCTTGTGCTCCACCTCAGCATAAGACGTATGCCTAGAGTAGAGAATGTCGACCATTTTGGTCCGGTTTGCCCTTCCTGATTGGCGAGATGTCAACCGTCGATCCTGGATCTCATTATCGACAAACTGCTGCCAGCTTGCCAATGAGATCATCTCCTTCGATGGTATGTGTCAAGGACCCTCAATTTGGATCCCTGTCCAGCCCAAAGTACTTTGCTTGCACGTTCTTCTTCCATATTTTGTATTTTTCCCTCAATTATTCGAATATGGACTCGCGAACATGTGGGGGAAGGCCGAATTGTTCCTGTCAAACAAATACAAACCAAAAAGAAAGTAAGTGTTAGTTATATCTAAATTATAAAATATAATAAAATATAAATATACAAACAAATTAAAAATAAAGTGAGTAACTACCTGTAGTGCTCCCAGATTGTCATCTTGAGCTCGACGGGCACCTTCCTCCAATCTGTGTACCTTGGACTGACGATCGTCTTGAGAAACTCAAGGGACCTAGCTTGTAGGGTCGTCTTGTTTTCAATCAGAGACCCTAATTTGCCCCATTTTGGGGGCTTAGTGGTAGATGAGCCTTCCTCGACTCCGTTACCGTGTCGTCCTGATGAAGACATTTCCTGCAAAAATTGTTGTTATTAGTACAAACTTGTATATGAGAAAATGATCAAATCCAAATGAATAAAAATGTTAAATTGATTAAAATCCAAATGAATTAAGTCATTAGAAGAATACAAGTTAAAGACATTATAAGAATACAAATCCGTGTCATATACCAAACTAAGCATTGTTTAGAATAATTAGAATTCTTATTACAAATCTAAAAATTATTTTAATTTCGGGTCATGTCACGGACTAAGAATTAATGGTTAAATTGAGTAAGATCCAAATTAAGATATTCAATAACAAACCCACCAATTTTGATTCAAATCCCCTGGAACTGATCAAATCTAAATGAATAAAAGCATTAAACCGTCGTCCAATATTAATAAAGCACTAGAAGAATACAAGTTAACGACATTATAAGAATACAAATCCATATCATAAACCAAACTAAGCATTGTTTCATATAATTGAAACACATATTACAAATCTACAATTTATTTCAAATTCGGGTTATCATCTAAAATTGATTGATATTCGGTAGGAGCATCTAAGTTATCCACACAACTGGTTATATGCTTTAGCGCATGTAGGATGATTGACCACAACTCGTTGTTGATTTACTCTGAGTAAAACACTTGCTTGACCTTTTGAAAAGCACAAACAAACGGCTCATCATTCACCTACTCATTGCTATTCAACTTGGACAAGTCAACCATGATCAAATTGGTGCTAGGATCAACTTTACAAGTTTTTTTATCCTCAAATCTTACTCAATCATGGCGAACCGACCATGGCAAACCAACCATGGAAAATCAGGATCAAATTGGTGCCAGACAAACCGTATACGGTCTTTAAACTATGCAAACTAACTGTGGCATGTAAATTTGTTTGATCTTTGTCATAGCCAGAGTAAAACGGTTGGGTCGCCTTCAATTTAAAATTTTTATAATCATCGTTAAGGTTTATACCGATATCTTCATGAGCACCTGAACCTTATACATTTTTAGTGACCTCATTTTTTTCAACTTCGTGAACTCCATGTGCATCATCAACTAAATTATCTAGCATATTATGATCTACATTGTCCTCCTTCCCTTATACATCTATCCTACTTGTTGAAGGTTATTGTGAAGGTTGCTCTGAGGATATAAGGAATATTTGATTCCCTGTAAAAAAATCAAAATTGATAACTATCTTTCATACCCCATCTTAATAAATATAGTTCAACTGTTTTCCACTCAAACACCTTACCATTCCTACACTTAGCACACGTCTCTTTGTGTATTTCACAAATTCATTAGCACCTCTGCGAAACAGATCCCCTAGTCTATTTATCTCACTCAGCCACTCTTTGTATTTAGTATATCCCATCACAACTACGACAAATAATCACCTATTATAGGTAAAAAGTGTATATTCATGGATTAGTATAAACAAAGTGTATAAAAAAGCGTATATTCATTTATTCAGTAGCAATGTTTATAGTGATGATTATACATAGTTATGTTTCATTTCGTATTATTAATTGTTTAACAACAAGATTTTAAAATTTATAATATGTTTCAATTCCATCTTATATATATTCGGTAGAATCACAACCCTAAATGTTAGAAATGCCTAGGTCCAACCAACTTAATGGTCATCTAAATATTTGTAAGGATATTGTCCGTCACAATTTATTATGTCGTATATCGCTACAAGTTGTTTACAAGTTGGCGAAGAATTGAGAAGCTCACATCTAAAAGATGAATTCGAATTTCAAGAAGACTTCAACATTAAATCCCAACAAGGATGAATTTGGTAAAATTTGTTTAAGTTTCATTTACATTTCACATTAAAAGTGTTGGGATATATTTTATAAAAGTTAAAATGATTTTTATTTTTCAAAAATATTTTATCATAAAAGTTTTGGATAAATATGTCCTGATCCCGTGCACAGTTTTAAGATTTGAGGATTCCAAGTTATTTAAAACTTTAAAAGTCTTTTTTAAGGGGATAATTGACTGTCATTCAAATGATGTCACATCTCGTTCGAACGAGATGGAGGTTTGCTCGAATGACGTCACATGTCGTTCAAATAAGAGTTGGTTTAAGCTGACACGTCATCGCCTTGAATTTTTGTATAAATAAGGGTGTCAGGCTTCTGATTTTTGTGTGGAGAAAAACTAGTTTTTGACAGAATACGTTTTTCTATTCTCCAACCATATTTGAGGGTTCATAACTTTTTGTTTTACAATTCACAATCCCAATAGCTGTTGTGAGAGTTGTTTTGTGGAAATCAAAAGCATAGTTTTGCTACTGTTCATACTTTGTGGGGAGATCTCTACAATCGAGGGCTGCGTGCTACTGTGGAGTGAGTTTCGATGGAGTTTTTTGAGTGCGTGTCATGAAGGAGTACTGCGGTATTCCTGGGTAGAAGATTGGACTGCGGTTCATGTAGGTTCGCTGCGTGTGGACTTATTGCTAATGACATCGACCGACGCCTGCGGGTATTTGAGTGTCAAACTGTATTTCATTGTAATCCGATGTAAGTTGCAGTTTATAATTATAGTGAAATAAAAAGGTTTTTCCCTGAGAAAATTGTTCCTAAAATTTGTGTCGCATGCTCTAGTTAACAATGGTTGACACTTGCACCACGTAGTTATTTGAGTTTAAGGGATGAATTGATTTAATTCATAAATTGACTCTAATTAAATAAGTTTATGATTGGAATTTGTGCAACTATTTAAATCGATATCACATAAGGTTTTTCAAATTTGTATCAGAGCATGTTACGCTAATTTATCGCGTATTCCTATTTTTCGTAAAAAATTGTGTGATATTGATTTTTTTCAAAAAAAGAAAAAAATATGATTTTTGAAAGTTTGTCGCAATGTTTCCAAATGAAAACTTAATAGTCGGTTGCTAATTTTTTACGGGTCTAATTATGCTTACCGGAAAGCTCGAATGAAATCCCATTTAAAAGCAATCGATGAGAGAGTTTGGTTAATTTGTGAAAGAGGCTAGATTCCTCCCACTGTCATCGCAAATAATGTCACCAATTTAAAAACTGTGTCAGACTAGACTGATGATGAGTTTAGGTGGAACACTTATAATTCACGTGGGCTTAGTGCAATTTTTGAACACGTCACCCCTGACGAGTTCCGACGTATTATGATGTGTACCACATCTAAAGAAGTAAGGGATGTTTTACAACTCACCTACGAAGGCACTAATGCGGTCAAAGAGTCTAAAATTTAAAATTTGACCACTCAATTTGAGATAATCACCATGTTAGAGACTGAGTGTTTTGACGACTTTTATGCACGTTTGTCTGATATTATCGACACTAGTTTTAACTTAGGCGAGCCTATACCTAATGCATGAATGGTTCAAAAGATTTTAAGATTGCTGCCTAAACGTTTTATCCCTAAAGTGACTGTTTTAAATACCTTAGGAAATTTGAATCGTCTGAAATTAAAATTGCTGGTAGGAGACCTACAGACGTACGGAATTGACATGTTCCCCGACACAGTCAAACCTAAGGATAAAGGGTTAGCGCTTATAGCCCAATTTAGGAAAAAGAAAGGGAGTTTTTGTGAGTCCGAGTCTGATTTTGATATGGCCCTGCTTGCAAAGAATTTTAAAAAAATTCTCTAGTTTTCGAAACAAAATTCTTCTAATAAAATATTTTCGAAGAAAAGAGAAAAGAAAGACAAGGCCAAAGAAAGCGGTGAGAAAGAGAAAAAGGGTGAAGAGTCTGAAAATTTAAAATATTTTGAGTGTGAGGGGAAAGGGCACAAGTATTTTGAGTGTCCCACTAGGCTTTGGAGAGAGGGGAAGAAAGTTGCCATGCCCGCCACACTTAGTGATCGTGAGGGAGATGCAGAAGATGAGGACGATGAGTTCGGTAAAGGTTTAGCACATGGGATGTGTGTAGCGTTTTCGATTCATGTGAGCACACCCACTTTGTCTCATGTTGATAGTGTTCACGAGAGCGAAGGTGATGACTCGAGTATTTTTAGTGGAGATGAGAGCGAGTTTGAGAGTAGAGATAAAAGCTTTTAAGGATTTGTACACCGAGACCTTAAAAATAAAGAAGTATAATAGAGATTTAGGTCGTCGGGTTTTAGATTTTGAGAGAGAGAAAGAAGTTTTAAGGAGGGAAAAATGTGACTTGACCGACACGGTGTCTAATCTGGCGACTTGTGTATCCCAACTCGAGAGTGATCTCAAACGTACCCGGGACATCAATGTCCCTTTAGAGAACGCATCTAAAAAGTTGAAAAGATGGTTCCTAATTCTGTTTTTGATGGTGGTGAGAATTTAGGAAAATTTCATGATAGTGTATCCACTTCAATTACTGCACAGGAGCCAGTTTTCACTTTAGTGACTCGACCCAACTCACCTAGGTGTCCTGTACCTGTTGGGAGAGCACGTCCTAGAGTTGTTGAGAGAGGTGTACCTAGTCCAGTTTATGTTTGCTCCTATTGCAAAAAGAGAGGACACCTTAGGGAGTTTTGCTTTAAATTGGGTTTTGTGTCACACTTTACTCCTACACATATTCGTACACATGCACCCACCCATGATACTTTGCTTGAATATAGTGATAAAGAGCTTGAACATATTCTAGATCAAGTAAAGTTTTTGGTCAAGACTTCACACGATTTGATGGAGTTGTTTCAAAAGATGTCACCATCTTTGGGAAACTCCACCGCACCTACTAGATGAGGTTTAGACTTATTTTCTAAGATAGAGGGATTTACATGATGGCACTTTTGTCTATTTTTAATATGTACCATTTGTTTTATACTCTGTTAGCATTTTTGTTTGCTTTTATTTTTTTGGTACTATTTTAGCACTTTTTAGGATTTATTTTCCCATTCCAGGACCTATTTTCTCAAACTTTTTCCCACTAAACAAAACTGTATTAATTTTTGGAATTTTTATGTTCTCGTTCGAGCGAGATCACATGTCGCGCGAAGCTGTCGTTCTAATGACATGCACTCTTGTTCGAGCGACATTGATTCTCGTTCGAACGACCCTGGAATTTGTCTTCTGTTTTGCAGTCCTCTGTCTTATATTGTTATAATTTTTGGTAATGTTGGGTTGTTTCTGAACAGTTTTTGAAAAATATAAAAAGATTTTCTTTTTATAAAATTTTGAAAAATCCAAAAAGAGTTTTGTATTTTGTTTACACCTTATGTGAATGCACACTTAGGATGACCAAGTCATAATTTCATTCCATTTATCCATGTGACTATTTGATAGTGTTTTGAGATAATATGTTGTGTCATTTATGTGATTTACAAAGTTTGGAGTCTTTGAGATGATATAGTGTTGCTACTTATATGATTGACTCTATTTTTCCTTTGTTACACACATTTACGGATTTGTTTGATTTTTGTTCTTGTTTATCACATATTGGTTGAGTGTTCCATCTCAATTCTGTCTATACAACGAACCAAATGCGATAAAACTTAACAAAAAGTAGTGCATGATATAAACCGTTTGTAAGTTTGTGTGTTTATTTTGAAAAACGGGGAAGGACTACGAAAGGTACTCATTTATCCCTTGCGATTAAGCCATCGTTTAAATGGACCTAAAAAAGTGAGGAATTAAAAATTATCCGGGGTCCAATGAGGTTTAAAAGAGCCTGAAAAAATTGAAAGGCAATAAAAAGAAAATTATGCCAAAATGGGCCAATAGGTTTTTAGTTTCATCACCTCATAAGAAATATAAAAAGAATTATATTTTAATGAGGGAGTTTGGATGGAATTTAAAAGGGTTTTCATGTCCTTGAAAGTCATGAAAGAATATTACATAGTTTTGGACGTTATTGGTATGGAAATCATTTATACTTTGATTTGTTGATATTATTAAGACGATGTCATCTAAATTCAACAATTCTACACCTAAGGACTATTTTTGATGTTCATTCGTTAGGAGTACACTTAAGCATCTTGCACATATGATATGATTGAGTTGATTTTCCAATCTAATTTTTTCACACCCATTCATTCCGTATCCATGATTTGGTTATCTTACTAGAAATTCATGGTGTGTTTTTTTGTAACATCATTTTTGCATTTTTGTATGAAAAAATCTGAAAAATAAAAAATAGATTGTTTGCCTTGGTTTATCGTGACAACCTGATTTGATTTATTTAGTTTATTCTTTTCCTTTTCTATTTCAAAAAAAGAAAAAGGGGAAGAATGAATTATGATTTTATGGGGGAGTTTAAGTATGGGGGAGATTTGATTATGCTTTCATGTTTATATTTTATATCATTTCAAACTCGATACATCACGAGATTTTTGTTTTATCTCATGTGTGTAGGTACAATTGGAGATTTTTGGATTGCATACCCTGATGAGAAAAGCTTGGAGTTTTGAAAACTTGATTGTTGAAGCAAAGTTTGAAGACTTGTTCATGTATCTTTCCACTTTTTGAGTTTATAGGAGGGTAGATTTGTATAGGTCATTTAAGATTGTTAATTCGAATATTTTTTATTTTGTACAGGCATAGACATAGGGGGAGATTTGTAAGGACATTGTCCATCACAATTTATTATATCGTATACCGCTACAAGTTGTCGAAGAATTGAGAAGCTCACATCTACAAGACTAATCCGAATTTTAAGAAGACTTCAACATTCAAGCCCAACAAGGATGAATTAGGAAAAATGTGTTTAAGTTTCATTTATATTTCACATTAAAACTGTTGGGATATATTTTATTTAAGTTAAAATGATTTTTGGAATTTTTAATAAATGATTTTTATTTTTCAAAAATATTTTATCATAAGAGTTTTGGATAAATATCTCCTCATCCCGTGAACAGTTTTATGATTTGAGGACTCCAAGTTATTTAAAACTTTAAAAGTCTTTTTAAACGACATCACATCTCGTTCGAACGAGATGCAGGTTCGCTCGAACGACGTCTCATGCCATTAAAACGAGAGTTGGTTTAAGCTGACACCGCCTTAATTTTAGTATAAATAAGGGTGTCAGGCTTCTGATTTTCGTGTGGAGAAAAACTGATTTTTGACAGAATACGTTTTTCTATTCTCCAACCATATTTTAGGGATCAGAACTTTTTGTTTTACAATTCACAATCCCAATAGCTTCTGTGAGAGTTATTTTGTGGAACCCAAAAGCATAGTTTTGATATTGTTCATACTTTGTGGGGAGATCTCTACAACATAGGGTTGCGTGCTATTGTGGAGTGCGTCTCGATGGAGTTTTGTGACTGCGTGTCATTAGGGAGTGCTGCGGTGTTCCTGCGTTGAAGACTGGACTGCGGTTCATGTAGGTTCGCTGCTTGTGGACTTATTGCTGATGACATCGGCCGATGCATGTGGGTATTCGAGTGTCAAACTATATTTCATTGTAATTCGATGTAAGTTACGATTTACAATTATAGTGAAATAAAAATCTTTTGCACTGAGGGGATTTTCCCTAAAATTTGTGTCGCATACTTTATTTTACAATGGTTGACACTTGCATGCACGTAGTTATTTGAGTTTAAGGGTTGAATTGATTTGATTCATAAATTGACTCTAATTAAATAAGTTTGTGATTGAAATTTGCGTAACTATTTAAATTGGTATCGCATAAGGTTTCTCAATATTCAAATCCACCACTCAACAACAATTCAAGAATCCCAAACAACAATTTAAATAATAATGTAAAATATTAAAAATGCCTAGGGTAAACCAACTCAATGGCCATCTAAATGTTGAAATCCACTAGTCAACAACAATTCAAGAACCCCAAACAACAATTCAATTAATAATGCCAAATTTTAGACATGCCTAGGGCCAACCAACTAAATGCCCATCTAAATGTTCAAATCCACTAGTCAACAACAATTCAAGAATCCCAAACAACAATTCAAATAATAATGTGAAATATTAGAAATGCCTAGGGCCAACAAACTCAAAGACCATCTGAATGTTCAAATCAACCAATCAATAACTTATGAAGTGAACCTGAGAATATAAAAAGCATTATAACATGTTACAGTACCATTATGTCATGCATTCGCATGAGAATACATGCATGTATGCATGCACTCCCTAAAACAAGTGTTATATAGGTGCGTGTAAATTTCAATATGCCTAGATTATAGTAACTAGAACAACAATAGTTAGCCATTAGATTCTATTTCACTCACCTATTTGACATCATCTTGTTTATGATGACAAATAGGTGCGTGAAATAGGAGCCAATGGCTATCTATTACGGTTCTCATTACTATAATCTAGGTAGGTGTATTTACACTAAATCAACTTTTATACGGTTATTTATTACCTTTTCACCCTCGTTACTTGTTATATAACACTTGCTTTGGGGGTGGGTGCATGCGTGTATTCTATAACAATTTATGAGCACAGACATTTATGTATATATATATATATATATATATATATATATATATATATATATATATATAGAGAGAGAGAGAGAGAGAGAGAGAGAGATGGCCACCGAAATATGTGAGGAAGAGGAAAGAGGGTCTCCACTACTGCAATTAGAGATAGATAGATAGATAGATAGATATATAGATAGAGATAGAGTTGTAAGAGCAAAACCACTATAAATCAATTTATATCAATTACCAGTTTATATCGATTACCATAATATATCAATTTATACCCATTACCAATTTCAATATACAAATTTTAATTTCAGAATAGCAATTTCAATATACAAATATTAATTTCAGAATACACACATTGAAGATCGCATATTTCCTCCATCTCCTCAAAGGGCGAGTGGTCCTATCCCATTCAAGACCGCACATTTCTGTAATATACTTAGTAGCTCATGCACATTGTTTCAATTTGAGAAACAATTGGCAGCATATCCCCGTAGTTCTCCAAGTACAAGACATAGATTGACAAGTGTAACTTTTATTTCAATTTATCAATTGCAATAACACTTAACACTGCATCATCTAGTAAGTACCCATATAATATTAAGAGACGAAAAAAAACTTCCCCAAAAAGTAACAAGTTTAAGACACTAAGAATAGTATTATACAGAAACTATGACATCCCAAACTGTCCAAACAGAATAATTCGATAGATCTCATTATAGGGGTAATGACTCTCGAACGTATCTAATGGCTATTGAATGCGTACGCATAAGAAATAGAAGGCTAGTATCTATGTGCACTATATGTAATTCTATGTAGTTATAAATTAATGTGAAATCTTAGAAATGCCTAGGGCAACCAACTCAATGGCCATCTAAATGGTCAAATGCACTAATCAACAATAATCCCAATAAATAACACGGTAGCATCATTTTTAAATTAGCACAATAAATAATAAGGTGGCATCATTTTTAAATTAGCACAATAAATAATAAATTAGCACAATAAATGAATAATAAACTTGCACAATAAATTACAAAAATTAAATTAGTGCATGCGCTTGAAATTATTTTTAAGGTTTCAATTTAATTTGAAACTAATTAGGGTTTTCATTGAAATCATTTTAGGGTTTTCATTATAGGGTGTATGTATGTATGTGGTGTGTGGGTTGTGGTTTTTTTGGGATTTTCAAATATATTTCAAATTAATTTGGGTTTTCATTTGAAAACATTTCAGGGTTTTCATTCTAAAGTGTATGTTATGCGGTTGTGTTTTCCAGGGTAGTGGTTTTTTTAGGGTTTTAATTTGAAATAAATTTAAGGTTTTCATTCTAGTGTGTGTGTGTGTTTTTGTGGGGTGTGTGTATATGTGAAGGAGCGAGAGAGAGAGAGAGAGACGTACAAGAAACGAGGCCGGGGAGAAAGAGAGATCATTGTTTGTGCAGAGGGAGGAGATAAAGAGTAATATTGCAAGGGAAATAAACGAGGGAAAGAAAGGATGAATCGACTAGGGTATTTTTTAAAGTATGTTATCATGAAAGTTTCACGGTCAAAGACCATGATAACTTTATAAGGTTGTTACGGTCTTTGACCGTGATAAGTCCGTGAGAACATTACTTGTCACGGTCTTTGATCAATCCACTAGTGCTTGCAAGTAAAAGGCTCTTGATTTTTTTGTTCTATGAACAGACTCATATGGCCAAATCAGTATCAATGCTTTATTACACCGCCCTTTATGAAAAGTGCTTGATTCATTAAATTACAGGCCGGAGACCCAGACCTACCTCCTCTTTTCTTGGATGGGGATCTTTCCTGTTACTAGTTGGATCGGAGCCGACACAAGGATTTGGTCGACGAAGCCAGGTTGAGATAAAGATAAACATGGCCTTTTCTAGAGCTAGAAGCCTTTTTGTCACGATTTTTGATCGTGACAACCTTTGTCTGGTGAAGAGTGACATTTTTTACAATTTGGTACAGTGGGTGGAAGATATAGAGGGGGTAATGATAATAATAATAATATAAAAAATTATCACATGAACTACAATAGAGGGAAATGTTGTAATAATGGAGGTTATGATAGAGGATTTAATTTTAATACCCCTTAGCATTCCCGAGTGTTAAATTTGCAACAAAAGAGGGCAAATTATTGTCAATTGTTCTGTAGAGTTCCTAATTAGAATAATTCAGTCATTGAGTGTCAAATTTATAAAAATAAGGGATATTATGCTTTAGATTGTAATCATAGAACTAATTTTCTTTGCACCAAATATTGTTGATTTGACTGCTCAAACTCAAGGAGCACATGGCCTTTGAGGATTTGATTTCTGGATTGTTGATAGTGAATTATCCCAACACATGACCAATGATTTAAACACTATTACTCAAGAAATACCATATGATTCCACAGAGAAAGTTACAATTGGTAATAGTAAAGGTTTGAAAATATTACATTTAGAATAAGATAATCTATCTAATTTGTTACAGCTAAAACAAGTTCTTCATGTTCCTGGATTAACTACAAATTTATTATCCTTGTATCAATTATGTACGGGTAACAATTATTGTGTGATACTTGATGAACATTCGATTATTGTGCAAGATAATGTCACAATGAAGGTAGTGTTTCAGGGACGAAGTAGTAGAGAATTGTATCCCAATTCAAAGACTTTAACAGTTCTTGATAAGACTCATACATCTCATTCCAATCTTCTTATTGGTTTCTTGGGTCAAGTAATCATAGTTTCAGTCTAGCATCAAAGATTGGGGCATCCCACTAATGAATTTATGTGAAAAATTCTTAGTGAATCTCAAATAAAGATGACTCATGATTCCAGTCCTCATATTTGTTCAGCTTGCCTTCAAGGAAAAATGAGTAGAATTATTTTCTATTTGTCTTTTAATAGGTCTTAAGTTTCTTTCAATAAAATTCATTAAGGTGTATGGGGTCATTCTCCTTGTAAATCAATAGAGGGATTTAGATACAAATGGGATATTATTGATTATTGTATAAGATTTCTTTGGTTATACCCATTGGTGAATAAATCAAATATTTTCAATGTCTTTCCTAAATTTATTGCTTTTGTTAAAAATCAATTCATGCTAACTGTTGATGTAAAAAACTAGATTTGATATAATTTATTAATCATAGATAAATATGAGTAAAGAAATAAGACAAGAGATTTTTAAAGTTGTTCAGCCTTAAGGAAATGGCCTATGTCCACTGATTTGTATTACTGGATGTCTTGCCTTGGTTTCGATTATTCTCACTTGCCCTGCTAAGAGGGTATTATAATGTATTTATAGCCTTTGGGCTGTCAATATGAATATATAGTGTGCCTTTATCGAATAGGTGTTTACATCTCTACATGGTAAGGAATAACTATAATCCAATAAGCATTGAATCTGTCTGGTCATTTGGCATTCCTAATAAGTTGCTTGGTACGCTGAGTAGCTCGGTACACTAAGCAGCTCAACATAATTTCTTATGCCATGTTGGATGATGCATGTCTTCATATAATTGGTCCATGTCAACTGATTAATTTTTATATCAACAGAAGCCCCCAATGTTTCATAGTTGAAGTTTGATGTGAGAATGTGGAATATTTTACCCCAAAAGTTGCTCGGACATATTTCCCATGTCTTTGTTAATTTACAGACCTTCAATAGTTGTAAAATTTTTCCACTTTACGTAACAGTTTTGAGCACGAAATGGTAAATTTGTAAATATTTTGAATTCTGATGACCACTTGGGTATCTGTGTCTTTTTCCTTTGATTACCCGTCGAGAACGCAACCGTCATCACTTTTAATTATTACTTTTCTCATTTTTCGAGGTGGCATATATAAAGACGGTAAAATCTGATTGTCTTCTACCTTTTGCCTCCTTTGTTTCCAAAGTCCTTGTTTTCTCGTTTTTCTCCTTACGAACATTCTTTATGTCATCTGTCTTAGCTGATTCCTTAATCTTCTGTAAGAATTTCTTCCTTCCTTCTTCTTTCTTTGCTTTAGTCACCATGGTTTATTCTATTGAGTCATTGGATAAGTTTAGAACCGATTTTTTGATTCCTTCCTGGGTTAATTTGGAAGAACCTATTTATCCTTATATTTTCTTTTCTTTAGAGGAGGGACACTGGTTTCCCTCCATTTTTGTGGCTGAATGTGATTTTTTTTCCCGCCTAATCCCCTGTGTTTGGAATTTTGCTAATACTTTGATATTGTACCTGCAAGAGTAGTTCCAAATATATGGAGGGTAGTTAATGGAGTACATAGAATAAATCAAATACATGGAACCCACCTAGGGATTCCTGAAATTATGTTTCGTTATAAATGGGTCACTAACGACACTACTTTTTATTTAAAAATTAGGTGTGTTAACAGAGCTTTAGTGGTCAATCTCCCTGATTCTAATAGAGATTATTTTGATCACGGGTTGTGATTAAAAATTGGCAACACCCTCCATTAAATGGCGATGATGTATACCAATGTCCCAGATGTCCACATTATGGCAATGGGATAGGTTGTTCTTTATTTTTAAACTAGCATTGTTTTTGTTTGATAAATGTTTCACTGACTTTTGCTATTTACAATTTTAATTTACAGTTGACAGTAAAAGAAACCCCCCCAAAGAGAGTGATATTAATATAAAAGAGTTGAAGTTTATCTAGGGTCTTCAACAATCAATTGCTGGGGAGCACGTGAGATCTGCTTCCTATTTGTTGGAATATAAGAACACTACTTCCTACTTTATTGCTTGGCCTATTATTCCACCTACTTTGGTGATTGACCTTGAGTAAAGTTCAGCATTTCCTTCAGTTGTTGAAGAATCTTCCTCTGATTTGGGTACCTCCCTTGATGATGTAGTAATGAAGAAGAGGAAAGTTCCTGATCTTTTTGCTAATATTGTCCCTGGTGATGAAGGGCAAAAAAAGGACAAAGAAGATGTCCTAGCTAAAGGGATTAAGAAAAAGGATTCTGCTCCATCTGGGGTGGGGGGGGGGGGGGGCAACTACATCTGTTAACGAGGTTACCAAGAAGCCCCCTGCTGTTCAAAAAGAGGCAGCACCTTTGATTGAAGAAGCTGCACCTTTGAGAAGACTAATAAGGGGTCTTGTTGAAAGGTCCATTGACGTTGCTGCTTAACCTGCTGGGGTTGAATTAACTTCCTTGTGTGCTGGTCCTCCAACTTTCATTACTACTGGTTTGGCCAGGAAATTGATCTGGTCTGGAACTCTCCCAGATCACAGAGCTACTGAGACCTCTACTCCTTGGGGAAAAGTCTCTGATTTGGCTGTCCAACACCTTGCATCAGTAAGTGCTATTTTACCTTGACATTTCAATTCTTCTTTCAATTTTCATATACTAACTTGATTTTATCTTTGTCCTGCAGTTTTTGGTGTATTTAAATAATATCTCGGAAAAAGATGAATCTATCAAAGCTACTTCCTCTTCCAATGAAGTAGAAGAGGCCCTTACCGGGTTATCAAAATCTTTGGAGGACTCCCAGCGACAGTATGAAGTTGATAAAACCTCATGGGAAAATAAAATTAAGGATGCTGAAAAGGATAAGCAAGCAGTCATTGATGCTGTAAAGGAGTTAGAGAAAAAGTTGAAGGCTACCATTTCCAGTAAGGAGGAAACTAAGAGGAAACTTAAAAAGGCTGAACGATGTAAGAAAGATCTTGAGCAGAGAGTACAATTTGTTGAAAGTCTGTCTACCTAACTTAATGAGAGGCTTTCCTCAATGAGGACGAAGAGAAAATCTTCTATCAAAATTTCTTTTAGCTCTGGTTGGGACAAAGGCCAGAACAAGGCTTTAGCTGCTACCTCTGCTCAAACTGAGTATGCAGGTTTAAAATTATTTAGAGATGGATGGGTGGTAGCTCTAAAAAAGTTGAACACTGCTGAAAATTCTGAATTATTTTAGAAACATGTCCATGGTCCTCCTCCTATATTTGGAGAAGAAGATGAAGATGAAGATAAAGCTGGGTTTGATGAATCTTCTGTGATGGTGATGGAACAAACACCTGCTATTATTGTTCCTCAGTCTTCCGAGTAAGTCCATCAGACAATGCTTTCTTCTTGTCAACATTAGCTGCCTCCGAGTAACTTTAGCAACCGACTCCTTCTTCTGGATAGCCTCAGCCTCCAATTTCCACTTTGAAATCAACTGAGAAGGTGGTGAGTGATAAGGAGAAGGTGTAGAGATGTTCGACGATTTTTCTTCGCTTTCCTTTGTTTTGTACCTTTGGTTGTACTCTCATTTGTTATTATCAATAAAATCGAATCGTTACTTATTACTTATCTGAACTTCTCCTCTACTGTTCAATATATCTGTTGTAGATATGTTTTCACTTTTCCTTGCTAATTTATTGCCATGATGGAACTATTGTCAGTTCATGATACAGAGTTGATGAAGAAATCTACAGACTACTTCAAAGTTGGTCGTGCAAATTTTATCGAAGCATAAATAGTTGACATCCTTCGTTCTGATGCTTCTGAACGAGAAATTAAGGCTTACCAGTACTTGAAATGCTTACTTGATCGTGCAGTAGCGAATAACATAGCTTACTACGAAGTAATTGAAGATCTTCAAGGAATGATTGAAGAACTTTAAGCTCAACATAATGAGGCCACTTCTCTTCTTCATGAAGTATATGAGAAAAAATAATAACAGTTGAGCGCTGCTCGGGGCTATGATACATTCATTTCTGCCCATAATAATAGAGATAGTGTGCTGAAATTTGAAATTGAGGAGAATAGAAACATTGCTAAACTGTTGGAGGAGGAAAATAACAGTTTGAGAGAAGAATTGAGACAATTAAAATCTACTTCTTCCTCTGGGGCTATAGTCCTGGTTAATGATATCGGTATTTCCTTTTTGGAGACTGAAAATTCTTCGTTAAGAGAAGAGTTGGAAACTCTGAAAAGTATTAGACCTGCATCCACTTCTCGGGGTAGGATAAGAGCAGATCGAAGTAGCCTTAAAGAGATGAGAAGTCGACAGGTCTTAGAAAATTAAGCTGCTCAATTGAAGGTAAAAAATCAAGCTCTGGCAGAAATGTCCCAGAAGATTAAAACTCTTACAGAACAACTATCCACTCAGAATTCTTCGTTGCAGAATCAATCAAGTGTGCTGACAAGACTACACCAACATGTTGAACGGCTAACTTATCAGTTTCACCAGCAGCCCAGAGAGTTCTGGATGGATGGATGCAATGAGGCTTTATATCATCTTGATGCCAGATTTAAGCAATCAAACAATGAAGGGTATAAACAGGGATGGATGATCGCTCTAACTGTAATAAAAGTTAAGCAAGGAACTGAGCTGTGGGATTGGTATGACCCTGGGCTACTTGATCTGCCAATACCACCTTTCTAGCTAGATGTTAATTGGATTCCAATTTGCTCCATTCCTCATTATTTTATTTCCATGTACCTAGGTGATTAAGGTCTTCATGAAGACTTTGAGATATCCCTAACTCCTCATTTTCTAGACCGACCAAGTTCAAGTAACTCCAGAATGCTTCAAGACTTGAATTTTATCAATTCTTCTTATGCTTTATATGACCCTCCAACCAGAATGGATCCTGTATCAAAATCTGATGGAAAGAACCCAATAGAATAGGCTATTTTTATTTTGTTAGTAATTGTTGTTGTAAATGAAGAAAAATAATCTTCTTGTAATTTTATTTCCTTGGAAATAAAATAATTGCATGATGTTTATTCTGTCAATCTTTATTCATAACATTAGATCAATAATTCTAGTATCTTACTAATAACAATAACGGGTCAATTATCTAATCAGTCGTTGAATATATATATTTGAATAGACAGTTTGCCCTTTTTAATTTGATTACCTAGACAATGGAACTTTTGCCCCATGTATTTGTCTAGTTATAGTGATTTTTTTTATCTCCCATAAGTGCCTAAACAATGGAATATTTATCCCACATTCCTGCTTAGTTGTCGCAATCTTATCTAGACGTAAAGATAAATAATTTCCTTGGTTCCCAGGCAGTGGATATTTTACCCAACTTCTGGCCCAATTTAGATGCCTCTTGGGTCACCCATGTTTTAGTCAAGTAGCACTTGCCTTGCTCGATTATTTTACCAACATTATTGGTGTCTTTATTGATGCCGACCAATTTTTGGCTGGCGGTTGTTGATACCGACCAACATTTAATTGGTGGTTGGTGATGTCGACTAACATTTAGTTGGTGGTTGCTGATGCCAACCAACATTTAGTTAGTGGTTGCTGATGCCGACCATTTTTAGTTGGCTTTGATTTTCAAATGTTGCTGTTAAGTGTAGTGTGTAGCACTAGTACTCCGAAAAAAAACCGAATAGGGAAATCATCTTTTTCATTCATATTGAAAGAATTGAGTACATTGACTGTTACATCACTAGTAATACTTTCGCAGGTGCACTGCATTTTTGGCATTCTTGAATTATTCCCCTTCGAGAGTTTCTATTCTGTAAGTGCCAGGTCAGACAACAGATGTGATGCGATAGGGCCCATGCCAATTGGACTCCAACTTATTGTCTTTTTGAATTACCTTCTTGAGAAGGTAATCACCTTCTTTTAGATCATATTTCTTTACCCTTTTGTTATAGAACATAGTAGTCCTTTGCTGGTAGGCTGTATTTTGGATTGTTGCATCTTCTCTGACTTCTTCGAGCATGTCCAAATCCAAACGTCTCATCAAATCACTCACCGAAGAATGAAAATTGAGCACTCTTTGAGTGGGTAATCCCAGCTTAGCAGGTATCACTGCTTCACTCCCAAAAGCTAACATGTAAGGGGTTTCTCCAGTTGTTGTTCGGGGAGTTGTTTGATAAGCCCATAACATTGATTTCAACTCGTTGATCCAATTCCATTTAATCTCTTCTTTAACCCATTTAGTAGAGTTTTGTTCGTCACCTATATTTGTCCATTACTTTGGGGATGACCTGGAGCAGAATGAAATTTTTGAATGTTGGACTGTAGACAGTATGCTCCAAACTCATCATTATCAAACTGGGTACTGTGATCAGTGATAAAGTCATAGGGCAGACCGTATCTGCAAATGATATTCTTATGAATGAATTGATAGACCCTTTCATTGGCCATATCGATGAGAGGTTCAGCTTTCACCCACTTTGTGAAGTAATCAACAACTACTACTAAATATTTAAATCATCCTCTTGTAGTTGGCAGAGGCCCAACTAAGTCTATTCTCCACATAACAAATGGCCAAGGTGAAGTGATTGGTGTTATCAGCCCCTGAGGAGTTCAGTGTATAGTAGAAAATCACTAACACTTTTCACATTTTTTAGCATAAGCCGTACAATCAGCGAACATTATTGGCCAGTAGTACCCTTGTGTACTCATTCTCTGTAGTAGATTTATTCCTATTATGTGAGCCCCACAATATCCTTCATGAATTTCCTTTATTATGTTTTTATCTTCGGCTGAGTGAACACTCCTTTGTAAACCAACTATCAAACCTCTCCTGTACATAACTCCATTATTCAAAATATATCTGGCAGCCTTGTACTTCAGCCTTTTGGCTGCAAGTAGGTCGGCTGGTAAAATATCTTCTTCAATATAAGCCCTGATGGGATCCATCCAATATAGTACCATATCCAAGGCAATAAAATTCATCATCAGGTCTTCATTAATACTTCTGCTGGCAAGTAGCTAATTGAGGATTATTCTTCGTAACTCGGTGTGAGTGGATGAAGCTAACCGAGCAAGTGCATCTGCTCTTGCATTCTTCAATCGAGGAATTCTAACCATCTAAATAGCTACTAAACTAGCTATAATCTTTAAAGCCTTGGTTAAGTATCTTGACATATACTCCTCTTTTGCTACATAAAGACTTAATATTTGATTCACCACTAATTGCGAATCACTGAATACCACCACTTTCTCTGCATTCAGCGATTTAACTAAGTTTAGGACCACAATCACAGCTTCGTACTCAACTTTGTTATTGGAGGCTTGGAATTGGAAACACAGAGCATATTCATTATCTATCCCATCTAGATTATTGAGAATAATTCCATCTCTGCTGCCTATCCCATATGAAGAACTATCAACATACAAATTCCATATGGGAATATTATCATTAAACCCATAGTTTGATAAAATTCCCTGATGGAATATCATGCCCTTCATATCCTCATACTTCCTTTTCATCTCCTATACTTTACCAGAAGATTCTGGGTGATCTGTTGTCATCCTTTCTATCAATTTGGTTGTTAAGAGTTGGTCAGGGGTATTTTCAATAGACCCTCTGTCACCTTGAGTTACTCTGCATTGGCCCCTTATTGACCGGAGACATCTGGGTATGTAAACTCAACGATGAAATCTGCCATTACTTATCCTTTGAGAGAGAACCTTGGCTCATAGATAATGTCATATTTCCTTAACTCCACTGCCCAATACATTAATCTTCCAGACTTTTCTGGCTTATGTAAGGCTTGTTTGAGTGGCATGTAAGTATATACCACTATTGTATGGGTTGAAAATATGGCTTCATTCTCCTGCTTTCTTCAATCAATGCCAACGATAATTTTTCCAGTTTAGTATATTTTATTTCTGCTCCCCTGGATGCCTTGTTGGTATAGTAAACCGGCTTTTGCACTTTATCTTCTATTCTTATCAAGGCTGAACTAATTGCACTTGCTGAGACAGCTAAGTACAAGTATATCTTTTCTCCCACTACTGGCCTGGACAATAAAAGAGGTGTCCCCAAGTATCTCTTCAACTCTAAGAATGCCTTCTCGCATTCGTCGTTCCACTTAAGGGTCTTTCTGAGAACCTTGAAGAATGGAAGACATCTGTCAGTTGCTCGGGAGACAAATCTATTGAGAGCGGCTATATGCCCAGTAAGGCTTTGTACATCCTTCTTAGTGGTCGGGGACTGTAACTCCAGCAAAGATTTTATCCTATCAGGGTTTGCTTAAATACCTCTTTGATTCACAATGTATCCGAGGAACATGCTTTTCTGTATGCCGATATTTGGCTCAAATCAGTTATATAGTTGCAAATATTTGGCTCAAATCAGTTATATAGTTGGTAACTTTCTTACTTTTAGTCAACATGTCATCGACATATACTTCTATATTTTTGCCAATTTGCTTCGCAAATACCTTATTTACCAGTCGTTGATATGTAGCACCTTCATTTTTAAGACCAAAAGGCATAACATTATAACAATATCTTCCTCGGGGAGTAATGAAAGAGGTACTTTCTCTGTCTTCTAGCTTCATTTTAATTTGATTGTATCCAGAATAAGAATCCATGAAGCTTAGCAGCTCATGTCCTGAAGTTGCATCCACCAACTGATCTATTATGGGCAGAGGAAAATGATCTTTCGGGCAGGCTGTATTCAGATCTATGAAATCCACACACATCCTCCACTTATTATTATTCTTTTTTACCATCACAACATTAGCCAACCAATCTGGATATTTCACGTCTTCAATTAAAGAAGCTTTTTACAGCTTTTCCACCCCTTCTTGAATAACCTGCTTCTTCTTCGGGCTAAAGACTCTTCTCCTTTGCTTTACTGGTTTGATCTCTTTGTTGACATTAATCTCATGGCACAAGAATTTTGGGACTATACCCGGCATGTCCTCATGACTCCATGCAAATACTTATTTTCTTTCTCTCAAGAATGTTACTAGCTCTTTTTTTAAGACGAAATCAGGTGAAACACCAATCTGAGTTGTTCTTTATGGTTTCTCATCATCCAGAATAATGTTTTTGGTTGCCTCTATGACTTGACCTTTAATGAGCTCCATTTCATCTCTTGGGTCTAAGGTTTTAATATCAGACTCATTAGACTCATCCACTTGATAAGTGATTATTTTCTTCCTAGCATCCTCCAATTCCTCTTGCTCGGCGGAAGAGTAGTAGCATTCCCGAGCTACTTTTTGATCTCCCTTTACAATTCCAACACTAAAGTTGGTCGGGAACTTCAAACACTGATGTACTGTGGATGGAAATGCTTCAAACTTTTTTAGGACTACTCTTCCCATGATAATATTATAGGCTGACTGGACATTCTTTTCCATCACAAATAAATGCACCTTTTCTATTCTGTTAACTGGACATGTACCAATCAACATGTCTATCTTGATCGTTCCAACTAACTAAGTTTCAAGTTCAAACTATCGAAACAAGGGTAAAACATGATATCTGTCGAGCTACCATTTGTGACACCCCGCCTAATTAAATATCGGGTGATCAGGCCTTTACTAAATTAAACAGGTTTCTCATATGGTTCATTCTTAGCATCACTGTCAAAAACTTTTTAATTACTAACCACCTAAGTGAAATTAGACCGATGCCAAATTTTATCTTTCGTTAACGAAAAATGTACCATGCGAAAAGCTAAATAAAACATTCACAGTATACTAGAGTTCAATCCAACACAACATATATGAATGAAAGACTTGCCGATAAACCATCGACTAAAAGTTCAAACCACAATTCACAATACTCAAAAGAACTCAATAACTATAAATCGTCAACGGACAACATGTCCATACATGGAATATAAAATAAGATCCTACACTAGATCATAAAGGTAGAATCGTCTAATCAATATCCTATCAGGATCCAGTGCTATAGCTCTGAGTCCCTGGAATGAAATCCTCAAGTCTGGAATCCCTGTGGCTGGACACCTAAAAGGTTTTAAAAAATATTTTATAGCAAGAGTTAGTACTAAAAACATTTTGAAAATATTTCGCAAGCATTTATCACCATAAAATTCAGTTATTGATTACACATGTTCACGTACACTCTCTCTTGAGTTCTCCTCACCTCTTATCTATAGTGCACGCCTAACGTTCTATACTTAGTCTATTGTAGCTACAACTACCCAAGCTATTTAGACTATAGTACTCATCTGAACTTATCTACATGTCTAAGTTCCCGTACCGCCCATACAGTACTAAGTTTCATTAACACCTCTCATATTGTTAATAAATTTTCAAGTAACATTTCACATATGTTAGTTTCTGATTTGAAAGTGAAGTCTTACCACTTAATCTTATTCATTAGATGCTCATTATCTAATATTATGTTTTTCCCATTAAGCTTTCTCCACTTAAGTTAATAGTTAGATGTATTCACGTCATCTAATTATCTACTACTTCATCCTAGTAGATTATTCATATAGTATATATTTCACACACAATATAGACTATAAGGATAATTGGTCCGGTCTAATCATCGACTCCAATTATCCTAATTTATTTATCTTTTAGATGTACGCACATCATATAATCACCTACCATTCTACCCAAGTAGATTATTTATATAGTATATATTTTAACACATAATATATACTATAAGGAGTATCGGCTCGATTTAATCATCAACTCCAATTCTCCTATCATTTATATTGGCCCGGTCTAATCCTCGACTCCAAATGTAAATAAAATAATAGAATATTGGCTCGGTCTAATCCTCGACTCCAATATCATATAGGCACTGTAGGTATTCACCCAACCTAAGTACAAAATTTATAGGTGATATGCCCAAGTATAACCTCAGCCAGGGATACCTACCTCGGCTGAGATTGTGGCTGAGACATTGGTAGGCCCAATAAGGGGTAAGGACCACCGGTATCATCCCTCGGCTAGGACTACCTCGGCCCCGGCCGACATTACTACATGCACCTCCCCAAGGATACTACGCACGTCGCAGATATCAACAGCACCCTTAAGTGCCCAGGAATAGCAACCTCGGCCATCAGCAGGCCGAGATAACAAGGAGCCACCGATTCACCTTCATCATGGATCCTACCTCGGCTTGGGCCGAGGTTACCAGAGGTATCAGTAAACATCAGCATGCCACATGCCTAACCTCGGCTCAGGCCGACCCTAGCATATACCTCGGCTGACATCAGGCCGAGATTCCTCATGACACCGCGGATTGAGCGAACATCAAACCTTTATAGCTCCGCCTCTCCTAGGCCGAGGCCATTCACCAACATGACTGCCGAGCATCTGTTGACATTTGGATAAGGACACCTGGACACAAATCAGTTGTAACAAGATTATTCTCCACATAGGGGAGAATATTTCATTATCATTGCTTACATGTGACTAGGACAGGTGGCATTCCCTCATTGGTGAGGATATCACACACATGCTCACTGAATGCATGGGGGGTAAATTACACCCCCTAGGAACTATATATAGGGGTCATCCCCTACCTTGCAAAAGGATCTCATTCATGCAACCCTAGCAGAAACCTTGTCAAAATATACAGTAGAGAGAGAGAGCTTGAGGGAATTGTATCCATGGTCATTAGTACCACCTGTCACTGATATTACTCACACGCTCACTGTGGACGTAGGCTAGAACAGGCTGAACCATCCATATTCCGGTGTTAATCTCCTCATATCCTCACCTCCTTCTCTTTTCTTTTTATAGCTGTACTGCCATTGTTATATACATATAGAGCTTGGAAACACCTTACCTGGTGGTGCTGATTCCCAGCATCATCATTTTGGCGCCGTCTGTGGGAATCGAGAGGCTATATCTTCCTCTTTTTCTGCTTTACCTCACCGGAGACTCTGGTGGTGAACCAGGAACCACCCCTTGTGTGGAGCTGTTTCACCATTGAAAGAGATCCTTTAAGGTATTAAGCTCACTTGCTATTCAAGATCTTTATTATCAACACATGGCACCCGAATTACCACCACCTCTTCCACCGCCCGGAGGTGGAGGGGCTAGCTCCAGTCAGGATCCTCCCCAGTCCGAAATGGATGAGGTGGCAGCAACTTTGAAATCTTTAGCTGCAACACAACAAGCCATGAAGGAGCAATTTGCCCAGCTCAGCCAAACCATGATGATGAGGCCACCGGGAGTCTCCCCGGACATGATAACTCCGGCGGTAGTTCAACCCCATCCTGATGACAGGGGACCACCCCAGGCGCCCATGAAGGACCAACCTGCACCCCAGCGGAGGAGCGACGTTGCTGACCCTAGGCGCTTGCGCCTGGGGAGGCAGGGAAACCCTTGCCCAGAAGACAGGTATGATGACCTAGAAGCTGAGGAGGCCCCGGAAGATTGCTGGGAGCCGTATGAGGTGTCAGATAACATCGTACGACCCCTTAGGCAGAGCCAAGGATGTGTCGGCCGAAGAAGAGACGAGGCACAACATAGGGGGTCGACCTTTGATAGGCAGAGCCAAGGATGTGTCGGCCGAAGAAGAGACGAGGCCCAACATAGGGGGTCGGCCTTTGATAGGCAGAGCCAAGGATGTGTCGGCCGTGGAAGAGATGAGGCCCAGAAGAGAGGGTCGGCCTTTAACAGATTGAGCAGAGGGTCGGCCTTCGAGAGGATAGGCCCAGTTAATGACCTGAGGCAGAGGCTATCGAGGTCAAGGAGCGCGGTAGGCTCTCAAAGAGGGAATAGGCAGGCTCGGCCAGATCAAGGCCGACCCGTGGAGAGAAGAGCCAGGGAGCAGGAAGAAGTCAATAGTCAGCATGTTGTGGCTGGGGAACCCTCTATCCATCGTAGGGAGGTGGCAGGGGATAACCTCGGCCTGGCTGAAGAGAGGAGACCCTGGAATGACTCAATCCAACGTCTCGAGGAAAAGATAGGGGATCTTATAAGGAGTAGGGACCCACTACAGAGGGGCTACTCGGAGGGCTCCCCGTTTGTAGCTAGGATAGTGGGATTCCCAACCCCAGCTAAGTTCAAGCCTCCTACGGTGACGCCTAAGTATGATGGCAGCACTAACCCGGTGCACCATATCGAGATGTATCAGTCGGCGGCAGATATTTACTCAATCCCTAATGAGATGAAGTGTAGAGCCTTCTCAGGGACCTTGACAGGGGCAACTCATAGTTGGTTTACCTCTCTTCCAAAGAACTCGATTGAAAACTTCAAGGGCCTAGCAGAGCAGTTCATCCACAACTTCTGCTTTGGGGTAAGACCTCAGAAGAAGACCACCCACCTCTTGTATGTCAAACAGGCTAAGGGTGAAAGCCTAAGAGACTATATAGCAAGATTTAACAAGGAGAAGTTGGAGGTAGAGGATTACGAAGAGAGCATAGCCATGACCGCCCTGATAGGAGGCCTCCAGAAGGGGAAGCTATTGTGGAAGCTGGCGGAGGACCCCCCCAAGTCTATGGCAGAGATGTTGTCCACCGCAGGGAAAGTGATGAATGCGGAAGAGGTAATGGCCGCCAAATATAAGGAGGAGAACCGTGGTAGCACTGGGAGGTCCCAGGGTAAGAAAGAGGGGAAGAAGATGTCAGCAGACGACAAGTTCGCTCATTACACTCCTCTGACTGTGAGCTGTGAGCACATCCTTAATGAAATCAAGAATGACCGGGCTCTGAGGTGGCCAGAAAAACTGAAGGCCCCGCCACATAAGAGGAATAAAAACCTCTGGTGTGAGTTCCATCAGGATCACGGACATGTCACAGAAAAATGCTTCGCTCTGAAGGACGATATCGAGAAGATGCTGGAATCCGGGAAGCTGAGAAAGTATGTGGATGGTAAGGCCCCGAAGGGTGGAAGAGAAGACCCTAGAAAGAGAAGAGATGACAGATGCCGTGGCGATGTCCCGACTAGAAGGCATGATGATTCAGAGGGTGACGATGGCGATGTCCCGGATCTCCCACCTAAGGATGACAACACCCCAGTGAAGAGGGTAGGAATGATCTCCTTTGGTGTTAGCACCATATATGGGGGATTCGCGGGAGGTGGCTCTGAGGTAGCCGATAGGAAGGGTCATGTAGCGGATGCGAAGTCAGTGGTCAAGACTGAGGTTATGAATCTGACCTCTTCTGATGCAGTACAGAAGAGAAAGAAGGTAGACATGGACACCCTGATGGTGGGATTCTCCAGACTGGACTTCAAGGGCATCTTAGCCCCCCATGATGACCCTCTAGTCATAACCACAAGGGTACATGGGTGCGATGTTGGGAGAATCCTCATAGATGGGGGAAGCTCAGCAGATGTGATGTTCTGGCCTTGTTTCAAAAGCTTGGGTCTTAGCAGATCAAGGCTAGTGCCCTACCACCACCCCTTGATAGGCTTCAGTGGTGAGAAGGTGCACCCATTGGGCATGTATGAAATGGATGTACGCATGGGGGATGAGTGGCCTAAGAGGCTGACTAAGAAGATAAACTTTTTTGTTATGGACGAGAACTCGGCCTGCAACCTCATCATCGGAAGAGTAGCCCTCAAGGAGTTTGAAGCCGTGCCGTCAATGGTCCATCAAATGCTAAAATTCTCGACTCCTTATGGGGTAGGGGAAGTGCAGGGGGATCAGACCACGGCACGGGAGTGTTACTTCAACTCAGCTGAAGAGAGGGAGGCCCATAAGAGAGCAACCGCCACCTACAGCATAGACACTCTTGACCCGAGAGATAAAACAAAACTAAAGAAGGGCGAGGCCGCGGAAGAGGTAGAATCCATCGTCCTCAATGAGGACGAGCCGGAAAAAACCGTCTAGGTCGGCAAGGACCTAGAACCAAAGATCAAGGAAGAGCTGGTAAGCCTTCTCAGGAAGAGGCAGAGTGTCTTCGCCTGGAGCCACACCGACATGCCTGGTATAGACCCTGAGGTCATGACCCACAAGCTCAACGTGGACAGGGATGCCAGGCCAATCAAGCAGAGGAGAAGAATTTACTCCAGAGAGAAGTATGAGGTCATTACCTGGACGATATGCTAACGAAGAGCCTGAAAGCATGTACTCACATAGCGGACCTTGAGAAGACCTTTGATGTCATGGACTCCTACAGGATGAAGCTCAACCCAGCGAAATGTGTCTTCGGGGTAGGAGCCGGGAAGTTCCTTGGGTTCATCGTTAATCAGAGGGGGATTGAAGCAAACCCCGAAAAAATCAAGGCATTGCTCGATATGAAGACTCCTAGGAGTATCAAGGATGTTCAGAGACTCACTGGAAGGGTGGCGGCCCTTAACAGGTTTGTTTCCAGAGCCACGGACAAGTGTCTTCCGTTCTTTAAAGTTCCGAGAAAGGCCTTCCAGTGGGATGAAGAGTGTGAAAAAGACTTTGATCAATTGAAGTTCTACTAGGGGTCTCCCTTACTTCTGTCCCGGCCTATCGCGGGGGAAAGGTTGTTTATGTACCTGGCAGTCTCTGAGTCAGTCATTAGCGCGGCCATCATACGGGAAGAGGATGGGGTTCAGAGACCTGTGTATTTCAATAGTAAGGCCCTTCAAGGGTCTGAACAAAACTATCCCCGCATGGAGAAATTGGCTTATGCCCTGATACACGCCTCTAGGAGGATAAAGCCTTACTTTCAAGCTCACTCCATGACAGTCCTCACCGACTCACCACTGCGGCAGGGCTTGCACAAGCCTGAGAAGTCCGAAAGACTGATGACCTGGGCCATCGAGCTAGGAGAGTATGATCTCACCTACCAGCCCAGGATAGCCATCAAGGGGCAGGCCCTCGCAGACTTTGTCGCAGAGTTCACCTGGGAAGAGGCAGATAGAGGTTCGGAGGAGGTCGAGACAGAGAAAGGCCTGGATGATAGCGAAGAGACAAACTGTAGTGTCTTCCGAAATTTGGAAGAGGCAAAACCAAACGTCTCCCAGGGCCGAGAAGAGGTTGTACCAGGAAAAACCCGGGGCAGAGTGGAAGAGAAAGAAGAGGATCGGTACCTCTTCAAGAAGGGAGTTATGAGTGAAGGGGTCTTCTCATCCGATGCGGACGTGTGGAGCCTCTTCGTTGATGGCTCTTCTTGTGACCATGGAAGCGGCGCGGGGCTAGTACTCTCGGCTCCAGATGGCGCCAACATTGAGTACGCCTTGAGATTCAACTTTAAGGCCTCCAACAACGAGTCTGAGTATGAGGCCATGATATCAGGTCTCTTGTTGGCAACAGCTCTTCAAGTAAAGCGGCTCCTACTCCATAGCGACTCAAGGTTGGTTGTCAATCAAGTGCTGGGGGCGTACAAGGCCAAGGATGAAAGGATGGCCAAATACCTAAAGAAAGTAAGAGGGTTGCTAGAGTACTTTGAAGAAGCCAAACTGAAGAGAGTACCTAGACTGAGCAATAATCACGCTGATGCATTGGCAAGGCTGGCCTCAGCAATGAAGACAGACTTGGGAAGAACCATCCCAATTGAAATCTTAGGAAAGGCAAGTATCGAGGAGGACGAGGTATGTAACCCTTGTCACAGTGTAAACCTGGGAGACTCATGGATTGACCCGATTGTCAGATACCTAAGAGAGGGGGAGCTACCTGAGTCTAAGATGGAAAGAAAAAAGTTGAGATACAGAGCTGCAAAGTTCTCATTGATAGGAGACATCTTGTATAAAAAGGAGTTTCTCTTACCCCTCCTCAGATGTGTGCATCCTGTGGAGGTACCTCGAATCTTACAAGAGGTTCATGAAGGCTCCTACTCCAGCCAGATAGGAGGAAGACCCTTAGCTAAGAGGATCATCACTCAGGGATATTGGTGGCCCACCTTGTCTAGGGATGCTGCCGACCATGTGAAGAGGTGTGACAAATGTCAAAGGTTCGCCACTATCCCCCACCAACCCCATCAACCTATGACATCAATATCTTCTCCTTGGCCATTTGCGGTATGGGGAATCGACTTGGTAGGACCTTTGACAAGAGCTGTTAACAACTATAGATTCTTGATAGTTGCCATTGACTACTTTTCAAAATGGGTAGAGGCAGAGCCAATGATAACAATTACGAAGCAGAAGACCTTTCAGTTCATCTGGAAGAACATCATATGTTGGTATGGCCTCCCGAACACGCTCATCTCAGACAACGGGACCCAGTTCAAGAATGCTTCCTTGGAGAAGTATTGCCAAAGTGTGGGGATCAGACAGTTCTTCTCATCTCCTGGTCGACCTCAAGCAAATGGCCAGACCGAGGTCACGAACAGAACCATTTTGGATGGAATCAAGAAGAGGTTAGAAGACGCGAAGGGGAGATGGATAGAAGAGGTCTACGTCGTGCTGTGGGATTACAGAACTACGACAAGGACACCCACAGGAGAAACCCCATTCATGCTGGCACATGGCTCAGAGGCAGTCATACCAACGGAGGTAGGGTTGCCAACTCATCGGATTCAGACCTACGACCCTGACAGTAATGGGGAGAAGAGAAGGCTAGACCTGGATCTCATTGAAGAGAGAAGAGAAGACGCAGAAGTCAGGAAAGCAGCCTATCAGCAGAGGGCAGCAAGATTCTACAATCAAAGGGTGAAGTCAAGGCCCATTGCGGTGGGAGACCTAGTGCTTAAGAAGACCCTACAGAAGGCAAACAAGCTACACCCGAACTGGCATGACCCCTACAAAGTAACGGAAGAGGTTGTGCCTGGCACATATAGGCTAGAGAACTTAGAGGGAGAACCTTTCACCAACCCGTGGAATGCTGACCACCTGAAGAGATATTTTATATAATGTTGCATAGGATTTGTAATTTGTAAATGTATCGTCTTATCGAGAAGAGGTTGTTAATAAAGATCAGTTTCCATGGCAAATTCTTGTTCCATTCTTAGAGAAAAGATATTATAGGGAAATAACATCATTAAGTTGGTGACACTTATTATGAGGCTAACCTCTTAGGTAATGACCTCAGACCCTCATAACATCACTCGGTGGTGACGAGGTCTGAGCTCAAACACCTAGGTTAGAGGACCTCAGACCCTTAACATCATTAAATTGGTGATTTATTATGAGGCTAACCTCGGCCCAGGTGGTGACCTCAGACCCTCATAACATCACTCGGTGGTGACGAGGTCTGAGCTCAGACACCTAGGTTAGAGGACCTCAGACCCTTAACATCATTAATTTGGTGATTTATTATGAGGCTAACCTTGGCCCAGGTGGTGACCTCAGACCCTCATAACATCACTCGGTGGTGACGAGGTCTGAGCTCAGACACCTAGGTTAGAGGACCTCAGACCCTTAACATCATTAAATTGGTGATTTATTATGAGGCTAACCTCGGCCCAGGTGGTGACCTCAGACCCTCATAACATCACTCGGTGGTGACGAGGTCTGAGCTCAGACACCTAGGTTAGAGAACCTCAGACCCTTAACATCATTAAATTGGTGATTTATTATGAGGCTAACCTCGGCCCAGGTGGTGACCTCAGACCCTCATAACATCACTCGGTGGTGACGAGATCTGAGCTCAGACACCTAGGTTAGAGGACCTCAGACCCTTAACATCATTAAATTGGTGATTTATTATGAGGCTAACCTCGGCCCAGGTGGTGACCTCAGACCCTCATAACATCACTCGGTGGTGACGAGGTCTGAGCTCAGACACCTAGGTTAGAGGACCTCAGACCCTTAACATCATTAAATTGGTGATTTATTATGAGGCTAACCTCGGCCCAGGTGGTGACCTCAGACCCTCATAACATCACTCGGTGGTGACGAGGTCTGAGATCAGACACCTAGGTTAGAGGACCTCAGACCCTTAACATCATTAATTTGGTGATTTATTATGAGGCTAACTTCGGCCCAGGTGGTGACCTCAGACCCTCATAACATCACTCGGTGGTGATGAGGTCTGAGCTCAGACACCTAGGTTAGAGGACCTCAGACCCTTAACATCATTAATTTGGTGATTTATTATGAGGCTAACCTCGGCCCAGGTGGTGACCTCAGACCCTCATAACATCACTCGGTGGTGATGAGGTCTGAGCTCAGACACCTAGGTTAGAGGACCTCAGACCCTTAACATCATTAATTTGGTGATTTATTATTAGGCTAACCTCGGACACCTTGATTAGAGGACCTCAAACTCTTAAGTAATGGTTATGGCATCATATTAAATAATGACTTCAGAGATTGCATGGCATTCAAATACATTCAGAGATCAAGATGAAGGAAGACATTGATATTCAATGAAAGAAATTGCATAATATTTACATGTCTGAGAAATTACAAATGCAAGATTACAAGTCAAAACAAAAAATTCAAAATACAAGTCCAAGTCAAACATCTGAGGGAGGAACATTCGATGTCTCGGCTGGATTGGCCTGCTCGGCATTGGTCACCTCGGCCACTTCATTTGCAGGGCCAGTCCCTTCCAGATTAACAGTCTGACCAGGGGCAGCAGCCTCGTCCTCTATCTCTTGCAAGGCCTGGGCAAACTGAGCGTCGGCAAGGCCGAGGCCCAGAAAGTCGGAGGCCTTTATGGTGCCAACCTAGGCCTCCCTGACCTCGACCCATTTGGTGGTGGCCTTGATACCCCTTTCAAGGTATTCAAGACCAAAACCTACAAACTCCGCGGAGACCTTGTAATCAACAATTATTTTCTCCGAGGCATCTGCAAGAGAGGCCTTCACAGCAGCATTAACCTTCCTCTGCAGGGCATCATCCTTGTCCTTCAAGGCCTTGGTGTGGCTCTGGATGAGTGCAGAGATGTCCTTTTCTAGGCCTTGGGCCTTGTTTTCAGAAGTTTGGGCCTTGGTCTCAGCATTTTGCAACTCCGTCCTCAGACGGTCGACCTCGGCCTTCAGGGTGCTCTCCACCTGCTCAGCCTCCTACCCCTTCTGGATCAGAGGCAATTTCCTCAAGGCCCAGTTAGATAACTGGTACATGGCAGTCACACTCTGCACAGATAATGAAGAGGTTAGATGGAAATAAATTCAGAGGTCGCACTTGGTAAAATGAACGAGCCATACCTGGACGGCTCTGTGGAGGCCGAACTCAACCAGCATATGAGTGTCCATGGCCCTGTAAAAGCGCTTGTCGGCATCAGTCATCACATTGGCAAGGGCGTCCATGGCCTGCCTGCTGTTGCCGACCACGCTCTCGGAAAGCTTCAGCTGGTCCAGACGAGCAGCTAAGGTATCGACTGTGATAGGAATTGCAGCGTCTGGAGTCCTCCTTTGCCTGGAGCTCGGCCTATGATCCTCAGGGGGATGGACCTCAGGGGCCCTCTTCTTGGACTTGGATGTTGAGGGAGCAGGTAGAGGAACATTCAAACCGGTCTTCTTGACAAGTCTAGCCAAGCTTGGAGCTGCCATCTCCCACAACTCGTCTGAAATGCCTGTTGGTCTCTCTGCAAAAATGAAAAGATAAGACTCAGAAATAAAGTAAGTATAATCAGAGGTTAGACTTGAAATAAAAATAAAAATCCTTACCAAAGTCAGCTAGGGGACTTCCACCTAAGATCATCCCCGAGAGGTACTGGGGGGTCAATAGATGCTCGAACTTGACAAACATCCCATGGGCCCCTTGGTCTTGCAGGGCCTTCACCTTTTTGCCATTTTGAACACTTAGTCCAGGGTCGACCCTAGCAGACATAGTGACTTTTCCCCATTTAAGGGGTATTCTCGGCTCATAAATGGAAGAGGGAATGGAAGGACCGAATTCCCATGGCCCTGAGGCAAAAAAATACCGAGGTTTCCAATTTTGGTTCGAGGTCTGAGTGACCAAGAGCATCTTTTTCTCAGGTCTCTGAGCCACGAAGTGATAGTAGCTCGGATGATTCTTGGCCGAGGTGGGAACGTAACACCCAGCAAAGACCTGAACTGGGAGGTCAGAGTGGTGGACTGTCCTCCACAAGATGATGGCCCCTATAATAACTCTCCAAGCATTGGGAGAGAGCTGCGAGGGGGACAAATTGATGAAGGAAAGAATGGACCTAATGACAGGGTGAAAGGGAAGACGAAAACCTAGTTTGAACATCTGTTCGTACAAGCAGACTTCTCCATCTTGACCATGGTAGGCCCTCTCTTCCCTCAGAGGTCTCCTTAATTGGATTGAGGGACTGATGGAGTATAGGTATCTGAAGTGCAATAGATCCACCTCAGTTACCGTGCTCTCGTACTCGTCCGCCTCAGAGGTATCAACTTCACTTTCGGCGTCCTCATCGTCGTCAGACTCAACGTCGGCTGGAGCAGACGTAGACGGGTGACCAGGGAACCTTTGAGCAAACTCGGCCCCAGTAACGGCCGACAGTGGGATGGCATTTAGAATGGGAGGCACAGCCACACTTGGCCCAACAAACTCAACCTCTAAAGAAGAACTTAAGGTACTTGTGCCATTTTGGGACGAGGCCCGGCTGGAAACCTCGGCCTGGTCAGGGTCCTGACCAGCCTGAGGAGTGAAGTCCATGGCCTCTTGGAAAGAGTCCACAGACATCGGGTCGGAGGTGGAAGACTCAGACTCAGACATCGGCAAGTTATTAGCAGAGGCGTCTGTCTGATAGAAATTCTTAGGTGGACGAGGGTATACCACCTTGAGAGGTGGAGGAAAGAGAGGTCTGACAGGGAACTCCTGTGACCTACGAGCTTCTTCCTGAGCTCTCTCTATTTGCCTAATTTTCTCTAAGGTCTTTTCTCTAAGAGATGGGAAGTCTTCAAGAAGTTGATACAGGGGTCTGAGCATCTGGGGACGACCCAAAACTTTGGCAGACCCGAAACTTGAGGAAAAATCCTAAAAACTACAAATGAGTTTGGCTTGAAATATTAAGGGGACCAAAGATCAAACCAAAGAACTTTTGCAGAAAACCTAGCTCACCGGAAAATTCAAACCCTAACTGGAAAATTCAAGTTAAAATGCCAAAATGAAGTAGATGGAGAGGGGGAGGTAACTGAGGGCGAGTTGATGAATGAAATAGAGGAAATCGCGCAAGAAACGAGGTATTCCCCTGCAGAACAAGCGCTGGAACGAGGGAGCTTCGGAGAGAGAGAGTTGCAGAAAACAGGGCGCGAAGGAGAGAAATGAGGAAGAAGAAAGGTTTTTAACCTTTAAATACTTGAGCACGATTCCCAAGGCTCATCATTGCCTTGGGAATCCCAAAGGACAACTGACAGCACATGCCAACCAAGTGGGCACGCCCTGGCTTGGGACAGGTGTCACGCAGGTATTGGCCTTGGGGTGAACAGGCCTCGGAGGCAAGAATCCCCTAGCCACCTGCTCTAGCAAATGACTAAGGGCTGGGGGGTGATTGATATGCCCAAGTATAACCTCAGCCAGGGATACCTACCTCGGCTGAGATTGTGGCCGAGACATTGGTAGGCCCAATAAGGGGTAAGGACCACCGGTATCATCCCTCGGCCAAGACTACCTCGGCCCCGGCCGACATTACTACATGAACCTCCCCAAGGATACTACGCACGTCGCAGATATCAACAGCACCCTCAAGTGCCCAGGAATAGCAACCTCGGCCATCAGCAGGCTGAGATAACAAGGAGCCACCGATTCACCTTCATCATGGATCCTACCTCGGCTTAGGACGAGGTTACCAGAGGTATAAGTAAACATCAGCATGCCACATGCCTAACCTCGGCTCAGGACGACCCTAGCATATACCTCGGCTGACATCAGGCCGAGATTCCTCATGACAGCGCGGATTGAGCGGACATCCAACCTTTATAGCTCGACCTCTCCTAGGCCGAGGCCATTCACTAACATGACTGCCGAGCATCTGTTGACATTTGGATAAGGACACCTGGACACAAATCAGTTGTAATAATATTATTCTCCACATGGGGGAGAATATTTCATTATCATTGCTTACATGTGACTAGGACAGGTGGCATTCCCCCATTGGTGAGGATATCACACACATGCTCACTGCATGCATGGGGGTACATTACACCCCCTAGGCACTATATATAGGGGTCATCCCCTACCTTGCAAAAGGATCTCATTCATGCAACCCTAGTAGAAACCCTGTCAAAATATACAGTAGAGAGAGAGAGCTTGAGGGAATTGTATCCATGGTCATTAGTACCATCTGTCAGTGATATTACTCACACGCTCACTGTGGACGTAGGCCAGAACAGGCTGAACCACCCATATTTCGGTGTTAATCTCCTCATATCCTCACCTCCTTCTCTTCTCTTTTTATAGCTGTACTGCCATTGTTATATACATATAGAGCTTGGAAACACCTTACCTGGTGGTGCTGATTCCCAGCATCATCAATAGGTATTCACACAACCAAATTATTCATACTTGTACGTAATATATTTCTCTCTAATATTCACCGTACTTGTTTGCTTTACGAATTTATTTCACTTTCGTATTTATTCGAGTATTCTCTCTACTCTTTATTGGCTCGGACTCATACTTTGATCACCAAATTTTTATTTAGTATACTATAGGTATTCACATAACCTATATATTACTATGCATCAATAGGTGTTCACTCAGCTCGATAGTACGCATTAGTACGTAGTATATATCTCTCATATATTTGTCGTACTATTTACCTTACGATTTATTTCACTATTGTATATATAGGAGTGTTCACACAACTCTAAGGGTCCTAGTTACCCCTTGTTATATCGATTCAGTAGTTACCCTTGTTAACATACTGACCCAAAAAATTTAAGTTCATTCACACTTTTCCGTAATTATATTTTTATCATCTTGAATTAGAATACGTCGCAATCGAGCCTATGAATCTCCACTTTAATTCTCTCACAAAATTAAAGTCCAACACTCAATGATCGACCTAATGCCATATAATTATTCCATAAATATATTTCATCAAGGTCCCAAACACTTCCCCGATAAAATTTTAGGCATTTGAAGCTTAAAAAGAAAAATCTCACATTTTCTGGCAACCGAAACAAATCGTAAATTTTCTGGCAGATTAATTACCCTCTAGTAAAATTTCGATTTCTCCCTCAACGGAACTCCAATTGACCTGATTATAAGTTCATTGGAAATATAAGAGATATACCTTTACATTCATCTATTATTCACACTTTAATTCTAAGTATAATTCAAATCGTATACGTTTAAAGTCACGTCAAAATTCTGGGAGATTTCTATGCTGGCACATCAAACACCCTGTAGTAAAATGTCAATTACTCTCTCTACAGAACTCCAATTGACCTGATTCCAAGTTCATTGGATAGATAAGAGATATATATTTACATTAATCTATTATTCACACTCTAATTATAAGTAAAATTAAAATCTTACACATTTAAAGTCACGTTAAAATTCTGGGAGATTTTTATGCTGGCAGATCAAACACCCTGTAGTAAAATGTCAATTACTCCCTCTACATAACTCCAATTGACCTGATTCCAAGTTCATTTCTAGGAATGTATGGTTAACACTCTAATTCAGAGTACAATTCAAGTGGCACACATTTAAAATTATGTCAAAATTTTTAGCAGATTGACATCTTGTGTTCATCAATTAAATCCTAAGTCATTCAAGATTCATGTTCTTCAATCAAGAACTCATAAAGATTCTGTGTTAATCATAAAATACATTCAAATTTAATTTTATCTTTACTTAGGGATTCATTATACATGCAATCCTACCCAAACATGTGATCAATTCATACATTTAATTCAAAGTTTTTCAATAGAATCAACCAATTCTTAAAACTTCCTACACACGGGTATTATAACTTGAATTTGATTTGCAATAAACACTTGCCTCATAGTTTTTAGGGTCTGGTTTTATGTTGTTGATGGTGGATTGATGTTCTTCTCCCTCCATCCTTCTTCCTTGGATTATTTGTGTGCAAGATTCAAGTCCAAATCTTCAAGAATCCATTCTTAAGCTTTGGAATTGGTTTCCCCCTTCTCTGTAATGGCCTCTCTAAGTTTTGTGAGTTATTAATCCTAACCCTCAATTCTAATTACCAGATATAGGGTGCTAATTTTTGTAGGTCTTCTAACCCTTATTTTTAAAATGACCAAATTACCCTCAAAAGGTGCCGGTTTGGTCTAAAATTAACCCATGACCCAAACTATACCCCCGGGTACACTATTCCGACTATTTCGACCCATCCGAAATCATTTGTGACCTCTAAATTATATTTTGAGTAACTTTAAATATATTTCTCATTTCTCACCTCAAAATGGTCTACACGCGACTCCCGGTGAGATAAAATAAAATACACACATATCACTCGATATGTCGTATATAAAAATCCATCATTATTTACTATTCACGCAAATTGTAAATCTCATAACTAAATATTAATCAGTATCTATCGCTCGATTAATATATGATAATCACTTTTATTTTTTAATCACATTAAATTACGTCACACATGCAATTTAACTAAAACGTATTTATCCAATTAATTTTCAAATTAATTAAATCATAAATACGTAGAAATACGGGGTATTACACCATTATCCACCAGCACTCTTGAAATGATTATGTCCTTCATTCTCATTTTGATGACGAGAGGATCATCATGAGGATATAAGACCCCTTCCAAATTATTTTTAAAAAATCCAAGACCAGCTTATCTTTCTTAACGTTCCTTAGGCGATCTTATTTTGCCATGTTTATTCGCTGTATATAGGAATAAGATTGAGCCTCATTGAGGTAAGATTTCCTTTTAGCGGTATGATCACCTCCTACTGCGTCTCCACCTGTAATCATGTTATAATCAAATAAATCGAAACGAATCAAAAATAACTCACGGTCAGGTTATCTTGGCCTTTTTGGGAGATTGGGATCATCTTCATGGTCATCTTCATGTTCCCTTTTCTTATCTTCTCTTTGTCGGCAAGGAGATTTGTATCTATGTCGACCTCTGTTGTTGGTATTTCCACCATTCTGACGATCAACAAACTTATTCAACTTTCCTCATCTAATGAATGCCTCAATCTCATTTTGGAGAGCTATACCCTGCTTGGTTGTGTGACCATGATCTTTGTGAAACTCGTAATATTTGGATTTATCCCTCCTCTCAGGGGTTGTCTATAGTTTTTTTGGCCAATTCAATTCTCCGTTGTTCTTGATTTCCTCCAGAACATGATTTATGAGTATAGTTAGTATACTTCCTTTCCCTTTGACTGTTTGACTCCACTATTATTCTTGTTATCTTTCTTCTCCGATTTACCCTTATCTTTATTCTGCACTTTCGCCTCAGCATTTTTCATCATTAATTCTGCCATGGATTTTGGGGGATCCTTAGATAAGGTATAGTACAATATATCTGGCAAAAGGCCACTCATGAGAGTTGTGATGGTTGTGTTCTCCTCATAGTCTATAACCTCAAGTTTCTCGTTATTGAAACGAGTGATGTAGTCTCTAGTACTTTCACATGCTTTCTGCCTAATGCTTAATAGATAGGCTACCCTTTTAACTGGCTTTGCACTAAAATAGAAATTATCTATAAAGAGCTCTGCTAGTTGGTGGAAGGTTGCAATCTGTCCCTGAGGAAGGTTGTTGTACCGTATTTGAGTAGATTCAATAATGGTCCCTGAGAACGCCCTGCACCTCATTTCATATGGGACAACATAAATATCTGTCGCAACCTGGTACTGCTCTATGTGAAGTGCAAGATTTATTTTTTTATCGTACTTCGGTGTGACCACAGGAGCCTTGAACTTTGCTGGTGTGGGAAAATCCACAATCGCTTGTACAAATGGAGATCCTTTAATAAAGGTTCTTTAGAGAGGGTTCATGGCCTTAGCCATCTCTCTAAACCTATCTTCCAACCTTTAAATAGATCCTTTCCATGCATCATTTCTAGCCCCTGACTTATTAGTATTTTCCCGAGCAACAGATCGCGCATAATTTTCCTCTTGGGATATTTCTCTTCGAGCTGTAGGTCTCAGGTTTGGATGTGATGGGGCTAAGCCTTCCCTTAAATCATTTGGTCGTTGAGAATTTCTCGATGTAAATCGAGGAGGATTTATGTTCCCCCTAGGGCCCAAAGGGTCGAAGGGAGAGGCTCTTCTCAACCTTTCCAGAGCACTTGGTCTCTCTGGTATTAAAGTGGTGTCTTCCTGAGAATCCAAAATTCTTATAGGGGAAATTACACCGGGGTGATAGTATGGATCTCTTGAATTCTCGAAATAATTGAACTCAGTATGCCTGGATCGTGACACAAATCGTGGCTCAATGTGTCGCAAAGATGGAGGATGCATTCTTCTCTGGACGCTTCTTTGGCCTGTCTGGGTAGATACTCCATTTTGAAAGGTCTGATATAACTGTCGCATAGTTTCTTGCATAGCTTCTTACCCCTGGCTAGACTAGTTAAGATTCCTATCAAATCATTCGCATTTATAGGTGCATAAGGATTAGAAAGATTCCCTTAATTATTCCTATTGCTGGATTCTGGGATTTCAGCCATTGGTGATGAGTTTTTGGAGAAAAACGCTATATATAGTCGTTTTCCACAGACGATGCCAATCTGTTGTTGTAAAAAACTAGATTTGATCTAATTTATTAATCACAGATAAATATGAGTAAAGAAATAAGACAAGAGATTTTTAAAGTGGTTCAGCATTAAGGAAATGATCTACGTCCACTGGCACTACACTAAAAATAGGAATCTGGCACGGTTTAAAACTGTGCCAGATCAAATCTGGCACGGTTTTGAACTGTGCCAGAATCAGGTGTTCCAAAATGGCAATTTTTTTCTGGCACGTCTCAAAAGTGTGCCAGATTTGGCCAAACAGGAATACTTCTGGCACACTTTTAAACCATGCCAGAATCTGATATTTCTGGCACACTTTTGACACAGTTTTTAACTATGCCAGATTCAACACAGTTTAAAAAAATTTGGCACAGTTCAAAACCGTGCCAGAATATCATACACTTTTGCCACGATTTTGAGCTCTCCCAAATTTTTTTTAAAAAAAAATTTATTATTTGAAAACACAAAATTCATAAATTAATAATATTACGCGTTGTTAATAAACTAATGTACATACAAACTTCAAATTATTACAAGTCTTTAACAGCTCATACCCCCAAAAAAAATTGGGCAGAGTTTCCTCTATTTTCTGGACATTCCAAAACCTGTTAATACAAAACCTGCCCAACATAAATCCCGCACGGCCACAAAATATAACAATTAACATACAAAAGTCCGCATTGCCATAAAAAGTCAACAATAAAACAACAAAAGACCGTACGACCATGACACAAAAAAATTGAATCATGAATAAACCCCTTGTTGTAAACCATTGAGTTCTTTGTGTGTTCCACGTGAATAAAAGCCAACGATAAACTGTTATCCTGCAAAAAAAAAAGGATACAAAAAAAATACGATATTAGTAACCCAATAATTTACAAATTTTTTTTAATCAAACTACAAAATTACATATATGAGTGGAAATTATCATCATACTCTCAAACCGAGAGACCCGGGACTACGCGGTCAGTTCCTACAAGTTACATTGGTCCCGTGCGAGGTGTTCGTGCCTCCTACGGGGTCGTTTGTGGGTTGGTTTGGGTTTTCACCCTTTAACGGTATGTTTTCAAGTCTAAGTGTGATTTTTGCAACTTATCGTCATACTCTCAAATCGGGAGACCCGGGACTACGCGGTCAGTTCCTACAAGTTACATTGGTCTCGTGCAAGGTGTTCGTGCCTCCTACGAGGTCATTTAGGGGTTGGTTTGGGTTTTCACCCTTTAACGACATGTTTTTAAGACTAAGTGTGAGTTTTTTAAATTATCATCATACTCTCAAATCGGGAGACTCGGGACTACGCGGTCAGTTCCTATAAGTTACATTGGTCCCGTGCGAGGTGTTCGTACCTCCTACGAGGTCGTTTGGGGGCCGGTTTGGGTTTTCACCCTTTAACAGCATATTTTTAATGTGATTTTTTGCAAATTATCGTCATACTCTCAAACCGGGAGACCTGGGACTATCCGGTCAGTTCCTACAAGTTACATTGGTCCCGTGCGAGGTGTTCGTACCTCCTACGGGGTTGTTTGGTGGATGGTTTGGGTTTTCACCCTTGACGGCATGTTTTGAAGTATAAGTGTGATTTTTGTAAATTATCGTCATACTCTCAAACCGGGAGACCCGGGACTACGCGGTCAGTTCCTACAAGTTACATGGGTTCCGTGCGAGGTGTTCGTGCCTCCTATGGGGTCGTTTGGGGGCTAATTTGAGTTTTCACCCTTTGACGGCATTTTTTAAGTTTAAGTGTTGATTTTTCCAAATTATCATCATATTCACAAATCGGGAGACCCGGGACTACACGGTCAGTTCCTACAAGTTACATGGGTCCTGTGCGAGGTGTTTGTGCCTCCTACGAGGTCGTTTAGGGGCTGGTTTGGGTTTTCACCCTTTAACGGACTTAACGACATGTTTTTAAGTGTAAGTGTGATTTTTACAAATTATCGTCATACTCTCAAATCGGGAGACCCGAGACTACGCGGTCAGTTCCTACAAGATACATTGGTCCCGTAGGAGGTGTTCGTACCTCCTACGGGGTCGTTTGGGGGATGGTCTGGGTTTCACCCTTTGACGGCATGTTTTTAAGTATAAGTGTGATTTTTGTAAATTATCGTCATACTCTCAAACCGGAAGACCCGAGACGACGCAGTCAGTTCGTACAAGTTACATGGGTCCCGTGCGAGGTGTTCGTGCCTCCTACGGGGTCGTTTGGGGGTTAGTTTGGGTTTTCACCCTTTGACGGCATTTTTTAAGTTTAAGTGTTGATTTTACCAAATTATCGTCATATTCACAAATCGAAAGACTCGGGACTACGCGGTCAGTTCCTATAAGTTACATGGGTCCCGTGCGAGGTGTTTGTACCTCCTACGGGGTCGTTTGGGGGTCGGTTTGGGTTTTCACCCTTTAACAGCATATTTTTAACTCTAAGTGTGATTTTTGCAAATTATCGTCATACTCTCAAACCGGGAGACCCGAGACTACGCGATCAGTTCCTACAAGTTACATTGGTCCCGTGCGAGGTGTTCGTACCTCCTACAAGGTCGTTTGGGGGATGGTTTGGGTTTCACCCTTTGACGGTATGTTTTTAAGTATAAGTTGTAATACCCCGTACTTTTGGCTATATTTATTTTTGGGATTAATTAATTAAATGCGTATTAATTGGAAATTAATCCGGGTTATAAATACTAATGTGATGCGAATTGGTATTTGATTATGTGCATATATGATTATATATGAACTTGGTATTATAAAATTTGTCGTGAGATTTATATACGGCATTTTAGAAATTTTGTTGAGACGCGTGGGACCGCCGCGTCACGGTATATTATTTTGTTAATAAAAGTGAATTTAAAATTTATAATCCGTATGGTCGTTTTGAGTGCGCCAACGCATCCGGAAGGGTCGAGATAGTCAGAAAACACTAGCCGGGGGTATAGTTTGGGTCCCGGGGTATTTTTAGGCCATACCGGTAACTTAAAGGGTATTTCAGTAATTTGGTATTTTTGGGTAATTAAAAGTGACGAAAATTGAGAGTTGTAATCTGATAAGGAATTGACCCAACCAACCCTTTATTAACCCCATAAGCTACGTAGGTTATTATTTAGTCTTCCAACTCTCCCAAAGAAAACCCTAGCCACCATAGCCATCTTTGAAAGAAGAAAGCTTAGAGAGGAAGGGAAAGAGGAGGAATTCTGCAGAAAATCTGCAGAAAGAGATTACAAATCCAACACCAGATTCAGAAACAATCAAGGCAAGTGAATTATTCCATTTAAATTTCAGAGAATGCTTCTTCCATGTTAGATTATTCATAAATTTTGTATGTTCTTGGAAGATAATGAAAAACCCATAAGATTGGAGTTATTAGTTTAAATTTTGGGATATAGGTTGCATGTAGAATGTTACTGGAAGATTATATTAAGAGAATTATCGACTTTTGTTATACCAAAAACGGATTTAAGATGAAGTTTATGAATGTTCTTGAGATAAAATCTGGAAACTAGGTTTTTGATGAAGTTTGATCCATATGTAGCCTTTAGTTGTTGAAATATTGATTTGTGGACGTTAGTAATATTGTAGGATGGTTATATGACATTACTATAACGTTATATCTGAGAATCATACATTAGAAATTAGTTTTGGGACGTTTTCAAATCTGCAAAACGAAGCAGTCCGTAGCCATACCTGTTCGATCGATCGATCGACATTCATCAGTCGATCGATCGACTAGATCGATCGATCGATATTCATAGGTCGATCGATCGACCTTCCCAGAATGAGTAAAATCTTCCTTAATTTGATTTTAATGGTGGAAACCTTCGGAGAATATGTTTGGAGAACTTATGAATACCCTCACCTTTAAGGGAGACCAGTAGGCGTGATTATTATAGTGGACCTTAATTAGAATGAAATTCGAGGAATTATTCTAAATTGTTGAAATTCGTTAGTGAGGTAACGTTTGGGTTAATAGTGTAAAATTGTGTAATTTGATTTAATAAGGTTTAGAGCAGAAGTAAAGACCTTAGGAGTAAAGAGGTTATATTTGAGAATAATAGGAACCTAATAATCTATTATAGATAAGTTTTAAGGATAAGGGACTACGGCGTGAGATGTGTCGGCAATTTAACTTTATATTAATGGGAGACTTAAATATATAAGTTTGGAATAATGGTATTATAATGTAGGGTTTACCTGATTAAAATACGGTATTACTTTGATGTGTGTTTACTTAGTATTGGTATATGGATTATGTGTATGACATACCTACCATACTTCCTATCACGGGAGGTTGCGTTCTCTTAGGACCCTCTAATCCTTGTGTGCCTACGGGGGGGGGGGGGGGGGGGATATAGACTGGTACCTTGATGAACATAGGTCATAGAAAGACTTATTGTGATATTAATAAGTCCGCTGATCATGGGAGCGTAGGTATGTGCGTGACCCATGTGAGGGTGACTATGTTCGCCTCCATTATTTGTGATGTTGTTATCGGTAAACTATTCCTGAGAGATTCGGAATATGTAATCCTTATGTACGTGATGTACCGGGATGGATAGCAGAGTATGTGTGCACTACAGCTTAGAATTTCGGGGTGCTTGTATTGTATATTTATGAGATGAATAATATACATTATATAAATGGGAATTCTTATGTTAATATTATAAAAATATTACGGTATTGTTTCGCGTTATATAATGAGTTAACTGATAGTTATATCAATGGCATATTTAGTAACTGAGTTTACGTTAAACCTCTATTTAATTACGAGCGTTGTTATGTTAAATGGAACCGAGTAATATGGGTAGAACCTTTGGCAGTTCAGCTAGTTATGTTGTCAGTTAGCTAGTAGTATGGGTCGCTATAGATGGGTACTTACGTTAGGAGTGCACAGTTAGACGAGAGGTGAGGATATTATGTGAGTGTACGTCCTAACATGTACTTTGCATTTAATGTTTTAAATGTTTTTAAAGCACTTGCAGGTTTTTAAAATGATTTCCACTTTCGGGCTCTGACCCATTTGCTTTCAAATATATTTTCTTGTAAAACCATTTTAGGTGCCCAGCCACAAGGACACCAAGCATAGGATCCTCATTCAGGTGACGAGCTGTAGCTGTTTGTGGAAGCTACAGGGATTTGCATGTAGACGCTTCTATCTTTTGGATTCCAGAGTCACTATCTATCAGTTGTAGGGCATGTTGCCCAATTCTATTAGACATCTTTTATATTTCAGTTTTCAGACTCTAGCATGTATTGCTCAGTATTCAGTTTTAGTTATTTACTTCAGTTTACTTATCTGCTGTGGGATTTGTATTGAGGAGTTTTTCCTCCAGAGTTTATTTACATTTTGTGATGGTTATTCGTTTCATTTCATTATGGTGAATGGTGTTATTTAGTTATTCATTACTCTTGTTGCATGTTAATCAGATTTGATAAAATTTGGCACTTACTTTTTAAATACTAGGTGGTTAGTAATAATAAAATGTTTTCGACAGTGATGCTATTAACTGAGCCAACTTGGCATTTTGAATTAATTTTATAAAGGAGTAGCTACCCGGTATTTAATTAGTCGGGGTTTCACAGGTGGTATCAGAGCATCAGGTTCTAGTGTCCTTTAGGATCTGTACGACTATTATGTTTCCGCTACGTTTCTTTGGTATAGAGCCCTATATTTTAGGACTGTTGTACTCTTTTTGTGTGTACGCTTCGTTCTTCAGCTATTTTAAGTTTATAAACAGCGAACTTATAAACTTTGTTCTTATTTCAGATGCCTCCACGACGTGCACGACGAGTTCCCAGGGATGTAACGCCCGAACCCCAGCCCGCTCCAGTTCAGGGCATGATGAACGCCGCTGAGGTTGCTGCTATAGTAGCCCAAGCGGTAAATGCCGCGATTTCCATGATTCAGCAGGCACCACCTCAGGCGCCGGTTGCCGCGCCAGTTCAGGTTAATGCATTCCCGTCTGCTTGGGAACGTGTACGTGACGCTTTTCAGAAAGCGCATCCGCCAGAGTTTGCAGGAAGCTCAGATGTAGTAGTCTCGAGCCAATGGAGGAAGGATATGCAGAGGCACTTGAGGATGCATGAGTGCTCTGATGTTCAGAAGCAGGTGCTAGCTACTTTCAAGCTAGTTGGATCTGCGCTGCAGTGGTGGGAGTCCATTACCACCGTGGAGGAGAGGGATACCCTCACCATTCAGGAGTTATGGGTGCGGTTTGACCGCAAGTACTTTCCATCCGCAGTTCATACAGAGATGAGGAGGAAGCTTATGAGTCTGAGGCAGGAGAGCAAGACAGTGGCCGAGTATGAGGCCGAGTTTACTAATCTGTTGAATATCGTTCCAGACGAGATACCAACAGAGAAGAAGAAGATTGAAAAGTTCACCGATGGGTTGAATTGGAGGATCCGTCAGCATCTGCTAGGGAACCTATCGTTGGCCACGTATTCTGATGTGGTTAACGCTGCATTGTTGCACTGCCAGGACCACCGTTTTCATATGGCCGAGGGCAAAAGGTCGGGAGAGTCTAGCCATCAGGGCAGGACTGGAGGACATGGTGCCAGCGGGGCACAATCTGGTCAGGGGCAGAGACAGACTGAGCAGGGCTCCCAGCAGGGGGATAATAAGAGGTTCCGGTCAGGGAACTACAGGCAGGGACAGGGAGGTTTCCGTCAGGGCCATCAGGGTCCAAACGGCCAGCAGGGCCAACAGGGGCAGAATGGGCAGCAGTTTCACCAGGGCCAGCAGGGCCAAGGGAGGAACGGTAACGGCCATCAGGGCCGGGGTCAGCAAGGGCAGAGAGGAGGGAACTTCCCAGGGAAGTGCTTTACTTGTGGCAAGACTGGCCATAAGAAGCAGGATTGTCCTGATAGGGGCAGGGCCCCACAGCAGCAGCAGGGTGCTCGCCAGGAGCCACAGAGACCCATGTTTCCCGCCGCTCTTCTCGCACCGCCGCAGATGGCAGCATTGCCACCCATTCCAGCAGTCCCAGCTCAGCAGGGGCAGCTACAGTATGGACGTGTCTACAACGTTCACCAGGCTGCAGTTCCACAGGCACCGCCCGCGATCGAGGGTACGTTTCCTATCCATGGCACTATGGGTCGGGTATTATTTGATACGGGCGCTACACATTGTTTTATAGCTACACACTTCGCGAAAGCTTTAGGATTGTTAGCTACGGCAGAGAGCACAGTGACGTGTGTCGACTCACCATTGGGGAGTGGGTCACTTATATTCTTTATATGCCGGGGAGTGGGGGTAGAGGTTGGTGGTTTGGTATTACCTGCGGACATGTTAGTGTTAGACATGCATGTTCACGATGTGATCATCGGTATGGATTGGCTCGTAGCATATAGGGCCATGATAGATTGCTTCAGCGGGAGCATTGTTTTTGCCATTCCGGGGCAAGAGATGTTTGTAGTGGCGATGCCTCGCCCAGAGGGAGGATCGACCGCTCATCTGTATTACATTGAGGAGGATACCTCTAAGGAGGTTGTGATTCCTTTGGATTCGATCCCGGTTGTCAGGGAGTATTCAGATGTGTTTCAGGAGATACCAGGCTTACCACCCAGTCGAGAGATAGACTTCGTTATTGACTTGCTACCGGGTACGAGACCTATAGAACGTGCACCGTACCGTATGGCTCCAGCTGAGATGCGAGAGCTACGGGATCAGATAGAGCAGCTGTTAGGGCAGGGCTTTATTCGTAGGAGTACCTCACCTTGGGGCGCTCCAGTTTTGTTTGTTAAGAAGAGGGACGGTTCACTGAGATTGTGTGTGGACTACCGAGAGTTGAATAAGGTCACGATACGGAATAAGTATCCGTTGCCTCGAATCGATGACTTATTCGACCAGTTGAGAGGAGCATCTTTCTTCTCGAAGATTGATTTGAGATCGGGTTACCATCAGTTGCGTATCCGGGAGGAGGATGTCTCGAAGACTGCGTTCTTGTCGAGATATGGTTCTTACGAGTTTCGGGTTATGCCTTTCGGCTTGACCAACGCTCCAGCAGTGTTTATGGACTTGATGAACAGAGTGTTCAGGGATTTCCTAGATCAGTTTGTCATTGTCTTCATTGATGACATTCTGGTTTACTCTCAGACAGAGGAGGAGCACACCGAGCATTTGAGGCAGGTTTTGCAGACACTTCGTCAGAACGAGTTGTATGCAAAATATGAGAAGTGCGGGTTTTGGCTGAAGGAAGTCCAATTCTTGGGTCACATTATTTCCGACCAAGGAATATCTGTTGATCCGGGGAAGGTGTCAGCGGTGAGGGAGTGGGGACAGCCCACGACACCAACGGAGATTCGTAGTTTCTTGGGTCTAGCAGGATACTACAGAAGGTTTATTCGGGGTTTCTCGGAGATAGCAGGTCCTTTGACACATCTTACTCGTAAGGGTGTGCCATATATCTGGAGTGATGCCTGTCAATTGGCATTCGATGAGTTGAAGGACAAATTGACCTCAGCACCTGTGTTAGCATTGCCGAGACCGGGAGTTGAGTATTTGGTTTACACCGATGCGTCTTTGCAAGGACTGGGAGGTGTATTGCAGCAGGAGAGATAGGCCATAGCTTATGCTTCCCGTAAGCTTAAACCTCATGAGAAGAATTACCCCACGCATGATTTGGAGTTGGCAGCGGTAGTATTTGCCTTACGGATTTGGAGGCACTATCTTTTGGGGGAGAAGTTTCAACTGTTCACGGACCATAAGTCCCTACAGTACCTGTTCACGCAGAAAGAGTTGAATATGCGGCAGTGTAGGTGGTTTGAGTTTGTGAAAGACTACCAGTTCGACATCCAGTACCACCCGGGTAAGGTTAACGTGGTAGCAGACGCGTTGAGCCGTAGGCCAGCAGATGAGGTGGCAGAGGTGTGGAAGGCAAAGTGGAAGGAATTGGGACACCAGGATGCAGTGGTCCGATCTTTCATGTCTGTGATGACCGTTACGCCACAGATCGTCACGAAGGTTGTACGGGCACAGGCAGATGACTCGTTCTGTCAGGAGCAGATAGTTCGATTACTAGCAGAGGGAGCCGAGTCCTATACCGTCAGCTCAGACGGGGGATTACGCTTCAATGAGAGATTGGTAGTTCCGGAAGGAGAGGAATTGCGACACGAGGTAATGGCAGAGTCGCACGGCTCACGGTTCGCGGTACATCCCGGAGGGGACAAAATGTACCAGGACATGAGACGCCAGTATTGGTGGAGCGGTATGAAGAGGGATATCGCTGAGTTCGTTTCGAAATGCGCCACTTGTCAGCTTGTAAAAGTGGATCATCAGAAACCGGCAGGATTACTACAGCCGTTGGAGGTCCCGGTGTGGATGTGGGAGAGCATATCCATGGACTTTATCACGGGGTTGCCTACGTCGCAGAGGGGTCACGACTCCGTTTGGGTAATTGTGGACAGGTTGTCTAAGGTCGCTCACTTTTTACCCGTAAGAACAGACTACACTGCGGGACAGTATGCCCAGCTCTTCATTTCAGAGATTGTGAGACTTCACGGTGTGCCTCTGAATATCGTGTCTGACAGAGACAAGATATTTGTTTCGAGGTTTTGGGAGAGTTTCCAGGAGGCAATGGGCACGGAATTGCGGTTGAGTACGGCTTATCATCCGCAGACCGATGGGCAGACAGAGCGCACCAATCAGATGTTGGAGGACATGCTACGCATGTGCATTATTGACTTCGGGGGTGGATGGGAGCAGTACCTTCCACTGGTGGAGTTTGCTTACAATAACTCCTATCAGTTCACGATTGGCATGGCTCCGTTTGAGGCATTGTACGGTAGGCCTTGTCGTTCCCCAGCATGTTGGTTGGAGGTGGGGGACAACAAACTACTTGGGCCGGAAGTGATTCAGGATACTTCGGCAAGGATTGAGTTGATTCGGAGTCGCATTCGGGTAGCTCAAGACAGGCAGAAGAGTTATGCTGATGCGAAGAGATTTTTCAGGGAGTTCCAAGTGGGGGACCAGGTTTTGCTCAGGGTATCTCCGATGAAGGGGATTATGCAATTCGGGAAGAAGGGGAAGTTGGCACCGAGGTATGTGGGGCCGTTTCCTATTATTGAGCGGATAGGACCGGTTGCATATAGACTTGGACTACCGGGGCACTTGCATCGGATTCACGACGTGTTCCATATTTCCTCGCTGAGGAAATACCTTAGGGACAATTTGGCTCATTCTCACATTGCTGTGGAGGACATCGATCTCCAGCCGGATAGCTCTTACGAGGAGGGGCCAATTGCTATTTTGGACCGAAGCGAGAGGAAACTGCGGTCAAAGATAGTCCCGTTAGTGCGTGTTCAGTGGCGACATCACAATGTCGAGGAGTCCACATGGGAGCGCGAGGATGAGATGCGCGAACGTTATCCAGAGCTGTTTTTAGCAGGTACTTTCTAGTTTCGAATTTCGGGACGAAATTCAGTTATTAGGGGGGGAAGTATGTAATACCCCGTACTTTTGGCTATATTTATTTTTGGGATTAATTAATTAAATGCGTATTAATTGGAAATTAATCCGGGTTATAAATACTAATGTGATGCGAATTGGTATTTGATTATGTGCATATATGATTATATGTGAACTTGGTATTATAAAATTTGTCGTGAGATTTATATACGGCATTTTAGAAATTTTGTTGAGACGCGTGGGACCGCCGCGTCACGGTATATTATTTTGTTAATAAAAGTGAATTTAAAATTTATAATCCGTATGGTCGTTTTGAGTGCGCCAACGCGTCCGGAAGGGTCGAGATAGTCAGAAAACACTAGCCGGGGGTATAGTTTGGGTCCCGGGGTATTTTTAGGCCATACCGGTAACTTAAAGGGTATTTCAGTAATTTGGTATTTTTGGGTAATTAAAAGTGACGAAAATTGAGAGTTGTAATCTGATAAGGAATTGACCCAACCAACCCTTTATTAACCCCATAAGCTACGTAGGTTATTATTTAGTCTTCCAACTCTCCCAAAGAAAACCCTAGCCACCATAGCCATCTTTGAAAGAAGAAAGCTTAGAGAGGAAGGGAAAGAGGAGGAATTCTGCAGAAAATCTGCAGAAAGAGATTACAAATCCAACACCAGATTCAGAAACAATCAAGGCAAGTGAATTATTCCATTTAAATTTCAGAGAATGCTTCTTCCATGTTAGATTATTCATAAATTTTGTATGTTCTTGGAAGATAATGAAAAACCCATAAGATTGGAGTTATTAGTTTAAATTTTGGGATATAGGTTGCATGTAGAATGTTACTGGAAGATTATATTAAGAGAATTATCGACTTTTGTTATACCAAAAACGGATTTAAGATGAAGTTTATGAATGTTCTTGAGATAAAATCTGGAAACTAGGTTTTTGATGAAGTTTGATCCATATGTAGCCTTTAGTTGTTGAAATATTGATTTGTGGACATTAGTAATATTGTAGGATGGTTATATGACATTACTATAACGTTATATCTGAGAATCATACGTTAGAAATTAGTTTTGGGACGTTTTCAAATCTGCAAAACGAAGCAGTCCGTAGCCATACCTGTTCGATCGATCGATCGACATTCATCAGTCGATCGATCGACTAGATCGATCGATCGATATTCATAGGTCGATCGATCGACCTTCCCAGAATGAGTAAAATCTTCCTTAATTTGATTTTAATGGTGGAAACCTTCGGAGAATATGTTTGGAGAACTTATGAATACCCTCACCTTTAAGGGAGACCAGTAGGCGTGATTATTATAGTGGACCTTAATTAGAATGAAATTCGAGGAATTATTCTAAATTGTTGAAATTCGTTAGTGAGGTAACGTTTGGGTTAATAGTGTAAAATTGTGTAATTTGATTTAATAAGGTTTAGAGCAGAAGTAAAGACCTTAGGAGTAAAGAGGTTATATTTGAGAATAATAGGAACCTAATAATCTATTATAGATAAGTTTTAAGGATAAGGGACTACGGCGTGAGATGTGTCGGCAATTTAACTTTATATTAATGGGAGACTTAAATATATAAGTTTGGAATAATGGTATTATAATGTAGGGTTTACCTGATTAAAATACGGTATTACTTTGATGTGTGTTTACTTAGTATTGGTATATGGATTATGTGTATGACATACCTACCATACTTCCTATCACGGGAGGTTGCGTTCTCTTAGGACCCTCTAATCCTTGTGTGCCTACGGGGGGGGGGGGGGGGGGGGATATAGACTGGTACCTTGATGAACATAGGTCATAGAAAGACTTATTGTGATATTAATAAGTCCGCTGATCATGGGAGCGTAGGTATGTGCGTGACCCATGTGAGGGTGACTATGTTCGCCTCCATTATTTGTGATGTTGTTATCGGTAAACTATTCCTGAGAGATTCGGAATATGTAATCCTTATGTACGTGATGTACCGGGATGGATAGCAGAGTATGTGTGCACTACAGCTTAGAATTGCGGGGTGCTTGTATTGTATATTTATGAGATGAATAATATACATTATATAAATGGGAATTCTTATGTTAATATTATAAAAATATTACGGTATTGTTTCGCGTTATATAATGAGTTAACTGATAGTTATATCAATGGCATATTTAGTAACTGAGTTTACGTTAAACCTCTATTTAATTACGAGCGTTGTTATGTTAAATGGAACCGAGTAATATGGGTAGAACCTTTGGCAGTTCAGCTAGTTATGTTGTCAGTTAGCTAGTAGTATGGGTCGCTATAGATGGGTACTTACGTTAGGAGTGCACAGTTAGACGAGAGGTGAGGATATTATGTGAGTGTACGTCCTAACATGTACTTTGCATTTAATGTTTTAAATGTTTTTAAAGCACTTGCAGGTTTTTAAAATGATTTCCACTTTCGGGCTCTGACCCATTTGCTTTCAAATATATTTTCTTGTAAAACCATTTTAGGTGCCCAGCCACAAGGACACCAAGCATAGGATCCTCATTCAGGTGACGAGCTGTAGCTGTTTGTGGAAGCTACAGGGATTTGCATGTAGACGCTTCTATCTTTTGGATTCCAGAGTCACTATCTATCAGTTGTAGGGCATGTTGCCCAATTCTATTAGACATCTTTTATATTTCAGTTTTCAGACTCTAGCATGTATTGCTCAGTATTCAGTTTTAGTTATTTAATTCAGTTTACTTATCTGCTGTGGGATTTGTATTGAGGAGTTTTTCCTCCAGAGTTTATTTACATTTTGTGATGGTTATTCGTTTCATTTCATTATGGTGAATGGTGTTATTTAGTTATTCATTACTCTTGTTGCATGTTAATCAGATTTAATAAAATTTGGCACTTACTTTTTAAATACTAGGTGGTTAGTAATAATAAAATGTTTTCGACAGTGATGCTATTAACTGAGCCAACTTGGCATTTTGAATTAATTTTATAAAGGAGTAGCTACCCGGTATTTAATTAGTCGGGGTGTCACATAAGTGTGATTTTTGTAAATTATCGTCATACTCTCAAACCGTGAGACCCGAGACGACGCAGTCAGTTCGTACAAGTTACATGGGTCCCGTGCGAGGTGTTCGTGCCTCCTACGGGATCGTTTGGGGGTTAGTTTGGGTTTTCACCCTTTGACGGCATTTTTTAAGTTTAAGTGTTGATTTTACCAAATTATCGTCATATTCACAAATCAGAAGACTCGGGACTACGCGGTCAGTTCCTACAAGTTACATGGGTCCCGTTCGAGGTGTTCGTACCTCCTACGGGGTCGTTTGGGGGCCGGTTTGGGTTTTCACCCTTTAACAGCATATTTTTAACTCTAAGTGTGATTTTTGCAAATTATCATCATACTCTCAAACCGGGAGCCCCGAGACTACGCGATCAGTTCCTACAAGTTACATTGGTCCCGTGCGAGGTGTTCGTACCTCATACGGGGTCGTTTGGGGGATGGTTTGGGCTTTCACCCTTTGACGACATGTTTTTAAGTATAAGTGTGATTTTTGCAAATTATCATCATACTCTCAAATCGGGAGACCAGGGACTACGCGGTCAGTTCCTACAAGTTACATGGGTCCCGTGCGAGGTGTTCGTGCCTCCTACAGGGTCGTTTGGTGGCTGGTTTGGGTTTTCACCCTTTAACGGCTTATTTTTAAGTTTAAGTATTGATTTTTCCAAATTATCATCATATTCACAAACTGGGAGACCCGGGACTACGCGATCAGTTCCTACAAGTTATATTGGTCCCGTGCGAGGTGTTCGTACCTCCTACGGGGTCGTTTGGGGGCTGGTTTGGGTTTTCACCCTTTAACGGCTTGTTTTTAAGTCTAAGTGTGATTTTTGTAAATTATCGTCATACTCTCAAACGGGGAGACCCAGGACTACACGGTCAGTTCCTACAAGTTACATTGGTCCCATGCGAGGTGTTCGTGCCTCCTACGGGGTTGGGGGTTGGTTTGGATTTTCACCTGTTAACGGCTTGTTTTTAAGTCTAAGTGTGATTTTTGCGAATTATCGTCATACTCTCAAATCGGGAGACCTTGGACTACGCGGTCAGTTCCTACAAATTACATTGGTCCCGTGCGAAGTGTTCGTGCCCCCTACGGGGTCGTTTGGGTTTTTACCCTTTAACGGCTTGTTTTTAAGTCTAAGTGTGATTTTTACAAATTATCATCATACACTCAAATCGGGAGACTCGAGACTACGCGATCAGTTTCTACAAGTTACATTGGTCCCGTGCGAGGTGTTCGTGCCCCCTACGGGGTCGTTTGGGGGATGGTTTGAGTTTTCACCCGTTAACGGCTTGTTTTTAAGTCTAAGTATTGATTTTTGTAAATTATCATCATACTCTCAAACCAGGAGACTCGGGACTACGCGGTCAGTTCCTACGAGTTACATTGGTCCTGTGCGAGGTGTTGGTGCCTTCTACGGGGTCGTTTGGTGGCTGGTTTGGGTTTTCACCCTTTAACGGTTTGTTTTTAAGTTTAAGTGTTGATTTTTTCAAATTATCGTTATATTCTCAAACCGGAAGACCCAGGACTACGTGGTTAGTTCCTACCAGTTACATTGGTCCCGTGCGAGGTGTTCGTGCCTCTTACGGGGTTGTTTGGGGGTTGGTTTGAGTTTTCACCCTTTAAGGGCTTATTTTTAAGCTTAATCGATAGATTTTGAAATTATCGTCATATTCTCAAACCGAGAGGCTCGCGACTACGCGGGCAGTTTGAACAAGTTATATTGGTCCCGTGCGAGGTGTTGGTGCCTCTTACTGGACCGTTTAGGGGCTGGTTTGAGTTTTCACCCTTTAAGGGCTAGTTTTTAAGCTTAATCGATATATTTTGAAATTATCGTCATATTCTCAAACCAGGAGACCTGCGATTACGCTGTCAGTTCGTACAAGTTACATTGGTCCCGTGCGAGGTGTTGGTGCCTCTTACGGGACCGTTTGGGGGCTGATTTGGGTTTTCACCCTTTAAGGGCTTGTTTTTAAGCTTAATCGATATATTTTGGAATTATCGTCATATTCTCGAACCGAGAGGTCCATGACTACGCTGTCAGTTCGTACAAGTTACATTAGTATCGTGCGAGGTGTTCGTGCCCCTTACGGGACCGTTGGGGGGTTGATTCGAGTTTTCACCCTTTAAGGGCTTATTTTTAAGCTTAATCGATATATTTTGAAATTATCGTCATATTCTCAAACCGGGAGGCCCGCGACTACGCGGTCAGTTCTTACAAGTTACATTGGTCCCGTGCGAGGTGTTGGTGCCTCTTACGGGACCGTTTGGGGGCTGATTTGGGTTTTCACCCTTTAAGGGCTTGTTTTTAAGCTTAATCCATATATTTTGAAATTATCGTCATATTCTCGATATATTTTCACCCTTAATCACCCTTTAAGGGCTGGTTTGGGTGCCTCTTACACACACACACACACACACACACACACACACACACACACACACACACACACATATATATATATATATATATATAACATTCAAATATATTCAAAATGGACACATTCAAAATCTCAAAGAACAGTAGCCAAAAACCTTAACCTTACCTTTAGTTTGGAGCAGGGGCATTGGCAGTAGCAGCAGGCGGCGTCGGAGGTAGCAGCAGGCAGTGCGGCGGCGGGAGGGAGAGAAGAAGGCAACTGCCTGCCAGGGGGAGGTCTCTAGAAGAGAATAAGTCACCCTTTTGTTGGTTAAAACCTACGAACAACGCACAATGCTAACAAATTTAGAACCTACGAACAACGCTAACAAATTTTCCACAAAATTTTCCTACAATTAAGCATCAAAAGCCAAGGAGAATTGCAAGTCAACATACATTTATTCAAACACATTCATAAACCTAAATAAGAATAACAACATCCCATGCCATGAGTATATCAAGTATAACTATGGCATATCAGTGTATCAAGATTATATCAAGTATCAAGGATATCAAGATTTTATCTAGTATCAAGTATATCAATGGCTGTTATCAATGAGTATAGTTGTTATATCAACGAGTATAGCTACTATATCAATGCATATAACGGCTATATCGATGAGTATAACTGTTATAGCTCCTATGGCAGCGCTATGGCTGCACTATGGCGGCTATAAATCACTGCATATCAGCTGTTATGGCTGCTATAAATCAGCGTGTATCTATGTATATCAGCTTCTATAGCTGCTATAAATCAGTGCAAACTGATATGATTCCATTGCGTTCTGATCTATCTAAGGTCATGGTTGAATTTTTAGGATGCACGTGCATAGGACCAATTATTAATATGCACATGCCTAAGGTCACACGTGAATTTTTTTCCAACATTCAACGCGTATCAAATGTGAGAACGTAAGGGCCATCAACGTACATCATGTTCTTAACAAGAAAAAAAATGCAAAATGATAGAAAAGCGCATACTAGACTAAAAAAATTCAATTTACAAGAATTAAACTCTGGAACTCCAGCTGTGGGGTTTTTATTCTAAAAAAAGCACAAACTTTAACTCCAGGGTTTTCATTCATACACTCTACAATGATATTACTCTAAAAAAGGACATGCATTCAAAAATGACAAACAAAAGAATATATTTATTAAAAGGTAAAATAATTAAATACCCCATTCTTGGCTTCTCGCTTATGGTCTTCATCCATATGACAACAAAGTCCAACCATATGTCCAACAAGGCAGGTAATTAGGGATGTCGATATTAGAGATGCCGATATTAATATCGCAATCTTTGTATATTGGAAATGATAATACTTTGTAATTTCATTCATCCTAAAAGCATTGTCGTAATTTATTTGACATAATCCACGACTTCCTTCTCGTATCTGAATTCATAACCAAGAACATTGCGGCAACATAAAAGACACACATATTACTTTATTGTCCATTGTAAAATTAAGCATCACGCGTAAATGAAATTATGTTGTTTCATCTCTAGTTTATATGGTTTCATAGGTATAGATTCAAAATTTTCCTTTTTTCTGCTTAACCAAATCTCCCACATTATATTAACTGGAATCACATTGTGAATCCATTTAGAGCCCTTGGATCTGCCTGACTAGAGCCACCATTGAATTATAGTCCCGTGGATTGTTTGAGGCATGTGATAGATTCCCATAATCTTGTTGAAAACATCCCACACTTTAGCAGCCACTGGACCTGATCTAAACAGCTGTTCTAGATTTTCAGAGGATTTGTAGCAGCAGAGACATCTGGAGGTTAGTCTGATACCCACCTTTTAAACTTGATCCTCTATAAGGACACATTTTGAAAGGACTTTCCATGGAAAAACAGAAATTTTTGGGGGAATTTTAGGATGCTAAATAAATTGATAAGCCAAGGAGGAAAGTTTGGAAGGTATTGATAATTCATATACAGATGAAAATGTGAATTTTCCACTGAGAGAAGGTTTCCAAATCAACTCATTTGAAATAGTTTCATAATTAGTTTCAACAATCTCCCAAGCTGATTTGATTATCTTAAAACACTGAGATCCATTAGTACTCATTCTATAAGTGTACTTAGCATTTATAAATCTATCCCATAAACTTCTTACTTATTTGAAATGCCAATCCAATTTTATATTTGAAGCTTCCACAATTAAGGATAAGTTCCTAAGACCCAGACCTCCTTATTAGGACAGTACAAAGAATCCCACAATTAAGGCTTCTATGTGATAATACCTAGTACTAACACCAATAGTTGTGTAGTCATATAAAGTTGTTATTTCTTGAAATTGAATACAATTAGTTATTTTAAGCTTTCATTTGAATTCATGTGAATGTTTGCTTCTTGATGATCCTTTGCGAGGGTAAGCTCTATGTACATACCCCTGTTTCTTGAGCTAATATCTCCCATTATGACCACCACCTGTAGTTTCACTTAGTTGAAAATGATCCTTAGGATTTTGTGTATTAAATTTATAATTTTGAACCGTTTGAATCCATGTGTTCTCTTTATTTTGAAAGAAGAAATAAATCTATTATACATGTATACTGAAATGGTAAGTGAAGAAACTGCATTGAGTTTTACTTTTATAGATTATAGAAGCCTGCGTAAATGGAGGAAAAATGCCAAAATTTTCCAATATCAATGAGTAATCTACACTATTATTGATACATATGCACAAACTTACTGTCAAGAAATATATAACTAATCCATATAATGATACAACATTTTCTGAATCATCCTAATAGTGATTAGTACATTAGGATACAATGTCTTGAAATAAAACATATTCATATTCTGAATAAAGATTTAATAATTTCTTCTTTAACTATAAATTTTAATCATATAGCTTGCTAAATATAATACATCTAAGTCTTAAGGTCATTTCTTGATAAAAAACCATTCATTCAGCTGGCTAGCTCATCATACAAAGAGGATGATATTTAGGGTCCACGTGACATGCAAAATGTGTTAGTTGTTCTTTCACTTTCTCCATCTTAAACTTCTTATACATAAACCATATAGTTATAATCTATATACTTACAATTGTTTTCAATGAAATAAGAAGCAACTTATACTTAAATCAAATTCTAAATTATATTTAATTTATTTTATATATCACAGAATTGTATTAATATAAAGAGGCAACAATTACAAGGTGGGGAGGGCCAGCAGTCCAGAAGATAATCCAAGTAAAAATAAGAAGAAAAATACCAAATAATAGGAAGGTGGCTTCTTTAAACTTCGAAGTAACATATCCCTTGGTGCTCGTTCGAGCAGGGTAAGTTGACTAGGTCACTCCTTGAACTGGTAGTGATCATCAGCTTCATAAAGTCAAGTGTCTTTCTCATCTTTCTCCAATAGTAGATGAATCCCACACTTCTTGATTTCACCTGGTAAGCCATTCTCTCCATCACTAAATGAGGCTTTAATGTCACACCAATCATAACGTATTGGTCAGGGACCGGGATTTTGTTCAATAGCGTATAAACATGAATGATTGTTTTGATTACTTAAATTCCCAAACTGTCAAAAGTTCATCAAAACCTAATCTAAGCTCAATTTTCAATTTAAAGAATACAACCATAGTGAAACAGGCTCAAGATAAATCAAAGCAATTGTTACTCAACATGAATAGAAGGAATTTTTATTGATCAAAGTAAAACAATGGTAAACATGTTTGTACCTGAACAACTCTTTTCCTTTTCTTCGAGCCTTGTCCATTCACAGAAGTTTCCATTAGTGATCGGTCGTCACTACCACTATCGCTACCGCTGAATTTGGCTTCAACAAACTCATTACTTTAAAAATAAAAATCTCAAATTAGGCATTGCAATGACACGTTAATTTTTTCTTAAATAGCTAAACTTATTCACATGGATAATCTAACCTAATTTACAGTGAAAGTAAATGGCACAACATTAGGTGCTCATTCTTTACGAGTTTTAGGATTTACTTCATATAACAAATCTCTTAATTTATATCACCAATTTTATTCCCAGGATTGCAAAGTACCGAAAAAATGTTAACATTGGACAAAAGTAAATGTAGATTAGAGTGAAAATACCAAATAGTGAGATTGAACAAAGAGCACCCAAATGAGTAATTCACTTATAGATATGCATAATATTCTAAATGGTACAAAACAAATTAATAGAAACAAAACAAAACTAAGCATTAAATTATTTCTAACAAAATAAAAATAAGCACACTATAAATGCCAACAAGCCCTAAAACCCAATACATAAAGAGGTTTTGAACCCAAAATCCATACCGAATAAAAATTAAACATAAAGAGAACTCAGAAATCCATATACCACTTGAACCCCTAAATGTCTAACCGGAAAAATAAATAGGTGAACAAACTTATCAAATTACAAAGTCGTTTTGAGGGATTGAAAGTCAAAAGTAAAGTAGTATGTTACCAAACCTTTGGATTGATAATTGATAATATATAATGAAGAAACTCAAGAATTTAATTCAATCTTCAAATCTAAAAAAATAAATTTCAACCCCCAAAGCCCTAATTTTAACAATAAATTAATTAAAGAACACAAACATAAGCCCTAATTTCATACTAAAATAAAGAACTGAAATCGAAGCTTAAATCGAAAGGAAGATTCTTGAATACCCCATACAGTTAAACCAAAGGTTAAATCCATTTAAAACTTAATGGGTAGCAAACAAAATTCGAATTTGTACAATAAACTAAATAAATAAAACAAACCTCCACGAATAAATCCCTAATTTATAGTAGATTTGTCGGCTGTTTATAAAGGGATATACCATTATCATCATTCTCAAAGAACAAAATATGAAATTTATAAGCTAAGGTATGTATTTTGTTTTATGTAAAGATCATGTTCATGTCTTCAAAAATTGTTTACCTTGCATCAGGTGGGACATGTCCGAACTTTTATATGAACCTCCACATAATCAATGACTCAATATGATAGGCTGACCTACAAAAGAGAGGGTGGCACTTACATATTTACTTAGATCTCTACACCCTAGAATCCATGTGAGTTTTGTACAAACATATTTTGGGGGAAATGGGCTAACAATTTCATAAATCAGGAACTAATCTGTACAAAAAAATAACAAATGAAAAGAGAGAAAGGATAAATACCATGTGGGTGGAGTGACTGAGTGGAGAGACGGAGAGAGCTCTCCACGCTGACCGGAGAGAGAGAGAGAGAGTTGGCCGAGAGAAATCGACGCAGAGAGAGCATGAGAGGGCGAGCGGGAATGAGAGTGTGGGATACCAAAAATTTAGTATAATGATTTTTTAGGCTATTTTATATTTTAGTCAAGTGTACTCAATTTTGGCACACTTTAAAACAGTGCAAAATTTTGGCACTGTTTTAAAGTGTGCCAAATTGCTATTAAACTGTGCCAAAATCTGGCACAGTTTTAAACTGTGCCAGATTTTTAATATCAGGGTGTGCCAAAATGCTGTTTTTAGTGTAGTGTGATTTGTATTACTGGGTGTCTTGCCTTGGTTTCGATTATTCTCACTTGCCCTGTCAAGAGGGTATTACAATGTTTTTATAGTCTTTGGGCTGTCAATGTGAATAGACAGTGTGCCTTTATCGAATAGGTGTTTACATCTGTACATGGTAAGGAATGACTGTAATACAAGAGCATTGAATCTGTCTGGTCGTTTGGCATTCCCAATAAGTTGCTCGGTACGCTGAGTGGCTCGACGTAATTTCTTGTGCCATGTTGGATGATGAGTGTCTTCATATAATTGGTCCACGTTAGTTGATTAATTTTTGTATCAAGACTAACATTAAAATCTTTCAGTCTGATGGTGGTGGTGATTTTTATAGTCATGCACTTAATAAATTCATCTCTTCTCAAGGTATTATTCATCAAGTTTCTTTTCCTCACAATACTCAACAAAATTGATTGGTTGAAATAAAGAATAAACATATAATTGAAACTAAAATATCTGTACCATTTGTTGCTCATCTTCCTTCTCAGTTTTGGTATCATGTTGTAGCTTATTCTGATTTCCTTATTAATAAAATGCCATGCCATGTCTTAAATATGAAATCTCCATACTTCTTATTATTTCATCTTCTTCGTGATATCAAATCTCTTAGCATCTTTATTACTTCTATTTACCCATACTTAAGACCAGGGGCGGACGCACGTGGAGACGAACTGGGGCGGTCGCCCCAGTTCAGATTTGAAGAAAAAAAATTAGGGGTGCTATAGGTAAAAATAGTGAGTTAAGTTTTGTTGGTTGTTTAGTTCTTGAGGTGTTGGTACATCTAAAGACTGCTTCGTGTGATTTGGCTTGAGGTTGAAGATGTAAGTGGGTTTGGTGTTTGATCTTCTAGCCTGGTTTTCTAAAAATGTTTGGTTTCTCTGTTTTGGGTTTAAAGATTATACAACTGTGTTGATGGTTTCGTTTGAGTGGTTTTGATTTTGGCTGATGTCCTTTCCTGATTGGCTGGTTTGTTGGTGCTTGACACATTGAGTTGGGAAGCTGCAGAAGACATCACGTGTCCTTATGGTTACGCTTTGTTTGTTTTTATTTTTGTGTTTTAGGATGGGCCTATTCTGAGAGTTTTTTTTTGTCGTGAGGTTTGTCTTCTGGGTTGGGCCAGTTTGATCTTCTTTGTAGTTTGTTTTGTTTGTTTTTAGGGTTGTTTTGTGGGTTGATTCGGTGATAGTCTGTGTTGGGTCTGTTGTGCCTTGTTGAAGGCTGGTTGTATTATGGGCTTTTGCTCTTCTAATTAAATTCACATGTTATACTTTTTAACATTCATATTTTATTGTTAATTTAGGTTAGAATAAATGTTAAATATATTTTTAGATTAGAATAAATGTTAAATGTGTTTTTAGGCATAATATTAAAAATCAATTTATTTTTATTAACTTATTGTTATTAATATTAAAAATTAACTTATTGTTAATTTTGGTATATATTTATTGGGGGTAAAAAATTGTTGGAAAAAAAATAACTCTAAAAATTTGTATAAAATTCAAATTAAACTTGAATTAGTCCTAAAAAATTTGCCTCGGGGGCTCCCGCCCCCGAACCCCCAGCAATACTTAAAATGTCCACCCCACTTGGACAAAAATCTTGGATTCGATGTTGCTTAAGACCCTATAATAAAAATAAACTAGAACTAAAAACCACATAATGTAACTTCTCTTAGATATTCTTTCGGTTATAAGGGAGCTATTTTTTTATCATAACGAGAGAAATAGATTATACTTATGCAGACATGTTGTTCATAATGAGTCTATTTTTCATTTTCACATAATCGATTCTTTGTTATATAGTCCTTCTATTAGTATTACTACCTTTGAGTTTACTCATGCACAAGCTGTTATCCCCTCTACATCTTCATTTCCACCAGCAGCCTCTACTACTACTACTACTTCTCCATCAACACAACTTCCTATAACTTTGTTACTTGTCCTATCGGAAAGCCAATTAGAAGTTGAATTGCTTTTATCTCCTATGGCAAACTCTACCAATGAACCTCCTACTATACCCTCAGATATTCAACAACTAATAAATTATGAAATTGTGGAGAATGTAACTAATAATGGTGATAATATGATTGCTATAGAGAATAATGTTTAGTTTTCTCAAAATGCAACTGGTGATGATTTTACTGCCATAGAGGATTTTATTTAGTCCTTTCATCCTATAATGACAAATTTAAAGATGGTCCTACAAAAAGAAAGTCATTTGAAGACTTGTGTTGCTATGATGCTACTGTAATATAAGAGTTTAAGGAGTTAGAAGAACCTTACACTTATAAGGCTTTTCTTATTATCTAGAATAAAGGGCTGCTACGAATAAAGAAATGAAGTCTTTATAACTTCAAGGAGCATGGAAATTGGTTCCTAAATCACTTAATAATAATTTAATGAGATGTAAGTGGATTTATAAAATCAAGAGACACTCTGATGGCACCATAGTTAGATATAAAGAAATACTTGTAGCCCAAGGTTTTAGTAAAAAACAAAGGCTTAATTATGATGAAACTTTTAGTACTATGGTAAGGCATACTACTATGAGACTTCTCCTAAGTGTGGATGCCTCATTCAAATGGGATCTAAGATAACTTGATATCAAGAATGCTTTCTTGCATGAAGTTTTAGAATAGTAAGTTTTTATGAAGAAACCTCTTGGATATAAAGATCTTGAACATCTCTTATTTATGCGTAGTCAATTAGAATCATTGTATGAATTAAAACAAACTCCTAGATCTTGTAATGCCAAATTCACCTCCTATCTACCAGCTATTGGTTTTAAAGTCTCTCCATTAGATCCAAGTCTCTTTATTAAAACTGTTAATATTGATATTATTAACTTGTTCTTATATATTGATGATATCATATTAATAGGATCTAATAATGATTTGATGCAACAAGTTATTGATAATCTAAGTTCGTTATTTAAGATGAAAAATATGGGGAAACTAACTTACTTTCTATGCTTACAAATTACATACAATATTGATGGAAGTTTGTTTGTTAGTCACGAGAAGTATGCTAAGGATTTGATTACTAAGGAAGCTATGGAAACTTGCACCTCATGCGCTATTCCTTGTAGACCCAATCACTATATAGTGAAAATTGATGGTATTGCTCTAAGAGAGTCTTCCTGTTACAGAAGTTTTATGGGAGAATTATAACTTTTGACCTTTATTAGGCCAAACATTGCATATGTTGTGAACACACGTTGTCAATTTTGATTGAGTCTACATATCAACATTTCAATCTTATGAAGATAATATTAAGTTATGTGAAAGGGACTGTTAGGATATGGGTGCATTACACAACAAGTTCACATGATATTCAAGCCTATAGTGATGCTGATTGGGGAGCACATCCAAATGGAAGAAGATCAACTTCAGGCTATGTTGTATTTTTGGGGAATAATCTTATTTCTTGGTAGTTGAATAAGCAAAGTTCATTAGCTAGAAGTTCTTGCGAAGCTGAATATCAAGTTTTAGCTAATACTGCAGCATATGTAATTTGGATTAGAAATATCCTTACTAGAGCCTCTATTACTTCATTATGAAAATCTTGGAGCTTTAGCTCTTAGCTCTAATCTTGTGTTATATTTCAGAATAAATCATTTTCACATATACCTCCAGTTTGTCAGAGAAAGAGTTCAAAGAAATTTTTTTAATGTTCAGTATATTTCTCCAGAAAATCAAATTGTAGATGTTCTCACCAATGGATTATCTACTGTTTTGCTTCAAAAACATTGTACAGACCTTAGACCATGACTCCCTAGCTAGGTTTGATGGGGTGTATTAAATTAGGTTCATTAATAAAATTGTGAGCAGGGTCAATAATGTAATTGTTTATTAACCAGTTAGAATAGTTAAATTAGTTAAAACTATTTCTTTCCTATTTGTTAGTTAGTTAATAGCTAACCAAACAGATTAGTTAGACTAGTTTCTATAAATAGGAGTGGTGCTTGTAACCAAATTATCTCGATTGAAATGAAATTCTTTCTTTCTACTCTCCTTCTAAAGTTTGCTGTTAATTCTTGAGTTCTTGTACTAATTCTCTTCTTATTCTTCCATTCTACTTCAACACTTTATTAAAATCTTTCAATTGTTTGGGTTTTATTGAACAATTACTATATACACCTGTAGATCTACTGGATTAAAACCCAACCAAACCCTTTTGCCTCCCTATCGCACAAAACAAACGAAAGCCCATTCTACCTATCACCACGACGCACATAACAAAACATAGCCAACAAATGACCACCACCACAATTAACCAATTATCAGACTAGAAATCAATGTAAAGACATGAATAGTTGTGCATAAACGTAATTGTTCTTATCATGACAAACATCCCCTTTATTGAATGATAAAACATGTCCAATATTTTTTTTGTACAATGCATCTAGTCCGACCAATTACTACAACAAACTAAACATATCTAATCGAAATGTACATACTGCAGTATTCCAATATGTTGCGGTTCTAGAAAGGAAAATCAATATATAGTTTAAACATTTTACAAAATGAGAAATGAACTCGCACGTATAAATATTGAGTCGGTTGAGCAATTAAGCAATTGAATGTCCATATTTGTATGACCTAAATGTTAAATTTATATCCATGTAATTATAAATATAATAGTTGCGCTGTTTCTCCCAACTAAATCCTCTGTGTACGAAGTTTCTAGCCAAAAAAATATAGCTCAACCAAAAATAAAAATACAAATACTTGATCCAAAGTTGTATCATGACTACCCAATTACTAATAGTCAAAGAGCATGAATTTAACTCAGACAAATACAAACACTAAACTTATAAAAACATAGCCTTAAATACAAAAATTAAACCGTACCTCAACCCTGCTTCACCGCACAATTTTCTCTAAACAGTGTCGAGGATCATTATAAACCAGGGATTTTTTTTTCAAGATTTTTGATTGTGCAAAGCTCAATAGAACAAGAACTGCATACAAACTGAAGAGAATGCAGAAGAAATAATGGAAATAAAAAAATTATTTTTCCACCCACCACAAAATAAATTTCCCTAAATATTTTTACAATAGAAAATACATCCTAACTTGAAGAACAAGGGATATCAAACTTGCTTACTATATTGTTTACTCGAAAAACATCCTAACGTGTAGATTTAGATAAAATAAACTTCAAAGATACTTTTAAAACCTCAACTCAAGTTAATATCACCAAGAGCAAACAAATTTATCACCAACACCCTAGGCCCCACAGAACAAAAATATTCAGAGCCTTTATTGTAAAACAGCACACCATACTCTTAAAAAAAAAGTGAGCGTAACAAATAATTTCTATTTACATAAGACATTTCTTAATAAGTCCTATCATAATATTTTCTTCTCAATAGGTCATATTTATATATACAGTGAATTTTACAAATATGATTTATTGAACAAAAAAACCGATTGGAGTAAAATAAAATAATAGGACCTATTAAATTACATATTTAGCAAGCGAAATTAATTGATAAAAAGACCCTTAAAAAAGCTGACAAAATAAAAGTGATCAAAACAACAACAAAAACATATAAATGCAAAGCGATTTGCGTTATTTACAAAGCAACAAAGGTCGATTGTTAAGCTTGATCGATTATTAAGCTTATTGAGCACCCCTACTCTATAAGCAAAGGTGGAAACCCAGCAAACACCACCTGCTATGTTAATACCCCCGTGTCCATAATGTTCCTTGCTGTCAGTTTCCCATTGGCCCTGATAATGGATTAAGTTGATATGAAGAAAAAAAGAACATGGGTTGGGATAAAGAAAGTTTCATTTCTACTCCGTTAGTTGTTAAATGGATCCATGTCTATATAAGATAAGAACTAAGATAATATCTTATTGTAAAAATTTGATGATAAGACTTACGATTCATAATTGACCACGTAAGCATGATAAAGCTAGTTGATCGCGTAGCGAGTAATTGGAATTCTTATATAGGACACCGTGAATGAACACATATAAACACACTAAAATCCTGTATAATAATGAAGTGTGAGCAACGCAAACAATGAAATATTAACACTAACCAAACATCTGTAAAGGCACTGCATTAGTTCATTAGTGAAAATCATTTTCTTAAATTATTTTAAGGGGCGATCTGGTATAAACATTCCAAATCTTGTCAAATTAACTTCTTTAACTCCATCCTATCACCCCCTCCACTTTTCAACGAAAATAACTGTATAACCATTGTCAAGCAAATGTCCATTTCTTCTTCTGTGATTTACCACTATTTGTAGATTTTTAATTGTTGTCCTCAATTAATCCTTTTTTACACAAATATAATATTTAAAACACCACCATTATATGTCTCAACTCTAATACTCTAGACAATAGGTCAAGAGAGGACCATATCTTCAACATCGTCTATAATGTATATATAAATCACATGATCAACCTTCTCTTGAATATGAGAACCTATCCAGCTGTGCATACAGTGACAATTGAAAATGTTTGAAAATATAAATTTATGAGGGTACTTATATTCAATGTTTGGTGTGTCTCCTTATCCATTGCAATGAATCCACTATGCCATTCCTTTTAGTTCCACAGTCACACTAGCAACACTCTTGTTAAGTAGGTTTGGAAAATAAGAGCATATAAAATATAGTAATCGTCAAAGAGAAAGTTACAACCCATACGATGAACACGGCCAATTCAATTTGGTGTTGTGGACTTGATCGTTCACTAAAGCTTTTCCTCAAAACACTTGGAGTGCAAGTCAAACTTAACATTTTTCCTAAATTGCAAAAAAGTTCACATCAGCATATAATATAAAATAATCTATGGCGGGAATAGTGACAATGACAATATTTTAAATCCTAAGTTTAATTAAGAGAGAAAAGACAATAACAAATAATTAAGGGGGAACCCACCATAGACTGAGGTGGGGATTTCGTCCAAGTTCAATTTTTTTTAATAAAAGAAATAAAAAAATAGGAGTATTTTGGTAAAAATTCAAACTTAAAGGTTAACTCTATTATTTTCAAAGATGAGGGTGTAAGTGTGTAATTAATTAAAAAAAACTCAAACGTTTGTTGCCAACAACACGCACGGACGACCAAACCAAAAAAACACACCCAAAGTAACAAACCCTATTCTGTCCTAGCCGCTCTCTCTTCTCTCTTCTCTCACGGACCTTCACCTGTTGCTGCCCCAGAGTTCCAAATCCTGTTGCAGGTTGACCTTCACCTGTTGCCGCCCCTGCCTAGGCTGCCTTCACCCAGACCGCGTCGGACCGCCACTGCCTGCTGTCGCCCATGCCTTTAACAAATCAGGTATATTTTATATGTGTTTAAATTATTTGTGTTTAAATTATATATTATTTGTGTTTAAATTTAAATTGTGTTTAAAACAAGTATCTTATTTGTGTTTAAATTATTTGTGTACAAAATATGTATGTCATATGAAATTTGTTGTAAAGTTAGGAAGTCATAGAGAAATTTTTTAAACGAAAAAGAGGAGACAATACACAAACCATATCCGAAGCTAAGGTTGAAACGTAAAGGGATCAGTTATTTCCATTAGTGTACTTGCTTATAAAACTTGCCATGACATTGCTGGTTACAACTGCAAGCGTGGAAAGAGCATTCTCCACTATGAAAGTCGTTAAGAGTACATTACGTAACCGAATGGGAGATGATTTTACAAATGATTGCTTGGTGACGTACATCGAACAAGATATTTTCAAAAATATTGATACTGAAGATATCATTCAATATTTTCAGAACATGAAGCCACGTGGGTGAATATTGTAAACAATCTGTTTGTATTTGGAATTTCTGGTTATGTATGGATCAATTGATATGAAATTTTGTCATATTAAATATTTATGTTTTATCGGTTGTTGGTTTTTATGAGTTGATTATTTATTAGTGTCGTTATAAATAAATTTGAATAAATTTTGCCCCAGTTGGACTAAAATCCTGGATCCACCACTACATATAACAGTAAGAAAAATCCAACAAACTTATAAAGCCAATAGTATATATCAGTAGTCCCAAAAGCCAATGGCATATAAGAAAGTAATTCTAAATGCAAATAGCATATAAAAATGAGAAAAATCTACACTATAAATATAATATATAGACAAAAAAATATTATAGTCTTAGTTCCATTAGAAAACTCTCTATTTTGGCTCACTTCGTGTCATTTTATTTTTTGTTTCATTTGAAAATCTAAAATTTTAAGAATACGCACATTCAATAACTAAGATCGTTTAAAAAAAGGAAAGTGGACTATTGATTTTGGATGTTCCCAAAAGAAAAGCAGAACTATTAATTTGGGGAGGAGGGGGTATGGTTTAATTCTTGATACTATAATTCACTACAGAATGTGTGGCACCCCGCCTAATAAAATACTGGGTGATCAGTCCTACATCAAATTAAATAGGAATCTCATATGGTTTCATTCTCATCATCACTGTCGAAAATAATTTAATCACTAATAACCTATTAGGCCCGGTGTCAAATTTTAAACTTTCTAATCTTTTTAACTTAAACGCACACGTAAATCCATCCATACAAAAATATGAACAAAAATGAATAAATAATAAACGATAACTCTCGATAAAATATTTATACAACCATATTGAATAGGCGTAATATGACAATGTGACAAATAAAATAAATTACAACACTTGGGCAACATGCCCGAATATCACTCACAGTACCTTCTATCTAGATCACAAGGAGAGAAGTGTCCATACAATTTCCTGACAACATTCACAGTTGCGGCAGCAACATCTGACTCGAAAGAATAATCATCCAGACGTCCCTGTGTCTGGACACCTAAAAGGGTTTTAAAGTAAAAGGAAAAAGAAATAGTTGCAAGAGGATCCGAGCCCAAAGAGTTTTAAAAAAATATTTAGCAAGTGCTTAAAATACTTTAATATTTAAAATATGATATTGTCCATATTTAAACTGGTGTCACACTCATATAAGATACCCCTCACCTCTCATTTAACAGTGCACACCTAACGTACGTATTTTAAACACCCTAGTTACGTTACCGATCCTAACTAACATCTCACCCAAACTTCTAAACACCCAAACACTATCTCATGCCCCGCATACATTATTCCAAGCTTTTGTCCGAGCTTATACCTTATAATTTCTCGCTTATCATATATCCATTCATTATAAATAACCTTCACTAGTTATTTCACTACTCACATTTTAGTGTTATTATCTCGTATATAATATTTTCATCTTTATATACGTACATCACATATTTTATTCAGGATTTTATACTCCTGGATGATCTAGAATTTATTTTACAATTTATTCGTTATTTTGTTCGTATATATATAATCACATCTCATATATATACAATATATTATACACATAAAGTATATCCATACTTATATATCACACACTATATAAGTATAATAACTATCCCTCAGAATTTTAACTCAATGGATATAGTCTCTATAATGCTATCATCTTCTAGGGAATTTCTCACACATCATCCTGGGTACCAGCGGTCGGACTCTCACACCGACTTAGTAAAAACCAAATCACATCATATGGGAAGCAATCATAGTTCCTCATTGAAAATAAGATGAATCATACCCAAGACGTCTTACACCTGATAAAATCACACAATATAAAATGGACGATATGACTTGGGGACTATACGCAACCTGCTCCTCAAGCCAGTGGCCTCACCCACATCACTCAACTTCTCGTGATAGAACTAAAGGTGCATGCTTCAAATAAATATATCATTCACACAAATATATTCATAATCACATCATATATATATTCTCTCTCTCTCTCTCTCTCTCTCTCTCTCTATATATATATATATATATATATATATATATATATATATATATATATAAATATATATATATATATATATATGAGTAAATCTAAGATGCGAGTAGGATGAATTAAGAATACTATTTTAGGCTAATGCCCCGAGAGATAGGCATGATAGTTGGATTTTATGTGATATGTATATATATATATACCTGCCGAATAATTCCTCGAATGTCGTTCATCCCAAACATTCCTAAAATTCATACCCCGAATTTTGTTCCCACTAATCCCAAAGGTCACACATCACTCATTTAATCATTTAGAGATCCTCACACTCTATTTAGGATACCCCAATATTTATCTCCAAAAATAATTATCCTTAAATCCCTTTAAAACCAAGAAATTTTTTCAAAACTGATAGGGCCTAAACAATTCACCCTGTACCAAATCGATTCGAAAATCGCGTTATGTTACTATTCATCATCTTCTCCAACTTTCTTCTCATTCCAACATTTATACCATCTAAGGTTAATGGTTTACATAACTACCAACCATCATTTACACCAGAATCATTTTTGTCCTTCTAGCAAGTCGACTAACTTCTAGACTTGGTTGTCATTCATAGATTTTAGTTCCTCAGTCATGGCATCAATCCATTTATTAGAATCATTACTATTCACAACTTGTTCATGAGAAACCGAGTCATTAAGTTCCCCTATGTTAAATAATACCTCTTGTATATACACCACATAATCATTAGGGATAGTTGATCTCCTTTCTCTTTAAGATCTTCTGAATGGAATTTCATGTGGTGTTTTTACTATAGATTTATTTAATAAAGCTCAATTATGTGGTTGATCAAGTGAGTCATCATTCACTTATTGTTCATTATTGTTGATTGGTTCATTAACCGGCTTAACTACTACGTTAGGAACAATAGGTACATTATGAACTTGGGGTATCTAGATTGGTATAATGACTTCTTAAATGATCACTTTTCTTTCTTTTTCATTCCTACTGACTTCACCATGTTCAATTAATTCCGTGTTTTTCCATTATTCTATTAGTATGATTAGGACAATAGAATTTATATCCTTTTGAGTTTTCTAGATACCCAATAAAATGACAACTTTATGTCCTACGATCCAATTTTTTTTCTTATGGATTATAAATTCTAGCTTCCACTGGGCAATCCCAAACACGTAAATATCTTAAAGTGGGTTTTCATCATTTTCATAATTCACATGGGTTTTTTGAAACTGACTTACTAGGTACTCCATTTAATATGTACACAACGGTAATAAGAGCATGTTTTCACAAAAACATAGGTAATTTAGTCTTACTTATCATACCTCTAACATTTTCTATAAAAGTATGATTTCACCTTTCAGCTACACCATTTTTTCAAGGTGATATCAGGATTGTGTATTATACACATATACCTAACTTTTCTAAGTGTTCAAAAAAAGGGCTAGGGCATTGCCTCGACTCATCATATCTTCCATAAAATTCATCACCTCTGTCGGACCTAATAATTTTCACATTTTTACCTAATTATCTCTTAACCTTAGTTATGTATGTTTCAATAGCATTTACAAATTAAGATTTATCATTCAATAAGTATAATATGGAAAAACGTGAAAAACCATCGATAAAGGTAATAAAATATTTTTCTCCACCAATAAATTGAATATCAAATGGTCCACATATGTTTGCATGGATTATCTCAAGTAGCTAGATGATTTTTGTGGCTCCTTTCTTTGTATGTTTGGTTGTTTTGCCTCTAATACAATCCACACATATATCATAATCGGCCCAATCCAGGTTATAGAGAATTCCATCTTTAACAAGCCTTTTAATACTTGGTCTGGATATGTGTCCTAAACGATTATGCCACAAGATAATTTTCATTATTTGATAAACGTTTCATTCCAACATTAGGATGCAATGATATTAGGGATTTATAAAATTTATTTTCAAGATTAAATTGGTACAAACCATCCATCATAAATTCAAAACCAATATGGGAAGAATTTTCAATCAAACTAAAACTGTTATTTTTTAATTCAATGATAAAACCATCAAGAGTGAATTTAAATAAAGAAAATCAATTTCTAGAAATTGAAGGAATGTAAAAAGTATCTTGAAAATCTAAACAAAAACCAAAATTTAAAAATAATGAAATACTTCTGCAACTTTTATTGTAACCCTTGCTCGATTTCCCATGTAGAGAAATGGATCAATTTGATTTGTTTCGAGGGTTGAAAGGAATCCTTACATTAAATTAGAAACATGACACATAGATCAGAGTCAATCCACCAAGTATTAGAAGGAACATTAATAAGGTTTGATTCTTAACATACAAAAGCCATAATCCTGCCCTTTTCTCAAACCAAGCCTTACATTTCTGACAATTTTTCTGAAAATGGCCATTTTTTTTATAGAACTGACACTTGTCATTATTTTCCTTATTACTAGTAGATGTTGAAGGTTATGCTTGATGAGACGGGCCAAAATCGTGCTTAATGCCCTTTTCAATCTTCTTTTGACATTCAGCTCCTTTGAACATCAAGTTATCCACTTGCCCTTTAGACACGTGACTATTCTAATGCACCATCCCTTCTTCTTCCTGCACTAACATGCTTTGCAGATCATTTACATCCCATGTATCCTTTATAGTGTTGTAATTAATCTGGAATGGAATATATTTTGGAGGTAGGGAGTTTAGGACAAATTGGACGAGAAATGAGTTATACACGGTAATGCCCAAATCTTTAAGATTAGTGGCTAGATTGGTTATTTCAAGTATGTCTTCATTCATGGTTCAAGTGCCATTGAACGCACGGTGATGAGATCAACCATTAATTTCACGACTAGGGACTTATTAGGAGTGCAAAAGCATTCTTTTATGTGGTTCGGGTATTCTTTTTCTTTCGTTGTTTTATATAAGGATGTTTTAATGTTTGCAACAACACATTCGCATGAACATAAGGTCAAGTCTGTTGGATCTAGATCATGCCTCATGAACGACTATCTCATCCTCATTGTTGTTATCAATGATATCAACTAATTCCTCAATAAGGATAGCCATATCCAGGTTTTAAACCCCCAGATTAAACTCGAGCCACCCATTCCATTCCAAAAAGTTTATTCCATCAAATTTTGGATAGTTGGTAGCATGCGAATAAAGGTTAAGGGGAACTGCAATAATTTAATAATGTTCACGAATTAATAATATACCCATATCACAATAATTTTACAAGGGATTGAATATTGATTTGTTGACTTAAATATAATTTGGTAGATCATTTAAATAATCCCAATATTATGGCATATGTACTTGACATCACATAATATTGATATTACAAAACTACATTACCCATTTATTTTCAATAATCGTGGTTCTTTAGTTGTGGCATATGTGTTTGTTGTCTCACAATTTCATAGATATGATTACATGAACTTTAATGTCAACAATTCAGTATTCAAACAAATTTTTAATGTTATTAAATCCAGATTACAACATGTGTAAGGTTTTTATCTAATTTTATAATGAACATCATGAGAATAACATAATGACTATGAGTGAAACATTTTTACATACAAATCTCAGCTTGTGTTTAGCCTTTGATTCTACTTAATTGAATATTCGCTTGTTAGTCTTAAATAATACATTTAATACTCATTTCTATCAACTATAATCTATATATTATAACTAACACAATCATATATGGACACTTAAACTTAATATCTTAAAACAAAACTGCCCATATAATAATGAAAATTACATAATACTTGATTTTTTCCAAAAATAATAAAATTGAGTTATCACCATATAATTGAAGTAAATTAGTCCACAAACTCAAAAACATTCTCAAAATATTATATTTAATTTTCTAGAGAGAGATATAGGCCTTTAGATTATTACCAAAAACGATAAAAACAGGGTTTTAAGGCCCTATATAGACTCGGATGACTAAAAAATACCTTGCATCACGGCTAAATGCCATAAATATTAATCGTTGGGATGTTTCCAGTCGACCTACAAAGTTTTAAGTCAACCAGAGACTAAAATTTTCAAAAGCACTATTCACTGCACCAAAAATTGCAAAAAAAAATGCATAAACTGTTTTGGACGTGATCGATTTTTTTATTTGAATAATTTCAAAACAATTTTATATTTATACAAGAATCATTATTAGGGATTTTCATGTCATATATGAGACATAAACATGATTGTTGATGTCCAAAACTAGTGGATACTTAATCTTAGCTAATAATCTCCAATTATTTATAATCACTAATAATTAGTTGAATAATATAAATGAAAATTATAAGGAACACCAAAGATTTTTAAAGTGGTTCAGCTTAGGAAAATCCTACATCCACTATTATGGTATTAAGATTGAGGATAGTTACATAGAAGTTTGGTTAGTCTTGCGTATGTGTGCTAGACTTGTACCTTGAGCTAAGGAAAATAAGATATTTATAATGGTCCAGAAACCAAGGGGAGGAATGCCTTTATATAACTAGGCATTTACACCAGTGTATAATGAATGAGACTATTGATCTTTTAGGTCACGTGTGATATATATCTTGATGATTTCCATGTGAATGACTTTTCTTCTTCTTGATGGTTCACCTTCTTAACTTGGTTGGCCGGTACACTAACCAAGTTGTTCTGGAGCCGATGAAGTATAAATAAAGCACTGAGGTGTATAATTATGAGGACAGGTATCACAACATAATAGGTCCATGTGGCATGAATAATTTGACCCACAACAATAGCCACTAGTGCTCCATGCTCGATGTTTTGTTGATATCATGGAGTATTAGTTATAAACTATTACTTGGCTCCCAAGCGTGATGGTGGTTGGTAGTCGAATTCCCGAACTTGTAAATTTTTTATCAGATTATCAAGCGATGGAATTTTGTGAATAATTTAAAAAGTAGCGAATCGCCAAAGGGCATATTTATCTTTTTACATCTTTGGGAACCGTGCGGCTGTTGTTGCTTCACTTAATCATTATATTTCAACTTTCGAGGTGAAACTATAAAAGGACGAAGATTTTCCCCTTTTTTCTCTCAATCACCAAACTCTGAACTTAGGCCTTCGTTTTCTTCTCAATCTTTCTTTCTCTGTTTCTACTGTTTGCTCTTGTCGTTTCTTCTCAAACTCTATAAGCTTTCTTGCCTTTTTCTTCCCCTCTTTGACTTTTCTATCTTTCAAACATGGTGTATATTGTAGATGAAGTTTCCTTAGAGGATATTAGGGAGAGAAGAAAAATCCGTAGTTGGGTACATTTAGAAATAGCTAGTAACCTTGTTGATGTGTTAATATTGGTTGAGGGTCATTGGATCCTCACCTTATTTATTGCTGAATGTGGCATCACTTTTCCTCCAAATCCACTTTTTTTTTCCAATTTTCCAGTATTTTGATGTAGTCCTAGCAAGGGTATCCCCCCAACACATGGAGGGTGGTAAATGGGGTAAATAGGTTACAAATGGAGAACCACTGGTGAAAAAACCAATTACTTGAAAACTAGGCAGGCCAATAGAGAATTGGTGGTCAATATACCATACTCAAACAAGTATTGCTGGCACTATGGAGCAGTAGTAAAAAATTGGCAATATGCCCCCTTCCTGAGGGGGTAAGATATACCGAACCCAGGTTCCCCCAGGAAGGGCGTGGCATAGGTCATTTAATATTTTAATTTTTCATTTCTTTCCATGTGTACGAATTGTTTGATGATTTTCCGACTAACTGTTGTACTTTCTTCTTGCGCAGAGGAAATTAAAAATAATTGTCCGAAGGAAGGGGAAGTTAATTTTATGGATCATAAATATTTATGGGACATTCACCAGAGAGTGGGGCAAGAATAAGAAAAACGTTGCTAATGCCGTTTAATACAAGATTAAACTATATAAGCAACTCCGAGATGTTTGTTGAAGAAACCCTTTTCTTTTGAAAATAAAAATTATAAACAACAAGATGTGTTTACAAAAAAACTTATGTACGAGAGTAATCAAGACTTTGTAATCAGTTTTTAAAACTAAGACAGTTTCAAAAATTCAGCACACTATAGAATGAGATGAGTAGATGAAGACAATCAGAACACACAGATTTTAACGTGGTAAAACCTCTCCCAACAGAGGAAACATCCACGGTGACTTCTAAGTCACAAAAGCAAAAAATCCACTAATAACAAATAATAGTTACAAACAATACAACATACATGCACACAAATCAACATATTCTAAGTTTAGGAATATACCCCACTTGGTGTCCTTCTAACTTCTCATAGATCTGATTGTTGATGATGTTCTTCCAGTTTGATAACTTCCTTTGCTTTAGCTTCCTTATGTCGACTCAATAATCTTTGATCTTATTCACAACACTTCCAGTGTAGTAGTGTGTTAAGTGTTTGTGAAGTGATTCCTATCAACATGCATGAACTCACACACACTTAGTTTTACAGACAGTCCTAGAAAATTACATATAACGACTATATGCTGTGATTTTCTTTTCTTTCTTTATCACAAAACTTGAAACCTTTTTGACCTTTAAATGTATCCCAGATTCCACGGATATCTCGCTTCTAAATCGGTCAAGATCTTAATCAATCTCGGTTTTCAAAATATTTTTGAGATTGAAAATCTCCAAGTGTGAATCCAACTAGGTCAAGGTTTAAGTTTCGTAAGAATAGAAACCATAAAACATTTTAAAATCTAAATCAGTAAAGATTTTCTTAAATCAAGAAAGAAATATGCAGATCTAGTGAAATGTAACATGCAGAGTGTAGATCTATAGTTTCTATGAAAGAGAAATGCAGATCTTCACACGAATGTTGAAGTTGTAAATAAGATCATAGACAAAGAGGTTACAGCTTGAATATGAACAAACCACTCTCTCTCAAACACTCAAGGTTGTGTTTGGGGTTGTGTGTATACGAAGGTTTGATTCAGAAAATGAAGTGTTTAGGGTTAGGGTTTGGTTTTGGCTAACACAGTTTCCCTTTCTCTCTCTTCTCTCTTTTCTTTTCTCTCTTCTCTCTCACTTCTCTCTTCTCTCTATTTTTTTTCTCTCAGAAATGACGAATGCCCAAAAGTCTTGAAAGTATGAGAAGTGGGGGGTTTATATAGTGGTGGAGGAAGGTTCTGGAGATGCGAAGGGAATCAAGGGCTGAGATTAAGTCATCCTAAGATTGACTTGATCTAAGGGTTATAAAACAACGGTGGTAAAGTCGACTGTGATTGGTTCATAGGATGGCACAAGGATAGGTTTAAAACACATGCAGACCATCGATAAGCTTTGATCCAACGATCAGCAGTCCACCAGCCAACCCTCTCACATAACAAACACAAACATATACAACAGGAGGATGACAAGTGTTGACATATGAGTGGCTCACAAACGCGCGTCCAAAGTAATTACAGGCAGCACCCTGAAGTCTCTAGCGCATTTACATTCTACCCAAACAAACATTTCATTGAAAAATGAAGTTTACAAAATAGCAAATTTACCCCACAAATTATATAATCACATTTTATTAATGAAAACATTTATTTAAAAAATGTTTAAAAATGTTTAAAAATTCCCAAAAAAATAATTAAAACCACATTTTAAGGGGAATTAATCACACAATCAATTTTAAGCGATATATACACATGTATGCACTTCTAATGTGTGTAGTGTGATTCAATTTATACCTTCTTGGATCATTGAAGAGGATTAGAGAGAGAGATTCTGAGGTTCTTTGGATTCTAGGATGGACAACCAATTTTGTCACTATTTCCAAACTAGTTTGAACACTTATACAGTATAGACTTAAGTAAGTCAAAGGTATAAGGTGCTTCAATCTCCCCCTTTGGAAATATGAGACAAAATCTCCTTTGAGTTAGCTTAAAACTCGTAGGGAACAAAAAAAATAAAACCTGATCCTATACAAAAGATACTATCTACCCATTTCCTAGAAAGTCAAAAATTACATTACTCAACTATTTACAAATTTGTACACTAGAAATGGTAGACAATCAGTAGAAGAGATTCCTGCAAATATGCACACTAAGATCAAGCAGTTTAGATGAAATGTGAACAAAACATTGAACCCTTAAAACTCAAATTTCTCCCCCATTTTGTCTCAAATGGACAAAGGGTAAAAATTAAGGTCTTAAGAGTTTTAATCAGCGCATACCATACCTATAGAATTTCGCAAATACAGAAATCGGTTATAGTCTAAAGGTTTAGTGAACATATCTGCAAGTTGCAGATCAGTAGGCAGGTAATGGATTTCTAATTCCTTAGTTTCAACAAGTTCGCGTATAAAATGATGTCTTATTTTAATATGCTTAGTTCGCGAGTGTTGAACTGGGTTTTTAGATATGTTAATGGCGCTTTGATTGTCACAATACAATTGTAATTGATCTTCTTTAATCCCATAATCGCTTAACATTTGTTTTATCCATAACAATTGAGCACAGCAACTTCCTGCAGCTATATATTCGGACTCAGCCGTAGATAAAGATGTGCAATTCTGTTTTTTGCTACTCCAACCTACTAAATTATTGCCGACATAATAATAGGCACCTGATGTACTTTTACTATCATCAGTACATCCGGCCCAATCAGCATCAGTATACCCTATGATGGTGCTACAGGTATCATTAGTGTACCTAAGTCCAAGATTGAGAGTGCCTTTTATGTACTTTATTATACGTTTTACACACGATAAATGGCTCTCTTTAGGGTTATTATGGTAACGAGCACACAGACATACACCATACATTATGTCTGGTCGTGAGGCAGTTAGATAGAGTAGGCTACCAATCATACTACGATAAAGTGTGGAATCAACTGACTTTCCAGTTTTGTCTTTACATAATTTAACAGTAGTACTCATAGGTGTTTTGGCAACTTTAGCATTATCTAAACCAAATTTCTTAATAAGATCTAAGGCATATTTGGTTTGAGAGACAAATAGACCATCAGAATTCTGTTTCACTTGAAATCCTAAGAAAAGTTGTAGTTCCCCCATAAGGGGCATGTGAAACTCCTTATGCATAATAGCAGAAAAAGATTTAACTTCAGATGTTGAAGTAGACCCAAAAATGATGTCGTCTACATAGACTTGGGCTATAATAATGTTTTTGTCAAAATGTTTGACAAAGAGAGTCTGGTCATTTCCTCCTCTCTTAAAACCCTTATCCAACAAAAAGTTGGAAAAGCGTTCATACCAAGCTCGAGGAGCTTGTTTTAAGCCATACAAAGCCTTTTTTAGACGAAAGACATGGTTAGGGTATTTAGGGTCAATGAACCCTTTGGGTTGTTCTACATACGTTTCTTCGGACAGAATTCCATTGAGGAAGGCAGACTTGACATCCATTTGATAAAGTGTAAATTTTAAGTGACACGCTATGGCGAAAAGAAGTCGAACAGATTCAAGACGAGTGACAGGGCCAAAAGTCTCGCTAAAATCTATTCCTTCTATTTGTGAGTAACCTTGAGCAACTAGTCTAGCTTTGTTTCTAAGGATTACCCCATTTTCATCAGATTTGTTCTTAAAAATCCAACGTGTCCCAATAACATTTTTGTTTTGAGGCCGCGGTACAAGATACCATACATCGTGAATGACAAATTGTAAAAGTTCTTCCTGCATTGCAGAAATCCAGTGTGTGTCATTCAATGCTTCATTAACATTGTTCGGTTCCACAAGGGAGACGAAACATGCATAATTAGCATAATTTCTTAACTGGGATCTAGTACGAACTGGCTCATTAGGATTACCGACCATGTTGTCAATAGGATGATCTTTAGAGATCCAACCAGGTACTTCTGGACTCTCAATAGGTAATGAGTCATCTATTTCTGGTGAATTAGTTTTGAAATCATTTTCAGATTCAACCACAATAGGTGATTCAGATATCTTATTTTCGACAATAGTGTCGCTTACAATTACATTTATCGATTCCATAAGGGCCTTAGTATGCAAATTGTATATACGATAAGCACGACTGTTTGGAGAGTATCCTAAGAAGATGGCTTTATCACCACGAGTCTCGAATTTAGACAGATGTTATCTATCTTTACTGACATAACACTGACTTCTGAAAGTTCTTAGATATTTCAGATTAGGCTTCTTACCGTACCAAAACTCATAAGGGGTTTGTTTAGAGTTTTTCCTAAGATAAACCCTATTAATGATATGACATGTAGTTCTAATGGATTCTACCCAGAAGTATTTAGGTAAAGATTTGGCATGTAACATGACACGTGCCATCTGTTGAAGAGTTCGGTTTTTCCTTTCAGCAATACCATTCTGCTGAGGAGTCTTAGGGGCACTGAATTCGTGTTTGTAATCGTTGTAGTCACAATATTATACTATTCCTGTGTCTATGAACTCTCCCCCTCTATCACTACGAATACGATTGACTTGTGTGTCCTTATCATTTTCAATTCTTAGTAAAATTTTCAAAAAATTCTGAAACGTGTCAGATTTTTGTTTCAAGAAGGCAACCCAAGTGAATCGTGTGAAATCATCAACCATGACAAGGATATAACTGTGTCCACAAAGACTAACAGTTCTAGAGGGACCAATAAGGTCCATATGGATGAGATCTAAAGGTCTAGAGGTGAGAATGTCTTTAACTTTTTTATGCGAAGTCTTAACTATTTTTCCTTCTTGGCAATGACCACAGACAACACTGGAAATAGGTTTAATTTTAGGAATTCCTCTAACAATCTCTTGACTAGACAATCTACTAAGGATATCATAACTTAGGTGACCCATACGATTATGCCAGATTTCATTGTCATCCATTCTGACAATGTTACAGGTTTCAGAACCAGTCTTGACAGTATAACAATTGTCAGGTGTTCTAAATCCGGTAATAATGCATTTACCTTTATCATTTAGAATTTTACAATTGTTCTTTGAAAAGGTAACTGTATGGTCAGAGTCGAAAAATTGTGATATACTTAGGAGGTTGGCTTTAAGGCCTTTAACTAATAGAACATTTTCCAGAACAGGCATTTCTTCTTCTTTTAGGGTTCCTTTACCTATGATCTGGGATGAAACTCCGTCACCAAAAACTACTTTGCCACCAGCAAATCTGGTTTTGTTTAAAAGTTTGGTTTCATCTCGTGTCATATGTTTGGAGCATCCTGAATCTAAATACCATCCAGATGAAGTGTGTTCATCTTTTAAAGCAGTGATGACAATGTTACACTTCATTTGGGGTAAAAGATCATCTTTTCTAACCCAAATAGCTCTAGTTTTAATTTTGCGCATGTTTGCCCTCATTTGATAAAAGTTTCGAGAAACAGCTTTTTATCGAAAAACATTTGGGGCAACAAACTGATTATTGTGGAAAATTTGAGCTTTTGGTTTAGGAAAGTTTCTGGGAGCCTTTCTCTTAAATGAGCTCTTAGTTTTGGTCTTTCTATTTCTGTAGTTAGAGTTTTTGTCAGGTTGTCTGGGAAGGACATAATGGTTACGATTTTGCCTAGAATAGTTAAAGTTCTTGTAGACAGAAGAGTTGTACACAGGGGTGTTTAGACGCCTAGCATAACAACCTTCAAAGGAATGACCATATATGTCACAGTAGGAGCAATATTGATTGCTTGAGGGATGAACTTCTTTAGGAAAACTTCTAAAGATGGGTTTAACAGCATTCTGTTCCGAAGTCCTATTCCTAGGAGGGATGGTTTTAAAGGTAGATTCAGCCTTTCTGATCAAAGGACAGACGTATTTAGTCTTAAGTGTAGTGTCCGCCTTAGAATCACTAGACTCTCCAATGTCTTTCTGTTGTTGCTTTTGATCAAATTCCTTTTTAATAAAATGAAAATCTGGACATGTATCAATTGGTCTTTTGCCCCCAGACACAAACTTAATGGGTTCAAGATTTGTAGTTTGTGGTTTGTTCTTAGGGCAAAAACCAATACCGGTTCTATCATCAGAATTGGTCTTGGAGTCAACAACAAAGTCAGTAAAACAATTTGAATTGTTTTCAAACTTAGAATTTTTTTTGAAAACAGTAGCTGTCTTTGTTTTTGCTTCCTCCAGTTCTAATAAGGTTCCCTTATATTTCATTTCCAGGGTTTCATTAGTTTTAGTCAACTCTTTTAATTTTTTATCAAAAGTTTCAATTTCAGATTGATGAGACAGACACTGGTTAGTGTACTCTTCGGCATTCAGCTTCACAATAAGACTTAGATCATCTAATTTCTTAGTCAGGTCTCTAACAGTCTTCTCCAGTCTAGTGACTTTTTTAAGAGTTTTAGCATACAAAGTATGGATATCAGGGAGGTCATCTGTGTCTGAGTCGCTAAGTGAAGTGTGTGTAGTGACCCCTAACGATTCAGTTTTAGTACTCACGCACCCATTTACATCGTCGTTATCGAGTTCACTTTGACTCACACACACGGAACTAGAACTAGCAACATTTTCAGATAATAAAGCATCTAGGCCAGTCAAAGCAGTATTCACACAAGCAGGAGTAGGAGCATCATTATCACACACAGGCATATCATCATTGTAAATGATCTTAGCATAAAAGGACATGCAAGGGTTAAGTACATTTGATGCCTCAAGTTCCTCTTCATCAGAGTCACTTGAATCATCCCAAGTTTTACAGACATTGGCTCTATTGTGTGTGTTGGCTTTATTCAGATTAACTCTGCAATCATGAGCAATGTGACCTAGTTTCCCACATCTAAAACATTCAATCTTTTTAAGGTCTCTAGTGGGTCTGGAGTTGTTGTCCTTAGGATGTTTGTCAAGACCTCTCTCATGAGGTTTGGGATTAGACAGAGTATGATAATTAGACTTGCCTTGTTTAGTTGCCTGTTTGTTTCTAAATTTAACAATTTTCTTAAATTATTTAGACATTAAGGCAATCTGATTATCTAGTTTGTCTATATCACACTCCTCATCAGAGTCAGAGTTGATCAAATTAGACTCAAGTTTAGATATCTTAGAGGCAAAACTCAAGCTAGAGTTGGGCTGTTTTCTTTGTGAATAATTTAATTGTTTCTTAAAGTCTAATTCCATTTCTACAGTCCTAAGTTTGCTACTGAGTAACTCAGGGGTAAGGTTTTGATCACTCATTTCCTCAATAGCATACCTCTTGCTGTCAAACTTTTGTGGTAATGATCTTAGGATTTTAGAAACAATCTCATTCCTATCATAAGTAATACCATTAGCATGCAACTTAGTGACTATATCAGTTAAGTTCATGTAAAAATCATCAAAAGACTCAGAATCAGACATGATCAAAGAGTTGTACTGCTGGATAAACATTTGAGTTTTTGCAGCTTTAAGTCTTGAGTCTCCTTCATGGGCAGTGATTAATGTGTCCCACGCTTCCTTAGAAGTGGCACAGGATGAGATTCTCTTGAACTCATACTCATTAATAGACATAAAAATGGCATTCTTGCCTTTATTGTTATTTCAAGAAATAGTTTTCGCTTCTTGGGTAAACTCACTTAAGATTTTCTTTACCCTCTCATCACTTCCTTCAGTGGCTGGTTTAGTAGGATAAGTATATCCATTTTCAATAATGTCCCAGACATCATCTCCTAAAGTCCCTTGGATGAAGGCAACCATTCTTACTTTCCCGTAAGCAAAGTTGTTTCCATCAAAGAGTGGAGGTCTGGATATATTACCAAACCTTTCATTCTTCTCGTCCATAGTTAAGTTTTTCAGAAAACGATTTCAGAAACACAAGATCTTTTTGAAATAAAAGTTAACAGGGCTCTGATACCAATTGAAAAACGTTGCTAATGCCGTTTAATACAAGATTAAACTATATAAGCAACTCCGAGATGTTTGTTGAAGAAACCCTTTTCTTTCGAAAATAAAAATTATAAACAACAAGATGTGTTTACAAAAAAACTTATGTACGAGAGTAATCAAGACTTTGTAATCAGTTTTTAAAACTAAGACAGTTTCAAAAATTCAGCACACTATAGAATGAGATGAGTAGATGAAGACAATCAGAACACACAGATTTTAACGTGGTAAAACCTCTCCCAACAGAGGAAACATCCACGGTGACTTCTAAGTCACAAAAGCAAAAAATCCACTAATAACAAATAATAGTTACAAACAATACAACATACATGCACACAAATCAACCTATTCTAAGTTTAGGAATATACCCCACTTGGTGTCCTTCTAACTTCTCATAGATCTGATTGTTGATGATGTTCTTCCAGTTTGATAACTTCCTTTGATTTAGCTTCCTTATGTCGACTCAATAATCTTTGATCTTATTCACAACACTTCCAGTGTAGTAGTGTGTTAAGTGTTTGTGAAGTGATTCCTATCAACATGCATGAACTCACACACACTTAGTTTTACAGACAGTCCTAGAAAATTACATATAAAGACTATATGCTGTGATTTTCTTTTCTTTCTTTATCACAAAACTTGAAACCTTTTTGACCTTTAAATGTATCCCAGATTCCACGGATATCTCGCTTCTAAATCGGTCAAGATCTTAATCAATCTTTATTTTCAAAATATTTTTGAGATTGAAAATCTCCAAGTGTGAATCCAACTAGGTCAAGGTTTAAGTTTCGTAAGAATAGAAACCATAAAACATTTTAAAAGCTAAATCAGTAAAGATTTTCTTAAATCAAGAAAGAAATATGCAGATCTAGTGAAATGTAACATGCAGAGTGTAGATCTATAGTTTCTATGAAAGAGAAATGCAGATCTTCACACGAATGTTTAAGTTGTAAACAAGATCATAGACAAAGAGGTTACAGCTTCAATATGAACAAACCACTCTCTCTCAAACACTCAAGGTTGTGTTTGGGGTTGTGTGTATACGAAGGTTTGATTCAGAAAATGAAGTGTTTAGGGTTAGGGTTTGGTTTTGGCTAACACAGTTTCCCTTTCTCTCTCTTCTCTCTTTTCTTTTCTCTTTTCTCTCTATTTTTTTTCTCTCAGAAATGACGAATGCCCAAAAGTCTTGAAAGTGTGAGAAGTGGGGGGTTTATATAGGGGTGGAGGAAGGTTCTGGAGATGCGAAGGGAATCAAGGGCTGAGATTAAGTCATCCTAAGATTGACTTGATCTAAGGGTTATAAAACATCGGTGGTAAAGTCGATTGTGATTGGTTCATAGGATGGCACAAGGATAGGTTTAAAACACATGCAGACCATCGATAAGCTTTGATCCAACGATCAGCAGCCCACCAGCCAACCCTCTCACATAACAAACACAAACATATACAACAGGAGGATGACAAGTGTTGACATATGAGTGGCTCATAAACGCGCGTCCAAAGTAATTACAGGCAGCACCCTGAAGTCTCTAGCGCATTTAAATTCTACCCAAACAAACATTTCATTGAAAAATGAAGTTTACAAAATAGCAAATTTACCCCACAAATTATATAATCACATTTTATTAATGAAAACATTTATTTAAAAAATGTTTAAAAATGTTTAAAAATTCCCAAAAAAACCATTAAAACCACATTTTAAGGGGAATTAATCACACAATCAATTTTAAGCAATATATACACATGTATGCACTTCTAATGTGTGTAGTGTGATTCAATTTATACCTTCTTGGATAATTGAAGAGGATTAGAGAGAGAGATTCTAAGGTTCTTTGGATTCTAGGATGGACAACCAATTTTGTCACTATTTCCAAACTAGTTTAAATGCTTATACAATATAGACTTAAGTAAGTCAAAGGTATAAGGTGCTTCAGAATATCCTCGAGAAACCTTTGTTTTACTAGAATACAAGAGCTCCATTACTTATTTTGTTGCTCGACCAACAATTATTTTGCCTCAGTCCCCCATAAACTTAGACAAGGAACCAATTTCTATCTCCTCTACTACTAAGTCAACTGGAGTAGAGAGAGAGTTTTCACAAGGAGGAACATTATCTTCCTTCGAATCCCTTAATATTACAACCATCCTAACTTCACCTTCTATAAAAATAGTGAAGAGAAGAATCCCAAACCTATTGACTGGATCTCCCCCTCATTCTAAGAAAAGTACAGCCACTAACAAAAAGCCTCAGGTCCTCAATGTGGAGGAAACAAGAATTATTGAGCCTCAGCTTAAGAGGTTGAAGAGAGGTATTACCAATTGATAGAGAAAAAAATGTTTCTCTTATGTATTTTTGTCGTTGTTGTAATTTCTTTTCCATCAAAATTCCCTTGAACCTACAAATAAACTCAAAATATGTATAGGGGTAAGTAAGGGAGTCAATCCAACTCAAGGATGAAACACAAAATATGTGAAGACATGTGTAATTCATTTGCATTTTATTATGTTTTTATGATTTTTCTATTTTTGCTTTTTCTATTTTTTTATAGATTTTTCAAGGGATTAATAATTAACTAACTATACTAATTTTTATAACTACTAATTAAGACGTAAAAGCTAATTTAAGAAAAGTGAGATAAATAAAATTGTGCTAATAAGTAAACTAACTAATTTGGACTCATGAGGGTTTCGAAATTCATCCCATGGACGGGAGATTAGCCCTCAATAATCATCATCCAAAAATAAAAATAAACGATAAGAGCATGTGAGGATTAAAATAAGAGAAATTAAAAAGGAATAGATTAAACCCATTTGTACTTGAATTGGAGAAACTCTTCAATTGGACATCAAAATTCTCTAAATCACAATCCCTCACTAATGTATTTATTGAATCTAATAATAAAAACTACAAAATAAAAATTAAAAAAAAGGGATAATGGATGAATTCATAATGGACAATTAAATATTAAAAGAGATTTGCTAAAAATGCAAATCCTAACATTATAAAATTGTACATTAGAACTCATCCAAGGAAATAAATTCTAGATCATTACATTATTTTGAGATAATTGCTAAAAATGCAAAATCTCAAAATAAAGGAATGGATTAGAATTTACCTCCCATAGGGGATGAATTCAACTACATCAATCTATTTTGAAATAATTGCTAAAATGCAAAAATTCATTATAGAGAGGTAGGGTGGAATTCATCCTAGAGATAAATTTCACTACGCACCTTTATATTGAGATATTTGCTAAAAATGCAAATACTTTATATAGAGGAGTGTAGAGAAATTTATCACACAATGTTTTAAAACTAAATTTGAGATCTTTCTTAAATGGCACCAAGTCTTGCATTTATAGGGTGGACATAGAGAAGGGATGAATTGGGTATGGGTTAAGAGTGAGCATGATAATTGGGTGTACATGAGGGTATTTTAGGTGACACACACAAGTTCATGTGTGTTGAGTGAGGTGATAAAATTTGATTTGGTATGAGGGGCAATATAGGAAATAAGGGAGAGAGAACACGTGGGAGAAGTGTGTGGGGGGGGGGTATTTTTGGAAAGGGGTGAAGTTTATTAAACATGTGGGTCTTGTTTATTTTTGGTTTTTATTAACATGTAAAAATCTTAATGGATTGGGAGAGGTTCAAATGGATAATGGGTTAATATGGTCTCGGGTTGAGATCTTGGTGGAACCGGATTTGGGTTGACTCGAAGTGGGTAAGGCAGTAGGTTCTAAAAATGGGTTCAGAGCTGGGGAAGGTCACGAGTTGGCTCCAGGTATAGAGATGGGTCTGGAGTTTGGATGGGAAGCAGGTGGGTGTGGGTCAGATCAGCGCTGGAAGAAGGTCGGGTATGGTGGTTTTCTTCGAGCTGGCTTCTTTCAGGTGGGTCAGATGGAGGCTTCTGGTTGGGATTGAGGTTGGGTTTGGACAGAGGTATAGGGGCTGGCATTGAGGTTCGGGTTGCAAGAGGGGTATCCGGGTTGGACTTGAGTGGTTGGGATATTTGGGGTTGGGTTGGAATGGGTTAAAGTGGTGATGGTTAGGATGATGTTTATTAATGGAGGGGAGAGGAGAGAGAAAAGGGTGAGAGGTTGAAGATGGAGGTAATGGGGTTAGAGTGTGGTGAGGGTGCATGAGCGTAAGGTGAGGATGAGGGATTGTTGACATGTGTGTATGGTGTATGAAAAATGTGTGTGTTAGTTGCACCCTAACTAAAAATTAAAATCTACTAAAAAATAAAATCCTAATCTATAAATAAAAGACACAAATGAAAAATAAATGAAAGAAATGACACTAAAAATAAAAATCTATTAAAACTAAAATTTAAAATCCTAAAAAAATGTAAAATCTATTGAAACTAAAAATAAATGAAATCCTAAAAAATATAATCCTCATAAAAAAATAATGATAATTAAAAACTAAAAACTAATCAAAATAAAAAAAATCACACTCATTATAAAGAATAGAAAATAGAAAATAAAACCTAGAAATTCTAAATAAATCTAAAATAAAAACTAGAAATGAAAAATAAAAATCTTAAAGCACAAATTAAACACACATGGGGTTAGAAGTTAAGGTTTGGGATAGGTTTAGGCTTGGTTAAGGTTGCGGGACTGGGGAATAAGCTCCATAAATCTCACATTTGCACTGAAATAAGCGTTTGAACTCCACAAACGACAATTGACCTGCACAATAAATATTTACGCACATAAGACACAAATTGCCAAGAATTAGCAACTAAAATACGTCTATTCGGGGTTTAAAATGTACACTTTTGGGTACTTATCACCAATCAACAGGAACTGGCTCAAAAAGTTCCTACTGACTAGAGTAGGGTTGAGTCTCCCTTTGTGGCAGTAAATCATAGGTTGGCTAGGGGGTTGATTGGGACTGGAGTCCTTCCAGAAAATAGGTCGGTTGCTGCCCTAATATCCAAAGCCCGTTTAATATAAAAGGCTCATCATAATCTACCACTTGTAAGTATTTTAGTCATTTTCTTTGTTTAAATAGTTTCTATTGAAAACCTTTTTTATACTGATATTGTCTCTGTTCCCTTTTGTATTTTTTAGCTGATTATGACCAACTCTTGATTAAGGATGACCAGTTGAAGTCATTATCTGCTGATGTAAAAGAAACTTTTGAGGGATTGAAGAAGTCCTTACAAGAGCCTAGGGAGGCCATGGAGAGGGGGAAAGGAAGGCTTGGTAGGAGAAGTTGAAGGTGGCCTAGGATAGGGTAACTCCTATATAAATTAAAATAAAGGCTGATGATGATAGAGCGAATGCTGTCAGGGAAAAGTTGAAGTAAGCTGAGAGAGGAAGGGAAAAGGATGATGAGGAGAAAACCACCAATTTGACTACTGAACTACCTGATGACAGGAACAAGTTCTTAAATTTCAAGGCCAAGAGTAAGAAAGATAAGGAGGAGGCCTATAATAAAATCTGGGATAAAGTGTTCGTTACTGCCACCATCCAGATTGAATATGCCAAAAAACTCTCTTACAAGGATGGTTGGTCGGACGCTTTGAATGAGGACGAAACATGAGAAGACTCAGAATTGTTCCATAGATATGATCCAAGAAATCCTCCCAATCTTGATGGAAAGTTTGATGATGATGAGGATTCTGGGGAGTCCTCTATAGTGAAACTGTCATGACCGACTTACCTCCTCTTGAATCAACTGCTAAGAATAAGGAGAAGGTGTAACTCCTTTAGATAATTTTTGCCTACTTTATGTTTATTTTTCCTTTTTGATTTCTTCATTTGTAATAGAAACACAGTTGTAACCCTTGGTTTGGTAATGAAATAAAAAGGTTGTTTAATCGTTCTGATATTCTTCGTTGTTTCATTACCATTATTTTATTTCCTTAGTCGAACTTATATTCTTATACTTGTGAATTACAAGTTTGATGCTAGGAAGATTATGATTATGTTTGTTGAATCCGACTTACTGAATCATTGCAATAATGTTCTTGAAGCTCGCCATGTGAGATTGATGCCTCAGATCAAGTAAAGGAGGCCTATGTACATTTGCATAATATTTTTGATAAGGATGTGGAGAACAGTGCAACATTTTATGAGATGATCGAGCTTCTATAAGATGATCATAACCTTTCTCGATCTCTGCTCAATTCTGATTACAAAGACAATATGAGGCACTAAGTGCAGGTTGGGGATTTGATAAGAAGCTGTAGGAGATTACATCCGCCTTCAAAAAGAAGGAATTCATGTTGAACAAAGAAGTGGAAAGTTCTCGGGGGGTTGATACCCTTCTTGAAAAATATAACAACAATTTAAGGAATGAGATTGAGAGATTGAAGAAGTTGGATGAGTTTGCGCCGAACAAAGGTGCCTCTTTCCTAGAGCTTAATAACGCCAAACTGTTGGAGGAGCTGAAAAACCTAAAGAAGAAGAAAACTAAGTGTGGCCAATCCTCTAGACAGGTAGTTATTTCTCAGCAACCTGTGGATGAAGAGACAACTAAGAAGACATTGGCCCGAAAAAAATATTGTTACAAGAAAAAGATATATGCATCAAGAAGCTTCAAGATAGAATGGACCGACTAAATTTTCCCTTTCATAAAAAATTCAGAGTTGTTTGGATGAATGTATATGATGAAGCCTTACCTCACATGGATGATCATCTAGAGTAGGATCGACATGAAGAATATAAATGGGATTGGTTAAACATGTTGGGACTGTTGAAGATAGAAGATAAAAGTGACTTACGGTATTGGCATGATTCAGGCATGTTGGATTATCCTGGCCCTCCATTCAAAATTAATTCCGAATGGATTCCAACCGACACCATTCCCTAGATATTAGTGAGAAAATACTTAGGGGATTATGGACTTCAAAGTGAAGATGGATATAGTATCCCCCCTCATTTGTTGGACCAGTCGAGCAACATCGGACGTAATAGGCCAAGAGGTTTTAGAACTACAACTTTTCCCAGTACTCTAGATGATCCTCATGCTAGGAGGAGTAAAGCCAAGGTAAAACGCCTAGTAGAATGAACTTATATTTCTTATTTTTTCTCTGATTGTATGAACTATTGACGGAATAAAAATACTATTTTATAGCATACATGTTTATCTATGTATTTTAGTATTTGCCCATAATTACACTTTATAATTAGTTTATTGAATATGCGTACCACAAACTTGATTAATTTTTTTGATTAAGTTATGAACTTGAGTTATAAGACCTTAGGTTTTACAAATACACTCGGGTTAAATGTTTTTAAGACTAAGTGTTTACATTAGTTACCAGTGGCGACCTAGTGTATTAGGGATAAAGGTCTTTGCTGAATTTAACTTAGTCGGGTAAAACTTCCTTGTTCTTGACATTGAGTCATAAATGGAGTTTCAGGGACTTCTTATTCGCGATCTATCAAAGATGAGGCCATACGCAATGTTTAAAAGAATTTTGTTTCTTGAAGTTGGAAAAGTTCATTGGGACTCCTTATTCGTGACCTGTCAAAGGAGAAGTTATACACGAAGTCCAAAACATTTCTAAATTTTTTAAAGTTTTAATTTTGAAGTCGAAAAAGTTTATTAGTTTAAAGGAAATCATAACTTTATTAAATTGAATGAAACGATTACATCAAATCAAAATTATTGATAATATTTTCTGCGGTGGTTGGCATTCCATGGATTTTTTTATTCTACCTCTTCAAAGTGTCTCCAGGCGATAGGTTCCGGGTCGGACGACTGTCAAGATGCGATAAGGACCATGATAGTTTGGTTCCAAATGGTTTCCCTTCTTGATTACCTTCTTAAGGACATAGTCTCATTCTTTTAAGTTGGTCAGCTTGATGACGCGACCAAAATATATCTAGTGTTCGTGCTGATATAGGCTCAAGTGCAAGCCTATCGTGTTAGTAATAAACCCGGTAAGTCGGGATCGTCTCCACAGGGAAAAAGGACGAACGAAGTAGTAATGATATTGGAAAGATTGAGAACCCTAACTAGACTCTAAAAAGAACGACAAGATGATTATGGGAGATGAACTAACTACAAGAAAAAATAATAAGAAAATTACCTACAAAATTTAGAAATTAAAATCTTTTTGACCTACTTAAGAAAATAAAAAACTGTAATGAGAAGTGCAAGTGAGAAAAATGAGTCAGGATACACTCCTCCAACACTAGTTCATTTATCAATGTTAAAACCTAATTTGGAATTGAAATATCTGAGTAAACCCAATCTTTAGTACTCCCAAGCATTACATATATGAGGGATCATAGCCCGCACCATACATAATCAAGAGACAAGTAAAGCAGTGCCGCCATAGTTACATGTGTGTTTCACTCTTAAGCATCCCGGTTACCTAGGGCAAACGAGATAAAAAGTCCTACAACGGCTTTGATCACCATACAACATGATTAACTTACTTCCTTAATTCAAAATAAAATTTTACGCATTCATCAAGAACATTGGGTTGGATTCATGCATCCCAACCCTTAGAAAATTAACCGGACATAATAAAACAAGAAGAAAGCATGATTTTAATAAAAGAAGACATCTTAACTAGTAACTTAGAATTAAGGAGAATGAAATTATTAAATGACCAATTAAATAAAGCAATTATGAAAGCAAGAATGGAATGAATTTACTTGAATTGTAGAAGCTTGAATCAAATCCTTACAGCAAACTCTTTAAATGAAAACTAGGGTTTTTATTGTTCTACTCCTAATCCTCTAAACTAATGATAAAACTTAAAAGAAAACAAAAACGAACCCTTTTAATGGACAAAGTCTAAAGTATATATACATCATGAAAAAAATCAGAGTTGGAGATGAATCAATCTCTAAAATTAGAAAAAAAGAAACAAGATTATCCGGATCGGACCGGTTCGATTTCTATACCCGGACCGGTCCTATTATTTTGGAAAACGGATCGGTCCGCAGTTGCATTTTAGGCAGTAAGTTTTAAGGGTCTGGACCAGTCCTATTATTTTGGAAAACGGATCAGTCCGATCTTGGTCTTTAAATTCTCTTCAATTTCTCTTCAATATCTTCCATCGTTATAACCCCGCAACTTCTTCCCTGGAATTCAGAATTGGACGTTGTTTCTTCCTATGCACTCATTGAATTGAGATCTTCAACTTTCATGTTGGGTCTTCTTTCGAATTTCGAATGGAAATTACGCTTTTGGCCTTCTGACTTTTCTTCTTTGACTTGTTCTTTTGCTCTGACTTTCTCCTTTCTCTCCTTAGCAATAAATACCTGTAAATGACCTGGAAAAAGCACAAAACTCGGAATATTATGCAGAAGGGTCAGTAGGATGGAAACAAGATAATTCAAGAGCAATTACATTATTTGGGTTGCTAAAAGATACTAAATTAGGGAGTAATTTTGGAAATATTAATGCCTAATCACTTGACCCTTTTGTTGTAGAATCTAGCAGTCGCCATTTGAAGTGAAATATCCTCCCTAACTTCTTCAATCATGTCTAAATCCATTATCCTTATGAGATCACTTTCGGGGAATCAAAGTTCAACACCCTTTGAATCGGTAGACCTACTTCGATTGGTACTATGGCTTTTGTTCCAAAGGCAAGTATTTATGGAGTCTCGACGATAGTTGTCCTTAGCGTAGTTCTATATACCCAAAGAATGATGTGCAGTTCCTTTATCCAGTTTCCCTTTGCATCATCCAACCTTCTTTTCAACCCATAAAGTATGGTTTTATTAGTAATTTTTGTTTGTCCATTGCACTATGGGTGTCCAGGGACCGATTGAAGTTTTTTGATCTTGGATTGAATACAATACTCTTCAAACTCCTCACTGTCAAACTGATTTCCATGCTCAGTGATGAAGGCATATGTCATTCCATACCAGTATATAATGTGTTTCCATACGAATTGCAAAACCCTTTTATAAGGCATATCAACCAACGGCTCAACTCTCATCCATTTGATGAAGTAATTCATGGCTACCACCAGGTATTTGAACCGTCATTTAGTCCTTAGCAATAGGACAACGAAATTAGTTCCCCAAATAGCAAAAGGCCAAGGGGAAGTAATGTGAGTAAAGGTATCCCCCGATCTTATATGAATCGTAGCAAACTTCTGACATTTATCACACTTCTTTATAAAGGAAAGCCAATCTTCTCTCATAGTCAGCTAGAAGTATCTTTGCATAGCTTGTAACACCCCATCTAATTAAATACCGGGTAGCTACTCCTTTATTAAAATAATACAGAATATCAAGTTGGTTCAGTCTTAGTATCACTGTTGAAAACATTTAATTTATTACTAGCCACCTAATATTTAGAAAGAGAGATGCCAAATTTTATTAATTAAGTTAACATAACCAAGTAATTAAATCAACAACTATTAATCGCATAAACAATCTCATGTAAGTAACCAACGAAATGAAATCAACTGAGTCTGGAGTAAACACTCCAATAACAATAATACCAGAGTAATTAAAGTCCCAATACAAGAGTCTGAATAAATACCAATAAATGAAATAATGAAAGTCTGTAACTACAACCTCTAAATGCGAGTGGCCAACAAGCCCTAACTGGTATGAATGACTCTGAAGGAACTAAGAATTAATGTAGAGGCATATAATACCGAAATCCTGTATCTTCCACAGCAACTACATCACGTCTTCAGAATAGAACTCCTATGCTTGGCATCCCTGTGGCTGGGCATCTAAAAGGTTTTTATAAAAAGATATATTTGGAAGCAAACTGGTCAGGGCCCGAGGTGAAAACAGTTTTAAAAATATTGCAAGTGTTTAAATTATAATTAAACAACATATATTATGAACATGTTAGTTGCGTACTCTCACAGGAGTTTCTCAACTCTCAACTAAATGTGCATGCCTACCGAATACCCTTAACCATCCTAGTTATTCCGCTAACTAACTAGTCTGTACCACTTCTACTTTCATATTCTACCATAGGGTATCTACTCTTAACACCCAAACCAGTGATAATCATAACCCATATTCACATTCATTAATTTACTTATCTCAAGTGTTAATTACATTCTTATCCCATTCAATTATCTTAGTTATTCTCATCTACTAAGCATCACAAAAGAACTATCACAAGTATATGTATATAATCCAGTATAATATCTCATATAAAAATTAGGAACCCCACAAGGATAGAACCTACGATTGCCTCATACTCTGCTATCAAATCCTGGTAAATCACATACGTGAGGATCATAAGTTCTGAATCTCTGAGGAACTGTTTCAATAAAAATCACACATAATGGAGGCGAACATAGTTCACATATCCATGGGTCACGCACATACCTACGCTCCCAAGGTTACCAGACTTATCCATTCAGCGATAAGCCCTTCCAAGTCCTATGTTCTGAGGTGTCAATCTAAAGTCCCCCCGAAGGTCACATCTAGACCAGACTATCCTCTTACGAACGACCTCCCGTGATAGCAAGTATGGTAGGTATGTTATACACACAATAATCCACATACTAGAAAGTCACACAACCAGTATATATATAAAATTTCAATATAGGTATACACCTCCCCAATGTATTAAGTCTCACCCACAATATTTACGTTCTGGATATTCTACGTAATGTTCATTTAATGCGACACGTCTCGTCATACGGATTCGGGTACCTATACCTATCCCAAGTGAATACTAGGTTCCCCATTTTTTCCTAAGGTTATCTCAGTAAATATAAAATCCCTTAAATTATCTTTCATTCCACATTCAGTCCCAAATCGAAAGGTTTCAAACCATTCTCACTCGGTAACCCCTCGTACTTACAACGTTCCATCCCATAAGTTATAATATTCTCTGGGCAATAAATAAGACCCTACTGACCTTAACTAATCCCCAAACTATTATATTAATCATCCTAAGAATCAATACCGGCTTTGGAATATTTATTAAACCTTAAAGGAAAACAATTGCCAAAAATCAGGAGAGGTCGACCGATCGACAAAAATGATCGATCGATCGATTCCATCGATCGATCGACATTCTTGGATGGATCAATAAATCAAGCAGATACTTGCCCAGATTCTCATAAACAGTTAGGGGTTTCTTCCTTTTACACCTCTAAATCTTCATTATAACGTCCCAAACTCCCAAGAAAGTTTACTAAACATCCTATTAACATATTAGCATCATCTTTAACGTACTAGAATCATTAAATCGTCATGAATCAATAGTTTCTTAAATCAAAACACCCAATTTATCATAAAAACCCTACTTCTCCTATTTCTTTCAAGATATTCATACATCTTAACATAATTTCCCAATTTTCTACGCATGTATCATTGTTTCATAACTAGTTTATGCCCAGGATTTTTATCTACATGAATCCTACTCGTATTTAATATTTCAATTCTCCAATTTCACAATTAATTCATTTATTTACGATAAATCATCAAATCTAGACTATCATGTAAAATATATGCTCTGAATCTTTGCAAGATAAATCACTTGCCTGGAAAATACAAATTATGATCCGTTGATGATGGTATTGGTTGTCCCCCATCTTTTCGGTCACAAATCCGGCGATGGTGGTAGTGTGTGGTGGTTATGGCCATGGAAACCTTGGAACTTCTCCTCTCTTCCTCTCTAACTGCCATGATACTTTTTGGTTTTGAAAACCCTAAGGGAGTCAAGGGTTGGCTGATTAATATTTCCTAATTTTTGTGGGTCACTATTCACCAAAAATAGGAATGACTAAAATAACCTCCCGGGTTGCTGGTTATGCCTAAAAATTCTCTGAGACCCAAACTAAACCCCCGGCTAGTGTTTTCTGACTATCTCGACCCTTCCGGACATGTTGGCACACTCAAAATGCTCATACGGATGACATAAAAATAAAATATTTTTAAATTCATTAAATTGGATCCTGACATGACTGACATGCGGGTTCCAACTTAATTATCGAAACTGCCGTATATTCAACTCACGACAATTTTAATAAATTCAATTCAATAACAACATATTACTATAATCACTTAGTAATATTCAACATTATCATCATATTTAAATACTAACTCTCGTCTCGCTAGTTATTTAAATTCGAATTAATTTCCAATTAATTATCCCAAATTAATTTAATCAATCCACAATTAAAAGCAATTACTTATAATTAATCTCATAATTAAAAGCCATAAAAATACAGGGTATTGCATACTTTCCCCCTAATAACAGAATTTTGTCCCGAAATTAAAAAAAGTAAGGCAGACTTGGAAAAGTTAGGTATCCTCCGGTACTCAAAATAAAGTATAAAAAAAGGCTCAATTACTACGGCCCTCGCTTCACAATAATCTTGTTGAACACTCTTGACACTCTATCGATTATAGTCAACTCTCAAGTCTTCCTTTGATATTTATGGCAGTTTTGAAGATTCGATAATTCTCAATCAAAATATGATTGTAGGTAATAAAAATAAAGGAGGATAAAAAAACTCGCAAGTGGATTCTTTTTCGGCCTTAACTAATGAGGAAAAATCGGCTCTTAAATATAATTTAAGGTCATATTTTTCTCATTCAAGAGAGGGACCCCAAGGTACTTAAAAGGGGGGAAATTATGCTCAAAACCAAGAAGGGTAAACATAGCATCAATAGAGATTTGGTCCACTCCAGAATAGAAGAGTTTTCTCTTCGAATGGTTGGGGATCAGACCACTTAAATTAGCAAATTCATCCAAGGCTTCCTTGACACAATTAACAGAATCCACATCACCATTGCAGAAAATCACTAAATCATATGCAAAAATAAGATGGGTAATGTTGTTCTCCTTACATTTGGGGTGGAATGTGAAGGAGGGGGACTTAGAATGGTTGTCCATAATTCAAGAGAAAACCTTTATAACAAGAAGGAAGAGGAAGGGGGAGAGAGGATCACCCTTCCTCAATCCTCTTTTTCCAGCAAAATAACCATTGAGACCACCATTGAGGCTGATGGAGTAACAGACACTAGAAACACAAGCTTTGATCCAGGAGATAAATCTGGGAGGGAAATTAACCTACTCAAGAATAGAGAATAAGAAGTTCCAATCGACAGTGTCATAAGCTTTCATGATGTCCACTTTAAGAGTGCATTTGGGAGAGTTTGGGACCTTATGGAAGTTCCTCATAAGTTCTTGAAGAAGAAGAATGTTGTCAATAATAGATCTGCCATGCACGAAGGCAGCTTGACTTCCACTAATAAGGAAAGGCATAAGAGGCTTAAGTATATTAGCTAAAATTTTGAATATACACTTGTACACTGAATTGCAGCAGGAAATTGGTCTAAAATCCCTCATAGAGGAGGGGTTGGGAATCTTGGGTATGAGAGCTAAGATGGTACTTTTCCACTGTCTAGGCATATATCCATAGGAGAAGAAGTGTTTAACCCTTGAGACAACATCATCACCCAGCACTCCCCAATTCTTCTTGAAAAAACCTGCATTAAAACCATCAGGCTCAGGGGCTTTGGTGGATCCAATATCAAAAACGAATTCTTTGATTTCAACCTCTGAGACAGGATCATCAAGACCATAGTATATCTGAGCATCCAACTTATTAACCATTAGGTTGTCAGGGATAGTATAAGCCTATCCAAACCTCTCCCTGCCTAAGAGATTACTGAAGAAGTCAATAGCTTCCTTAGCAACATCTTCTAAACCTTCCACAGTAGTCCCATCTTGATCTTGAATGCTAAGAACTTTCCTCCTAGCATTGTTGGCTTTGATTTTGTTATGAAAAAAGGCAGTGTTGAGATCACCATCTTGGATCCATTTTATTCTAGACTTTTGTTGGTAAAAGGATTCTTCAGCGTCTCTTAGAGTGCAATACTCTAAGGCACAAGCATGTTCTTCCTGTCTGAGCTCCTAATTGGATCCATCTCTATCAAGAGAAACTTGAAGAAAGTCCAAATTATGTTTGGTAGTAGACACTCTCATTGAGATGTTGAAGAAGAACTTGAAGTTTAAGCTTTTCAAGTCCTGCTTGAGTCTTTTGAGCTTACATGACAACTTGGTCATCGGGGAAAGGGTGCAGTCTTCAAACCAAGAGGTTACAAGGGTGGGAAGAAACTCCTCATGCCTCATCCAGTAATCATAGAATTTTAAAGAGTTAGGGGAATTACTTTTGAGGTTAAGCATAAAGACAACAATAGGGTTATAATCTAAGATACCAAGACAAAGATAATTAGATTGAGAAGCTGGGAAGGTAACACTCCATTGGGGGTTATGCAAAACTCTGCCAATTATAGCCTAAGTGTTAGTAATATGAGAGTTCTTGTTGGACCAAGAGTATCATAATCTAGAAGAGGTCATATCCTCCATCATAATATCATCTAAGCAGTAATTAAACTCCTCAGTAGCCCTCAAATCAATGCCACATCTCCCTCTATTTTCCTCATTGCTCCTAATAATGTTGAAATCCCCCATAATGGTCCATTGCTGATCTACTATGGAAGAGTGGTTTACACTTAAAAAGTTCCATAAGGGGACCCTCTAATGGGAAAGGTTCAGGGCATAGATGAAGGTAGCATAAAATAATTTATTCAAGTCATTAAAGTTGATCTTACAGAACAAGGCTTGAGGGTGGGAATCCAAAACTTCCACGATAAAGATAGCTGGATCCCAAGAAATAAGGACCCTAGACACTCCTCCATTAACTGGGCAGTATAAATAGGTACGGGTGCTTTCACACAACTCTACCATTAGGTAAGATCCTCTCCCTATTACCATATTACACTTCACTTACTAGTGACATCCATAGTGGCAAGGAAATGGTCTCAATGAGTCCAAAAATTATTTTCATACGGTTCCACGAGTCGTCAATCACCTTGTGCCTATTCCTCGGGCTATCGGTGATACAAGTTTCTCAATGAAAATTTTCCCACTACTTCCTCATACCCCATTTTCAAGGTGGGTTTCAAGGATCTCACCCAGTTCATAATGATACTGCGTAGGACTACGTACCAGCGTGATCACTAACTAAAAGTGTAAATAACTCAAGGATATAACAATTACTTTCCTTCTGGACAACCTACTTCACTTAGGTTGGCAACCCATCAAAGAAATTTACCAACTTGACTCTTCCATCATTGGAATCGTCGACTTGATACAAAATTTTCTGGCTGATCGTATGACCCCAACCGATCTACTACTTACTATGCCCCTTTTAAGACCGATTTCACTTATATTCATGTGATACTTACTAACCCTCTTCTCCCTTTAACATATACCAAAAGTTATGATCCGTGCACTTTTTACCATGTTGTGCACATCTGGACTCTTTATACCTTATTGAGATCCTCACTCTATTTACGCATAAGCCATTCTCAACATTCGATTGGGTGGAACTCTGCTCCAAATTATCCATAATAGTTACATATTTTCCTTCTCAAGGGATAGTCATTTTTGTTAAATGGCTGCCCACTGCCCTTCTACCAATTTTGGACATGTTACTTTGATTACACATGAATCTATCGATTGTCGTCCTTCTCACGACGCTTAATCCACTCTACCACTTCCATTTTGTCATATTAATCCCACAAGTAAAAATTTCACCCATCCATGTCTCTTCTTCTGGCAATATTGACACCAGCAAATCAGGGTGTCCATACTCCCTATACTTCGTGCAAAACGGGTTTAAACATCACATACGCTTTATAAGCACTCCCAACTCTTAATTGTCCATGCATTTGCAATGCCATAACAAAACATTCTACACAAGGGTAGTAACTCTGATGGACTTGTAATAACCGCACACTATCGGTTTAATCAACACCATAAAACCATAATTAAGATAATATCATACTAGTATAACACAACACGAAAACGAGAAATTTCAATAAGGTATATACTACTATTGATACACCCTTTCATCCTCCGCGGATCACACTAAAGGTAACCCCTCTATACTAGACAAAAATACTCACAGAAATAACAACATTGCTGAGATATTCACTAAACTTGTCTCTTGTACAAATATAGCAAAAATAAAAAGTAGTAACTCGTTTCTGACACATACAGCACGCAACATCATCTGAGGATATAACTCATACTTCTATCTTGTCAATCTCCCTGGATGCTCATATGGTTCCTGGACTTAGCACACATGTTCGTCCTAAACCAAAAATTTCAACAACTATTGCCCTTGCTAGGCACCATACCCTTATCCTTATACTTGCTTCGGAAAATTTTTAATGCACGGGTTTCACTCCCCACAAATACCTCGACACATACTTCACTTATCTCTGGTCACATTGACCATGTTATGGTTGTGCTTCTCTCGTACGTTGGTAGTCTCGACTTTAATGGCTACCTCTATTGTTCCCTTAGCTTTGATGGCCCTAAGGAACATGCTACTGGTTTTAACAATCCTTTACTAAAATCACCATCGCTCAATAACAATTCAGCTATCCGAATCATTTAAACGAGTTCCCTGATGGCTCTCCCCCTTGTGGTGCTTCACCAACACCGTTTCCCCCAGTCTTACTTTATATAAGTTCTTTGATTCTTGTAGCTCCCCACACACGAAAGCATTTTCTTCCATATTAACAAAACGCGACATGGTTACCATCTGCATTGACCGTCCAAGCAGAATTCCCCGAAAGTGCAAACAATTCTTATTGTAAGTTAATTTTTCTCCTTTAATGTCCTCTTCTCCATTGCACCTACTCCATCCGGAGTAAGGTTCACCAATTCATTAAATTTATTTTCACAATGTGACCTCTGATCGATCCTCTCATATGAGTTCAGAACAACGTTTGCATCTCACCCTGAACATCTGATGAATGAACTTATGGTCAAACCATACGTGTGCGCCTTCTCTTGACAGCGCATCCCACTTCTAAGTGTGGCAGTTGCCTCTCACCATTGTAACTCTGCTCTTACGAGCCACGAAAATTTTTATTAAAATTTTCACTCCCCACTAGCCATACTCCGACATATGTCCAAGCCTTTGAATATTTTACCTTCTCTGGCTAACACACGCCATCTCCACATTTCTAGTATGTCCACTGCTGGTTTTCTTCAATATTTCTGATGACTCTCTCCCATTCCAACCTTGCTGGGTGGGTCGGATTTGACCTCACTTTCTACTCTAGTGATACCTGAAGTCATATGTTCCCTTGACCGTCTTTACCGTCCTGGCATTTCGTGCCATAATAGGGGTGACCTCAACTATGGTGATCATTCTTGAATATTCCTTATAACCTCAACTAAGCTTTGCCTCCTGCTGTCCGCCCAACTCGCACGACATACTTCATTGTTCGGCACACAAACACCCGAATGTAAATAAGATTCGCTATCATAAACATTATAGAAGGAGAACGAAATCTCACCAAAGAAGTCAACAATCCTAAACATTGGGCTCTAGATTAAAGAAAGCTATGCCGGAAGCATAATAAGTTGCACAGATCCAAAAGGACACTAGAACCTGATGCTCTAATACCACCTGTAACACCCCGTCTAATTAAATACCGGGTAGCTACTCCTTTATTAAATTAATACAGAATATCAAGTTGGTTCAGTCTTAGCATCACTATCGAAAACATTCAATTTATTACTAGCCACCTAATATTTAAAAAGAGAGATGCCAAACTTTATGAAATAAGTTAACATAACCAAGTAATTAAATCAACAACCATTAATCGCATAAACAATCAAATGTAAGTAACCAACGAAATAAAATCAACTGAGTCTGGAGTAAACACTCCAATAACAATAATACCAAAGTAAATAAAGTCCCAATACAAGAGTCTGAATAAATACCAATAAATGAAATAATGAAAGTCTGTAACTACAACCTCTAAATGTGAATGGCCAACAGGCCCTAACTGGTATGAATGACTCTGAAGGAACCAAGGATTAATGTATAGGTGTATAATACCGAAATCATGTAGCTTCCATAGCAACTACATCACGTCTTCAGAATGGAACTCCTATGCTTGGCGTCCCTGTGGCTGGGCACCTAAAAGGTTTTTACAAAAAGATATATTTGGAAGCAAACGGGTCAGGGCCCGAGGTGAAAACAGTTTTAAAAATATTGCAAAATTTTAAATTACAATTAAACAACACATATTATGAACATGTTAGTTGCGTACTCTCACATGAGTTTATCACCTCTCAACTAAATGTGCATGCCTACCGTATACCCTTAACCTATGCTAGTTATGACACTAACTAACTAGTCTGTACCACTTCTACTTTCGTATTCTACCATAAGGTATCTACTCTTAACACCCAAACCAGTAATAATCATAACCCATATTTACATTCATTAATTTACTTATCTCAAGTGTTAATTACATTCTTATCCCATTCAATTATCTTAGTTATTCTCATCTACTAAGCATCACAACAGAACTATCACAAGTATATGTATATAATCCATTATAATATCTCATATACAAATTAGGCACCCCAAAAGGATAGAACCTACGATGCCCTCATACTCTGCTATTAAATCCCGGTACATCACGTACGTGAGGATCATAAGTTCTGAATCGATCAGGAACTATTTCAATAAAAATCACACATAATGGAGGCGAACTTAGTTCACATATCCATGGGTCATGCACATACCTACGCTCGCAAGGTCAGCAGACTTATCCATTCAGCGATAAGCCCTTCCAAGTCCTATGTTCTGAGGTATCAATCTAAAGTCCCCCCGAACATCACATCGAGACCAAACTATCCTCTTACGAACGACCTCCCGTGATAGCAAGTATGGTAGGTATGTTATACACACAATAATCCATATACTAGAAAGTCACACAACCAGTATATATATACAATTTCAATATAGGTATACACCTCCCCAATATATAAAGTCTCACCCACAATATTTACGTTCCGGATATTCTACATAATGTTCATTTAACGCGACACGTCTCGTCATACGGATTCGATTACCTATAACTATCCCAAGTGAATACTAGGTTCCCCATTTGTTCCTAAGGTTATCTCAGTAAATATAAAATCCCTTAAATTATCTTTCATTCCACATTCAGTCCCAAATCGAAAGGTTTCAAACCGTTCTCACTCGGTAACCGCTCGTACTTACAACGTTCCATCCCATAAGTTATAATATTCTCAAGGTAATAACTAAGACCCTACTGACCTTAACTAAGTCCCAAACTATTATATTAATCACCCTAAGAATCAATATCGGATTTGGAATATTCATTAAACCTTAGAGGAAAATAATTGCCAAAAATGAGGAGAGGTCGATCGATCGACAAAAATGATCGATCGATCGATACCATCGATCGATCGATCGATACCATCGATCGATCGATCAAGCAGATACTTTCCCAGATTCTCATAAACAGTTACGGGTTTCTTCCTTTTTACACCTCTAAATCTTCATTACAACTTCCCAAACTCCCATTAAAGTTTACTAAACATCCTATTAACATATTATCATCATCTTTAACGTACTAGAATCATTAAATCGTCATGAATCAATAGTTTCTTAAATCAAAACACTCAATTTATCATAAAAACCCTACTTCTCCTATTTCTTTCAAGATCTTCATACATCTTAACATAATTTCCCAATTTTCTTCGCAATAGAGTTTGACAAAATGTTTTTATAACATTTTTGGGCTATTATAACATTTTTGTCAAAATGTTTGACAAAAAGAGTTTGTTCATTCCCACCTCTCCTAAAACCTTTATTTAAGAGAAAAGTAGAATATCGTTCATACCAAGCGTGAGGGGCTTGTTTTAACCCATATAGCGCCTTTTTTCAGACGATAGACGTGATTTGGATGGTGAGGATCAATGAAACCTTTAGGCTATTCTACATAAGTTTTCTCTGTCAAAATACCAATAAAGACTTTACATCCATTTGATATAAGGTGAATTTTAAGAGACACGCAATAGCGAGAAAAAAATGAGCAAATTCGAGACATGTTACAGGGGTAAAAGTCTCTTCGAAGTCTATTCCTTCAATTTGAGAATAACCCTGGCCACAAGTCTGGATTTATTTCTAACTACCATCCCTATTTCATCAGTTTTATTTTTAAAAATACATCTAGTGCCAATAACCCATTTATTTTCTAGTCTGGGACAAGATACCATACGTTATGAGTTTTAAATTGAATGAGTTCCTCTTGCATTGCACCTATCCAATAGGAGTCATTTATGGCTTCATTCACATTCTTCAGTTCTATAAGAGAAACAAAGAATGAAAAATGTGTAGTATTACATAATTAGGATCTTATTCGAACAGTCTCTTCTGGGTTACCGACCACATTATCTAAGGGATGATCCTTAGAAACCCAATTTGGTACCTTAAGGGTCTCAATAGGTAATACTCAACTATATCTGAAGATTCGTGGTTGGAAATGTTTTATGGCTCATCAAAAATGGTTGGTCCTATGTTCTTATTCTCTACATTGGTGTCACTCACTACTACATTGATGGATTCCAATAAAGTTTTGGTACGAAGGTTACAGACACGTTAAGCTCTACTATTTGGAGAATAACCTAAGAAAATTGCTTTATCACCTCTGGTTTCGAATTTGGACAAATGTTCTCTGTCCTTGCAAACATAGCATATACTACTAAAGTGTGACACCCCGCCTAATTAAATACCGGATGATCAATTCTTTATTAAGTTTAAAAAATAATATCCCGTTGGATCAGTCTTAGCATCACTATCGAAAACTTTTTATTAATTACTAACCACCTAGTATTTAAAAAGTTAGATGTCAAATTTTATCTTTTTAATATAACATGCAAGCAATAAAATGATTGACTAAACATCCACCAACCAATAACAATCTCATAGGTATTAAAACGACATAATTAAATAAACTGAGTATGGAGTAAACACTTCCAATCTAAATCTTAAATACAATAATCTAAACTGAAATAAATCCCAAAACTGAAATATAAATGAATGTCTTAACCCACAATATCTAAATAAGAATGGGCAACATGCCCTGACTGGAATAAATAACTCTGAATGAATCAAGGATAAATATGGAGGCGTCTAGTACCGAGGTTTTGTAACTTTCACAACAGCTACAACACGTCAACTGAATCGAACTCCTATTCTTGGTGTCCCTATTGCTAGGCACCTAAAAATATTTTACAAAATAAATGTATTTGAAAGAAAACGGGTCAGAGCCCGAGTTGAAAACAATTTTAAAATAGCAAGTATTTAAATGCATAAATACCAGATAATTATATACATGTTAGTCACGTGCTCTCACTTGAGATTCTCACTCCTCAACTATTATGCGCACCTAATGTATAATTATTAGCCTTCCTAGTAACGTTATTGATATACCCATATATACCCTCGGCCAGGACGAGGGCTCAGTCCCAGGACGAGTCCAATGAACACAGTTCCGTTACAGGAAAGATCGGCCAGGATGATCCCTCTGCCAAGATCAGATGACCCTTCAAGGGGCTGACCCCTCATCATGGCTCGAATGACCCTTCAAGGGGACGACCCCTCATCATGGCCTAGACGACACTTCAAGGGCTGACACGTCATCATGGCCCAGACGACCCTACAAGGGGCCGAACCCTCAGCGTGGACCGAACGACCCTATGAGGGGACGTCAGTACGAGGCCCACATCCAGTCGGTCCCAATGCCAGAAACAACTTTAGCCTCGGCCTAGCATCCTAGGCCTAGGGTGACATGACTACAGTGCGTGACTTGAGAGACGTGTGAAACAGTGCACGTGGGACTCATATAGCACGTGAACTAAATTATTATAACAATAGCATCCCCTCACGTGATGGAATATTATGTCATCATTAGTTGCAAGTGGCGAATCCATGTGTCTACTAGGGATTGGCTAGATCATCATTCACATGCACCATGCATGCTTGGGTGGTACACGACACCCCCCAAGACCTATATATACTGGTCATCTTCAACCTTGTAAAGGGATCGATAATTGTAAACCTATCTAAAACTCTGCTTGTGCACACAGTAGAGAGAGAGTGAGCTTATGTGCATTATACCCAAGGCCATTAGTTCCCATATTTAGTGGATCATATACTCATAGTGGATGTAGGTTTAATTGGCTGAACCACTATACATCATTGTCTTATTCCTCTTATACTCATCACCTTCTATACACTTACCCACATATATAACTCTTGCTGCCATTGTTATTACAGTTTGAGCTCATCATCACTTATCTCGTGGTGCTGAATCTTAGCATCATCAGTTTGGCACCGTCTGTGGGAACGAGAAGATATCACTTCCTTGATATAGCTCACCGGATACTCTGATGGTGAACTAGTTATCCCCCTTTGTAGAGATGTTTCACCATTGAAAGAGACCCATTAATGTTCTCAAGCTCATCGGTCTTTTGATCATTCAGCTCTCTATAGCTCAAACACATGGCACCAGAGATGCCACCACCACTTCCTCCACTGGATAGTGGAGTAGGACCTAGTTCCAGTCATCCACCAACTCAGTCTGAGATGGTTGATGTGGCAACCGCCTTAAAGTCTCTGGAAGCAAGCCAGCAGATTATGCAGGAGCAATTTACAGCTCTTAGCCAAAACATACTAAGACCACTAGGGGTCTCAGCGGAGATGATCACTCCGGCGGCAGCTCCAGGGCAACATGAGGCCAGGGGACTACCCCCGGCACCGTGAAAAGACTTGTCGCCTCCATAATGACGGAGGGATGTTGCTGACCCCCGGCATCTACACCTTGGGAGGCAAGGAAACCCTTGCCCATAAGACATATATGATGATCTGGAGGTGGAAGAGTCCCCCATAAAGTGCTGGGAACCGTATGAGATCTCTAATAATACTGTGCGACCTATCCAGGAAAGCAGAGGGAAGTGTGGAAGGTAAAATCCCGACGATCACTCGAGGAGCTTTGCTTTCGATCGTCTGAGTAGGGGGTCGGCCTTTGAGAGGCTGGGCCCAGTAAATGACTTGCGAGAAAAATTATCCAGATCGAGAAGTATTATGTGGTCCATAAGAGAGGCAACAGATGGCCGACCCCATGGACAGGACAACGGTCAGGGAGAAGTAAACAACCGACACAAACCTGGCGCAGCAGAACCCACTGTTCACCTCAAAGAGGCGGCAGGGGATAACATCGGCCAAGCTGACCCTATGAGTCCATAAAATGACTTAATCCAAAGGCTGGAGGATAACATTGGTGACATCCTGAAGAGTCAGGACCCTCTTCAGAGAGGATACTCCATAGGCTCACCCTTTTTGGAAGATAGTCAACTTCCCAACGCCATCTAAGTTTAAGCCACCTGTGGTCACCCCAAGGTATGATGGAAGTACCAACGCTGTCCATCATATTGAGATGTACCAATCAGCGGCAGACATATACTCTATCTCAGATGAGATGAGGTGTCGTGCCTTTTCTGGGACTCTAACTGGGGCTGCACATATCTTGTATATGTCTCTTCCAAAGAACTCCATTGAAACCTTTAAGCAGTTAGCAGACCGATTTATCCATAACTTTTTCTTTGAAGTGAGGTTACAGAAGAAGACCACACACCTGATCTATGTTAAGCAGGGGAAGAACGAGAGTTTGAGAGACTACATAGCCAGATTTAACAAAGAAAATTTAGAGGTCGAAGACTATGAGGAAAGAATATCCATGACAACCCTCATTGGAGGACTCCAGAAGGGGAAGCTTTTATGGAAGCTTGCTGAAGACCCTCCAAAGATGATGGCTCAATTGTTGTCAATAGCGGGAAAGGTGATGAACGCTGAAGAGGTGATGGTCGCAAAATACAAAGATGAAAAAGGAGGCACTAGTGGGGGTAATTACCAGAAAAAGAATAAGTAGGGGAAGAAGAGGCTAGCAGATGATAAATTAGCTAATTACACCCCTCTGATGGTCAGCAGTGAGCATATTCTGAATGAGATAAAGAGCGATCGATCCTTGAAGTGGCCTAAGAAGTTGAGGACAGCTCCCCACAAGAGGAACAAAAATCTGTGGTGTGAATTTCACCAAGACCATGGCCATGTGATCGACAAGTGTTTTGCTATGAAAGATGAACTTGAGAAAATACTAAAAAATGGGAACTTAAGGAAATAGGTCGATAAAAGTGTCCTCAAGAGGGGCCTAGGGGACGACCTTTGGAAGAAGAGAGGTGATACATGCAGAGAAGATCCTCCAAATATAAGGGACAACCCTTCGGATAATGAGGATGACCCTGACCTCCTGCTGAGAGATGACCATGGCCCGGTAAAAAGACTTAATATAATCTCACTCTGTGTTGGGATGATCTCCGGGGGACTAGAAGGAGGAGGATCAGAGGTTACCGATAAGAAGGCCCATGTAGCTGAGGCCAAGGCAGTAACAAAGGCCGTACACTCGACCTCTATGGAAGAAAAGTTAGAAAAGAGGAAAAAGTTTGATATGGATACACTCATAGTGGGTTTCTCAAGGATGGACTGCAAGGGACTTTTAGCCCCGTATGATGACCCTCTAGTCATCACTACTAGGGTAAACGGATGCGAGGTGCCGAGGATCTTGGTAGATGGGGGTAGTTCTGCAGATGTGATGTTATGGCCGTGCTTTAAAGCTTTAGGTCTTAGCCATGCTATGATCATCCCATACCACCACCCATTGATTTGTTTCATTAGGGAGAAAGTTCATCTTATAGGAGTGTATGAGGCCGATGTTAGGATGGGGGACAAGTGGCCGAGATGGCTTACCAAGAAGGTTAACTTTTCGTGATGGATGCACATGTCTTTTCGGCCTACAACATTATACTAGGGAGAGTAGCACTCAAGGAGTTTAAGGCCGTGCCGTCCACGGTTCACCAGATGATAAAATCTCTGACCCCTTACGGGGTAGGAGAAGTTCAGGGAGACCAGATAACAGCACGGGAATATTACTTCAACTCCGTCGAAGAAAGGGAGACGTATAAGAAGGCAACAACTACTTACAATATTGATACCCTCGACCCCAGGGATAAGACAAAACTAAAGAAAGGAGAAGCCACGGAAGAGGTAGAATCCGTCATCCTCAACGAGGATGAGCTAAAAAACCCGACCAAGTAGACAAAGCTCTAAAGACAGACATAAAAGAAGACCTCATCAAGCTATTAAGGAGAATACATAACGTCTTTGCATGGAGTCATGTAGATATGCCATGGATTGACCCCAAAATCATGTGCCACAAGCTCAATGTGATAGAGGGTGCAAAGCCAGTAAAATAGGAGGATTTATTCTTGAGAAAAATATGAGGTCATAAGGGACGAGGTTAAGAAGCTAGAAGATGCTGAGTTTATCAGGGATGTCATCTATCCCAAATAGCTGTCCAACGCAGTCATAGTCGCAAAAACCAACGGAAAGTGGAGGATGTGCGCAGACTTCACTGACCTTAATAAACATTGTCCCAAAGACAGTTTCCCTCTCCCTCGCATTGATCAGATGGTAGGCGCTACTGCAGGCCATGAGCTAATGAGCTAATGAGCTTCATGGATGCCTATTCAGTTAAAACCAGATCTTCATGATCCCTAAGGACTAAAAAAATGGCTTTCATTACCGATAAGGGGACATACTATTATAGGGTCATGCCATTTGGCCTAAAGAATGCAGGGGTAACGTATCAGCACCTTGTGAATAAAATGTTTGAAGACCAAATTAGGAAGTTTATGGAGGTTTATGTAGATGACATGTTTACCAAGAGTTTGAAGGTCGAGGATCATGTGGCCGACCTCGAGAGGACCTTTAACACGATGGACAAGTACTGGATGAAGTTCAACCCGGCCAAATATTTCTTTGGGATCGGAGTAGGGAAATTATTGGGGTTCATCGTTAACCAAAGAGGACTTGAGGACAATCCTAACAAGATAAAGGCCCTCCTAGAAATGAAGACTCCCAGGACCATTAAAGACGCTCAGAGGCTCACAGGGCGAGTGACTACTTTGAATAGGTTCGTATCCAGAGCCACAGCCAAGTGTTTATCGTTCTTTAAAATTCTCAGAAAAACCTTTGAATGGAACGAAGAGTGTGACCAGGCTTTCAAATAATTGAAGTTGTACCTCGGGTCTCCTTTGTTGTTGTCACGATCAGTACAGGGTGAACGACTATATGTGTACCTAGCCGTCTCAGAATAAGCCATCAATGTAATGATTATAAGAGAAGAGGACAGGGTACAAAAGCCTGTGTATTTCAATAGTAAGGCACTCCAGGGGCAGAGCAAAGATACACAGGGATGGAGAAGTTAGCCTATGCCTTGATCTATGCATCAAGAAAGATGAAGCCGTACTTCCAATCACATACAATGGTCATCCTCACTAACTCTCCTCTTAGGCAGGTCTTGTACAAGCTAGAAAAATCAAGAAGGCTAATGGACTGGATCATAGAGTTGGGAGAGTTTGACATTGTATATCAACCTAGGATGGACATTAAGGGGCAAGCATTAGCTAATTTCGTGGATAAATTTACTTGGGAAGATGATGAGGCTGAAGAGGAGAGCCTCGAGAAGATAGATACCCGGCAAGACACAATTGTTGACCCATCCATGGATAAGGCAGAGACAAGCACCGCTAGAGAAAAAATTACTGAAAATAAGGAGGGAAAATATCTCTTTAGACATGGATCCCTCGGTGAGGGAAATTTCTCATAGGAACAAGCTGTATGGAACCTCTTCGTTGACGGGTCCTCTTACGAGAGCTGAAGTGGGGTTGGATTAATTGTATCGGTACCCGATGGCACAGACATCGAGTACGCCCTGAGGTTCAACTTCAAAGCCTCCAACAATGAGTCTGAATATAAGGCCCTCATAGCAGGCCTATCCTTGGCTAAGTCTCTTAATGTCGGCTAGATCTTGGTCCATAGTGATTCAAGACTAGTAGTGAATCATATACTAGGAACCTATGAGGCTAAGGATGAGAGAATGGCCAAATATCTTGAAAGAGTGAAGTCACTATTGAAGATTTCAGAGAAGTGAAATTGAAGAGGATACCTAGGCTTGATAATGGCCGAGCCGATGCGCTTGCTAGGCTGGCCTCGGCAACTAGGACAGATATCAGGAGGACAGTCCCAGTGGGAATTTTGCTTCGACCAATGATTGAAGAGGTAAAGGGAACACTTGGATCTTGCTTAAATATTCACAGGGAATCTTCGTGGATTGACCCCCTTATCAGGTACATTAAAAAGGGGGAGCTGCCAGAGGAAAAATAAGAAAGGAGGAAGTTGAGATACAGAGTTGCGATTCACTGTCATCAGAGACACCTTATATAAAAATGGGTTTTTGCTACCCTTGCTCAGATATGTGCACCCGTCTGAGTTCCCATACATATTGAAAGATGTGCATGAGGGGCCATATTCAAGCCACATTGGTGGTAGGTCTTTAGCAAAGAGGATAGTAACCCAGGGATACTGGTGGCCGACCTTGGGGAAAGATGCCACGGCATACGTAAAAAAGTGTGATAAATGTTAAAGGTTCGCCACCATCCCTCACCAACCTCGTCAGCCTCTTACCTCCATCACTTCACCATAGCCATTCACTGTATGGGGAATCGATCTAGTAGGACCCTTAGCTAGGGCCATCAATAACTATCGATACCTGATCATAGTAATTGACTATTTCTTAAAATGGGTGGAAGCGGAGTCGATGGTTATGATTACCGAGCAGAAGACCTTCCAGTTCATCTGGAAAAATATTATATGCAGATATGGTCTACCCAACACCCTCATCTCAGATAATGGGACTCAATTCAAGAATGTATTCCTGGAGAAATACTGTGAAAGAACGGGGGTAAAACAGTTCTTCTCTACCCGAGGATGACCTCAGGATAATGGGCAAGATGAAGTCACAAATAGAACAATCCTAGATGGGATAAAGAAGAAACTCGAGGAGGCAAAATGAAGATAGGCTAAGGAATTGTATGCTATACTGTGGGCCTACATGACGACGACAAAGACTCCTATCGGAGAAACCCCATTCATGCTGGCGTATGGCTCAGAAGCCATCATCCCCACCGAGATTGAGTTTCCTACTCATAGAGTCCAAATGTATGACCCACAAAGAAATATGGAATAAAGGAGACTTGACTTAGACTTGATCGATGAAAGGAGGGAAGACGTTGAGATAAGGTAAGCTTCATACCAGCAGAGGACTACCAGGTTTTACAACCAGTGGGTGAAGTAAAGGCCAATCGTTGTGGGGGACCTAGTCCTCAAAAAGACTTGGCAAAAGCCTAACAAGCTCCACCCAAATTGGCATGGCCCATATAAGGTCATTGTTGAAGTTGTCCCTGGAACCTATAGGCTAGAGAAACTTGAAGGGGAGCCCTTTTCTAATCCCTGGAATGCAGATCATTTGAAGAAATACTATCAACAATGTAATGTCCTATCGGACCACAGTTGTAATGAATGTGTTGCTCCATCAGGACACTTCGAATGTTAATGAGAATGTTATATTGGCCCCTCATCTTCTGATTATCGATTGTAATATGGTTGGGTTAATTCTTAGTTATATGCCCCTCGACTATGATGAGGGTAAATGGTAGTGATGACCCTCCATTCACACCCAAGAAAGACGAGGGGGGACTTGAAATTTAAAACATCATTAATTTGGTGGATAACCACCCTCGGCTATAATGAGGGTGAATGGAAGGGACAACCCTTCATTCACTCCCAAGAAAGACGAGGGGGGATTTGAAAATTAAAACATCATTAATTTGGTGGATAACCACCCTCGGCTATAATGGGGGTGAATGGTAGGGACGACCCTCTATTCACTCCCAAGAAAGATGAGGGGGGATTTGAAATTTAAAACATCATTAATTTGGTGGATAACCACCCTCGGCTATGATGAGGGTAAATGGTAGGGATGACCCTCCATTCACTCTCAAGAAAGACGAGTGGGGACTAGAAATTTAAAACATCATTAATTTGGTGGATAACCACCCTCGACTATAATGAGGGTTAATGGTAGGGACGACCCTTCATTCACTCCCAAGAAAGATGAGGGGGGATTTGAAACTTAAAACATCATTAATTTGGTGGATAAACACCCTCGGCTATAATGATGGTGAATGGTAGGGAAAACCCTCCATTCACTCCCAAGAAAGACGAGGGGGGATTTGAAATTTAAAACATCATTAATTTGGTGGATAACCACCATCGGCTATAATGAGGGTGAATGGTAGGGACGACCCTCCATTTACTCTCAAGAAAGACGAGGGGGGACTTGAAATTTAAAACATCATTAATTTGGTGAATAACCACCCTCGTCTATAATGAGGGTGAATGGTAGGGACGACCCTCCATTCACTCCCACGAAAGACCGGGGGGGGGGGTTTAAATTTAAAACATCATTAATTTGGTGGATAACCACCCTCGGATATGATGAGGGTAAATGGTAGGGACGATCCTCCATTCACTCCCAAGAAAGACGAGGGGGGACTTGAAATTTATAACATAATTAATTTGGTGGATAACCACCCTCGACTATAATGAGGGTGAATGTTAGGGTTGACCCTCCATTCACTCCCAAGAAAGACAAGGGGGGACTTTTAAGATGGACAACACAAATATAACAGCCATAATAAATCATATAAGAGGCAAATATGGAATACAGGAAGAGAGATTCTATTATAAATTATTACAAATGTTTGCCTAAGGAAATAAAGTACAAACTTCTTTTTTACAAACAGAGGGTATGTTCTACAGACAGCCACCCTACTGAGCAGTATCAGCAGGAAAGTTTTCAACATCAATCAAAGGAGTCTCTTCGATGAACAAAATAGGTCGATCCTCTGAGGTACCGGTGCTTTTGATGTGCACCTAAGACTCCACATGGGCTAAGACCTCGGAAATAAGGGGGTCATCCAACTCCATGTCTTCCAGAGAGGGGAGGACAGAAGACACTACGTCAGCAAACTTCAAGACGACCCATCGGCAGGCAGTCTTGATTCCCCTCTCCAAGTACTCAAGACCGAAGCCTTGAAACTCGTCCGAGAGTTTGTAAGCCTCCACTACATCAGCCTCGACCTTCTTCATTGCCTCATCAAGTTAAACCTTGAATTGGCCCCCCTGATTGGTCAAGGCCTCTTCCTTTTCTTTGATGAGGGTGTCCTTCACATTAAGGTCGGCCTTATGCTGCTTCACCAGCTCATCCAAGACCCTTGCATGCTCGGTCCTCGCACTCTCCAACTCTTCCCTAGAAATCTCCAGCTCGATCTTCAAATCGGCCTCATGCTTAATAGATCTCTCGGCCTCGTAGAACTTTTACTGGTTGGCAGCCATCCACTTAGTAGCAGAGGTAAAGCTGCAGACACACTGCATGGACAAGCACATATTAAAGGGGCCGAGGGAATAGTTCATGAAATGGTGGTAAATAAAAAATGTTGAAAGAGATACCTGAGCCAGAGTGTGCAGATCGTATTCATAAACCTTGGCTGGGGGAATCTTTGACAAGAAGTCATAATCTACGGCCGAGGGAGCAGAAAACATCGAGGCCTTGGATGCCCTTAAGTTGGCTATGAGGGAAGAGGGTTCAGCCTTTAAGAATGTCAAATTTTGGGACCAGAAAGCCCCCATACTGGAAGAGGAGCTATCCCCCTCAGTATGTGTCTGAGGGACCTCAACCCTCAGCCTCATCCTTGAGTCAGGCTGAGGGCCATCAGGAACTTCATGCTCCTTCCTTTTGCGACTGTCGATGGTCAGCTCCATATGTGTCAGCCCCACGACCCTGGTCTTCTGATGAGACAGCTGAGGCTCCTTGCCTTTCATCTTCTTACCCAGACCAGACATCAGGCTAGTAGCAGTCATTTCCCAAAGCTGATCAAACAAGTTCGTAGGCCGACTTGAAAAAGAGACGATACATCAGATGTTAGCAGCAATAATGAGAGAACACTTGGAATGAAATAGAACAAAAAAGAAACTCACATAATTCTGTCAGGGGGCCAACCCTCAAACTAGCTTCTTTGAGGAAACGAGGGGTCATTAAATCTTCAAATTTAGCAAGATGACCCTCTTTCCCCTGTTCCCTTAGGTACTCAACTATATCCCATTCTTCCAAGCTTAACCCAGGGTCTGACAGTGCTTTCATTGAGGGGTTAGACCATGCCCTTAGGACCCTCAGATTGTCTTTTATGGGATCATCCCCGGCGGGGAATTCCTAATCCCCCGAGATCAAGAAAACCCTCTTCTTCCAGTCATGATTGGAAGTTTGAGCTATGTCAAAAAGTTTCTTGTCGGACTTCATAGCCCCCAAATGAAAATACTCAGGTTGCTTAGACGATGAGGTGATATTATAATAGGCTATGAACAAATCGGTCGAGGGATCATCGGTGAAAGTATTTTTCCAAAGGGAGACATAGCCGAGGATAGTCCTCCATAAATTGGGAGGAAGTTGAAAAGGAGCAACCCCAAGGGTAGATAATATGCCGACTATAACATAGTGCAAAGGGAGCCTAACACCTACCCTTAACATCTGCTCGTAAACATCAATCTCTCATTCGTCCCCCTGGAAGACCCCCTCTCATCTTCAGTGGGGACCCTGATACTTATATTGGACTGTATACCAAAGAGATGCCTCCATAATAAGAGGTCACGATCCTTAACAGATGATACGTAAGCCGAGGCACTAGAAGTATCAACTCGACCATCATCATCAGAATCCTCACTATCGTCCTCATGACCCTCGTCCCCAGATCTCTCACCCTCAACGCCTATCAGTGGTCCATCTGGAAAGGCCACCTGGAAGGCAAGAGGGGCAGGGTTATTACAGGGACAACCTCAGAATGTATCGTACCCTCGACCTATCGGGTTGGGATAAGATTGGACGTCTCTCTCCTCCCAGAAGGCCCAGCACCTATTGGTGACGATGCTCCCTCATTCCTATCTCCCTCGTATGTCTGACTACTAGTTGGACGATAGGAAGACCCACAGGACTTAGACAGAATTATTGTGGCCAAAGGAATGGGAAAGATGGGTCGTACCCAATTAGGGTCGGACCCTCATCTTCGTTCATGTCCCTCCTCTAGACGTCTAATCTCAGCAAAGAATTTCTCCCTCAAGGTTGGAAATTCCTCAGCTAAATTATAAAGTCTTATAAGCAGTAAGGGGATGAACCTACACTTAAGAAATTTGTTCCAACTAACTACAAACAAGTTTACAGTTTGACCAAGTTGAATTTTGGATTAAAACTAAAGAAATAAAGGGTTTTGATCATGAATACCCAAGAATAAATGGAAATAGGTCCACCGGACAAGAGCGCCTGAGAACAGTCGAAAAATCTAAGAAGTACCGCAAAGAGACACTAAAACCACCAAGAATTGGTGGAGGAATAATCCTAAGAAGTCTAAACCTAAGGTTCAACCCTACAACCGCCACAGGAGGGCGGGTTCACACGTTGGAAGGGTATAAAATAACCAAAAAAATTAGAAAACAAACCAAAAGAAAGAAAGCAAACTGAAATGGAAGATAAAAAGGGAATTATGGCAGAAAGAGTACCTGAGAAAGAATGATGACACACCTAAGCTTGGAACACGAAGAAAAGTAGAGAATGGCAGAAATGTCGTTTGGAGCTGGTAAAGGAACTAGAGAGAGAAAGCTCAAGCGCGAAGAAGAAAAAGAAATAATTGTTCAAAAATCCTTTAAATACTTTATCATTTATGGGCCCAATAATCAATGCAAGACATAGCCCACGAGGAGAGGCATCATTAGGGCACGAAGTCCCAAGCTGAGTGTGTAGCCGCCACATCTGGGAAACAGAAACGATAATGGACGCGTGATAATATGCAACTTGACAGATTAAGAATTCCAAGGCAACATTACGCCTCATCCATCTCAACAAACATAGATGGATAAGGACTGGGGGGTGATTGATATACCCATATATACCCTTGGCCAGACCGAGGGTGTCCTCCACCCAGACGAGGGCTCAGGCCCAGGAACAGTCCAATGACCACAATTCTGTTACAGGAAGGATCGGCCAGGATGATCCCTCTGCTAAGATCATACGACCCTTCAAGGGTCTGACCCCTCATCATGACTTGGCCAACCCTTCAAGGGGATGACCCCTTATTATGTCCCAGATGACCCTTCAAGGGACGGACACCTCATCATGTCTCAGACGACCCTATAAGGGGCCAACCCCTCAGTGTGGATCGGACGACCCTATGAGGGGACGACAGTACGAGGCCCACATCCATCCGTGCCCAATGCCAACACCAACGTTAGCCTCGGCCTAGCATCTTAGGCCAAGGGTGACATCACCACAGGGAGTGACTTAGGAGACGCGTGGAATAGTGCGCGTGGGATTCTTATAGTACGTGGACTAAATCATTATAACAATATCATCCCCTCACGTGAGGGAATATTATGTCATCATTTGTTGCAAGTGGCACATCCAAGTGTCAGCAGGGGATTGGCTAGATCATCATTCACATGCACCATGCATGCTTGGGTGGTACACTACACCCCCTAGACCTATATATACTAGTCATCTTAAACCTTGTAAAGGGATCGATAATTATAACCCTAGATAAAACTCTGCTTGTGCACACAGTAGAGAGAGAGTGAGCTTATGTGCGTTGTACCCAAGGCCATTAGTGCTCATATTTAGTGGATAACATACTCACAGTGGATGTAGGCCTAATTGGCTGAACCACTATACATCATTGTCTTATTCCTCTTATACTCATCCCCTTCTATACACTTACCCACATATATAACTCTTACTGCCATTGTTATTACAGTTTGAGCTCATCATCACTTATCTGGTGGTGATGAATCTTAGTATCATTAGTTACCCCACCTAACTAGATTTTAACAGTCTCCATCTATGCCAACTAACCTATTGTGACCACCCGTATAATAGAAATATATGTTATGTAGTTCCTCATATTTTGTTAATTGATTCCATGTATCTCATTAATCTATTAAGTTCTTACACACTTTTTATATGTTGGCATCATCATTCTGTTCTACAAAACAACACAGTAGAATAAATGCGGCATACACATACACACACACACACACACACATATATATATATTTCACTATTATAATATATACTAATATCGCACCCCACATAGGTGAAACTAACGGTGCGTACATACTCTGCTATCAAGTCTTGGTACCTCACGTACATAATAAGGACTATCAATTCAGAATCTCTCAGGAATCGTAAAAGAAATAAATCACACACAAACTGGAGGCGGACATGGACCACGGTGTAATGGGTCACGCACATACCTATGCACTCATATAACCCAAACTTATCCGCTCACAGATAAGTCCTCCTTAGATCCTATGCTCTGAGGTACCCATCTATAATCCCCCTGAAGGGATCCTCAAGACAAGACTGTCCCCTTCAAGACCTCCCGAAGATAGCAAGTGTGGTTGGTATGTCATACACACAAAAATCCATACAATAGGTATTCACCCAACCTAAGTATTTATACGTTCAATATTGGTATTCACACACCCCATATTACAAGTCTCACACATTGTATTTATAACTCGTATATCATACGTAAATTTAATTAACGCCATAACTCTCATCACATAAATTCAAGTACCTTTCGCTACCCCAAAGGTTTACAAAGTCACCCAATTATTCCTTAGGTTTATTCAGCACTATAGTGTCCCACTACTACTGGTGTTAACCCTAAGTCATCATTTATCCGAATTAAATCCCAATTCATAAAATTTCCAATCTTAACGCATTCGAAAAATAATCATAAATCTCCCCATTCAATCCCATACATAATGATACTTTTCGAGGCTTAACTGTAACCATATTGACCTTCCCTAAGTCTCATTATATTCAATTAATCAACATTAAGGGTTCTTAAAAGTTGGGATTGCATTGAAACTAAAGAGGAAAATAAGGCACAAATTTTAGGGGACTCGATCGATAAAAGAAATGGGTCGATCGATCGATCGACATTCTTGGGTCGATCGATCAATCGAACTTGTATCAGCCTAGTTTTTCAGCAAATTAAGGCTACGGGTTTCCTCAACCAACAATATCTAAAACCTTCTTAATTCATTCCCAAACTCCAAAAAGAAGGTACTAAACATTAAATTAACACATATAGACAATGTCTAACGCACAAGAATTATTTAAACATCAAGATTCATTAACTTTCCAATTGAATTCTAATTTTACTCTACAAACCCTAATTTATGGCTTTTATTCAAAAACATGATCAAAACTCTGAAATCTCTACATAACGATTCCCAGAATATGATTTAATCCAAAATTTGTCCTCTACATGCATGAAATTTAATTCTTAATCATATTATACTAACATGGATAATTTATCTAGATGAATTTAAGCAAGAACAATACTTGCCTTATAACAGTAGGTCTGATCCTTTGATGATGAAGGGTATGGCTACGTTCTTCCTCTTTCGATCTACACTCCAGTGGTGTTAATTGTAAAAGAGGTGCAACTATGGGTGGTTTTTGGCTTGGGATCTCTTCTCCTTCCTCTTACAAAGGCTTCTATTATTTTTGTGTTTGATAACCTTCGAATACCTAACCCTAACAACTGATATAGCCTTAGGAAATTCGTGGGTTTAATTAAAATGTCTAAAATACTCCCCCTCGGGATGTCGATTTAGCTTAAAAATGCCCCGTCCCGATAGACTTTTTTTACTATCTCTACCCTTCCGGACACTTTAACGCACTCGAAATGACCATATGGGTGACTTATAAATAATTTACTTTTATTCCATAAATTCTAGTCTCGATATGGCTGACACGCGTGTCCCGACTTAATATCCCTTAACTGTCGTACTATTCACTCGACAGTTTGAATAAATTCGTAATGACATATTAATTTACTCACTAAGTAATATTTAATATAATTCACATCTATAAATACTCATTCTCTTCACGCTAGTAATTATCTATTTAAATCCAGATTAATTTAAAAATAAATTTCTTATTTTTAAGTCAATTAATCCCATAATTAAAATCATTTAAAATACGGGGTATTACATACTTCCCCCCTAATATTAGGATTTCGTCCCAAAATTTGGAAAACTATAGGTATAACTGGTAAAAATAACTCTGGATATTTATCACGCATCTCGTCCTCGCTCTCCCAGGTAGACTCCTCGGCATTATGATGCCGCTACTGAACACGTACTAATGGCACTACCTTTGACCTTCGTTTCCTCTCGCTACGATCTAGGATAGCCACTAGCCCCTCCTCGTAGGAACTATCGGGTTATAGATCAATCTCCTCTAAAGTAATATGAGAGTGGGTCAACTCATCCCGAAGATATCTCCTCAGCGAAGAAATATGGAACACGTCATGAATCCCATGCAAGTGCTCCGGTAACCCAAGTCTGTAAGCCACTGGCCCAATTTGTTCAATAATACGAAATGTCCTTACATATCTCGACGCCAACTTCCCTTTCTTCCCAAATCGCATTACCCCCTTTATAGGAGATACTCGTAACAACACCTGGTCCCCCCCACTAAACTCCCTGAAGGACCTCTTGGCATCAGCGTAGCTCTTTTGTCTATACTGAGCAACCCGAATATGACTTTGAATCATCTCAATCCTGGCTGAGGTATCCTGAATCACCTGTGGCCCAAGTAGCTTGTTGTCCCCCACCTCTAGTCAACACGCTGGAGAATGATAAGGCCTACCGTATAATGCCTTGAATGGATCCATCTCAATAATAAACTGGTAGGAATTATTATAAGCAAACCCCACTATTGGAAGATATTTCTCCCAGTCCCCGTCAAAATCGAGGATGCACATTGTAACATATCCTCTAACATATGATTCGTCTGCTTGGTCTGCCCATCAGTTTGTGGGTGATAGGACGAACTCAATCCTAACTCCGTACCCATGACCTCCTAAAAGCTCTCCTAAAATCCGAACATAAAAATATTTACCCTGTCAAAAATAATATGGCCACCCCGTGGAGTCTCACTATCTCAGTAATGAAGATCTGAGCATACTGCCCCATATTATAATCAGTCAGAACTGGTTGAAAATGAGCTATGGTCAGTCGGTCCACAATCACCCATATGGAATCGTGACCCCTCTGCGACGTAGGCAACCCTATGATGAAATCCATGGAAATTCTCTCCCATTTTCACATAGGGATCTCTAATGGTTGTAGGAGTTTTGGCGTCCCCTGGTGGTCCACTTTTACCATCTAACAAGTGGCACATTTCGAAACAAACTCGGCGATGTCCTTCTTCATTCCACTCCACTAGTATTGTCGCCTCATATCCTAGTATACCTTATCCCCTCCGAGATGTATCACAAATCATGAACTGTGTGACTCTACCATCACCGCATGTCGTAAATCATCCCCCTCTGGAACTACTAGTCTGCCATTGATGCATAAGCACCCATATGAACTCACATGATATGACTATGCCCCCTTGGATAGAAGCTGTACAATTAGATCCAGACATAATGAGTCTGCTACCTGAGCCTGTATTACCCTAGTAAAGATCTCAGGTGTAATCATCATCACTGACTTGAATGAGCGGGCAACTGCATCCTAATGTCCCAGTTCCTTCCATTTCGCCTTCCATACCTCGGCCACCTCACCTGACTACCTACGGCTCAACGCGTCTTCTCCCACCTTAGCATTCCCCGGGTGATATTGGATAGCGAACTGATAGTCCTTCATAAATTCAAGCCACCTCCGCTGACACATATTCAACTCCCGCTGTATGAACAGGTACTGCAGTGACTTGTGATATGTGAATAGGAAAAATTTCTCCCCTAAGAGATAATGTCTCCATATTCGAAGTGCAAACACGACTGCTGCTAACTGTAATCATGGGTGGGGTAATGAATTTCATGAGTCTTAAGCTTATGGGAATCGTGAGCTATAGCCTTATACTCTTGCTGAAGCATACCCCCAAGTCCTAGTAAGGATGCATCAGTAAACACCACGTATTCCACTCCCGGCCTACGCAGTGCTAGAACTGGTGTTGAAGTCAGCTTGTCCTTGAGCTCATAAAAAGCCAACTAGCAGGCATCATTCCAGATGAATGGCACCCCTTTGCGAGTTAAGTTACTCAACAGACCCTCTATCTTTGAGAATCCTCTAATAAATTTCCTGTAGTATTCGACACCATAAGAAACTACGTATCTCTATCGGCTTCGTGGGTTACCCCCACTCCCTCAACGCTGACACCTTCCCTATTTCTACGGATATCTCTCTTTCAAAAATAATGTGCCCAAAAAACTGAACCTCTCTCAGCCAGAACCCACACTTCTCATATTTCTCATATAACCTATGCTCATATAGTGTCTACAAAACCTTCCACAAATGCTCGGTATGCTCCTCCTCAGTCTGGGAATAAATCAGGATGTCATATATGATGACCATGACAAACTGATCTAAGAACTTTCTGAACACCCTGTTCATCGAGTCCATAAACACGTCCGGTGTGTTTGTTAGCCCAAATGGCATAACCCTGAATTTGTAGGATCCATATCCCGTCAAGAAGGTAGTCTTAGACACGTCCTGCTCTCCGATACGTAACTGATGGTATTCCGACCTCAAGTCTATCTTTGAGAAGTAGGCAGCACCTATCAACTGGACGAATAAGTCATCGATTCGAGGCAATGGATACTTATTCTATATCGTGACCTTATTCAACTCTCGATAGTCAACACACAACCGTAATGACCAATCTTTTTTCTTTATGAACAATATGAGAGCACCCCAAGGCAAGGTACCCCTATGGATGAATCCCTGTCCTAATAACTGCTCAATCTGATCCCATAACTCTCTCATATCTATTATAGCCATACGGTAAGGTGCACGGGCTATCGGCTGAGTGTTCGGCGTCAAGTCTATCACAAACTCTATCTTTCTGCTAGGCGGTAGTCGTGGTATGTCTTAAAATACATCTGCGAACTCAGGAACAACCCGAATAGAGTCAAGTGGAATCACCACCTCCTTAGAGGTCTCCTTATCTATATAATATAAATGGGTGGACGAACCTCCCTCAGGACGAGACATCGCCATCAAAAACATCTCTTGACCTGGTCCGGTGAACACAATACTACGACTATAGAAATCAATCATGGCCCTATACGTAACTAGTCAATCCATCCCAATAATAGCATCATGCGCGGACATATATAATACAAGCATATCGATAGGTAAAATAAATAACCCAATCTCTATACCCACGCCCCGAAAAATAATTTTTTTTAGTAACCTATAGCCCAGCGGTGAATCTACACTAGTAACTGTACTATCTTCCGTGTCTAATGATCCTGCAGCATGTGAAAATCTAGTGGCAATAAAGGAGTGTGAATCCCCCGTGTCAAATAATACCCGCCCCAAAGTCCCCTGGATAAAAAACATACCATCAACTACTAGTAGATCCTGGGGAACTGCGGCATGTTGGACATTATAAACACGCCCATACTGTAGTTGTCCCTGTTGAACTGGAACTGCTGGAATAGCTGGTAAGACTTGCATCTGTGGTGGAGCTGGGAGGGTGACTGGGAATGATATGCCCTGAATGTACCCCCTCGTCTCTGAGATATCAACCTCGATCGTGGAGATGGCCGATGTTAGAGGGACCTTGGATCATCAACTAGTAGTCTCGTCCTTGGCAAGGTCGACCACGACCGACGTTGCTAGCTACCTCGACAAGTGAGGTCACCATGATCTAGGGGAGGTTATCCACCTTGTCTTCCAAGGATTGAAACCTTAGCTTGGAAGATGAAGAGGTTGCCATCCCGTCATCAACATCAATCTCGGCTAGGGATCGGTCGACGTTCCTGCTTTGCCACCACTACCTCGGCCAGGCCGATGTCATAGCTCAATATGTCTTACTTTGGCTCTCCCACTGAATCAAGGTCACCACCTCGTCCTCTTCCAGGCCGAGGTTGGGACCATTCATGGATGGTTGATTTCTTATCAGCATATGCTCTGTTGGGAACACGTGTACACAATCAGTTATAACCGAATCATTCCCCTCATGTGAGGGAATATTAAGGTCATCGTTATTTTCATGATATCAGTCAGGTGTCATTCTCATACTGGATGGATCCTCATGCACATGCTCATTGCATGCTTGGGGGGTACATTACACCCCCCAGGCACTATATATAGAGGTCATCCTCTACCTTGTAAAAGATTCAAAATTAGTAACCCTAGCTGAAACTTTGTCTAAATACACAGCAGAGAGAGAAAGCTTGAGAGATTGTATCTATGGCCATTAGAGCCCTCATACAGTGATATTAACCACACACCTTCACAGTGGACATAGGCCTGATTGGCTGAACCACTTATATGTCGGTGTTAATCCTCTTCTCCTCACCTCCTTCTACTATATACAATTATACAGCCATTGTTAACACTGATTTGAGCTTACAAACACCTTGAAGGGTGGTGTTGTTTCCAGCATCATCATTTTGGCGCCGTCTGTGGGAAGAGAGAAGCTGTCTCTTCCTCGTTATTCGCTTAACCTCACCGGAGACTCTAGTGGTGAACCAGGCCTTCCCCCTTGCGCGGGGCATTTTCACCATTGAAAGAGGTCCTCTAAGATATTAAGCTCATTTAATACACCAGATCTTTTGTGTTCACACATGGCACCGGAATTACCACCACCTCTTTCGTCGCCTGGTGCGGTAGGACCCAGCTCTAGCCAGGCACCACCCCAATCTGAAATGGTGGAGGTGGCCGCAGCCTTGAGGTCTTTGGCTACGACGCAACAAGCAATGCAGGAGCAGTTTGCACAGCTCAGCCAAAATATGGTGAGGCCACCTGGAGTCTAACCGCAAATGATTACTCTGGTGGCTGTTCAGCCTTATCTCGATGCCAGAGGACCACCCCAGGCATTGCGGAAAGACCAACCTACACCCCAACAGAGGAGGGACGTTGCTGACCCTAGGCGCTTGCTCCTGGGGAGGCAAGGAAACCCTTGCCCTATGGATAGGTATGATGATCTAGAGGCAGAAGACGTCCCAGAAGACTATTGGGAGCCATATGAGGTTTCGAACAACACAGTTCATCCTGCTAACCGGAGCCAAGGTTGTGGAGGCTGAAGGGGTGAGGAAGCCCAACAACGAGGATTAGCTTTTGATCGACTGAGCAGAGGGTCGGCCTTTAAAAGGCTCGGCCCAGTAAATGACCTAAGACAAAGGTTGTCAAGGTCGAGAAGTGCAGCCGTCTCACAAAAGGTAGAGAGACAACGTCGGCCTCATCAGGGATGAGGAAGAGATCAAGAAGAGGTTAACAGCAGGCGTTGTGCCGTGGCTAGGGAACCCTCGGTGCACCCCTTGGAGGTGGCTGGGGATAACCTCGGCTAGGACGACGTTGCAAGACCATGGAATAACTCCATCCAACATCTTGAGGACAAGATAGAAGACCTCATCAAAAGTCAGGGTCCACTGCAAAGAGGTTTCTCAGAGGTCTCTCCATTCGTGGCTAAGATAGTAAGCTTCCCTACCCCAGCTAAGTTTAAGCCACCTACAGTAACTCCCAAGTATGACGGTAGCACCAATCTTGTACATCATATTGAGATGTACCAGTCAGTGAAGGACATATACTCGATACCAGATGAGATGAAGTGTCGGGCCTTCTCTGGGACCTTGATGGGAGCTGTGCTTATATGGTTTACTTCTCTTCCGAAGAATTCAATCGAGAACTTTAAGGGCTTGGCTGAACGGTTCATTCACAATTTCTGCTTTGGGGTTAGACCTCAAAAGAAGACCACCCATCTGTTATACGTCAAGCAAGGCAAGCATGAGAGCCTAAGAGACTACATCTCCAGGTTCAACAAAGAAAAACTTGAGGTTAAAGATTACGAAGAGAATATTGCCATGACCGCCCTCATAGGAGGTCTTCAGAAGGGGAAGTTATTGTGGAAACTTGCGAAAGACCCTCCAAAGTCCATGGCGGAGCTATTGGAAACTGCGGGGAAGGTTATGAACGCTGAAGAGGCCATGGCCTCTAAGTATGAATACGAGAACGACGGTAGAAGTGGAAAGTTCCAAAGAAAGAATGAGGGAAAGAAGTGGTCAGCTGATGATAAGTTTGCACGTTATACCCCTCTTACGATTAGCTGCGAACACATCCTCAATGAGATCAAGAATGACTGATCCCTAAGATGGCCAGAGAAGTTAAAGGCTCCTTCACAGAAGAGGAACCAAAACTTATGGTGTGAACTCCACCAAGACCATGTCCATATAACAGACAAGTGCTTCGCTTTGAAGGATGAGATTGAGAAGATGTTGAAGTCAGGAAAGTTGAGGAAATATGTTGATGGTAAAGCTCCCAAAAGGGGAAGGGAAGACCCCAAAAAGAAGAGACACGATAAGTGTCATGAGGACACCACAGCAAGAGACAATGGCATGGATGACGATGATGAGTACGATCCGGACCTCCAACCAAAAGACGACAACATCTCGATGAAGAGGGTTGGTATGATCTACTTTGTCATTAACACCATATACGGAGGACTTGCAGGGGGTGGGTCTGAGGTGGCTGACAGGAAGGCTCATGTGGCAGAGGCTAAGTCAGTGCCCAAACTTAAAGAGGTAAACCTGACGTCTTCCAAGACTACACAGAAGAGAAAGAAGGTAGACATGGACACTCTCGTAGTTGGGTTCTCCCGACTCAACTTCAAAGGTATGCTAGCTCCACATGATGACCCTTTGATGATCACAACAAGAGTTTATGGATGTGAGGTGTAGAGAATTCTTATAGACGGAGGAAGTTCAACAGATGTGATGTTCTAGCCCTGCTTTAAAAGCCTGGGCCTTAGCAGAGCTAGGCTGGTACCCTATCATCATCCGTTAATGGGGTTTAGCGGTGAAAAGGTCCATCCACTGGGCATGTATGAGATAGACGTGGGAATGGGCGATGAGTGGCCTAAGAGGTTAACCCGAAAGATCAATTTTTTTGTTATGGACGAAAATATCTTCTCGGCCTATAACCTCATTATAGGGAGAGTAGCCCTTGAGGAGTTTGAAGCCATTCCATTGACGGTCCACCAGATGCTAAAATTCCCGACCCCCTATGGGGTAGGGGAAGTGCAGGGTGACCAGACCATAGCACGAGAATGCTACTTCAAATCAGCTAAAGATAGAGAGGCTCATAAGCGAGCAACTATCACATATAACATTGATACACTCGACCCCAGAGATGAAATCAAATTAAAGAAAGAAGAGGCCGCGAAAGAGGTAGAATCCATCGTCCTCAATGAGGACGAGTAAAAAAAATCATCCAGGTCGATAAATCCTTAAAAGAGAAAATCAAAGAAGAGCTGATAGACTTCTTAAGGAAAAGGCAGAGAATCTTCGCCTGGAGTCACGTAGACATACTTAGCATAAACCCTGAGGTTATATGTCACAAACTCAACGTGACTAAGGGTGCTAAGTCAATCAAACAAAGACGAAGAGTTTACTCCAGGGAGAAGTACGATGCCATTCGGGAAGAGGTCAGGAAGTTAGAAGAGGTTGAATTTATCAGAGAAGTCATATATCCGGAGTGGCTATCGAATGCAGTCATTGTTCCCAAAGCCAACGGAAAATGGAGAATGTGCGTAGACTTCACCGACCTAAACAAATCTTTCCCTAAAGACAGTTATCCCTTACCTCGAATCGACCGGATGGTAGATGCAACTACAGGACATGAGCTCATGAGCTTTATGGACGCGTACTTAGGATACAATCAGATCTTCATGGATGCTGAAGACTCAGAAAAGACATCCTTCATTAATGACAAAGGGACGTATTGCTACAAGGTGATGATCTTAGAATTGAAAAATACAGGGGCAACATATCAACGTCTTGTGAATAAGATGTTCGAAGACCAAATAGGCATGACTATGGAGGTGTATGTAGACGATATGTGGACGAAGAGCTTAAAGGCCTGCACTCATGTGGCAGACCTGAAAAAGACCTTCTATACCATGGACCTATACAGGATGAAACTCAACCCGACAAAGTGTGTCTTCGGGGTAGGAGCTGGGAAGTTTCTTGGATTCATCGTCAATCAAAGAGGAATAGAGGTGAACCCTGAGAAAGTCAAGGCTTTGCTCGACATGAAGATACCTAGGAGTATCAAAGACGTTCAGAATCTCACTGGAAGAGTGGCTGCGCTCAACATATTTGTTTCCAGGGCGGCCGACAAGTGTCTTTCGTTCTTCAAGGTGCATATAAAGGCCTTCGAGTGGGAAAAAGACTATGATGAGGCTTTTGATCAACTCAAGTCATAACTCGAATCCCCGTTGCTCTTATCTCGGCCAATATCGGTAGAGAGGTTGTTTGTTTATCTAGTGGTCTCTGAATCGGCTATAAGTGCGGCCATTGTACGGGAGGACGTTGGGGTTCAAAAGCTCATATACTTTAATAGTAAGGCCCTTCATGGATCTGAATAAAATTACCCTTACATGGAAAAGTTAGCCTATGCCTTGATACATGCCTCTAGGAAGATGAAGCCCTACTTTCAAGCCCATTTTATGGTCGTCCTCACTGACTCCCCACTAAGACATGTCCTCCATAAACCTGAGAAGTCAGGGAGATTGATGGCATGGGCCATTGAACTAGGGGAGAATGACCTTACCTATTAGCCTAGGTCGGCCATCAAAGGGCAGGCACTTGCAGATTTTATCGCCGAGTCACACGGGAAGAGGTCGAGGTTGAGAATAATCTAGAGACTGGAGAAGGGACAAACAGTAATGTCTTCCAACACCCGGAAGAGGTTATACCCAAGAGAGTAAGAGATAGAATAGTCGAGAATGAGGAATACCGGTACCTCTTCAGGAAGGGAACCATGTTGGAAGAGGGTTTCTCATCAGATAAAGACATCTGGAACCTCTTCATCGATGGGTCTTCTTGCGAAAGTGGAAGCGGTGCGGGCCTGATACTTTCAGACCCGGATGGTACCAACATCGAATATTACCTTAGATTTAACTTTAAGGCGTCAAACAATGAGTCAGAATATGAGGCCATGATAGCAGGCCACTCCTTGGCAAGGATCGTTGGTATAAGATGACTCATCCTTTATAGTAACTCAAGGTTGGTTGTTAATCAAGTATTAGGGATTTATGAGTCCAAGGACGAAAGGATGGCCAAATACCTAAAGAGGGTGAGAACGATACTCGAAGGATTCGAAGAGGTAAATATAAAGAGAATACCTCGGCAAAATAATAGTCATACAGACGCATTAGTATGGCTAGCTTCGGCAACAAGGACAGATACCAGAAGGACAATCCATATTGAGATCTTGCCCAGAGAAACCATTGAAGAAGAAGAGGTCAGTAATCCTTGCCTCAATTTAAACCTAGGGGACTCATGGATGGATCCCTTTATCAGATATATCAGAGAGGGGGTGCTACCAGAGTCGAAGTTAGAAAGGAGGAAATTAAGGTACAGAGCCACAAAGTTCTCAATAGTAGGAGATGTCCTGTATAAGAAGGGATTCCTATTACCTCTCCTCATATGCGTTCATCCTATAGAAGTTCCCCACGTCCTGTAGGAGGTACACGAGGGATCTTGCTCCAGTCACATAGGAGGGAGACCTTTGGCGAAGATGATTATCACGCAACGACAAGTGTCAGAGATTCTCCACTATTCCCCATTAACCTCATCAGCCTATGACGTCTATCAGTTCCTCTTGGCCATTCGCAGTATGGGGAATTGACTTAGTGGGTCCCCTGCCAAGGGCTGCAAATAATTACCGATTTTTGATAATTGCCATTGATTACTTCTCCAAGTGGGTAGAGGCAGAGCCGATGATCATGATTACAGAGTAGAATACCTTCCAATTTATTTGGAAGAACATCATATGCAGACATGGCCTCCCAAATACCCTCATTTCGAACAACGAAACCCAGTTCAAGAATTCTTCCCTAGAAAAATACCGCGAAAGATTTGAGATAAAGCAATTTTTCTCTTCTCTTGGTCGACCTCAGGTAAACGGTCAGACCGAAGTCACCAACAGAACAATCCTCAACGGGATCAAGAAGAGGTTGAAAGAGGCTAAGGGAAGATGGGGTGAAGAGGTTTATGTTGTACTGTGGACCTATAGAACGACGGCTAGGACACCAATGGGGGAGACCCCATTTATGTTATCACATGGCTCAGAGGCCGTCATACCCACAGAGGTAGGACTCCCTACTCATAGGGTTCAGACCTATGACCCCGAGAAGAATGGAAAGGAGAGAAGACTCGACCTAGACTTGATTGAAGAGAAAAGGGAAGACATAGAAATCAGGCAAGCATCTTACCAACAGAGAATAGCAAAGTTCTACAATCAAAGGGTAAAATCGAGGCCCATAGCTGTAAGGGACCTGGTGCTGAAGAAGACGTTACAGAAGGCAAACAAGCTTCACCCAAATTGGCATGGTCCTTACAAAGTGATTGAGTAGGTTATACTCGGAACCTACAGGCTAGAAAACCTCGAAGGGGAACCTTTCTCCAACCCATGGCATATTGATCAGCTAAAAAAGTATTACATATAATGTTGCAAGAGTTTGTGTAAATGTATCATCTTATGAAGGGATTGTTAATGAGAAAATCAATTTCCATGTCAATTCTTGGTTCATTGTGCTCTTGGGTGACAAATTATTTATGAGGGTAACATCTTGGTTGATGACCTCAGACCTTATAACATTATGATTTGGTGACAAGGTCTGATGTCAGACATCACACTTGGATAGCCTCAGACCCTTAACATCATTAATTTGGTGCAAATTATTTATGGAGATAACCTCTTAGTTGATGATCTCAGACAATTTAACATCATGATTTGGTGACAAGGTCTGAGGTCAGACATCACACTTGGATGACCTCAGACCCTTAACATCATTAATGTGGTGCAAATTATTTATGGGGATAACATCTTAGTTGATGACCTCAAACCTTATAACATCATGATTTGGTGACAAGGTCTGAGGTCCCTTAACATCATTAATTTAGTGCATATTATTTATGGGGATAACATCTTAGTTGACGATCTTAGACCTTATAACATCATGATTTGGTGACAAGGTCTGAGGTCAGACATCACACTTGGATGACCTCAGACCTTATAACACCATGATTTAGTGACAAGGTCTGAGGTCAGACATCACACTTGGATGACCTCAGACCCCTAACATCATTTGATTTATGAGGATAACATCTTAGTTGATGACCTCAAACCTTATAACATCATGATTTGGTGATAAGGTCTGAGGTCAGACATCACACTTAGATGACCTCATACCCCTAGCACCATTAATTTGGTGATAAATTATTTATGAGGGTAACATCCTAGCTGATGACCTCAGACCTTATAACATCATAATGTGGTGACAAGGTCTGAGGTAAGATATCATACTTGGGTGACCTCATATCTTAAAAACCATTCATTTGGCTGAACAAAGATATCATTCTACCTAGACTTCAGAACTGAACACCACACCGAGACTTCAGAAGTGAACATACATTGCATGGCAAAGAAAATCATTCAATAAACAATTCAGCAAGTGAAGAAATAAAAGCCCTCCTCAGAGGTTGGCAGATTAAGTTAGGAGTTACAAAAATGCAAAGATACAAAGTAACAATGTTTATCAGAGGTTACAACAAATCAAGAGTTATAAAAGATTACTTAAATATTCACAAGAATTAAGTGTTTGCAGCCTCAAGGTTAGTGTCCATGTCTACATGTCCCTAGCCAAGGGTGGTTACCTCCACCCCATCATCTTGGGAACCAACATCTTCAGTTATGGTGTCTCCTTGGGGGTAGTCTCAGTAGGGGCAGCACCTCCCTCCTCCTCAACTTCCTGCAGAGCCTGAGCAAATTTAGGGTCGGCATAACCCAAGATGGCAGCCCATTTGCCAGTAGCCTTGACCCCTCTATCCAGGTATTCAAAGACGAAGCTGATAAACTCATCAGAGACCTTGTACTCCTCTAAGATCTTCTCGAAGGCATCATTCAAGGCAGCCTTGATAGCCACATCGACCTTACGCTGGAGAGAGTCAGCCTGAGTCTTCAGGGCAGCATTATGATCTTCCCTCTGCTTGTCCATATCCTTTTACAGTCCCTTCACATCGCTATCAGCCTTCTTCAGAGCAACCTTCAGATATTCCACTTAAGGGTTTAAAGTGGCCTCAGTCTTCTCGGCCTCTTGGCCCTTCTCAATCAGAGGAAGTTTTCCCAAGGTCCAGTTGACATAGTGATGTATGGTGAGAAGACCCTGCAGAACATGAGAAAAGACGTCAGTCTAAGATCTGATATGGTTCGATGTCAATGTTACACTTGAATAATTCAGAAGCAAGAGTTAAAGGTCTTACTTGGATGGAATGGTGGAGGGAGAATTCAACCAGCAGAGGCTTATCTAGTGAGCGGCAGAAGTGCTTGTCAGACTCGGTCATGACATCGCCGATAGCATCAAGGGACTTCAGACTTTGTCCAATGACTGTCACCAATCTTTAATTGCTCAAGATGAGCAATCAGCGTATCCTTAGAAGAAATGGGGATGGCACGATCCCCTCTTTTTTTTTTCTGCCTCTGATCCTCAGAGGCAGGGTCGGCAGGCTTTCTCTTCTTGATGGCTACAGACCTTGAGGTAGATGGAGGGGGAGGAGGAGCATTCAGAACAGCTTTCTTGACGAGATTCGTTAGACTTGGGGATGCCATCTCCCACAGTTCGTCAGATATTCCTTTTGGGCGCTCTGTAAAATAGAAAGGTCTGAGTTAGAAAATCAGATATACAAAAATTCAGAGTTATAACTTGTTGAAATAAAAAGCACTTACGAAGCTTTGTCAAAGGACTTCCCCCAAGACCAGTCTCAAAGAGATGGTAAGGGGTCATCAGGTGTTCGAATTTGATAAGCAGACCATGATCCCCCCGATCCTGAAGGTCTTTGACCTTCTGAAGATTATTTAGGCTTAGCCCAGGGTCAGCCCTGGCAGCCATTGTTACCTTTCCCCATCTCAGGGGTATTCTCGGCTCTAATGAGGAAGAAGGGGCACATGGACCAAATTCCCATGGCCCTGATGCAAAGAAGTAATGAGGCTTCCAATTATGGTTTGAGGTTTGGATGATTTGCATCATCTTTTTGTTTGACTTTCGAGCTAAAAAAATGATAATAGCTTGGATGATTTTTGGTAGATGAGGGGACATAGCACCCTGTGAAGATTTGGACGGGAAGGTCTGAGTGATGGACAACCCTCCATAAGACAATAGCTCCAATTATCACCCTCCAGGTGTTGGGTGACAATTGGGAAGGAGACAAGTTGATGTAGGATAATATAGCCCTGATGATGGGATGAATGGGAAGACAAAACCCTAACTTGAACATCTGCTCGTACAGGCAGATCTCACCATCTCGACCGCTGAAAGCCCTCTCTTCCCTCAGAGGTCTCCTAAGTTTTATGGAGGGACTTATAGAATATAGATGTCTGAAGGACAGAAGGTCGACCTCGCTGATAGTACTCTCTATCTCGGCCGCCTCAGAGGTGTCAACATCACTCTCAATACCATCATCATCATCTAACTCAACGTCGACCTAAGCAGACGATGGAGCACCACTTGGAAACCTCTGAGAGAACTCATCTCCTGTGACGGCCAATAGGGGAATGGCTTCAAGGATCGGTGGAACAGCCACACTTGGTCCGATAATTTCAACCTCTGAGGAAGAGGTTGAGGTGCTTGTACTCTTATGAGACGAGGCCCGATTAGAAACCTCAGCTTGATCAGGGACCTGATCCTGCTGAGTGGAAAAGTCCATAGCCTCTTGGAAGGAGTCCACAGACATAGGGTCTGAGGTAGATGACTCAGACTCAGACATGGGAGTAGGGACTTCTGCTGACTTAGCTGACTCGGTTGGCCCAGTATATATGACCTTTAGGGGGTGGAAAGATAGGACTGAGGGGGAATGCCATTGCCCTATGAGCTTCCTCTTGGCCTCTTTCTATTTGCTTAATTTTTTCTAAGGTCTTCTCCCTAAGAGAGGGGAATTCCTCTAAGAGTTGGTAAAGGAGTCTGAGCATATGAGGCAGACCCTACACTTGTGTGAATCTCCTAAATAAAAAACAGGATTGGCAAATGGAATTAAGGATCAAACTATTAAACTTCGAATAAAAACAACCAAGAACAGTGTCACCGGAAAACATAACCAGTCGCCGAAAAACTCAGAAAGCTCGCCGAAAATTGAAGAGACAAGAATAAAAAGGGCTAAAAATGACAGAGCAAGGTGAAGAAGATACCCGAAGACTTGTGGAATGAAGAGAGGTTGAAGAAACACAAAAATCCCAAACAACGAAGCAGCCAAAGCTTTGTAGAGAGAGAAAGTTACAGAAATAGCCAATTCAAGAGAAGGAGGGAAATGAGGAAGAAAGTGAAGAAAAATGGGGTTTAAACCCTTAAGCATGAGTGCACACGTCCCAAGGCCCATCGTTGCCTTGGGAGCCCAAACGATAACCAACATCATCACACTTGTCAAACACGCAAGCCACTTAAGCAATTGACAACTGTAAAAAAAGGAACATTGGTACAAAGCAAAAGGACCTCGGAGTTGTAGACCCCATACTCACCTGCTCCCACATGTAATTAAGGTCTAGGGGTGATTGATATGCCCTGAATGTACCCCCTCGGCTCAGAGACATCAACCTCGGTCGTGGAGATGGCTGATGTTAGAGGGACCTTGGATCATCAACTAGCAGACTCGTTCTAGGCAAGGTCGGCCATGACCGACGTTGCTAGCTACCTCGACAAGTGAGGTCACCATGATCCAGGGGCGGTTATCCACCTGGTCTTCCAAGGATTGCAACCTCGACTCGAAAGATGAAGAGGTTGCTATCCCGTGATCAATATCAATCTCGGCTAGGGATCGGCCGACGTTCCTGCTTTGCCACCACTACCTCGGCCCAGACCGACGTCATAGCTAAACTTGTCTTACTTTGGCTCTCCCACTGAACTAAGGTAACCACCTCGTTCTCTTCCAGGCTGAGGTTGGGACCATTCACGGATGGCCGAGTTTTTATCAGCATATACTCTGTTGGGAACACATGTACACAATTAGTTATAACCGAATCATTCCCCTCACGTGAGGAAATATTGAGGTCATCATTATCTGCATGATATCAGCCAGGTGTCATTCTCATACTAGATGGATCCTCATACACATGATCATTGCATGCTTGGGGGGTACACTACACCCCCAGGCAATATATATAGAGGTCATCCTCTACCTTGTAAAGGATCCAAAATTAGTAACCCTAGCTGAAACTCTATCTAAATACACAGTAGAAAGAGAAAGCTTAAGAGATTGTATCTACGGCCATTAGAGCCCTCATACAGTGATATTAACCACACACCTTCACAGTGGACGTAGGACTGATTGGCTGAACCACTTATATACCGGTGTCAATCCTCTTCTCCTCACCTCCTTCTACTATATACCATTATACAGCCATTGTTAACACTGATTTGAGCTTACAAACACCTTGAAGGGTGGTACTGTTTCCAGCATCATCAGGGAAGATAGATCATTGGGGTTCCTATCGAGTACTCTACTGCTATTGTGGGTCCCTACCCTTCTTAGTTTACTCATGTTTCTTGTGTCCAGTCTTTCCACATACAAATCACTTACCCATAAATTTCCCCCTCTCTACCTCTGCTGTCCTCTGCCCTTATGGCTGTTACCACCCCTCCCTTGGCCCATCTGAAAGCACTATGGTCCGTGCTGGCCAGGGTGGCCCTGATGGCCCTGCCTAAAACCTCCATATCCCTACTTGTGGTCACCTAATCTAAACATCTTAGTAGGGTCCCCCTGATGGAAATTTTGCTCACCCTATCTCTGCTCACCCTCAGCTGGTTGTGCCCCACTGGCACCATTACCCCCTGTCATGCCCTACTGGATGGACTCCCTCGCTCATTTTTTTCCCTTCAAATGGAAGTGGTGATCCTAACAGTGTAGTAAGGCAGCGTTAAGCATATCAGTATATGTACCCAACGAAAGATTACCCAAAAGGTGCTGACGAATCCTCCAAGTCAAGCCATCCATAAACATCTGAATTTTCTTCCCCTCAATAGGTACCTCATCTGGAACCGGATTAATCAATCTCTTAAAATCTTCCTCATACTCCACAACGGTTTTCCTTTCCTGGGTGAGATCCAGTAATTTTTGCCTCATCTCAGTCTGAACGACGGAAGGGAAATATTTGCGGTCGAACCGCACCCAGAAGTATTGAATAGTCATGTTGTCTCTCTCCTCAGCAGGGGTAATAGACTCCCACCACTGTAGTGTCGCTCCCACTAGCTTAAATGTAGTTAGTATCTGCCTCTAGACCTCAGTTCACTCGTACATCCTCAAGTGTCGCTGGATGTCTTTGTTCTATTGGCTCTCTACTACAACATCGTAACTCCTTGCGAACTCCGGAGGATGTGCCTTTTGGAAGGAATTTATGAATCACTCCCAAGCAAAAGGGAACGCATGAGCTAGTGATAGTGCCACCACCTGTGCCTGGGGTGGGGCCTGCTGTACTACGGCTAAAGCTGCATTTATCGCTTTTACTATGATAGTGGCAACCTCTGCAACATTCATCGTACCATGGGCCGGAGCTGACTGGGGCTCGGGCTGGAACCCCTAGGATCTCACTGTGCACGTCTGGGAGGCATCTGTGATGAGAAAGAAGCTTTATAAGTCCACAGTAAATATCTTAAAATAACTGAAGACGTAAAATGTGCAATTAATGAATACAACAGTCCTAAATATAGGGCTCTACATCAACGAAATCTACGCTGGAAGCATAATAATCCGCACAGATCCTAAAGACTCTAGAACCTGATACTCTGATACCATTTGAGACACCCCACCTAATTAAATACCGGGTGATCAATCCTTTATTAAATTTAAAACAGAATATCCAGTTGGATCAGTCTTAGCATCACTGTCAAATTTTTTTTATTAATTACTAACCACCTAATATTTAAAAAAGTTATATGTCAAATTTTATCTTTTTAATATAACATGCAAGGAATAAAATGATTAACTAAACATCCACCAATAATTAACAATCTCATAGGAATTAAAATGACATAATGAAATAAACTGAGTCTGGAGTAAAAACTTCCGGCCTAAATCCCAAATACAATAATCTGAAATGAAATAAATCCCAAAACTGAAATATAAATGAATGTCTGAACCCACAATCTCTAAATACGAATAGGAATCATGCCCTGCCTGGAATAAATTACTCTGAAAGAATCAAGGATAAATATGGAGGTGTCTAGTACCGAGGTCCTGTAACTTCCATAACAGCTACATCATGTCAACTGAATGCAACTCCTATGCTTGGTGTCCCTGTGGCTGGGCACTTGAAATTTTTTTACAAAATAAATAGATTTGAAAATAAAAGGGTCAGAGCCCGAGTTGAAAACTGTTTTAAAACAACAAGTATTTAAATGCATAAATATCAGATAATAATATACATGTTAGTCACGGGCTCTCACTTTAGATTCTCACCCCTCAACTATTGTGTGCACCTAACGTATAATTGTTACCCTTCCTAGTTACGTTACCCCACCTAATTAGATTTTAATAGTCTCCATTTATGCCAACTAACCTATTGTGCCCACCCGTACAATATAAATATACATTATGCAGTTCCTCATATTTTGTTAATTGATTCCATGCATTTCATTAATCTATTAAGTTCTTACACACTTAATATATATTTCATCATCATTCTGTTCTACTAAACAACACAGTATATATATATATATTCACTATTATAATATATACTAATACCACACCTCACATAGGAGAAACTAATGGTGCGTACATGCTCTACTATCAAGTCCTGATACTTCACATACATAATAAGGACTATCGATTCCGAATCTCTCAAGAATCATAAAAAACAAATCACACACAAACTGGAGGTGAACATGGACCACGGTGCCCATATAACCCAAACTTATCCACTCATAGATAAGTCCTCCTTAGATCCTATGCTCTGAGGTATCAATCTATAATTCCCGCCCCCGAAGGGCTCCTCAAGACAAGACTTTCCCCTTCAAGACCTCCCGACGATAGCAAGTATGGTAGGTATGTCATACATACAAAAATCCAGACAGCAGGTATTCACACAACCTAAGTATTTATACGTTCAATATTGGTATTCACACATCCCACATCACAAGTCTCACACGTTGTATTTTTAACTCATATATCATACGTAAATTTAATTAATGCCATAACTCTCGTCGTCTAAATTCAAGTACCTTTCGCTATCCCAAAGCTTTACAAAGCCACCCAATTATTCCTTAGGTTTATTCAGTACTATAGTGTCCCCCTACTACGAGTGCTAACCCTAAGTCATCATTTATCCGAATTAAATCCTAATCCATAAAATTTCCTTCATAACACATTCGAAAAACACTCGTAAATCTCCTCCATTCAATCCCATACATAATGATACTTTTCGAGCCTCAACTATAACCCTACTAACCGTCCGTAAGTCCCATTATATTAAATTAATCAACATTAAGGGTTCTTAAAAGGTGGGGTTGCTTTGAAACTGAAGAGGAAAATAAGTCACAAATTTTAGAAGAGTCGATCGATCGAAGGAATGGGTCGATCGATCGATCGAACAGGTATCAGCCTGGTTTTTTTTCAAATTAAGGCTACGGGTTTCCTCAACCAAAATATCTAAAACCTTCTTAATTCATTCCCAAACTCCAAAACGAAGGTGCAAAACACTAAATTAACATATATAGACAATTTCTAACATACAAGAATCATTTAAACATCCGCTCAATTTTCTGTCTATCGAGCGATTGGCCACCCATCACCCAGAGACTTTTACCCCTGATTTCTTTCATTCTAACCCTCTCCTGATGGGCTATAGGCTGTAGGGTATGGCGACTATAGTGGCTGAGGTCGTTAATACTCCTACTTTAGCTTTATCAAGGCCTGTTATAAATCAACATTTGGGCAACTTCAGGGAGATGGGTAGGGATGGCTTCTAATTTTCTTGGTTATTGAATACTTGAAGGTTCCTAAGTCCACCCTACTGACCAACCAGAGGGAACTATTCCAGAAGCAAGTGGAGGCCCAATGGGCGGAGGAGGCCAAATTACTGGAGTTGTTACCTTTGATGGAGGCTGCTGATCTTAGGGTCAAGGCCGACGAAAAGGATTTTCTTAAGCAGATATAGGCACGTGAGGCCCTAGTCATTCAACGGGCTCAAGCCCATGCCATATTTGACGGTACCATCTCTGCACAACAATCATTCCTTGCAGTTGTTTCATTTCTACCTGGGATTTCTTTTTGTCCCAGATCTATGGTTCCTCTTGGGCTGACACCCTGCTTGTATTTTCTTCATATGTAATCCTTGGGCGTGTAATCCTTACAAGTCGTATTAATAAAAAGATATAGTGTTTTGTCACCACGTGTTGTTTCGTTGAAATATCTCTGTTTATCGAAAAGTTTAAACCTTTATAATTTACGAACGAACTCTTTCTTTTCATCTCATTACAAAAGAAATAACTCATACAACAAGTTGCACCATAACGAAAATAAATAATTTCTAACTGAGGTTAATAGCCTACACATGATAAACTTTCAACCATTTGTTATTAATCTTGAAATGTTTTTCCTCTTCCATTTTAAAAATTAAGCAATAACATTGAATCATGAGCCTTCTTTACAATGAAAGGTCCCTCCCAATTCGCAGCGAATTTAGGCAATGGGAGCCCCCGAATGTGCTTCACCGCTGCCTTTAAGACTAAATCCCCTTCCATAAATTTTAATGGGCCTCACTAAGTTGTTATATTCTCTTGAAAGTTGTTCTTGTATATTTGGAAATGTTTCATTGCATTATCTCTGTGCTTATCTAGCGCTTCCAACTAGACATGACTACTCTGAGGGAGCATACTGCTTCGCAAGGCATATTGGGCAGAGGGGACTTCCAGTTCTGCTGGAAGAATTGGTTCGACCCCAAAAATAAGTGAGAATGACGTATACCCTATAGGATTTCTCTTGTTCGTTCAATAGGCCCACGAGACTGTTGGGATCTTGTCATCCCACGATCCTGGAAAGTCTTCCATCATTTTGGCTAAAATGTTGACCAAGGTCTTGTTAGTTGATTTAGCCTGACCATTTCCTTTAGGATAGGCCACCGTTAAGGTATAATGGATGATGGAATATCTGTTTGTAAGCATTGTTACTTCTTTGTTGACAAACGGGGTCCCATTATCAGAGAGGATAACCTTTGGAATGCCAAACTTGCAAATAATGTACTCCCTAATAAAGTTAGCAACCACACTTGTAGTTGCTCTCTTGAGTGGTATCGCCTCATCCCACTTTGTAAATCATTCTGTTATCATGAGTATCCAGATCTTCCCCCTTAAAGATGGGTGTATCACCCCTACTAGATCAAATGCCCAAGTGTGGAAAGGGTAAGGAGTGGCCAAAGAATGTAAGTCCACTGAAGGGGTATGGATCATGTTTCCATGCAGTTGGCACACCTTGTATTTTTACACAAACTCAGTAGAATCCTTCTCCATAGTTGGATAATAGTAACCTAAGGTCATTAGTTGGTCATATAACTTTGATACTCTAATTTAAGATGAATTGTGAGCTTGTTTTAAAACTTCTGCTACCTTCTCCTTTATGATGTATCTCAACAGTCTGTTGAAGTACCCTCTTTGATAGAGCTGACCCTCTTGGACGTAAAACCACTGGTCCCTTCACTTGAGTCCCATCGCATATATTTTCTCCGAATGAACAACTCCATCTTTGATAAAGTCGATGTAGGGATGCCTCCAATCTTCTTAAGTTTTAACGAAGTGGCATTTAGCTCCTTGAAAGAAGAGTTGGCATTCATCACACCTTCATTGCAACTCCGCTTCATCCTGTTTCATTATTTGCCATAAGTATCTCCCCCTCTGAATTCTTCTGTATAAAGATATACCCATTATTTCGCAGTGTTCATCATATGTCTTATTTAATCTCTGTTTTTCTTCTTTTGGACCGACACATCTTGACAACCATCCTCCCACATTCCTGAAGTAAAGGTTTTTATGATTATCAAAGTATAGGACTAGTTCCTTCAGTTCCCTATTGCCTTCCCCGGATTCTAATTGCCTCCTGATCTTACCCCTCCAATTAGAATCACCTTCCATAGGTAGAATTAATTGCACAACCGATAGGGCTATTCTCCATTAGATCACCACAATAGTTGTATCTATTTTCATAGATAATTTATAATCAATAGTGGAATAGGCATCAACATGTATACTCATCGTTCTAGGATGCCTTTTTATCTTGACTTGATGGAACTTATTGATCAGTCGTCGGATGATCTAACTATAAGGCACTAGACTGAGATGCTTCAACGCATATTCCCCGTTCACTTATTAGATCACCAAGTTTGAATCACCTTTGATGCATAGTGAAAGGATCCCCCTTCGAAGGCCCTCCAACAACCCTAGTACCATTTCTCCATCATCTATTTCATTATTGGAGCAAGGGGAATCCAATTTGTAGGAAAGGTAAAATTATTCCTTCCCTTTAGAGAAGATAACCCCGCCCACATTTCTTTTCTATTGAAGAACCATCGAATTTCATCGTCCATTCTTCAAGGTTGGCATCCAAAAAATTCGCCTGCAAGTCATCTCCTGTAATGCTTTCCCGGGGTGGCTCAAATACCCCAAATGGGAAAATTGCCAATAAATCCACATACGCTTAGCTATTGATCGCGCGAGGGACCACACATTTTAAGTCATACTCTGAAAGAATAAGGAACCACCTAGATGCTTTTCCAATCAAAATAGTTCTTGCCAACAAAAGCGTAATTGGGTCACATCTTGTCACGGTGTGAATTATGAAAGATAGCATGTAATGTCTAAGTTTTTATGCGATGAAAACCAAGGCTAAAAAATGCCTTTCTACACTACTTTACCTTGCCTATGGCCCATGTATGATCCTACTCAGGTAGTAGACTGTCCTTTCTTACCCATCTGCTTCATGAACCAAGAGAGCTCCGATGGACCTAGTGGTAGATGTGAGGTAGAGTTGCAACGGTATCCCTGTTCTTGGATGAATCATCATTTTTGGATAAGTGATCAACTTCTTTAACTTGGTCAAAGACTCCTGGTGAGCTTCCTCCCATTTGAATTTCATTCCCTTTCGCAGTAGATCCATTAGTGGGTGAGTTATTTCGACTAGTCCTGGTACAAATCTCCTATGGTAAGAGACTTTATCGAGGAAACTTTTGAGCTCCTTCGTTATTCTTAGACATGACATTTTTAGGATTGCTCGCTACTTGTCATGGTCCATTTATACTCCCTTCTGATCCATCATGATACCCAAGAACTTCCCACTTGTGACCCCGAAAGTGCACTTTAGTGGGTTCATCTTCACTTTGTATTTTTTACAGCGAATGAACACCCTCCTCAAGTCATCTAGATAGGACTCTTCCTTCTTTGACTTGATGACCAAATCATTGATAACTTGACTTTTGTATATATGTCGTTGTTGATGAAAGCCAAGTTAGTCAAAAATCCTCAAATATCTACAAAATATAATAAACTCAAGTGTAGAGTGGTAAGGATGTCAATCCACTTTCTAGGGAGTAAAGCAAATGGAACAAATTCAATTGTAATTCACTTTTTATTTTCTTTTTGTGCTTTTTCACTTTTCTAATTTTTTTTTTAGCTTTTTTAATATTAAAACATTAGGGTGAGGTGATGATGAAATAACACTAAACTAAAATAAAGATCTAAACAACTAACTAAAAAGTGACTAAAATGAATAATAAAGTTTAACACTAAAATAAAAGATAAAGTGAGGTAAATAATTGTGAGAACAATCAAGGAATGGGATTACACCACAAATTTTAGTTATTCTAACTAATTAATTTAATTATTTGAATACTCCCAAATTAATATCAAAATTACAAACCAACTCTCGTTGCAAGTGTAATTAGAATAGTAATCTTTTATAAAGTTAAGTTTAACACCCCACAACTCTAGAAACATAGATTCACACTCCTTTTAATTAATCACCCGCTAGTATCGATCAATTAAAATTTATGTCAATCTTATAAAATAAATTCAGAGTTGAAATTCAAGTGATAATACCCCACTTAAGAAACCCCTATCTCTAGTTCGAATCTAAAATGTGTATTATCACTAGAATTTAGATTTTCTCTCAAAAATCATTTACCCTCTCTCGAGGCGTAAATCTAAGGGTGAGGGATCAAAATTAACATTCAAAGGGACTTTTCAAGTAATTTAACTAATTAAAATAAAATAACATCAAATAAGGGTTTTACCCCATCCCTTGAAAGGGGTTTTAGCCTAACATGGTATCAAACATAATAAACAAATATTCAAAGTAGAGAGAAGAATAATCAAACCAATCTCTTGAATTCAATAAACTTTACTCCTTGAATGAGAAACATACAACCCTCCAATTGAGAATCCAAGTAATATGAAATTAAAATCAACACTCAATTAAATCTCAATCAATATTTAACCTCACAAATATCTAAAAAAATAAAAAAGAATAAAACAAAACTATTTACAAAAGATAATTTTCTCTACAATTCTATCTCTAAAATTCCTATCTAAAAGCTCTTTTTTTTTATTGGGGTCTTCTTCTTTAATTTATAGCAGGCATGGAGCATGGGGGTAAAAATGAGAATTGGCTATGGTGAACATGTGGGAAAGGTGAGAGCACATGTGCATGGGGGTGTGAGGTGTGCGGATATTTGGAAAAAATCTGATTTGGGTTAAATGTGCATTTGGGTGCACATGGGAGCATGTGGGTTGTGAGGTTAGAGGGGTAATTTTGGAAAAGTATTAAGAAAGGGTATTATGGGTAATGGGAACAAAAGGCATTTATTAAATATGTGGGATTTGGTTGGTTTATTTGTCTTGGATTTTAATAGATGAAGAAAAACGATTTGGGTTTTGAGGAATGGAATGGAAATGGGTATTTTGGCTTGGATGGAGATTGGTTGGGTTTGGATTCGGATGGGCACAGGATCGCAGGGTCGGCGGCTTGTCGACAGTTCCGACTAGAGCTGAATGAGACCGCCGCTGGTAGGGGCGATTGACGGTTGGGTTTCTGTTGGATATGGAGGCTGGATCGAGGAGAGAGAGAGAGGCCGGTTGGTGGGTGCCGCCGGCGTTCTAGGTGGAGAAGGAGGCTGTAGCAGGTGGGGATAAGATCTCGAGCGCCTCCGGCGGGTAGTGATGTGTGCTGTGGCAGCTTGTCGGCAGTTTGCCGAAGAGAGGAGGCCGGATATGGAGGTTCGCGAGCAGGTGGTCGGAGCTTTGGGTGTAAAAGAAGGGTGGATGGTTTTGAGGAGGGAGATTGGTTTAAGTTGGTTGTTATAGTGAATGGTTGTGGAGTTAATGGTGGAGTAGGAGATGGGTATTTGGGAAATGGGTATTGAGGTGGGTTGTTTTGTGTTTCAATGGTTGAGTTTGAGGAGAGGGAATGGAAGTGTAAGAGAGAGAGAGTGTGTGGTTATGGTGGTTTAGAGGAGAGAGAAAGGGTGTATAGGTGGAGAAGATGAAGTAGGGAGGGGTTGTGTGGGTGAGTGTAGGAAAGGTAGGGTGAGGGTTAGGGAGGTGTAGGATAAAAGGGGTGTGTAGTGTAAGTGTGTGTATCTAATTTGAACCCCTAATAAAAATAACACTAAAACTAATTAATAAAAATAAAATTATAAAATAAAATCCTATTAAAATTCTATTCTAAAATAAAACAAAGACTCAAATAAAATGAAACTAGAAAGAAATAAAAAATAAAAAAAAAATCTAATAAAACTTAAAATTAAAATCCTAAAAAGAAAATGTAAAAACTAATAAGTAAATTAAAATCCTAATAAAATAAAATAAAACTAAAACTAAAATCTAATAGAATAAAAATAAAAAATAAAATAAAATAAAATATAAAAAAATAAAACCTAAAAATTATAAATAATTATAAAATAAAATCTAAAAAAATAAAACGACACTAAATAAAAATCTAAAAAAAATTAAAAATAAAATAAAAAGGGATCAAACCAACACACACGGGGCTTGGGGTAAGTTTAGGGACAAGTTTAGGGTAGGCTAGGGTACAAGACAAGGGTATTGTTACGGAATTGGTATTTAGCTCCATAAAATGCACAGTTGCCTTGAAATACGCATTTGAACACCGCAACGTGCATTCGGCCTACAAAATAAACATTTAAGCACATAAGACCTGTATTGTCGAGAATTAGCAACTAAAGTACACTATTTGAGGTTATAAATTGTACAGTTTTGGGTGCTTATCAATCATCAACATAAAATTCCAAAAACTTGTGAAATAAGTCATGAAAAATGGCCATTAACGTTCTCTGATACATTGCCCCCAACATTCTTTAACCCGAAGGTCATCACTTTGTACATGAAGTTGCCCAATGGGGTCCTGAATGTCATCTTTTCTGCATCTATTGGATCCATCTTGATCTGGTTGTATCCCATATACCCATCCATAAAGCTATATACCTTATGACCCGACATTGAATTAATCAAGATATCAATGGAGGGCAGAGGGAACTCATCTTTCGGGTAGGTTTTGTTCAAATCTTTGAAGTTCACATAAATTCTTTTCTAATTCTTATCCTTTTTCCCCACTGGGACGATGCTTGACAACCAAAGTGGATGTTTTATCGATTCAATGAAGCCTTTCATTATCAATCGTTCCACATCCTCTTTGATCTTCAAATCCAACTCCATTTTGTAAGTTCTTGTGGTTGGCTTCGCTGGTATGGCTGAAGGCATAACGTTAAGCTTGTGGCAACTCACTTCTTCATTTAGGCCCTCCATCTCAGTTTATTTCCATGCAAAAACGTCCCTATATTCCCAAATTAGCTCAACCAAGGCCCCTCTTTTCTCCTTGCTCAGATCCTTCAGAATAAAGATGGACCTTGGGCTTCTCCTTCATCGGCTAAGTCGAGCTACTCTATCCCTTGTACTTCTGACTTCGGCCGATCAGTTACATACTCTGGCTCTTCTCCCACTTCCTCTATAAACTTTTGTATGTTAGAGTTTTCAATGAGCATAAATTTCCCCTAATGGTATATCAAGAAACATTCATACACCGGGTCAGCCTCTTCACCAGTTTCTAGATCAATTTCTTTGACTGCTCACTCATACCCTTAAAGTAGGTAAATCATTGTTCCATCCTCCATGATTTTTTTCTTGTATTGCCTGCTTGTCGTAACAACTACCTTCCTCTTCCTTTTCCTTGAAGCTTCTGATAGTCTGCTTCCTAAAAACCTGCTCAACACACTCTGTGAGCCTCATGCTCCATCGGATCCATTCTGGGCCCTATTATGTCCTTGAGCTGCTTTGAGAGGTTTTGTTTCTTGGGATCAGCATGGTGAGCTTCCTCAGACACTTACTTCCCTCTTACCCCTTCGCTTCTTTGGCTATTCATGGGTCCCATCCATTCTCTGATGGAGGGAACCCTTGCTCCTTCCATCCTTCTTGTTAACACCCTAGAATTTTCCTCCAGCTCTGTGTAGAAAGCTATATCAACCAAGTGAGCTTCTGCAATGGTGAAAGGCTTCTTCGTCGCACGTATAATGATTTTATTCCCCTTCACATTTACCTTCGCACATTGGTAATGTGTTGAAGTGACTAAACCATGGTTGTGCATCCGCACCCTCCCTATCAGAAGGTGGTATAAAGTAGCACTCTCAATTACGTGGAATTAGATGTACGAAGTAAGGTTCCCCATCAGAATCCCCAAATTTACATATCCAATTGACTTGGACCATTGATTATCATAGAAAGAAATTACCAAAGGCATTGGTATTAATCTTTCCTCCGAAATGTTGACTATCTGGAATAAACGGATAGATGTGATGTTTATTAATGCTCCCCCATCCATTAAGTCCCTTGCAAAACTCATCCCGTTAATACTAGTCATTACGTACAGGGGTCTATTATGTGGGAATCTCATAGCCCTATCAGCATCGTTACATGATACTTCAGATAAAAACTTCCTCTCCAACCTGGTCATGGGACCCTTCCACCTCAGTGAGGGCACTGCGTTCTTCCATGCAATGTTTATAATCGCTTGGGTTATATTAAATTATCTCTCCTTTGGTATCCCTACTTAGTCGAAGAACCATGAGAACTTGGGTAACTGTGAAATGGCTTGGTACTCCAACTCATGGTCTATCTCTTCTTCTTACAAGTTGTATACATCTTCCACATCCCTTCCACTAGCTTCATCATAAGCTATAACCACATTGGTCATCCCCAGGTACAGTCCTCCAATTCATACTCAAAATTTTCTCGTTGGATCTACAGTCCTCTTACTTCCCACTCAGCCTCCTCATCATAAGCAACTACAAAGTTCACCCCATGTGCCGACAAGGGATTGGTGTTAACATTCTCCCATGGGATCGGCAAAGTCCCCATCTTCATATGATTGATAATGATTTTCCTTAGCGTGAAGCAATTTTCCATTAGGTGACGCACCTTTCTATGGATCTAGAAGTATACGGATCAGCTCTCGTTGTGGCATTTGGTTCCACGGTGGGGATGCCTTTGGGTTTATACACCATTCCCCCTAGGACTATGGCATTGGAACAACTAACAGCCTCTTTAAAAGTGCAAGGTAGTGGTGGTGGGTACTCTCTGTCCCTACCAAACTTCCTCTTGTTGTCCTTCTTTGGATGTTTGACCCCTTCTCCTCCATCGGCGTACCCAACCCGTGGGGGCTGGCCCCATGCTGGGACGGGCTATATCGGTTGCCTAAACATCATAGGCATCACGACGGGATTTGGTCAAAAAACCAGTGATATATTCCTTACCTCTTTTAAAAAATCCGTGAAAGTTCCTTCGCACGTTTCATTGATGAGATGGCAAATGTACTCTGGGAGAAAACCTTGAGCATAAAGATGACTCCTTGGCCTCTTCTCTTACATCAAGGGATATCTCCCTTAACCTTTGAACATATGCTACCACGTCCTCCCCCTACCATTGCTTCTCCCTGACTAGCTAGGTAAACGTGAACTCATCTTCTGCCAGAAAAAACTTCTAGACTAACAGCACGTGCATTTCCTCCCACATTGAGACAATTTTAGGTTCCAAGTGGGAGTACCAAGTGTAACCCTTATCGGTTAGAGATTTGGAAAACTCCCACAACCAAAGCTTCTTATTATTGCAGTGAGACCTCAGATATTCAATGAAGCGTTTGATCTATTCCTTCGGGTTCCCTCCCTTTCCTGTATATTTTTCAAAGATGGGAGGAATGTAGTCCTTTAGGTAAGGCTAATCCTTATATTCCTAGGAATAAGGAGTACGAAAATTATCAGACACCGATCCTAACTCACTGGATGATTGCGAGGAAGCTGCTATTATTTTCAACATCTCTTTCTGTATTTCTTTCCTTATTTCCTTCAAAGCAGATGTTGGTGTTTTCTCGCTCGTTAGAGTATTAGACTGAGGAACCACCGGTGGAATACTCGTTGCACCTGGCATACCCATGATAGGTGGAATGCCCGTCATGCCGGGGATATCCACCATTAGGATAGGAGTGAGTACTATGTTCATAGGACCAGTCCCCGTTGGAGATGAGCTTAATGGGGCTATCGGAGACCCCTTTGGTGTTACGAAGGAACTGGGGTCAAATCCACCAAAAACCGTTGTGGCAGCAAGAGTCTATTTAAACATGAAGAACTTACCCATGAGAAGTTCCATATGTGCCTGTCCCATCCTAGCACTAGTGGAAGCTTGCATAACCCCTGAGACGCCTATTGCCATTTGAACTGGGGGCACCTCGACTTGAGAAACCCCATCCTTGGAAGCCTCCATCTCCCTCGAAGTTTATTCTTTGTTATGATGAATGGCGTCAAAATCTATGATATGGTTAACATTATCTTGCGCCATAATTTTAAGAGAATACCTCCCTAGCGGAGTCGCCAAATGTAAGAGGGTAGTCCCCTTGTAGCCTAGGAGTATGGAAATACTAGTTGAGGTATAACCCCTATAGGTATGGTGATAAATGATAACCCATAAACTCTTTTAATGAACACAAGTAAACCCGCAATATTATATTTGATCAACACTCAAATTGGACTCACAATACACTCGTGTATAGCTCAAACAATAATAAAGAAAAACTTACAAGTAACTCAGTCAGAGGGAGATGGGAGTAAGCACCCTATATACACCTTGGTAGGCAACTAAACACACTAACCACTCCTAAAAGATCTTTAGTTAGTTATTCAAAGCTTCGCCATAAATGACAATGGTGGGTGAGTAAGAGCTCTGATTTGCAATGACTTCTCCCTGGTATATTCTCTCTCTTGCCAATAAATCTCTAAAAAGTAACCCCCCCTTTCAAAGGTGATTGAGGCTAATAAATAACCCCCACACCACTCTCGAGATGACTTAATCCCTTAAAGCTGTAAGCAGACGTCCCCCCATGCTTTACGTCACAAACATTAAAACTTGATAGATTAGTCAGCTCTACATCATTAAGATTAAATGCCAAGACATGCCTTTTTCCTAAGCACTGTGCGTCAGAGGACTATCACCACAGAGGTGGCTCACCAAACCGTCTGACAACCCCAATACCACAGTGGTTTACTTGAGTATGGATTGGATAGTGTTTAGCTAGATGGTGACATCACCTAAAGTAGATGTGACATTAGGTAGAGGTATGTTTGGTTAGAAAATCAACATATAATGGAACTCAAGGATTCTCCGCACAAGCTTCCATGGTGAAAGGTCTCTCGGTATTTTACCAGATGTATCTAAGATGGTCAGGACAAGACCTAATGCTTCCTTACTTCTCAATCCTCTAAACCAAGTCCATCTGAAGTTCCCACGACGAGATCACTCGATAAAGCATGAAGACTCTACCAGGCCTGGTCTCTCGCGAGTACCGTTTGACCTCACACTAAATAGAAATACAATCTTTATATCATTATAATCTGTGTTAAATAACAACATAATTAAATAAAATAAAGAAAATAAAGGATGAGCTCTCTCGTCCAGTCTCTTTGCTGGAAGATGTCCCTGGGCTGCCACGCGGAGCTGCCTCACTTAAGCTGCCATGCTGAGCTGCCTCGCTAACTTTATGCTGCTTTAATCTCTTAAGTCTGTTATATTAGTTGGGGAAGCTTATCTCTAATTCGGAGATTATCTTCAAGCCCCCTACAGAAACCAACCATGGAAGCATTAAGAACTGAAAACAGTAAAGTTTAACACAATTATTTTTAATGTGGTATAACCTCAAATCTAAGGAAACATCCACGATGACCTCTATGTCACAACCAAAAATTAACTAGAAATAATTTCAAGAATTACAAGAATAGGAACAAAACACACAAGATCCTAAATCTAAAAGATAGAAAAATATACCTACTGAGCTTAACCTGCTCCACGGTATTCTGATTCTGACTCTTTTAATCCTCCTGGTCGTTACTTACTTCAACTCCTTGCTTCTCATTCCAGAACCAAATCTCTCAAACAAACAACACACTTATATGTATTCCTGTGAGAGTGTAGTGATTGTGAAGTGCCTAATAAGCAGTATGTAGTTTCACATCTCTCTTATATTATATAAACAATCCTACGAATTTACAAGAGATTTATATGAGATGTGGAGTTTTAGTTTCAAGAAAAACAAACTTCTCAATGAAAGTGATTTTAGATATGAAATTAGATCTTTACAAAAAAAATTTGATCCTCAAACTTATTTATATACAAATAAAATTTTACAAACTGAAAAACTTTGTTTCAAGTAAAAAATTGCAGATCTAAACACACAATGGTTTTTGAAGTCTATTTTTCAAGATCGTGAAAATAGACATGTTAGACCTACTAAAATATGCAAAAAAAAATAGATCCAAATAGATAATGTATTTTTAAAAAGGAAATACATAGAAACACCTAAAGATGACGTGTAAATGTATCTCAATGGTGTTTCTCAATATTTCTAGGAAGAAACTTGAGAAAAACTTAGAGAAAATGTTTTTAAGAGAGAGATCGTTTAAAGAGGTTTCTTCGAATCACCAAACTCATAAAACCTCAAGAAAACCTAAAGCTATATATCTTAGAATGGTGGTTTTTAGAGACGTGTTTACACTAGGAAGGTGAAGGTGTTTTTTGTAGGAGAAAACCCTCAAATCTTTCGTTTCTTCTCTCTATTTTTCTCTCTTTTCACTTATCTTTATCTCTTTACTCTTTTTTCTATCTTTCTCTCAATTTGGAAGACTGCAAAAAATCTTTGAAAGCAAAGTCTAAAGGTCCTATTTATACTACTAAGAGAATGTTCTGGATCAACGTTCAAAATCAATGTTTGGGATTAAAACAATGTTTCAATTCTAAATCTGATGGCTCAAAATGCACCGCTCAATAACTGTCTATCATTGGTCAAGAAAGGTGATTCGAGGATCCTCTCAGACAACATGCCGATCTTAGATTAAATTTGATCTAACAGTGGAGATTGAATCTCAGAGTTGTGAGTGGGAGAAAACACAAACCTATCCATTAAAGCTCACACACGTGTCACGCACTAAATAGATATAAAACATGTGTTTTTAGAGTTTTAGAATATCCAACTTTGTACCACAAAATTCTCTGCTGGCTTTCTTTTCTACCTAGGAAATATTTAGGAACTTTTTTAATCCAACATTATCCCCAAAATATTTTAAATCTAAATAATTATATGTTTAAAAAATCATTTAAAATGTTTTAAAAAATTCTAAAAAATATTTGAAAATATTTTAACGAGCACACCAATGCAATGCACGAATTGTGTCCTATGTGTGTTGTTTAACTTCACTTTTTACCCTAATTGGTTGAATTTGATATAGCCTTATGCAGTGTGATGCCTTTAACATATCCAAACTAGTTGGAACTCCTATATGGAATAGACTCAAGTAAGTCAATCATATAATGTATTTTTAATCTCCCCCGTTTGATATTGGAGACAAAATTCCCTTGAGTAACCTATACTCGTGGGTAAAAAAAGAAGTTCCTAGATTCCTATACAATAGAGCTATTCCACCCATTCCCATCTTAGAACCGAAAATAAGAGAAATAAATAATACATAACTCAACTAATTACAGACCAATACCCTACTATGGTAAGATTGTACAATGGATCTGTATATTATAATTCCTAAATAAAACACTTAAGGGCATATTAGTTGAATCAAATAAAGATATAGCAAGATAAGTACAGAGACGTTACTCAAGTCCTTCTCCCCCAATTTTTCTCAAATAGACAAGGGGATAAAAAGATATATAAATTGGGATAGAAAATGAATTATTTTGTACAAATATTGTCATAAACACGGGTAATATCAAGGGTCTCCTACATTATCAATATAAAGGAGGCATCTTTTGTTATTTATGAAACAACTGTACCCTAAATCCTCAGAAACCAATTATACACTTGATAACTACCAATTATACATATATTACGTGAGCACAATCATCCCTATAGCTTTCCCAAGTGATTCAAGCCTAATATTGTCCAAAGGTTTAGTAAACATGTCAACCAATTATTTTTCAGCGTTAATATATTCAATATCAAATTCCTTAGATACAACAAATTTACGGATAAAGTGATGTTTAATCTTAATATGCTTAGTTCATGAATCTTGTACATGATTTTTCGATATGTTAATATCACTTTGGTTATCACAATACATGGTTAGTTTATCTTTGATAATTCAATAATTAATAAGCATTTGTTTGATCCCTAAAAGTTGAGCACAACATCTACCCGCAACTATATTTGGATTTAGCAATTGAAAGGGATATACAATTGTATTTTTTACTACTCCATCCTACGAGATTATTTCCTACATAATAATATTCCCCAAACATGCTCCACTCTATCCAGTCAGCGTCGTAGCCAACTATAGAGCTAGTAATGTCTTTTCTATACCAAATGCCAAAATTTATTATGCCCTAACATATTTTATTATCCGTTTTACACACAGCATATGACATTCTTTAGGTGCGCATTGATAAGGTGCACAGACACATACGACAAAAGAAATATCTGGTCTAGATGTAGTGAGGTATAATAAACTCCCTATCATGCTTCCATATAAGGTAGGATTTACATCTTTCCCATGTTCCTCTTTAGATAGTTTTGTGTATGTGTTCATGGGTGTACGTGCTGTTTTGGAATTATCAAGATCAAACTTTTTAACAAAATCACTAGCATATTTTGATTGTGTTATGAATAACCCATCACTAAACTATTTAACTTGTAAACCTAAAAAGTATTGTAACTCCCCATTTAAGGACATCTGAAATTCAGCGTGCATTATATTAGAAAAGTCCTTTGCTTGATTAGAGGAGGTGGAACCAAATATGGTATCATCTACGTATACCTGTGCAATCAAGACATGGTGTTTTATTTTCCTAACGAACAATGTTTAGTCGTTGCCACCATACTCATATCCTTTATTGACTAAAAGGGTCGAGAGGTGTTCATACCAGGCTGTAGGAGCTTATTTTAAGCCATAAAATGCCTTATTAAGTCTAAAGACATGGTTAGGGTGAGAGGGATCTCCAAAGCCCTTAGGCTAATCCATGTATACTTCCTCTGATAAAATATCATTTAAAAATATTGACTTGACATCCATTTGAAAAGGCTTGAATTGCAAATGACACGATGTCTCCAAGAGGAGACGAACAAACTCAAATATTTTAATAGAAGCAAAGTATCGTCAAAGTCTATTTCCTATATCTGAGAATATCCTTGCACCACTAACCTAGCCTTGTTTCTAACTACAACGGCGGTCTCATCAGTTTTGTTTTTAAAAATCAAACGGGTGCCAATAACCTTCTTGTCTTCACGTTATGGGAAAGGATATCAAACGTCATGACTCTAAAACTGCAGAATCTCTTCTTGCATACCATTAATCCAAAATGAGTTACATAGGGCATTATTTACATTTTTCGGTTCTACAAGATAAATAAAGCATGTAAAGTTAGCCAATTTTTAAAATTTGGATCTTGTTAGCACTAGCTCAGACAGGTTACTAAAAACCTTTTTGAGGGGGAGGCCTTTAGAAACCCGGGTTGGTATTAAAGGGACTTCAAGTGGAAGTGAGTTATCTATCTCAGGAGAGTCAGGGGTAAAAACAATTTCAGACTCATCCCGGAGTACTATTTGACTGTCACAACTCTCTGCGCTAGTGTAATTTATAATTATATTAATAGAATCCATAATGACTTTGGTACGCAGGTTATAAACACGGTAAGACCTACTTTATTAGGAGTAACCTAGAAAATTGCTTTATCACCTCGGGTATCAAATTTTGAAATATTTTTTCTGTCTTTGTAGTTGGAACAAACACTCCCGAAGGTTCTAAAGAACTTCAAGTTAGGTTTTTTATTGTACCACAATTTATATGATACCTCTTTGGTATTTTTCTAAGGTGTATACAGTTAACAATGTGACACGTCGTCTGGACTTCTTCATCCTAAAAATATGTTGGCAACCCTTTTGCGTGTAACATTACCCTAGCCATCTCTTGAATGGTCATATTCATAATGCCATTCTGATGAGGTGTCTTAGGTGCACTAAACTCATGTTTATATCTATTACTTACATAGTATTCTGTAAAATCTGAGCCTTTGAACTCTCCACCTTTGTTACTTCTTATGAGAGATACTTGGGTATCCTTCTCATTTTTAATTTTTAAAATAATTTTCAAAAACTCGCAGAAGGTGTTAGATTTATTTTCCATTAAAACGACGTAAGTAAATGGTGTAAAATCATCCACCATGGTAAGAATATAACAGTTACCACAGGGGCTGATAGTTTTAGAGGGACCATAAGGTCCATGTGGATTAGTTCAAGAGGCTTCGAAGTTAAAATATCTTTAAACTTCTTATAATCAAATTTATTCATCTTCCCCACTTTCGAGGGACCACAAATAAAGTTAAAAGTGTTTTAATTTCGAGCAAATGTCTAACTATTTCTTGGGAGCTTAATCTATGAAGGTTATAAAAATTTATGTGTCCCGATCAATTATGCCGATCAATTATGCCATAAATTATAATCATCTAATCTGGCAGCTGTGCAATATTCTGTCTTTGTTATCACTCCGTAACAGTTATCCATAGTTCTCTTTCCTGAAAGAATACAGTTACCCTCTTCATTCAAAATTTTGCAATTGGTTTTAGTGAAGTTAATAGTATGATTGGAATCACAAAATTGAGATATACTTAGTAGTTTAGCCTTAAAACCTTTAACAAGCAAGAGATCATTTAGATCAGGGAGCCCTTCTTCACATAGTGTTCCCTTACCAATGATATGGGATGAGACTACATCGTTAAATAAGACACTACCTCCAAGGAAGTCAATCTTATTTATTAATTTGGTCTCGTCCCCGGTCATGTGTTTAGAACACCTGGAATCCAACTACCAACAAGTTAAAATGAATTGGACCTTAAAAGAAGTTATGACCACATTGAGCTTGAGCTAGGGAAACAGGTCATCTTTTCTAACCTAAATAGGCCTGGTTTTAACAACTTTCTTGGCCTTTGATTTATTAAAGGTCTGAGGGGTCTTTGTAAATGGTTTCTTCTTAGTTTTAGATCCCCCTTTTTCCTCATATAGTTAGAGTTATATGTGGTCTACTTTAGGAGAACATACGTATTCCTACTCTTTCTCGAATAGTTAAAGCTTTGATAAGTAATTGTGTATAATATTTTTTTTAAACCCTCGGTAGTGGGGTGCCCATAGACATCGCAATAGGAATAGTATTGATGAGGGTTAGGCTTGACTCCACCACCTAAGTCCTTGAATATGGGTTTGGTTAGGTTTGACACATTTGTCCAATTTACACAAGCCTCAGTCTTTTATCTGAGGTCTCTAGTAGGCGGGCATACATACTTAGCTTTACCATTAGGTTTCGGTTTCTGATTACACACGTTTTGAATTTATTGAGAGACATTACCATTAAAAATTCCTTTCTGAGGTTTTTCCAAAGCCTGGCCTTGTTTACAAAAATAAAATTTTCAGGAGCAACAATCATTTTATTAGACTTAACTTTTTTTTTTCAAAATCCAGGCCAGTTTTATCTTCAAAATTCATGTTACTACCAACAACAATCTCTTTATAAGATTTAGCTTGTGTTTCAAAATGTAAGCACTTTTTAAAGACATTTGAAACCTTTTGTTTGGATTCCTCTAATTCAATTAAATTAGCCTTGTATCTTTCTTCTAAGATAACATTTTTCTCAGAGAGATCTTCTATTTTTAAGGAAAATTCTTTTGTCTCTGTCTCATGAGCAATACATTGAGTAGTGTAATTTTCGGCATTCTTGCTAATAGTTTTACTAAGTTGTTCAACACGTTCAGTCAATTTCTCAACCAACTTATCCAGTTTGGCACTATTTTTAAGCGTTTTAGTGTAAAACTCTTGAATATTAGGTAGGTAGTCATCGGACTCTCTAAGTGAAGTGTGTATAGTGTCCCCTATCATTTCACTTTCTGCAGTAGGACTCACACACATGTTCAATTCATCAACATTATTTTCATTTTGACTCACCCATATATTAGAACTATCTACATCATTTTTAATAATAGCAGTTACAACAATTTCACTTGCAGGAATAACATCAACATCAACATCAACAAGCATAATGCAGTCACGAACAACATTATCAATGTGCAAACATGCGTTGTCATTAGAGTATATGATTTTGGAATAAAAGTACGTGCATAATTCATTAACAATGTCAGACTTATCTTCATCAGAATCACTTGAGTCGTCCTATGTTTTACACATATTAGTCTTCACAGTATTATTACTCAATTTGAATCTACACTTAGCAGCAATGGGCCCCATTTTCCCACAGTGATGACATTTGATGGGGCGGTTATCAGTCTTAGGCCTATTGTTATCATTGGTCTGTTTGTCATCATTTTTGTCTTAAGGTCGGTGAGTTTGAGAGTTTTGATAACTAGGTCTCCCTTGTTTAGAAGCCACAGAGTTTCTAAACTTTATGATTTTCTTAAATTGTTTGCTCATAAGAGAAATCTAGTTATCCAAACTGTCTAAAGATTGACGTGTAAATCTATCTCAATGGTGTTTTTCAAGATTTCAAGGAAGAAACTTGAGAAAAAACTAGTGACCATGTTTCTAAGAGAGAGATCATTTGAAGAGGTTTCTTCAAATCACCAAACTCACAAACTCTCAAGAAAACCTAAAATTATAACTCTCGGAATGGTGATTTTTGGAGATGTGTTACACTACGAAGGTGGAGGTGTTTGGTTTAGGAGAAAACCCTAAAATCTTTCGTTTCTTCTCTCGGGTTTTTCTCTCTTTCTCTCTTTTTTCTTTTCTTTCTCTCTACTCTTTCTTCTCTCTTTCTCTCAATTTGGACGATCGCAAAAAGTCTTTGAATGCAAGGGCTAAGTGTCCTATTTATACTACTGAGAGAAGGTTCTTGATTGACCTTCAAAATCAATCGTTGGGATTGAAACAAGGTTTTAATTCTAAATCTGATGGATCACAATGCATCGCTTAATAACTGTCTCATTGATTATGACAAGTGATACGATGATCCTCTCATGCAACGTGCAAACCTTATATTAAATATGATCTAACGGTGGAGAATGAATCTCGGAGTTATGAGTGGGAGAAAATATAAACCTATCCACTAAAGCTCACACATGTGACACACACTGAGTAGATATAAAATGTGTGTTTTTAGAGTTTTAAAATATCTAACGTTGTACCAAAAAATTCTCTACCGATTTTGTATTCTACCCAGGAGTTTTTAGGAACTTTATTAATCCAAATTTTATCCCCAAAATATTTTAAATCCAAACTATTAAATGTTTCAACAATCATTTAAAATGTTTAAAAATCATTTAAAAATTCCAAAAAAAATATAAAAATATTTAATATATTTAAAAATATTTTAACACACATACACACACACACCAATGCAATGTATGAATTTTGTCCTATGATGTGTGTTGTTTAACTTCCCTTTTTACCCTGATTGGTTGAATTTAATATAGCTTGACGCATTGTGATGCCTTCAATTGTACCATAGAGAAAAGCTCAAAATCTAATAAAATTTTGTCAACAATATCCCCACTAGGTTAACCTCCTATATGGAACAAACTCAAGTAAGTCAACCATATAGTGTGTTCTTAAGATATAAGTGGTTGAGCCAAATGCCTACTCCACTGTTCAAGAGGGTGTGTGTTTATATTACTAAAAAGCACTCAAGGCCATGGATTATAGTTTACACAAGCTTTATCTCTCTTATGTTTACAATTGGGTAGTGTTTTAGCTAGGTATGTAATTATTCAATCCTTGGGTTTATATAGGCTTGGGGGTGCTTATACGACGTAAATATTGTGTATTTCACCCGTTAACCTATGCGTTATTAGCCCCTTCGGGTATCTTAATTCCTATATTTATGCTCGTTAACCCAACAACCTCGGATTTCTATATATACATTCTTTTTAGGGGTTAATTGATCTTTTGTAGGTATTTGGATGCTTAGTATGAAGTTTGGACGCATTCCGACGAAGTTCCATACACAACCGCACATGCAAGGGCATTTTAGCCATTCCAAAATTTGGGCAACTGGTCTAATGTATTCATGGAACTGAATATATTTGAATAAGCTTCACATGGTCGTAAATGGTGCACGATTCCGAGTCTTAACGAAGAAGTTATGGCCTTTGGAGCGGAAGGGAATTACAGCATACCAAAAACAGGGGAAGTGTTCAAAACTTACAGGTGCGAATCGATTCGGATTTAGCCCAAATCGATTCTCTTGGAACTAGTGCACCAAATCTTCCATTTTGAATCGATTCGAATTTTAGCCGAATCGATTCGGCCTACTAGCAGCCTCTAGATATTTCCATCCGAATCGATTCGGGACTGCACATTTTGTTGTTCTTTTATTCACAAGTTTGCCATTGGGATATTTTGTATATAAAATATTTTTCTCTAATTTTAAAAAAAGAATTCATTTTTAAGTATAGTTTAGGATTAGGGTTTTGAGATCTCATTTCTCTCTCATTTGGGTTTGCCTCATTTGTGGATTGTAAGTGTACTATTCATTATCCCTACCATAATATAGTTGTATTTTTTTGTTTATTGCTTTATTTCCATTCTTGATATTTAATTCCATGCCTAGTTAATCTGTATTTCATTTATTTCTTTCTTTTCTAGTGTTAAATTAGTTAATTTCATGTCTCATCCTTAGATAAATAGGGTCGGGGTTGTGTTCCGCTATTAACGGGTTTAACCTCCGAAAACTAGGTTTTGTGTAAAATTGCATTTAATTGAAACCGCGCGTATCAAAGTTGGATTGCTATGCGTTTGTTTTTCTTTGTCATGCAACATTAGAGTTTATAGCGACAATCCAAATTTAGTCCACGTGCGATCATTTTTTATTAAATGTTTATTCAAACAACATTGGCTTAAATTCCTTATTGTGTGAAGTTTATGATTAATTGCAAAGGCTCGATTAAATTGCTTTCGAGCCGAAATTTTTATTAGTAGTTGTTTCAATCCGTGTGGTAGGATACAATCCCGATCCTCGCTTTACTTTTGTGTAGTGTAACTTATTCTTTTCTTTTGTCACCATTCCCAACCATCACCTTTTCTTTTATTCATTTTACACTTTTATTCGTGAAGTAATTAAATAATTACCGACCTAAAATTCAATCACTCCTTGTGGATTTCTTACGATACCCGACTTACCATTGTGCTTGCCTCGCAAGTGCAGTAGTAGCTTATATTTTTGCATGTAGAGCGGGAGCCAAAATCAACGACTGTGTCCCTACACGAACAATCGGTTTCCCTCTCATCAGGTGCACAATGTGCCCCCCAAGCATGCATCCCATGTGCATGAGATGAGGCACCCAATAGGAGAATGCCATATGTCCCATGCATAAGTATAACATGATGATGATATATTCCCTCATGTGTGCTGAAGATCTATTATAACGATATGGTCCACATGGCATGATGATGCACAAGTTACGTGTGCCACATGAGATGTTGAGGTCGGCTCTGATGGTCTTGGATGAGCTAAGGCTGAAGGATGGTCTCCTCAGGAGATGATAATATAGCTGTGAAGATCGTCTCAGGACGATCAAGATGGTCTCGAATTATCAATTTAGTACGAGGACGACATATGGTAGGGACGAGATATAATAAATAGTTTATACTATTGAGTGAATCTTTCTATATGATTGTCAATGCTAAGGACACGGTCTCAGAGGTCGAGATTCTTAGAGGTGGTCCCATGTTATGTTGGCTCATGACCAAATGAACCTAGCAGATGCTGAACAAGGACCACTGAGCCCGACCGAGTCTAGTCTAGGCATAGACTAGACTTATGTACATCAATCACCCCATAGACCTTAGTCTTCAATGTGAATGAAAGTATAAGGGGTATATTCATCTGACCCCTGTGAGGATGGGTCCCACCAGCGTTAGAAGTTGCCTTGAGGATGTGAACCATTCTAGCTGAGGTCGAAGCTATCTTTTTAGTGTCAGGCAAAAACTTCAATCAAGTGTCTTTGGTTGGACACATGTCATTCATCGCGTGGCTTGGTGTATTGGACAAAAAAATGGCGACTACAGGACAATCTAAGGATTGGAGCCCTAATGATGTCTATTTTGGGAAATATCAAATCCCTTAACACTCTTATGTTTCTTCTTCACAAATTTCTCCTGCTTTCACACAAAGAAAATCTTATTCTGCTTCCTTTCAAACCAGTGTTCTTCCCACGTGTCCTAGGGATTTCTTCCTTCTCCCAACCTTTCCTTCTTGCTCAGGTACCCCTTTCTTTGTCTTTCCCTTATCCATTTTTTATTCTGAATTTCCTTTGTATCCTATTTTTTTGGCAAGGAATTATGTTTTTCAGCGAATTGTTGTGGTGGTTCCAGGAGTTTAGCAGGGGTCTGGTAGTGGTTTTAGTGCTATAGAGAGTTCACTCAAGTAATTCTTACAAGAAAGTTCACTTTTTTATCACTGGTTAGGTTTTTAGGTGGCCTTTCGGTCATCTTCTTTGGTAGGGCTTAACCATTGTCCTTGGAAAATAGAATGATTCAGTTCCCCATTTTTATTTTTAAGTCAAACTAGGTCAAACCTTATTGTTGTTTGAATGTGCAGCCGACCCTTCGCATCTAGGATCTTCGCTGGGAGATCGGGGTCATCTCCTTCATTATCAGACTTATCATCCTTTTATTGGCTGGGGACTCTCGTCTCGACTTGTCATCTTTTCCCCCACTATGTTTTTTTTAGGATTATCTTTTATACCCTCATGTCTATATACTTCCAGAGTTTTCCCTGTTTTAGTAGCTTCTTTATCTTATCTTTTAAGTCAAAGTATTTATCGATTGTATGCCTATGATCCTGGTGAAACTCACACCATTTACTGTTGTCCCTCTTGTGAGGAGGGGACTTGAGCTTCTTTGGCCAATGAAGTTTCCTATCATCCTTGATCTCATTAAGGATCATATCGGGGCTAACCGCTAGAGGAGTTTACTTGGCATATTCATCTTCAACCTACTTCTTCTTTCTTTCCTAATCCTTTTCTTTATGGGACTTACTTCTACTGGAATCCTTCAAGTCTCCCCCTTTTTTCCACCATGGCCTCTTTAGCATTTATGACCCTCATGGTCGAGGCCAAGAGTTTAGTGATGGTATTTGGAGGATCTATAATGAGCTTCCAAAGCAATTTTCTCGGATTTAACCCACTAATAAGGGTTTTCATAGCAATATTCTTCTCATAATCTTCCACCTCCAATTTTTTCTTGTTGAACCGAGAAAGGTAATCCCTCAAAGTTTAATTCTTGTATTGCTTATCATTCAATAGGTGAATTACCTTCTTCGTTAGCTTCATGCCGAAGCAGAAATTATGTATAAACTTCTCGACCAACTGCTTGAAATTATCAATGGTATTTTTAGTCAAAGTTGTATACCATATATGGGAGGCACCAGTGAGGGTACTAAAAAATTACCTGCACCTCATCTCATCATGGGTTGAGTAAATATCGACTGTTGATTGATACATCTCTATGTGGTGCACGGGATATGAACTCCCATCATACTTAGGGCTGATAATAGGAGGTTTAAACTTTGTAGGGGTAGGATAACTCACAATACTTACAACAAAGGAGACCCATCCATGTAGCCACGATGATTGAGGTCTCGGCTTCTGAGCAAAGTGTTGATCTTGTCTTTTAACCTTTAAATGGAGCTATTCCATGGCTTGTATTCATCGAAAACATTATCATCACCTGTATCTCAGCTTTGCCTGAGCCGATCATCACAATGTCTACCATTTACCCTAGATACAACATTACTGTGAGAATGGGAGAGTTGATCACGTGAGTCCCCTCCTCGGCCGAGATCATCCAAGGCTGACCCTTACTGAGTCTATCAAAAGTTTAAGTTCTCAGTTGGCCATCAGGTGTCGATCGAGGGCTATTTCCTCGGTAGGTCGGGCTTGGGCAAATTATGTCGTCATAAATCTCATATAGATCCCAATATTCCTCTTCGTCACAAGGTTGGTCGTTTGGATAGTCATGGACTTATTTTCCCATGCAGAGACACCTAGAATCAACAATGTCCCTCCACCATTAATTGCGTTGAACCTCCTTATGGGGGGCCGAGGGTGGTCCCCCTATCACCGGATCCACTCTATCTCTGGAAGTTGGAGTCATGATCTCCGTCGCTGGTTCACCAATAGCCCTTCCTAAAGTGCTTTTGCTATATGCCATGAATTTATCATGCATCGTACGTCTAGACATCATGGATCTCAGCATCGCCTCCACATCAACCATATATGACTGAGGTGGTGGTTGGCTGGAGCTTAGGCCAGCACCTAATTGTAATTTAGATGCCATTTCTTCAGTGAGAGGAAGTAATGAAAGCTAGATGAACTGTGAGTAAGCAGGAAGCTTGAAGAACACCCACCGAGTTCTTTCAATGGTGGTGTAGGTCCAATAATGAATGAACTAGACCACCATCAGAGGCAAAAGTGAGAGTCCAATATGAAAAATGAGGAGGAAGAAGAAAATCTCTTCCCATAGACAGGGCCAAAATGATGATGCTAATAATTACTACTCAAATGTATACACAGCTCAAGCTCAAGCTAAGTCAACAATGGAGATAATAATCACTAATATGTAAGTACGTAAGAAGGAGATGAGAGAGGTAGAGAACACAAAGATGTAAGTTGTTTAGCCTTAGCCTACTCCACTAAGCAAGGTGAGGGTGTGTTTTGTATTACTAAAAGGCATTAAAAGGCCATGGTTATATACACATAAGCTTTCCCTCTCCTATTTACAATTGGGTAGATATTCTACTAAGGTTTTAATTGTTTCATCTCTTGTGATGAAGATGCAGTGGGTTTATATATGCTTGGGAGTGCACAGTGTGCCCCCAAGCATGCACCCAGCGTGCATGAGATAAGGCAACCAATGGGAGAATTCCAGACTTATGTATATCAAATATACCTAATACGCACAAGTGATCCCCAAAGGCAATAAGGATATGCCTTTGTATTTTTGGTTACGGGCTTGAGCGTAGCCCATGAGATTTTATGTGGGTTGTGTACACTCATAGATGTGCTAGATTATGTGGTTATGTATTATTGTATTTGAGATGGTTATATTGATTTATGATTATACTAACGATGTCTAACTATATACTTATGGGTCAAAAATAATATAATGAATATACTACAAATGTATACACTAAATCATTGGCATGTGACTATTTGAGACTATTAGACTTAAGACACCTTTTCAGAATCATAACTATACACCTTTACTGATTATGAATTATAATAGACTTAGTTTTAATATGAGATATTAATATATAATAATCAATTCTCAATACAAGAGATTAACTTAAGAATGTAAATGTAAAGAATACTTAATGAAGAGATGAACTTATAACACATAGGACTCACTGGATTTGGGAGTAAAATCGCATGTGTTTATTTAAGTTGTTTGGATTGGGTAACTTAAGTAACTTAAAAAACACTTTTTTTTAACAAAGAGGGATAGAACCCCCACAAATTTTATTAATTAATATGGAGAAATAGACTATCCAGTGGCTTAATACAAGCACTAATGAGAACTTGAATAGAAACTTGGGAATTTATACTTTTCCCATTACAAAGCTTGAAAGCAAATAAATATGAAGGTTTATATTTACCTCTATTACAATTATTTAATAACTCTAATAGAAGCTAATCCTAATGTATCAAGGAAAACATTTAATGAAAGTGGGATGAGTAGAAAGATCATGGTAAAGAGCTGATGAATTTGATGGTGAGGCTAGTTTGGAAAAACCATCAGCTACAAAATTTTCTTGACTCAAAATATGTCTCAGGTGATATTATATTTGATCAATGATGTGTAATACCCCGTACTTTTGGCTATATTTATTTTGGGGATTTATTTAATTAAATGCGTATTAATTGGAAATTAATACGGGTTAAAAATACTAACGAGATGCGAGTTGGTATTTGATTATGTGCATATATGATTATATATGAATTTGGAATTATGAAATTTATTTGTCGTCAAATTAATATACGGCAATTTGGGAATTTTGTTGAGACGCGTGTGACCGCCGCGTCATGGTATATTATTTTAATTATAAAAGTAAATTTAATTTCTATAAACCTCATGGTCGTTTTGAGTGCGCCAACGCGTCCGGAAGGGTCGAGATAGTCAGAAAACACTAGCCGGGGGTTTAGTTTGGGTCCCGGGGTATTTTTAGGCCATACTGGCAACATAAAGGGCATTTTAGTAATTTTGTATTTTTGGAGAATTAATAATGACGAAAATTAGGAGTCTTAATCTGATGTGGATTTAACCCACTAAACCCAATAACCAACCCATATTAACCCATTAAGCTACGGAGGTTATCATTTAGGTTTCCAACTTTCCCAAAGAAAACCCTAGCCACCATAGCCACCTTTGGAGAAGGAAGCTTAGAGAGGGAAAGAAAGAGAAGGAATTCTGTAGAAACCTTTACAGAAATCAACACCAAATTCAGAGACAATCAAGGCAAGTGTTTTAATTATATTTAAATTCGTAGAATGTTCCTTCCATGTTAGAAAATTGAAGAATATCAATTGTTCTTGAAAGATAATGAAAACCCATGTAGTTTGGAACTTAGAACTTGAAAATATTGAGGAGAATTGCATGTAGAATGATAGGTAGAAAATTATTCTCATGATATTTGTGATTGGAAGAAATTAAAACGGATTTATATTGAGTTAATTCATGGTTCAAAAAGTTAGGGTTCATGTTCTTGAAATATTGGGGAAAAAGTGTAGAGATTTGTAAATTTGGTTGATGTTAGGATGGATTAATCCTTTAAAACGTGTTAGGATGTGACTATAATATGTTTAGGATTTATTAGAGACCTTAAAACATCGTTGGGACTAACTTTAGAAGAGATTTGAGGAGGTAAAATGGTGAAAAATGAGATTTAGAAAATTTTGGGACGAAACTGACAGGTCGTTAGAAGCCCCTCCCCAGGTCGTTCGAACGAACTCGTTCGAACGAGCTTCTGACGAGTTGACCAGTCGCTGCTAACGAAAAGGAATCTCGTTCGATACTTCGTTCGAACGAGATCTCGTTAGAAGGAGCAGTTCGTTCGAACGAACTGGATCTCGTTCGAACAGTCTCGTTCGAACGAGACTTCTAACGAGCTGACAGTTCAATCTCGTTCGAACAGCCTCGTTCGAACGAGACTTCTAACGAGTTGACAGTTTGGGCCTTTTTGGCCTGTTTCGATTTTTGGAGTCCCGTAAACTCGTTCGAGGATATAGATAACATTCCGATGATGATGTAATGATAGAATTGGGACTTTTGGGTATTTATGAGAAGGAAATTATATACGAGAGTTAAATTAAATGGACGGTTTGGGTTGAGACGTGAGTGTCTACTACGACGTGAGAATAAATGATGGCGCATATGACTATAAACCGGAATAGTATAAATTGTGATAATTATAAGTTGGTACTAGAATAAGAATAGTACTACAATTAAACTACGGGATTACTAAGACGTGTGTTTACTTAGTATTGGTATATGAATTGTGTGTATGACATACCTACCATACTTGCTATCACGGGAGGTTTGCGTTCGCTTAGGGCCCTCTAATCCTTGTGTTGCCCGGATTTAGACTGGTTACCTTGATGAACATAGGTCATAGAAAGACTTATTGGGATATTAATAAGTCCGCTGATCGTGGGAGCGTAGGTATGTGCGTGACCCATGTGATGTGACTGTGTTCGCCTCCATTATTTGTGATGTTGTTATCTGTGAACTATTCATGAGAGATTCGGAATATGTAATCCTTATGTACGTGATGTACCGGGATGGATAGCAGAGTATGTGTGCACCGCAGCTTAGTTCTCGGGGTGCTTGTATTGTATATTTATGATGTGAATAATATACACTTAACTAATGGGAACCTTTATGTTAATGTTGTGAATATAATTACGGTATTGTTTCGAGAAACATAACGAGTTAGCTGATAGTGAAATATATTGCATATTGAACATCTGAGTTTACGTTAAACCCCTACTTAATTACGAGCGTTATAATGTTAATAGAACCGAGTAAAATGGGTAGGACCTATGGTAGTCTAGCTAGAGATGATGTCACTTAGCTAGTAGTTTGTGTCGTTGTAGATAGGTACTTACGTTAGGAGTGCACAGTTAGACGAGAGGTGAGAATATCATGTGAGTGCACGTCCTAACATGTACTTTGCATTTAATGTTTTAAATGTTTTTAAAGCACTTGCAGGTTTTTAAAATATCTCCACATTCGGGCTCTGACCCGTTTGCTTTTCAAATCCATTTTAGGTGCCCAGCCACAAGGACACCAAGCATAGGATACTCATTTAGGTGACGAGCTGTAGCTATTTGTGGAAGCTACAGGGAATTTGCTTGTAGACGCTTCTATCATTTGGATTCCAGAGTCATTATCTATCAGTTGTAGGGCATGTTGCCCATTTCTATTAGACATCTTTCCATTTACAGTTTTCAGACTTTGTCATGTATTATTTTAGTATTCGGTTACTTATTAGTTGTGGAATTTGTAGTGAGGAGTTTTCCTCCAGACTTTATTTACGTTATGTGGTGGTTATTCTATTTACTTCATTGTGGTGAATGGTGTTATTATTCTTTATTAAACTTGTTGCATGTTAATCAGACTTTAAATAAAATTTGGCACTTACTTTTAAATACTAGGTGGTTAGTAATCATTAAAATGTTTTCGACAGTGATGCTATTAACTGAGCCAACTTGGCATTTTGAATTAATTTAATAAAGGAGTAGCTACCCGGTATTTAATTAGTCGGGGTGTCACATGATGGCCTTAAACCATCAGGTTCTAGTGTCCTTTAGGATCTGTACGGCTATTATGTTTCCGCTACGTTTCTTTGATATAGAGCCCTATATTTTAGGACTGTTGTACTCTTTTTGTGTATGCTTCGTTCTTCAGCTATATTAAGTTTATAACCGTGAACTTATAAACTTTGTTCTTATTTCAGATGCCTCCACGACGTGCACGACGAGTTCCCAGGGATGCAACGCCCGAACCCCAGCCCACTCTAGTTCAGGGCATGATGAACGCTGCTGAGGTTGCAGCTATAGTAGCCCAAGCGGTAAATGCTGCAATAGCCGTTGTTCAGAAGGCATGACCTCAGGCGTCGGTTGCCGCACCAGTACAGGAAAATGCATTCCCGTCTGCTTGGGAACGTGTACGTGACGCTTTTCAGAAAGCGCATCCGCCAGAGTTTGCAGGTAGCTCAGATGTGGTAGTCTCGAGCCAGTGGAGGAAGGATATGCAGAGGCACTTAAGGATGTATGAGTGCACGGACGTCCAGAAGTAGGTGCTAGCTACTTTCAAGCTAGTTGGATCTGCGCTACAGTGGTGGGAGTCTATTACCACCATGGAGGAGAGGGATACTCTCACTATTCAGGACTTCTGGGTGCGGTTTGACCGCAAGTACTTTTCGTCGGCTGTTCACACGGAAATGAGGAGGAAACTGATGAGTCTGAAGCAGGAGGGTAAGACTGTGGCCGAGTATGAGGCCGAGTTCACGAATCTGTTGAATATCGTTCCAGATGAGATACCAACAGAGAAGAAGAAGATTGAGAAGTTTATCGACGGGTTGACTTGGAGGATCCGTCAGCATCTGTTGGGGAACCTATCGTTGGCCACTTATTCTGATGTGGTTAACGCTGCATTGTTACACTGCCAGGACCACCGTTTTCATATGGCCGAGGGCAAGAGATCGGGGGAGTCTAGCCATCAGGGCAGGACTGGAGGACATGGTGCCAGCGGGACACAATCTGGTCAGGGGCAGAGACAGAATGAGCAGGGCTCCCAGCAGGGGGATAATAAGAGGTTCCGGTCAGGGAACTACAGATAGGGACAGGGAGGTTTCCGTCAGGGCCATCAGGGTCCAAACGACCATCAGGGCCAGCAGGGGCAGAATGGGCAGCAATTTCACCAGGGCCAAGGGAGGAACGTTAACGGCCACCAGGGCCGGGGATAGCAGGGGCAGAGAGGAGGGAACTTCCCAGGGAAGTGTTTTGTTTGTGGCAAGACTGGCCATAAGCGACAGGATTGTCCTGATAGGGGCAGGGCCCCACAGCAGCAGCAGTAGGGTGCTCGCCAGGAGCCACAGAGGCCTATGTTTCCCGCCGCTCTTCCCGCACCGCCACAGATGGCAGCATTGCCACCCATTCCAGCAGTCCCAGCTCAGCAGGGGCAGCTACAGTATGGACGTGTCTACAACGTCCACCAGGCTGCAGTTCCACAGGCACCGCCCGCGATTGAGGGTACGTTTCCTATCCATGGCACTATGGGTCGGGTATTATTTAATACGGGGGTTACACACTGTTTTATAGCTACACACTTCGCGAAAGCTTTAGGATTGTTAGCTACGGCAGAGAGCACAGTGACGTGTGTCGACTCACCATTGGGGAGTGGGTCACTTATTTTCTTTATATGCCGGGGAGTGGGGGTAGAGATTGGTGGTTTGGTATTACCTGCAGACATGTTGGTATTAGATATGCATGTTCACGATGTGATTATCAGTATGGATTGGCTCGTAGCTTATAGGGCCATGATTGATTGCTTCAGCGGGAGCATTGTTTTTGCCATTCCGGGGAAAGAGATGTTTGTAGTGGCGATGCCTCGCCCAGAGGGAGGATCGACCGCTCATCTGTATTACATTGAGGAGGATACCTCTAAGGAGGTAGTGATTCCTTTAGATTCTATCCCAGTAGTCAGGGAGTATTCGGATGTGTTTCAGGAGATACCAGGCTTACCCCCCAGTCGAGAGATAGACTTTGTTATAGATTTGCTACCGGGTACGAGACCTATAGCACGCGCACCGTACCGTATGGCTCCAGCTGAGATGAGGGAGTTACGGGATCAGATAGAGCAGCTGTTAGGTCAGGGCTTTATCCGCAGGAGTTCCTCACCTTGGGGCGCTCCAGTTTTGTTTGTAAAGAAGAGGGACGGTTCACTGAGATTGTGTGTGGACTACCGGGAGTTGAATAAGGTCACGATACGGAATAAGTATCCGTTGCCTCGAATCGATGACTTATTCGACCAGTTGAGAGGAGCTTCTTTCTTCTCGAAGATTGACTTGAGATCGGGATACCATCAGTTGCGTATCAGGGAGGAGGATGTCTCGAAGACTGCGTTCTTGTCGAGATATGGCTCTTACGAGTTTCGGGTTATGCCTTTCGGCTTGACCAATGCTCCAGCTGTGTTTATGGACTTGATGAACAGAGTATTCAGGGATTTCCTAGATCAGTTTGTCATTGTCTTCATTGATGACATTCTGGTTTACTCCCAGACAGAGGAGGAGCACGCCGAGCATTTGAGGCAAGTTTTGCAGACACTTCGTCAGAACGAGTTGTATGCAAAGTATGAGAAGTGCGGGTTTTGGGTGAAGGAAGTCCAGTTTTTGGGACATATTATTTCCGACCGGGGAATATCTGTTGATCCGGGGAAAGTATCCGTGGTGAGGGAGTGAGGACAGCCCACGACACCGACGGAGATTCGTAGTTTCTTGGGTCTAGCAGGATACTACACGAGGTTTATTCGGGGTTTCTCGGAGATAGCAGGTCCTTTGACACATCTGACTCATAAGGGTGTGCCCTACATCTGGAGTGATGCCTGTCAGTCGGCATTCGATGAATTGAAGAACAAATTGACCTCAGCACCTGTGTTAGCATTGCCGAGACCGGGAGTTGAGTATTTGGTTTACACCGATGCATCTTTGCAAGGGCTTGGAGGTGTATTGCAGCAGGAGAGACAGGCCATAGCTTATGCTTCCCGTAAGCTTAAGCCTCATGAGAAGAATTACCCCACGCATGATTTGGAGTTGGCGGCAGTGGTATTTGCCCTACGGATTTGGAGGCACTATCTTTTGGGGGAGAAGTTCCAACTGTTCACGGACCACAAGTCCCTACAGTACCTGTTCACGCAGAAGGAATTGAATATGCGGCAGCGTAGGTGGCTTGAGTTTGTGAAGGACTACCAGTTCGATATCAAATATCACCCAGGCAAGGCTAACGTGGTAGCAGACGCGTTGAGCCGTAGACCAGCAGATGAGGTGGCAGAGGTGTGGAAGGCAAAGTGGAAGGAGTTGGGACACCAGGATGCGGTGACCCGATCTTTCATGTCTGTGATGACCGTTACACCACAGATTGTCACAAAGGTAGTACGGGCACAGGCTAATGACTCGTTCTGTCAAGAGCAGATAGTTCGATTACTAGCAGAGGGAGCCGAGTACTATACCGTTAGCTCAGACGGGGGATTACGCTTCAATGGGAGATTAGTAGTTCCGGAAGGGGATGAATTACGACACGATGTGATGACAGAGTCGCACGGCTCACGGTTCACGGTACATCCCAGAGGGGACAAAATGTACCAAGACATGAGAAGGCAGTATTGGTGGAGCGGTATGAAGAGAGATATCGCTGAGTTTGTTTCGAAATGCGCCACTTGTCAGCTTGTAAAAGTGGATCATCAGAGACCGGCAGGATTGCTACAGCCGTTGGAGGTCCCGATGTGGATGTGGGAGAGCATATCCATGGACTTTATCACGGGGTTGCCTACGTCGCAGAGGGGTCACGACTCCGTTTTGGTAATTATGGACAGGTTGTCCAAAGTCGCTCACTTTTTACCCGTAAGGACTGACTACACTACGGGACAGTATGCCCAGCTCTTCATTTCAGAGATTGTGAGACTTCACGGTGTGCCCCTAAATATCGTGTCTGACAGAGACAAGATATTTTTTTCGAGGTTTTGGGAGAGTTTCCAGGAGGCCATGGGCACGGAATTGCGGTTGAGTATGGCTTATCATCCGCAGACTGATGGGTAGACCGAGCGCACAAACCAGATGTTGGAGGATATGCTACGCATGTGCATTATAGACTTCGGGGGTGAATGGGAGCAGTATCTTCCACTGGTGGAGTTTGCTTACAACAACTCGTATCAGTTCACTATTGGCATGGCTCCGTTTGAGGCATTGTACGGTAGGCCTTTTCGTTCCCCAGCATGTTGGTTAGAGGTGGGGGACAACAAACTTCTTGGGCCGAAAGTGATTCAGGATACTTCGGCAAGGATTGAGTTGATTTGGAGTCGCATTCGGGTAGCTCAAGACAGGCAGAAGAGTTATGCTGATGCGAAGAGATTTTTCAGGGAGTTCCAAGTAGGGGACCAGGTTTTGCTCAGAGTATCTCCTATGAAGGGGATTATGCGATTCGGGAAGAAGGGGAAGTTGGCACCAAGGTATGTGGGGCCGTTTCTTATTATTGAGCGGATCGGACCGGTTGCGTATAGACTCGGGTTACCGGAGCATTTGCATCGGATTCACGATGTGTTCCATATTTCCTCGCTGAGGAAATACCTTAGAGATAATTTGGCTCATTCTCACATTGCTGTGGAGGACATCGATCTCCAGCCAGATAGCTCCTACGAGGAGGGGCCAATTGCTATTTTGGACCGAAGCGAGAGGAAACTGCGGTCAAAGATAGTCCCGTTAGTGCGTGTTCAGTGGCGACATCACAATGTTGAGGAGTCCACATGGGAGCACGAGGATGAGATGCGCGAACGTTATCCAGAGTTGTTTTTACCAGGTACTTATTAGTTTCGAATTTCGGGACGAAATTCAGTTATTAGGGGGGAAGTATGTAATACCCCGTACTTTTGGCTATATTTATTTTTGGGATTTATTTAACTAAATGCGTATTAATTGGAAATTAATCCGGGTTAAAAATACTAACGAGATGCGAGTTGGTATTTAATTATGTGCATATATGATTATATATGAATTTGGAATTATGAAATTTATTTGTCATGAGATTAATATACGGCAATTTGGGAATTTTGTTGAGACGCGTGTGACCGCCGCGTCATGGTATATTATTTTAATTATAAAAGTAAATTTAATTTCTATAAACCGTATGGTCGTTTTGAGTGCGCCAACGCGTCCGGAAGGGTCGAGATAGTCAGAAAATACTACCCGGGGGTTTAGTTTGGGTCACGGGGTATTTTTAGGCCATACTGGCAACATAAAGGGCATTTTAGTAATTTTGTATTTTTGGAGAATTAATAATGACGAAAATTAGGAGTCTTAATCTGATGTGGATTTAACCCACTAAACCCAATAACCAACCCATATTAACCCATTAAGCTACGGAGGTTATCATTTAGGTTTCCAACTTTCCTAAAGAAAACCCTAGCCACCATAGCCACCTTTGGAGAAGGAAGCTTAGAGAGGGAAAGAAAGAGAAGGAATTCTGTAGAAACCTTTACAGAAATCAACACCAAATTCAGAGACAATCAAGGCAAGTGTTTTAATTATATTTAAATTCGTAGAATGTTCCTTCCATGTTAGAAAATTGAAGAATATCAATTGTTCTTGAAAGATAATGAAAACCCATATAGTTTGGAACTTAGAACTTGAAAATATTTAGGAGAATTGCATGTAGAATGATAGGTAGATAATTATTCTCATGATATTTGTGATTGGAAGAAATTAAAACGGATTTATATTGAGTTAATTCATGATTCAAAAAGTTAGGGTTCATGTTCTTGAAATATTGGGGAAAAAGTGTAGAGATTTGTAAATTTGGTTGATGTTAGGATGGATTAATCCTTTAAAACGTGTTAGGATGTGACTATAATATGTTTAGGATTTATTAGAGACCTTAAAACATCGTTGGGACTAACTTTAGAAGAGATTTGAGGAGTAAAAAAGGTGAAAAACGAGATTTAGAAAAATCTGGGACGAAACTGGCAGGTCGTTAGAAGCCCCTCCCCGGGTCGTTCGAACGAACTCGTTCGAACGAGCTTCTAACGAGTTGACCAGTCGCTGCTAACGAAAAGGAATCTCGTTCGATACTTCGTTCGAACGAGATCTCGTTAGAAGGAGCAGTTCGTTCGAACGAACTGGATCTCGTTCGAACAGTCTCGTTCGAACGAGACTTCTAACGAGCTGACAGTTCAATCTCGTTCGAACAGCCTCGTTCGAACGAGACTTCTAACGAGTTGACAGTTTGGGCCTTTTTGGCCTGTTTCGATTTTTGGAGTCCCGTAAACTTATTCGAGGATATAGATAACATTCCGATGATGATGTAATGATAGAATTGGGACTTTTGGGTATTTATGAGAAGGAAATTATATACGAGAGTTAAATTAAATGGACGGTTTGGGTTGAGACGTGAGTGTCTACTACGACGTGAGAATAAATTATGGCGCGTATGATTATAAACCGGAATAGTATAAATTGTGATAATTATAAGTTGGTACTAGAATAAGAATAGTACTACAATTAAACTACGGGATTACTAAGACGTGTGTTTACTTAGTATTGGTATATGAATTGTGTGTATGACATACCTACCATACTTGCTATCACGTGAGGTTTGCGTTCGCTTAGGGCCCTCTAATCCTTGTGTTGCCCGGATTTAGACTGGTTACCTTGATGAACATAGGTCATAGAAAGACTTATTGGGATATTAATAAGTCCGTTGATCGTGGGAGCGTAGGTATGTGCGTGACCCATGTGATGTGACTGTGTTCGCCTCCATTATTTGTGATGTTGTTATCTGTGAACTATTCCTGAGAGATTCGGAATATGTAATCCTTATGTACGTGATGTACCGGGATGGATAGCAGAGTATGTGTGCACCGCAGCTTAGTTCTCGGGGTGCTTGTATTGTATATTTATGATGTGAATAATATACACTTAACTAATGGGAACCTTCATGTTAATGTTGTGAATATAATTACGGTATTGTTTCGAGAAACATAACGAGTTAGCTGATAGTGAAATATATTGCATATTGAACATCTGAGTTTACGTTAAACCGCTACTTAATTACGAGCGTTATAATGTTAATAGAACCGAGTAAAATGGGTAGGACCTATGATAGTCTAGCTAGAGATGATGTCACTTAGCTAGTAGTTTGTGTCGTTGTAGATGGGTACTTACGTTAGGAGTGCACAGTTAGACGAGAGGTGAGAATATCATGTGAGTGCACGTCCTAACATGTACTTTGCATTTAATGTTTTAAATGTTTTTAAAGCACTTGCAGGTTTTTAAAATATCTCCACATTCGGGCTCTGACCCGTTTGCTTTTCAAATCCATTTTTCCTTGTAAACCCATTTTAGGTGCCCAGCCACAAGGACACCAAGCATAGGATACTCATTCAGGTGACGAGTTGTAGCTGTTTGTGGAAGCTACAGGGAATTTGCTTGTAGACGCTTCTATCATTTGGATTCCAGAGTCATTATCTATCAGTTGTGGGGCATGTTGCCCATTTCTATTAGACATCTTTCCATTTACAGTTTTCAGACTTTGTCATGTATTGTTTTAGTATTCAGTTACTTATCAGTTGTGGGATTTGTAGTGAGGAGTTTTCCTCCAGACTTTATTTACGTTATGTGGTGGTTATTCTATTTACTTCATTGTGGTGAATGGTGTTGTTATTCTTTATTACACTTGTTGCATGTTAATCAGACTTTAAATAAAATTTGGCACTTACTTTTAAATACTAGGTGGTTAGTAATCATCAAAATGTTTTCGACAGTGATGCTATTAACTGAGCCAACTTGGCATTTTAAATTAATTTAATAAAGGAGTAGCTACCCAGTATTTAATTAGTCGGGGTGTCACATGATGGCCTTAATGATGTTATTCATGATAAGACAGTTAGGCTTGCACTTACCTTGGACTATACAGGCAATGGATTTTGAGTATGATTCTATAGACACTTTCTCCAATCCCATAGAGTTGCATTATATAATTCCAAAAACAAGAGCTTGGGATTCATCTTGAAGACTATTTGAAGAAGTTAAAGAAATTGAAAAAGCTTGAATGAGGTCTCATTTAGAGTCTCTGATCACCCCTCCTATTCCACTTGAACTTGGATTATCGATAAATGCTCCATCCATATTAAGTTCGAAGAAACCGGTTTCAGGTTTATGCCAGCAGACGAGAATAAACTAGTGATTTTTATAGAGGAAACTCAACTTGAATATATGTGCTAGGAAAAGGTCTGATTTGGATGGTTTATCTGAGGATGTGATAGAGATATCACAGTTGATTGTTATATCTATTACATTATAGATTATTTCTTGCTCATTGATTTGATTTTCCTCAAAGACAATTTTGTTTCTAGCTTTCCAAATATCCCAAAAGATGAATTTTGGCATGTTGACTGGGAGGAACTTAAGATAGTCCCTTATTGGTCTTATTAACCACCAGGAAATCAACATGGATTTACAAGAGTTAAAATTGATCTTAGAAGAAATCATATTACAAAAGTGGCACCAAATGTTAAAGGATGTTTGACATAAGATGAAGCAATGCTTTAGAGACTTTTCAGTAATTTTACAACTTCTACATTGGGATATTAGCTTAACTCCTGGTTTAAATAGTTGTAGATCAACTGGAACTGCATTTTTGAGAAGTTTCTAAATAAAAATTGATATTTTATTAGGGCAGTGAGGTCCCCAAATAAGTTTCCAACTCATAGAAGTGGGTGAGGCATTTCTCATTGCCTCAAAACCTAATTTAAATTTAAATTCACCAAGTAAGGAGGGAGTGATGAGTCTGTATTTATCTTCCAAAATTAACTGATAAGCCATACCATTTATTACTCTTATTCTTTTGGTAGCAATTTACCCACTCTAACTTGAGGAAGATATGTTTTTATTTTTACAGCCCAAATGTAACTATATTATTACTCACTATAGATTTCTTAGGTTTGATCCTCTTTATTGAATGTTTTCTTCAGATCTTTGCCGCACCGAAAGCTATAAACTTCAGCTAATGGTTAGAGGATTTCTCTAACACTAGCATTAGTATATTCATCATTCATATGGTGTAGGAGTTGATTAGTGCCACTCCCTTACATCTTTATATTCAATTATATTTCAGTTTAGGTCATTGTATTTTATTTCATTTACTTTTTCTATGTCAAAGATTGTATGTGATGTACTTTTATCTTGAGATAGATTTTTGTAAATCCAATATTTTATATTCAGAGTTAGATTTGTATCTCTTGGCATTTATTGATATCATAGGTGTTACAATTGATCAAGCAGGTTGTTATCTTGTATAGCATTTATATACTTCATTTTATTTAGATTCTTATGTTGATAATGTTACCAAATGTTTTTTTATTCCTATGATTTTTGTATTAAACATGGTCAATCTATTATATATTTTATGGGGTATCACATTAGTGGAACACAAACTGGTGCTAGAAACTGCAATGTCGGTAGGTTCATCTAAAATGGTTGAATCCTATTACCCTATCCATCAAACCCCTCGAGGTTGGCCTTTGGACACCTCTTGGAAGAATGACCCTCATGTCCATATCCATAACAACATCCCCGAAGATTCCATTGTGAACCCATTGTTGATGACCCATTACTTCTCCTTGTGTTTCTTCCATAGTTGATAGTATCCCTGTTAATCCTTATGTTGTGATTATGTGTCCTCCCTGTAATGAGAGTGTTTACATCCATTTGCCCCGCTCTTCTTTTCTTGAGTGGAGTTAGTTCCCTTTCCTAATGTCTTCATATTCTTAGATTTATAAAAGTTTAAATTCTCTTAACAATGAATAAGTGCAACATTCACCACTTGGATATACGTGGTTAGGTTGGTAAATAGATGGATACATAGTGGATACATTTCTATCCATATCTGTATCTGCTATATGGATGCACTATCTGTTTCCGTATCCATATCCATATCCATCCGGATAGTAAAAATAACTATCCATATTCGTATCCTCTCGGATTTCTCGAACTCGAATAATATTTGTATCCCTTTACTTTATTTGTCCATTGCAATTAACATTAATTTTAAAATTAACTAAAATTCATATTGAATAAAAATTATACGATCAAAGTCCAAGAGACTTTTTATATAAAAAAAAGTCGTACCCAGTGAACAAGGCTCTCATTTAACTACATAGTTAGAGAGAGGCGAATGTCAACTAACAGAGGCTGCTCCCATATCTCGAACCCGAGACCAACCATGGCTTAGGCGAGGGCACTGGAAAAAAACAAGAATATAAACACTTAATAGAATGTTTGAAATCAAATACTAGCATTTAAATTATTGAAACACTAAAAGTAAAACAAACGAAATTATTATGTAATACGTCAGTGACTTACTGAAATTGACAACACAAAAACTTACAGAAATTTACATTAAAACTTATGAAATCAAAACTAAAATATACTCAAATCAACAATATTCAGTGTGTAGTTCTATGCATATGTGTTTGAGTTCTTATGTGTGTGTTGTTGTGTACAACGTGCATCTGTGTGGGTGTTGTGTGGGTGTCTGAGTGAGAGGGGGGATACCTAAATAGAGGAGAGGCAGCGCCACTAGGGTTCTATAAGTTGTGGGTGGAAAAAGAGAAGTTTTGTTAGGTTTTGGGTGGAGAAAGAAGAAGCCGAGTTTATTTTGGTTGGGTTTGTATTCGTCTTAGTACTTTTTTCTTTTCTTTGTTTTAAACCATTTTTAAAAAGAGGTCTTTTGTTTATTTATTTTGTTTTCTTGTTTTTAATCCATTCATTCGCTTTTGATTTTTTTTAAAACGCACTATTTCTTCACTTTTTTAAAATATGAGTGATTAAGATTTTGATATTATATATTTATATTTTACACTACATATAATAATTATTATAAACAATAATTATAATATTATACGGCTACGAAAATTCAAAAAAATGGATATTCATAAATATGGATACTCCGCCTTGGATATGGATTATCAATGTCGGATACACATACTATCCATATCCATATTTTCAGATTTTTTTACACATTATCCATATGTTATCTTTCGAATATTTTTTTTAGTATAAATATCTACAAAATTCGGACTCAGATATCAGAGAGATTCGAATTCTTAAATATCCGTTCACCACTATAAGTGATGTATGTTGAATTCTACAATAATAAATGCTTGATTATCCAAATTAGTCCTTTGATAAAGCATTCCATCTATGTATCCTCAGTGCACGCCTCCTCGATTGCGAACAAAGGAGATTTGTGAAGCTTTGCTCGTACCCGGATACCATGCGATTTCCTTGAACCAAATCTAGAAATCCTATATTCCTTATTTCTCTAACTTCCGGAAGACTATACTTATCCTTAAAACTCTTCCAAAACTAATATATGTTCTTATTCTCCTTTCCTCGGTAATGGTGGTAGACTGCCACCATTGTAATGCCTTACCCACCAGTTTAAAGATGGCAAGCTTTTGACTCTGAACCTCGGTACACTCTAACATCTTCAAGTTCCTCTATATGTCCTTCATCCAATGGTGTGCTAACGAAATGTTTCTGATTCTCACAAAATTCAGTGACTTACTCGAAGAAAATGGCTCACGTGATATCTCCCGAATAGACAATTGTGGATGAGTTGGCATAATTAATTGCAGTTGTGGATATTGTGGTTATTGAAGGTGTTACAATGTTGCAGTTACCCCGGTTGTGTCTTCCTTGGAAATAAAGGTTTCCAAATTAAGTGGGTTGCCAACTGTGCCTGTTGCGATGGTTGTTGGCCTGACTCAGTCTCTCGGCTAACATCCCTAATAACAGTTTCCCTTCCCCTCCTACCTCGAGTGTTTTCCATCTGAAAGTAAATAAGAAGGTTTGTATAAGATACTAATCACTAATAGAGAATCTGATTCATCTTAAACATAGGGATCTAATAACCAAATAATGCAGCATGGAAAACCTAACGAGCACAACATTAATCACAAGGATACTAGAATCTGATATCATACGATACCAAATTTAACACCCCTTATTTTTCACGTGTAGTTGATCAGGATGACATGCTAAAGATAGGGCACTATATGCAATTTATATCATTCTTAGCATTAGCAAATTGATAATAAATTAAACCCATCCATAACAATATAATAATGAACAATAGATATAACTATGACATGAATAATATAAAAATAGTCTCCATTAAAACTAAGTCCACCAACTATAATAAAATTCCAGAATAATCTAAACTAAAATGAAAAGAAATTTGAACCACCTAGGACCATAGATAAAAATCGTGAATAATAAACAGCTAGAGTGTCAACTGAAATGAAAAAACAATTACTCTAAAGATGAAGAACCGAATATCTAACCATTCAAGTATGACTATTCAGTCTTACTACTCTCGCCTAAGAAAACGTCGAAAATATTTTTAATATATTGGGTCAGGGCCTGAAAGTTGCAAGAAATATCAATATTATTTAATAGTATTAAATGCGACCCATTAATTAATGCCTTATGTCATCACCTGCTGACACTCATACAAACCATACCTCTCATTTAGTCTAATTTGATACATCTTCCATATGTGCCTTAACATACTAATGTTACCACACCACGTATAATAACTTCTCATGAGATTATCAAAAGTAATAAGTCTAATATTACGACTAACTACTAACCCTAAGAATTTAATTATGAAATAAAAACCATTGGTCCCAGTACCTTATTGTCTCTTCACTCGCGACCTTATTAAACTATGTGCATAAGATGTCTAATAAATGAAATCCAAACAAGTAACCCCCAATACACTTCTAATTGAGTGAAAGGGGTTATGGAGATGTTATAAGACTTAGTATTTTCTAAATGAAATCCAAACAAGTAACCCCCAATCCAGTATTTCATTCATTAATCGGTGTAGAAATATTAATTTAGCATATTATTCAATTGATTTGACCTTAATCCATTATTTCGTTCAATTAGGAATAATACCTTCCACTAAACATATGATTACTCATTAATCAACTATTGTAACTATAACACAAATCAGGATTACAACGAAAGATTCAAAATAGGTTAATCACACCATATAGTACTAAGTTAAACATGAATATTAATATGAATATGGGTTTAAACATATAATTAGTTTAGTCTACAGTTTCATGTTTAATAATATGATTCTACATATAAAAATCAGATTTAAACCTTAGTAGAATTTTCCAATTAATTAATTCATATACAATGATGAAAATCACAAATAGGTTACATTAATATGATAAGCAAGGCATTATTTCTCGCGTTAAGAGAAGAAAGAGCCCTAGTTGAACCCTCTTAATTTCTCTCCTTATCTCCTAAAGTGTGCCTTTGTTGATAGGTTATGAAATATTATGTATTATGATGATTAATTAAGTTTAATTATCTATTTATAACCTTAATCCAGCATACCCAAACCCACTTTTGGACTCCCAGATAATCCCAAACCCACTTTTGGACCCCCAGATAATCCCAAACCACTAACTAGATGATCATAAAATTTGTCCCAAACCCACTTTGAGCATCTTTGTTCCTCTAGAGCCCTGTCCAACCATACTAACCCACAACATAAAAATTAATTGCAACTGTGTTATTGAATAACCGAGTTGTTCATATATAATTTTAATTATCACTTTTTATAAATTTTGGTTAATAATCCGAACCCTTTAATTTGAATATAGATCTCGATAAATCACCCAAGTAATTACTAATCAATTATTAAATAATCCTTCATTTAATTCCTAAAATATGGGGCTTGCATGTTGTTAAGCCCTCATGTTAGGTAAGACCTTTTTCATAATCACGAAGTATGTTGAGCATGTAAAAGTTTCTACTTTTAAAATATTTTTCTAGTTATTTGGAGACAAAATTGTAGCTGAGCCACGTTGATCTTGTTTTGATATATGGATTTTCCAACATTTGAGTGTGTCCCACTCTTCTTTATTCACTCTCTTAAACTAAGAAGTGAGAATGAATTTTTAAGAGAAAATACTTTAGCATCCTAGAGCACAAAATCTTAAATCTTTTTTGGGGTGAACTCTTGAATTAAATAAGGTGGCATTTTCATGTTCAAACTTAATTTGACAAATTATTTTCAAAATAGTTTTTTATTTCATATGTTTTACTTTTAAAAATATTGAACAACAATTTGTGAGTTTTTAAGAGAAACCAAACCTTTATTAAATATTTTCAAACACAGTATATCCTCACACATCCTAGATTCTAGTCAGTGGTTTTTCAGAGGTTTTATTGCCATGTCATAAAAGTGATCTTCCACTTTTGTGTAGATTTAATTGGCATAGGATTTGAAGACATTAGTTGAGGATAATAATCGGTTGCAATTGTATATTGTACTCCATATATTGGCACTCTCCTCGTATAATATAGTGCGAAGCGTTGATAAAAATTTAGTTTATTATGTGTTTGTATATTATCTTTCCTATTTGTGTAAATATCTACCATATTATATTTGTCTTTAATTTTGGCCCAAATTTTTTTCCTATTAGTGGATTTTTCCTCATATGTCCAGTGTTGTGTGAATAACTATATCTTTCCACATTATTAGAATTGCGTGCATTAATAAGAAGATAAAATTGGTATTGTTATAGTATTGTTACAATTTATCACACAGACCTTTTGGATACTTTATACCCTTTGTTGATCTAAAATGGAAATTATTTTTTTAACTTGGTATTTACATTCGAAGGCTCTCACTCTCAACTGGTATCAGAGCATGTCTTATTATTTTTAGGTTTTTACCCCTAGAGTAAATCCTTTCTGCGAGATAGATTATGGTCCATCTCTCCTAAACCCATCTTTTGATAGTATCAAATATTTTGCTCGAAATATTCATATGATGGTACATATAATGTCATTGGATGATTGAATATAGTATTTTAAGAGTTGGAATCAGTTGTTTAACATTGTTTATAATTTTTTAGCCTCTAAAATAAGATCTAGTTAGGATGAGAGCAAATTGAGAGAGTGGTTGGAATGGTAACGGACTAAACCCAACATTTGGTTGCGTTTCCATTAGTGAGTTATGACGTATTTTAACGTTTACTATATTAAAGGAGGCATGTTAAGCTTTAGAAATAACCTGTAAAGGCATCTCGAGCGTGAAGCATGAGAAGATTTAACACCTCACCACTCATTTTGAACTCCTGACTATGAAGGAGAATGAAACCTTTAATGACTTCTATTCTCGATTAAATGAAAAAGTTAATTCATCTTTCTGCTTTGGAAAAAGTGATGAGAGAGTAAATCATCATCGATAAGATCCCTAGGTCTCTTCCCTTATAAGTTATGTGATAAGGTCGATTCCATCAGAGAAGTTTGAGCTCTAATTAGGATGCCCTAGAAAGTAAATGAGTTAGTAGGCTCACTTTCAACTTATCAGGTGAATTTGAATTGTCATTAGGGGTGGAAAATCGTGATATTGGGTCGTGTTTTCGCCTCAAACAACACGACACGACACGACACGACAATGAATTAGTGAACACAAATACGACACGACTCGAAGTCGTGTTTTTTTAAGCGCCACGAACACGAACAACATAAAAATATAACACGACACGATTAACACGATTTTTTTTATCCAAATTACCACGATTTAACATGATTTTCCAAATTAACACGATTTACACAAAACCAAATTTTTGTTCAAATTAACCCGATTAACACGAAATTACACTCATATAAATTGGTTGAACTACATTTAACATAAATAAATTTTCATCAAGTAACAGCTAATGCAACATAAAAATTAAACCAACAATTTCTTCGTTGAGATCTGGTTCAATCTTCTTTGATATTGAACCAAAAATACAGCAAAAATTAAACCAACAAAAAAATTCAGCAGAGATAAGAGATTGTTGGTTCAGAAATCTAAAAAATACAACAATTTCTTCTTTGAGATCTGGTTCAGCAAAAAAAGTATAAAAAAAATTAAACCAATTTCTGGTTCATTTTCTTTTTTGTAAAAAAAATACAGCAAAAAAGTACAGCAGATGAGATATGGTTAAATTTCTTCTTTGCATGTATTTCAAACTGTTGAGAGATGAGAGAGATGAGAGATGAGGTCGTGAGATGAGAGATTGGCGACGAGTTTTGAAGGTGGGGAGGAGAGGGACCGTGTAGAGAGAGGGATTGGCGACGGGATTTGTAAAGAGAGGGAGGCCGTCAATTTGTAGATTTGTTAGGGTTATTTATTGATTTGTAGAGAGAGGGATACCGTGAGATTTGTAGAGAGAGGGAGGATTTAACGAGGGTGAGATTTGTTAGGGTGAGTGATAGGAGGGTGGGGGGAGTCCGTGAGTTTGTAGAGAGAGGGAGGTTAGGGAGAGAGTGAGATGAGATGAGATGTTAGGATTTTTAAGAGTTAAATGTGGGTAGGTTATCTTTTGACAATTGTAGGGCTAGGACTTTTTTATTTTTAAATGGGTCTCATTGGGTTTAAATGGGTGTAATTGGGTCATGTTAATTGGGTTCAAATCATGTTAAATGGGTCGTGTTAATTGGGTCGATTTTGTGTTAAATATTTTACACGAACACGATAAGACACGACTTCGTGTTAGAAAACACGAACACGATATGAAACACGACATGTCGTGTTCTTCGGGCCAATTTCGTGTCCTTTCATGTCGTGTTGTTGTGCCGTGTTAAAATTTACCACCTCTAATTGTCATCGGAGAGAATCAATAAAAAAGAATAACATAGACTTTGAGGTGAAAACTCAAAAGGTTCCTTCATACATAGAATCCATTGATGTTAGTGATGATGATATAGCCTTCCCCATTGAGAAAATTTTCAAGTCATGACAAAAGTATTTCAAATCAGAGACAACCCAAAATCGTATCTGCATAGGTTTGAATTGGTTCAAGGAAGTGGGTTGAAGAAGTAAGATTTCCTAAGTTACAAATATGGTGGTAGATGACATTATTCTATATAATGTCCTATGAAAAATGGTTAAGGTAATTGTAACCATGCATATCAAGACACTTTTAGTGATGATGACTCAAATTAGGAAAAAGAAAACTAATAATAACTATGTGATATATATGGTTGGAAAAAATTTTGACGATTCAGATGAGCTGGAGGAATTTGATTTTCCTCCCATGAGTGTTGATAGTACCACAAACACCTTTATGGATGATGGTCGGGGTGTGAACAACGATATCATCGACGCTTATGCTCAACTTCCATAAAACTTTAAAAAAGGACACAAAACTCTCCACCTTGTTATCCAATGTTTAAAATGTAGGGGTTATGATGAGTGAGATTAATTGTAGAGTTTTAGACTCTCAAAAAGTGGTGTTTGGTGAACCACTTGGCATATGAAAAAGTAATAACAAATTTATTCATAGTACTTAAGGTGATCTTTATAAGAGAGTGAAAACTCTAAGATCTCCTTGTTGAAAAAAATCCATGTGCTTGAGATCGATCTTTTATCTGCATCTACTTTGAAGTTGGATTTGGAAGATTAAATCTTAAAAATTAGAATAACGATATGAGTACTAAACATATCCCCCAAATCCTCATTGATGTTATCTAGTTTTAGTTTCTTTTTTTGCTATTTGGCATTGGTCTTCATATTTTCATACCCATAATCTTTTTGTTGTGAAATTTCGGTTTAAATGTTTGTATGTATACACATATCCCATAGGCTTAATTTTTAACTTATATAATGAGATATTGTGCAATTGGTTTCATTTATGGAATACATACAAAATGTTTATATTCTATATCTTCAAATGTTGTGACAAATTAAGCTTGCAAATTTAGAATATTTTGTCATAATTAATGCACTTTACACTATAGTATAACTTGAGCAATTTCCATGAAAAATATAATGGTGTTTGATTTCTACTTCTACTAGAAATTAAAAGTTTTATATAGATTTTGATAAAGTGTGTCATTTGTAATCCTTGTGCACAAGATTATTCGATTATGGATGTAGTTGAGAAGAAAATTTGTTAAATTATTCAAAATCTTGAGAGAAGAAGTGTTGAGGACTATAACTTGAGGATGTAGTTTTTTAGCTTCGTAAAAATTGAAAATATTTCTCTGTCTTTTCGTAAAGAGTGAAGGTATCCACTTGCAAAAAAAATTAAAAGCAATGTCTCAAAGATTTATTTATATATAAAATTGGGTTACATCAAAAGATATGAAACTTTAAATATTTTAATCATTAATCTCTTGATGAGGAAAAAAAAGATATAGTTGAAAATAACGGAAATAAATAAAACTTTTTCTAAGTTGTATGACCCAAAATTTTCAAATTTGAGTTTAAAAATTAATCCTCATCCTTGATTTTACAGGTTTATGCTAACTTTATTCACTTATATCACAAGTTATGTATTTGAAATCAACCTTGTATATAAATATCTACGATTCGACTTTCAAATATAAAAATAAACCTTGAGTATGATTTTTTGAAAGTATGTTTTACCATATTAAAGATTTTTTTAGGGGGGAATATTGTATTTACCTAAACCAAGAAGATTCATGTATACACTCATTGGAACTCTGTTCCTGAACAAATTTGGATTATCTTCAAGTATTTGTGACCCACGAACAAGTTGCATCATGCTAGTAAATGGATGACTTCGCTCCTGCGACATCGTCTCGGATGACATACTTTTGTTTTCAAACCCGCTTCGCAAGTTTACTCATTTTTACCCAAAGCAAGCTCTTTCTTCACTGATATATTTGTCTCTCTTCCTACTAGATCCATATATGGTATGCTTATTCGCATAGTTATAAGTGGTTATTCATCTTCTTGGTAAATTTTCTTCCTAGATTTTGTGAATATCATATTTTTCGATCTTAGGGAATAGTGTTCTAGTGTTTATTTGTGGTTGAATTTTTGTCTATTATTGATAAATCTATATATCTTGAGATGATATTCATTATCTTAAAGTAGTTTTTCTTGAGTCTTGACTCGTAATTTCTCATATTTCTCTTTCTTTTAGAACTTTGATACTCTAGTTTAGGGCTGTGTTTTTTTTTCGAACTTTTCGATTTTTTCGATTTCCGATCCGATTTTTTCCGAATTTGGAATGAAATTTTAGTTTGCCGATTTCTGATTTTCCGATTTCCGATTTTTCCAAAAAAAATCGGATCGGAAATCGGAAATAATTCTGAATTTCAGATTTTCCGATTTTTCCGATCCGATTTTTCCGAAACTATGCCGATCCGATTTTTCCGATTTTTTTCCGAATTATTTCCGATTTTTTCGGAATTATTTTCTGATTTTCGATTTTTCCGATTTCTTTTCCGATTTTTTGAAAGTTTCTCATATCCCACATCGGTTGGGAGAGGGAGAGGGCTCCAAAATATGTTCTATAAAAGGAGAGTATCCTCCTAACTTCTACACAAATGAAAAATGAGCCAAATCCTCATGTGTTTACATGTTGGGTTAAGCTATTTTCATTGTTTCTTTAAAATGAGAATTTCGAGTAATCGAAAATCCATAATTTATTTTTTTGAAATTTTGAAATTTTCGAAATTTCTGGATTTTTAATATATTTTGTGAATTTCCGATTTTTTTCCGATTTTTGCCGATTTTCCGATTTTTCCGAATTCGAAATTTTTTTTAATTTTCCGAAAAAATCGGATCGAAAATCGGAATAGTTATTTTATTTCCGAAAAAATCGAAAATTTTTCCGAATAGGCATTTTCCGATCCGATCCGGCCGAAACACAACCCTACTCTAGTTTCATATACAAGTGAGAGTTCATGATTCTTTGACACATTGTCTTACATAAAACCCTCCTTGAATTATCTTTGATATCTCGATTTCTCATTGAACTATCGTGAATTGTCTTTGTTTGTGATTTTAAGGCTATTCAAATGGCTCCCAAATCACACTTTCGTTCCTTGACATCCACCAAATCCGGCTCTTGATATCTTATTCTCTTCTCACATCACCCTATGCATTGGGAAAGTTTAGTAGATATGGAATATTTGTCTAAGATTTGTTTTCCTTTATTTTTGAAGATGCTTGGCTGGCTTGGTCTTTTTATCAAACTGATGGATGTTATCCCAATTTGGTGAGATAATTTAAAGCCCATATGGAAGAGAGGGAGGAAAAGACAAATTGTTAAATTTTAATTACTGGTAAGTGCTTGAGTTGGTATACAATATAGAATTCAAGTGCAAGGTTGAACCCACGGGCACTAGGACAAATATATGTTTTTTTTAGTAAATATTATCAAGTTAAATTACATAATATTCCTACTCTAGTGTGTAAAATTTTTGTGATTTTTATAAATCTACTTTGCAAATAAAGTATGGACTAAATTAATGTCGTACATGTTAAAACGGTAGTTTGAATGCAAGAAATTTTTAATTGGAGGACTAAGGCATAAGAATCCATTATATATATTTATGTTAGCATTTATTAACTCTCATAATTTTCTATATAGTAATTTTGGCGGATAAGATCTATTATTATTGGTGATAAGTTTTTAATAGTCCAATTTTTAAATTTATATTAATAAGTATGCTCTTCACGTGTCAAATGAATATTTAGAAGTTAATCATTCGTTGAATTTATCAAAACACAATTTGTATCCGTATCTAATAAATCACAAAATGAAACCAATATAACGCAAAAAATTGTAATTCAAATTTTAATCGGTTAATCGGAAGAGCGAAGAAGAAGTAACATTTAAACATCAAAGAATACATTTTTAGGAGGTGTCAATTCACACAAACAATCATGTATATAATTTCATACCAACCCTAGAAAATATTTTAGCTTAGCATATCAATAATGGAAACATAAATATAAGTAAATAAAAACTTACTTAAATATAATAATGAAACGAAATTAAATATTGTGTAAAGAAAATTCTGTGTGTAAACTTTAAATATCTCACACAACCTCCATGAAAATGCAACAGAAAATAAAAAAAATTAAAATTAAAAACGTAGCTGAAATTAGAAAGAGATTTGGACAAGAGAAGATTAGTTAGAGAGAGAATACACATAAAGTGGCGTTTCTCTATGGAAGAAATTTAATTGACATATGTAATTTAAGTTTGTTGTAATGGTCTTTTTCTAAACTAAAAAAAATTCAACTTTAAGAAATCAAATAGTTAAAGAACTTTTTAAGTAAGAGAATGTTTGCGTTTACCTGAATTGGTTACATTGAAAATTAAAATTTATTTTTTATTGTTTGGTTTTGTAAAATTATAACTTAAGAAAAATACAGATAAGTAAGCATATAATTTTTCTTAAAATATGATTTAGATATTCATACATTTATGAGTTGTACCTACACTATAATGATCAAGAACACATACCTTTGCCTATTGATTCCAACTTGGTTGAAATAGAATTTCGCCTCTTAAATCCTTGATTTAATTGCTCAAGTAAATATCTCTTCTTTGTTAGAAAATGGCAATTATTTAGATTTTTGGAATTTTCTCTCTCAATCGCATTATATTTTGTGTTTAATGCAAATTAATTGATGGAGTATAATCTAATATACATTTGGTGAGAGAGGACCTGAATTTTCTAGTTAAATTATAATTTTACGATCCATCATAGTTAAGATTTGAATTAAGAAACCAACCCATTCAATATCTTGAAAATCCTAATGACTTATCTAAAGGAATCCTAATCAATTCTTACGACCACATTAAGTAGGACACCTATATTTAATTAATTGTCTAATTTCAAATTTATATAATTTATGAAATTAATAATTTAATTAAATATTCCTAGCAGTCTCTCACTTGGTTCTAATAAGAATTTCATGATTTGATTTGATTAAATAAACACCACACAAGCAATAATCATTAAAATATCACCAATAAACATTCACCATAATTAAATAATTCATCAATTTAAGTCATGGAGGTTCCACGCTAATTTAAGAGCATTGTTACTTTAATGTACTATGCCACCAATGTCATATTCAATTAAATTTATAATGTGGATTGTCATAACGGTCCCATAATTTCTCTATAAAAAGACTATTTTTGTCACAATAATTCGTTCACATGTGTAATATCCGCGTAGTATCAAAACCTTAAAACTATAAAATTCCAATCAGTTAACTCAATATATTGCTCTATATCCCCTTATAACTTAGTCAAATTCAAAAATACCCTAATAAAGTTAAAACTACTTATGAAACCCTAAAACTTTTCTTTATAAGTACCCCCGAAGGTTATAAAATTACCAAAATACCCTTGCAAACTTTTGAAGCAGCATAACTTGAGCTATATTTTAACCCCAAACCCAAAATTTATATCAAATTCAACTTTTAGACCTCAACTAATTTAGTTTTATAACTCTAACCCTTGAACTTTAATAGAATTATACAAATACCTTGCAAATATGCAAATTGATAAAATAAAATAGCAAAAATAATAAACACTTCTTTAAGGACCAAAATCAAAACCAACATAATTATAATTTCCCCCCACTAACAAAGCCTCCAAATCAATAGAAAATAATAAAATTCACATGGGTAATACCCTCTATACATTTGAAAACAATGTACTCCACTATTATCTTTTTAAACCAGGGAAGAATCCACATCCCTAAAAACCAATCAACTACCCGTGGTCTATACTATAAATTCTCCACGAATTTCAGCCTCGAAACTCACCAGTTCAGCAAAAAAGAACATGTCTTTTTTCACTCCAAACTGGTAACCTATGATTTTATGCACCATTCTCTATTTTTATTGTCCAAAATATTTTCAGCACTATCACGAAGCATAATCTAATCAAAGAAACCAAGCTTTTACATATAGTATGGTCTGTATAGATAGAGACACCTAAACCCTCCATTAAATCTTGATCTTTAATGGTGAGCTCAAGTGCAATGGCCATTTTCAAAAACAAATAAATTTTGAACCCCAATTTCTCAAAGGTATTTTCAAAGTTCAGAAACTTTAAATTCAAAATTCTCTTCAACCAGTTTACCTAAACATTCAAGCCAAAGACAAACTCTTCTATAGGATAGTAGAAACCCAACTATAAGCTTAAAATCCATTGCCATATTATGTAACTCCACGAATCTTTGGTCAGAATTCCCCCAAAAAAATATAGTTGAAACTCAATTATTTCTGAACCTCAATCTATGAAACCTATATATGTGTATTCCTCGTGAAAAAGTATGTCGGATTGGTTCAAGAAGTATCTTAAATGGTTCAGAAAATCAGGAGACACTCAAGGTCAAAGTTTTGTCAAAACCTAGTCAACTGTCGATAGGTTGAAGATGAACTTTTCAACCAAAAATATTTACCAAGCACATGAGGGCACGTGGCTAATCAAAATCTTTTGATTTTTTTTTTTCAAAAATTTTATTAAATTTTTCTGATCAAAATGGTATAAGGTAAGGTAGTGTTTGGTCAAACCTAGATCAAATTATAGAAAACCAAGGTTTTGGTTTAAAAGTATTTTCACAAAATTATAAATTGGTCCCTTTTATTTTTTTCATGTTTGAATTTTTACCCAATTTTTTCCATATATTCTTTGATGAATTTTAAGCCAAAAAGTTTTCTCACTATTTTTCAAATATGACTTTAAGACCGACAATTTAAACCCTAAAAAATAATTACAAAACAACCCTTAAACTTCAAAAATATAGTTTTTCATTTTTTTTCTTTAAAATTGAATCTTATCCCAACAATATACACTTACAACTATGTTAATTGAGACGTTGTCAAAAAATTGACCCTCCTATTCCCGAATCAGGCCAGTTTTAAACACGATCTACACAACCGACAAGTATGTTTTGAACTTTTGATAGTAATTTTAGCGTATTTTGAAAGAGTTGGCGCTTGCGTTCAATTAAGAAATAATATAATAAACACCTTTTTAACCCAAACAAACCCTAAACATGCAGCAGTATGTGATTGAATAAAATAGATAATCTACGCAAGAACATTCAAACACGTGCAATTAAGGAAAAATCCCCCACAGGGGCAAAACCATTTGTATATCACTATAATTTGTAAGAGAAACGGCTTACAATCGGATTACACTGAAATACAAGATTTTTGACTAAGAATTACCCTTAGGTATCGGATTCTGTAGTCGCGGATGGAATTATCCCTTTCCAGTAGGGTTGCAATGAAGAGGAAGAAACGATCCACTTCACAAGGGTTGAACAACAGCAATGGTGTTCTTGGGTTACCAAACTTGATTCACATAGATATGGAAGATGTGTGAATCTAAAAACCTAGAATCATAGGACTCAATAGGTGAAGACTTTAGGGTTGATATGCTCTGAAAAACGTGGGTAAGTCTTGTAGAAACCATCTTCTGATCGTGGTTTAAATAGGAAGCCAAAACCCTAAAAAATCTGCTACACGATCTGGCAGAGTTTATCCAGGGCGGACCGGTCCGGGCCTTAGGCAGATCGATCCGATAGCGGACCGGTTCTTTTAATTTGAAGCTGATTCGGTTCGCATTCGGTTCGGGGCTCACTGGCTTCAAAGAGCATGGCGAACCGGTCCAGGACTGGGCGGATCGGTTCCTTTTTTATTTCAGCGGATCGGTCCGGTTGCCTGGGCGGATCGGTTCTTTTTAATTAGAGGCGGACCGGTCCGGATTTCGGATTTCTGATTCCTTCTTCTTTTGATCTTCGGATTCCGTTGATGATGAATGGACTTTGAATCTTTGCAACGGTGTTACGGCTAATGACATATATCAGTATGTTGGACAAAAATGTCCTTACAAATCTCCCCCTAGGTCTATGCCGGAACAAACATAAAAAATCCGAATTATCTATAATCACAATGCATATACAAATCTACCCTTCCATGAACCCAAAAACTGAAAGTGGTACAAATGACTAAGGATGCATCGTTTGTTCTTCGAATCTTCAGAAATCTCACCGCTTTTCTCATCAAGGTGTGCAACATGGGATTATCAAAAGATGTACCTACACACATGAGACAAAGAAAATACCAAGTGACGTATCGAGTTTGAAATGAGATAAACATAAGCATATATATCAATTTAAGATGATATACTCAGAATTTCAAAACTCTCCATAATCAGATAATCCCATAATCAGATAATTCATTCTCCCCCTTTTTATGATGTCCCCAAATAGACAAATGAGAGAAATAAATCAAGCAATCAAGAACCAGGGTGACACAAGGCATAAAATCACACCATGAATGAACATAAAACAACCAAGTCGATGATAGCGTAAAAGAATTGGTGTGATCAAATTCGATAGGAAAATCAATGCATACAAACATGACATATGTGCATGATGAATATTGGATATTCCTAACGAATGAACTCAAATGCTTCCTTTGGTGTAAAAGATTGAAAATATAAGACATTGACTATATCAAATCTACAAATCAAAGCTCAAAGTGATTTCTACACGAATAACGTCCAAAATGATTTTCATGCTTTTTCAGGACTGTCAAGGAAGTGCAAACCCATTTTTCAATAACTAACCAAACTCCCTCAGATATATATTATAATAGAGGTATACTAATTCTCAAACTTTGGAGAATTGATGGTGAAAACCTAAATGGCCCATATATGGCATGTATTGCTTTTTATTGCCTTTTCAATTTTTTCGGGATCTTTTAACCTCTTAGGACCTCGGATATTAAAATTCCTCCATTTTTTAGGTCCATTTTAACGGTGGCTTTTGCGCAAAGGATAAGAATCAACTTTCGCAGCCCCTCCTCGTTATGCAAAATATCACACAGTCTCACCAAAATGGTTTTTACATGCAATCCAATCTTGTCAAGTTTTATCGCATATTGTTCATTGTATAGACAGAATTGAGATAGAAACACTCAAGCCAATATGTGATAGACAAGTGCAATAATCAAATATAGCCGTGCATGTGTGCATTAAAGGATATAGGAGTCAAACATGTAGGAAGATATCACTAATTACATCTCAAGGACTCCAATCAATGTTAAGCACATGGATGAAATGATGTAGCGTCTCAAATCTCTACCAAACAGTCACATGGATATATGAAATAAAGTTGTGACTTGGCTATTTTAAATGCTCATCCATAAAAGGTGCAAAAACAGAAAAATCTTTTTGGTCTTTTTAAAAAAATATTAACAAAATAAAATCTTTTTGTGCTTTTTCTCAAAATTTTTCTTAAAGGAAAATCTTTTTGTATTTTTCAAAAGAAATATAAAAAGCAACAAGAATAAAACAAAACTGTACAACTAAGTAATGGTACATATAAACAGACTAGCAATAGGAAGCATATGATATGAACATGAAGAAGCATCATATTCTAGAGATAGACCAACCCCTCAGTCAACTGTGTAAATCCCTAAAGATTTCCTAAGACTCTCAAATCTAAGGGCATCTAAAGGTTTCGTGAAAATATCGGCTAACTGACGGTCGGTAGGAACAAAACTCAGGGATACGACTTTCTCTTCAACTAACTGACGTATAAAGTGCTCATGTATCCTGATGTGTTTTGTGCGCGAATGCTGAACTGGATTGCGGGATATGTGTATCGCGCTCGTGTTATCACAGGAAATGGTCATGGTGTCCTGTGATATCCCATAATCCTCCAACATTTACTTCATCCACAAGAGTTGTTCGTAACAACTCCCGGCGGCTATGTACTCAGCCTCCGCAGTGGACAAAGAGATGGAATTTTATTTCTTGCTCAGCCAGGAGACAAGAGCAGAACCAAAATAGAAACACCCACCAGAAGTGCTCCTACATCCATCTACATCCCCGGCCCAATCGGCATCCGAATAGGCAGACAAACGGTCATCGGTATCAAAGGAATACCAAATACCGTATGAGAGAGTCCCACTCACGTATTTAATAATACGTTTTAGAGCAAGTAAATGAGACTCTTTTGGGGATGCCTGATATCGCGCACAGACTCCAACACTATAGGCTATGTCGGGACGACTAGTAGTCAAGTAGAGAAGACTGCCTATCATACTCCGATACAAGGTTTGCTCAACGTCTTTGCCTGAAGTGTCCTTACTAAGCTTGGTAGAAGTAATCATAAGTGTACGTGCATGCTTAGCGGAGTCTAAACCAAATTTCTTCACAAGGTCTTTAGCATACTTGGATTGGGAGATGAACATCCCATCCTCTAGCTGACGAACCTGGAGACCAAGAAAGAATGTAAGCTCACCAACCATGCTCATCTCAAACTCACTTTTCATCTCCTCCTCAAAGTGGTGAGCATGCTGGGAGCATGTGGATCCAAAGACTATGTCGTCCACATAGACTTGGGCAACCAAAATAGCACCGTCATCTCTCCTGACGAACAACATCATATCTACTCCCCCTCTCTTGAAGCCACGAGCTAAGAGATAGGAAGTAAGCCTCTCATACCAAGCACGGGGTGCTTGCTTCAAACCATACAAGGCTTTCCTCAGATAGTAGACGTGCTCAGGGTGCTGAGGGTCTTCAAACCCTTTTGGTTGTTCCACATAAACCTCCTCCTGTAGAATGCCATTCAAAAAGGCACTCTTAACATCCATCTGATACACCTTGAAGCACAGATGAGATGCAATGGCGAGCAGAAGACGGACGGACTCAAGCCTCGCAACAGGAGCAAATGTCTCCCCAAAGTCTACACCCTCTATCTGTGTGTAGCCTTGAGCGACCAACCTAGCCTTATTTCGGATTATGGTACCATTTTCATCCATTTTGTTCTTAAAAATCCACCGGGTACCTATCACATTAATCTCACTAGGTCGGGGGACAAGTTCCCAGACATCATTCTTTTAAAACTGAAGCAACTCATCCTGCATAGCAGATATCCAGTGTTCATCCTTGAGTGCTTCTTTATGGTTCTTGGGCTCGACTTTGGACGTGTAGAAAAGATGGCTAACAACGTTCTCTAGCTGAGCACGAGTCTTGACCCCTAGAGTGGGATCACCAACAATGGCAGATTAGTCATGACTCTTGCGAACCCAAGCAGGTGTGTCCCCTAACACAGGAGTAGGGTCCACATAGTGTGAGAGAGGAACAGGTAAATCACTGTCAGAACAGTCCTAATCCTCACACTGAAGGTTAGAATCAATAATGGTCGAAGGTTCGTCATCTTGCACGGTAACGTTTATTGATTCCATAATCCTAGAGATCTTCAGGTTAAAAACCCGGTATGCTCTACTATTCGATGAATATCCTAGAAATATTCCCTCGTCGCTCCGGGAGTCGAACTTTCCTAATTGCTCTCTATCCCGTAGGATGTAGCATTTACTCCCAAAAACACGGAAATATGCTAGGTTGGGCTTCTTGCCAGTCCACAACTCATACCTTTTTATATTCCCTTGTTGTTGTAGGTTTTAGCCGGAATGCGGGGCGCATTCATTGATGATAAGGTCATTCGTCGGAATTCTTTCATCAAACTCTGTGATGTGGCGGCTAGAAACTCTACACGCTCTCTCAGACTGGCAAACTCATCAGTCTGATATGGTGGAGCAAACGTACGTCGTGTCCGACCCAACTTATAGCAATCATTCCTAAGGTGTCCGTTTCTTTTGCAATGGAAGCAGAAAGGCACAGTATTAGGAGGACCTTGGATTGCTTTTCTTGGTCGAACTCTCCTTCTTGGTTTTTGATGACGACCATAAGGAGTCGTAGTAAACTCAGGAATTGGTCCGAGTGCAATTTGGGACGTGGAGGCACCATCAAAACCTATTCCTTACCTGTCACCAAAACCTAAAGCGGGACCGAGGAGCATCTTTCCCATCTTCCCAGATCTGTCCTCGATTTGTACCTTGACTTTCCTAGCTCTCTCAAGGTCATGAGTAAGCTGGGCAACAAGGGCTTTAAGTTTCTTCCGAGTCTCCAGGGAGGAATGGAGCTCACTCGTAAGACTAGCCACTTGTTTAGTCAAATCCGCTTTCTCTTTCTCACAACTGCTCTCTTTCTCTCTAAGAGACTTCTCTTTCAAAGCGCAGGCAGACTCTCTCTCTCTCATAGCGGTGCAGGTGAAGGACTCACTCTCTCTCATTTCTCCTAACTCCTCTTCTAACGCGGTGATCCTAAGCACTAGGGCTTTGTTACGCTTTTTAGTTTTAAAAGATTCATTATACAACTCAGCGTACGTGCGTTGAAGGTTACTCTCGTCCTCACTACCTTCCTCCTCTCCCTCACTCTCTTTGCTCTCGCTGTCGAGGTGTCCCTGTGAAATAGCATCCTCATCGTCGTGAGATGCACTAGGAGTACTCACATGACTAGCCATGAACGCGGTGAAGTTACGCTCATGCGGTGACTCATCTCCCGAGTCCACCGACTCGACCTCACTGTCGTCACTAAGGGTAGCATTTAGGACAGCTTTACCCTTTTCCCTATTCAGACGAGTGGCACACTCAAACGCTCTGTGTCCCTTACCGTCGCACTCAAAACATCTCTCACTTTCTTTCAGAGGAGGATTTTTGGAATCTTTTTCATTTTTCTTTTCAAACTTATTTTTCTCAAATTTCTTTTTATCTTTAAAATTGCCATTTTTCTTAAATTTGAGAATTCTCTTGAAATTTTTTGCAAAAAGAGCCAAATCATCCAAGTCAAAATCGCACTCAGAATCTGACGTGTCAGTCTCTCTTTTTCTATATGACTCTACTCTCTTTTTAACTGACCCCTCACTCCTTCTCTCTTGGGCTTTAAGTGCAATTCCCTTATCTTTAGATTTAGCATTTTTAGGGAACATATCAATTTCATAAGTTTGCAAATCTCCTACAAGTTCTTCCAATTTTAGCGTATTTAAGTTTCCCATAGAATTTAGCACAGTGACTTTAGGGATAAAACGCTTAGGCAAAGAACGAAGAATCTTTTTAACAACTCTAGCATTCGGAATTTGTTCACCAAGATTAAAACAAGTATTCACAATGTCAGAAAGTCTAGCATAAAATTCATCAAAGCATTCAGAATTATGCATGATGATTGTTTCAAATTGAGTTGTCAAGTTTTGCAATTTAGACTCTTTCACATCATTAGTTCCTTCATGGGTGAGTTGTAAAACATCCCATGCCTCTTTTGACGTGGTACACGTCATTATGCGTTTGAACTCATCAGGTGTGACAGACCCAGAAATAGCACTTAGACCCTTAGAATTAAAAGATGACCATTTAATTTCTTCATCAGACCAAGAAATGTCAGGTTTCAAGTTGGTCACATTATCAACAGTCACGTTGGGAGGAGTCCACCCTCATTCAACCAAAATCCAGACACGTTCATCAATGGCTTTTAAAGCCGACCTCATACGGGCTTTCCAATAAGCATAATTTGTCCCGTCAAAAACAGGCATTTTATAATATGACTTCTCCATTTGAACACACACTTTTTCAAAAATCAATTTTTTTAGAAAATTGATATCTTAGAAAAATTATGCGGAAAAAGGAATACGCGATAAAATAGCGTAACCTGCTCTGATACCAATTTGAAAGAGTTGGCGCTTGCGTTCAATTAAGAAATAATATAATAAACACCTTTTTAACCCAAACAAACCCTAAACATGCAGCAGTATGTGATTGAATAAAATATATAATCTACGCAAGAACATTCAAACACATGCAATTAAGGAAAAATCCCCCACAGGGGCAAAACCATTTGTATATCACTATAATTTGTAAGAGAAACGGCTTACAATCGGATTACACTGAAATACAAGATTTTTGACTAAGAATTACCCTTAGGTATCGATTCTGTAGTCACGGCTAGAATTATCCCTTTCCAGTAGGGCTGCAATGAAGAGGAATAAACGGTCCACTTCACAAGGGTTGAACAACAGCAATGGTGTTCTTGGGTTACCAAACTTGATTCACATAGATATGGAAGATGTGTGAATCTAAAAACCTAGAATATTAGGACTCAATAGGTGAAGACTTTAGGGTTGATATGCTCTGAAAAATGTGGGTAAGTCTTGTAGAAACCATCTTCTGATCGTGGTTTAAATAGGAAGCCAAAACCCTAAAAAATCTGCTACACGATCTGGCAGAGTTTATCCAGGGCGAACCGGTCCGGGCCTTAGGCGGATCGGTCCGATAGCGGACCGGTTCTTTTAATTTAAAGCTGATTCAGTTCGCATTCGGTTTGGGGCTCACTGGCTTCAAAGAGCATGGCGGACCGGTCCGGGACTGGGCGGATCGGTTCCTTTTTTATTTCAGCGGATCGGTCCGGTTGCCTGGGCGGATCGGTTCTTTTTAATTAGAGGCGGACCGGTCCTAATTTCTGGATTTCTGATTCCTTCTTCTTTTGATCTTCGGATTCCGTTGATGATGAATGGACTTTGAATCTTTGCAACGGTGTTACGGCTAATGACATATATCAGTATGTTGGACAAAAATGTCCTTACATATTTGATATAACTGCTATTGATATCGGACTGTGATAGCCATAAATTACTCTTAGTATGTGCATATTATGATACTGCCATACTATATATGTTGTTAAATATCATTAGTATCTAAATATGAATCCTTTGGATCAACTTAAACCCTTCTATCTAATAACTAATTCATGAGGATATTGCAATGATTGAATCAATTTACCCAGTATTTATGTGTTAAATGTCTTTGTTACAAGCATACGTATAACTTAGGGAGTAAATTGCCATGTTATTTCATGAAACTATTCTACTTTTCCTATAGGTCTCAAGATATTTTGAGAGCCTAGTTATGCTATATATATATATATACTAGGGTATGCCCATGCCTGAAGGCACGCTGATAGTTTTGAAATGCATAAAGACGTGCCTTAGTACGAAGGCAAGTACCCTCACTAAAGCTACAGTTGATCTCGAGTTCGGAACACATGAGAAGCTTCTTTATATATGCTTGTGTCCGAAGGCACGACCAAAATTCCAAAATTTTCAAAGCACCTAATTGCAAAATGGCGAAAATTTCGTTCCCCGACAAAATTTCTGAAGTTTGTAATGTTTTTTAATTCCAAAAATAATCCAAAGATCATAATGTTTTTTAAACATTCATGTAAAGTTTTTAGAAAATGGTTGAAATAGTTTTGAAAATGTTTTATCATTTTTCTATTAAAAATATCTAATTTTTTTAAAAAATAAACTAAAAAAAAAATTGGGATTGTCACTATTTTTTCTGTTAAAAAATTAAAAACAACAAAGAGAAAATAAAAATAATTTTTATTATTATTTTTGAATAATAATAAATAATTGTTAACATAGTAGCCAAATTGGGAAATTTTAAAAAAAAAATTACATACACCTTGGTATGTACGCATTAAGTCAAAAAGTTTTTTACAACCCATAATTGTAGTTCATAGAACATAGTCTCTCCATACAGATCTAATCCCAATACAGTTCCTCCCCAACCAATAAATTATTATGCATGAAAAATCTACATTACAGATTATTATACTAAGAGACCCATTTTGCAAACATAAAGTCCTTATATGTTTGCCAAAAAGAAATCAAACTACTATTAACTAAAAAGGGGAGTAAGTAGATCCTATTATTCTTAAACACAAATCTAAAAATAAAAAGGTGTAAATTATTTTCTAAAATAACTATTAAGATAATAACAGTCAACCACATGAAGAAATTAAAATACTTACAATAGTGAGATGTAAATTGCTTTCCAAAACAAAGTCAACCGCATATTAAAAAAACTGAACATATAAAATTGAATATTAAAAAAATTGGCCATTAAAGACAACCTCATACACAAAATACAAATTCACGTGACTTAAAAAGATACCAATCCAATCTCATACACTATTTTCTCCCGCTCTGGTCCGGCATGAACTGAGAGGGTCTTGTCTATGAGGTAGGTGGAACACACCCCAAACATCAGGCCACAAAGTAAGTCAAAGGAGCAAGCCCATGCTCCAAAAGTAAAGCAAATCCTCCCGTAATCCGGATCTGATACCCATTTGCATCATAAAGTGTAAATGTGATCTTTGTATCCGAATCTGATACCCAGATGCTGCAAAAAAAAATCTTGATGTTAGACACTGTGGAAAAGAGATCCGAACAAACCCAATATTGTTAGTCTTAAAAAAAAATATCTGAACAAACCCAATGAAGTACCCATATGGGGAAAATTGTATATTACAAATACAATTTAAAAGTGCTTGAGAAGGAACACACAATGAACAGTGAACATAACTTATTTGCTACCTTCTATTGTAACTTTGGATCCTTGCTTGATAGTGACTTTAGCAGCCATAAGAAAGATGACAGTGACCATAGTCATTGTCGACTGCTTAGAACCAATAACCAAAGCTGAAATCCAAAAAATTTGAACAATAACCAAAGCTGAAATCCACAATAATAAAATAACTAAAAATGAAAAAAAAACATATCCATGACCACACAGCCACCTTCTCCACCTCATCACCGGGGACTGAACCAAAATAAAAATGAGAAAAAACCATAAAAGAATAATGATATCAGAACTGAACAAAGAGAAAAACCCCATATCAAAAACCAAAAGAAAAACCCACATCAAATGTGAAATCTGTGGGGGGAGAAGATGCTAAGTAAATAGTAAAATCCCATAAAAATGTGAAACTAACATAAAAATGAGAGAGAGAGAGAGATCAGGCCTGTTTCGTGCTTCTCTGCACAGAAGTGTACCAAAAAATAAAATCAAAACTGAACCAAGGGGTGGATCAACCTCCATAAAGTTCAAAGTCTACTAAAAATAAAATCAAAAACTGATCTCTCCGGATCCTTTCACCCATCTCGAATCCCAATGAGACCCACTTTAAACTCCACCACCTTATCTTCTTTCTCAACCCAGTTCATTTTCTCAGTCCAACCTCTACGGAGAACGGTTTTTGATTTCAAAATCATGGTTTTTTCAGTCCAACCTGTATTGGAAATTCACGGTAGAGGTTGGACTGATATCAATTGAAGCTTGGTTGCAAAGGCAATATAAGGTTATCTTGGCTCAGTTTAACCATGGTATGTGTAAATCTACAGATAATCAGGTTGTAGACTGAAACCGGTTCAATCAAACTCATTTTTTGATTTCAAAATGCATATACCTGATTTCATAGAATTTCTGTAGAGGTTGAACTGATATCAGTTCGAGCCGTACACTAAAGCGAAAACAAATTGCATATATTAAGAGCTGACGTGACATCATATATGTGTATGGAGGGGGGGGATAAACAAAAATCATCCATCTGCAAAGTCCACCGCCCACCCAACACCAACCACAAAAGCAGAAATAAACCTGCAATTTTTTAGCCGAGGTGCTCTTCTCTGCACCCTCGTCGTCCTGGCCTACGTTCATCTTTGAACCCTACAACAACCAAAAAATATACACAGAAAAACCTTAAAAACCGAAAACCGAAAACGTTCAGAAGTACAGGGCAATCAAAGGTAACAAAACATGGGGAAACTGAAATAAAAGTGAGCAGTATGTATACTTAAAATTCTAGCCAAGATCTGTTTCTTCTTAGTTCACTTCAACTTTCTGAAAAATCGAAGGTAAAAAAATATATTGATCATTATGCTTCTCATCTTTGAACCCTACAACAACCAAAAAATATACACAGAAAAACCTACAAAATCAAAAATCGAACTCGTTCAAAAGTTTTAGACCATAAGTCGTGAAAGGCCCTAAAATCATATACCCAAAATCAAATCAAGTGAACACAATAAATTTTAATTTGTAAATGTGTGAGAGAGAGAGAGAGAGAAAGATAAAGTTCAAAAAAGCTCACAGCTTTCGTATTTGTTACCTTTGGCAGCTACCGTTGGAAAATCAACATGTCAACACATCTCCAGTATAGTTTTTACAAAATCAACACTTCTCCTGTATAGGTAAGTCCTGTTTATAGAATTTATTCACCGTGAGGCTTGAATTTTAGACTGAATCAGTTGACCATATTTGTGAAACAAAAAAATGATTCACCTTTTGAGCGACCCACCTAATATTTCACCATTTCATTTGAAAACCAAATCGTGAGTATTTGAATGGTAGGTGGTTGATCAAAATCGAGAGAGAGAAAGAGACAGGGTAAAGAGACAAAAAAAGAATGTACAAAAATGAAAACAAAATGCACGAACTGAACAAAAAAATGCACAAATAATGGCCCCATACCAAAAGCAGTGAACAAAAAAGAGACGATAAATTTCTACCCTGTGAATCTGAACAAAAAACCTGAACAATATACCCATTTCTCATATGAATGGCCCAATACCAAAAAACTCCATACAAAGATGAATAAAAAAAAATACCCAAACGCAAAAACAAAATACGCAATGCACAAATAAGATGAAAAATTTACAAATAATGTCCCCATACGAAAAACCTGTGAACAAAAAAGAGAGAGGGTAAATTTCTACCCTGTGAATCTGAACAAAAAAACTGAACAATACCCTGTGGAGATGGGGAGTGACGTGTTGGATGGAGATACAAATACCGATTGTAGATGGAGGAACGGTGGCCGCCTGGGGTTCCGTCTAGGTGGGGATGGGGAGTGACGTGTTGGAGATATAAAGACTGACTCTAGATGGAGGAACGGTGGCCGCCTGGGGTTCCGGCGAGGTGGGGATGGGGAGTGATGTGTCGGAGATACAAATACCGACTGTAGTGTAGAAGTGTTTGCATTTCTGAAACATGATTTTTTTCCAGTGGAGTGGGCTGGAGGAGGAGAGTTTGCATTTCATATGTGAGAGAAGAAGATTATGGGGAATGAGGTAAATGAGGCGGCAGGACAAAAGAAAAATAGGAGGCATGTGTTTGGGATATGATCAAAATTTCTATTATACCCTTCTTTTTGAATTTTGAAAAAAAGGGGGAACAAATTAGAGTGTGTCAAATGAGAGGGAACCCAAAAGTTTCAAGGGTAAAATGGAGAGTGCAAAAAAACTTAATTTAGATGACATCATTGTTATATCTTATGACATACATAAGTTTTATACTTTATTATATAGATATATATATATATATATATATATATATATATATGAATTTCGTCATACAATATGTGCATAGCCTAATTATTTAAAATCCAAAGATTTTTTATTATTATTTGGTTATACTGATATGCTTGATTTTTATATACTACTAGTAAACTGATAATATGGGATTATTTGTTCAAAACTACCAGACTTTCTTCTCTATCTATAAAAACTATTATTGATGCTTAATTTATAACGTTTCTTCAATAAACAGTTAAATTCATACACGTTTCAAACCTCTATATAAATGTATTTGTTATAGAATTGGTTAAAATGTACTTAGTATACTTATGATACTTCCTTTTTACCTCCAGATGTGCCAGGATAAGGAAACAATACAACCTCCTTTTTATGATAAGCACGGATCACTTGTATGCTTTTATAAGTATATGGAGTTTCTCGATGACCTATGTCATTTTTTATTTTTGGGATAAAATGTAACACTTATAATTCACCTATATGTTTGGTGATACAATATATGTAATATAATAAGAGTTATCAATATAATAAATAAAGTTATATTTTTCTCCTTAACTTCAATTTTATTTCTTTATTACTATCTTGTACATTCATACCAAAAATAGGGTGTGACACATGCATGTATACAACAAAGACATAAATGAAATTCATAATAACTTTATTGGTATTTATGCCAAATAACTAAGAAAATAGCAATCCCCGATCAAACTACTCATGATCCATCTCTTTAATATGTTTCACAAATATCTTTGGGGATAGTTTTTGTAAGATGGTCTACTATAGTAACACTCATACTAATGTGTTTAATTGACAACCGTTGTTTTAAACTTCTTCTTTAAAAAATAAGTATTTCATCTCGATATGCATAGCTGCTTTAGTATACCAATCGTTCTTTGAAAAGAAGACCGCTGCGACACTATCACAATAATTTTTCAGTGGCTTAGATACCGAACCATAACTCTAACTCCTGAAATAAAGTTTTGCATCCATAATCCATGATTTTTAGTTCCGTAGTGGATGAAGCAATAACACTCTACTAAGAACTTTTCCATGAAACGGTTCTTCCTGCTATAAGGAAGATACAACCGAAAGTGCTCTTTTTGCTATCGATACATCCTCCAAAATTTGAGTTTGAATACCCACACCTAAAGGTGATTGGTCTTCCTATAAGTGACATGCACACCTTTATACCTTTTAAGTACCTTAATATTTCTTTGCATCTTTCCAATGATAGCTACCTGAATTACTTTGATACCTTCATAGTATACCAATTGAAAAACTAATATCTGATCTTATATAAACTTGCACATACATCAAACTCCCTACAAGTGAAACATTAGTCACGTCTTTCATGTATTCCCGTTCTAATTAATTTTGTGAACATTAACTTAAGTTGAACTTATCCCCTTTCTAAATTGAAACATTAATGGGATTACAATTTTTCTTGCTAACTTTCTAAAATTTTATTAATGTAAGTTTTCTAAGACAATCTCAAGAATCCACGTGATCTATCCTGTAATATCTCTATTTCAATCATGAAGGATGCCTAATCTATTTCTTTCATTTAAAAGTTATTTGAAAGATAATTCTTGTTTTCCTTTATCAAACCGAAAGCATTACTATTTATATGAAAGTCATCAACATATAGCACCACAAATTCAAACTTACTGCCACTAATCTTCACATATATACATCGATCAACAGTGTTTTTCTTAAACTCAAATGAGGAAATGGTATTGTGAAACTTAAGGTACTATTTTTGAAAAGATTGTTTAAGTCCATACATTGATTTCTTCAACAAGAGACCATGTTTTCGTTTCCTTCTTTTATAAAGCCTTTGGTTATGTCATATAAAAGACTTCTTCTTAACTCCCATTTTGAAAATTTATTTTCACATATATTTGGTGCAACTCCAAATCATAATTAGACATTAATGCTAAGATGATTCTAAGTGAATCCTTCTTTAAAACGGGTGAAAATATCTCAACATAATCAATGCCTTCTCGTTGATTAAAATCTTTGGTAATAAGTCTAGCTTTATGTCTTTCGATATTGTCGTTTATGTTGCATTTGGTCATAAATACCCATTTACACCCGACTTTCTTGTGTCCTTTTGAGAATTCGACCAACGCCCAAAATCGATTAAAATCCATAGAGTTTATTTTTTTGTTCTTGGCATAATCTCATTTTCCAGAATCATTACTATTAACAGCTTGTTCATAAGTAATAAGATCATCAATATCCCCCAAGTTTTTTTTCTAGGAAAAGGCAAGAAGCCCCAATTTATTAATAATAATTGGAGAAATATCCCCCATGTTAAAGTCAATTTCTATTAAATACACCACATAATTATCTGAAATAGTTGATCTTCTATTTTTTTGAGATTTCCTTAATTCTAGTTCTTATGCTTTTTTCATAATATACTCATTGTTTATTGTCTTATTATGCAGTTGTTCAGTTTGTTGATCATTCATATGTTGTTCTTGGTCATTAATCGGTTCAATACTGTCTCAATAACTACATTCGGAACAATGGGAATGTTATGAATTTGGGGTAAAGGGAATTGTACCTTGACTTCTTGAATGATCCCTACTTTCATCACTCCCATCGACTTCACAATTTTCAAAGAAATTAGCATTTCTAATTTCAATAATTATTGTAGTGTGATTAGGACATTATTACCTTTGAATTTCATAGATACCCAATAAAATGACAAGTTAACGTTCTATGATCCAATATCTCTTCCTATAGATTTTAAATACTTGCTTCCGATAGGTAACCTTAAACACGTAAATCCTAAAGTGGGTTTCCATCCTTTTCACAGTTCAAAAAGGGTCTTTAGAATTGCCATACTAGGAACCCAATTTGAGATACGCACAATGTTATCAATTTTATCAAATACTGCAAGTGCATGGGCTATTATAGAATAGCGAGTGTAAGTACCAGTCGAAACCACGAGGATTTATAAGAAAAATCAAAATAAATGTAACTGTCCAACTAAACTAAATTAGTTTGGAGATGAGATTTAGTATTAAACTAAGAAAAATCACACACACAAAAAATACAAGAGATATAATCAAATGAGCGTGAAAATTAGGACGTTGGATCCATTTATCACGTTTAACTAACACTATGCAATAATTTAAACTCATCATTCCCGATTTATAACTCAAATTAAATCGACTCTCGTCGTACTTAATTCGAAAAAATAACACGTTATAAGTCCAAAATAAAATTTTAACGTCGCTAAATTTAGACGGCTAAAATTGATATTCCCTTAAAAAGTTCACTTTAAAATTTTAAAATATAGACAATAAGCATGGGCAATCAATTAATTTTATAAAAGTATAACCCATCAAAAAGTACTCATACTTAAATAAAAAAATGATTTTTTTCAAACAATACCGAAGGTTTAAAACATGCTCTCGTGTCGTTTTAATTGAATACCGAATTTTTAAAACCATTAGAACATATCGGAGACAAAGATGATTTTAAATCACACACAATATTAATCACATGTGATAAATTTCACCTAGCGCTACTAAAGAATTCAAGCGAGCATAATTATAGACATAATAAATTTGCAAGAATGAATACTAATTTTCATTAATAAAACAACTTACAAATGGTGTGTCACAAAGATTCTTGACAAAATACCTCCCCAAAGATACAATTCTTGGCCCTCAAATATAAATAAAACACTCAAAATAACACTACCAACAATTGTTCTAAAGTGGCACTCTAATTTTTTCCCCCAAATAATGAGCCCAAGGGTCCTATAAAGGTTTAAGGTGAGGCATTAGGATTTTGGTTGAACTCTTCTTTGATTGATTATATTTGAACTGATAATTATCTCATGGAGTCTTGGGATGGATTGGAAATAATTGAGAAGTCTTTTTTTATAAATAATTATCCCCAATTCATGTTACTATTCACAGCACTAGCTTTAATCACATTTTTTACCCTCAAAACTTCAAAATCTCATTTTTCGTCCGAACTTCAAAGTTGTAAGTCTTGTCAAGACCTTTTCAAAAAGTTATCGAACGGTCTCAACGGACACTCGAATGATTTTAAAAAAAATATTTAATACAATTGTGTCAACCGTGTCATGTCGTGTCGTGACGTATCATAACGATTTTTGCACATCGACTCATTTGTTGTACACATTTTCGGGGTATCTGTAAAAATGTAAAATAAAAATAATTAATTCAAATTTAGGGTCATAAATATTTAAAATTATAGAATTATCCCTCTTTGCATTTTAGCCCCCGAAATTAAAAAATTACTCGTTTTAATTCAGAATTCGACCAAATTTCAGAGAGAACTTTATTTTTCCTAAATAAATATTTAAAAATTATTTTTAGGCTCATTAAGTTTGGAAAATTATGATTTCACCCCTTCAGGTTACCAAAATTGTATTTTTAACTCAAATTTTATTCAAATTTGCATTTTTCTTTTATGTTACGAAAATGACTCTAAAAGATCATTATTTATATTACAAAGGGTCTAACAAGGTCTAGATTTGGACATAATTCATGAAAAATAATGCACTCGTCACACAATGGTCATAAGATCATGTATCCACATGAATATAGGAAAATTAGTTCTACTTATCATACTCCTTACCATTTTTATAAGGGTACGGTTGCGCCTTTCAGCTACACCATTCTACCAAGGTGATCCCCACATTGTATTGTGTGCATAAATACCCAACCATTCAAGGAGTTTAGTAAAAGGTCTAGGGAGTTACCCCAAATCACCATATGTTACATAAAAATTATCATATTTATCTGATTTAATAATTTTTACCCTTTTTCCTAATTGCCCAGTAATGTATATTTCAACGGCATTAACAAAATGAGATTTATCATGAAATAAGTACTGTGGTGACAAAAATATCAACACAAGCAATCAATGAAGAAAAAAATCACCAAGATAATAAGAACACTAATAATCACAATCACATGACTCAAGAGTATATGTGGTTCGAAAAATTGCTTACGTCCACGGAGATGTCTACTGTTGTATTATGTAACTCTTGAGAAAGTTTTTTTACATGCCCCCGGCCAGGGGTACAATATATATTCAATTGAGAGAGAGTGTGTGTGTTGGTAACCAACACATTAACCCATTATCCCTTAAATATCTCATCCGAGATTTTAGGGGATGGATTTGGTTCTATTCTTTTACTCTAATTGTCATTCAGGACCTGGCGCCTTTTATTATTCACTTGGGCTTGGCCGGCTACTTTTATGGGCGTGGTCGACAAAAGGGTACATACAATTGGCCTTAAAATTTTAGGATCACAATTTGGGCTCACAAATTTTAAATAGCGTCTCCGATCTTCCTCTGATGGCACTGTTGTTATTTCTAGAATTGATAGGGGCGTGAATCTCCATTTTGCAGTAAATTTAGGCGGCAGATCTTCTTCGTTGGTCATGCACTATCATTGAGGGGTTTAAACTGAGGTATTGGACGATTCACTTCGTCACTTCAACTTCTTGCTTTCTCTCACTTCCAAACTATCTTCTGCTTTTAAGTTTCCTCGTGATTTCAAGTTTTTTCTTCATCGTTCAAAAGCTATTTCCTGCTTCTCATCCTCATTCACCTGTGGTTTCTCATCGTTTCAATCTTCATTATTTTCGATGTAAGTTCTCAGTTCCCTCTCCTTTTGTATTTCCTTTCGTCATTTTTCTTTCTATTGTAGCTAGGGTTTTATCATGGCAAGGATAGACAACAAATATCTAGTAGAATTTAGGAAATGTTACAATTTCCCTGACTGGGTGGATATTGAGTGTGCCCCTCTTCCTCGTAATGTCCATGACATTGAGGATGACCACTAGATTCACGTTCTTATGTTGTCTCAAGGGGGTTTAACATTTCCCCCAAATCGCCTTTTCTTGCATTTTTTTTAGTACTTCGATATAGTCCCAGCTCAGTGTTCTCCAAATATTTGGAAAATTATAAATGGCGTCCATAGAATAAACCAACTCTATGGTACTAACTTAAGACTGGCTAAAATTTGATTTTATTATACATTTTGTCGTGCTAGATTTGGTCTTCATTATTTGAAAGCGAGTAGTCCATACATGGTGTTGGTAATGAAACTACTTGATTCCCATAAGGACTACTGGTCTGAGGGATTTATTGCTAGGAACTGGCAATTCTTTCCCCAGGTAGGGGGATCAAGGTACAGAGGACCTCGAATTCCTACGTATGGGGAGGAATTCATAGGTTGTTCAATCTTGCTTCTTTTTTATTATTGCTTTAATATGTTCTTCCTCTAATATTTCCTTTTCTTTTTCGGCAAAGTCCAAGAATCAAGATCTCGCTCTCCACGAGATCTGTGCTACTGAGTTAATCAAAGCCTGGAAGATAAGGGACTATATTGTAGAAGGTTAACACCCCAGGTCAGATGCCTTCTTATTAGAATACAAGAACACTACCACCAACTTCATCGCCCTTCCAGTTGACTCGATTCATCATCTTGATATCCTAGAGGAAGAATAAGAGTAAGAAGGTTCTCTCGAACCCATCCAACTAGATAACGAGGAGAAGAGAAACTCAGGGTCTGGTGTTGCTGTAGGTGACAGAGGTAGTAGTGGTGAGACAGGATCCAGTGAGGAGGGATCCAGCGAAAAAGAGTCTGGTGAAGAGAGGTCCAGCGAGGAGGGTTCTAGTTCAGGAGGTTCCAGGTCGAAGAGTTCTAGCGAGGAAGATATGGCTCCCCTTAGAAGAAAAAAAATGATCCGTGATGGTAATGATGATGATGATGTCCTGTTGTCCAACAGGTTAAAGATCCATAAGATATGGTTTGGGGATATTACTAGTGGTTCCCAGACAACAGCTCATGAGAAAGAGATAATGAGGAAGAGGAAAGAAGAAAAGAAGAGAGAGAGAGAGAGGGAGAGAGAGAGAGAGAGAGAGAGAGAAGAAGAAGAAGAAGAAGAAGAAGAAGAAGAAGAAGAAGAAGAAGAAGAAGAAAGACGGGGAGAGGAGGAGAGGAGAAGAAAGGATGAAGAAATCACATGCTTCTCTTGTGCCTATTATGATCCCAGCTGTGGGGGACTCTGTGGCTCTAACCCCTCATTTTGCTCCCATGAGGCTCGAGAGAGCAGTGGTGATGGTGAACCGTGAACAATCTTTAAATATAGGACCAGACCAGTTATCCCTGAAGGCAGATTAGGGTCTTGCTTTGGTAAGGCCATTTCCTCTATTTCTTTATCTCTTTTAATTTCTTCGTACTCTTTTACTCACATCTATTTCTTCTTATAGTTTTTATCTGACTACACCATCCTTCACTGCATTCAAAATGAGCTAGCGGGGAGGAATACTGAGCTCGAGGGGAGTTTGAAGACTTCTCAGGAGGCCTAGATGTCCCCCAAGAAATCTCTCACAGAGGCTGAGACTTCTTTTACCAATGAGAGGGCCGGGGCAGCTAAGGAGTAGAAGTAAATCTGTGAAGCCTACGAGCTGGTTATGGAAAGAAGGCTTGCCATCACAGATGAAAATAGAGGGCTCGTGGAGAAGGTGAAAAGCCTGGAGGCAGATCTGGCCACCATTAGAGAGAGTGGCTACAATGAGGGCTGGGAGGCAGCCTATGAAGATGCCAAAAAATAGATTAACAACATCAATTGGGAAAACTTCAATAAAGGCTGGGATCTAGCCTTAGTTGCTGCTGGAGTTGATGTTGATTCACCTCTATTCGACCGTAATAATCTCAGTCCCAAGCCGATCATTGATGAAGCACTCCCTGTAGCTCGAACTACTGTGGAGCCTGTTGCTCCTGCTGCTCCTTTTTCTCCTGCTGTTAATCCTGTTGGCGATCAGGGAATAAACCTTACCCCGATTGAGGGAGGTGTGGTTGGTGCTGAGACACGAGGGGTTGTTGGTGATAAGGGAAAAGAGTCATCCACTTTTGAGTAGGTTGATGTCACCAACTAGACTCTTAGGCTCCTTTTGTATTTTTGCTTTTTCCACTCAATGTACCTGTATCTGGCCAGCGCTAATTTTAATGAAATGAAAAAGTTCTTTTTCTTGCATTTTCTGATATATGTATTCTATGTGATCTCATGCTTTGTTATTTATCGATCTTGATGATTATATCACTATTACCTCTCGCCTAGGCCAAATTCTTGGTTTTAATGTGAGCGACAAAGTTTATCGAGCTTTTATAAAAATTTGCAAATCCCTTAGGGAAAGGAATAAGGACTATAAAGATCAGTCCGAACTGGTTTCCAAGCTTAAGGATCGACTTGCAGAGATGGAAGAGATTGATGCCTCTGTTCAAGAAGAGGTGAATGTTCTGAAGGCGAAGCCCTTGGACGCATTTGAAATGAACCAGGTTGGGGAGGTGCTACAATGGGAGAATGATGCTTTAAGGAGGTAAGTTGCACGCCTCAGGGAGAATGTACCGATCATTTCTCCTGTAGTTATACAAGTTATTCATCATCATCCAGGCGGCGCGCTATAACTGGTGATGGCGGTTCCCAAAAGGTGATTATCGAGCTGAAAGGAGATGTTCGTCGAGCGTATGTGATAGCTGTTGGGATTCAGAGGGATGTCACCAGACTGAGGCACCTGTTCAAAAAAAGGTCCTTGGCAGATGTGGGCGGATGGATACAACTAAGGCTAGACAGACGCTCCCACAAAGTTAAAGCCGGTTGAGGAGCTGTCCTTCATAAGTGTAAGGACATAAATTTCCAATTGAGTCCCTGTATTTTTTTGACTTAATTTCGTGAACAAAATTGTGTTTGTAATATGTTATATGGAGAATTTTATTTTGTCATGATCCCACTTGGTCTATGACGTATTGAAGAAATTGAAGATGTTGCGGCAAAGCTTCAAAGAATTAACCATGTCGATGTTTAATTGGTGCAAGTTTAATCGTCTTCAAAGTTAATTTCATTCCGAGATCACTCAGGTATGAATGCGTATAATTTATGGTGCTCGGAATTATTTTTATAAAAGATAAGGATGTATTTTTTATAAAGAAAAATGTTTTAAATGTTTTAAAAGTATTTTAAAGTTTAAAATTTGTTTTATGATGATAAGCTCGAAATAGAGTTTGACTAATTTGAATCTCTTTGTTAAGAGACGTTTTAATCAGAAAGTCAAAAAAAGTCAAACTTTCGCGTTGTCGCTCGAACGACATTGGATCTCATTCGAACGAGATACAATGTCGTGTAAACAACATGCTTAAGTTGTTCAAATGACACGTTTTTCGAGGCGTCATCTAAATCCTATTTAAACAATGTTTTCATTATAGTTTCGTAGGTGTGCTTTCTGGAATAGAGTTTTACACACTAGAACCTTGTTTGCACATATTTTCTAAGGTTTAAAAGTCTTAAACACATCCTTAGAGTTTGCAAAGATCCGAGTTATCATTCTTATATGTTTACGTGATCTTGCCGCACCAAAGTTGTTTGTTCTAAACATTGAACACAAAGGGTTTTGCAGTGAAGAAAAGAGAAGGACTTCTTGTTCGACATCGTAGACGAATCAAAGCCATATCGGTGGACACTGAGACATATGTGGATGCGTGTGTTGTGGACAGGTATCGTGGAAGACGGAATTACTGCGTGGGCACTATTGAAGAACGGTTGAATATCAGAAGGAGCGTCAAGACCCGTGGGGATCGAGTCTTAGTGTAAGGCTAATCTGTCTTTGTAAAACCATTGTTCATAGTGATTGTCTGGCTTGGGCCGTCCGAGGTTATTTTTCCCTTTTGGGTTTTTTCCTCGTACATCCGGCGTTGTGAGTATTCTTTACTTTACTTGCTTTAATCACTAGATGCATGTTTAGGATTAATCAAGATAAAACTAGTTTAAAGTAAGAATTGGGTTTTCACAACTTGGTTTGGTGCATAATTAAAAGTTGGATCTTTTTCGGAGAAAAAATGGTTTTGTTTAAAACACACATATTGGGCACTCTATAAATTGGTATCAGAGATAGAAAACATTTTTATTTGTTTTGTAATCCCGTATGTTTTCAAAGATGAATTCTGGATATAATTAATTTTCTCAAACTCCTATTTTTACGACACTATTTACACTTATTGGAAAATGAGAATGAGATGTGCTTTAAAATCTATTGATGAGCGTGTTTGGCTTGCAGTTGAGAAAGGTTGGACACCCCCTGTCACTATTGTAGGTGAGGTCACTAGTTTAAAGCCTGTTGAGTCATGGACCGAAACTGAACAAAGACTTGCACAATATAATTCTAAGGGTCTGCACGTTATTTCTTCACATGTCACATAGGATGAATATAATAGAATTATGACTTGTGAAACTTCAAAAGAGGCTTGGGATATTTTTTCACTCACCCACGAGAGCACTAGTAAGGTTAGGGCGTCAAAACTTAAAAATCTCACTACACAGTTTGAGACCATTAGGATGTTAGAGAGTGAGACCTTTGATGAGTTTTATGCTAGGATATCCAATATTGTCAACTCGTCGTTTAACCTAGGTGATAAAATTCCCGATAATCGTGTCATTAAGAAAATCCTTAGGTCGTTGCCTAGTAAGTTTGATGCGAAAGTGACCATTTTAAACTCCTTGGGTAGGTTAGAGTTAACGAAACTAGAAGAGATTGTAGGTGACTCACAAACCTATGAATTTGACATGATTACCTCCAAGCAAGTGCCTAAGAAAGAAAAGGATATTGCTTTGAAAATCGGAAGGAAGAAATTAAAGTTTCGAATTCCGATTTTGAGGATGTTGCTTTGTTGGCAAAGAAATTAAAAAATTCATTAAGTTTCAAAAGCAATCGAAAGATGCCAAGAAGTTTGAAAAATTCAAGAACAACAAAGTCGATCCCGCCTCTAAGGATAAGTTTGAGAAGCGTAAGAGAGATGAATCAGATAAGTGTTTTGGGTGTGAGGGGTACGGTCACAAGGTTAAGGAGTGTCCCACTAGACTTAAGAAAGAGGGAAAGCAACCCGTTGTCTATAACTCCACCTTAAGTGATAGTGAACCGGAAGAGGGAGAGAGTTCCCCCATTGAGCGTAACTTTGTTGCGTTTATGGCATGCCATGTGGGCGACGACGACAATACTCATGTGAATGACACTTCCGAGGAGGTTTTAAGTGAATCCCATATTAGTGAGGGTGAAGAGAGTGACGAGGAAGAGGTTGATGTGAAAGAATTGCAAAATGCATTTAATGAGTTGTATGCCGAAACGGTGAAGGTAAAAAAGGCTAACTCAAAATTACAATCTAAGTTAAATGAGCATGCCATAGAAAATAATGATAGTTTGATTGAGGATCTTAGGGTACGAGAAAAGAAGTTTAGGGAGAAATTAGAGTTTGTGGAGAAAGAGAGAGATAATCTCCGTGGTTTGATGGAGTCCTTGAAAAAGGAAATTTTAGTGTTTGAGGAGTCTAGACGTTTGCTCGAGTCTAGGATTCACGAGTTAGAGGAGAGATTGATAGACTTATCTAGAGTCAAGTTTGATTTGGAATCTAGGTCGGAGAAGTTAGATAGGATCCTAGGCACCATCCAGATTAAAGAAGATAGGGGAGGTATAGGTTTTGATGAGAGAGTTATACCTATTCCCCCCGCACGTGTGAGAAACACTAGGATGGTTAGAAAAGGTTCACATAAAGGTAATCATTCCCACCACCTCTACACTTGCTCGTTTTGTGGTAGGAAAGGTCACCTTAGGCGTTATTGTTACGACCTTAGACAAGCTCCTAGGAAGTTTAAGAATAAAGTTGCACCGGTTACCCAAACCCCCATGCATCGTTTTACACCTACTTGGGTTAGGAAATCGGATTTAGTGGCTTTAGGAATTAAACTTCATGATTCTCGTTTGGGTGCACTTGATTCTTCCCGTGCTAAATCTAAAGGATGATAGTGTTGTCATGTTTGTCATATGCTAGTTTGCTTCATGATATATTCATTGCTAGTATTGTGACATGTGTATCATTTTGTATTATAATTTTCATTTGTTTGTGTCCTATTTGAAAAATACAAAAAGATTTTGTTTTTGAGTAAACTTTTGAAAATATAAAAAGATTTTGCTTTTCTGTGATTCAAATATGTTTGAAAAGCCAAAAAGATTTTCAGTTTTTGTTTTTGAGTTTACATGTTTGATGTGGCATATTGGTGTGCTTGGACCCCCCCCCCCCCCCCATCGTTTCATTATCCATGTGGCTAGGACATTTGGTCATTATTATCGATGCTTAGAATGATCTTAACCATTGTTTATATAGGGTTATTTCGAAGTTGATATGCATTTTGATTCGACTTTGTATATATGCCGACATTGCACACATGCACGAGTTTATATGGATGTTTGACTTCTCTTGCATATTTGAATTTGGTGAGGAGTTCTTATCTCAATCTTGTCATCTATGCGTAAGTAGACTTAAGGAGAAGTGTGCATGTAATAACTGTTTACCGTGAGGATTTAAAATTGGCAAAAATGTTGAGTGATTCACGAGAAAGGGCTGCGAGAGTTCAAAATTGACTCGTCGTGAAAGCCACCGTTTAAAAGATCCCAAAAGAAAATGCATTATGCTAATAAAAGGGCCAATAAGATTTTCTCTAAGTTGAGAATGCTAGAAACCTCAAAAGAACTTGAAAAAGTATATATATATATATATATATATATATATATATATATATATATATATATATATATATATATATATATATATATATATATGAGGGAGTTTGGTTGGAGAAAATTTAAACGGGTTTCCACAACTAATCCTGATGTTGAGACATTATAATTTGACGCTATCGTTTGTAGAATCATCAAAATTCTAGATTTGTGTGCATGTAATATGTTTAGTTCATTAAGCTCAATCTTTAATTGTCATATGGATATGATAAAGTTTGATGATTTATCGCTATCAATTAGAGCTTCTTGATCGTTTCGATGTGTTAGAATTGTGACTCATTTGTTGTAGTTTCACGCCCATTCATTCCATGTCCATGTTTGAGCACATCGGTACTATGTCTGCATGCAACTCGCATTTTTAGTTTTTATGAGTTTTTGCGTTTTGTGCGAAAAACCTACTGTTTAGCACGGTTTTGATTCTGTCAAGCCCTTCCTGGAATTTTTTTGTGGAAATTTTTTCACTGGGCAATACCTTATAATATTTCTGGGAAACTGAGAAATTTTGACAGGTCACGCAAAGTCGTTCTAACAACATTGCTTCTCGCGCGAACGACTTATGTACTTCGTTAGAGCGACATCCTCATCTTGTTTGAGCGATGTCCCTGGCTCGTTCGAACGACATAATGAAAAATGTCTTTTGATTTGTCTGTAGTCCTCAGGTTCAAATTGGTATATTTTTAGTACTGCATGAGGCATTTTTTGTCTGATTGGTTTATATGCAGGTTCTTTTATGTTCCAAATTGATATTTTTCATATGAGTCCGTTTATCACACTTGATTTGATTGGTATATTCTTTTTGTGATTCCCTGGTTTACTAGCTACTGATTTATCATTGCTTGATCATATTTAGCTGGTTATTTCGTGATTATCTAGCGGTTTTCAATTCACAAATTGATATCAACTTTATTCAAATTGGTTTCATATTCTCATGCTAGATATTTCATATTGGTTTATCTTTTCACCGGATTTTCTATTCGAGACAAAAAGGGGGAGAGATTTATGTGATGAAGGGGGAGATTTGTTGAGCGCTACTATTGATATCTGATTTACATATTGCTTGATTATATATTTGTTTCAAATTGGTATCAAATAATTGCTCACATGTTTCAAATGATTTGTTCTTATTAGAAATATAAATTGGTATCACTTGTTCTTCCATACTTCACTGGGTATCTGTTTGTTTGTTTCATGTGTGTAGGTATGCCTCAGCGATTCGAGATTCCAAGACTACATCATATTCAGACAGTTCATGCTTGTCGGTGCTACATATTCTAGTCCGTGTCCTGTAATTTTTGATTTTGGGTTTATGGGATGGGATTTAAGCGTCATACGGCTTAACGGCCCGGTTAGGCATTTCACTGGTTTAGTTTTGTCTCGGAATAGTCAAAGGGGGAGATTTGTAAGGACATAAATTTCCAATTGAGTCCCTGTATTGTTTTGACTTAATTTCGTGAACAAAACTGTGTTTGTAATATGTCATAGGGAAAATTTTATTTTGTCACGATCCCACTTGGTCTATGACGTATTGAAGAAATTGAAGATGTTGCGGCAAAGCTTCAAAGAATTAATCATGTCGAAGTTTAATTGGTGCAAGTTTAATTAGAGCTGACAATTTTTGACCCGATAACCCGTTTACGGTAATAACCCGAACATGATCTGTTTAGCGTGTATAGATTTAAGAGTACCTAAAACTTATACTAAAATAAAAATCAACGCGACCCGAAATGACACGACTAACCCGAATTGCCACCCCTAAGTTTAATCGTCTTCAAAGTTAATTTCATTCCGAGATAACTCAGGTATTAATGCGTATAATTTATGGTTCTCGAAATTATTTTTATCAAAGATAAGGATGTATTTTTTATAAAGAACAATGTTTTAAATGTTTAAAAAGTATTTTAAAGGTTTAAAATTCGTTTTATGATGATAAGCTCGAAATAGAGTTTGACTAATTTGAATCTCTTTGTTAAGAGACGTTTTAATCAGAAAGTCAAACTTTCGCGCTGTCGCTCGAATGATATTGGATCTCGTTCGAACGAGATACAATGTCGCGCGAATGACATGCTTAAGTCATTCGAATGACAGGTTTTCGAGGCGGCATTTAAATCCTATTTAAACAGTGTTTTCATCATAGTTTCGTAGGTGTGCTTTCTGGAAAAGAGTTTTACAAACCAGAACCTTGTTTGCACATGTTTTATAAGGTTTAAAAGTCTTAAACACACCCTTAGAGTTTACAAAGATCCTAGTTATCATTCTTATATGTTTACGTGATCTTGCTGCACCAAAGTTGTTTGTTCTACACATTGAACACAAAGGGTTTTGCGGTGAAGAAAAGAGAAGGACTTCTTGTTCGACATCGTAGACGAATCAAATCCATATATATCGGTGGACACCGAGACATACGTGGACGCGTGTGTTATGGACATGTATCGTGGAAGACGGAATTTATGCGTGGGCACTATTGAAGAACGGTTAAAGATCAGAAGGAGTGTCAAGACCCATGGGGATCGAGTCTTAGTGTAAGGCTAATCTCTCTTTGTAAAACCATTATTCATAGTGATTGTTTGGCTTGGGCCATCCGAGGTTGTTTTCTCATTTTGGGTTTTTTTCTCGTACATCCGGCGTTGTGAGTATTCTTTACTTTACTTTACTTGCTTTAATCACTAGATGCATGTTTAGCATTAATCAAGATAAAACTGGTTTAAAGTAAGAATTGGGTTTTCACAACTTAGTTTGGTGCATAATTAAAGGTTGGATCTTTTTCGGAGAAAAAATAGTTTTGTTTAAAACACACATATAGGGCACTCTACAATTAGAGGGTGTCTAAACACCCTCAGGGAGTTAATGGTGCCCAAGAATTCTACCCTCTGGTACAGGTATGAGATCACTCCCTCGTCCTTAGAACCAAATCTATTTAGAAGGGATGGCCCTGTATCCCAATAGATGATATCCCTAGGAAGCTATTGAAGTCAAGCTCGGAGGAGGTTGAGGAGGATTTTCTCCTTATTCTGATGATGGTCAAAGAGCGACAGTAGCTGAGTACCTTGCTCAGCGACCTGGACCTACTTAGGATTTGATTTATTTTTACGCGTGTAACTATGTAACCTTTAATGAAATATTTATGTTTTAGGCCAAGTCCGACTAAAAAGATGTTGTTTGTTTCTGATTTATTAGTAATCTCAAGTTATTTTGGACATCTCGGATGACTAAATATGACTTTGAGTTTATTTTCAAATTATTATTCCCCCAGTCCAATATTCCTTAGCCATACCATTTCGCCTCACTTTATCTTTTAAGTCGTGTCGTCACACTACCTTAGGCCTAAGTAAGGGGATGGTGAGGATACATATTATTAATGGGTAATCCACCCTATTAGGATTTTAGAGCCAAGCTATGTTGGCGACCAACCTGGGTTGGTCGTGCTGCCTAAGGATCACCTATAGGCCTTTATTTATCATCTAAGGAACCTAAACGACCAATTGTGTTGTGAATAAGGACGCGAGGAGGGTTATTATATGTCAACCCTGCTAACTATGATTTGGGGAAGTTAAGCTAGTATAAACCTAATCATTGTAGTGCAATCACAAGAGGCTGGCTCAAGAGATTTTTTGACTGGAGAAAGTTAACCAACTTACTATAATACATGATATTTATCATACATGTTAAAATAATGAAGCCTATAACTTGGAAAGGGTGCATATAATAAAATATACTTGAGACAACCAATACATATCGAATGCCAAGGCCAATCGAGTTTTACTAATCAAAGTCAGGAACAGGGAGCAACACTAATTTGTAAATAAAAATTTGCCTAAAATAATGGTGTATAGATAGAGAAACCTATAAGTAGAATTTCTTCAGGTTGGCCGCATTCCAAGCCTTTGGTATCTCCCTGCCCTCCATCATTTCCAAGTGATAGGCTCCTTTCAGGTCATCCTTTTACCCCCTTGAACGGTCCTTCCCAGTTCGGTTTTAGCTTGCCATCTGATGGTTTCACGTCACTTCCAAGGACTTTCCTTAGGACATAATCCCAAATTTGAAATTTCCTTGGGTTGACGTTTTTGTTGTACTTCTTGGCTAGTTGTCGCTGGTAGGATGCCAGTTTAACTAGAGTCAATTCTCACCGTTCATTGGCTAAGTGAAGTTCAGTGAGCAATGTTTAATCATTGTGGCCATGGTCGACCAACGTAGACCTCATGGTAGGAAAACAAGCTTCTAGCGGAATAACTGCTTCCATTCTATATGTGAGTGAAAAGGGTGTTTCTCCAATTGCTCGCCTTGGGGTGGTGCGATAGGCCTAGAGGATGTGGGAAGATTTATTTGCCCAAGATACTTTGGCCCATCCTAGTCATTTCTTTAGTCCATTGATCACTGTCTTATTGGAAGCCTGAGCTTGACCATTACTCCGGGGATATGCTACAGAGCTAAAATAGTGCCTAATTCCATGATCGTTGTAAAAACTTTAGAAGGCTCCACTCTCTAACTAGGTCCCGTTATCAGTACTAATCGTTCTTGGTATGCCGAAGTGGTAATGATGTTTCTCCATATAAACCTCATCATGTCTGCGTCCCTGATGTTCGCCAGTGGTTCTGCTTCTATCCACTTAGTGAAGTGGTCTGTGACGACCAATAGATACTTCTGGTTGCTTACCGCAGTAGGCAAAGGACCTAAGATGTCCGAACCCCACTGGGTGAAGGGCCACAGGATGGTTAGTGACTTTAGGTCACTAACAGGCTGGTGGACCATGGGTGAGTCTTTTTGGAATTTCTCACACTTCCGAACGTAGACTCCAGCGTCCTTCTGCATGTATGGCCACCAATACCCTTCCTTCATTGCTTGAAAGGCTAGCGACCTTCCTCCTGCGTGACTTTCACAAATTCCCTCATAAAGTTCGTGCAGAACTTGCTCGACGTCTTGTGGATAAACGCACTAGAGGTAGGCTCCAGTGAAGGATCTCTTATACATCTTCCCATCACGGGATAAGTGAAAGTGAGCCACTTTGACTCTTATCTGATGAGATAACCTCTTGTGACTTGTAGTATATCACTTCGTAAGTAGTCTACGATGGGTTTTATCCAGCTCATAACCTTTTTAATTTGGAGAACCTGCTCGGGATTCAGCGGCTCAGTATTCTGATCAATGTTGGTCTACGCGAGGAAATCGCTTTGGATCGTTCTTCTCAAGTTAAAGTCTATTGCTGAACTTAGATCTACTAGAGCATCTGCGTGGGTGTTCTGTTCTCTGGGGAACTACTGAACATCCACTTGATCGAAGTTGTCAATTAGTCCCTTCACAAAGGCTAGATAAGCTTACATCCTTTCATCCTTTACATTAAAATCACCATTTATCTAATTGAATACCAGTTGAGAGTTACCGAAGACTTGAAGGTGCCTTTCCCCTAGCAGTTGTTCATTGCGTAATCCAACTATCAGTTCCTCATATTCTGTGTTGTTATTAGAGGCTTCAAATCCTAGTCTGATGACTTGCTCGAGCACTGTATTATTAGGAGTTATTAGTACGATACCTACTCCTTACCCCGTGAGTTGGAGGCTCCATCAACGTATAAGGTCCAAACACCTGGTTCCTATAAGCTTTCCCTTAATCGACTTATTTCTGGTTGATCACAGGGTTGTTCTCCTGTGAACTTCGCAATGAAATCGACTAGGATTTGCCCCTTGAAGAATGTTCTTGGTTGAAAGTGAATATCAAACCTTTCGAGCTCGATCGACCACTTTGACAGTTGGCCAAAGAGTTCTGCTTTCCTCATAACAACCTTGAGAGGGTGTGAAGTAACCACAAAGATGGAGTGGGACTCAAAATAATGCTTCAATTTCCTTGAAGCTATCACCAGTACATAAGCGAGCTTCTTCAATGGTAGGTACCATTGCTCAGCTTCCAAAAGGGTCTTGCTTATATAGTAGACTGGATGTTTGTTCCCTTCTCTCTCACATACCAAGGCAGAGCTCACATCATGGTCTGATACTGCGAGGTAAAGATATAAAGAATCATTCTCTCTAGGAATCACGAGCAAAAGGGGCCTGATGAGATAGGCTCTGAGTTCTTCTAAGGCCTTCGAGAAGTCCTCGTTCCATGTCATGCCTTGTTTCATTTTAACAACTGAAAGAACGGGTGACACCGCTCTGAAGACTTGAAAATGAACCGGTTGAGCACAGCGAGCATTCCCGTGAGCTTCTGTACATCTTGTACTGTTTGAGGGGGCTGAAATTTGTTAATGGCGTCAATCTGGTTGGGATTTGCCTCTATTACTCTCTTGCTTACCAAGTATCCAAGGAATTTTCCTGACTGGACACCGAAAGAACACTTAATTGCGTTGATTTTTATTTGGTATTTCTCGAGGATTTCGAAAGTCCTTGTCAGGTCAGAGAGGTGATCATCCTTGAACTTGCTCTTGATGAGCATGTCATCGATGTAAACCTACATAGTATCCCCCATTTGATCTTTAAATATCTTCGTAACTAGCCGTTGGTAGACTGCTCTTGCATTTTTAAGGCTAAAAGGCATAACTTCATAACAATATAAACCAACAGTGGTTATCAAGGAAGTCTTATCTTGATCCGGCACGTGAAGGGGGATTTGATGGTATTTAGAGTACGCATCTAAAAATCTTATCCTCTCATGTGCTGCTGTAGCATCGACCCGTTGATTAATCTTCGAAAGGGGGAAACAATCTTTGGGGTAGGCCCTGTTGAGATCGGTGAAGTCGATACAAACTCTACACTTTCCATTACTCTTTGAAACTACTACTAGGTTGGATAACCATTTGGGGAATAGAACCTCCCGTGTGGAACCTGTATCCAGTAGCTTCTCGACCTCTTGCTCTACTTCTTTAGCTTCCTCTGGGGTTGTTCGGCGAGTCTTCTGTGTGAATGGCTTGAAGGCTGGGTCCACATGCAATGCTGGGATCAATCCAAGGCAGTTCGTAGGGATCCCATGCAAAAACATCCAAGTTGCTTCGGAGAAGGGTAACTAGTTATCTTTTCTCATGATCGGTCAAGGAGGTACCAATCAAAAACTTCTTTACAGTTCAGCTACTCCCAGCTGCGACTTCTTTCAGGTCTTCAACGACCCTTTGAGAGGGAAGGAGCCTAGTTTCCTCCACTCCTGGTTGATCGTACCTTAGCTGTTATTTAAAGGGCACCAATCCCTCCTGGACTTCTTCCTTACTTTTTTATTCTTCCACTTTCTTCTCTTGTTGGGGCTTATGGGTGCGATAAAACACCTCCTTGTTATAGCCTGGTCTCCATGGATCTCAACTACTCCTCGATCAGTTACACACTTTAACTTCTGGTGATAAGTTGATGGAACGACCTTCATTGCCTGGAGATATCCCCTATCGAGGATGGCTTGGTATGGTGATTCTATATCAACAACAAGAAAATCAATAATTTTTTAGATACTTCATGCCCTGATTGGCAGGACGATATTTCCCAAAGGGACTGTGATCTTTCTCACAAAGTCGACTAACGGAACAGTGGCTTCCTTAAGGTCGACTGCGCTCAGCTTCAACTTTCTGAACAATTCAAGGTACATTACTTCATACGAGTTGCCTTGGTCGACGAGCAACCTGTCGATATCCCAGTTGGCTATCCTGAGTGTAATGACTAGTGCGTCATGATGAGGGGTTATCACCCCCACCAAATCTTCATCCGTGATCACAATATGCTTATTGTAATCGATGTCCTTTGGTCGTCGACACTTTTTTTCCTGAGTCTTGGATGGATCATTCTGAAAGGACTGCATGACTGTAGTAAGCTTCTTAACTTCCATTCGAGCTGCATTTCCTTGAATTTGTTTGAGGTCTGACACCCCATGTATCACTACGAATTCGTGGCCGATATCCTCCTCGAGGACATTATCAGGACTCGGCTCGCCGTTCGATGCTGCCTTATCTGTCCTCTTCTCCACAAACTCATTAAGGTGTCCGACTTGGGTCAACTCCTCGAGGTGAGATTTGAGGGCTTTATAAAGCTCAGTCTTGTGACTGCCCTCCTTGTGGAACGCGCACCTTAGTACATTATTTCACTTGAAAGGGTATCCTCCCATCTTATTCGTCCACTTAATAAATGACTCATCTTTGATCTTTGCAAGAATCTTATATAATGACTCCTTGAAGACCGTGTTTACAGCTTAAAATGCCTTCGAGGCATCATTTTTGTTCCCATTCTTAGAGCCATTCTTGCACCCATTCTTGTTCCCTTTCTTCCGTGGTTCATTTTTCTCATCTCCTTTATCAACCTTCACGCTACCATTATCCCCTACATTAAGATGGGTCATGTCCTCGACTTTGGCATATTTTTCAATACGAGCCATCAAGTGGTCGATGGTTATAGCCTCCTTCTTAGTTAAGGGCTGGTGCAGGAGGCAGAAGCTAGACAAATCGATTTTAAAGGATACTATGGTAACTTGCTCCGAGAAATCCTCAAATTCATTAAATACTTCCCAATACCTCTTTGCGTACTCTCTGAGTTTCTCCTACGCTTCGTCTTCATAGTAAGCAGTGCATCCATCCTCTTCGGGTGGGAGCTGCTTGTTATGAAGAGAGTCGTAAATTGCTCAGCCAGAGATTTGAAATTTTGGATAGGCCTATAAGGTAGCTTCTCAAAACACTTCTGGGCCATATCATGCAAGCTCAAAGGGAAGATTCGACTCATGAGCACATCATTGTGATTCCACAAGATCATGGCTTTCCTATATTGCCTGACATGGTCGATGTGATCAGTTTTCCCACTGTAAATTTTGAACCTGGGAATAGTGAACTTCTTTATGGCTTCTTCTTCTTTTATCGCCCTTGAAAAAGGGGACTTCATCTGAGTTTTGAGATCTCGCTTGTCTAGCTCCCTTGTAGATCTGGCACCACGATGAGCTGGGTGCTGGTCCATATCTCTCCGGATCAAACTTCATATATCATTATTCTTCTGACCAGGGCTCTTATATCGGCGAGCTGGTTGCGATCGTTAAAAATGGTCATCACCTGACTTGTGTGTCTCAGTTCTTTCTGAGCCACATCTTGTGCTCCTTCCTCCTTTGTGAAACTTGCTCACCTGAGGGTTAGGAGTTCGGACATGGCATCGCCTTCTGTTTCGATGGAGTTCTCTCTCCAGTCTTTCCAATTGCCTTTTGAGGCGAGCATTCTGATTATCATGTTGGCGAGTGGCCTCCTCCTGCTCTTAGAGTCTGGCCTCGTAGGCATCAATTAACCTAGAAAATTACGTGGACCTAGGTGGACCTTGACTTTCTTCAGAAACATGCCTCTCCTAGCGAAGTCTTGGGTTTGAATAGCAGATTTCAGACCTTACCCTTGGAGGGATGACCTGCTCCCGAATATCACCTGCTTGAGGGACATTGCTGATATGATGGAACATAGCCGATTCTTATTGGTGAAGGTTTTTATAAGAGAAACAATCGCTTCCTACAGACGACACCAATTGTGGTGACAAAAATCTCAACACAAGAAATTAATGAAGGAAAACAATCACCAAGATAATAAGAACAACAATAATCACAATCACAATCACACAACGCAAGAATATACGTGGTTCAAAAAATTACCTATGTCCACGAGAGGTCTACTGTTGTATTGAGTAACTCTCGAGAAAGTTTTTTTACATGCCCTTATGCCCCGGGCCAGGGGTATAATATATATTCAGTTAAGAGAGAGAGAGACAATGTGATGGTACACGTTAACCCAGTATCCCTTGAATATCTCATCTGAGATTTTAGGGGATGGACTTGGTCATATTCTTTTACTCTAACCGTCATTAAGGACTCATAATTTAGGTCGGGCGCCTTTTATTATTCACTTGGGCTTGGCCGACTACTTTTATGGGCCTGGTCGACAAAAGGGTGCCCACAATTACAATTTGTAATATCGTGAAAAATCATCAATACAGGTAATGAAATATTTGTCTCCACCAATAGATGGAACATCAAAAGGTCCACATATGTCTGTATGTATAATTTCAATAAAATATGTGCTCCTTGAGGCTCATTTCTTTATGTGTTTGGTTTGTCAGCCTTCAATACAATCCACAAACACATCATAATAGGCCTATATCCACGTTAGGAAGAATTTCCTCTTTAATAAGCCTTTCAATTTTTTTCATGGATATGTGCCCTGATCTTGTGCCACAAGTAAGCACATTTATCATTTAATGAGACACATTTTATTCCAATATTAGGATGCAAAGATAAAAGGAATTCATGAAAATTCTTTACAAGATTAATTTAATATAAACCTGTGGCACCCCATAAAATTTAATACTAGTTTGATCAGGTACAATAAAAACTCACGGGAATAAAAAATTGAATATCATTCTAAGCATGACTTTAATAAAACTAAATGCATAAAATAAATAACATAAACATACCATACGTGAACCACGTAACTCTGATACCAAACTAACAATACTACTACTGTTGCATAACTACAATTGTATCGGGATAAAACAAATAACTGAATGATCTCTTGGAGGATGCGGCACAACTGCATATGTCCTAAAAAGTAAAGTTAACACTGACGCTAATAGCAAGCCTCTTTAATATAACCATATAATTGATTTGGGCTATAATATAATTATTTATTTTTCTCTTGTCTTGTAGTGTCTTATAAATTATCATAACCCAAAAATCCTAGATATCTCATGTGTTTAATCCTAGACCCAAATATACCCCTTGATTATGTATTATCCATCTTATTAAAATATTCGTAAATGTTTTTTCTATACATCTCAAGTGTATACCAAAATTAATGAATACATATAACCATATAAGAACTACTCATATCGAGTATATATAACAAACTACAAGAGTACCGAAGTGGCACCGTCACATGGCCCAGGGTAGAGTCCCTTGGAATCTACTAGGATACCGAAGTGGAATCGTTTACCGGCTTAGGGTAAGACTTATTTATATCAAGCAAAGTACCAAAGTAAAGTCATCGTAGCTCTTAGGGTAGATCCTATCGCTTTCTCTAGCGACATACCGAAGTGGCACGTCGCATGAACCAGGGTACAATCTAACTCTATCAATAATCATACTGTAGTAATCATCATCGCATGATATATAAATATATACCATCTAGTACGTAATGTCATGAATATGCATATCCAATGTTTTGCACAGAAAATAATTGACTTTTCGGATGTAAGATTTCCATATCTTAATCCCACCATTCGGAATTTAATTAACATCTATCAATTATAATCTTTAATTGAATCAGAACTCTCCTTATACTGTGTTAAACTTAACTAAGGATTTATTATAAATTAGGTTCGTTAACATAATTTCCCAAACCCCGAGTCAAACCTAAGAGAAAACAGGGGAGTTGATCGATTTTTAACAAATTGGTAGATATTTCAGCCTTATGTGTGGTTTAGAAAATATTTATAATATATTCATAAAAGTTCCAAAAATTACAAAACCAGCTCCAAACGACAAATTTATAAATATATTATACCTAAAATAGCTTCAAAGCACCACATTCATTCTAGAAAATTCCAGCACTACGTATTGTTAAGAATCATAATATATTCACCACAACCTTCAAATTTACGAAACTAGCACCCACGAGTTCTTAACTAAAATTAAATAGGACTTTCGTTTTACAAGAAAGACATATTTCCAGGTGCAGCACACTAAAAATGACTTGACAGTGACGAATTTGCTGTAGAAAATTTCTACACGATCTAAACCTCCATTAAAACCCCTTAAACTCTCAAATCACCCAACAAACATATTATAATTCCACATATCTGTTTTTTACACCAATTTCATTATATACATATGTTTATTAATTAATTGAAATGTGAAATTAAATGGAAATTATACAATTGGATTAGCATCCTAACTTTTCAATCCTTAATCAATTGGGTTTCCATTTCCTACCAATTCTTCTCAAAATCAAAAGGATTTCATTTAATCACACAAAGGAGAAATATCATATCTAATAAATATAAGTCCCAATCAAATTTCATAAAGAATTATTATAGTTTCATCTTAATGTCACAAAATAATTATTATTTCTAATTACTTGATTAATTCGTTCTAAATTCAGATTTAATAAATTAAGTTTAGAATTAAATACATAATCATATTATAATACAAATAAAACTATATAATTATACTAACTAGACTTGCTTTGGCTTAATATATGAATCCTCAATTCAAGTTGTCCCTGTCCTCTTTCCTCCAATGCCCAATTGCCCTCTTATTTTCTTCATCTTCTTCTTCTCTATCTAGCCTCCTTCCTCTCCCTCTTTAGTATTACCTTTCTCTAGTGCTAAAATGAATCAACCTAACCTTAAGCTTCCTTTTTAATGTGCCTAACAACTAAATTGAGATTATACGCCATATGGAGCTTGATCCATTAAGCCAAAAATAAAATTTAATTAGTCTAAAGTCTATAGCCCAAACAATATATAAGCCTATGTGATTTAAAACTCAATCTTGTAAGGTTGAACTGGACCTTTTACTCATCCCAATTCACTTGAATTATTTCATAAACATAATTATTTTTATTCGTTAAATAATTATTATTTCAGAACCGCATTTTCAAATTAATTCAATATCGAACTGCATTTTAAATTTAATTCAAATTTAAATAAAAACATCATTTATAATGGCGTTACCAGTCACATCAGATAAATTCACACAAATATTCACAGATATAATTTATCTAATTTACTATAAATTATGGCGTATTACATTCTTCCTTCCTAAAATAAGGAATTTTTTCCTCGAAATTTCAATTCATTATTCCTATACTAAAAAATCTAGTAATATCTCTCCCATGGCATCCTCATAATATGTACACGGCATCAGCTCGTTTATTAGACTAAAACATAGTAAGGCCTCACGTCGTAAATCGCGTTTAGCTAGCACTCAATTAACGATGCGAACCGCTGAAATATCAGTGTGTCCCGCAAGAACTTCCTTTGTTGTATACTCGTAATAACATCGTGTCTCCACTATAATGTGAGATATAATGTAGTTGTCCCCACCGTTTCCACTAATATGGAAAAAGATCCATACCTCGAAATGCCAACTTCTTTTTGGAATCAAACTTCGTAATATTCATCCTCAAAGAGGTATTCAAAAGTACTTGACCTACCTCTTGGTATCGCAAGCCATGTTTTCATTCATCGCAAAACCTCGTTTGCCTAATTAAGATCTCCTGCAATCTCGATGTACTCTTTTATAAACGTCACTTCTTTTTACGTGTCCTCGATACATTCTCCTACAATACTTATTAACTCTTGGCTCTTCGTTCACCCTAAACCATATATTAACCTATGGGACTTAAAGCCCAATCTTTTAAGGAGTAACTGGACAATCTACTCGTCCCAAATTTACTCGAATTACTTCATCAACATAATTATTTTTATTTGTTAAATAATTATTATTTCATTACCGCAATTTAAACTTAATTTAATTTCAAATCATATTTTAAATTTAATTTAATTTTAAATAAAAACATAATTTATAGTGACATCACCAGTCACATCAAATAAATACACACAAATATTCATAGAAATTATTTATCTAATTTATTATAAATTACGGAGTATTACTCGTTCATCAAAAACCCCAAACCAATAGGAGAAGAATTTTTAATAAACTAAGACCATTAAATCTGAAATTAAATATGAAGCCATTAAAAGCAAGTTTTGACAAGAATTTTTTTTTAGATACTTTAGGAAGATAAAAAGTTTTTTTCTAAATCCGAATAAAAACCAGACCCTACAACTACCTAAAAACTCCAATAGCATCGACTCTAGCTTTCACTCGGTTCCCCGTGTAAAGAAATACTTCATTTTGTTTTGTTTTTCAGGTTTAAAGGTATCCATGCTTTGAACTTGAAACATGATAAGTTCAATTAGGATCAATCCACTAAGTATTAAAAAGAACCTCAATTAATTTTTTTTAACTATACTAAATCCAAAGGCTTACCTTTCTTTCTAACCAAGCTTTATGTTTATGACAATCTTTCTGAAAATATTCCTTCTTTTTATAGAAGTGACACTTATCACTTTTTTCTTCTTAGCTAAAGTTGGATTGAGTTCTGCTTGATTGGAAAGGATGGATCCTAGTTAATGCCCTTTTCAGATTTCATCTTTCCAACTCTTTTAACCATCAAATTAGCCACATGCCCTTTTGACACATGACCATTCTACTGCCCCAGTGCTCCCTCCTCTTGCACGAATATACCTCGCAGTTTATTTACATTTCACTTATCCTTTATAGTTTTGTAATGAATCTAAAATGGTCAATATTTAGGAGGTAAAGAATTTAGAACAAATTGGATAAGAAACGAGCCATCCACCGTCATGCCCAAACTCTTGAATTTAGTAGCCATGTGTTCATTTATAGTTCGAGTGCCATCGAACCGTATATTGGTAAGGTTAGCCATCACTTTTCTAGCAAGGGACTTTTCAGTAATGTGAAAAATAATCTTTAATATTGTTCAGAGCTTTAAGCATTGCAAATATGAAAGTTTTGATACTAACAACAATATAGACACTTATGAACATAAGAGTGAAACTATTAGACTTGAACCAAGCTTAATGAATGGCCTCCCCATCCTGGTTGCTTTGGACAGTAAGAGGAGAAAGTTCTTCTATGAGGAGTGTCATCTCTAGATCTAGAATACCAAGAGTGAACACAATTTTCTCGTTGTATTCCAAAAGGTTACGTGGCATTCGAAAATCGATTAAGTGGAGCTGCAAAATTCAGTGCTCACATTTATTGATAAACACACATCACAATAATTTGTAAGGGAATGAATATTAAAATATCGATGTTTTCCTTTATATGGAAGAATGTTAATTAATCAGAAATTTATGGAATCTTCGTTTAATGTATTATAAATGTATTGAAAATCAGTTCACCCATTTATTTTTATTTAATAATAGTTCTTTACTTGTGGTATCCGCATTTAATATCCAACAATTTCATAATTGGGAATAAATGAACATAATATCGATAATTTAACATCCGTACAATAAGTCTAAAGCTATTGATTTTCAAATTGCAGCCTGCATTGACATATAATATGAAATAATATTAAACATTATAACTAAGTAATATAGTTATCTAATATTGATAGACATGAACTATTGACCTGCTTTTGACACTTGATTCACCAAAACATGAACATAAGTATTAACAGATAACCATACATCTAATATCCACCCATGCGAACTACTCGCATGCGTTTGACATGCAACCAACTAATATGTGAAGAATAGAATCAATATGAACAAATAATAAGACCTTTGTAGTGGAAAAATACACAAAATTTGGTAAAAACTTTTTTTTTGTCAAAAATAAAAAATAAAAGCTCGAGTTAGCACCACAGGGTTGTAGATAATCATTCCAGGGTCTCAAAACAATTGGCTAAATTCAAAAATAAGTTTTGTGGAGTGAAATATGACCTCCTACATTTTTATAAAAAAATAACAAATTTGGGGTTTGAGGGCTTAAACGACTTCAAATGGTAAAATAACACAAGCAAAACGTCACTAGATACATACATAGTCTCATGAATGTAACTTCGATTATGTTCGCTAATGGGAGTAGAAAATTATTATAATGGAATAGCATAAGATTCCAAACACTATGCTATGATACCACATGTAAAATCATTACATAAGAACAATATATATAACTAAGCATATAATTTGTTCTTAAAACACGATCTTGATCTTCATGCATTTACGAGTTGTAATTACACTATAATGGGAAAAAAAACATGCCTTTATCCATTGATTCGAACTTGGTTGAATATAATTTCACCTCTTAAATACTTCATTTAATTACTCAAGCAAATATTTCTTCTTTAACTGAAAATTAAAATTATTTATAATTTCAAAAAAATTATCTCTCTAGCCCCATATATTTTGTGTTTAACGCAGATTGATTGATGGAGTATAATCTATTATATATAGGGCGCGAGAATAGCCGAATTTTTTAATTAAAGTATAATTCTACCATCCATAACAGTTAGATTTAAATTAGAAAACTAATCCACTCAATCTCTTGAAAATCTCGATGACTAATCTAAATGAATTGTAATCAAATTTATTTTCTTACGTGGATCAATTTAAATAGAACACTTATATTTAATTAATCAACTAATTATGAATTTACATATTATGAAATTAATCATTTAATTAAATATTTCTAATAGTTTTTAGATCCTAGTAATGAAAAGAAGTTAAAATTCAATATTTAACATTGAAGAGAAAGTTCCCTCTTGAATGTTGAATTTCTTTTGGTGAAATTTCATTCCACTTTTATCCTTTGGGTATTTATTAAATGAAACTACTAAAAATTGTTTACTAATTAATTTTGAAATAAAGAAATCAAATTAATTTTATTCACCATTTAGAGCTAAATAAATTTTACTACATATCATATATGCAAATTTCAATATGTCATTAGTATAGAAATAAATTTTCCCGCTTTAAACTCAACATTGAACATTCTCAAGGAAGAAAACATCTAGCTTTGCAGAAAGACGTTTTAATTTTGGCACACAGATAATATCACTACCGTACACGTGTCCACGAGTATTTCGATAGTGGAGTAAAACGTAGCTGGTGACGTGCATTTAATCTCACAGCCATGCAGACTCAAGACGTCTCCAGGAGATCCTCACGTGCCACCCCTTAAATCTTTACAACTGCTCGAAATTGGTTTGTCAATAAATATATATCGATGCATTTACGAAGTAAAGCGAGCTTCTTGATCATCTTGCTAGTTCTTACTAGCTCTAGGACTCTATCTCTCTTTCTATAAATATATATATCCTTATTCCTTTCTTTGTGTATATATTAGAGAGAATGATATAAAGCATGGGAATAATGGGGAGGATGTTTAACATAATGGACGGGTTCGAACCAACGATAATCATGATAATAGCTCAGATATCACTGGCAGGAGTTAATATTTTCTACAAACTGGCGGCAAATGATGGGATGAGTATAAGGGTTTTAGTTGCCTACCGTTTTATGTTTGCCGCCGCTTTTATTCTTCCTCTTGCTCTATATTTTGATCGGTAATACACTAATCCTTCTGCTTCTTCTTCATTTATTTTTAGCCACCAATTTTTATTCTTACATGTGAGTTTAACAGGCCTTCTTTCCTTCTTTTTTTTTTTAAAATAAACAAAGTTATTAAAGGAATAAATTCGGTACAGTGAAATTAACTGTCTCGATCACATAGACACTGCTTCTCGATTTTTATCATATCGAGCTTTCTCATACAATATAAAAAATAACTACTACAATATTATTTATTCAAGATCAAATCTTCTGTTCTTTTGTGTGACATGGTTTTTGAAAAATTCGGCAGGTTCTTGATTTTGTTTTACTGTCAAAATCTTTCATTTATGCCCTATTTTTTTGTTGCTATAATCCCTTTTCAACAGTTTCATTAATCACCAATTATATACTTTTTTTTTTGTTAGTGCCTAAACTACGGGTGTGCTTGATTGACATGCATTTTGTTTCATGAAAAGTTGTTTTGATTCATGATTTGTCAACAACACTCATTCACATAATCAGTGCTATGCCTCAAACTTTATTTTCGGTGAAAAATAATTCTTATCCACCCACCTAAGAATTGATTTTCACGTAAGACTATAAACACATATATTTTTTAATGCATTTTTTAATTTCTCATCCGAATGAACCATTTTCTATAATTTTTTCATGTTTGTAATCAAACACACCCTCTTTTCAATGACTATTTTCAACCCAATAGCTAGAAACGAAAAAACCTATCTGATTCAAATAAATCTTTTCAAATAGACTAAGTACATGTGCTCTATTTATTTGTTCCATATTTTTTTTTTGATAAATAAATGATTCAATAAAACGACCCGCCTAAGGGGGCGGGATCCCGTATACAGGAAGTATACAAAGTAAACAAGCTAATAACCGAGACCCAACACTCACTACTCAGGCCCCTAGAATTCCTCCAATAACTCAAAAAGGAAAGACAAAGACGAATCATACCGTTTCCTAAACCAAGTAAGAAGCAGGCACAAAAAACTGTACCGAATTCGAGGAGGATCAAGATCGACTCCCTCGAAGCATCTCCTGTTCCTCTCCAACCACACAGTCCAAAAGATACAGTGGGGGACCAACCTCCAGACCCCCCTCGGACCTGACCAATCCCTAGGCCAACGCCACGTCGCTAGCACTCCGCACACCGAACGAGGCATGACCCAAACAATCTGGCTTAAAGAGAAAAAAAGATCCCAAAGACCCCTAGTAATCTCACAGTGTAAAAGAAGGTGATTAGTCGTCTCCTCCTCCCTTCTACACAACCAACATCTACTGGCCATCCTCCTACCTCTTTGCTGAAGCCCCTTAATAGTCAAGATGGCCTGTCTGGCCGCAGTCCACACAAAGAAGCACACCTTAGGAGGCGCATGGCATCTCCAAATAGCCTTCCATGGGAAACAAGCCCCACCGCGACCCCTTAGGACATAATAGTAACTCCGCACGGAAAACAAGCCATCCTGAGAGTAAGACCACCTCAACCCATCTGCCCCCATAGACGGAACCGGCGCCAACCTCAGCCATTCGAAGAACACATCTGCCTCCTCGAGTTCCCAATCACGGAGACCCCTCCTAAACTTTGGGTCCCACCCCTCAGTAACCCCATCCCTCCGCCTATGATCCTCGACTAACCCATCTTTGTCTATCCCAATCCTAAACATAACCGGGAAGAGAACCTCCAAAGATCCCCCCTCGCCCCATTTATCCTTCCAAAACCTGATCCTACTTCCATTCCCAAGGTGGAAGGAGGTGAGCAAGGAGAACCTCCCCCACCCCCTCGCAATAAACCTCCACCACCCCACCCCATGCGCATCCCTCCCCAAAATAGAATCCCAACCATACATTCCCACCCCATGTCTAGCAACCACCACTCTCCTCCACAATCTACCTCCATCCCTATTAAAGCGCCACAACCACTTCCCTAGTAAAGCCGTATTGAATTGGGCTAAGCTTCTGACCCCAGCCCCACCCTCAATCAGTGGCCTACACACCTCATCCCAACTCACCAAGCAATATTTAAACTCATCATCATTCCCTCTCCACAGAAAGTCCCTCATCATCTTGTCAAGCCGTTTGCCAACAGACCGAGGCAAAGGGAGGACGGACATAAAATATGTCGGAAGGCTAGACAAAACGCTTTTGATCAAAATCAACCGACCACCTTTAGACAGGAAATCATGCTTCCAACCTGCTAACCTCCTCTGAACCCTCTCAAGGACCGGATTCCACATTGAAGAAGACTTAAACTTAGCCCCTAAAGGTAGGCCAAGATAAGTAGAAGGGAGAGATCCAACCCGACAACCAAGAACACGAGCCAAGTAGCCCACATAACCAACCTCGCCCACGGCAATCATCTCACTCTTTCCGACATTTATTCGTAAACCTGACACCGCCTCAAAGCAAACCAGAAGCAACCGCAGAGACCTTACCTCGTCCACAGACGCCCCACAAAAAATAATAGTATCATCCGCAAACAGAAGATGAGAGACCACAACTGGATGAGAAACCGAGCTCCCAATAGAAAACCCTGAAACCAAACCCCCCTCCACCGTCCTGCTCATCATCCGAGAAAACACCTCCATAACCAGAATGAAAAGGAAAGGAGACAACGAATCACCCTGCCTAAGACCACGCGAACTCTTGAAGAACCCCTCAGGCACCCCATTAACAAGAACTGAGAAATTGACAGAAGAAATACACCTCTTAATCCACCTGCACCACCGCTCCCCAAAACCCATCCTCCTGAGCAAATAAAGAAGGAACTCCCAGTTTACGTGATCGTACGCTTTCTCAATATCAAGCTTGCATAGAATGCCAGGATCCCCACTCCTCAGTCTGGCCTCGATGCATTCATTCGCAACCAGCGCAGCATCAAGGATCTGACGACCACCCACAAACGCGCTCTGAGCATCTGAAATAAGAGGATCCATCACACTTCTAAGTCTGACCGACAGGACCTTAGAGATGAGCTTATACACACTACCAACCAAACTAATCGGCCTGAAATCTCTGACATCCGTAGCCCCCCCTTTCTTGGGAACCAAAGTAATGAATGTTGCGTTCATGCTCCGCAGAAAGTAACCCCTGTCGTAGAACTCGGTGAAGACAGCCATCACATCGGCCCTGATAACCTCCCAATAATGCTGAAAAAAAGCCATAGTGAATCCGTCTGGACCAGGAGCCTTATCGCCGGACATCGATCTCAGAACCTGGACCACCTCTTCCTCTGAGAACTGCCTTTCCAACTGAGTCGCCTCAACCCCAGATATGCTCTCCACTGGAAGCCCATCAATCTTCGGACGCCAAGGCTCCTCCTCCGAATACAGCCTCTCATAGAACTGACTGATTTCCCTACGAACCTCCCTCTCCTCATTGAACTCTACTCCCCCAACAACCACCTTCCCAATATGGTTGAACCGCCGATGGGAGTTAGCCGCTTTATGGAAGAATTTAGTGTTGTAGTCCCCTTCCCTGAGCCAAAGAGCCCTAGACTTCTTCCTCCAACTCACCTCCTCCTGAACCAGCCGCTTTCCTACCTCCCTCTTTTTCTCGATCCTCATCACCCTTTTCTCCCCCGACAAACCGCCCACCCCCTCTTTAACGTCGAGAGTCCTAATATCCTCCAACAACTTCTCAATCATATACCCCACATGTCCAAACACCTCCCTGTTCCAAAGAATAATGTCCCCCTTAAGAAAAAACAGTTTAGTCGCCAGTCTGAAACTCGCATTCCCTTCCACCTCATAACCCTGCCACCACCCCTGAACTCTCCCTAAGAAGTCCTCCTCCTGTAACCACATATTCTCGAAACGAAATGGAGTCCTCCCTCCACCCCGTCCTCCGCACTCCAACAAAATAGGAGAGTGATCCGAAGTCACACGAGGCAGGCAAGACTGAATAGCTCCCGAAAACTGCTCCTCCCAGTCATTAGAAAGTAAAAAATGATCCAACCGAGAAAGAGAGGGCTCGTCCCTGAAACTGGACCACGTGAAGTCCCCACCCACCAAAGGAAGATCAATCAACTCCTGCTCATTGATGAAGTCGGAGAAGTCCTGCATAAAAGAGTTTGTCCGCCCATCACCACTCCTCTCAGAGGGAAAACGAATGATGTTATAGTCACCTCCAGTGCACCAGGGAACGCCCCAGACGCTCCTGGCCCCAGCCAATTCCTCCCACAACTCCCAACGAGCCAAGTCCTCAACTGGCCCATACACCCCCGAAAGGCTCCATGTAAAACCATCATCTACACACCTAAATAAGCAAGAAAGCGACCATTGACCTACTAATACATCCATTTTTTCCACCAGGCTACTATCCCACATCAAGACAATCCCACCTGACGCACCGTTGGAGCCCAGACAACACCACTCAATCCTACGACCTCCCCAGATTGACTGAGCCAACTCCCTATCCAAAGTCCCTAATTTTGTTTCTTGAAGACAAACAATGTCTGGCCGCCACCGAGAAAGAGCCCCACTAACCACTTCTCTTTTCCTCCAATCATTCAAACCCCGCACATTCCAAGAGATAATGCGTAACTTCATCGGACATCGTTAGAAACCCCACCTGCCCCCCTCTCTCCCTCCTCTGCTTTCTCCCTCCGCCTCTCCTCAATGGTACGGAACAACGTAAGTGCCTCCTTCTCATTCCCCTCATATGAGATACCAAGGAACTTGCTAAAGCCATCCACCATGCTAGAGACCCACTCCTCTGAATCAACCTCGCATCCCCTTTCGTCAACCCTGCCTCCGGATACCACCCCTACTGAGTCCCCAAGATCAACCCACAACCTATGGGACGTGACAACCTGACTACTCAAAACATCCTCCCCGCACGATGACCCTCTAGCGGTACCAAGCAATGCATGCGCGTAATCCTCCTGCTCCACCTCTCCTTCACCTGCCTCCACCAACGTGCAAAGCGTGCCCCTACACATATTAGGCACACCCTCGTAATGATCCTCGTTTCTGGACACCCTTAGCTTACCTCTATCAATAACACCTTTCCCCTTACACTCCCCTCTATTTCTAAGATTTTTCCTATAAACCCCATTCTTAAGCACAATGCCCGAATTAAGGCATGGGCCCATCTTTTCAAAGCCTGGCCCATTTTTCCCAGATTTAGCAAAGGTAGGTAAATTGCACTTGTTCCATATTATATGTGCTAGGTTTTTGTGTTGTTAGAAATAGAAAAAATATTTCACCCGCAACTAAACAAGTTTCGAGAACAAATTTATTAATGAAAAAGGGGAAAATAAAGGAAAGACAATTTTATATAAGCTTCTATATATTTGCATACATTTCTTTCTGTATAAGTGCAATCACTGCGTGAAATAAAAGTTTCCTCAACTCTGAAAATGAATTGTCAACGTTTTCATATATTCAAATTTAATCACACTTATTTAGCAGGAATTGATATGATCCTGATTGCCATCGATTAAGTTTCTAAATTAAGGATGTTTTTAATGTTATTTCAACCAACAACAAATGTAAATTTAAGATTCACTACATAGATAATAAGTACATAGTTGAATAAAAGTTTGTATAACGTGATGAGTTTCAATGACCATTCTTTTATAGCATCAAGTGGATGTTGGAAATATTTATAATCTTCTACACTTGCGTAATCAAGCTTGTTGTCTCAGAATATATTTTTTATGAAAAAATCTATGTGCATTAAGTTTTTAGAGTGTGTATTACTAATGCATTAAATGTAATCCAAGTATGTACAATCATCGAATGTATTTGGAATATAAATGATATAAATATTGCATTCATCTAAATTTGCTTTTTCTTGCAGCAAAAGTTGTTGTACCATATTATCATTGTGCTCTATTTCAGGAAGTCTAGGCCAAAACTGACGTGGATAGTACTCTGGCAAGCATTTTTTACTGCCTTATTTGGGTACGTCTTATGGTTTAATAACTTTATTGTGTGTGATTATGAGTCATATATACAAATTTAAGGGTATATGACTGTGTTCTGAATGCTTTTGTGCGAAGAAAAAAATAGTGGGAAAACAAATGAAGTAGATAAATTTCCGTATATATTGCATTACGTGGCACTTGGCTTACTCTAAAGTTGGTAAATCAATTAATATGCCGCTAAACTAAGCAAGATCTCTCTAACGAATTGTATTACCATATATACAGTCACGATGAAGTTATTTTATCACAAGCAAATGAAACAGTTACAATGAGCTGTTTCTATGAGGTTCACGGAATATCAATATCTCATACAGAATAATTTTTAAGGGTTGAATTCGGGTAACATTCACTAATATTTTCTTTAACAAATGCATTATCATGAACCACATATTACTTGAGAAATTAGAAACTAATTTCACGTTGACGTTTTAAAAAATGCATAACATGCATTCAAATTGCTTGCAGGGGATCAATTGCTCAAAATCTATACGCAGAGAGCTTGGTCTTAACTTCGGCAACGTATGCTGCTCCTATGAGCAATCTCATTCCTGCTATCACCTTTATCGTGGCCATCTTCTTTAGGTAACCCTTTATATATACATAGGTATATATATACACCGATGGGATCCCTAAGGGGTTCCTTTTAACGGGTGCAAAAATAATTTTTTTTAAATACAAAAAAAATAATTTTTTTGTGTGGTGTTTAAAAAATTGAGGGTACTTGTAAAAAAACAATTCAAAATGCATTTTTCTGTTATTTTATAAAAATAAATCAAATATATGTCAGTTTTTAACAACTTAAATTGACATATATTTATTTTTTTTAAATAATAAAAAAATACATTTTAAGTTGATTTTTTTAACAAGCCCTAAAATGTTTAAGCACTATACACAAAAAATATTTTTTTGTATTTAAAGAAAAAAGATCTGTTTTTGTGCCCGTTAAAAGGGGACCGGTCAGGGGTCCCCTTTGTGTGCATATATATATATATATATATATATATATATATATATATATAGAGAGAGAGAGAGAGAGAGAGAGAGAGAGAGACTCACCTACATCATGCACTATACATCACACCGTACATCACACTTAATTCTAGGCCCTAGAAAACTTTTTTTTCAAATTTTATATTTTTTCCTTGAAATTAACCTTCCAATCAACCCATATATAAAAAATTAGGTCAAAATACATTTTGTAACTATTTTTAAAAAATCCACAAAAACTGCTGGCGCGGACCCTTTATTTTTATCAGTTTTTTGTGAATTTTTTAAAAATAGTTACAAAATGTATTTTGATCTAATTTTTTGCTTATGGGTTGATTGGAAGGTTAATTTCAAGGAAAAAAAATATAAAATTTGAAAAAAAAAAAAATTAGGGAGTAGAATTAGGTGTGATGCATGAGTGATGTATATAGCATGATGTACTATAGTCTCTCTCTCTCTCTCTCTCTCTCTCTCTCTCTCTCTCTCTCTCTATATATATATATATATATATATATATATATATATATATATATATATATATATATATATACAATGCATTAAGTGATTTGGACTTGTGTAGGCCTACCTCAATGTAGAAACACTTAATTCATATATTTGTGTTAAGTAATGCTATGAATACCAAATATATCCACCAAATCATTTCCAAATGAATTGCATAACATTAAAACATTATAATGTGTCATTATTATAGTAAAAAGTACAACATTTAACACTATCCCAATTCATTTGAGAAATAATTTAGAACATTTTTTGAAACTCATATCTTTATTCAATTGAGTTACATATCATTTTACTACCTAAAATTTCAATAGAGCCAAACAATTTGTTGGGCCGAGATATACTTAAACCAGAATATGCTATCTGATGTGCACTTTGACCCATATGACTCCTATCTTAATCTTAATAAAAACTTATAACACACCCAGTAGATTACAAAAGGAATGTAAAATATAAAGTAAACTACCAAATATAAATTTTCCTTTAAACCAAATAAATTACAAATATTCATGAAAATCTCAATAATTAGAGAACTCTAAATTTAAATTTAAGTAGTCTTTTATTGTCCGAGTACAACCACCCACCACCCAAAAAAGATTTAAGGTTTATATATGATCTTTTTAAATATATATCAAGGTCAAGTTGAAAATAAAGTTATTAAGTCAAGAAAGAGAATTACTCACATGATGCGTGCTTTGACCCATTTGACTCATTTGAAAATCGGAGGCTTGATAAATAAATCTTGTTTATATAAGATACTTATATATTCGTCATATTAAACCAATGTTCTTCATTACGTCATATTTATATATGTTGCGAATATTTCGCTACACGTTTTTTAATCGGATCTATTGGATCAAAAATATTTTTGGTGGGCCATGTTAAAGTAAAAGAAAAATCGTAAGACTTATTTGACAACTTAATTGATAAACATGACTGATTAGTAAAACTCCCTTTAAAAAAATTACATCATACATTTATAAGTAATAAAAATATGTGAAATACAAAAAATAAACCCTATAAATTACCAGGTATACCCTAGGTCCTAACACATAGACAATAAATCATATAAAATACAAAATACAATATAACTATTATAAAACAATTAAATCCTAAATGTATAAAATTACAACCAAATCATAAATGTATAAAAAATTTCTTGAAATTACAAGCAGACAACAAATATAAAAGGATAATGATATATGTTCCAAGTTTTTACACCAAAAGTGGTTTACCAAGTGCATTAAACTGTTGTACACTACTGCAGGTACAACAGTTTAATGCACTTGGTAAATCAATTTTTGTATAAACACTTAGTACACGTATTTTTCAATATAAAATACACTAATTTGTAGATATTATATAATTATAATGGGACGCATCTTAGGCGCACTGTGCTATAGAAGCAAAGCTAGCAATAGTGCTAGACGATCATAGAAAAATGAGTTGTATTTGTTATTACAACGAAATCAAATTATGTACAATCATTACATTCGTGTATTTGTTAGTATATGTATATGTGTATGTATAAAAATATAATAAAACCCAACTTTGAAAAATGAGTTAAGAGGCAGAAATATTTCAAATGATTAAGACGTCTACATTTAATCTTTGTATGTTTAACTAAAGAATAAAATGTAAAAGTATTCATTTAATGCTTAAAATTATTCGCACACACTTTCCCTTTTTATATCACCACCTTCCCCTATATAGGTTAGAGAAGTTGGGCTTTGATAAGATAGCAGGGAATCGTGCGGGACTGGAGAGGCGAATGGATTACTGGGTTCTTCGGAAAAATCATCTGTGCTGAATCGTTAAGAGTCGAGCTCGAAGGAATTTTCTATGGCTTGCTCACCACTAAAGATAGGGGATGGAAAAGCTTCAACCTGGAGTCCGACTGTAAGATTGTGATGGAGATGATCAACGAGGGAGACTGGACGAATCACTCGCACTCTGCTATCATCTTGGATTGCAGAGATATGAAGACGGATCTGAATGCTGACGTGTCCTTCATATCGAGAGAAGCTAACCATTGTGCTGACTGGCTTGCCAATTATGCCCAATCCCGTACGGATGAGTTCTTCATGCTGGAGGACCTTCTTGATAGACTCCGACAGATTATCGATGATGAGAAGAGTAGGACCCAAGTTGAAGATTCAGACTCGAATTAATTGTACTATTTGGTTTCCTATGTTTTTGTTGTTGGCGCCTTGCCTTGTTGTTGTGTTTGTAGTTGCTTGCCCTTGTTCTTTTTATGTCTGTATGAACTCTTTATTCTAGTTAATTGATTTTCTTTATCACCAAAAACAAAAAAAGATAAGATAGCAGGCAAAGCAAAGGCGCTGGGAACATTAATAGGCATAAGTGGGACCATGCTTCTCACATTCTATAGAGGAGTAGAGAATAACTTCTGGCCAGTTAAGGTTGACCTTTTGCATAACAATAAACATCGCAATGGGCAGGCGACCTCATCATCGCATCAAAACTCTATTAATCACATTGTTGGTACTATGTTGGCTTTAATCGCTTGCTTTGATTATGCACTTTCTTTGATTATTCAGGTGATTTTTTTTTTCTATAGAGAATTAAGGTAAAAATTATGTTCCTTCTCATATTTGGATTTTTAGGACAATGCTTTTCAAGTTTATAAATCTAGTCTATGTGGTACAATAACATTTATTTGTGTGGTCCCTTTAGAGTTAGGAGTTCATTTTTTTTGTCCGCGCCAGCGGCACTATTTTCCACCATTTCTCATGGTGTTTTTATACACAGGGACTAAATTTATAAAATTATTTAGAGTGTCCTATTTTTATACACTTTGAGAATTAGGAGGACCTTTCCTTAAAATCCCCTTTTTTAAATATTCTCATTTCACTCACATTTTGCTAAAATTACATCCATAGTACCATTCATGTGACTTTGATCCCATTTATTTACATGAAGTCGTATCTGATTGTCCTTTGACCCTTCAAAAAGGGACGTATTTAGTACTTTTTTTGAGTGATGGAGTAGTTTACGTGTAATGTTACGGGTTTAGGGGTAGGACTCCCTGAGGAGAATTTAATTTTTCAGATTATTTTTAAAATTTTTAATAAATAATTTCTATATAATGTCTAATTGGTAACTACTCAACATATTCAATCATGCACAATAGAGAGCGTACTCATGAAGAATCAGATCAGATGGGAAGTCTCGTGTAGGCCTTAGGAATTGCAAGTTAAACACCTAAACCCTAAAAAATAAGTACATATTAACTCTAAATAACCTTCTACTTAATAAGAATATATTTCGCCGCTAAAATGTTTCTAAACCTACACATGTATTTTAGTATAGTGTTGAGTAAGGGCTTGCCCCACCATTCTTGTTGCCTAGGCCACTGACATAAAATGGCTTTAGGGAACACTTGTTCAATCCTATTGTGACACTTAAAACTATTTTGGGAGTCATTGGCTGAAAAAATATATAAACTTCCAAGGTCAATCTACATTAGCTGAAATAATTACCATTCAAAGTAAAAAAAAAAAAAAGGTCTACATTTTGTTTTGGGGGGTTTAAGTTCCAACTCGATCAAATGTCAAAAAATAAAAGTTTTAAGGGTAAAATTATTTAGTGCAATTAGACGGGGCTCAAAGTAAAAAATAAATATAAATTCGTTCAACTTTTTGATTCATTTACCACTAAAATATCACGGTTTCAAATGTGTAGGACTCATTCCCTATTGATTTATAAATTTAGAGATAAATCATGAGTAAGGATATGGAGACCCATTTCGTAGATCCATTCGGTGGACCCGTGAATAAGACAAAAATAGGTACAAGTTTTTAATGCATTGGTAGATGCCCTGGCGGGACCCAAAACAATAAGGTATAAGCTTTTAATGCAGTGTGTCTACGAAATGTGTCCACGAAGTGGGTCTCCCTAAATTCATTCATAAATCATACATGATAGTATACATAGCCATTGAGTATAAAGCAAGTTCATCGAGTGTTCATTACAAATATTAATTTTTTTACTTAATCTCAATTTAAGATACATTATTTTATTTTACCCTAACTTGGCTAATTTTTTTAAAATAATCCCAATTTTTTAAAATAAAAAATTCTTATTTTTTAATTAGACTTAACCCTCAAGTCAAACTTTTGATCAAAATATCCTTATATCTAGCTTTAAAAAATACCCCCCTCACTTCATTATCTTCCACAATCAAAACCCTGATTTTTAATCAAACCATCATCAGAAAACAACCATGCTCATCCCGAAACGACTAAATTTAAATTATAAGGAACCCAAATTCATCAACCACAATGAACCAATCGAATCAATGCATGATCCATATTAAATATATACCCAGTAATATGGGCAAGGATGAAGCGGATTACTCTATCATCATATGTAAACATTAGCTCTTAACCGTTGGCTTATATTCCAACAAGATTCAATGGAAATATCAATAGTGTAAACTAAAGTTGTGTTTGTTTTTTCATATGAATCTAGAGTCTTAAATATGAATTTCGAAATTTTATTTGTTTTTATGTCTGAATGAGCTTCTAAATGGATATATTTAAATTTTACCTCTTAATTATTTAAAGGAAAATTTAGTCGTTAGCCTCTTAATCATTTGAAAAAACAAATACTATTTGGTATCTATTAAGTTTGAGTGGTTCAAATTCAAACTTATAAGAGGGAAAAATAAACAACTTATAAAAAATCATAACACCGACTAAATTAGGGGAATCTCTATATTTGACAATCCACATCTGAACCAGATCATAACCAAGCATATTTTATCCAAATAGACCACTAATAATTGAATATAAATTAAATTATGAAAATTCGGAGAGAGAGAAGGGGGGGGGAGGCATTTGGATCTTGGCGAATTAGGAGGAGGAAAAAGTTTTAGTGTTTGATTAAAAATTAGATATTAGCAAATTGAGGTTAAGTCAAATAATGTCTTTAAAATTAGGGTTAAGTTAAAAAAACATTAAATGGGTGCTCCTAATCAAAAGAGCCTTCTTGATAAGAATTTTGTTCACAACCCAAAATTGGCACCTATAGAAATCCAAAATAGGTATTCCAAAATAAAGGACCTCTATCGATAACTTTTATGTTCTCAATTTATCTAAAAATTGGCATATATTGGACTTCAACTTATGTTCTCCCAATTGCTAACCCCTTTTCTTTTTTTATATTATGAGACAGGATAAAATGAGTGAGATGTACCCTTGCTATTATTCTAGCTCGACCCTAATATTAGTGATGGGATCAGTCCAAGCGGTTGTGATTTCTCTTTGTATGGAGAGAGATTGGAGTCAGTGGATATTAGGATGGAACATTAAACTCCTCACTATAGCTTACACTATGTGTCCTCTTTCATCATCTTGTTATATAAGAGCGTATATAAAATAAGAATAAATAAGCCTCTTTAGAAGTTGAGATTATGAAATCGTTATAAAAAGTAAGAATAAATTATAGCAAAGACCCCTAATACCACAGAAAAATTGATAAAATGCATTATTTATGTTGTGGATAGAGGTAATCATCTATTGTATTTCTTATTTTGCATCCAAATGAGACATGATTTTAGCACACTGTGATGCACAATATAATCCTATCATGTGACCCAATATAATCACGTGTGATATGATTATTTAATATTACATGCGTTTGAATTTAGTTCTTATAAACATGTTTCAGGGAACTGGGGCCTCATGATTGATGTCTACCTTCATCATGTGGTGTGTACACATGAAAGGCCCACTATTCGTGTTTATTTTTAACCCTCTCATGCTTGTAATGGTGGCGATTGTTAGGTCTTTGTTGTTGAACGAGAAGTTACACTTAGGAAGGTATTTTGGAGGTTATTTATCGATAGTATAAAAGTAAAGCATATATTAACTTTTGGAAATTGCTCCCATGATTTTTTTGAAAGAATCATTAATAGTCTCTAACACTAAAACTTTTCTTTATTAAAACTCACTAAGTACATATGAAAAAGAGAAAGTAAAGAAAATTTATTTCTATGTTTTTCAAGATCAATGCTAAAATTAGGGTCAAAGTGTAATAATGATTAACTTTGTTTCAATTGGTTTTCTTAAAAATTATTGATTTTAGAATGTCATCTTTACCAACAATACTAAGACCAAACAGTACCTCTAAATGTTAAATTCATGTATCTGCCCCTAGTAGATGTGTGGCAAAATTAGGTTCAAAGTGTAGAAGGATCAAGTGTATTTCCTTTATTTTCTAAAAATAATTATTTAACTTTGCAATTTCCTCTTTACCAAGATCTTTATTTCTCTACGTTTGGTGTTTTCTTATAAATAGTTTGAACATGTTAGACATGTAAGTTTTCTTATTAGTTTTCAATGCAATATTTGTATATGATAATATTTACTTCGTAATTTACATTAAAGGCATATTCTTATTGTCCGTTTCACAGAAAATATATCACTACACCAAATACAATGAACGGTCACCCCAAGGGGGTCACGACCCAAAGCCATGACCACATCAAATCCAACGTGACCATATCCCTGACCAGTATGGGTCACTGACTAAATCCTAGCTAGTCATGGACCAAATCCTTGACCAGTATGGGTCATGGACATAGGCTGTGACCAGGTCGTGAACATCATAGCACTAAATTCGCTCCAAAGTTCTCTCCAAGTTCGATCATGGTAGGGTCACGGACAATGGCCATGACTAGTGCCACAATGCACACCCAATGGGTCACTACTTTGGGTCGTGACCATCTCAATTAGCTCACGCGTGTGGGTCTCGACTGAGGGTCGTGACCAGATGGTTGCCTACACGCTGATGTGGAAAAAAATTAAGGGTCATGGTACTTGGTCACGACTCTAGGTCGTGACCAGGGTCTTCATAATAAAACCCTATGTCTCCATTTTCATTTCTTCTCGTGTCAATCTCTCTCTCTCTCTCTCTCTCTCTCTCTCTCTCTCTCTCTCTCTCGGTGATTTTCATTCTCCCTCAAACCCTAATTTCAGCGATTGTCATTCTCTCTCTCTCAATCTCAAAGGTAAACCATAATGTATATGCGTGTGAATGTGTGTGTACGTGTGTGTATTTGTGTGCACATGTGTGTATTTGTGTGTAAGTATGCGTGTATATCTATGTATGTGTGTATGTGCGTGTATGTGTGTGTGTATATGTGTGTGTATGTGTATGTATATATGTGTAAATGTGTGTATATGTGCGTGTATGTATGTATAAGTGTGTGTATATATTTGTATGTGTGTATACTTTTTTTCAAGAAAAAGGATGTTTTATAATTTCATATTTTGCTTGGGTATGTTATATTTAGGGATTGAAATTTATTAGGTATTGGTAACATTGATTGGGAAATGTTATTTAAAGTATGAAATTAATTGAGTATTATTGGTATATTGACTGAATGTGGTTACTTAGGGATTAAAATAAATTGCATTATTTAAGGGAATTGTCATCTAGGGTTTGAAATTTATTTAGAGTTTGAAATTAATTAAAATTATTATTAGTATTAACTGAATATGCTTACTTAAGGATTAAAATAAATTGCATTATTTAAGGTTATTGTCATTTAGGGCTTGAAATTCATTTAGAGTTTGAAATTAATTGAGTATTATTAGTATTGACTTAATGTGGTTACTTAGGGATTAAAATAAATTGCATTATTTAAGGGTATTTTTATTTAGGGCTTGGTATTTATTTAGAGTTTGAAATTAATTGAGTATTTTAGATTTCGCACCCGCTGACTCAAAATTCTTTCCATTCTCAAAACTTTAATCAAACTAATATACCCTTATATGTTTGAATGTATCAAAACCTTAATCAAACTAATCAAACTAATATATCCTAATACCTCGGATGTTTGAATTAATAGTTATTAATTAATTAGAGCCCTCATATACCCTTATAACTTAATTGTAGGACTCATATTCACGCCCTCGTATATTTTTCTCAGAAAAAATGAGGCACGGTGATAATCATTGGTAACAAGAATGGGAGAGGTTGCAATTGGACCGCACACGTAACTCTTTTATTAGTGATCGTCATATAGAGGGTACGCTTATTTATAGGTATGGAAATAAAAAAAATCAAACAATTTAACTACCTTGTGAATCGTAGAATTAATCTCTAGCAAGATTATCTGTTCGACTGTATTCTATTTTCCCTACCAAAAAACTGGGATGATGTTATAGAAAATATATTTCATGCATATCATCCTAACGTAGCCCTGACCTTGGTTACGTTGTTGTAGAAGGAAAAACAAAATCCACCCATTATGGATACAAGTGCGTACACAGAGCATTGACATAAACCGTGATGTCTCGCACCATATGCACGTTAAATTGAATCTTGACAGCAAGTTGAAAAGGATGGGATTCTGAGTTCATGTCACGAATATCTACACATCAATCATATATACCCTTCCTCCTAATTGGCCACGTGCAAAGATTCATAGGTTCTTAAAAACTAATACCGAATGAATGGAGATCAGACACATTGAACATATTCCAAAGTCTTACTCTGAAAAGGTATATATATATATATATATATATATATATATATATATATAGAGAGAGAGAGAGAGAGAGAGAGAGAGAGAGGGAGAGAGAGTCATAAGCTTGATTAATTAGTTATAATATTATAATTATTTAGTCACTTATGGTTTTTCTTTTTATAAATAATGTCGGGAGAAAACAACTTAAGGGTACCAAGTGCCGAGGTGATACCGCAACGAGGTTCACTATCTCGTGCACAACCCAAAACACTAATGGATAAGTAATACACAACTCCACCAATGGTTCACTCCTCACCAAGTCCAACTTCAAGTTTTTTGACACCCTCACCTAGCACTCCTGTTGTTCCATCTCCCCCGTCCAACACTTTTTATGACTCTCGCTCAGTCCAAAAGAAGCCCATTGGGTTCTCCTTTCTCGGGAATAACTCGATGGGTGATAGGAATGGCGTGTTAAATTTTAAAGCCCGGTGTTTATCGCTAGAAAAAATGAACGTTGGAGTTAATGGACTAGACAACTGGAACCAAGTTGATCAAGCCATCAGATATGACATATACGATCAACTCTGCAAGTATTCCTCATTTCCCGATCATTCCAAGAATAAGATTTTATCTCAGGTTGTTGAATCATTGAGGACATACAGGAGAAACCTTCGGAAGAAACATTTTATGAAGGAGGAAGCGAGCTCCGATATTTTATCTTTGAAAGAGAGTGCCTCCCAATATTGAAATGCCGGTGGATCATTGAAATAAGTTTTTGGAGAATGAGGCGAATGAGAAAAAGTTGGTTTAAAAGGAGCGAGACTAAAAAAAATAGGGCACAAAAAACTGGTATCCACATGCTGGGATCAAATCATATGAAGATTTGAAGAATGAATGGGCGATTAGGACAAAGGATGGTCCAGATGCAGGTAAAAAACCAAATCAGTTCAACTTATTCATCCATGATCGACGAGACAAAAATAATAAATTCCCTCTGCACTTGGCTGAGACGCTAGAATCAATACAGGCCATCAGGAGTCACTCAAGTTTAAACCCTAGTGATGACCTTGACCTTGAAAATGATGTCCTGACCCTGACCTTTGGAAAGGACAAAAAAGGGAGGTTGGGAGGTATTGGCTCACATATGCCAAAAAAAATATTCAACACACTACACCTCTCGTGGATGAGTTTTCTTTGGTCAAGGATCGTGTCTCGTCCAATGATGAACGACAATTCAAGACCGATGGGGATGCCCAGGATATAAAAACTAACCTGAGAATCTTGACGAATCAAATTGGTCAACTTGTGTCCCTTTTTCAAAATTATGGTGTCCCAATGTCACCTCCATAAGGTTACCCTTACCCTCTTCCTCAAGGTTTTCCCTATCCTTTCCCTTCAAGTTTTCCTTCCCAAATGCTGCATCATCCAACATTCCCCTACCAAATTCTGCCCCATACAACATTCCCCTCCCAAATGAGGACTCCTTTAACATTTTCATTCCCCATGCCTCCGCCCGTCATGGGACTTGGATCAACAACTCACAGTGACTATGGAAAAAAGTATTATTATTCCTGAGGAATAAGAGGGTTGTTTGGGGTGTGCATACTCATCGCCATGGTTGTTGAAACACCAGTACACAACCGATCTTTAGAGAGGGGTGAGGCTCAAATCCTAGTCGATGAAATATACAACGGTTGCGGAGATGTACCTGTGTAATGGGGAAGGGATGAAGTTGAGGAATTATGCAAACTCTTTATTATTTGGCCAGTTTATCTATTGGCCTAGATCTAATAATATTTTCTTTCATTTAAGTTGTAATAAAAAAAATTCTATTTCAGTTGTACGAATATTGGTTTTGTTTCAGTTTAAGAATATTGATTTTGTTTTAGTTTTAATAATATTTTTTTTATTGCTTCAGTTATAAGAATATTGTTTTTGTTTTAGTTGTAATAATATTTTTTAACCTATTACCACAGGACTGAAAGTAGAAGATTATTATATGGATTTCCCACAATACAAAGAGTGGATGGGAGAGACTAACTGAATTTCAAATAATCATGTAAATGACGTTCAAGGAATTTGTTAAATACGATTCCAAAAATCTTGAAAGTGACAAGATTATGTGTCTGTACAACCGTTTTATGAACAAAAAATATAAGTCATTGAAAGACGTTGAGTTGCATTTAATAAAGTGATAAATCTATCAAGACTATAAAATATGGACATACCATGGTATAAAAAGATATACCTTATGTTTCGGAAGAATTGTCGGTACCCGATTGCGTAGCGGAACCCCAACGAGTGGAAGTGGTACATGATTCATCAACACATCATCCATTGACCGACTTATTTAATGATGTTTACAAACTCCACAATCGTCAAAACCACCAATCTATAGATACGGATAATGCGCATTATGGTCAACTAAATAAAAAAATTGATGTTGAACTTCCAGGAGATTGAGAATACATATGATTAAAAGCTCATGCAGCTAGACCGTTGTATAAATATTGCGATGACGATCACTCAGTATTATATGAAATTATTGATTTGCATAATTTGAAGAGTTAATTTAGTTTGTCTGGGAATAGCGTAATCGGAATTCTTAAGTGGGTTAAAGAAATTCTTTCAAAAGAGAACAAGTTACTAGAAAATTATCCTACCATGAAGAAGATCTTGAAGGGCCTAGATATGTGGTTTGTGAGAATGGAAATGACAAAGTTGCAAAAAATTGCTAGTGGTCGCAACTCCCACAAAAGGTTTTGAAGTATTTTACTCTTGGGCCATGGTTAAAATGGTTTTTTACTGTACCATGGATTACGGAGGCCATGACATGGGACCCTAGATGCGAGGTGGGTGGGAATTTGATGCGTCATCTAGTTTATTCACCCATCTGGAAAATTATAAATGTGCAATACCATGAATTTGTAAAGGAACTGCACAACACTCGTCTTGCAATCTCAACCGATGGGTTTAACCCTTTTGGTAATTTAAGTACTAGTCAAAGTTATTAGCCAGTTATCTTGGCGCCTTTAAGTTTCCCTCTGATACTATGCATGAAAAAGGAGTTGACATTGTTATCTTTGTTGATACCCAGAACAAAGGCTCCCAACGATAATATTGATATTTTTTTAGAACCATTAATCGAAGAACTTAAAGAGTTGTGGGATAAAGGTGTGACGGCGTTCGGCTCTCATAACGGCGAAGAGTTCACACTTAAAGCAATGGTAATGTGGGCGATCCACGACCTTCCAGCTTATGGGACCTTGTCCAGTTGTAATGTCCATGGTTATTATGGATTTCCTATATATGGGGAGGAAACCTAAGCCTGTTGGCTAAAACATATTAGTAAGATAAGTTATATGGGTCATCGTAGATTTCTGCTAACCAGTTGTCCTTTTCGGAATGACAAGTCTAACTTTTTTCCTATCGATCACGAGCACAGAATTCCACCTGCTCGACTTTCTAGTTAGCAGATCGAGGAGAAGGTGAAGAATTCGACTACGGGGAATAGGTACATAGGGAAATAACCCCAGTTTATAAACCTGAAGCGTAAAGTTAGGGGGGATCCAAACAACCCTAGTAAAATGAAGTCGTGATCCAGGCGATCAATATTTTTTGATTTTTCGTATTGGAAAGATCATCGTGTAAAGCATGTAATTGATGTGATTCACACAGAGAATAATGTTGCAAAACATATGATAGGAACATGTCCGGGTGGATCTCATTCCAAAGATAGAGAGAGATCCCACCTAAATCTATAAGATATGAAAATAAAGAAGAAACTGTGGTTAAAAAATGATTCTACAATAGGAATAATTTCTACCCCGGACTGCTTTCACTTTAACTACAGTGAGAAGATCCTCTTAGACACGTTGTTCAGCTTGAAGACTCCAATCGGTTATTCTGGTAATTTACGTAGGGTAGTAAACTACCAAGCAAATGACTTAAAATAGTGCAAGTCTCTCAAATGGCATGTAATCATCCAATTAATCCCTCTATTATTTCGGCATTATTTTTCTGAACACAAAGATATCCGTCGATTAATTATGCAAATCAGTTTGTGTTTTACCCTATTTGTGCAAAAGTGGTAAACATAAGGCACATTAAAGTTATAAAATCAACTGTAGCAGAGGCAGTTTGTGTATTAGAAAAATATTTTCCTCCGTCGTTCTTCAATGTCATCATCCACCTGCTTGTACATTTATGCGATGAAGCTTTATTATGTGGTCCCATTAGGTATTGTTGGATGTATCCTTTTTAAGCGCTTGATGAAAACCTTCAAAGATTACGTAAAGAATACACAGTATATTATAGGGTCAATTATCGAAGAATACGTAACGGTGGAATCATCGCTATACGCTAGGGAACATATGCCAGAACAAGAGGTGAGGAGGTTCAATCCTCACGGATAATGAGTGATCGAGGAACCAGATGAGTTTGAGGATGAATTGTCATTTGGTAATCCTAAAGAGATGAAACTCACAAATCTATAATACGGGCAAGCATATCGTTATGTATTCGAATCGCAAGATGAAGTCGAAGACTGGTGAGAGTGAGTATCTACTGAATTCTACTTCTTTAATTATATGTTTTTTTATATTTTATGATCTAAACTCTTCAGTTTATTGGTAGGAAGTATGAGAACGAAATTGCCCAAAATCAAAGGAGAAATTGCATGACAACTGATTTTAGGGCATGGGTGTCAAAAGAGGTAATTTTCACATCTTATGTGTGCGGTTATTTATTCATATGTAGTAAAAATATGCCCTAATACAAATTCATTAATAAATGTAGCTTCTAAAAAGAGGTGATATCTCTTCCAGACTTGCACACCTAGAAAAAGGTTCTAGTTTTCATGCGAAAGAGTTTAAGAAATTTTGCACCAACGATTTTGATTTCATTTCATATTCATATGAGGAAAAGCTTTTGACACAAAATAGTGGAATATTAATTTCAGCCTTGACCACCTATATCGCTAGCAAAAGCGATAAAAATCCAAAGAATATGGTGCTAACCTATAATGGGATATTCCAATAAATCCTAGAACTTGATTACTTAGATTTCATAGAAACCGTATTCTATTGTGATTGGGTAAAGGCGGAGGATATAACGAATGCTTGCAAAGTTAATACTGACTCCAAACTTATCATGGTAGATTTATCAAAGCTTAAGACTAAAGATTACATAGTCGACGAGCCTTTTATTTGTGCCTTTCAGAACATAAGAAGGTATTATACTCGAACTGCATAAACGATGGCAATTGGACTATTGTTGTGCTTGCGCCAAAGTGCATGACTACTCAAGTGGACACATTAAAGGCTCCAAAAGAGTTCCAGTCATCTCTTGATGACACCCTTAATTTGAAGTATCTTTTAGTTGATTTAGAGGAAGACTGAGTATCAAAATATTATTTTATCCCTGTTAAACTTATTTCTATCATATTCATGATATTGACATTGAATTAACGCTTTACTTTGATGTATGAATGTTTAGTTACTTTTATGAATGTTTAATATAATTTATGTAAGTTACCTTACGATAACATGTTATGCTCAGGCGAATGTTTAGTTACATTCACAAGACACTCGATTTGAGAATAGAGTCATTTGAGTTTGTGATTGGATCAAATTGATCCAACTCAATTTCCATGTGTTCCTGTACATATACATTTATTGATTAGTTTCATTGATGCAGTCTTCATAAAATGAAGCTAAATTAGATTCATTTTATAAAGATTGTATCAAAGAAACTAATCAATAATTGTACATGTTAAAGAATACATTGGGGGCTCCAGGATCAATTTGGTCTAATCACACATTCATGAGACTCTATTTAATGGACTTCTTGGATCGCAGGAACCAGGTAATCTTAAATTTAACTGAAGTAGTTATATAATTGATATATATGCATTATATTTTAAATCTTTTAGATGATAGAAGGAGTACGAGATAATTATTGATTTTATTTATTTTGGCTATTGGATAATAATTAGTTGTTGGCTTATTATTGGATAGTATGTTAGAAGGAGTACGAGATAATTATTGGTTGTTGGATTGTTATTGTTTTTGTTTGTTGGATAATCACGGGACTCCCCGTTTGAGGGTACATGACGTTAATTTTAAAATATCTAGACTTAGGCTTAATATGATGTGTTTTCTCGTTTGGAGGCATTCCAAATACGACTTCTCTCATTACGGGGAGTGTGGCCTTCATCAAGAACCACCAATCAAAGATACTCCAATAGTATTTTGCCCAATTCTTGATGTTTCTCATTTACAACACTCCTTTTTCCCTTTCTTTGAGTGTTCCTTCGTCTTGATTTTCTCTCCGGCAAGCTTCTCATACAAATTATAGCTTACCCCTAGGACACTTTCGTCTTTTTGCCATGAAAATACCTCCGTCACGGGTACAACTTCTTTACTCGGACACCTATTCTCTTGGAGAAGCTTAAGATCTATATTTTCATTTCCAGATTTATCACGATTGTCGAGGTTATGAAATGGGAATTTAACTTTCCATTTTTTGTCAAAAAATGGAAATTTGGAAATACTCGATTCATAACCTCAACAATCCTCAAAAATCTAAAAATGAAAATATAGATCTTAAGCGTCTCCAAGAGAAAATGTGTGCGAGTAAATAAGTTGTACACGTGACGAAGGTGTATTCGTGGAAGAAAGACGAAAGCGTCCTCGGAGTAAGCTATAATTTGAATGAGAAGATTTTTGAAGAGAAAATCACAGCAAAGGAACACCAAAGAAAGGGAAAAGAAGTGTTGTAAACGAGAAACAACAAGAATGGGAGAAAATTATGTTGGAGTGTCCTGGATTGGTGGTTCTTGATGAAGGACACCCCCCCCCCCCAAATAGCCCCGTGAGAGGCACCAACACCTAACACGGGATGAATGTAACTCGTAGGAACTGATCGCATTGTCACGGGAGCCCCGGTTTGAGAGCACGTCGTTAACATGAGAATATTAACACTTAGGCTTGAAAATATGGCGTTATAGGGCTAAACCCCGAAATAGCCCCCCAAACGGCCCCCTAAGAGGCACCCACACCTCACATGGGATCAATGTAACTCTCAGGACCTAACCTCGTGGTCACGGGACCCCTAGTTTGAGCATACGACAATGATTTGAAACATCTAGACTTACGCTTAAAACTTACCTTTAGACGGCGAAAACCCAAAGCACCCCACAAACGACCCCGTGAGAGGCGCGACCACCTCGCACGGGAATAATGTAGCTCGCACGAACTGATCGCATGGTCACGAGACCCCCGGTTTGAAAAAATGACAATAATTTGAAAATATCTATACATAAGCCTAAAAACATACCGTTAGAGGGAGAAAATTCAAAACACCCCCCAAACGACCCCGTGAAAGGCAAGAGCACCTTGGATGGGACCAATGTTCGATTGTTGGATAATATATTGGATAGGTATTGGTTGTCGTAGCATGTAGGATTCCCAATTTCTGTGCATGTTTTCGAATTTTGTTGTTTTTCACGCACACACCACGCTACTCTAGACAAACATTACATTAGCTTTGACATTTTCCTAAGTTTCCAATGCCATACCTATGATGGAGAATCCAGAATATGAGGAGGAGGAGTACAAATCCACCGCCAACGACGCTTGATACACCTCTCAATTGATTGTCCATGATCAATATCTGATCATGAAGTTCTTAAACTTCCCCAACTCTTGCGATGAGAAATTCAGTGCCCACCATTTCAAAACCTTTCAAGGCATGGACAATGTTTGTCAGAGGTTCAGGCCTATATCTGAACAAGTACAAGACAACCACTGCTCCAAAATAATCAAAGGCATCACTGATAGGAAACAGCTCGTCTATACGAGTATCGATGTATTTTGGAATTTTTTACTGATACTCGTATGGACGAATTATTTCCTATCAATGATGATGGGAACAATATGGACGAATTATTTCCTAGATAGACATGGTGGGCACTGTATCGATGAATTGTTTCCTAGACAGGCGTGGTGAGCACTATATGGAAATAATTCGTCCATACGAGTATCAGTAGAAAATTCCGACATACATTGATACTCGTATGGACGAACGGTTTCCTATAGGTGATGCTTTTAATTATTTTGGAACAGTAGTTGTCTTGTAACTGTCCGGATGTAGGCTTAAACCTATGACAAAAGTTGTCCACGACTTATAAGGTTTTGAAATTGTGGGAACTAAATTTCTCATCGCAAGAGTCGAGGAAGTTTAAGACCTTCACAGTCATATATTGATCATGGACAATTGGTTGAGAAGTGTACCAATCATCTTCGTTGTTGTACTCCACCTCATATTTGGGATTCACCATCTTAGGTATGGGATTGGAAGCTTGGGAAAATGTCAAAGCTAGTGTAGTGTTTTTCTATAGTATCATGGTGTGTGTATGAAATACAACAAAATTCGAAAACATCCACACTTAGATTTAAAAATGTGCCGCGAGGGGTGGGTACCTCTAGCGGAACCCAAATAGCACCGCGAGTGGCACGAACACCTCGTGCACAACTGTTTATAGCTCAAGAGTCTTGCAAATAGGACATTAAGTGGAAAGATATGGCAGGAGAAATTGGGAATCCTACGTGCTACGACAACCAATAACTATCGAACATATTATCCAGCAATTGGACATTTAACTTAGGATCTATATTTTCATTTCCAGATTTGTAAGGAATCTTGAGGTTATGAAATGGGAATTTAACTTTCCATTTTTTGTCAAAAAATCGAAAGCTAGAAATACCCGATTCATAACCTTAACAATCCTGAGAAATGTAAAAATGAAAATATAGATCTTAAGCTTCTCTAAGAGAAAATGTGTTCGAGTAAAGAAGTTGTATGAGTGACGAAGGTGTATTCGTGGGAGAAAGACCAAAGCATCCCGAGAGTAAGCTATAATTTGTATGAGAATCTTGTCGGAGAGAAAATCAAGATGAAGGAACACTCAATGAAAGGGAAAAGGAGTGTTGTAAATGAGAAATATCAAGAATGGGGGAAAATACTATTGGAGTGTCTTGGATTGGTGGTTCTTGATGAAGATCACACCCCCCCAAATGGCCCCGTGAGCGGCGTCAACACCTTGCACGGGACCAATATAACTCGTAGGAACTAACTCTATGGTCACGGGACCCCCAATTTGAGAGCACAACGATAATTTGAGAATATCTGGACTTAGGCTTGAAAACATGGCGTTGGAGGGCAAAATCTCGAAACATGACCCAAATGATCCCGTGAGTGGTGCCAACACCTCGTACGGTTCCAATGTAACATAGAAACTTACGATATGATCATGGGACCCTCAGTATGAGAGCACGGCGATAATTTGAGAATATTTACACTTAGGCTTGAAAACATAGTGTTAGAGGAAGAAACATCGAAACACCCCCCAAACGGCCCCGTGAGTAGTTTCAACACCTCGTACAGGACCAATGTAACTCGTACGAATTGACCGTATGGTCACGGGACCCACGGTTTGAGAGCATGACGATAATTTGAGAATATCTTCACTTAGGCTTGAAAACATGGCATCGGAGGGCGAAATCCAGAAACAAAACCCAAACGGACCCGTGAGTGGTGCCAACACCTCGCACTGGACCAATGTAACTCGTAGGATGGTCATGGGAGCCATGGTTTGAAAGCACTGCGATAATTTGAGAATATCTGCACTTAGGTCTGAAAACATGACGTTGGAGGGTGAAACCCCAAAACACTCTCAAACGACCCCTTGAGCGGTGTCAACACATCGCACGGGACCAATGTATCTCGTAGGAACTGACCACGTGGTCACGAGACTCTCGGTTTGAGATCATGGAGATAATTTGAGAATATTTTCACTTAGGCTTGAAAACATGGCGTTGGAGGGCGAAACCCCTAAAACCCCCCAAACGGCCCTTTGAGTGACGTCAATACCTCACACGGGACCAATGTAGCTCGTAGGAACTGATTGTGTGGTCACGGGACCCCCGGTTTGAGATCATAACAATAATTCGAGAATATTTGTACTTAGGCTTGAAAACATGGCGTTGGAGGGAGAAACCCTGAAACACCCCCCCCCCCCAAACGGCCCTGTAAGCGGTGTCAACACCTCGCATGGGACCAATGTAACTCGTGAGAACTGACTGCATAGTCACGGTACCCTCGGTTGCAGAGCACGGCGATAATTTGAGAATATATACACTTAGACTTGAAAACAGGGCGTTGGAGGGCGAAACCCTAAAACACCCTAAAATGGTCCAAACACCTCGCAAGGGACTAATGTAACTCGTCGGAACTGATCGCGTAGACAGGGGACCCCCGGTTTGAGAGCACGATGATAATTTGAGAATATATGCACTTAGGCTTGAAAACATCGCGTTAGAGGGTGAAACCTTGATACACCCACCAAACGGTCCCCTGAGAGGTGCCAACGCCTAGCACGGAACCAATGTAACTCGTAGGAACTGACCAAGTAGCCACAGGACCAACGATTTGAGAGCATGTTGATAATTTGAGAATATCTACATTTAGGCTTGAAAACATGGCGTTAGAGGGAGAAAACTTGAACCCCTCCCCCCCCCCCCAAACGGCCCCGTGAGTGGCGCCAACACCTCACACGGGACCAATATAACTTATAGGAACTAATCGCGTGGTCACGGGTCCCACAATTTGAGAGCACGGCAACAATTTGAGAATATCTACTCTTGGACTTGAAAACATGACGTTAGAGGATGAAACCCCTCCCCCCCCCCCCCCCAACGGCCCCGTGAGCGGCACCAACACATTGCACGGGACCAATGTAACTCGTAGGAACTGACCGCGTGATCACGGGACCCACGATTTGAAAGCACGGCGATAATTTAAGAATATCTACACTTAGGCTTGAAAACATGTCATTGGAGGGAGAAATCCCGAAACACCCTCGAAACGGTCCCGTGAGCGATGCCAACACCTCGCGCAGGACCAATATCACGGGACCCCCAGTTTGAGAGCACGACGATATTTTTAAGGTCATAAATTTCCAATTGAGTCCCTATATTGTTTTGACTTAATTCCGTGAACAAAACTGTGCTTGTAATATGTTATAGGGAGAATTTTATTTTGTCACGATCCCACTTGGTCTATGACCATCTGAAGAAATTGAAGACGTTGCGGCAAAGCTTCAAAGAATTAAATCATGCCGATGTTTAATTGGTGCAAGTTTAGTCGTCTTTAAAGTTAATTTCATTCTGAGATCACTCAGGTATGAATGCGTATAATTAATGGTGCTCGAAATTATTTTAATAAAAGATAAGGATGTAATTTTTATAAAGAAAAAATGTTTTAAAATGGTTTTAAGTGTTTTAAAAGGTTAAACTTCTTTTTATGATGATAAGCTCGAAATAGAGTTTGACTAATTTGAATCTCTTTGTTAAGAGACGTTTTAATCATAAAGTCAAATAAAGTCAAACTATCGCGCTGTCGCTCGAACGACATTGGATCTCGTTCGAACGAGATACAATGTCGCGCGAACGACATGCTTAAGTCGTTCGAACGACACATTTTTTGAGGCGGCATTTAAATCTTATTTAAACAGTGTTTTCATCATAATTTCGTAGGTGTGCATTCTGGAAAATAGTTTTACGAACCAGAACCTTGTTTGCACATGTTTTCTAAGGTTTAAAAGTCTTAAACACATCCTTACAGTTTGCAAAGATCCGAGTTATCATTCTTATATGTTTAAGTGATCTTGCTGCACCAAAGTTGTTTGTTCTACACATTGAACATCAAAGGGTTTTGCGGTGAAGAAGCGACGGACATCGTGTTCGACATCGTAGACAAATCAAGGCCATTCGGTGGACACCGAGACATACGTGGTCGCGTGTGTTGTGGACAGGTATCGTAGAAGATGGAATTTCTGCGTGGGCACTATTGAAGAATAGTTGAATATCATAAGGAGCGTCAAGACCCGTGGGGATCGAGTCTTAGTGTAAGGCTAATCTGTCTTTGTAAAACCATTGTTCGTAGTGATTGTCTGGCTTGGGCCGTCCGAGGTTGTTTTCATGTTTTGGGTTTTTTCCTCGTACATCCGGCTTTGTGAGTATTCTTTACTTTACTTTACTTGCTTTAATCTCTAGATGCATGTTTAGGATTAATCAAGATAAAACTGGTTTAAAGTAAGAATTGGGTTTTCACAACTTGGTTTGGTGCATAATTAAAAGTTGGATCTTTTTCGGAGAAAAATTGGTTTGAAAGGAAACACGCATATCGGGCCACTCACATCTTCAATAATTTGAGAATATCTACACTTATGGTTGAAAACATGGCCTAGGAGGGAGAAACCCCGAAATACCCCCCAAATGGCCCCGTGAGCGGTGCCAACAACCTCGCATGGGACCAATATAACTCGTAGGAACTGACCGCATGGTCACGGGACCCCCGATTTGAGAGCACGACGATAATTTGATAATTTGACAATATTTGTACTGTTGATGTAAAAAATTAGATCATATCTAATTATTCAATCACAGATAAATAAATGAGACAAAGAATTTTTAAAGTGGTTCAGCCTTATAAGAAATGGCCTACGTCCACTGTTATGGTATTGCTGATTGTATGATATTCTCGATTACAAGTTATCTCAAGAAATTTTGGTCCCTTTACAATGAGTATTGTACAATGTATTTATAGCCTTGAGGCTGTAATGTGAAAGGGTAATATATTAAATGATGTACATATGAAAGGGTAATACATTCAATGCCCCTTAAGCGTATGCGTCTGAATTATAAGCATTTAATGAACAAACAAACTGTTGGTTATCCTGCTATAAATGCTTTGTTCGAGGTGCAGCTCGGACCGCCTGAGTTTCTCGGACTGCCTAAGCTTCTCGGTGCTCAAGAGTTTCTCGGAGAGTTCTCGTTCTTCGGAGCGTATGAGTTCCTCGGGGAATCAGTGTTCCTCGTTGTAGTATGGTTCCTCGGAGCGTGTGAGTTCCTCGGAAGTGTTTGTTGTTGCCACGTAGACTTCCACGTGTCTTCACTTTATTGATCCATGTCAGCAGACTAAATTTGGTATCAACAGGAGCCCCCAATGTTTCATAGTTCGAAATTTGAGGAGTGTGGAACATTCTTTCTCGGAATATGGTAACTTTAAATGGTCCTCCTGATTTTTAGGAGTGTTTCCCTCGTATTTATTTCTCCTTCCAAATTCGTAGAATCAGGGTTTTTTGAATTTTTATAACCGCCTCAATCTCCGCGTACTTTTTGTCCTTCTAGCCGCCGGTAGCGTAATCGTTTCTTTTTGTAATCATTACTTTTTCCTTTTCCCAAGGCAAGGTATTTAAGCATCACAGACACTCCCATCGTCTTCTACCTTTTCAAATTTGTATTTTTGAGTTTTCCATTATCTTACTCTCTTGTGCATTCATCCTTTCCATCGTTCGTTGCCAACAGATCCACTCTTTTTCTGTAAGATCTTCTTCCTTCTTCTTCATTTCCTTATTTCATCATGGTTTATCCTGTAGAACCTCTCGATAAGTTTCGCTCTAATTTTTCTATTCCCTCCTGGGTTGTTCTGGAAGAGCTTTCTGAGCCTTCTGACTATTTTCGTTTGGCTGAGGGACATTGGTTCTCCAGTCTCTTTGTTGCTGAGTGTGGATTTTCTTTTCCGTCCAATCCTCTATGTCTGGAATTTTGTCAATATTTTGATGTTGTTCCTGCAAGAATAGCCCCCAATACATGGAGAATAGTTAATGGGGTTCATAGATTAAATCAAATCCATGGAACTCGCATAGGAATTCCAGAAATCTTATTTTGTTATAGATGGGCAGTGGGTGATAACACCTTTTATTTAAAAACTAGATTTTTAAATAGGGCTTTAGTGGTCAATCTCCCGGATGCCAATAGGGACTATTTTGAGCATGGAGTTATTATAAAAAATTGGCAACATGCTCCTTTATCAGGAGATGAAGTGTATCAGGGTCCCAGATGCCCTCCCTATGGCAATGGGATAGGTTATTTTTATTTTATTTTATTTATTTTGAAATTATTCTTCTTCTATGTTTGATAAAATGTGCCACTGATATTTTAATGCTTATTTATTTGCAGTTGATAGCAAAAGAAAATGTCCAAAAGAAGCAGACGTGAATACAAGGCACTTAAAACTTATCTGGAGTTTGCATCAGAGTGTTGCCGACGAGCACATTAGGTCAGCCTCGTATCTGCTGCAGTACAAGAGCTACACCACTTCTTTCATTGCTCGTCCGGTGATAAGTGACGCAGAGCCAGTACCAGCTTCCACCAGTTTTTTTCCTGAATCACATATTCCTTTAAGTGAAAGGATGAAGAAAAAAAGACCTCCCACCTTGTTCGAGAAACCTGCCTCTGGTGCTGGAGAGGCAAAAAGAAGTAAGATTGACGTCCCAGGGGAGGGGACAAAGAAAACTGATGCACCTTCCTCGGCTGCCCCTGTTGTGAAGGTTGTCGAGAAGCCCCCAGTGGCTCCGATCAAGTCTGCTGCTCTAGGAGAGGTGATTGTAATATCACCGACCAAGAGTTCCTCCTTGGTTGAATCTATTCCTTCTCCCCCGAGGAAGCTGAAGAAGAGCTCCTCGGTCAATTTGGCTGACACCATCTCTCAGCCCCCGACTAGTGGAGTTCCCACTTTTGTTCCCCCGAGCTCTGACATGAGCTCGGTGAAGACTTGGATTATTCTTGAGATCCAAAGTATCGAAGAAAACCTTTCTCGGGATATGGTTAGCTCTTTGGAAGCTCGCCACATTGCTTCTGTAAGTCCCTTTACTATGAATTTCTCATTTTTTTCCTTGTTATATCTGTCTCTGACTTGCTTTTATTTTCTTTTCACAGTTGGTGAGCTGCTTCAATACAATTTTGAAGAAGGATGAAGCTATTAAAGCTTAAAGTTCCTCGTCTGGTGTAGAGGAAGCGTTGATGGGTGTGAGGCAGTCTTTGGAAGATTCTCGCCAAAAATATGCTGATGATAAGGCAACTTGGGAGAAGAAGTTTGCCTCCACCGAGCAGGAGAAGGCTCGAGTTGTTGAAGTCTCCCAGGAGTTGGAGAAGAAAATAAAGGACTTGGAGGGGAAAAATAAAGAGCTTGACAAGAAGCTCAAAAATGCTAGAGAGCTTGAGAATAAGCTGAGGAAGAATTGGGTCAGCTTCGGGAGGTAAATCGGCAGAAGGAGGAGGTTGAAAATAAATTGAAGATTGCTGAAAACATTCTGTCCGAGCAGCGTTCCTCGGAAAAGTTGAAGAGAAAATTGGTTGTGAAGAAGTCTTTCAGCGCTGGCTGGGACAAGGGGTGGAACAAGGGCTTGGCTTCCATGATGTCACAAGTAGAATATGGCAACCTCAAGTACTTCAGGGATGGATGGGTCGTTGCTCTGTAGGAGATGAAAGTGGATGAAAATTCTGAACTCTTCTAGCGACACATCCCTGGTCCCCCTCCCACTCCTGAAGAAGAAGAAGAAGAAGAAGAAGAAGAAGAAGAAGAAGAAGAGAACGAAGCTGCCTTCGAAGAGTCTTCTATGGTGATGGGAGATCATCCCCCAGCCATCCAGCCTGCTACCGAGGAACTTCACCAGCTCGCTACTTCCTCCGAGCAACCTCCAGCACTTCCCCAGCTACTATATGTTCCTTCCGAGCAACCTACTTCCTCGTCCCAGCCTCCCAAGAAGGTTTTGGGAGACAAGGAAAAGGTGTAGAGTTGTTCGGGTTTCTCTTTATATTTTTCTTTTGTCAAATGTAACCATGAACATGTAACTCTGAATCTTAATATAATAAAACTTGAACTTTTGTTCTTCCATACTGTTGTCTCTTCTTCATGCTTTGTTGGTACTTTTATTGATTACTGATTCTTCTTTCTCTACTAGTTTCTGGCCAGGATGGAATTACTATCTGCTCATGATACCAAGCTGTTGAGGCAATGCAATGATTATTTTAAGGCTAGTCACACAGATTTGAGTGCACCACAAATTGTTGACATCCTCGGCCAAGATGCTTCGGAACAGGCGGTTGAGGCCTACCAATACTTGAAGACCCTGCTTGATCGTGCAGTGGACAATAATGTGGCTTATTATGACATGATCGAGGATCTCCAAGGCACTCTTGAAGACTTTCAGCATCAATACAAAGAATCCACTGCCCTTTTGCATGAGGGTTATGAGAAGAAGTATCAGCAACTCAATGCTGACAAGGGGTACGAGAAGCATTTTGCTGGCTACGAGGTGAGGGAGAGAACTCTGAGGGGTGAGGTCGAGGAGTGCAGAAAAATAGATGAACTATTAGAGCAAGAAAATAACAACCTGCAAAAAGAGTTGTCTCAGTTGAAGTCTGCAGCTTCCACTTCAAACGCCTTGGTCTCAGTGAATGATGAGGGATTCTCGTTCTTGGAAGTCGAGAACGCCGAATTGAGGGACGAATTGGAGACCTTGAAGAGAGCTGATCCCTCTACATCTTCTCGTGGATGAGAAAGAGCTCCTCGGGGACGAGCAAGAGCAGTTTGAATTCCTGTCGAGGAACAGAGGACTCAAACTGCCTTAGAGAACCAAGCCTTCCAATTAATGGCAAAGAACCAGGCGTTAGCTGAAATGTCAAAGAAGATCAGGGACCTGGAAGAGCAGCTTTCAGCGCAGAAATCAGTCTTGGAGAATAAGGAGCTATTCATCAAAAATCTCTATGAGCAGCTGGAAAGACTGACATATCAATTCCACAAACAGCCCAGGGAGTTTTGGATGGCTGGGTACAACGAGGCTCTTTACCATTTGAACGATCGTATCCAGAATGCCAATAATGAGGGCTACAAGCAAGGATGGTTGAATGCCTTAGGTGTGCTGCAACTCAAACAGGGTCATTACCTGTGGAATTACCATGATCCTGGGCTGCTCGACCGACTCGTGCCACCATTCAAACTTGATATGAGCTGGATCCCTGCTCAGGCCATTCCTCGATGATTAATTTCAAAGTATCTCGACGACTACAATCTCCATTCAAGTGTTGAGATATCTCGTCCCGAGCACCTTCTAGATCGACCATCCGTGATGAATATCAGGATGTTAAAAGATTTGAACTTCATAAATTCTCCTCTTGCTTTAAATGATCCGCCTGCTGGCGAGGAACCTGTCTCAAAAGCAGAGGGGAAGAAACCAATAGAGTAGGAATTTTGATGTAATACTTAGTATACATTTCATTATCAATGTAATCAGTTCTTGGATTTAGTGAAAGACTTTTATTTTTGTTCGCAATCTTAATTGCTATTGTCTTGTAAAATACTTTACATTTGTGCATGTATGTCTAATAAAAAGATAACAATATTCTGTTATTTTGTGTTGTTTGTCGATCAACTTATTGTCGACTAGCTTGAATTTGTGGTAGTCATTAGAAAATTACTAAGTTATTCCTCGACCAACTTACTAAGTTGTTTCTCGACCAACTCACTAAGTTGTTTCTCGACCAACTTACTAATAATTTTAAAAAGTCACGAGTATCAATAATTTTGCTTGATCATTTTCTCGTATTCATAAAATGTTTTCGACCAACCAAGGTCGGTAAATTTCCTTCTCGACCAACTACAGTTAGTGGGTTTTTATCCCCGACCAACCATAGTTAGTGGATTTTTCCTCTACGAGGAGCTTTTAGTTGGCGTTTTCAAGAATATATTTTCTTCCTAACAGCATAAGATGGTATTTTTAGGAATATTTTTATTTCTCGAGAAACATATAGTTTTATTTCCCGTAGGAATACAAGTTTTACTTCCCGGAGGAATACAGGTAGCTTTACTTCCCGGAGGAATATAGGTAGCTTTACTTCCCGGAGGAATACAGGTAGCTTTACTTCCCGGAGGAATACAGGTTTTACTTCCCGGAGAAATACATTTGTTTCTCGACCAACCTTAGTTGGCGTTTTCGAGAAAAATTTTGAGTCACCCAGTAGCCCGAGTTTTGCTGCCGAGTTTCGCCGAGTAGTGTGTAGCACTAGTATTCCCCAAAAAAATTTCAATAAAAGGAGAAAATACGCATCACTGATAATACTTGCGCAGGTGATCTGCGTTCCATGCATTCTTAAACTCCTCCCCTTCTAAACTTGCTATTCGGTAAGTTCCTGGTCGAACAACTTCTGTAACTCGGTATGGCCCATGCCAGTTTTCCTCCAGTTTGTTGTGCTTTTGAATTACTTTCTTCAGCACATAGTTTCCTTCTTTCAGGTCGCACTTCTTCGCCCTCTTATTGTAGAATAGAGTTGTTCGTTGTTGGTATGCAGCATTTCTGAAGGCTGCTTCTTCTCTAACTTCCTCGAGCATGTCTAAATCCAATCTTCTCATTAAGTCGCTGATAGGGGAATTGAAATTCAGTACCCTGTGTGTTGGGAGGCCCAACTCGGCAGGTATAACAGCTTCACTTCCAAACGCTAACATATATGGAGATTCTCCAGTTGCTACTCGGGGAGTAGTTCGGTAAGCCCACAGTACTGACTGTAACTCGTTGATCCAATTTGCTTTCGCATCGTCCAGTCTTTTCTTCAAACCTTTCAGCAGTGTTCTATTTGTCACTTAAGTTTGTCCATTGCTTTGAGGATGGCCGGGTGCTGAGTGGATCTTCAACACATTTGATTGATGACAATAGGCAGCGAACTCCTCGTTATCAAATTGTGTTCCATGGTCTGTGATGAAAGCATGAGGAAGACCATATCGACAAATGATGTTCTTCCAAATAAATTGGTACACCTTCTCGTACGTCATATCAATGAGAGGCTCAGCTTCCACCCATTTAGTAAAATAATCCACTGCGACGACGAGATATTTGAACCTTCCTCTAGTCGTTGGCAGTGGTCCAACCAAATCTATTCCCCACATAGCAAATGGCCAAGGGGAAGTGATGGGGGTCAACAATGCTTGTGGAGTTCTTCGGATGGAGGAAAAGCGCTGGCACTCGTCACATTTCTTGGCATAGGCTACACAATCAGCCCTCATCGTCGGCCAGTAATATCCCTGCGTTATCATCCTTTGCAAAAGCGTCCGACCTGCTACATGGGCTCCACAGGACCCTTCATGGATCTCTTCAATCAAGTCTTTCACCTCGGAGGGATGTACGTATCTTTGCAAACCTGCCATAATTCCTCGTCTATATAAAATATCGTTAGTTAATACCTATCGAGCAGCTTTAAACTTCAATTTCTTGGTTGCGAGCTTGTCAATTGGTAATTCTCCCTCTTCAATATATGCCCTGATGGGATCCATCCAAGATGGTCCTAAATCAAGGGTGAAAAAGTTCATCTCCAAATCTTCATCTATACTCCGACCACCTAAAATTTCAATTGGGATTATTCTTCGTAGCTCGGTACGAGTAGCTGATGCTAATCGAGCTAGGGCATCTGCTCTTGCATTCTCCATTCTTGGTATTCTGACCAGCTGAATAGCAGCAAATTCTGATACCCACTCTATCACCTTTGCATGGTATTTGATCATTAACTCTCCTTTAGCTGTATATATTCCCAACATTTGATTTACAATTAATTGAGAATCACTGAAGACACTAATTTGTTGTGCCTCCATAATTTTTGCCAAATTAAGACCTGCAATCATGGCCTCATACTCAGCCTTATTATTGGAAGCTTTGAATTGGAAACGTAGGGCGTATTCCATGTCGACCTCATCCGGAGTGCTCAAAACTATCCCTGCCCCACTGCCTGTTGTGCAAGATGAGCCATCTACATATAGCCTCCATATAGGTAACTCGTCTTCAAACTTCTGATCTGACAGAGTTCCTCGGTGAAATATTTGTTGCTTCCTTTCATCTTCCCCTGATATTTCTCGCTCTTCGTCGATCATCTTTTCTTTCCCTTTTATCAACCGGAGTTGGTCTGAGCTCGAATTTGATGATCCTGTAACATCCACTTGCCCTTTTACCAACCGGGGTTGGTCTGAGCTTGTGTTTGTTGATCCTGTAACATCCACAGGTTGATCAGCGAGCAACTTTTTCTCCTCGGGGGTATCAGGATAGGTGAACTCTGCTATAAAATCCGCTACAGCTTGCCCTTTAAGCGATGATCTAGGTTCATAGACTATATCATATTCACCGAGCTCTATTGCCCAGTACATCAATCTCCCTAATTTTTCTGGTTTATGAAGGGCTTGCCTCAACGTCATATCAGTATATACGACTATAGTATGAGCCTGGAAGTATGGCCTCATTCTCCTACTCGCCTCAATCAGTACCAGTGATAACTTTTCCAGCCTTGGATATCTGATCTCTGCTCCTCGAAAGACCTTACTTGTGTAATAGATTGGTTTTTGTACTCCATTCTCCACTCTTATCAACGCCGAGCTGACTTCATTCTTCGATACTACTAGATACAAGTACAATTTTTCTCCCATTACTAGCCTGGATAACAATGGAGGTGCTCCCAAGTATTTCTTCAAGTCTTGAAAAGCGTTCTCACATTCATCATTCCACTCAAAAGTCTTTTGGAGTGTCTTGAAGAATGGGAGACATCGATCAGTTGCTCGCGATACAAATCTGTTGAGTGCTGCTACTCGTCCTGTAAGACTTTGCACCTCTTTCTTCGTCGTTGGAGTTCGCAGCCCTAAAAGAGCTTTGATCTTTTCAGGATTTTCTTCAATGCCTCGTTGGTTGACAATGTATCCGAGAAACATGCCTTCTCGTACTCCAAATATGCACTTCGTCGGGTTCAGCTTCATTTGATATTTATCTAATTGATCAAAAGTCTGACTTAAGTCAACTAGATGATCGACAACTTTCTTTCTCTTTCTCAGCATATCATCAACATAGACTTCCATATTGCAACTGATTTGTTCAGCAAAGACTTTGTTCATCAACCTCTGATATGTCGCACCTGCATTTTTCAAACCAAAAGGCATAACATTATAACAACAAGTTCCCCTAGGGGTAATGAAAGAAGTACTCTCCCTGTCTTCAGGTTTCATTTTAATCTGATTGTAGCCAGAATAAGCATCCATGAAACTCAGCAGCTCGTGTCCCAAGGTAGCACCGACTAGTTGATCAATTCGGGGCAGTGGAAAATGATCCTTTGGGCATACTTTGTTGAGGTCGGTGAAGTCTACACACATCCTCCACTTGTTGTTCTTATTTTTCACCATCACCACATTTGCTAACCAGTCCGGATATTTAACATCTTCAATAAAGAAGGCTTTCTGGAGCTTCTCGACTTCCTCATGTATAGCTTGATTCTTCTCGGGGCTGAACACTCTTCTTCTCTGCTTCACTAGCTTGATTTCCTTATTCACATTGAGTTCGTGACATAAGAAATTTGGATCTATTCCGGGCATATCCTCTTGACTCCACGCAAAAGTTTGCTTTTTGCTTCTTAGGAAAGTTATCAATTCTTGTTTTAGTGAGGCTTCCAACGACGAACCTACTTGAGTAGTTCGTTCAGGGTGCTCGTCGTCCAGGATGATATTTTCAGTAGCTTCCACCACTTGACCCTTTACGAGTTGTGACTCATCTCTAGGATCCAATGTTTCAATTTCTGCACCCTCATCCACTTGATAGGTAGTAGTCTTTTTCCTTGATTCCTCCAGTTCCTCTTGCTCGGCGGATGAATAATAGCATTCTCGAGCTACTTTCTGGTCACCCTTCACAACTCCTACTCCAAAATTTGTTAGAAACTTTAGGCATTGATACACTGTAGATGGTACAACCTCGAACTTCTTCAATCCTACTCTTCCCATGATGATATTGTATGATGATTGAACATTCTTATCCATCACGAAAAAGTGTATTATTTCTGTCCGACAAGCAGGCCACGTACCAATGAATATATCCAACTTGATCGTCCCAAGTGGAAATACTTTCTCGCCAGTAAAACCGAGGAGGGGTCTATGATAAGGCTCCAGTTGAGATAGCTTTAGATTTAAACTATCGAAGCACGAGTAGAACATGATGTCTGCCGAGCTACTATTGTCGACCAGTACTCTTGAAATTATTACCTCCTTCATTCTCATCTTGATCACCAGTGGGTCATCATGAGGATATAGAACACCTGAAAGGTCATTCTTTAAGAACCCAATAACCAACTTCTCTTTGTTTACCTTTCTCGGGCGATCCTCCTCAGCTAGATTTATTCATTGAATGTACGAGCAAGCTTAAGCCTCACAGAGGTAAGCTTTTCTCTTGGCAGTAAGGGCTCCTCCTCCTGCATCTCCACCTGTTATAACATTACAGTCAAATGACCCAAAGCGTATTAAAAATATCTCTCGTTTTGGCTGCCTTGGTCTCTTAGGAAGATCGGGGTCGTCTTCGGGATCAACTTCATGGTTTCTTTTCTTGTTCTCCTTTGCTCGATGAGGAGATCTAGACCTATCTCTAGTTCGGTCGTTGTTTCTTCTTTCTCTTCCACAAACAACATACTTTGCTATCTTTCCTCGTCTGATGAGTGTTTCAATATCATTCTAAAGAGCTATGCAATTTTTTTTCATATGGCCATGATCTTTATGAAACTCGCAATACTTTGCCTTATTCCTCTTGTCAGGGTCTACCTTCATTTTCTCTGGCCAATTTAATTCCTCGTTGCTCTTGATTTCTTCTAGAACATGGTTGATATCCTTCTTCAAAGGAGTATAATTATCGAATTTCTTCATTGCATCCCATACCGACCTTATTCTTAAATGTTTGTTATTACCATTGTTCTTATGCTCTTCCTTCTTAGCTTTATCACCTTCCACCTTGGTTTCTTTGGCATCCATGTTCTTCATCGCAGCCATAGCCTCCTCGGCATTCATAATCTTGGACGCTTTTCCCATCAGGTCTGACATGGTTCTAGGTGGATCTTTGGCCAAAGTGTAGTACAACTTGTTGGGCAGTAGTCCACTCATCAAGGCGGTAATCGTTGTCTTCTCTTCATAATCAATAACTTCAAGTTTCTCATTATTAAAACGAGTTATATAATCTCTGGTACTCTCACTAGCCTTTTGTCTAACACTTAAAAAATGTGCTACTCGTTTAACTGGCTTTGCCCCAAAACAGAAATTCCCAATGAATAACTCGGCGAGTTAAAGAAAAGTTGAGATCTTACCCCGAGGAAGATTATTATACCATATTTGAGCCGATACGGTAAGAGTTCCCGAGAATGCCCTGCACCTCATCTCATCTGGAACAACATAGATGTCAGCTGCAACTTGGTATTGTTTTATATGAAGGACAGGGTCTGTCTTTCCATCATATTTCGGGGTCACAACAGGTGCTTTGAATTTTGATGGTGTTGGAAAATCTACAATAGCCTGGACAAAAGGTGTTCCTCAAACAAAGGTTCGTTGTAGAGGATTCTTGGCTTTAACTATTTCCCCCAATCTATCCTCCAGCCTTTGAATAGAGCCTTTCCATGCATCATTTCCTTCCTCGGGCCTGTTGGTTCGAGCAGCTGATCGAGTTGAGGTGGATTCATGGGATCTATCTTGACGAACAGCTGGTCGCGACTGGGTAGATCATTCCCTTAAGTCTGATGGTCGTCGAAAACTCCTCGATGGGGCTCTAGGAGGACTTTTACTCCTCCTAGGACCTAATCGATCGAAAGGAGATACTCTGCTTAATCTTTCCAGTGCACTGGTCCTTTCTGGGGAGAGAGTGATACGTTGTTCAGTATCTGTGGCTCGCACTGACTAAGTTCGTCCAGGTTGATAAGAAAAATCTTCAGACTCCTCATTGCGATATGAATTGGTACGCCTACGTGAAGAAGATGCACGGATATTTCTTTGAATACTTCGTGGTCTTGAATGGGTTTGTGCACCGCCATGGAGGGTTTGTATGAGTTGACGCATAGTTTCTTGCATGACGGTCTGGCCCTGATCTAGATTTGTCATTATTCCAGCCAGATCTGGAATATTTGGCAGAGCATATGGATTTGGAGGGCTTCCAGCGTTTCGATTGCTTGATTCTGGAATATCAGCCATTTATGATGGATTGTTTTGTATGGAAAACGATATTACCAGTCGTTCCCATGAGACAAAGAATTTTTAAAGTGGTTCATCCTTATAAGAAATGGCCTACGTCCACTGTTATGGTATTACTGATTGTATGGAATTCTCGATTACAAGTTATCTCAAGAAATTCCGGTCCCTTTACAATGAGGATTGTACAATTTATTTATAGCCTTGAGGCTGTAATGTGAAAGGGTAAAACATTAAATGATGTACATATGAAAGGGTAACACATTCAATGCCCCTTAAGCGTATGCGTCTAAATGATAAGCATTTAATGAACAGTCAAACTGTTGGTTATCCTGCTATTAATGCTTTGTTCGAGGTGCAACTCGAACCGCCTAAGTTGCTCGGACCGCCTAAGATTCTCGGTGCTCAAGAGTTTCTCGGAGAGTTCTCGTTCTTCGGAGCGTATGAGTTCCTTGGAGAATAAGTGTTCCTCGTTGTAGTATAGTTCCTCGGAGCGTGTGAGTTCCTCGGAAGTGTTTGTTATTGCCACGTAGACTGCCACGTGTTTTCACTTTATTGATCCATGTCAGCAGACTAAATTTGGTATCAACAATTACATTGGTAATTTTTGCCTATTTTATATACATACTAAAACGTGTTTACATTGAATATCTCCTTTTCCTACAATTTTTAATTTTGAAAAAAAAATATATCAATTTCATAAATTGGTTTTGTGTTATTCAATAACAGAATAATGGCTACTGAATCCTCTGAAAATGTGATGATTGTTCCTCAAAACGATGTGGCGGTTAGTATTCCTACTACCATTCCGACTCATTTAACTCATTGAGAAAAACCCGAAAAGTTTAATGGTACTGATTTCAAACGTTGGCAACAAAAGATGTTGTTCTATTTAACTACCATTAATCTTGCGAGGTTTATTAACGAAGATGCTCATGTGGTTAGTGAAAATGAAATGGATAAGACAACTTTTCTAGCTGTAGAAGCATGGAAGCATTCAGATTTTATTTGCAAAAACTATATCCTTGATGGATTTGACAATACACTTTAGAATGTATATAGTCCAATCAGAGCCGCTAAATTGTTATGGGAGTCTTTGGATAAAAAATATAAAATCGAGGATGCCGGCATGAAAAAATTCGAAGTCCAAGAGCTTCAATTAATTTTTCATGAAATACTTGCTGAAAATATGGTCATAAGTGAAACATTTCAAGTTTCTACGGTAATTGAAAAATTAGCTCCTTCTTGGAAGGATTTCAAAAATTATTTGAAGCATAAATGAAAATAAATGGGATTTGAAAATTCAATTGTTCGGTTAACGATAGAAGAAGATAATAGTAAATTTAAAAATAAAAATGGTAACCATGCTATGTCTGCAAAAGAAAATATTGTTGAGGATGGACAAAAATTCAATAAAAAGAGGAAGAACAAAAATGAAGGCACAAGTCAATAAGGCGGTGCTAAGAAGTTCAAAGGAAAATGTTTTAATTGCAACAAAGAAGGTCATAGGGCCAAGGATTGTCACAAGCCGAAAAATAAGAGAACTTTAAGAAGAAAGCACCACAAGCCAACATGACAGAAGTTGATGCATTATTCGATGATGTTTCCAATGTTTCTCTCTCCGTAGTTGTATCTGAAGTAAATTTGGTGGGTAATAGCAAAGAGTGGTGGGTTGATACCGGCGCTACACACTATGTGTGCTCCGATAAAAGTATGTTCACAACCTACCAACCAATTGCAAATGGAGAACAATTATTCATGGGAAACTCCTCCACCTCGAAGGTTGAAGGTAAAGGCAAAATAGTGCTCAAAATGACTTAGGGGAAGCATCTCGCACTCAACGATGTATTTCATGTGCCTGGCATCAGAAAGAACCTTGTCTCCAGTTCCGTGCTAAGAAAGAAAGGATTTAAGCTAGTCTTTGTTGGAGATAAATTTGTACTAAGTAAAGATGGGATGTATGTAAAGAAAGGATATATGTGTGATGGGATGTTCAAATTGAATGTCATGAATGTTGTACCTAAAAGTAACAATGATAATAATAATATGATATCTTCTGCTTATATGCTTGAGTCTATGGATATGTGGCATGGTAGACTTGGACATGTTAATTATAATACTTCAAGTAAATTAATTCACTTAGAATTAATTCCTAAATTTAGCATTGATACAAGTCACAAATGTGAAACATGTGTAGAAGCTAAATTAACTAAAACACCTTTCCATTTAATTGAAAGGAATAGTGAACCTTTATATTTAATTCACACCGATATATGTGATTTAAAATTTGTTCAAACTAGAGGTGGGAAAAAGTACTTTATTACCTTTGTGGATGATTGCACTAGATATTGCTATGTCTATCTTTTAAGAAGCAAAGATGAAGCAATTGAAGCTTTTAAGCAATACAAGATAGAAGTTGAGAATCAACTTGGTAAAAAGATTAAAGAATTAAGAAGCGATAGAGGTGGTGAATACGAATATCCTTTTAAGGAAATATGTTTGGAGAATGGTATTATTCACCAAACTACTGTACCTTACTCTCCTCAATCAAATGGGATTGAGGAACATAAAAACCGAACTTTAAAAGAAATGATGACTGCATTATTAATAAGTTCGGGATTACCCTAAAATATGTAGGGGGAAGCATTGCTTTCAGCTAATTACGTTCTCAACAAATTGATTCATAAGAAAACAAATAAGATACCCTATAAGTTGTGGAAAGGACGCAAGCCTTCCTACAAATACTTAATAGTGTGGGGGTGTCTTGTAAAAGTACTAATTCCTGAACCTAAAAAGGTGAAAATTGGTCCAAAGACTATTGACTGCATATTCATTAGTTATGCACATAATAATAGTGCATATCGGTTTCTTGTGCATAAGTCTGACATTCCAGAAATTCATGAAAATACAATTATAGAATCTAGGAATGCATCATTCTTTGAAAATATCTTTACTTGTAAGAATACACAAGAAACAACTTCTAACAAAAGAATGCATGAAGTTACAAATGGTGAACCTCAAAATATTATTGAGGAAGAACCTAGACGTAGTAAAAGAGCTAAGATTTTAAAATCTTTCAGTCCAGATTTTCTAACATATATGTTAGAAAGTGAACCTCAAACGGTAAACGAAGCTCTATCCACTCTGGAAGCCTCATATTGGAAAGAAGCTATCAATAGTGAAATTGAATCCATTTTGTAAAATCATACATGGGAACTGGTGGACCTACCCAAAGGATAAAACCGTTAGGGTGTAAATGGATATTCAAACGGAAAATGAAAGTTGATGGAACCATTAATAAATATAAGTCTAGACGTGTAGCTAAAGGATACAAGCAAAAAGAGGGAATAGATTATTTCGACACCTATCCACCTGTTACAAGGATTACATCCATTAGAATGTTAATTGCAATTGCAGTAATACATAAATTTGAAATACACCAAATGGATGTTAAAACGACAGGTTTTACTTCTCCTGGAAATGAAAGGAGAGTATGTAAACTTGTGAAGTCATTATATGGGTTGAAACAAGCACCTAAACAATGGCATGAAAAAATTGACAATGTCATAAAGTCAAATGGTTTCAAAATAAATGAGTATGACAAATGTATTTACATCAAAAGCACTCAAGAGGGACATGTGATTGTATGTCTATATGTAAATGATATGATAATAATTGGTAATAATAATAATAATGTTATCAATTCTACTACACAAATGTTGACTAGTAGATTTGAGATGAAGGGAATTAAAATTATTAGAGCCCCTCAAGGAATTAGCTTATCTCAATCACATTACGTTGAAAAAATTCTTTAAAAGTATAATAAATATGATCAAAGTCCAGTGAGAACACCTGTAGATCCAAGTCATCACCTCCTTAAAAATAAAGGTGAAGGTATATCTCAATTAGAGTATTCTCGTATTATTGGAGGATTGATGTATTTATCAAACTGTACTCGACCTGATATAACATACTCGATTAGTAAGCTTAGTCGATATACGAGTAATCTCGCGAAAGATCATTGGAAAGCCTTGATAAGAGTTCTTCGATATCTTCGATACTCTTTGGGGGACGGGTTGCACTACGAACGATATCCAGTTGTACTTGAAGGCTATAGCGATGCAAATTGGATATCTGACTCAAATGATTCGAAATCCACAAGTGGATATGTATTTATCCTTGGAGGTGCAGACGTATCTTAGAAATTCTCGAAGCAAACATGTATTGCAAGATCCATGATGGAATCTGAATTTATTGGTTTAGATAAAGCTGGGGAAGAGGCTGAATGGCTTAGAAACTTCTTAGAGGATATTCCAATATGGTCAAAGCCCGTGCCACCTACCATAATACATTGTGATAGTCAATCGGCAATTGCTAGGGCTGAAAATAATAACTATAACGTTAAATCACGACATATACATCATCGACACCAAACCGTTAGACAATTGCTCTCAACTGGAATTATTTCTGTTGACTATGTAAAGTCAAAGGAAAATATTGCGGATCCACTAACTAAAGGTATACCTGGAGAGAAAGTTGCAAGTTCATCACGTGGAATGGGCCTAAAGCCTGTAAAATTCTAAAGAGTCGTCTTAATGGAAACCCAACCTAAATGACTGGAGATCCCAAGAAATAGGTTCAAAGGGACAACCTAATTATGATGACACAGTTTGCACTGAGAAGTAATACTTTAATTACTTCCTCCCATTTCAAAGATAAGTTAGTGCACAAACTGTCGCGTGTATAAGGATAAACTATGTTTTTAATGATTCCTTTATCTTGAATGTATAGGTCAAGTGGGGTATTAACAGGACACTCTTTATAGAAATCATCTATGTGAGTGAGAAGGGGCCGCTTCTATAAGAATAACGAAGGCTATTTCTCTAGCACACTCATGAAACCAGGAGGTGTCCAAGGCTAAAATGGACACAACAATGAGAACTAATAAGGTTGCAAAGACATTATGTGAATGCTATTGTCTTAGTTTACACAAATGGTCGATCAATTCAAGACATCACGTTCATTGATTGGCCAGTAAGCTCGATAGTATCTCACTAGGAAAGATTCAAAGCCACAAGCTATCTTTTTCGATGCAATATTTTTTCATAGAACAACTCTATGTTTGCATCTATATTCGTTTGATTCTTCCAAATTTTATTCATGTGGGGGATTGTTGTATATTTTATTAAATGCAAACTTATTTGGTCAAACTTTAGAGTCAATTTTATATAAGACACATATGTTAAAAGTGACGTGTCTTAGTACCAATGTGTTCCTTGTACCAAGGAGATTAATTTGGTATACTCACTTGTTCAAAATAGTGAAGTAATGAATGAAAAATTTAGAGTTAAAGTAACTCATTTGAGTTTAAGCTAGATGGTGTAACATAGTTAAGTGGATTTGTCATACATTGAAAAAGTGATAGAAATGCTTGGAGTTAATATACCCAAGTTATGGGACTAAGGCTTGGATGCCTTGGGCTATACCAACTCTTTGAAGGGGAGATGGCATACACTATGCATGTGTTGGGCTTGGGCCAAAAGCTCACGAGCGCCACCGCCGTCCGGCCGACCCGGCCCGTGTCCGGGTCGTGGGTCGTTCTTAAGCTACTATTAAATTTTTTGGACAAATTTTAATTGACATTTGGGCTCTAAAATTTATTTTCTGAACCAAAAAATCGGGATTAATTATTTTTCGCATTAATTAATTATTTAAAAACGCTGTCATTTTTTAATTATTTAAAAAATGCTGTCGTTTTTTAATTAATTAATTAAAACGTTAAGTTGCTTTATTAGAGAGATGCGACTGTACAAACAATCATATCTTTTCCGAGAAAAGCCATGAGTTGCAGCCTTTCACCACTTATAAAAATGACCATATGCTGTCCATTTAAAAGATTAGAAAATTTACCCGAATTCTCTACTACTGTCCTTGTTCCCTTCTTACCGCTTGAGAGTAATTCGTCATTGTTGGTTCATGGGACTGTTGCACTGAAGTGCTTCTTGTAACAGTCGTTGACTGTCCCATCCTGGGAAGCAGACGCGCGTTGAATTTGCCATCAGCATCGTAGCGGGGGCGTATTCTGGCTTAAGGAGAGCTAGTTCAACTTTCGACTCGGTCAAAATTCTACAAGTGATTGTTTCAATCACAAACTGTATGTTCTTCTTGTCTCCCTTTATTGTTCTATTTTTCTAGAGTAATTAATTAATTTTAATTACTGTTTATTTATTTAGTGATATATATATATATATATTCATTTTTCGTAATCCGGTAAACAACAACGACCATCTGACCTAGTCAGAGACTTTGGCTGTGACCATTCGCCTAATATAGTGTAGTGTGTACATGTTATTTTTTCTCTTTGTACCGAAATACCTACATTATTTTTTTACATAACTTTCTGCACAGTTAAATCCTAATCTTTTCGTTAATCACAGCGTGGTTGGGGCTATGATAATAGTGTGTGGGTTGTACGTGGTGCTATGGGGAAAAAGGAAGGAGAAAAAAAGAATTTGTCAGCTAATGCCATCAAAGAGCTTTCGAGAATCTCAAATATTTGATGCTTCTTCAGAAATAAATAACAAGAGTAGTTGCAGCAGCAACATATTGGCAGTAGCTCCCAATTTTCTTCGGATAGCGGATGATGATGATAATCACTCTATAAATGAAGGCTTACCAATAAGCATTGAGAGTGAAAAGGATGGGATTTGCAAGCTGAATGTGAAAGCCTAGATGTACTGCACACGCACCATATCAGTGAAATGCATGATGCGATTTTTAATATTTCCACTTCATGGTGAAAGTTAAGAACGTGGGGGAGTGAATTTGTAGTAGAAAATTACAGTTATAATTCAAATTTACGAGCTTAAAATGTAATGGTTGAGGGTATTTGGGGAAAGTCAAAAGTGATCGAGCCTCATCTCTTCTCACTTTAGTGTGTGTGTGTATTATGTTTTTAATTAATAATTTATTTGACTATTTATTACATAGTTTGTAGTTTTTTTTTTTGTTGGCTTTAGTGACTTTTATGTTAATGTCCAGCTAAACTTGATGACCATATGTCAAGCATGTGAGATTTCAAAATACAAAATAATTTACAAAAATCATAAGATAATTAAAAATCAACATCTAAATAATTAATCAATTACGATTTTTACAACTTTGTTGCATTTGAATGATCGTGTTCTTACCATGTGATGGTTAATTTTATCAAGGCTTTTAAATCGAATTCAGTGAGTCGGACTTAGAGTTTCTCAGGCTAAGCCGGAAATGAATTATGTCTTTCCAAGTTCGAGCTCAGCTCAAAATAGAATTAAGACTCATGGTTTAGGCTCGACTCACACTCTATTACGAGTTTCGGGCCCCACAATAACAAAGAGCATATTTGTTTAATATTATTTTTCATAAGCCCCAAATAATTATAAAAATAAAAATAAAAATATAGCACTTAAATAAACATTACAAATTTTAATAGTTTTAGTATGAAAGAATAAAATACAAAAACTATTGCCTAAATCTCTTTAAATATATTGTCTAAATCCATTATACATTACATTCATTTAAATAAAATAAATAAATATATAAATATAATAATTTTTGCGTTTGGGCCCAATTCAGGCTGTAATACATGTAGCTTAAGGTCAGCTCGAATAAAGTTCAAGCCTAAAATTTTGGCCCAAGCTCAGGTCAACTCAGCTAAAACTCACTTAAAGCTCGATCCAAATTTAGTGGGCATAACGGACATGCATTGGACTTGCTCGGCTCAATTTACAACCTTGATTTTAACTCGAAAGTTATGAAATATATATTAAAATTGATTTAATTTCGTTTGGACAAAACCTTAGAGTTATAGATTAAGACTTGATTTGGTTTGTTCTTCAAAATCCGATGACATGTTTGTAGAAAGACCAGAGTGGCCAAGTTAGAGCATGTTTTGTGCCATGTTTTATCTTCAACATTCAAGGATCTCATAAGGTAAGAATGCGTATTATTTTGATCCTTAGATTTTATGTTGTGCGTTTGTTTTATATTCTTTAAGGCATTTTTATAAGAGAATTTTAGCAAAAATCAATTTTCTATCTATAACCAAAAGCCTCCATACCCTAGTTTCACACAACTAGTTTAAGATCCAAGTTTCATCTTATTGTATGAGTTGAGATCTTGTTTGTGCACCAAAGTTTACTCTTCATCTTATGGAGTGTTATTTCGTGCGATGGACTCTGTGCCCATTTGTTGTCTACGCACGGTGGACTCTGTTTGTGTGTGTTGGTGAGAATTAATGGACTTTGTGTTCGGCCCATTAACAGTTATTGATCCTGGATCGGTGATTATCGCGATGTTATGGCCTCACACGTTATGGCAGCTTCGTCGGTCGACTCATGTGTGTCACTGTGCAGTGGTAAAAGGAAAAAATAGCATCAAGGCTTACGAGGGTATTTAGTTAGTTGTGTAAGCCTTATGTCGCGTCCTTGTGTAAAACCGTACATAATGAATTTGTGTGGCTAGGTCGTCCGAGATTTTTTTTTAGTCGAGTTTTACTCATACGTCGGGTGTTGTGGCTTGCTGCTTTTATTTCATTCTTACTATACTCACCTAAATACATGCTTAGGTAAGATAAAATTTGGCAATATGTTTAATCATAACAATCCAATTATGCAATGCTAAGTTTGATTGGGTTAATCTATTAAAGTTTAATTTAACTTGAAAAAAATTAAAATTTTGAGTATTTGTGTTTTGACCATCCATATTAGATCCCTGTAGGACTTTCAAGTGGTATTAAAGAAGGTGTTTATAAGTTGCTTAGTCATGAATTTGGGAGGTTCTTATATGGAAGGTCATTCATTTTCTAAACCACCATCATTTGATGGGTCTAACTACGCGTACTGAAAAGCGCGTATGAAATCAACATTTAATTCGATTGATGAGCGAGTGTGGAAAACGGTTGTTAAAGGATAGACCCCACCCATGACTTTAGTAAGTGAACTTTGTGTCCCTAAACCCATAGGAAGTTGGAGTAAGAATGAGTAAACTGAGTAATTATGATTCTAAAGGTTTGAATGCATTGTTTTGTGATGTTGCACCTGAGGATTTTCATGGTATTATGATGTGTGAAACGTCTAAAGAGGCTTGGTACATACTCCAACTCACCCATGAGGTTAATAATGGCTTCCAAAATACAAAACTTCACCATTCAGTTTAAATCCATTAGGATAGAGGAAAGTGAAACCTTTAATAAGTTTTATGCGAGACTGTCTGATATTGTTAACTCATTGTTTAACTTAGGAGAGAGAATACCAAAAGCCAGAGTTGTCAAGAAAATATTAAGGCCCTTACCTGAAAGATTTAATTCGAAAGTGTTTATTTTGAAATCTTTATGTACTTTAGACTCTACAAAACTTGAAGAACTTGTGAATGATCTTCAAACTTATGAGCTTGACATGTTTTCCTCTAAAAAGATGAAGAAATATAAGATCATTTCTTTGAAAGACCAGAAGGAGGAAACACATATTTCGAATGATGAGTTTGACATCGATTTTAATGATATGGACATATTTGCGAAGAATTTTTTAAAAAAAACTCAAGTTGAAAATAGTCAAAAAATAAAAACAAGTTTCAGAAAATCAAGTTTAACAAGGTTATAAAAATCCCTAAAAATCGTAACATTATTTTCAAAGGGATGGTTCGGATACATGCTTTGCATGTGAGAGCTATGGACATGGGTCATTTGATTGTCCCACTAAGATAAGAAAGGAGGGCAAGAAGATGAAGGAATACAATGATACCCTTAACTATAGTGAATCGAAAAAGGAATCTAATTTCCCCATTGAGCGTAATTACACCACGTTCGTGTCCAATCATGTGAGCCTTAATAAAAAGTCTTTTGATGAAGATATTCTTCAAATGATGATTCGGAGTCCTAAGTGTGTGAATCATAAGCGAGTGGCGATGAAGAAGAAAATGAAGAGGAGGGGGAGGAGAGTGAACTTCATATTGCCTTTAAGAAGTTATAGGACGAGTCTTTGAATTTGAGAGGAGCGAAACTGAAGTTGAAAACTAATTTAAAAGATTGTGTCATAGGGAATGACGATAGTAAATTTATTGATGATCTTATGGCACGTGAGAAGACTTTTAGGGAGAAGCTCGCATTTTTTAAGGAGGAGCTAGATAACCTTTATCGTTTGATGGAGATTTTGAAGGTCTACCTAGTTTTGTATGAGTCTCGTCGTTTACTTAAGTCTAGGATTGTTTAATTAGAAGATAGATTAAAAGACTCGACTAATTTCAAATTTGATTTGGAATCTGATAAAAAAGGTTGGATAAGATGTTAGGTACCTTATGAATCAAAGATGAAAATTATGGGATTGGCTTAAATTATCCAAATGCTTCCACTACTAAAGCTAAAACCATACTTTTTAGAGAGTTGACCATTGCCAAAGGAATTAGAAAAGGTCTACCCTTAGGTAACATTCCTCGTCGTGTCTACACGTGCACACATTGCTGAAGGAAATGTCACCTTAGGCATTTTTTCGTTATTCTTCAAAAAGGTCCTAGGAAGTCTAAGTCTAGTCTCACCAAGGTTCTCCAAACCTAAAAGCGTCAAATTATACCTATGCGGATTAGTAAAATCCAATTTGGAGGTGTTAAATGTTAGACTTGTTGATTCTTGAATGCTTTCACATGGCACTTCTCATGCTAAATCAAATGGTTGATACTGTTTACATATTTTCATACACTAGATTTTGTGCATTATATTTTATGTTATTTCTAGTTGTATGGTGTTTGAGTCTTTTCTATTTTTAATTTTTGTTTATTTGGTCTTATTGAGAAAAATATAAAAAGATTTTGTTTGTTTTCGAGTTCTCTTTTCAAGTGGTGTCATTGTTTTGAAAAATATTTAATAACTCAAAAAGTTTTTTTTATTTATTGTAGTTTAGTTTTACACATTTTGTATGTCATATCAATATGTTTGAATCAATTTCACTCCATATATCAAAGTGTCTAGGTCATTTGATTATGACCTTCAATGGTTAGTATTGTCCTTAATCGTACTTGCATGGAGTTGTTCAAAATTAATTTGCTTAATGTATTCACTTTTTATATGCCTCTGCACACACTTTGCAGAAGCTCTTTTGGATTTTACTATCTATGTTGAATGAGTTAAGTGATGTTTTCTCCTATTAATCTTTTCATATACATAACTTTTTTATTATGGGGGATTTTTGCATGTAAAAACCATTTTGTGAGTTTGATCTTAGTTGACAAAATATGAATATGAAATGAAAAAGGTATACTGAAGGAGAAATCTTCTTTATGTGAAAGTCCACCATTGGCCAACTGCCAAGGCTAATTTTTTAAGCATTGATTATTCGAAATATGAGAGTAAAAAAATAATACGTGTCTTTTAGGGTGTTTAGTTGTAGATCAATGAGTTTGCACAATGAGTCCTTGCTGAGCTTAATTATTTTGACGATATTAATCCGAGAATCATCAATATTTCTAGGCTAGTGTGCATTGTGTTTGTTTATTCATTATGAGTTATTTATTTGTCACCATGAGGCTAAACCTAATTTGATAAGTTTTGCGGTCAAATAGAAATCCTTGGACATGTTTTGAGTGATTGGGTCATGTTTCTGTTATTTTTAGTTCACGCCCCTTCGCTCTGTACTGCCTTTGGTTTACATATTGATACTATGTGAGTGTGGAAAACTTCTGTATTTTTTATCTTTTGTGGTGTTTACAATCTTGTGCGTCATTGGTATCTTTTGTATATTTATATATATGGTATGTTTTGTTTTGAATCTTTGTGTTTATATATAATCAATATATGCCATTCATCTTCAGTTTTGAGTGGTTTCAAATTGGTATGCTATATGATCATATTAGTATCATTTATTTCTTGATTTCATTGACTCCTGATGCTTATATTTTTGTATTAAAATTGGTATTATTTGTTCATTGTTTGGATTACTTGTGCTTGTGTTGGCGAGTGTGTTTGTCATTGCTCGTTACACTTTACACCATTATATGATATTCTACTTTCCTTTATGTTTACATGGTTTTACATTATAGGGGAGAATTAGTTTATATTGTGCACTTATTCTTTGTTTATCCCTGAATAAAAAGGTGGAGAAACGGTATCTAACTCTTTGTATCGGGGGGAGATTTTTACCTTGGGGGAGGAGTCCTATCTTATGTGGGGATTGTTAGACATAGGGGAGGGTTTATTCTTATACGAATTGATATTTTTATATAGTCAAGTTATATTTGAAAGATGTGTTTAAGTGTGTAGGTTTGCAATGATGTGACGAAGTTTATACAAAAGCAAAGCTACTCAATTTATGTTTTGCCAAGTGTATGTACTTTTTCCTTTTAGGGCTTAGGATTGAGTCTTTTTAAGGGATTGATGGTCCATAGGTTTTTATATTGTGTTTTATACCAAAAAAGGCAAAGGGGGAGATTCATAAGGACAAATTTTTTTAATTGTGTCAATTTGTATGTTTAAACACGCCATCCTAGTACCATCAAAATACCTCCTTAGGTCTCTAATACCATCGGACCCAAGGACCTACACTAAAGCCTGCTCTAGAGGCCAGTAGGTGTAACTAAGCCCCATTTAACCTCGTTCAACCCTCTAACTTGATCGAACCTCATTGTACCTTCATAGGGATTTAAATCCCCTTTCCAACGATCCATACAGTGCGCGAATCGACCTTACGATTTGCGCGTACTCGTCTTTTTACTCTAAACCTGACCTAGAGGCCACGGGGAGCTCCCGAACCCCATTTAACCTTGGTAAACTCTCCAACATGAGCAAATCTCATTTCACCTTCATAGGGATCTAAATACCATTTTCAACGGTAAATACCGTGCACAAATCGTCCTTATAGTTCGCGCGTACTTGCCTTTTTCTTCTTAGAACCCTCGTTTGACTTTGGTCAACTCTTAAACCTGAGAGTGGACCAATATATTCTCACAAGGCTCAAAATTCCCTTCCCAATAGTCCTAGCCGTGTGCAATTCGGACTTGTGACTTTCATTTTATGCCCGTTTTTTCAAAAAAGTCCTTTTTGGACTGTGTATAGGCACCTCAGCCCCTGTGCATATAGGAAAAGGTGTACTTTACTTCTTCAGCAATCCGGGGATATGTTGATAGGGAGTCTAGGGTCAATGTTGATCGCCAGACCCCCTAACCCTAATTTTTATCATTTAAGGTGTCAATTACCTCATTCTTAAGGACCCTTTTTCGAGAATCAGAACATTACTTATCTCAAAATCAGTGCGCCGCCACCCTAAAAAATCCAAGTTCCCAACATCCCCCCCCCCCCCCCCACCTTTCTTACATCCGTTTATCCCATCTTTTTCCAACTCTCTCATCCTTACCTTACCACCATAAAATTTTCATACTCCTCTTCAAAAATCAGTAGCAAAACCATTTAGGAGGTCTATTCCTACTCTTTTATATTTCATTTAATTAGTGTTTTTCCTTTACTTTTTTTACTTTTGGTATATTTTGGTCTTATTTCATTCCTCACATCAACTAATACCCTTATTTATTACTAGCACTCATATAATATATTTTCATAAAATCAGAAAAGTCAAAAAAGAGGGTTCACCTTTAAACTCCAAAGTAAGATTTTCTCATTTCTTTTATTCGTTTACACTTGTCACGTTTTCTTCAAAACTAACTAAAGAGGAGTCCTAAGTTTGGGTTTATGGGATGAACCCCACATTTGTGATATATTGAACTACGTGGACTTTGATGCCTATAATGGCTACGTAGGCGTCCCGAACCATTATCAGGATTTAAGTCTTATTTTATTCATTGTGATGCTTTGTTTATATCTCAAATTTAGTAGAATTAGGTGTATGTATATGCCTACATATTAGTGTTTCCACCTGACATGCTCATTCACTTCCTTATGGTGAATCGTGATTTGGTGGTCACTAACATCATATTTTCCTATTATTCTCTTTCATGCATATACTCCTCAGGATGACTCCTCTCTATCCTTCCCATAACGCGGGTAGTATTATTTTTTTTTTCTCACATATTTCCACATCACGCACATTATACACATGAGTTACATCTTGGAGAAAAAGGAGAACATTATTATATTCCATGAGAGACCAAAATGGTGGAATGGGTTCCTAACACCTTCCCATTCTGTAACTTAGTTCTCGGACCCTCGATTCATTTGGTTTTGTATGCAATAGTTTATTTTTTGATGTCTTTTTTCGGGTATGGCCACATTCTTTTGCCTGTTTGGGGAAAAATAGGTTGGAGACTCCATTTTTTTATCTTTTCCTCCCCTTTGACAACGGTCAGTTTATATCCATGGTATCCCATGAAGATCGCGTGAGTGGTGGAAAGCGGACCGCCATCCTTGAATCCCCGCACACGTTGAGAGATTTTTCTCTCATTTCGGGGCGATCCCATGTCGAAGGAATCCTGAATGACCATAGTGGAGACTCTGATGGGGACATTTTTATAGGAATAGACTTATTTAAGATTAGGTTTTATTTTCTTTTCTCTCTAGTTTTCTACATGTGTATATGTGCCTCAACTTGTATATTCTTCTTACTCTCATACTTACATGTTATATATATATGTCTTGTTCATGACATGATATTAATATTCTTCTCTCTACCATGATATTCTTCTCATCACATGTATATACCACCTTCATATCACATGCTCCATGATTTATTCACTTATATATAGTTTCTATGTTTCACTACACTTACTCACATTTGCACATAATACACATTCCTTATAGATATCCATTTTTAGTCTCACTATCACACACTATCACATTCTTTTCACTTGTATATAGATCTATTTTACCTCATATATTCACGTCACCCTCACTTTGAACATATTTTGCAACTATTTATGTCTATTCACATGAATGACAATTTTTATATATCATCATGCTTTATATAGGCTCCATGTTTTATGTACATATTTTTTAGTTTTAATATCTAGGTTTATCCCCCTCACCCCATGCTACTTGTATATTCTATGATCTCCCTCATAATAGCAGTGTTTCTCTCTTAGCATACATAAAACTCTCCATAAAATGCTAATTAAGACTCGTGCATTCTTTCACACTACATTAATTGAGCATTATACTATTGATCAAAATTTTGTTCCGGATTGGGGGATCACTTCATAATGGGTGCCAGTCCTGCGGGGCACGATTAACCTAAGCGATATGATTTCCACCTTCCATTGTCCAAGTACCTTTGATGTATATCGAACGTCTCCCCCCGCCAACATACACACGCACATCTTATCGCTTGACTGAACTCACGACGAGAGGTATGTAGAAGGGAACTCGTTCACATACGTCGAATATATCGAATTCGCTCTCACATGTATTGTATTCATGAGGTATATCATGAGGAAATTTCACGTGCACTCAGGTATATCAAATGTCTTTTCCACACGTACTGGTGAATTATTGCCCTTATAGGCAACAGGTATATCTCAAAAGTCATGTCAAAAGTGTGAACCTTTCCACTAACCCACTAATGCATCAATCTCATATAGGTGTCTTCCTTGGGGCACTCTTACCTAGTCTGGAGATTTCAACGCGAAACTCTGTCGAAATTTTGGGTTACCCTACCGCTCGAATTTTGTGTTATTTCGCCCATTTTTAAAACAGGACCTTGTCTGTGAGTTCGAAAGCAAGTCAAATCATGTCCTCTATATTTTCCCAGACTCGGATCATGTCCAGTATTTCATTTGTACCCTAGGAAAGACATAATAATAATAATAATAATAATAATAATAATAATAATAATAATAATAATAATAATAATAATAATAATAATAATAATAATAATAATAATAATAATAATAATAATAATAAAATACGCTGAGGACTTCTGTAAGAGAAAGTTTTATAATTGCTCATTTTTTATTTAGTTTGGATTATCCCATTACACCTCACTCCAACTTCATGACTACTTCCACATATTCGAAGACAAGAAGTTGATGACATTTTGGAATATTGAAGATCGTTCGTCACAATAATATTCGGAAGAGTTATAAGATGGTTTGGTAAAGACTTTAATTATCCGATGGTTATTTTAAAAGAGCTTGCATTAAAAAGTTTTCAAAATATTTTAAAATTATTTTTAAAAAGAACTTTTTGAAATTTCCCTAACTCGTTAAAGCGATATTGATATGTTTTTCAAACGAGATTGTGCATGTTATTAGAACGAGTTACCACTTTTAAACGAGATCCAGAATGTCTGCTTTTGGATTTGGTTTGGAATGTCGTTCGAAGTTTCATTAGAAATGCGTTTGAACGAGATGAGGTACTAGTTCGTTCGAATGAGTACACGAGTTTTTTTTTTAAATCTTTGCAAATATTTAATTCCTATCTCTTTGCAACTACTTTACCTATAAATAGAGATGGGGGATCAAAGCTTTAAAAAAACCATTTTAGACTTTCAAAAAGTCTCTTTAGAGTTCTTTTTGTGATCAAACTGTATACTTTTTTCATCCAAATCCCTTGGATTTTTAAGGATCACTCAGCCAAATCAAGAAGGAAAAATTCCAATTTTAATAAGCCTTAAAGAGATTTTCTCTACTTTTGAATTATATAGTTGAGGATCTACGGCTAAAGAACAAAGGAATTGGAATTCCTAAGGTTGATCGTGGATACCGAGGCAAAAGCTTCTTGTTGTGGGTAGTGCGAGATTGTGTCTTATCTGTTTAACATTTGAAGGCCCTCACATTATAATTAGTGAGCTATAATTAGTTTATAAGTCATTGAGTCTATCAAACTCTTTGTAGTGCTGAAATATAGGTTTCGCTCGAAAGGGATTTTTTCCTCAAATTCTTCTTCTTGTTGTTTGGTGTGGAATTTGGATTCGTAATTGATCTTGCTTGTTCACTAAATTAAATCAAGATAAACTCTGGTAAAAAGTGAATTTGTGTGTTTAGCCTAAGATATGAATATTCCACATAAGCCTTTGCTTTCTCAATTTGGTATTAGGGTCGGTTACACTAAGTTTTTTTGTGATCTTCTAAATTTTGGTTTTCACGGATATATTGTATATAGTAGGCTACCTATTTTCTATGGGTCTAGTCATGCTTAGTTCAAAGCTCGAATGAGGTTGGCTTTGAAAGCGATTGACGAGCATGTTTGCATTGTTTGTGAAAGAGGGCGGGCATCACCCACTGTGACTAATTACGATGTAATAAGTCCTAAACCCATCACCACTTGGACAAAGTATTAACTAAAATGGAGTAATTTTAAATCACGTGGTTTAAGTGTAATTTATAAAGTCGTTACGCCTGATTAGTTCTGTCGCATCATGGCGTGGACCACTTCTAAGGAAGCATGGGATAACCCTCCCGCTCACTCACGAGGGCACGAACATTGTGAAAGCTTATAAGATACAAATTTCACCAGACAAGTTGAGACCATTATTATGCTAAACTCTGGGTTATTTAATGAATTTTATGCACGATTATCTAATATCATTAACTCTAGTTTTAATTTGGGTGAGAGAATTCGTGAGCCGCGCGTTGTGAAAAATATTTTGATATCCCTTTCGTCCCGACTTATTCCGAAAGTGCCTAGTGACCCTTGGGAGTAAAATCGGTCGTTCGTCCATTCCATAATCATAATTCGCACACAGGGCGGACCGTTGGAAAAGGTATTCAGAGACCTTTGAGTATTCATTCAGAATCCTTCAAACTAAAGAGTGGACCATTGTTAAATGGGGCTCGAGAGTACTGGTGGCCTCTAAGTCAGTTTTTAGAATAAAACGGACCATATTTTCGTACCATAAGGCCGATTCGAGCACAAGGCGGACCATTAGAAAGGGTATTTATAACCTTTAAAAGATTCATTGATATTATGCTCAGGAGATAAAGGTGATTGGGGTCAAATGGAGCTCGGGAGCACCCGTGGCCTCCAAATCGATTTTTTATAGTAAAAGGGATCTTTCGTTCGAATTGTAAGGTCAATTCATGTATAGGGTGGATTGTTTAAAAGTGGATTTGGAGCCCTTTGAAGATTCATTGAGCTTTCTCTCAGATGAGAAAGTTGACCAGAGTTAAACGGGGCCCGAGAGTGCCCGATATCCTCTAGATCAGTCCTTGGAGTAGGACCTAAGGTTTGTGGTGAACGAGTGAGTGTTAGGGACCCAGGAGGTGCGTAGGTGGTCCTAGGATGGGGTGTCTATAGAGAGGCCCTCGACGGGCGATCTTGGAACAAGTGAAGGTCGTCGAATGATAGACACCACATCAACATTGGGAAAGAGGTTTTTTAAGTCAATTCTGAGCACCTAGAGGATGAGGTTAACCGATTCGGAGGGTCGAGGTCAGTTCTGAGGACCTAAGGAGATGAAGATGATCGATTCAGGGGGGCGAGGTTGATTCTAAGGACCTATAAAGATAAGGATGGTCGATTCTACAGGTGGAATATGTGTTAAGATTGGTTCTAAGGGGCTAAGGAGACCAATTGAGTGGGCCAAAAATGATTTTGAGGACCTAAAGTGACGTTGGGGGTGACCGATTCAACGGGTCGAGGTCGATTTAAGGACCTAAAGTTTTAATGACCAATTCTACGGATAGAGGTCATTACTTAGGACTTAAAGTTAGGACAACAAATTTTGAAGTTCGTGGTCAATTATGAGGGCCTGAAGTTATCGCGACCAATTCTAGGGGGCGAGATCGATACTGAGGACTTAAAGTTGTAACGACCAATTCTAAGAGACTAGATCAATTCTAAAGTTATGACGACTAGTTTTACGGGCCGAGGTTAATTCTGCGGACTTTAACTTGGGATGATCAATTCTGCGAACTGAGGTCAATTCGGAGGACCTAAGGTTGTGACGACCAATTCTGAGGGTCGAGGTCAATTATGAGGACCTTGAGTTGTGTTGACCAAATCTGAGGTCCGAGGTCAATTCTGAGGACTATGAGTTATTGTGACCAATTTTACAGGCCGAGGTCAATTCTGAGGACCTTGAGTTATAGCGACCAATCCTGAGGGTCAAAGTCAATTCTGGGAACCTTAAGTTCTGAAGACTAATTCTGAGGGTCGAGGTCAATTCCGAGGATCTAAAATACAGCGACCAATTCTAAGGGCTGAGGTAATTTATAAGGACCTAAAGTTGTAACGACCAATTCTACGGGCCGAGGTCAATTCTGGGACCCTTGAGTTGTGACTACCAATTCTGAGGACCTTGGGTTGTAATGACCAAATCTGAGGGACGAGATCAATTTTGAGGACCTTGAGTTGTAGCGATCAATTCTGAGGGTTGAGGTCAATTCTGAGGACCTTGAGTTATAGTGCGGGGAATTGCTCTCCTGGGGGTTTTTAAGTCATCTTAGGGGTGAAGGTGCACTGGTGGTTCCACTAGGGATATGTTGTTTTGAGATTCCACTTGGGGATGTTTAATTTTGGGATTCTGACTGGGAATTGAAGTTGACTTGGATATGGGTGCATCATCTGTTTTGCTTCGGATATGTTGTGGATAGGGGTGTAAGATTAATTCCACAAGGGATTTTGAGAGTTTTTAAGAGGCCTAGTGCTTCCAAAAAAAGAATTTCTAAAAGAAAACGATGTTCCATTTTTTTCAGGGATTTTTAGGAATTTTTCGGGCAATTTTTGGTATTTTTTGTACAAAATTTTAAAAGGGGTGACGATAGGCAATCTTGGGAGGGTTCTAATTGGTAAGGGCACGAACTCCTAGGCTTCCTTGAGAAGAGGAAAAGGCAGCTTCCGATCGGTATGGTCAGGGGGTTGCCGATCGGCAAGCCCCTAAGCCTTTAATAAAATGGGGGCGAACCTTCCCCATTTTTCACACCTTCGAGCATTTTAATCTTCTGCTTTATCTCCCTAAAAATATATACTAATTCCTTTTTGCTTTAAGACTTCAAATTGATGGTTCTTCTAACGAGGGATACAACACTGAGTGGTTGGTCGTTGATGACTGGGCTGGCCGAAGTGTCAATCTAAGGTGACCCTTGCTTTGGGCAACGAAAATGCCATTGATATGTCTGAGCCTAAAGTTGATGAGCATATCCTACTACGAGAGACGACATACCACCGTTCGTCTAGGGTGAGGAACCCTAGTGGCTACGTAAGTTTGTGACCTTTGGTATCCCATTTTATTTTTCTTTTTTCTTTTTTGTTCTAATAATAGGTTTTTATTCTTCTTTTTTTGCAAACTGACATTCTCCTTCGGGCATTCGGTCTCAGGGGATGATGGGGCTGAAGGAGGTTTAGGACAAGTTCCCTCTCGTGGTGCGCTGGATGGTTTCCTATATCGGTTTTGGCCGTTTAGCGCATGCTTTTGATGATACATTGCGTTCTACTGCAATTTTGTGTGCTCTGGGAAAGAAGTGGTGGGACACTACCCATACTTTCATCTTGGCTTAGAAGAGATGAAGATCACTCCCATAGACATTCAGTAGTTGACGGGGGTTGATTATGAGGGGTTCCAGATAGTGGTGGACCGCACACTAAGGGTGACATCGAAAGTGGTGCATGTGGCGTTAGGGGACGTGGGTAGGATCATATTTTTGGATTCTATCCGCATTTTTGCTTTGAAGGAGACGCTCCTGAAGATGAGGGTGGACGTGATCTATGGGCGACAGGTGAGACAGACGACCCGTCTATTTATTTTACTTTTTCTAGGTGTTTTTTTGTGGTAACGAGCGACGACGTCATCCATCTTTGGTTTTCTATTTTATTTTTCTCTTTGTTATTTTTTATTCTAATGACAGGTTTTTCTTCTTCTTCTTTTACAAACTGACATTTGATCTTTGGGCATTCGGTCTAAGGGGACGATTGGGCTGATTGAGGTTTGGGAGAAGCTCCCTACTGTGGTGTGCTAGATGCTTTCCTATGCCGATTTTGGCTGTTTGACACAGACTTTAGATGATATACCGTGTTCTACTGCAGTTTTGTGTGCTCTTGGAAAGAGGTTGTGGGACACTACCCATACTTTTCATCTTGGATTCGTAGAGATGACGGTCACTCCCATAGACATTCATAATCTTGTGGGGGTTGATTATGAGGGGTTCCATATAGTGGTGGACCGCACACTGAGGGTGACACCAAAGGCGGTGAGGGTGGCGTTAAGGGACATGGGTAGGATCATATTCAGGGATTCTATTAGCATTTCTTCTTTGAAGGAGATGCTCTTGAAGAGGTGGGTGGATGTGAACGATGGGCGGTAGGTGAGACAGACAGCCTTTTTATTTATTTTACATTTTTTGGGTGGCTTTTTGGTAGTGACGAGCGGCGACGTCATCCATCTTTGGTGCTTTCTGTATTTGAGGATGATTTCTACGTCTTGCTGTATGGTTGGGGGAGCCTGACCTTGGCGTCCTTTTATTCTTCTTTAGATGCTTTTAGCCAGTATTGACGACAGACTTTTACGAAAGTCATGTATATTTTGGAGGTAATTTTGCATTTATTTTCTTTTTTATGCATTTCCTTGCATTCTTCTTTTGTTCCTTTTTTACTAATTTATGCCTTTCACAGACGTGGTTCTATGAGGTGATCAAGCATAATGCGGGTTGATAGTCCTAAAGGATGGGGACTTGGTGGACATCTGCCAAATATTTCGGTGGCAAAAATCCAACCGACAGTCGAATCATTCCTTATCTTTGGCGGATGTGCGACGGGCTCTGAACGCCCTAACGATCGACTATGTTATCTTTTTGTTTTGCCTGTGTTATTTCTGGCATAATAATTTCTTGAGCAGATACTGATTCTCTGTTGGGGATTGCAGGCGAACTTCTTCCTCTAGGGAATGACTCCATAGGACAATGGGGTGATGGGCCTATATGCACTGATGCGACGATTAATCGCGTATGAGTTTGGGTACATCTGGTACCTAGGGAGAGGGTGGTGACGCAAATTGTGGAGGAGGAGGTGGTGGTTCCACCTTCCGTGCCCCTTATGTAAATCAGGCGGGTAAGGGAGATGTCAACCACCTGGATGAGGGACATCAAGGATTGGATGGACTCTATGTCAGATTATATCAACAAGTTAGCTCCTTCTTGCTTTGTGTCGTGTGTAACGTCAAATGAGGGCTCGAGTTTTGGGAGTGGAGGATCCACTGCTCGTCATCGGAAAAAGCGCATCCCCCGTGGGGGTTGAGGGCTATAGAGAGACAGTTGAGAGTTCGGGACAAGTCCCATTTATATTTTTCTGGTTTTCTTTTCTATCTACAAAATGTAACCAAGTGAAGAAAAATATATATATATATATATGAAGGTATATTCATTTTCTTTTTTAGCATTTTTCTTGATTTAGTGACCTATCCTATATGCGCTTTTAATTTTTTGCTGAGATTATTTATTTCATGCAAAATAGGGATAAGATGGAATTGGAAGGCAAAATATATGTTATTATTATTTTAGAAAAAATGATTAAAAGTAATTAACTCAGAGAAAAGACTGTTGAGTAAGAATTTATTTTGAGAATGAAAATAATTTTATGAGGAAAAAGATTAGTAATTAAAACAGAATGATCTGGGGGAAATTTTTCAAAATAAGGATTTTTTAAAATTGATTTTGATAAAAGAGAAAAGGTGGAATTTTCCAAAATTAGGGGGATACTGATAGACAACCCTTGATCTGCCTATCAGAATGGGAGTTAAGTCATATCATCCCTAGGCTTTGATTGCACTTCTTGCACATCAGAGTACTCATATAAGGCTGAAAATTAATCAAGTTTCCAGATTTATTATCTTTTGCCAAAGGTTTTGAGTATAAAAGGAGGGGTGTGGGATGTGTTTGATCCACTATACCCACATTTCTCTTCTTGCTCCATATTTCTTGTTCTCAAATGGCTATTCCCATGCATGAGAGATTCTCTTATTACCATGATGGTATGGAGGCCATCTTCCTATACAATGTGGACTACGATGCTTTCAACCTGAGACGAGTTTCTCTGTGGCGTAATCGAGCCATAGACTAGAACTTGCTAGCAGTGGCGGTATAGTTTTGGTACCCTGAGGATCATGTCTTCCGTTTTGTCCATGACGAGGTATATCCCACCTATGAAGAATTATGTCTTACCGCCATAATTCTAAACTAATAATGGGTGTTTTGCATTTTTGGGGATTTGGAATCATTTTTGTTGTAGCTTGGTAAGGGTTAGATTTATTTATGAATGGTTTGGTTAGTGGAAGGGGAATGGTCTGTTTAATTCCCTTTGATGATACTTCATGTAACAGCATTGTATTCCTTATTCATAAATAAAAATATATTTTGAACATATTTTGCTGTTCCTCTTGATGAGTTTGGCATTTAAATTATACATACCAATCACTAAGTCATACATAATCATTTTGTTCATGTAAATGATAAAATGGATCACCGATCTCGGAGGTTAGAAAAGAATAGCATTTTGTGAAAAAGAAGTGGACAGGGCCCATGTATGGCGTATGGGTTGCCTATGTACCTCTGGTATTTTGAAAATTTTCATGAGTTATATTATGAAAAGAAAAGGTTTTTGAGAGGATCAGGTCCCATATAATTCTGGGTAGGGGAAATGAATATTTTTTTCTTTTTTTTAAGAATAGAAGGGGGATGTGAAGAGTCATAGCTAACGGTAAAATTTCTTGAGATGGTCCAAGTTAACTGAACGCTTTATCTCTTCTCTATCGAGGTCTATGATCATAGTGGCGCCTCCTGGGAGAATTATCTTCACGATTTAGGGGCCGCTCCAACTCAGTTTCAATTTCCCTCTAGGGTTCCACACTGAGAATGCGGTGTGATACCAATCAAATTAATTAGCAAATATTCAATGAAATCCAAACACACTTATTTAATTAGGTGTCTAAATTTGAACAAACCAATTTAATTTTAGTTCATCCCCCTAAACATGCATCTAAGTGACATAAATCATTCAAACCATGCATGGAACATAAAGATGACCGATTCCGGAAAAAAAACCTTTCGGGTAAAAACTTTTATAATACTTTGAAAAGTTTATAAGACCATTGACTTACATACAACCTGGTAATCACGCACAAGTGTAATGCACGGTGTTTTCGTCAAACCTTCAAAGCTACGAGAGATAGTGAAATACCCTCTTGGTGTCGGTTCATCGTATACGGATCGTCCACACGTAAAATGACTAGGATCGGTATCCACCGATAAGATATGGTGATACTTTCTCCATAGAGGTTGAACAACAGTAAAGTATGCTTTGGGTTCCACAAAATAACTCACACAAAAGCACTAGGATTTATGAATTGTAAAACCAAAGTTTGAACCCTAAAAAATTATTGGAGAATAAATCAAACACTCAAAATTGTATTATGTTGAAAACCAGTGTTTCTCCACCCAAAAATCAGAAGCCTAATACCCTTATATATAATAAAGATCAAGGCGGTGACATGTCAGCAAAAACCACTGTCGTTCGAATGAAAGACGATGTCGTTCGAGCGATGGTTCATCTCGTTCGAATGAGATGTGACGTAGTTTGAACGACAGTCATTGATCCCCTTAAAAAAAAGACTTTAAAGTTTTAAACAACTTGGAGTCCTCAAATCTTAAAACTGTTCACGGGATCAGGAGATATTTATTCAAAACTTTTATGATAAAATGTTTTTGAAAAATAAAAAACCATATATTAGAATTCCAAAAATCGTTTCAACTTTTATAAAAAAATCCCAACACTTTTAATGTGAAATATAAATGAAAATTAAACACATTTTTCCAAATTCATCCTTGTAGGGATTAAATGTTGAAGTCTTCTTGAAATTCCGATTCCTCTTTGTAGATGTAATCTTCTCATTCCTTCGACAACTTGTAGCAACTTTTAGCGGTATGTGACATACTAAATTGTGACAGACAATTTCCTTACAAATCTCCCGCTATGTGTCTATGCCGATACAAAATAAACAATATCTGAATTATCAATATCAAATGACCTATACAAATCTACCCTCCCATAAACTCAAATGTGGAAAGATAAAATGATAAGTCTTCAAACTTTTTCAAATGATACTTCAACAATCAACTTTAAAAATCTCCAAGATTTTCTCATCAGGGTGTGCAATCCAAACATCTATAATTGTACCTACACACATGAGACAAAGCAAAAATCTCGTGACGTATCGAGTTTGAAATGTTATAAACATAAATCATGTAAGCATAATTAAATCTCCCCCATACTTAAACTCCCCCATAATATCATAATTCGTTCTCCCCCTTTTTATTTGTCTGAAATAGACAAAAAAAAGAAGAAATCGCATTAAGAAAATCGAGGTGTCACGGTAAGCCAAGGCAAACAAACTATTTTTTGAATTTTTAAATTTTTTTTCATATAAAAATGCAACAAAAATTATGTTAAAAAATCACACCATGAATTTATACTAAGACAACCAAATCATGGAAACGGAATGAATGGGTGTGAACAAATTCGATAGAAAAATCAACTCAATCATATCATATGTGCACAATGCATAAGTGTACTCCTAACGAATGAACATAAAAAATAGTCCTTAGGTGTAGAATCGTTGAATTTATATGACATCGTCTTAATCATGTCAACAAATTAAAGTATAAATGATTTTCACACCAATAACGTATGAAACTGTGTAATGCTTTTTCATGACTTTTAAGGACGTGTAAACCGTATTAAATCTCCAACCAAACTCCCTCATATATATTTTCTTTTTGAGGTGATGAAACTAAAAACCTATTGGCCCATTTTTGGCATAATTTTCTTTTTATTGCCTTTCAATTTTTTTCGGGCTCTTTTAAATCTCATTGGACCCCGGATAATTTTTAATTACTCACTTTTTTAGGTCCATTTAGATGGTGGCTTAATCGCAAAGGATAAATGAGTACCTTTCGTAGCCCTTCCCCGTTTTTCAAAAGAAATCACACAAATCTCGCAAATAGTTTATAACATGCACTACTCTTTGTCAAATTTTATCGCATTTGGTTTTTGTATAGACAGAATTGAGATAGAAACACTCAACCAATATGTGATAGATAAGCACAAAAGTCAAATAAATCCGTGCATGTGTGCAGTAAAGGACAACTTGAGTCAATCATGTTGGTAGAAACACTATATCATCTCAAAGACTCTAAACTTTATAAAGCACATGAATGACACAATATATTATCTCAAAAACACTATCAAACAGTCACATGGATATGGCATGAAGTTGTGATTTGGTCATCCTAAATGTGCATTCATAAAAGGTGCAAACAAAATACAAAACTCTTTTTGGATTTTTTTTAAAAACATTTCTAAAAAGAGAAAATCTTTTTGTATTTTTCGAACACTGTTTAGAAAAAATCCAACAAAACTAGCTAAGAATAATCGAAAGAGACAGGGGACTGCCAACAGAAAAATTCCAGGGGTTATTCGAATAGGATGCCTTGTCATTTGAACGACAGACCATCTCACGAGAAGACTTCGTGCGACAATATATCTCGTTAGAACGAGAAAAGACGAATTTCTCATATTACACAGAATGTCACGCAGTTTTGTCTGGTGGAAAAATTTCATAGAAAAACAGTTCCTGGGATAGGCAAACAGTTCCAAAACAGTGCTAAAATAGTACCCAAAAAATAAGAAAAAACAAACAAAAATGCTAACAAAGTATAAAACAAATGGTACATACTAGCAATAGGAATAAGATAACACCATGCAAATCAACCTACGCGAGCAAACATGTCTAAACCTCATCTTGTAGGTTCGGTGGAGTTTTTCAAAGACGGTGACATCTTTTGAAACAACTCCATCAAATCATGTGAAGTCTTGACCAAAAACTTGACTTGCTCTCGAATATGTGAAAACTCTCTATCATTATGTGCAAGAAAAGTATCATGGGTGGGTGCATGTGTGCGAACATGTGTATGAGTAAAGCGTGACACATAACTTAATTAAAAATAAAACTCCCTAAGGTGTCCTCTCTTTTTTCAATGGAATCAAACATAAACCGTCCTGGGTACACCTCTCTCAAAAATACTAGGACGTGCTCTCCTAACAGGTACGGGATGCCTAGGTGGGTTGGGTCTAGTCATTAAAGTGGGAACCGGCTCGGGTGCAACACTAGAAGTGGATACACCGTCATGACCTTTTCCTAAATTCTCACCACCACCCAAAACGGGATTAAGAACCATAGTTTCAAATTTCTTAGATGCGTTCTCTAAAGGGACTTTGACCTCCCGGGCACGTTCGAGATCACTATCAAGTTGGGATACGCATGTCATCAGACTAAACACCGTGTCAGTCAAGTCACACTTTTCCCTTCTTAAAGCTACTTTATCTATCTCCAAATCTAAAAATCGATGACCTAAATCTTTATTATACTTCTTTGTTCTCAAGGTCTCGATGTAGAAATCCCTAAATGATTTTTGGAGCTCACTTTCATCACTACTCTCAAACTCGCTCTGATCTTCACTAGAAACACTCGATTCATCACCGTCGCTCTCGTGAACACTATCATTGTGAGATAAAGTGGGAGTGTTCACACGACTCAAAAAATCTACACACATCCCATGTGATAAATCTTTACCAGACTCATCTCCCTCACTATCACTAAGTGTGGCGGGTATGGCAGTTTTTTTGCATTTTCTCTTTTTCCTAGTAGGACACTCTTTAGATATGTGCCCTTTACCCTCACACTCAAAGCACTTGATCTCATCCTCCTTATCACTTTATTTGGCCTCCTCTTTCTTTTTATTTTTCTCAAAAGATCTCTTTTTATTGGAAGAATTTTCTTTAGACATTTTGAGAAACTTTTTTAAAAAACTCGCAAGTAAGGCCATGTCAAAATCAAACTCGTCCTTAGACTCGGACTCATAGAAAATCACTTTCTTTTTCTTATCCCTCTTTCTCGAAACATGCTCACTCGATCTCGACTGTGACCTAAGTACAATTCCTTTATCTTTAGGTTTGACAGTTTGGGGGAAACATATCTAACTCGTAAGTCTAAAGATCACCTACCAACTCTTTTAAATTAAGTGTGCTCAAATTTCCCATCGAGTTTAAAACAGTGACTTTCGGAATAAAAAGTTTTGGAAGAGACCTCAAAATATTTTTCACAACCCGCGTGTTATCAATTACCTCACCCAAATTAAAACTAGTGTTGAGAATGCCCGAAAAATGTGGACTCTAACATAGTAAGGGTCTCAAATTGGGTGGCAAGATTTTGCAATTTAGACTCTTTAACAGCGACCGTGCCCTCGTGTGTCAATTTTAAAACATTTCATGCCTCTTTAAACATGGTGCACGTCATAATACGGCGAAACTCTTTGGGAGTGACAGCTCTAGAAATAGCACCCAAACCACGGGAATTAAAATTAGACATTTTATAATCGTCCTCAGTCCATTTTAACACAAGTTTTAAAGAGGTGACATTATCAACAGTCACGGTGGGGGGAGTCCAACCATTTTCAACCAACAACCAAACTCGCTCATCTATGGCTTTTAAAACAGATTTCATGCATGCTTTCCAATAGGCATAATTATTGCCGTCAAAGATGGGCACCCGATTATATAAGTGATCCATTGAAAAACTTGCGATTTCAACAAAATCAATTTTTTCAAAAAGGAATGATATCACAAAATTTTTGTGGAAAATAGGAATTCACAATAAATTATTTAAACCTGATCTGATTCCAATTTGAGAATTCGGTGTGATACCAATCAAATTAATTCGCAAATATTTATTGAAATCCAAACACACTTATTTAAGTAGGTGTCTAAATTTGAATAAACCAATTCAATTTTAGTTCAACCCCGTAAGCATGCATCTAAGTGACATAAATCATTCAAACCATGCATGGAACATAAAGATGACCAATTCAGGAAAAAAAACCTTTCGGGTAAAAACCTTTTATAACACTTTGAAAAGTTTACAAGACCATTGACTTACATACAACCTGATAATCACCCACAAGTGTAATGCACGGTGTCTTCGTCAAACCTTCAAAGCTATAAGAGACAGCAAAATACCCTCCAGGTGTCGGTTCGTCGTCTTCGGCTCATCCATGCGTAGAATGACTACACTCGGTATCCACCGATCAGATATGGAGATGCCTTCTCCAAAGAGGTTTAATAACAGCAAAGTATGCTTTGGGTTCCACAAAATAATTCACACAAAAGCACTAGGAATTTTGAATTGTAAAACTAGAGTTTGAACCCTAAAAAATTGTTGGAGAATAAACTAAACACTCAAAATCATATTTTGCTGAAAACCAGTGTTTCTCCACCCAAAAATCATAAGCCTGATACCCTTATTTATAATAAAAATCAAGGCGGTGACATGTCAGCATAAACCAATGTCGTTCAAATGATAGAGGACGTCGTTCTAATGAAAGAGGATGTCGTTTGAGTGATGGTCCATCTCGTTCGAACGAGATGTGACGTCATTTGAACAACAGTCACTTATCCCCTTAAAAAAGACTTTTAAAGTTTTAAATAACTTGGAATCCTCAAACCTTAAAACTGTTCACGAGATCAGGAGATATTTATCCAAAACTTTTATGATAAAATGTTTTTGAAAAATAAAAAACCATTTAATAAAATTCCAAAAATTATTTTTACTTTTATAAAACATATCCCAACACTTTTAATATGAAATATAAATGAAGCTTAAACACATTTTACCAAATTCATCCTTGTTGGGCTTAAATGTTGAAGTCTTCTCAAAATTCGGATTCGTCTTTGTAGATGTAAATTTCTCAATCCTTCGACGACTGGTAGCAACTTGTAGCGATATACGACATACTAAATTATGACGGACAATGTCCCTACACACACGGGTTTAATGATATCTTAGAGGGAGAGGTCTCATTCCTGGACACCACGATCCTTGAGTTTTCGGTTGAATGATCGCTCTATCCGGCAATGGTACCCCTGTATATATGATATAGAGCCTTCAGCCTCTTTTCATCCAAGAGTGATAATTCATCAAAGTGGCTCTGATAACATTCTTCTCTATTAACTTGCTCTCGAGCATGACACGGGGGAAAGGTATCTTTAGCTCAATGGATATGACCGCTTACATGTCGTACACTAGAGAGTAAGGAGTAGCCCCAGTAAGCATTCTTCTTGAAGTGCGGTAGCCCCAAAGGGCGTAAGGGATTCGGTCGGACCAATATCTATAACTCTCAGTGATCTTATTGATTATTTTTTTCAGGATTTTATTAACGGCTTCGACAACATCATTGGTTTAGGGTTGGTAGAGAGAATATTTGTGCTCTAAATCCCGTACTCGTCGACTAATTCTGTGACCTCAGCTTTAAAATGGATCCCATTATCTGATACCAACTCATGAGGAATACCATATCGGCAGATAATGTTCGTTCTAATAAACTTAGCCACTTTCTTGGCATTTTTCACTATGTATGACTTGGCTTCGACCCATTTAGTGAAGTAATTAATGGCGACCAGGATGAATTCATTACCGTTTGAAACTTTAGGAGTAAATTTCCCTATGTTATTAATTCTCTAGGTGGAGAAAGGCTAGGGAGAGATCATGTTATATACTTCTCAAGGAGACAAGTGTTGGAGATTGGCAAATTATTGGCATTTAGGGCATCTTCAGACATTGGCAGTGCAATCTTGAATTATGGTGGTCCAATAGTACCCTTCACAGATGATCTTCTTGGCAAGCATATGATTGTTCATGTGGGGTCCTCATTCTCATCTGTGGATTTTTCACATCATTTTTTCAATATCAACCCCTATTATGCCATGCAAATAGGTTCTATTGAAGTTTCTCTTGAAAAGTGCTTTGTCACGAATGATATACTAGGCAGCCAATTTGAGAAGGGTCATACGATCTTTCTTATCTGCATCTTGGGGATACCTACCATGTTTGAGGAGGCACCAAATGTCATAGTACCATAACCTATCCATATCAGAATATTCTTTGATAATGAGTTTAATGTGGTAGCAATGGGTGGACATAGCTTATTTTTATTCTTCCCTCAGGCATGTCGACCATGGAGGCCAGGGTAGTAAGGGCGTCAGCTAGGCTATTCTTTGCATGAGATAAGTAGTGGAAGGTGACATCTTTAAATTGGGAGGCCATATCTTTTAGGTGGGCATGAAAGGGTAGAAGTTTCTCGTCTTTGACTTTCCATTTTATGAAGATTTGGCCAATGATAAGGGCAGAGTCTCCATAGATGTTTAGGTGACGAATTCCTTTCTTGAGGGAGATCTTGAGACTTACACTGCATGCCTCATATTCAGTCATGTTGTTCGTGCAGTAAAAGTCTAGTTTAATGTCAATGGGGATGTGAGAGTCATCAAGGGCGATCAGGAGTATCCCAATACTAAACCTCCTGTAGTATCCTGCTAGGCCCAAGAAACTACGGATCTCAGTCGGATTCGTGGGCTATCCCCACTCCCTCACCGCGAATACCTTCCCCGGATCAACAGATATCCCCCGGTCTGAAATGATATGCCCCAAAAACTGAACCTCCTTCAGCCAAAATCCATATTTCTCATACTTTGTATAAAGCTCGTTCTGACGCAACGTCTGCAAAACCTGTCTTAAATGCTCGGCATAACCCAAAATTCATAGGAACCATATCGCGTCAAGAAAGTAGTCTTCGAGATGTCCTGCTCCCTGATACGAAACTGATGGTATCACGATCGCAAATCAATCTTTGAGAAGAAGCAAGCTCCCCTCAACTGGTCAAATAAGTCATCGATTCGGGGTAACAGAAATTTATTCCGTATCGTGACTTTATTCAACTCTCGGTAATCTACACATAATCTCAAAGATCCATACCTCTTCTTTATAAACAACACAGGGGCACCCCACAGCGAAGTAGTCCTCCAGATAAACCCCTGACCCAACAACTTCTCTATCTGATCCTTTAGCTCTCTCATCTTCGCTAGAGCCATACGGTACGGTGCGCGAGAAATGGGCCGAGTGCCCGGCGTCAAATCAATAATAAAATCTATCTCTCTACTAGGAGGTAATCCAGGTATATCCTGGAATACATCAGCGAACTCTCTAACGACTGGAATCGAATCAAGTGGTATCACCACTTCCTTTGAGGTCTCATCCTCTATATAGTACAAATGAGTGGAAGATCCTCCCTCGGGGTGAGGCATCGCCACTAGAAACATCTCATGCCCAGGAATGGCAAAAATAATACTCCTACTAAAACAGTCAATCATGGCTCGGTACGCAACTAGCCAATCCATACCAACAATCGCATCGTACTCAGTCATCTCTAATACTAACATATCAGCAGGTAAAGTAAATCTTCCGATCTCTATACCCACACCTCTACAGATATGGGAGATCACGAAACCCCTACTCAACGGTGAATCTACACACATAAACGTGCTCTTTTCAGTGTCTAGCAACCCCAAAGTACGTGCAAATCTCGTGGCAATGAAATAATGTGTGGCCCCGTATCAAATAAAATACGCCCCATAGTCCCCTGAATAGAGAACATACCCTCAATGGCAGGTGGATCTTGTGGGACTGCGGCCTGCTGGAGCTGATACACTCTCCCATACTGAAGTTGTCCCTGCTGGACTGGGACCGTTGGGATGGGTGGTAATGTTGCCATCTGTGGTGGTGCTGGGAGGGCGGTGGGAAACATAGGCCTTTGTGGCTCGTTCGACCACCTTGCTGCTACTGCTGTGGGGCCCTGCCCTTATCAGGACGATCCTGGCATTTATGACCAATCTTGCCACAAACGAAACACTTCCTCGGGAAGTTTCCCCCTCATTGTCCCTGCTGCCCTTGGCCCTGATGGTCGTTACCATTCCTACCTTGACCATGCTGGCCCTGCTGGAACAGCTGCTGCTGACCATTCTGGCCCAGCTAGCCCTGATGGCCATTCTGACCCTGATGGCCATATCTGAAACCTCCCTAACCGTTTCGTAAACCCCCAGATATAAATCTCTTAGGATCCCCCTGTTGGGAACCCTGATCACCCTGCCTGTGTTGACCCTAAGCAAATTATGCCCCGCTGGCATCATTTTCCCCTATCCTGCCCTGATGGCTGGACTCTCCTGATCTCTTACTCTCAGACATGAGAAAGCGGTGATCCTGGCAGTGAAATAGTGATGCGTTAACCACATCAGAGTAAGTGGCCAACGAGAGATTTCCCAACAAGTGCTGTCGGATCCTCCAAGTTAATCCATCCATAAACTTCTGAATCTTCTTCTCCTTAGTCAGAATCTCATCGGGAATAATGTTCGAGAGATTAGTGAATTCGACCTTGTACTCGGGCACAGTTTTTTCCTCCTTCTTGAGGTTCATTAACTTCCTCCTCATTTCGGTGTGAACAGCTGATGGAAAATATTTACGGTCGAACCGCACCCAGAAATCCTGAATAGAAAGGGCATCTCTCTCCTCTGGGGTGGTAAGGGACTCCCACCACTACAATGCTGATCCTACTAGCGTAAAAGTAGTTAGTATCTGCTTCTGAACATCCGTGCACTTGTACATCCTTAAGTGCCTTTATATGTCCTTCATCCACTGACTGGACACAACAACGTTGAAGCTACCTGCAAACTCCGGAGGGTGTGCTTTTTGAAAAGAATCATGAACGAGTTCCCAAGCAGACAGGAATGCATGAGCCTGAACTGGCGCGGCTACCGGCGCCTGAGGTGGTGCCTGCTGCACAACTGCGAGGGAAGCATTTATCACTTGGGCTATAATGGCTGCAACCTCTGCGGCATTCATGGTGCCCTGAACTAGTGTAGGTTGTGGTTCGGGTTGAGCATCCCTAGGAACTCGATGTGCACGTCGTGGACGCATCTGAAATGAGAGTAAAGTTTTATAAGTTCGCAGTTATGATCTCAAAATAGCTGAAGAGTGAAACGTACATAAAAGAATACAACAGTCCAAAAATACAGGGCCCTACATCAAAGAAAGACCAGCGGAAACATAATAAGTCGTACAGATCCTAAGGACACTAGAGCCTGATGCTTTGATACCACATGTGACACCCCGTCTAATTAAATACCGAGTAGCTACTCCTTTATTAAATTAATACAAAACGCCAAGTTGGTTCAGTTCATAGCATCACTGTAGAAAAACGTTTTAACAATTATTAGCCACCTAATATTTAAAAAGTGAGTTGTTAATTTTTAATTAAATCTAATTAACATGCAATAAGAAGATTATGAACTGTTAACATAACCACCACAACATAATGACAATATAATAACCATAAAATAGTAATGAGTCTGGACGAATACACCTCACAACAATTCAAATACAGGAATAAACCAATACTAAGTATGCATCACTATATTAATTACAACCCAAAATCTGATATAACTGGATAAATAAAGTGTCTAAGAGAAATGGGGCGACATGCCCAATAGATGAGAAAAATATGATAACATAGAGTCAAGATTGAAAGTGGAGGAGTCTACTGTTAAGGTCTTGTAGCTTCCACAGCAGCTACAGTACGTCACCTGAATGGAACTCCTATGCATGGTGTCCTTGTGGCTGGGCACCTAAAAGGTTTTACAAAAAAATAGATTTGGAAGCAAACGGGTCAGAGCCCGATGGTGAAAACAGTTTAAAATATAGCAAGTGTTTTAATGACATAAAACAATGAATGCAAAATACATGTTAGGACGTGCTCTCACATGAAATACTCACCTCTCGACTATATGTACACTCCTAACGTATCCGTAATCGAATCTAGTTATGCCCGTATCTAACTGGTCCAATATAAAATCTAATGTTACGATGCGATTCACGATTTAATTCCCGACATCTTATTTTAAACAAAGTGTTTTACTCTTCTACACAGTTTCCCATTTTAGTACTACTAATCACTAGAGATCTTCCATTTTATCTTTTACAAAACGTTGATATTATAAATACTCACATTCATACATTACAGTTCATTTCAATTAACAGTATATTATTCTCATCATAAATATACAATACTAGCACCCCAAGACTAAGCTGCGGTGCACACATACTCTGCTATCCAATCCCGATACATCACATACATAAGGACCACGCATTCCGAATCTCGCAGGAATCGTTCTCAAATAACAACAATCACACAAAATGGAGGCGAACATAGTTCACATCACATGGGTCACGCACATACCTACGCTCCCATGATCAACAGACTTATTAACTTTTCAATAAGTCCTTCTCTGACCTATGTCCTCGAGGTACCAATCTAAATCCCCCCGTAGGCACACAAAGATTAGATGGCCCTAATCGAACGCAGACCTCCCATGATAGCAAGTATGGTAGGTATATTATACACAGATAACCACATATACTAAGCATTTGCACATCTTAGATATCACCAAATATCAATAGAGGTATACTTCTTGTTCTTATAGCATCACTTAATGTTATACATTATAAGTCCCTGTTTTGTATACAATTAAGTTATCATCTCTTCTCACGTCGTAATTAGGTATTCGTTTCCTACTCCAAAAAAATCATTCGGTTTACTAAAAGATTCTAAGTTTCACTCCTCAACGTACTCAATTCTCCCGAATATACTCACTAGTCGATAAGGAAAGGTTATTACTCCATTAAATAAGTCTGCAGGACATTTGAAATAAATTAGGCCTAAAAGGCCATTCTGTCAACTCGTTAGAAGTCTCGTTCGAACGAGGTCATTCGAACGAGTGTCATTCGAACGAATGGCTTCGAACGAACTACCAACTCGTTAGAAGGGATACTTTCATCTCGTTAGAAACTCGTTCGAACGGGGTCGTTCGAACGACCCGGGCAGGTCTTCTAACGAGATGGCAGTTTTCGCCCAGAAATTTCCCCAATTCATTTTTCTTCAATTTCTCTTCCCTAAATCCAGACTAAGATCATCCCAATTGAGTTTTAACGTTAATAAACTACTCTAAGTCCTCCTAGGTCACTCTTTAACATATATTTGGGGTCAATACCTCCTAAATTAACATGTAATCATCATAATTTCCAAACCTTGTCCCAAACCCTACAAATATAAACCCAGAATTTAAAGTCTACAAGTACTCCTTATAAATCCGTTTTTTAAATCATCAAGAGGTATATTTTGGATCTAAAATTCATCCATAACCATTCTACATGCAATCCCTATCCAAGATTATGAATTTTATCTCCAATTTCTTGGGTTTTCATCAAACTTTCAATATAAGACATATATTCAATTCTAAGCATGGAGGAAACATTCGCTTGAAATTATGTAATTAAACCACTTGCCTTAGATGTTCTGATTTGATGTTGAAGGGTGAAAGTTGATTCTCCTCTTTCTCTCTTCAGATTTCTCCCAAAGATGGTGATGGTGGCTAGGGTTTCTTTTGGAACCTCTTAGGACTCTGCTTTTAACTCCCGCGGCCCACTTCTTGTTAAATGCTGAATTATGGACTTAGTGGGTTCATTTCTAATATAAAATTAACCTCTAAAATTCGTGGGTTTTAATTTCCATATTTTTAAAATTACGAAACTACCCTTTTGGGTTGCCGGTAAGGCTTAAAAATGCCCCGGGACCCAAACTAAACCCCCGGCTTGTGTTTTCTGACTATTTCGACCCTTCTGAATACGTTGGCGCACTCAAAATGACCATTCGGTTGATAAAAATATAATTCACTTTTTAATTCAAATAATTTCATTCCTGACGCGACTGACACGCGCGCCCCAACTAAATTTTCAAATTGTCGTCTTTCTACCTCGTTACAATTTAAATATTATCAATACTCATGTATCACCATACATACTCAGAAATAATAAATTTTTACATCATAATCAAATACCAACTCACATATCGTTATTATTTATATCCGGATTAATTTCCAATTAATTCTCATTTAATTTAATTAATCCCTTAAATAAAAATCAATAAATTACGGGGTATTACAATTTATTTATGAAAAAGGAAAGCCCTTTTTTACTTAGTGGAAGGAGAGATTTACAGAAAAGGGTACAATGAGAAGGCGCTAAGGTTCATAGCTAAAGAAGAAGTAAAGAAGGTGATGAAAGGGGATCATGAGCCCTCTCACATGGGGGGTGCTAAACTGTATAACCAGTTGATAACACTAGGGTATTACTGGCCAACTGTGGAGATGGATTACATTGGCTACGTGAAGAAGTGCAAGGCCTATCAAGTGCATGATAACATGATACATGTCCCTTCCATTATCTTGCAAATCCTCACAACTACCTACCCCTTCCACACATGGGCATTTGACTTAGTGGGAAAAATCAGCCCAACCTCTCATGGCAAAGCTTTTATCATTGTGGCCACAGAATTGTACACCAAATGGGCAGAAGCCATTCCTACAAGGAGAGTGACTACCCAAGTGGTAACCCAGTTTATAAAGGAGTATATCATATGTCGGTTTGGTATACCTAATGTAATCTTAACAGATAATGAGAAGAAGTTCATATGCAAGGAGATGGCCCTCCTCGCAGACAAATACAAAATTGTGCACAATAGCTCAACCATCTCTTACCCTAATGGTAATGGCCAAGCGAAAGATACCAATAATACCCTGATAAATATCTTAAAGAAAATGCTGGAGGACATGCCAGGGCATGGGATGACAAGTTGCCCATGGTGCTATGGGCTTATCATGCTTTAAAAATAAAACCAATAGAGTTCACCCCGTTCACCCTAGTATATGGGACTGAAGTTGTATTACCGGTGGAGTTGGCGGTGTCCTCAGCTAGAGTTGCTCTAAGTAACGGACTCATGCCTGACCCAAGGCACATGAAGATTAAAGCACTGAATGAGCATAGAGACAAGGCAAAGGAGAACTTCAAAGTCTACACCTAGCAATTGTCCAGAGCCTATGAAAATTTGGTCAAGCCTAGGGAGTTCCAAGTGGGAGACTTAGTTATGCGAGAATCCACTCACCACCTCTATAGCATGTCGGCATCAAAGTTCAAACCCAACTGGGAAGGCCCCTTTGTCATCAGAGGAGTAGGCATGTCGGGTTATTGTCAGATCTCAAAGCCAGAGAGTGATTGCCTCCAGTCCATCAACTGTAAGTGGCTGAAGAGGTATTATGCCTAATTTTGTTAAAGGAAATTTTTCATTTCTGTCGAAAGGTTTGAACAGCCTGCTCTAGTGCTACAGAAATGTTTTTTTTTGTAAGATGATAAGAGAAATACAGTCTTGTAAATGATACAAACAATGAATAAAAATGAATAGCAACTCTTTTTTTAGCATTACATGATGATTCTCACTTTTGCTGCTTATGGCATAAGATAGATAAACCAGAACGTATATATATATATATATATATATATATATAGAGAGAGAGAGAGAGAGAGAGATTTTAATTATCTCTGCGAGACTAAAGGAGAGCCCCAGATAGAGAGAACTTTGCTCACTACACTTGGGGGGGTACATCCATCCCGATTGAAAGGTATACTGAGCAAAGTCCCCCCAAGCATATTAGATGAATGATTTTAATTTTATCACTAGACCAGCAGGAGGACGTCCTCTAAGTCATGATAATAAAAATACATAGCAAACGTTTTCATTTTGAGAGCAAGCCTTAGCTTCTGTTCTCAAAGAAAAACCTTATTTCACCAGCTCATATAAAGAATAGAGAAAAGGAAACTTACATTCCCATTCTCTAACTTCTCAAAAAAATGTTACTTGCCCAGATAAAATGCAAGTACCCCCACAATTAGAGGGGACGGTTCTAAAAAGTGATAACTTGCCCAGATAAAATGCAAGTACCCCGCAGTTAAAGGGGACAGTTCTAAAAATGTCACTTGCCTAGATAAAATGCAAGTACCTCACAATTAGAGGGGATAGTGCTAAAAATGTTACTTGCCCAGAAAAAATGCAAGTACCCCACAGTTAGAGGGGATAGTTCTAAAAAATATCACTTGCCCAGATAAAATGCAAGCACCCCACAGTTAGAGGGGACAGCTCTAAAAATGTTACTTGCCCAGATAAAATACAAATACCCCACAGCTATAGGGGAAAGTTCTAAAAAATGTGACTTGCCTAGATAAAATGTAAGTACCCCATAGTTAGAGGGGACAGTTTTTAAAATGTTACATGCCCAGATAAAATGCAAGTACCCCCATAGTTAGAGGGGAAAATTCTAAAAATGTTACTTGCCCAGATAAAATGCAAGTACCCCCACAGTTAGAGGGGATAGATCTAAAAAAGAGTTACTTGCCCAGATAAAATATAAATACCGTACAGCATAAGGAGATATTAACACAGGCCACGGTAATAAGGCACCAAAGTTGAGATAAAAGAAAATGAGCAAAGCGACAGAAATCACCAAAATACTTTTTTTTCATTAATAATGGCCAAAGTCCTTTACATATGAAAAAGCATAAAAGAAGGAGCCTAAACAACCAAACTATCTACCCACTAGATAACATGAAAAATAGATTCGGGTGGGAGCAAAAGTCTGCGTAGGAAGGACCAGCCTCCTCAACAAGTTGCTCCTATAACCTAGATATTCGAGCCTCATCCTCAGCAGCACCCGCCTCTATCTTAGCTAGCTTAGCCTATAAAAATTGAATCTGAGTTTGAATCTGAGTGGCCTCAGCTCGATGTTGTCGCTCCCTGGTCTGTCGGGAAGTATGAAGCTTCATCATTTTCCTAAAGGTGGTACCAAGAAAATGACGAACTGAAACTTCAAGCCAATCCAGCTGGAAATAATAGAAACGCTGAAGGTCATGAAGACCCTAGAGAAATAGTGAGACTATCCAATCAGTCACATCATTGGGAGGGGTAGATAGGAACTCATATAGGTGGCTAGCTAAGGCCTTCAGATTGAAGACCATAAGGCTGTCAATATTGAGGACGCTCTAGGAGGTGAAGGTCTGAGGATAGTGCTCCAGAAGAAACTCCAACACTTCCCGTTCCTGAGCGCGAAATTGGGAGGGTAACTCTGAACGCCACAGTGCACTCATGAAAGCTCCAGAATCCTCAACCTCTATGTCATCGTAGCCTGTATTGTGAGACTCGAGCTTAGAGAGAGGCACGAAGGAATCCTCATCATAGCCAGCATCGACAATCGCCTCAGAACCCTGGTCGGCCTCCCAGGTAGCTTCAGCAGGTTCATCAACTGGATCTTGCACAATGAAAATTAGCAAGGGATAAGTAGTAGGGAAGAAAAGTATTGGGAGGTAATTATTCATATACGAATTGAAATGAAGACCACTGAAAGTTTACCTCAAAGCCAATAGGAGTTAATATGTTGTCACCAAGGTAGGGAGTACCACTTGGCCTTGGGCACCAGCCTAACAAAGAATAGTCAAATGTTACCATCCTCTTTTCCTAAAAAAAAAGAAAAGGAGAAGAAGGTAAATGGGCCAATGTTGACAGACAGAAAGAACTCGGGTATCAAAGTTTAATACCTGGAGAGTGCGCAGTATGACACTCATAATTGGTCCCGTAGCACTAGGGACAACAACCTCGCTGACCTGAAAATAAGGAAACAGGAATGTGAAGGTGGGCCTACTTGCACGGTAAAAGCAAGAAGAAAAAGGGAATAAAGACAGAGTATGGTATACCAGTATAATACCTGACTCATAGTAGTTCCCCCTACTGGGCCCACAGCCAAAGGGACAGTCGCTGTGTTAGGCTGTAAATAGGGAAATAGGTAAAGGCCAGTAAGTATTTACATAGAAGATATAAGCTCAAAAGAGCTATTAGATTAAGTATTTACCTACGAACGCCCCACTGGGATGCTTGCTAAAAACTCTGCGACAGTCAAAACAAGAATGGAACTAGCTGGAGGGATGGACAATGTCTCCTCAAGCATAGGAACTAGTAGACTACTAACCTGAGAGTTCAAATGCAAGTCCCGCAAGGAAAGGGACCACATCCACAGATATGTTGAAAAATGTTGCATATGCAAGAGGTGTAATCAAGATAGCAAGTAAAGTTTTTAAAAGTTAAACATACCGCTGAGACTGGTACCATGGAACCAGGGACAAGCCCCTCAGATAAGGGGACTTTGGCCAGGCTGGCTGAAGCAGATGTTATCTCAGGAGCTCCCCCATATGTGGCAAGGACTACTGGAAAAGGAACTGAAGGTGCAGGCGGAGAAGAGGTAGTGGAAAACAACTAGCATAAATAAAAAAAGAGTATGAAAATGGAATCCCAATAACATAGAAGCAGGGACTGATAAGACAAAAGAATCACATGCAGGCATACCCGAAACCCCTCCAAAGAGGAAGGGGGAAGACAACCGGTAAGATAGCAGCGATAGATGTGACAACCTAAGTCATAACAAAATGGTCAAAAGATCAAATGCAAAGCAAAGTAAGAAATGAGACCTAACCAGAATAGGGTTGGTCATACTTGAGAGGTGGAGCTAACCTGTATGACAGGCTCGCTAGATGCAATGGTAAAAATAAGCCCAGAGGGTATGGGCAGGATGTGAAGCTTAGGGTCCGTAGAGATGAAAACTCGAGAGATAGGAATTCTCCCTGAAGGCAAATACCGGGAGCAGCGCCTCCTGAGGATGGTGCTTCCCCCTCAATAGAAGAAAGTCCACTGGAAGAATAAGGCCCCTACGTAAAAAGCATACACGAAAATGATATAGTTATGGATGTAGAGAATATGTAAAAGCAGCGAAAGACAATGAAGAAAAATAAGTTAAAAGTACCTCAGGCAGCCTGCAAGGGGAACCTCTCACCATAGAGGAAGGGGGAGGTGAGGAAAGGCGGCTAAGAGAAACAGTCACCTACGTGCACAAGGACAAAAGACGTCAAAAAGATGTACTCTAAGAATGTGGCAAGTAAAATATAAAGTACTCAGGGGAGATTATGTTTACCTGAACCGAAGAGGAAGATATCAAAAAAGTCATCACTGAAAATGAGAACAGAGAAACAGTAAAGGAAGTAATGAATGGGTGGAGGAAAGTAACAAACCTCCTTCGATAAGCCTAAAGATGATGCCAACATGGAATTCCTGGACCTAGCAAAAGGCCCCTGGGAAGGAAGTGAAGGCGCAGGATCGCTCGCTGCAACAGAGACACCTTGCAAATACCATGAAGATAGAAACAAACCATAGTTAAATTATGTACAAGAAAATACAGAGTAAAATAATAATAGAAATTTAAGAAAAAAGACTTACAGCGGTAGTGCGAGTGGTATGCCCGTACGGTAGCTACCCAGTGGTAGGCACCAGCACCAGAAGACTCCTTCGAAACTGGCAACAAAGAACAAGCATTAAAGTGTTGATCATCATAAGGGTTAGCGACTTTCATCTCATTCGAAGAAGAACCGTTATCATCATAAGAGGGAGTGCTTATATAATCAACTAGTTCCTCTTCAAATGATAGATAAGGGGAACCACCAAGTAAGGCCCCGTAAAAGTCATCTTTGAGAAGTAAAAGGGAATGAGTTGTAGTACCTTCACTGATAGGAATGGAAGTAACATATGTTTCCTCAGTAGACAGCCCAATGGCCTCATAGCCTTGCTCCCGCATGGTCCTATATGTCTCCTCCACCCCAAGGTCATTAGTGTCAGATCCTTGGTCTGGCATAGGGGAAGGAGTAGAGGTCCCAGTACTGGTTGTAGACACCCCATTCTAGCACCCATTAACCTCTCTTTAGGTCCCTAGCACCTCCCTTCATCACTACAAACCCTAAGGCATACCCTGGGTACTGACCTAGAGGCCATCGAGCACACTCAGGCTCTGCTTGACCAAAAGTCAAACTCTTCATCTCGACTGAGACTAAATTAATCCTTAAAGGGCACTAAAACCCCTTTCTAACAGTTCACCCCGTGCGCGATTCTGACTTACGATGTGGACGAACGACCCGTTCTCCCCCAAAACCTGACCTAGAGGCCACTGGACGCTCTCGGGCTCCATTTGACCAAAGTCAACTCTTTATCCTGACCAAGACTGAATGAATCTTTGAAGGGCACTGAAACCCCTTTCCAACAGTCCACCCCGTGTGCAATTCTGACTTACGGTATGGACGAACGATTCGTTTTACTCCGAAAGGTCACCAAACACTTTCAGGCCCCGATTGACCAAAGTCAACTCCCCAAACTGATTCAAGCTCTTTGGAATGTCAAAGTACATCTCCTAACCTTTCCAACGGTCCACCCCATGCGTGATTCTGACTTACCATTTGGATGAACGATCCGTTTGCGTCCGATAATTCCCCTTCTAAAGGATCGACGAGTGCTTTCGAGCCATATTTGACCCAAAGTCATCTCTCGGAACCGGGAGTAATCAAAAGGACTTTCGAAGGTCTCTAAAATACCTTTCCATCGGTTTTCCCCATGAATGATTCGGATCAATGGTTTGTGCTCTACGGCCGAAGGAACTTGAAAGAGACTACCAAACGGCAGGGTCCAAACCCTGCCTATCGGCAGTGTGCCTAAAAACACATGTCGATTGGCAGGACCAGGCCTATGCCGATTGGAAATTCCCTGGTCCTTTAAAAAGGAGGGTCTGACCTCATTGCCAAAGAAACCCAAGATCTGAAATCCATCACTCTCTGCGAACTCAGAAAACCTCTCTCGAAGTCAGCATGATTTCCACATCCAAATCCCTTTCCAACCTTCACCTTTCATCATCTTTTTCATCAAAATTGGTGAATTAACTACCCTCCATCATCATCCAAGTGCAAGGGATGCTCTCCAACATCCAAGATCCAGCTCAAGATCTTCAAGAAGGTCCAATTTTCTCAACTATATCTTCAAATTCTCTTAAATTTACATTAACTCATTTTATTACTTAGCTCTTTTATTCTCTCTATCTCACATTTCCTAATATACTTTTTATTTAGTATTATTGTACATCTCTTATTTTCATATAAATAAAATCCAGAAAATAAGAAAAAGAGGGTTTGCTCATAAATTCCAAACGGGAATTCTCACATTTTTCTCACAACTAAAAACACTTTTTTATACACACACATATAGGAGAAGTCTAGGGTTGGATTTATGGGATAAATATCACTCCTCATTTTACATACGAACTACGTGGACTTTGATGCCTCTATAGGCTACGTAGGCGTCTCGAGGTAAAACCCGAGACTCGAGTCCTATTCTTTCCATTTTTGTTATTTTTCTATATTCCTTAACTTAATTATCTTAGATTCTATATATTTTTATATACATATACTTGTTCTTAGTGGCGTATTATCCCGTATGCGTTATCGTTCCATTATAATGATCAACGCTAGAATAATCGCATAAACCCTATTTTCTAATATTATTTATAGGAGCATTCCTACGGATGACTCGCTTTATCTCTTCTATGATACAAGTCGATGATTCCTATCTCCACTACATATACACATGCACACATGTCATGGGGATATAAAGGAAAATAGCAATAATCCATGAGAGACTGCGAGGGCGGAATGGGTGCCTAACACCTTCCTATTTCGTAACTTAGCCTCCGGACCCTTTTCGAATCATTTTGGTTTATAATGTATCAGTATGTCTTTGGATGTTGTCTTTAGGGATGGCTCCCTTTTCTTTTGTCTATTTTGAGTTAAATAGACTGGCGACTCCATCTCTCCACATTTTTCACCTCATCTCTGACGTCGACCGAAGCGCTTTCGAGAAGGATGTGCAGGACAAATATCCTCTTCTTCACCCCTACCACCGCGAGGATCGAGGATGGCCACAGTGGTGACTCCGCTGGGGAATTTTTTTTATATGAGGGCTAGACTCTATTTACATGGGTGTTTTATTTTCTTATATTTTCCCCTATTTTGCATGTTCCCCTTTTATTTTCCATATGTACCACATGCTTATTCTTCTATTCACACACTTGAATAAGATTCTCCATGTACACTTCGCACCACGTGCACCTAGGATCACATATATCCACATGTTGCACGCATTACCCATCCATACTTGGTATACCATGGGTACTTGTACTTTGCTCCCTATTTGGCATGATCAAGAAAGACACCCTCATCATAAGATACTAATAAGATAATCATGCATGATTCATATGACATCACCAAAGAGCATTGTGATTCACCAAATTTTGTCCAGCAACTGGAGGCTCACTTTGTGATGGGCAATGGTCCGGCAGGGCGTAGTTAGCCTAAGTGATATGACTCTCACCTTCCAATGGCCAAGTACCTTCAACGTATATCGAACGGTTCCCCCGCATCGTACCCCTTGACCGAAGTCATGACGGGAGGTATATCGCAGGAAACTCGTTCACGTATGCCCAGTATATCAAATTTGCTCTCACACGTACCGTCCCCATGAGGTATATAGTGAGGAAATTCACGTACACTCAGGTATATCAAATGTCTTGTCCACACGTACCGATTGCCCTCGAAAGCAAGACGTATATTGTGGAAGTCACGCCAAAGGGGGGAACCCTCTCCAATTCACCCAACCAACTTCATACCCACATATAGGTGTCAAGCCTAGGACACACATGTTAGACTGTCGATTTTAACCCAAAACTCTACCGAAATTTCGGGTCGGCCTACCGCCCAAAAATTTCCCGCATTTTTAAAACGGGACCTAGCCCGTGAGCCTGGTTACAAGTCTAACCATAGTTTGCATATGTTATAAAACCAAATTTTCCAGGCTCGGGTCCCATCCGGCATTTTATTTTGTATTTAGGAGAATGTAATACAAGTGAGAACATAATAATTGTAATAATCATGCTGAGACCCGTCGCCCAAAAATATTTCTCGCTTCTTTATCAAAAATCCAAAAAACATTTCTCCTTTATTTATCAAAAATCCAAAAACATTTTTCCCTTCTTTATCAAAAATTCAAAAATATTTTGTCTTTCAATCTCAAAAAAAAAATATCAAAAATATTTTCATTCTTTTTCTCTAAAAATAAATCTCATTTCACGCCTTCTCAGGTCGATCGCACGCCCTTGGCCTAGCTCCTTATTGGCTTCGGTCTTCAGTCAAATCAACCCGAAGTTCTGTCTGTTCCCCTACTACTTCTTTCGAGCCCGGTATCCATACACTTTCTATGGAGAACACAGATCAAGTACCAGTTGTGCAGCCAGATCTGACGGCAGTCTTAGCTCTGCTGGTGTCAAAGATTGACAACCTCCAAGTTGAGGTCCGAGAAATGCAACAAAACTAGTTTCCTGTTCCTCAAGACCTCGAGGCCCTATTCCCTCATGATATGGGTCCACCCGAGCCCATTTGGGTTCTCGAAGAGTATCAGCATGCTCCACGTGCCCCTGCTGCTAATGGGTCACTGCCTGCCCAACTTCTGATGCCGAACCTTGCCCAACATAGGGCTAACTTGCCTATGATCATTGATCCCAAAGAGAAAGAGTTGAATAAGGTCAAAGAAGATCTCAAGATGCTAACTAAGAAGCTTGACCAAGTCAGAATCTCTAGGAATTACATGGACTACACCCACATGTCTCCTTATCCTAAGGCGAGATTACCCGAGAAGTTCAAGATGCCAAATATCGAGAAATTTGGAGGAAGTGGACCCCTGATTGTTCATCTCTACAGTTATCACCGTTCTATGACTCTCCTATGGGCTTCTGAAGAAGTGATGGCCCAATTATTTCAGAAAGCTTTAAAGGATAGAGCCCTCCGATGGTTTTTATCTCTCGAGGAGTCCAGAATCTGTAGCTAGGAGGATGTAGCTCGAGAATTCATGTCATAGTACAAATACACTGAAGAACTTAAGGTCACCTGCTGTGATTTAGAGATTCTCAAACAGAACTCTGGGGAATCAGTCAATAACTTTATAGCCCGGTGGAGGGAAAAAGCAGCCACCATGACCAATCAGCCATCCGAGGAAGAACAAGCCAACATAGTGAAGAAGAACTTCTTACCCCATGTTCGAGCAACCATAGGAGGATAATACTATCCCTACTTTCGAGCTCTCAGAGAGTCCGGAGTAGAAGTCGAGGAGGGTCTTGCTAAAACAAAAGTTGAACCAAAGAAAGTGTTTGGACAGTTCACCCGCAGAAAATATGATAAGTATTTCAGTGCTACAATCTCAACCACTAACAACATCTCTCAACCAACAACCTCGTGGGCACCAGAAAGACACCCTGTCCCAGTTCTAAAGGAATACACCGAGCTTCATTCTCCCCTCTCCAAGGTTTATCAATCCCTATTAAGCCGAAATCTCATTAAACCCTTGGACCCTGGTCCATTGCCAAATCAACTTCCCAAAAAATTCAAGGTATATTCCCATTGCGCCTTTCATCAAACTGCTGGCCATACCACCGACCAATGTTTTCACCTTCGAAACATAATCTAAGGTAATTGACCAGGGTACCATTGCCCCACCAGCCAATCCTAATCCAAACACTACTCACAACCCACTCTCAAATCATACCAATGTTATCTTCCTAGAAATGAACCCAGAATTTGATCCCTCAACTAAAATCACACCCATACACTCTCCCAAACCTCTTCAAACTTACCCATATTTCCTCCTATACCTAGTTAGCCTCGCTGATCAGGCATTGTCACTCCTTACCAGAGCATGCATTGTTGTTCGTACCCGTTCTGAAAATGGAAGTATGAAATTATCAAAAGTGTTAAACCAACTCCTAGAGTTCGGGCTGAAATTAACCTCACAGATGATCATTGATTGCCAAAGGTACAGTACGCTATTCTTGGAAGTACAGAAATCGGCCCTAGAGTCAGATAGTTGGGTAGTACCGACCAATGAAGTCAGCCTAGATGACATTGTCCAAATCATGGCAGAATTATTCAGGCAAACCAATAATATTTGCAGTATGCCCGAGTTACTTGATACTCTGAAGTTACAAGGGTGACTGGTCCCTTAACCCTTACATCTCCCCGCATAATGGGAAGACTTGTACGAAGAAGCCATTGAAGTTGTGGAATGCATTGACTTTACATGGAAAGACATAATTGTTGCCGTCGGATGGGGGGAGGAATTTAAAGATTCAAATTAAGAGCAAGCTTCTGATAAAACTGGCCTGGTAACCGACATGTGTGGGATGATATCATTTAAAAAAATCCTCAGAGAAATAAACAAAGTGGAAGAACAACCCGAGATCGACGAAGAAACAGGGTTCATGTTCACTACACCAAAAATAGGAATCTGACACGGTTTAAAACTATGCCGGATCAAATCTAGCACGATTTTGAACTGTGCCAGAATCAGGTGTTCCAAAATGGCCATTTTTTTTCACGGTTTAAAAGTGTGCCAGATTTGACCAAACAGGAACACTTCTGGCACACTTTTAAACCGTGCCAGAATTTGATATTTCTGGCACACTTTTGGCACAGTTTTGAACTATGCCAGATTGAGCACATTTTAATAAACTTTTGGCACGGTTCAAAATCGTGCCAAAATTTGATACACTTTTGGCACGGTTTTGAACTGTGCCAAATTTTTGGATAAAAGAAAAAAAATTAAGTTTTTGAAAACAAGAAAATTCACAAATTGCAAATCTTGCACATTGTTGATAAACTAATGTACATACAAACTTCAAAATATTACAAGTCTATAATAGTTCACAGACCAAAAAAAATTGGGCAGAGTTTCCTCTATTTTATGGACATTCTAAAAACTGCTAATATAAAACCTGAATAACATAAAGTCCGCATGGCCACAAAATATTAAAAATAAACTTACAAAAGCCTGCACGACTATAAAATTTTACAATAAAACTACAAGCCTGCACGGCCATAACACAAAAAAATAAAATCATGAATAAACCCCTTGTTGTAAACCATTGAGTTCTCCGTGTATTCCCCGTGAATAAATGCTAACAATAAAATGTTATCCTGTAAAAAAGATAAGATACAAAAAAGATACGATATTAGTAACCAATTAATTTATAAAAAAGCTTACTCAAGCTAAAAAATTACATATAGGAGTTGCAATTATTATTATATTCTAAAATTAAAAATCTTACGCAAGTTATGACTACCTGAGAGGCCTACGACTATGCGATCAGTTCGTACAAGTTACATTGGTCCCGTGCGAGGTGTACGTGCCTCTTACGAGGCCGTTTGGGGGTTGGTTTGGATTTTCACCCTTCAATGGCTTGTTTTCAAGCCTAATCTACATATTTTTAAATTATCGTCATATTCTCAGATCGGGAAACCCGCGACTATGCGGTCAGTTCATACAAGTTACATTGGTCTCATGCAAGATATTCGTGCCTCTTACGAGGCCGTTTGGTGGCTGGTTTGAGTTTTCACCCTTCAATGGCTTATTTTCAAGCCTAATCTACATATTTTGAAATTATCGTCATATTCTCAAACTAGGAGACCCGCGACTACGCGGTCAGTTCATGCAAGTTACATTGGTCCCGTGGGAGGTGTTCGTGCCTCTTACGGGGCCGTTTAGGGGCTAGTTTGGGTTTTCACCCTCAAACGACTTGTTTTCATGCCTAATCTACATATTTTGAAATTATCGTCATTATCTCAAACCGGGAGTCCCGTAACTATGCGATCAGTTCATACAAGTTACATTGGTCCCGTGCGAGGTGTTCGTGCCTCTTACGGGGATGTTTAGGGGCTGGTTTGGGTTTTCACCCTTCAATAGCTTGTTTTCAAGCCTAATCTACATGTTTTGAAATTATCGTCATATTCTCAAACTGGGAGATCCGCTACTACGTGGCCTGTTCGTAAAAGTTACATTGATCCCGTGCGAGATGTTCGTGCCTCTTATGGGGCCGTTTAGGGGCTGGTTTGGGTTTTCACCCTCAAACAACTTGTTTTCAAGCCTAATCTACATATTTTGAAGTTATCGTCATTATCTCAAACCAGGAGTCCCGCGACTACACGATCAGTTCATACAAGTTACATTGGTCCCACATCTGTATAAAAGAACATATAACACTATTACACCCCCGAAGAAAGAACATATAAAAGCTCAATTATCTTCTTCAGAGGAGCTTGTGGTTTTGAAGATTCAGTATGTTGAGGAGTGCAAATCTCGTTTGGATGAAGCTCAAAAGGATTTGATTTATCTCCAAAGATATTCATTAGATATCTTAGCAAGCCAAAAAAGGGAACACGCATACCTTTATACTATCCACGAGGAATTAAAAGCGATATATGATGCTCTAATTACGGCACATAGATGCAGTTTTATATTTCTATCACGTTTTACCATTATATTTTAAATGTAAAGTTCTTATTAAGCAGTGATAGCTATATGATCTACCAATACAAAATGATGGTGTCAACTATAAGCAAGTTAGACTAAGATATTCACCCGAGCAGGATATAAGTTCGTGGAAAGTTAATAAGTTCTTAAAACATTCATAAATAAGTAAAACTCTTAAGTATGCCATAAGTTATAACGGAAGAAAAAGAGTACCTCCGTCCTCTGGGATGTCATAAGTCCATAAAGTGAGGTTGTCCCTCAAGAGTTGCATGATTAATGTCTATAGTTGTAAATGAAGTTAAAGTCAAGTCCAAACCAAAGAAAAATTATAATAACTGAATAACTAAAAAACAGAGAAGGCGTAGTAAAAAAATCATTCTAAACAGTTCAACATCCAAAGTGATTAATATCCAAAGTGATCAATATCAAAACAGTTCAATATCTAAACAGTTCAATATCTTTAAGACCTGTATATTTATGGCTTTGTGGGAGTTTAATCTGCCATTAATGACAGTAGTGAGAGTTGTACAATATGATATGTGCATTAACAATTTCTTAATATGGATAAATCATATGATGTGCATTAACAATTACTATGGATGAAAACATCTATATAAAAGGGAAAATATGTGGCATATTTGAAAATCAGCAGTTTTGCTTTACAATCAAATCACAATTGAGTTTATAAACACTCTGGCTGCCAAATAAATCATCACTCCAGCTTTTCAAATAAATATTATTCGTAACAACCATACTTTTCTAAGAAACATAACTCCTTATGGCCCCAACTGCCTCACAAACTTTTTAGGGGCTACTGCTCCTTGATATATGTTAAATATTCTAACAGAAAATCTGCTTTTTTAAGCTCTCTCTCAAATTTCCCTTCAACCAAACATCCTATACTCTCTCTCTCTCTCTCTCTCTCTCTCTCTCTCTCTCTCTCTGATCGCTTGAGGTGAAAATTGAGTACCGACTCAGCTGCTATAGTGTCTAAATAAAGAGGGAAGGCTGGAAAAGAAGTCTGCCTGTGGAAACTTGTCAAACACCGCAAGCCATTCAAAAACTATCTTATTTTGCTCAGCCGTAGTTGCAATGGCGGTTCTATTAGGAGTTACGGCATAAGGTTCAAACCTTGAAACCCCCCAAATCTAGGGGACCGAAGCATAATTCCCAGTTTACACTTAGGTTTAAGATGAAAATACAGTTATTATTTAGTAATACAAACGATGGTGTACTTGAATATATCTATGCTAGCAGATTCTAGTTTAGGCTCTAATAAGGCAATGGCAGGAAGATTATACAGTTTGATCAGTTTTTTAACTCTTCTAATTGAGGGTTTATTAGAAATACCTCTAATATTCCAGCATATGAAGCTTAGCATTTGGATTTAGGAATCAAAGTGAAAGAGTTTAGCTTGAAACCATACCTGGTAATTCTCTTAAACATAAGATCTTGAATAGCCTTTATCCTTGGAAGAATTTGAAAACCTGCTGATTTGGGACTGGGATCATGTGGCCGGATAACTTTCTTATTTCTTCTAGCTTTCACCTCTAAATAAGACTTCCATTTTTATCTAACTACTGAGAAAACACTTCCAGCTCTGCTTGTATTGGGATTGAAATCTTGGTTCTAGGCTCTGAATCCGAAGCGTAATCCTTAGCATGATCTGGATGTCTATTTTTGTTAGGCAATAAATCACCTTTCAAAGATAGATTTTAAGATTCTACTGCATTATTATCTTCTTCTAAACCATCACAGGTCTCATGTCTTGAATCTTCTACTTGAATTGGAGTTTGCATGATAACAGGGTGCAAATTGTGTGAAGGAAGATCATTTGATTTTATAGTAACTGGAACTGCATCTTCTTTTTCATTGAAAGTTGGATCTTGAAATTTGGGGCTCTATTGCTTGTAATCCGACAATGAAATAAACAATGTTGTGCCAAAAATAGTAAAAATAGTAAAATGTGCCAAGTACTTATTAATTACTCTGCTTGCAACCTAAAAAGATAGATTTAATCCAACATTTTTACAAATTATTTTTACTCCCTAACCATGACTTCAACTTGGAATAGTGATAGAGCAGAAATATAAAAACTAAAACAACTCGTTAGGGGAAGGTGGAAACGTGGGAGGGTGGGAGGAAGAAGAACCTGAGTCACCAACTCTGCCTACAACTTCCTCGCTAATTTTATTTGAGCCATAAAATGTAGAGGAAGAAGAACCTGAGTCACCAACTCTGCCTCCCCCAACCATGGATTCAGCAACATGAACAACATCACCGCACCCCCTAACTTCTTTAAAAATCTTCTCTGAACACACCTAGAAAAACATGAACAGTCACAACAATACAGCAGTCCCATTCATGGTGTTCACCTATGGCCGAGAAACACCCCTATAGTATATCAAAACACCTTAATGATGAGCAAAGCAGGCAAATGAGTTCCATCCTTCTCTTCTTCCTGTTTACATGAACATGCCAAATCAATCATTATCACTGCACAATAAGTCCTTTAGCGATACATGAAATACTCAAGTTTTTTATGCTCAAAACAAAGGTTATTAAGAGATAGATTTTCATATAAATCAAATCATTTAGCACAACTCAAATCAATAAAAAATATCCATTGAGCACAACCCAAATATACACAGAATATTTAATCAATGGGATAAAAGCAATCAAATTCTTCATATACCTGAATGCATCTATAAATACATAAATATACACAAAATAATGATTCTGTTGAATCTACTACAACTAAAAACATGTGGAAGGTAATATTTATCTCTTCTCATTGAACTGACTATTTAAGTTTTGATTTTCCAAATTAGCTAGAGTGTTTTTTCATATTCGGATCTTTCATATACTAATTATTTTAAAGTTTAAAGTAGATAGGTGCTTGACAACCATGATTTAAATTTCAAATTTGAGGTTCTTTGTATTTCATTCTTGGGGATTGGTCTTATGTTTTGGTGGATTGGTATATATGAGGTCTCAGATTTAAGGTTTTAAAAGAGATATAACTTACTATACTTTAAGATCAATGGTGATTGAAATTATACGAGGTATTGGTCTCATTTAGCATTATTTTTTATTTATTTGATCTCAGTACTCATCTCCATCACCATCACCATCTCCACCACCACCATATGTGTACAAATCCCCACCACCGCCATCACCATCTCCTCCACCACCTTATTTGTACAAATCCCCACCACCACCATCACCCTCTCCACCACTGTCATACTACTACAAGTCTCCTCCACCCCCTCTCCTTCACCACCACCACCGTACGAATATTAATCCCCACCACCACCTTCAGTGTCTCCTCCACCACCTTACTACTATAAATCTCCCCCACCACCTTCACCATCTCCACCACCACCTTATTATTACAAGTCTGCACCTCCACCACCTTACTACTACAAGTCACCACCTCTACCAGTACATTCTCCACCACCACCATACTACTACAAGTCTCTTGTACCTCCGATTAAATCTTATCCACCCCCTTATAACTACAAGTCCCCACCACCACCTGTCCATTCACCACCTCCGCCATACTATTACAAATCTCCACAACCTCCATCGAAGTCTCCACCACCTTACTATTACAAATCTTCGCCACCACCGACCATATATATATATATATATATATATATACAAGTTGGCACTTGCCTAGGACTAATTTATATTAAACTAACACCAATGGATCTAATACAAAAAAGGAAAAAGGAAAAAAGGTAGTTTTAAAACTCTATGGCTCCCCTTTGTCATTGTCCATCCAGTGACTCTGATATCTACTAAGGTTCAATCTTCGACACTAGATCACTTCAAATCCAGAAAGGCAAAAATTCATTTTTTCTTAAATTTAAGTGATTTGACTATCAACGTCAAATGATTAATGAATTGATAAGAGACGAATGAGTCCGCTAAATCTTTGTTACGGATAAACTACCTTAGATAAGATTAAGTTGAGCCAGTATTACATTATCCTTACTAGTCCTAGACACAAACTCAGGAAACCAGGTCATACTACTCTCTCCCACTCAATAACTCACTTGATCATTACGGACTCGGGCAACGACCTCCACGCTGAGGTTATTACCTCTTTATACTAAATGGATACATGGGCACCAAGTAAAAGCCCTGAAGTGTCGAATTGACATAAAAGACTTACTTATCCTAGTATTCCCAAAAGAGGTATATACCTCTTCATTACATTTACTACTATTACTACTAGCCACTGTTCTAAAAAATTCGTCTAGGCTCCGCCTAGACACACTTAGGCTCCGTCTAGACACGCCTAGGCTTAAGGCTTGGGAGAAACGTCCCGCCTTAAGTTTTTTACGCCTTATTCTTGGTAAAACCTTTAAGACGCACTTTTTTTTAAAAACAACAATACTTTAGTGAAACGATGTCGCCTTTTAAAGAATTTTTTTACTAACCGAACCATTATCTCATCCAAAATAATCAAATAGTATTTTAATTTGCATATATTCAGACATATTTTTATGATATGTACAATTTTAGTATTTTAATAGCCTTGTTATGATTAAAATATATTAAAATATATTAAGAAGGCGTTACGCTTAAGGCCCGCCTAGGCTTCTAAGGCTTAAGGCTTGGACTCCACGCCTCGATCACTCCCCGCATTTTTTTGGACCTTGCTACTAGCATATTCAAAACAAAAATAGTAAGTTAGAGTTGTATCCCTCTAATTATATCATTATCCCCTCTCTTCCTTCCAACACTCGCACGGGTGATTTTGAGTATGGAAGGAGTTTTTTCTTCCTTGTACCCCTCTTATCAACATTTGTCTTGTTGTTGTAATAACGATAAACATTTTGGTGGGCAAGTCGGCACACGATGTGGTTTGAAACCTTTTATTTGAACAAAACAACAGTACAAACACTGAAGAAGTACGATGATGTGTTTAAGCTGTTAAACATAGGACACACATTCCAATCATTTGTTAAGCTTTGCTACAATAGAGCTTAACAAGAAAAAATAAGACACGACATATGGAACTACATATTTGCGTACCAATTATAGAAACGGTAAGATAACAGGAAATAAAATAATAAGCACATGAATAAGTAATATAAATATCATAACACCAAATGAGACAATTAAATGAGACTTGGAAGATCTTTTCTAAAATGAAAAGGGAAGGTATTACACTAAATGTGTTTACCTACACCTCGTTAATTCATGGAGTGTGTAGTTTATGTCAGTTGAAAGGTTCTATAGTATTATTTAATTAAATGATAGATAAAAACACATCTCCAAATATTTTAACCTTCTTCGTGTTAATTTACAAATTATGTAAGGAAATGATGGTTAAAGAAACACTCAAACATCTTATTTTGATGAGCCACAGATGTGAGAAGCCTAATATTGTGCCATTAAAAAAAATAGATCTATAAAAGTAAAAAGTGTTTATTTTGAAGAAATTGAACAGATCATATACAATAAGTATAAAATACCCAGATAGATATTCAAAACCCTAAATATTATACAACACCATCTTGGAAAACCTTATGTGCTCCAAAATTTTCATAACATATATTAACTCATTTCAAATAAAACGACAGGATAACACTCGTGCACCTATAAAATTTTGAATTCTCACTTGGCCATTTTGTCAAACAGCAAGTGTGCGTAGTCCTACTGACATGTCTTAACTGCACTTGTGACATTAATCCCCTAAACAATTTCACAAAGAAAAGATAATATATCAACTCAAATGAGGAAGCTACTACAATAGTCTCTATATCAGAACTGAGTCCCGAAAAATTATATAAGCAATAGTGTGTGTTGACACCAAAATTAGTATGCTGATGTGGACGAATAATAAAAAGACACGTGTCAATCTATGTGGAACAATAGCAACGAGGAAGATTGTTTCCCCGACCAACATACTCACTCCGATCAACAAGTATACTCCGAGGAACACCAACCCTCCGAGGAACTCTTATCTTCCGAGGAACTCCAATGCTCCGAGGAACTTTTGGACGACGAGCAACTAAGGCGGTTCGAGTTGCACCTCGACCACAGCATTAATTGCCAGATAATCAATAGTTCAACTATTCATTGAATGCTTATCATCTTGACGCGCATGTTTGAAGAACATTAAATGAATTACCCTTTTATATGTATATCATTTAATGTAACACCCTTTCATGTACAGCCTAAGGGCTATAAATACCTTGTATCACCCTCATTCAAAGGGACCGGAATTTCTTGAGAGAACTTGTAATCAAGAATTCCCAAACACTCAGCAATAACATAACAGTGGACGTAGGCCATTCATATAAGGCTGAACCACTTTAAAAATATTCTGTCTCATTTATTTATCTGTGATTAAATAATTAGAGTGATCTAATTTTTTACATCAACAGATTGGCGCCGTCTGTGGGAAACGATTGTTATTATCGTTTTTCACCAAAAATCATTCATCATCAATGGCGGATAATCCAGAATCTAGCAATCGAAACGCTGGAAATGCTGGAAATCCTCCAAATACCTCTGCACCTCCAGATCTGGCCGGAATTATGACGAATCTGGCTCAAGGACAAACCGCCATGCAAGACACAATGAGGCAACTTATACAAACCCTTTATGGCGGTGCACCTGCACGTTCAGGATAGCGAAGTGGTCAGAGGAAAACTTATTTACTTTCTTCACGATCCAGACGTACTGAGTCATATCGTAATGAGGAGTCTGATGATTTCTCTTATCAACCTGGGCGAACTTCGTCAATAAGGGCTACAGATACTGATCAACGTATCACTCTATCTCTGGAAAGACCCAACGCCTTAGAAAGACTGAGTATGGTGTCTCCTTTCAGTTGATTAGGCCCTAGGAGGAATAGGAGTCCACCTAAGACCATGTCGAGGAGTTTTCGACAACCATCAGATCTAAGAGAAGGATCAGCACAATCACGACCAGTTGCTCGTCAAGATAAATCTCAAGAGGTTACTTCAGAACGATCTATTGCTCGAACCAATAGGCCTGAGGAAGGAAATGAAGCGTGGAAAGGGTCCCTTCAGCGATTGGAGGATAGATTGGGAGAAATGGCTAGGGCGAAGAATCCCCTACAACGAACTTTTGTTCAAGGGACACCTTTTGTCCAGGCAATTGTGAATTTTCCTACACCGTCAAAGCTTAAAGCACCAGTAGTGACCCCTAAATATGATGGAAAGACAGATCCTGTTCTTCATATAGAGCAATATCAAGCTGCCGCCGATATCTATGATGTCCCCGACGAGATGAGATGCAGAGCGTTCTCAGGAACTCTTAATGGAGCTGCCCAGATATGGTACAACAATCTTCCTCGGGGTAAGATTTCAACTTTCTTTCAGTTGGCCGAGTTGTTCATCGGCAATTTCTATTTTGGAGCAAAGCCAGTAAAACGAGTAGCACACTTGCTAAGTGTTAGACAAAAATCTGGTGAGAGTACTAGAGATTACATAACCCGTTTCAATAACGAGAAGCTAGAAGTTATAGATTACGAGGAGAAGACAGCAATCACCGCCTTGATGAGTGGGTTATTGCCTAATAAGTTGTATTACACCTTGGCGAAAGATCCACCTAAAACTATGTCAGAGTTGATGGCAAAAGCGGCCAATATCATGAATGCCGAGGAAGCTATGGCTGCAAAGAAGAGTATAGATAAAGACACCAAGGTGGACGTCGACAAGTCTAAAAATAAAGAGCATAAGGGCAATGGTGGCGATAAGCGTTCCAGAAATAATAAGTCATCATGCGAAGTCCTGAAGAAATTCGATAATTACACTCCCTTGAAAATGGGTATTAATCATGTCTTGGAAGAAATCAAGAATAGCGAGGAAGTAAAGTGGCCAAAGAAACTGAGGTCAGATCCTGATGCGAGGAACAGGGACAAATATTGCGAGTTCCACAAAGATCATGGCCATATGACTAAAAATTGCATAGCTCTTCAGAACGAGATTGAAACACTCATCCGAAGAGGAAAGCTAGAAAAATATGTTAATCGGGGAGGTGAAAGAAGAAATAATTATCGAACTAGAGAGAGGTCTAGATCTCCTCGTCGAGCAGAGGAGAAAAAGAAGAGAGACCACGAAGATGATGCCGAGGATGACCCCGATCTTCCCAAGAAACCAAGGCAGCCAGAACGAGAGGTATTTTCCATACGTTTTGGGTCATTTGATTGTAATGTTATTACAGGAGGAGATCTTACTGCAGAAAGAAAAGCTTACCTCGGAGAGGCACAAGCTTGCTCGTATATTCAGCGAATAAATTTGGCCGAGGAGGATCGTCCGAGGAAGGTAAACAAAGAGAAGCTGGTTATTGGCTTTTCAAAAAATGACCTGGCCGGTGTTCTTTACCCTCACGACGACCCTTTGGTGATCAAAATGAGGATGAAATAAGTAGTGATTTCAAGGGTGCTGGTAGACAATGGCAGTTCGGCAGACATCATGTACTATTCATGCTTTGACAGTTTAAATTTGAAGTTATCTCAATTGGAGCCTTATCACAGACCTCTTCTGGGTTTTGCTGGCGAAAAAGTTTTTCCACTTGGGACGATCAAGTTGGATATATTCATTGGAACTTGGCCTGCTTGTCGAACAGAAAGAATACGCTTATTTGTGATGGATAAGAATGTGCAGTCAACCTACAACATCATCATGGGAAGAGTTGGTTTGAAGAAGTTCGAAGCAGTCCCATCTACAGTACATTAATGCTTAAAATTCCCAACAAATTTTGGAGTGGAAGTGGTGAAAGGTGATCAAAAAGTAGCTCGAGAATGCTATTATTCATCTGCCGAGCAAGAGGAACTTGAAGAATCAAGGAAAAAGACTACTACTTACCAGGTGGAGGAAAGTACGGAAATTGAAACACTTGATCCAAGAGATGAATCCCAACTTGTAAAAGGACAAGTGGTAGAATCTACAGAAGATGTTATTCTGGACGACGAACACCCTGAACGAGTAACCCAGATAGGTTCATCGTTGGATGCTTCAATAAAACAGGAGTTGATAACTTTTTTGAGAAACAGAAAGAAAACTTTTGCGTGGAGTCATGAAGACATGCCAGGAATAGATCCAAATTTCTTATGTCATGAGCTCAATGTGAATAAGGAGATCAAGCCTGTAAAGAAGAGAAGAAGGGTATTTAGCCCCGAGAAGAATCAAGATATTCAAGAGGAGGTCGACAAGCTCCAGAAAGCCCAATTCATTGAAGATGTGAAGTATCCGAACTGGTTGGCAAATGTGGTGATGGTAAAGAAGAAAAACAATAAATGGAGAATGTGTGTTGATTTCACTGATCTCAATAAGGCTTGCCCAAAGGATCACTTCCCATTGCCCAGAATTGACCAACTAGTGGATACTACATCGGGGCACGAGTTGCTCAGCTTCATGGATGCTTACTCTGGTTATAACCAGATCAAAATAAAACCTGAAGACAGGGAAAGCACTTCTTTTATTACCCCTAGGGGAACTTATTGTTATAATGTTATGCCTTTTGGTTTGAAAAATGCAGGAGCGACATACCAGCGGCTGATGAACAAAGTTTTTGCCGAACAAATCAGTTGCAATATGGAGGTCTATGTCGACGATATGCTGACAAAGAGCAAGAAAGCTGCTGATCATCTAGTTGACTTAGGTTAGACCTTTGATCAACTGGATAAATACCAGATGAAGCTCAACCCGACGAAGTGCACCTTTGGAGTACGAGAAGGAATGTTCCTCGGGTATATTGTCAACCAGCGAGGCATTGAGGCAAATCCAGCAAAGATCAAAGCTCTTTTAAGGTTGCGATCTCCAACGATGAAGAAAGAAGTGCAGAGTCTTATAGGACAAGTTGCAGCGCTCAATAGATTTGTATCTCAAGCAACTGATAGGTGCCTTCCATTCTTCAAAACACTCCGAAAAACTTTCGAGTGGAATGATGAATGTGAAAAAGCCTTTCAAGACTTGAAGAAATATCTGGGAACACCTCCATTGCTGTCCAGACCAGTGATGGGAGAAAAGTTATACTTATACCTGGAAGTATCAGAAAATGCAGTCAGCTCGGCATTGATCAGATTGGAGAACGGAGTCCAAAAGCCAATTTATTACACAAGTAAGGTTTTTCGAGGTGCAGAGATCAGGTACCCAAAGTTGGAAAAATTGGCATTGGCATTAATTGAAGCAAGTAGAAGAATGAGGCCATATTTTCAGGCCCATACCATCATCGTGTATACCGACATGCCATTAAGACAAGCCCTTCATAAGCCAAAAAAGTCAGGAAGACTGATGTACTGGGCAATAGAGCTCGGTGAATATGATATTGTGTATGAACCCAGATCATCCTTAAAAGGGCAAGCAGTAGCAGACTTTATAGCAGAGTTTACATATCCTGATACCCCCGAGGAACAAAAGTTGCTCACTGACCAACCTGTGGATGTTACAGGGTCAACAGACATGAGTCCAGACCAACTCCGGTTGGTAAAAGGGCTTGTGGATGTAGAAAGATCATCAAATTCAAACCCAGACCAACTACGGTTGGTAAAAAGGCGAGAAGAGATGGTCGACGAGGAGCGAAAGATATCAGGGGAGGATGAAACAAAACAGAAAATATTTCACCGAGGAACGTTGTCATATAAGAATTTTGAAGACGAGTTACCTACGTGGAGATTGTATGTAGATGGGTCATCTTGTACAACAGGTTGTGGATCAGGGATTATTTTGAACACCCCAGACGAGATTGACGTGGAATATGCCTTACGATTCCAATTCAAGGCTTCAAATAATGAGGCTGAGTATGAATCCTTGATAGCAGGTCTTAATTTAGCAAAGATTATGGAAGCACAACAAGTGATGGTATTCAGTGATTCCCAATTAATTGTGAATCAGATAATGGGAACGTATGCAGTTAAAGGAGAACTAATGGTCAAATATCATGCAAAGGCGATGGAGTTGTTGGCAGAATTTGATGCCATTCAGTTAATCAGAATACCAAGAATGGAGAATGCACAAGCAGACGCACTGGCCCGACTAGCATCAGCTACTCGTACTGAGTTGCGAAGAACGATACCCATTGAGGTGTTAGAAAGTTGAAGCATAGATGAAATCTTGACGATGAATGTTATTTCCCTTGATTTAGGACCATCTTGGATGGATCCCATCAGGGCATATGTCGAGGAAGGAGAATTACCGGAGGACAAGATCGCTGCCAAGAAATTGAAGTTTAAACCTGCTCGGTATGTACTAACTAATGGTGTTTTGTATAGACGAGGAATTATGGCAGGTTTGCAAATATGTGTACATCCCTCCGAAGTGAAAGAATTGATTGAAGAGATCCATGAAGGGTCCTATGGAGACCATGTAGCAGGTCGAACACTTTTGCAAAGGGTGATGACGCAAGGATACTACTGGCCAACGATGAGAGCTGATTGTATAGCCTATGCCAAGAAGTGTGACAAGTGCCAACGTTTTTCCTCCATCCGACGAACTCCACAAGCATTATTGACACCCATAACTTCCCATTGGCCATTTGCCATGTGTGGAATTGATCTGGTTGGACCACTGCCAATGACCCGAGGAATATTCAAGTACCTCATCGTCGCAGTGGATTATTTTACTAAATGGGTAGATGCTGAGTCTCTGATTGCTATGACGTACGAGAAGGTGTACCAATTCGTTTGGAAGAACATCATCTGCCGATATAGTCTCCCTCATGCCTTCATTACAGACCATGGAACACAATTCGATAACGAGGAGTTTGCCGCCTATTGTCATCAGTCAAGCATTTTGAAGGTTCATTCAGCACCAGGCCATCCTCAAAGCAATGGACAGACTGAAGTGACGAACAGAACATTATTAAATGGTTTGAAAAAGAGGTTAAATGAGGCTAAAACTAACTGGATTAATGAGATACAATCAGTATTGTGGGCTTACCGAATAACTCCCCGAGCAGCAACTGGAGAATCACCATATATGCTGGCGTTTGGAAGTGAGGCTGTAATACCTGCCGAGTTGGGTCTTCCAACACACAGAGTGCTGAATTTTAATTCCCCAGTCAGTGACTTGATGAGAAGACTGGATTTGGATATGCTCGAGGAGGTTAGAGAAGAAGCAGCCATTAGGAATGCTGCATGTCAACAACGAACAGCTTTGTTCTACAATAAGAGGGTGAAGAAATGCGATTTAAAGGAAGGATATTACGTGCTAAATAAGGTCATTCAGAAGCACAATAAATTGGAAGCAAATTGGCATGGACCTTACCGAGTTACAGAAGTTGTTCGACCAGGAACTTACCGAATAGCAACTCTAGAAGGAGAGGAATTCAAGAATGCTTGGAATGCTGAACACCTTCGCAAGAATTATCAGTGATGTAAAATGTACAGCAGGTCCATCAATATGAATAAAACGATGATGTTTCACCATTTTTCTCTCCTTTGTTTGAAAGTTTTTTGGGGAATACTGGTGTTGTACACTACGCTGCTCGACAGAAAAAAGAAGACGATAGTTCAAACCAACGACCAACTCCGGTTGGTAAAAGGGCGAGAACAAACTATACTCCTTTGATTAGGAGGTGTACACTAGCGTGATCAACTCCGGTTGATAAAATAACTAGTGGACATGATAGTTCGAGCGTGATCAACTTCGGTTCGTAAAATAGCGAGAACAAACTATACGCCTTTGGTTAGGAGGCGTACACTAGTGTGATCAACTCCGGTTGATAAAATAACTAGTGGACATGATAGTTCGAGCGTGATCAACTTCGGTTGGTAAAATAGCGAGAAAATACACTAGCGTGATCAACTCCGGTTGGTAAAATAACTAGTGGACATGATAGTTCAAACCCATGACCAACTCCGGTTGGTAAAAGGGAAAAGAACAACATTCTTAAAAATGCCAATCTCGGTTGGTTTGAAAACAAAATATGCTCTCAAATGCCAACTTATGTTGGTCGGAAAGTAAGTTTATCGAAGAACAAATATTCCAAACTGAACCAAGTATAGTTGGTCGGGGATAAAAACCCACTAACTGTAGATGGTCGACGAGGAAAAATCTTTGACCTTGGTTGGTCGGGAACATTTATTGAAAAAGACAAAATTTACCAAGTATAGCTGGTCGGGGATAAAAACCCATTAACTATAATTGGTCGACGAGCTCAATTTAAACAATCTTGGTTGGTTGAAAGAAATTTTAACATTTTATTAAGTAGTCGAGCAACATTACTGGTACTTGTAAGTTATTACTAGATTGGTCGATGAACCACAAAGTATTGTTATGCAATCACAAATATAAAAGTGTTAGACAAGTACAAAACAATAGCAATACAAATTTACAAACAAAAAATGAAAGTCTTTTATTAAAATTCAAAATAAATTACAAGTTACATATGTATGCTAACTATTACATTGAAAATCCTATTCTATTGGTTTTTTCCCCTCAGCCTTCGATACAGGATCCTCGCCAGCAGGAGGATCATTTAATGTCTGAGGAGAATTGATAAAATTCAAGTCCTTCAACATTCTGACATTCATTACTGAAGGAGTATCCAAGAGATGCTCGGGACAAGATACTTCAATTTGAGAATGAAGATTATAGTCACCATGATATTTTGAAATTAAGCTCCGAGGAATGGCACGAGATGGGATCCATTCCATGTCCAATTTATAGGGTGGTACAGGCAAGTCTAGTAGCCCAGGAGTATGATAATCCCATAGGTAGTGCCCCTATTCGAGCTTCAGCACACCCAGGGAGTTCAACCATCCCTGTTTATAACCTTCATTATTGGAATTTTCAATGCGAGCATCCAAGTGATAAAGGGCCTCATTATAGCCTGCATTCCAGAATTCGCGAGGTTGTTTATGGAATTGGAAAGTTAATCTTTCTAATTGCTCATGAAGGTTCCTGGCAAAAACATCCTTATTATTCAAACCAGACTTCGTCGCAGTAAGTTGATCTTCCAAAGTCAGGATTTTCTTGGACATTTCAGACAAAGCTCGATCTTTTGCGTTCAACTGGTACGCTTGAGTTTCCAATGTTGACAGAGTACGAGCTTCTTCAATACTACGAGGAGTTCTTGATCGACCCCGAGCAGCTGGAGTGCTTCGTTCCTCATTAACATCCTGGGCAGCTCTTCCTCGCCCACGAGAACCTCTTCCTCGTCCCCGAGCAGTAGCAGAAATACCAGACCTTCTTAAAGTATCCAATTCTTGCCTTAATTTGGCATTCTCAACTTCTAAGAATGAGAACCCTTCGTCGGAGACTGGTACCAAAGCAGTGGAAGATGAAGCTGCAGACTTATACTGTGCCAACTCTTTCTACAAATTGTTGTTCTCTTGTTCCAGCAGCTCGGCGATTTGTCTGCAGGCCTCAACTTCACCTTTTAGGGTCCTCTCCCTGACATCATACCCAGCAATGAGTTTGTCATAGCCCTTCTCGGCAGAAAGCTGTTGATATTTCTTTTCATACCCCTCATGTAACAAGGCATTTGACTCCCTGTACTGATCTTTGAGATCTTCTAGAGTATATTGAAGCTCCTCGATCATATCATAGTAGGCCACGTTATTGGCCACTGCTCTATCAAGTAAGTCCTTCAGGTACCGATAAGCTTCGATTGCTTGCTCTGAAGCACCATGACCAAGGATATTGGCAATTTCGGATGTACTGAGGTCTGTGTGACCAGCTTTATAATACTCATGGCATTGTTGCATCAACTTTATGTCGTTAGCAGACAAAAGATCCATCCTGGACAGAAACTAACAGAGAAAGAAAAAGAAAATCAAGACAGAGTGCAGATAAAGAAGAGACAATCATATGGAAAGAAAGAACTCAAATTTTATTAGATCATAAGGCAAAAGTTACAAAGATCTGAGATACAAAGTACAAGTAAGGAGAAAAATAGAAAGATAGTACCGAACAACTTCACACCTTTTCCTTGTCTCCCAAGACTTTCTCGGGAGGCTGGGACGAGGATCTTGGTTACTCGGTGAGAACACCGATTTGATCGGTTGGAGTAGGGATTTGTTCAAGAGGAGCAGGCAAAGATGAAATCTTCTCAGCAGATGTCTGGTTGGGTTGAGGAGCAAGGATTTGATCACCCACAATCATTGAAGATTCTTCAGATGCAGCTTCGTCTTCATCTTCGTCTTCAATAACTAGAGGAGGACCAGGGAGATGTTGTTGAAATAGCTCGGAGTCCTCGCTCACCTTCAATTCCTGCAAGGCAGCAACCCAACCATCATGGAAGAATTTCAAACTTCCATAATTCACCTGGGTCATCATTGCTGCTACCCCCCAATCCCATCCTTTATCCCAACCAGTTCGAAAGGATTTCTTCACAGCTGTTTTTCTCTTCATCTTCTCCGAGGAGAGCTTCTCGGATAGAAGGTCCTCGAGGTTTTCAGCTTAGCCTCCAACTCCTCCTTCTGACGATTTTCTTCGCGCAGAAGTGTCAGCTCTTCCTCAGCTAATTTCAACTTATTTTCAAGCTCCCCGAAAGTAGTGAGCTTCTCGGAGTATTTCTTATTCTCCTTCTCCAAATCCTTCACTTTGTTTCCCAACTGCACCTTTTCTGCTTCAGATGCAGCCAATTTCTTCTCCCATACACCTTTATCCTCGTCATACTTCTGACGGGATTCCTTCAGAGATTGGGCCAAACCCTGGAATGCATCCTCTACTCCAGACGAGGAGCTTGAAGCCTTGAGCGCTTCATCTTTCTTCACAATGGTGTTAAAACAACTCACCAGCTGAAAAAAGAAGGTAGTGATGAGTTAATACCGAGATACATATATTGATAGAAGGAAAAATTCAAGATAAAAAGAAACTTACTGAAATAATGTGACGAGTAGACAGGGATGTCAGCATATCCCTAGACATGTTTTCCTCGATGCCGTGGACTTCAGGAATAATCCAAGTTTTTACCGAGCTCATTGCAGAGCTCGGGGGAATGATGGTTGGAACGCCAGCTCCACTAGTTTGGAGCTGGGGAATGGCTTCAGAAAAACTAATCAAGGAGGATTTCTTCAATCTCCTCAGTGGAACTTCAGCAGTTTCAGCCAAAGAACCCTTGGTGGGGGAAATAGTGATCACTTCCACATAAGTAATTTTCTTGCTCGGATCCATTGGAGGCTTCTCGGCAGCCTTCTGAACAGCAACAGAAGGAACAGCATCAATTTTCTTGGTCCCCTTTGGGACTTCAGCCTTGTTCCTCTTTCCATCCCCGGCAGAGGAAGTCTCCTCGAAGATAGTAGGAACTCTTCTCTTGCCCATCTTCTGACTTAGAGGAATATGAGATTCTGGTGAAGATTCCTCGAAAGCTGGCAATGGGTCACTAATGCTGACCACGGGATGAGCAGTAAAGGATGATGTGTAGCTCCTGTACTGCAACAAATATGAAGCAAAACTAATGTGCTCGTCTGCAACTCTCTGATGCAAACTCCAGATATGTTTCAATTGCTTTATATTGACTTCTGACTCTTTTGGAGTTTTTCTCTTACTGTCAACTGCAAATAAAAACATAGTGAAATATCAGTCATACATTTTGTCAAACACAATGAAATCATAATTTCAAAGAACAAAATAAGATGAAAGTAACCTATCGAATTGCCATATGGGGGGCATCTAGGACCCTCATATACTGCATCTCCAATCAAAAGGGCATGTTGCCAATTTTTTATAACTACCCCATGTTCAAAATAATCCCTGTTTGCATCAGGGAGATTGACTACTAAGGCCCTATTCAAAAACCTATTTTTTAAATAAAAAAAATATTATCTAAAACAGCCCATCTGTAGCAGTACATAATCTCAGGAATTCCTATACGAGTTCCATGAGTTTGATTTAACCTATGTACCCCATTAACTATACTCCATGTGTTGGGGGCTATTTTTACAGGGACAACATCGAAGTATTGACAGAACTCTAAACACAACGGATTTGGTGTAAAAGAAAACCCACATTCAGCAATAAATAGGCTAGGGAACCAGTGTCCCTCAGCCAAATCAAAATAACTTGAAGGCTCAGAAAGAACCTCCAAAGTTACCCAAGAAGGAATAGAGAAGTCAGAGCGGAACTTCTCAAGAGATTCGATAATATAAACCATGGTGAATAAAAAGAAATGAAGAAGAAGGAAGAAAATCTTATAGGAAAAAAGGAGATCTGTTGACAAACAAACGAAGGAGGAAATGAACGCACAAGAGAGAGAAAAGCTTTAGAAAACTCGAAAGCAGAAATTGAAAAGGTAGAAGACGATGGGATTGCTTCTGAAGTTTAAATACCTTGCCTTGGGAAACGGTGAAAGAAATGATTACAAAAAGGAAATATTATGCTACCGACGGCTAAAAGGACAAAAAGGGCACGAAGATCGAAGCGCCTATAAAAATGCAAAAAGGCGGATTCTGCGAATTTGGAAGGAAATTTAAATACGAAGAAAAGGCTCCTAAAACCCAGGAAGGTCATTTAATATCGCCATATACCGAGAAAGAATGTTCCATACTCCTCAAAATTCTAAATATGAAACATTGGGGGCTTCTGTTGACACCAAAATTAGTATGCTGATGTGGACGAATAATAAGAAGACACGTGTCAATCTATGTGGCACAATAGCAACGAGGAAGATTGTTTCCCCGACCAACATACTAACTCCGAGAAACAAGTATACTCCGAGGAACACCAACCCTCCGAGGAACTCTTATCTTCCGAGGAACTCCAATGCTCCGAGGAACTCTTATCTTCCGAGGAACTCCAATGCTCCGAGGAACTTTTGGACGACGAGAAACTAAGGCGGTTCGAGCTACACCTCAACCACAGCATTAATTGCCACATAATCAACAGTTCAACTATTCATTGAATGCTTATCATCTTGACGCGCACGTTTGAAGAACATTAAATGAATTACCCTTTCATATGTATATCATTTAATGTAACACCCTTTCATGTACAGCCTAAGGGCTATAAATACCTTGTATCACCCTCATTCAAAGGGACTGGAATTTCTTGAGAGAACTTGTAATCAAGAATTCCCAAACACTCAGCAATAACATAACAGTGGACGTAGGCCATTCATATAAGGCTGAACCACTTTAAAAATATTCTGTCTCATTTATTTATCTGTGATTAAATAATTAGAGTGATCTAATTTTTTACATCAACAGTGTGTATATCAGCAACGATGTAATACCCAAACCAATAAAAAAAACTGCAAAGATGAACACCGGATCTTAATCAATATGTAATACCCAAAATTAATATAAAAAAACTAACTATTAACAAATGAGAGAATAAATATATTAAACCATAAACAAAAAGCAAGAATACACACAGTAAATGAAAAAACCATAACAAAACTGAAATGAAATCTTACCTTGGATTTTCGGAGAGAGAGAGAGAGAGAGAGACGAGCGGAATGAACTCAAAGTAGAGAGAGGGATGAACGGGGGTGACTCAGGTGAGCGGGAATGAGAAGGATAAGAGGGCGGGATACCAAAGTGAGAGAATCGTGATTTATTTTTAGGGTGTTTTATATTTTAGTGAAGTGTACTTTATTTTGGCACACTTTAAAACAGTGCCAAAATCTGGTACTGTTTTAAAGTGTGCCAGATTGTCATTAAACCGTGCCAGAATTTGACACAGTTTAAAACAGTGCCAAATTTTTAATACAAGGGTGTGCCAAATTGTTGTTTTTGGTGTAGTGGTTCTTCCCTTCTTAAGTAAATCACATGACCAGATCAGGGAGGCATTACCAGATCTCAAGCTCACTACCAGCCAATGACAAAGGGAAGGGCATTGAGAACCTTCCTATGGCAGAGATGACCCTCGAGGAAATCAAGATCCTCGATTAACTGAAGAAAACTCAAGCTAATATCACTCTATAGGGTCTTTTCATGTCTTCCCAGCTGCACAGAAATGCTTTGATCAAGTTTCTCACTAGACCCATAGTTCCTCCTTCTACCACACCAGAAGAGGCGATAAATTTAGTCGAATCCTTGACCTCTACCCGAATGCTAAGAAATCCCCAGAATTGCGCCAAACCACAATCATGCACTCAACATCTCCGTCGAAGTTATGGGGAAGATCGTGCCATTCTCTCTTATCGATAATGGATCCGCCATGAATGTATGCCTGTTAAGAACCTTCAAATGCTTAGTAGTGAAGGAAAGTGACCTCGCTCCAACCTCCGTTGTTTTACATGCCTAGGATAATACCCGTCGAGAGGTGATGGGATAAATAAAAATTATAATAGGGGATGGCCCTATAAACCCTGTTATCGAATTCCAAGTTATTGGCATCCCATCTTATTTCAACATGTTGCTTGGACAAACTTGGATATATAGTATCAGGGGTGTGTCTTCCTCGCTCCGTTAGAAATTAAAGTTCTTTGCCGACAGACGAGTCATCATAATTTTGGGCGACGACGATAGTACCGAGGGTGCAAGTATCGATAATCCAGTCCTTGAGATACAACACGGGTAAAATGATATGCTCCTATCAGGATTTCGAGCTGAGCCACTTCTACTCCCGACAGGAAATGATTTCAAAGTAAGGGTTTGCACAGAATACGACCCTTATGGCAATGTCAATGTGATTCAGATATTTAAAAACATGCACTTCATGCTCGGACTTGGGCTAGGACAAAGACAGCAAGGGATAATTGAACCCATTGAACTGAAAAAAGCTTTCCCTCCTTGTGATTTGGGGTATCAACCATCAGAATAAGAGCTCAGAATGATCTGTTAGTCTCGACCAAAGAGAAGACTAGACTGCATCTAGACTATCCCCGGTGACTCCTTGAATGGATAATTCATCAAAGAGAGTGACGACTTCCCCTTTTGTGGATTTTTGAAACCCTGATATGACCATACAGACAAAAAGATGAAGCCTGGAATGGAAATATTTTTCCAAGACAACTACCCATTTGCCGAAAATTCCCAAGACCATGTACAATCGATCATCAAAGATACCGAAGATTACGAGGGAAGTGACTCCAAGGATTCATTCAACTTACAAACACTGGGGCTGACACTCTGCATGGTTTATTCAAGCATTACATCACTAGATCCATCCCACCTGATTAAAGTTGTTGATACACCTTCCTCAACTGGCATGTTACGCCAATTCTATCTATTAAAATCCCACCTAACCCCAATGTTTACCCAATCTCTTCTTATGCTGTCTATCCTTGCTCAAATGTAATCGAGACTCCTTTGATGAGGTTCTCAATGATGTTTTTCCTATCAATGAAATAAATGAATATTTTGAGTATCTTATTGTGCCTTACATTAATTGTTTAGATTCTAATAAAACTTTTGATGATGATAATTTTACAAATGAAAAATTCTTAACTGATCTAAATAAGGTTAATAACAAATAACATAATCACATTCAACTTAATGAAGAAGAAATTGTTATTGTTAACCTCGGTTCTAGTAGTTAATTGTGCGAGATTAGGATAGGGGCTACCCTTGACGAGCATGAGCGCACAAAACTCGAAGAATTAATGAAGAAATTCGTAGATGTCTTCGCATGGTCCTATGGCAATATGCCCGATATTGATCTTGAAATAGCTCAACATGATATCCCCACTCTTCCAGATTACAAGTCGGTTAAACAAAAGTTCAAAAAGCTCTGCACCAAATGTTCGCTCAAAGTCAAAGAAGAGGTGGTCAAACATCTAAACGTAGGCTTCATTCGTGTAATCGAATATCCCATATGGCTAGCCAATATAGTGCTTGTGCCAAAATCAAGAGGGAAATTTCGGATGTGTGTAGACTACTGAGACTTGAACAAAGCCTCTCCAAAGGATGATTATCCATTACCCAATATCGACATAATCGTGGATAACACAGCCAGTCATGCTCTTAAGTCATTCGTCAATGGGTTTATTGGGTACAACCAAATCAAAATGAACCCAGATCACCAAGAAAAGACAGCGTTCATCACCCCATGGGGAACCTTTTGCTACACCGTTATGCCATTTGGCCTCAATAATCTTGTACCTACTAGAGGGCTACCACAACCATCCTACATGATCTGATTCACAAAAAGGTCGAGGTTTATGTGGATGATATGATTATCAAATCTAAAACTAGAGAAGGTCATGTTCCTGCTCTCCGAAAGTTCTTCAAACGACTGTGACGGTATCAGATGTGACTCAATCCACAGAAATGTGTCTTCGGCATTATAAAAGGAAAACTCTTGGAATTCATAGTTAGTGAGAAGGGGATACAAGCAGATCCTGCCAATCTAAAATCCATGCTTGAGATGACACCTCCTCGAACGAAGAAAGAAGTCTGTGGTTTCCTTGAAAAATTGCAATACATCAACCGGTTCATCAGCCAGCTAACCTCCATCTGCGAACCTATTTTCAGACTCCTCCAAAAGGATTCAACCAAATTTTGGAACGAGGCCTGCCAAGAAGATTTTGACCGAAATAAATAATATCTGACCCAACCTTCGGTACTCATGCCACCACAGTCTAGTCTACCCTTGCTTCTATACCTAACCATAACCGACACTACAGCTGGGGCTTTTCTAGCCCAATACCTTGAGGATTCCCACAAAGAAATAGCCATTTATTATGCCTATCACAAATTGGTTGGGTACGAAGTTAACTACACTTCTTTGGAAAGGGAATGTATCGCGCTTGTCTGGGTCACCCAAAAGTTGGGACGCTACATGCTCGCCTTCCCCATCAATATTTTATCCCGAATTGACCCCATCAAGTACCTGCTTGAGAAACCCGCCTTATCCATCTGAATGACTCGATGGTTGATGCTCCTAGCCAAGTTTGATATCGTGTACGTCATGCAGAAAGTCATGAAAGGAAGAGCCATCTCTGACCACCTCGCTGACTACCCCGTGAAAGAAGATGATGTTTGGATCTCTAAATTCCCAGATGAAAACCTCCTATGCGCTGCTCAAGATGAGCTTCGATGGCAAATGTTCTTTGACGGCGCTGCCAACAAAAAGGGATATGGCATTGGGATACTTATTATCGCCCCAGATGACTCCCACACTCCCATCGCCATCAAATTGGATTTCCCCTATACCAACAACATGACTGAATACGAGGTATGCACGGTAGGCCTCAAAATCGCTCTCAAGAAAGGTATTCAATGCTTAGATGTCTACGAGAATTCTTCCCTCGTCATCGTTCATGTGCTCAAAAAGTGGAAATTCAAGGACAAGAAACTCTAACCCTCCCATACCCACTTAGAAGAACTAGACTCCCAATTACAAGATATCACCTTCCATTACCTACCTTGAGCAAAGAATAACCTAGACGATGCCCTTGCTACCTTAGACTCCATGGTCGACATGCTCGAAGGAATAACAATGTCCCCTTCCTAGTTCAAAAGTAATACAAACTAACCCACTGCTACCACATTGAGCTCATCACCATAGAAGATCTCGAGCTAGCCAATTACTGGTACTATGATATATGGCACCTCCTCAAGCATGGTAGATACCCCAACAAGAAAGACCGAGCAACCCTCCAAAGACTGTCCGCCCAGTACATTATCTGTTACAAAGCACTCTTCAAGAGAAATTTCGATGGAGCCCATCTATACTGCATCGCAAGGGCTAACATTGAAGAGATATGCAGAAAATCCACAGCGAGGAATGAAAAGCGATAGGGCCCCCAATTTTAACACCTTTGTACTTTACAAAAAGAGTATTTCCTTGTTACAGATATGCGGAAGCGTTGATGGTTCAATTAAACAACAAATTTTAATTTCTTTTCAAATTAAAATTAAACAAAGTGAAATTAGATTAAACACACACAATTTGAATTTCACTTAAACCAAATTAATTTAACCCCTATCTTAGAAATTTACCTAGGTCATATTTTCAATATTACCAATATAGACCAAACCAATTTTATCAAATTATGATGACTTGAATTAAATTAATATTTACCCAATTAATTATGTAGTACCAAATTAAAAATAAGTAGTGATTAAACCCAATTTTATCTTTTTACCTAAGCATGGGTTCTAGGTGATTTTGCAAAAAATAAAATAAATAATAAATCACTACTCCGCGATGTATGAGAAAAAACCCACAACGGGAAAAACCTCGGATGGCCCTAGACTTAAGTCCACTAAGTATGGTTTTACAATTACAAGACAGATGACTTACTTTCTCGACTCGATCCCTTTCAAGCCTTGACGCGTCTTCTTGAAAACACCTCTGCCTAGTCGACAACCACGGAGCTCCACCAGAATCTTGGAATCCACCAATGAGACAATAGGTACACCATCAACCACACATGGTTCCTTTCACCATGTGAGAATGTCGCAGCAAAACAAACTTCTTCTTTGTGGGATTTAGAAGTAAACCCAAACTTATCTTCAATGTGGTAGAGAAAAATTGATGCCAAAGCTCCAAGCAATGTATATATATAAAGAAACTTAGATAAACAAACTTTGGGTGTAAAACAAGTGTTTAAAATATTTTCTTGCAAAATAACAACACTTAAACAATGAACTTTTTCCTTTTGGAATTATGATCTCAAACTCTCTCTTGGAGATGGAAAGATGTGAAAAAGTTGAGTGGAAAAAGTTAGTTCCCACACATATTAAGTTTGCCCAAAAAGTTAGTGGGAAAATAAGTGGGAAAGTGGGAAAAACTACTCAAAATTGCCAATATATGAATATTGAAAATATTAAAAATTGTCGCGAGACTGGTATACGATAATTTGGGAAATTTAGTTGGGACGCGCGTGTCAGTCGCGTCAGGAATGTAATTAATTGAATTAAAAAGTGAATTTTATTTTTATCAACCGAAGGGTCATTTTGAGTGTGCCAACGAGTTCAGAAGGGTCGAAATAGTCAGAAAACACTAGCCGGGGGTTTAGTTTGGGTCCCGGGGCATTTTTGGACCATACCGGCAACCTAGAGGGGTATTTTGGTAATTTTAAAAATATGGGAATTAAAACCTACGAATTTTAGGAGTTAATTATATATTATTTAGGAACCCACTAAGCCCATGATCAGCATTAAGTGAGTTAGAGGGCTACGGGAGTTATAGGAGAGTTTGAAGAGTTCCAAAAAGAAACCTCCAACCACCATCTTCAACCTTGGGAGAAAATCTGTAGAGAAAGGAGAGAAGCAACCTTCATTCACCAACATCAATTCTGAAGAACAATCTAAGGCAAGTGATTTGATATTTTTAGTGCATTGAATATGTCTTCCATGTTTAGTGTAGGAATTATCTTATATTGAAATTTTTGAAGAAAACCCATGAAATTGTTGGAGAAACTTTGAATTTGGGTTAGGATTTGCATGTAGAATGATGATGGACTAAATTAATATTCGAAGAGTTATATATGATGATTTAATAAACGGATTTATGATGATTAATTGGGCATAAGAAAATTATGAGTTCATGTTCTTAGGGTTTGGGGAAATATTTGGTGATTTATATTAATTACTTGATGATTTGTAAGATTTGATCCCTAAAATAGGTTAAGAGATGATCTAGGATGATTAGAAATGGTTTAAAAATGTTGGAACATAAATTGTATGGTCTTAGGGTGGATTTAGAAGAGAGAAGAATTGAGAAAAATGGACTTGGGAATTTTTGGGCTGAAACTGCCATCTCGTTAGAAGACCTGCCCAGGTCGTTTGAACGACCTCGTTCCAACGAACTTCTAACGAGATGACAGTATCCCTTCTAACGAGTTGGTAGTTCGTTTGTAGCCTTTAGTTTGAATGACACTCGTTCGAACGACCTAGTTCGAACGAGATTTCTAACGAGTTGACATAATGGCCTTTTTGGCCTGAATTGATTTCTAGTATCCCGTAAACTTATTTAAATGGAGAGATAACTTTCCCTTATTAACTAGTGGGTATAGTGGGGATATTGGGGTACATTGAGGAGTAAAACTTAGAATAGTGTCTTAAACCGGATGACATTTGTGGATTGGGAAGCGAGTAACTAATCACGAAGTGAGAATAATTGATAACTTAAATACATATAAACTGGGGACTTGTGATTTGTATAATGCTAAGTGTTGGTATAAGAACGAGAAGTATACCACTAATAAAATATTAAAATTTAAGATGTGTGAATGCTTAGTATATGTAGTTATTTGCGTATAACATACCTACTGTACTTGCTATCATGGGAGGTTGGCGTTCGTTTAGGGCCATCTAATCTTTGTGTGCCTACGGGGGGGATCTAGATTGGTACCTCGAGAACATAGGTCAGAGAAGGGCTTATTGAGAAGTTAATAAGTCTGCTGATCATGAGAGTGTAGGTATGTGCGTGACCCATGTGATGTGAACTATGTTCGCCTCCATTGTTTGTGGTTGTTGTTTAATGAAACGATTCCTGAGAGATTCAGAATACGTGGTCCTTATGTACGTGATGTACCGGGATTGGATAGCAGAGTATATGTGCACCGCAGATTAGTCTCGGGGTGCTAGTATTGTATATTTATGATGAGAGTAATATACTGTTAATTGAAATGTATTGTCATGAATAAATGAGTATTAATAATAGCAACAGTTTGTCAAGTGAAAATGGAAGATCTCTAGTAATTAGTAGTGCTAATATGGGAAACTGTATAACAAGTTATAACACTCTGTTAACTAAAAGTTGTTGGGAATTTGAATTGAATTTCGTATAGAAATGTTAGATTTTAGTATCGGACTAGTTAGATATGGGAACAACTAGAATGGGTACGGGTACGATAGGAGTGCACAATTAGTTGAGAGGTGAGGAACTCATGCGAGTGCACACACTATCATGTACTTTATATTCATTGTTTAATGATATTAATCACTTGCAAAAATTTTAAGTTATTTTCACAATCGGTCTCTGACCCGTTTTCTTTCAAATCTATTTTTATAAAAAAAAAAACCTTTTAGGTGCCCAGCCACAAGCACACCATGCATAGGAGTTCTATTCAGGTGACGTGTTGTAGTTGCTATGGAAGTTACAGGACCTTGACAGTAGACGCCTCCATTTTCGATCTTGACTCCATTATCATATTTTCTCATTGGTTGGGCATGTTGCCCCATTTCTTTTAGAGACATTTTACTTATCATTTATTTCAGACTTTGGGTTGTAATTAATTTAGTGATGCAGACTTGGTATTTATTTATTTCAGTATTCGGATTGTTGTGAGGAGTATTCATCCAGACTCATTATTATTTGATGGTTATTCTATTGTGACTATGTTGTGGTGGTTATGTTAGCATTTCATACTTTACTTATTGTATGTTAATCGGATTTAATTAAAATTGGCAACTCCCTTTTTAAATATTAGGTGGCTAGTATTTGTTAAAAACGTTTTCGACAGTGATGCTACGAACTGAACCAACTTGGCATTTTGTATTAATTTAATAAAGGAGTAGCTACCCGGTATTTAATTAGTCGCGGCGTCACACAGCCAACTCGTCACAAAGTCCATATAATCATACGGCACAGTTGTGTCGGTATACAACAGATAGGACTCGCCAATCATCGCCGCAATCCTCGCATCCTCTGGCAGCATCCGATCTCTCCTCATAGACATAGGGGGCCTTGCAGGTGGCACCACCACCTCCTCCTCAGCAATTTATTGAACCACCCTCTCCCCGAGATACCAGGAGTGACCAAACTCATGCGCCAGCAAATGCCTAATCTGCGAATTCACCCCAGTTGACCCCGTGTCCTGAAGAGTCATCCCCCAAGGGTAAAAGGTCACCTAAAAAATCACCACCAGATATAAGTCAATATGGAATAAGACCACACAAAGACCAAGACTGAAGAAGAAAAAATCTTACCCTATCACTGGTCAGGCCATTCACACATACTGATCGACACTGACCTTCCACCTTCTCAAGGCAGTCCAAAAGTCCGTGCCACTACCGAATGGCACCCTCCACACCATGTCGATCGACACCCACCTTAAATTTTGGTACAAAAACTTCCAGAAAATACCAGAAAACCCAAAAAAATCCTCAAAAAATTCCTAAAAATCTTGGAGAGGATTTAGAACATTTTTACCAAGAAAATTTCGCACTCCATCATTGGAACCCCTATTTCCCCAGCGGAACTCTCAAAAGCCAAGTGAATCAGCTCTCGAAAACGTCCCTAGAGGACCCCTAAATCATCCCAAACTTCATGATCATCTCCTATTCCCCCAAAAGTCTCAAATTTCCTCGAGTAATACGTCCAAACCCTGGACCACCTAATCACTTCCCCAGTGGAATTTATAGCATCAGATTGGCTATTCCTCCGTAAAGTCTCCAAAAGATACGAGGATTTCCTAAGCAATCGGCTCCCCATCTCAAATAAAAATCATGAGGTAATTTCCCCGGCAGAGTTCCCCGAGAACATCTCAACTTAAGCCCTCATAATTGGCTTCGACCCGCAGAAATTGTTATCTCCACTTAAGCCCTCAGAATTGGTCATCTCCACTTAAGCCCTCAGAATTGGCTCTGACCCGCAGAATTGGTCATCTCAATTTAAGCCCTCAGAATTGGCTTCGACCCGCATAATTGGTCATCCCCATTTATGCCCTTAAAATCGTCTTCGACCCACAGAATTGATCATCTCCACTTAAGCCCTCAGAATTGGCTTCGAACCGCAGAATTGGTCATCTCAATCTAAGCCCTCAAAATTGGCTTCAACCCGCAAAATTGGTCATCTAAATTTAATTCCTCAAAATTGGCTTCGACCCACAGAATTGGTTATCCCCATTTAAGCCCTCAAAATCAGCTTTGACCCGCATAATTGGTCATCTCCACTTAAGCCCTTAGAATTGGCTTCGACCCGCGGAATTGGTCATCTCAATTTTAACCCTTAGAATTGGCTTCGACCCACAGATTGGTCATCTCAATTTAAGCCCTCAGAATTGGCTTCAACTCGCAGAATTGGTTATCCCCATTTAAGCCCTCAGAATTGGCTTTGACCCACATAATTGGTCATCTCAACTTAAGCCCTCAGAATTGGCTTCAAACCGCATAATTGGTCATCTCCACTTAAGCCCTCAGAATTGGCTTCGACCCGCAGAATTGGTCATCCCAATTTAAGCCCTCAAAATTGGCTTCGACCCGCAGAATTGGTTATCTCAATTTAAGCCCTCAGAATTGGCTTCGACCCACAGAATTGGTCATCCCCATTTAAGCCCTCAGAATTGGCTTCGACCCACAGAATTGGTCATCTCAACTTAAGCCCTCAGAATTGGCTTTGACCTGTTAAATTGGTCATCTCAACTTAAGCCCTCAGAATTGGCTTCGACCCATAGAATTGATCATCATAATTTAAGCCCTCATAATTGGCTTCGACCTGCATAATTGGCCATCACAATTTAAGCCCTCAGAATTGACTTTAACCCGTGAAATTGGTCATCTCAATTTAAGCCCTTAGAATTGGTTTCAACCCGCAGAACCGGTCACCCTCATCTTTAAGCCCTTATAATCGGCCTCGACCCTTAGAATCGGTCATCCTCATGCTTAGGTCCTCATAATCGGCCTCGACCCTCTGAATCGGTCATCCTCTTTCAAAGGCATCATGCGGTGTCTATTCGATGGCTATCATTTATTCCAAACTCACCCGTTAAGGGGCTTTGTAGACACCCCATTCTAGCACCCCCTAACCTCTATTTAGGTCCATATCACCTCCCTTCATCACTATAAACCTAGGTCATACCCCGGGTACTGACCTAGAGGCAATTGGGCACTCCCAGGCTCCGCTTGACCAAAAGTCAAACTCTTCAGCTTGATCAAGATTGAATTAATCTTTAAAGGGCACTGAAACCCCTTTCCAACGGTCAACCCCGTGCGCAATTCTGACTTACAATGCGTACGAACGACCCGTTCTCCCCCGAAACCTGACCTAGAGGCCACCGGATGCTCCCGGGATCCGTTTGACCAAAGTCAAATCTTTAGCTTGACTGAGACTGGAAGAAACTTTGAAAGGCACTGAAACCCCTTTCCAATAGTCCACCCCGTGCGCAATTTTGACTTACGGTATGGACGAACGATTCGTTTTACTCCAAAAGGTCACCGAATGCTCTCAGGCCACGGTTGACCAAAGTCAACTCCTCAAACTGAGTTAATCTCTTTGGAATGTCAAATCACATCTCCTAACCTTTCCAACAGTCCACCCCGTGCGTAATTCTGACTTACCATGCGGACGAATGATCCGTTTGTGTCCGATAATTCCCCATCCAAAGGACCGACGAGCGTTTCCGAGCCACATTTGACCTAAAGTCAACTCCCGAACTCGGGAGTGGTCCAAAGTACTTTCAAAGGTCTCTAAAATATCTTTCCATTGGTTTGCCCTGTGCGCAATTCAGATCAATGGTTTATTCTCTATGGCCGATTTTTCAAAGGAACCTGAAGGAGACTGCCCAACGGCAGGTTCCAAACGCTGCCTATCGGCAGTGTGCCTAAAAAACCTGCCGAATGGCAGTACCAAGCCTATGATGATCTACAATGCCCTGGAACTATAAAAAGGAAGGCCTGACCTCATTGCAAACGAAACCTAAGATCTGAAATCCATCACTCTCAGCGAACTCAGAAAACCTCTCTCGAAGCCAACGTGATTTCCACATCCAAATCCCTTTCCAACCTTCACCTTTCATCATCTTTTTCATCAAACTTGGTGAATTAACTACCCTTTATCATCATCCAAGTGCAAGGGCTGCTCTCCAACATCCATGATCCAGCTCAAGATCTTCAAGAAGGTCCAACTTTCTCAACTATACCTTCAAATTCTCCTAAATTTACATTAAATCGTTTTATTACTTAGCACTTTTATTCTCTCCATCTCACATTTTCTAATATAATTTTTATTTAGTATTATTACACATCTCTTATTTTCATATAAATAAAACCCAAAAAATAAAAATAAAAAAGGGTTTGCTCATAAATTCCAAGCGGGAATTCTCACACTTTTCTCACAACTAAAAACACTTTTTACACACACACATATAAGAGAAGTCCTCGGTTGAATTTATGGGATAAATCCCACCCCTCGTTTCATATACGAACTACGTGGACTTTGATGCCTCTATAGGCTACGTAGGCCTACTCGAGTCCTATTCTTTCCATTTTTGTTATTTTTCTATATTCCTTAACTCAATTCTTTTAGATTCTATATATTTATATATACATATACTTGTTCTTAGTGGCGTATTATCCCGTATGCGTTATCGTTCCATTATAATGATCAACGCTAGGATAATCGCATAAATCCTATTTTCTAATATTATTTTTAGGAACATTCCTACGGATGACTCGCTTTATCTCTTGCATGATACAAGTCTATAATTCCTAGCTCCACTACAGATACACATGCACACATGTCACAGGGATATAAAGGAAAATAGCAAAAATCCATGAGAGATCGCAAGGGCGAAATGGTGCCTAACACCTTCCCATTTCGTAACTTAGCCTCCAGACCCTTTTCGAATCATTTTGATTTTGTATGTATCAATATATCTTTGGGTGATGCCTTTCGGGATGGCTCCCTTTTCTTTTGTCTGTTTTGAGTAAAATAGACTGGCGACTCCATCTCTCTACATTTTTCACCTCATCACCGATGCCGGTCGAAGTTCTCCCGAGAGGGATGTGCGGGACCAAAATCCTCTCGACAAGAAGACGCCTTCTTCTTTACCTTTACCGCCGTGAGGATCAGGGATGGACACACTGGTCTTCTTTTTCTTCCTACTCACCCTGGTTCTTACTGGTGAGGGGGGAGAGTAGGACCAAAAGCAGCAGTATGGGAGAGCACAGTGGTAACAGGGGTAATGCTAGCTGGTATAATATTAGAAACATCCACGTCGGGATCCTTCCTCTTTGATAAAGCACCTCTTGACTTAATCTTTGACTTGGGCCTAGCAGGTTGAGGCTCTAGCTGTTTGGAATAAATAAACTCGTCAAGCAAAGGCCTCACCAAGATAGGAGTGAGCTGCTCGATAGGAGCCTTAGGGATGATGTTTCGGTGCCACACTGACCTTTAGGTCCTCTTGCTCAAATACCTATCATTGTTAGGAATCTTTGTATATATAGTTTCATGAGGAACATCCCTCACACTGTTTTGGATCAACAAAAGTTGCTTCTGCCAAAGGGTGAACCAAAAGCAAGTGAAGGAGGGCAGATAATCTCGCGAAGGTATAAATAAGTTTCTTAGATGACCAACCCTATTAACCACCCCCTCAAATGTGAAGTTGGAAAAAGCCTCTAGGTATAGCTCGGAAGGGGTGGTGCTCGAAGGATAAGCAGGGGTATGGACCCCATGTCATAACCAAACTAGTTTTTCACTCTCTCAGAGTGGTATAACTCCACACCTTAGCACAAGTTAGTGAGGTAAGGAAAAGTGCAAGGAAGGAACAGACTCCGTATCGACGGGGAAATAGAAAGTTCCCCCGGTAGCTGAGAAGGAATGCCAATAGAAGATACCTCCAACAGTCTTGTAGTAGGGCCTAAAAGAAAACTCATCAATATTATCTATCAGAGACCCCAGAGGAACTTTAGGGGTATACTTATGCCACCTTGTAGCACGAGCAGCACCACTATAGCAGGCCCTTGCTTATGGAGTAAAGTTGGGAAATCTCTCAAAAATAAAAGATATAATGATGAAGGTATTGGAAACGTTAATGGCGTCATAGCGACCGCAAGAATGCTCAACATCAATATGGACCCTATCTAGCCAAGTATACAAAGAGCCTATATTTAAAGCTGACAGGGGGACTACCTTGAGAAAGTCTAACAACAAGCTTGAACAAGATTTCGTGAGGACAGTCATCTCGCCTCCTAAGGAGAAGAAACCTACTCAGAAAGGTGACAAAAAATGCTGCCAAGTGCGAGGAGGAGTTAATTTTTGGTCCTTCCTGACTATTCAAGGCCCTGCTCGATCTCTCCCCCTTGGGCAGCTGCTCAAAATCTTTGAACCAATATCTATACCATTTAGTGAAGGAGTGCTTGGTGGTCCCAGTCAAGTTGATAGCTACATACTTCGAGCACTCACGCAAATCACAATATAGCTCACCTACCATCTGCTCCTCAACCTCATCCTCAAAACCATCAGTAAGTATGTGACTGCCTAAGTAGGGTAGAGCAAGCATCTCACAAATATCTTCTAAAGTAATAGTAAATTAACCCCGAACAGTAATAAAGGTGTGAGAATCCCTTCTCCAACGAGAGGCTAATAAAGTAAAAGATTATTCTTGTTTGGCAATTGAGCAAGCTTTGATACTATTAATAGTGGTCAGAAGGCAAAGACTCTCAATAACAGCATGGTGTGCGGGGGTGGAAAAGATATGATCCACCTAGAGACCCCATTCTTCTGTGGCACCCCCACATGCTTTAACCTCAATACTAGAATGAGGGAAATCGCCTTTGTCTACTCGCACCCTAAGTAGTGAATCAGGAAGAACTATGGGAAGGTCAGAAGACTCACCAAGACCCACTTGGGGTCGCTCGTTGATCGTGGCCACAAACTCCTACTCAAGATTTGCAAGAGAAGTCATAAAAGTGTCCTCCCCACCAAAATATGGCGTCAGATGATAAATCCTAAAATCTCTTTTCTGACGAGCAGCAAGATATTCCCTTTAAGACTTGGAATAAACAACGAGCGAGGAAGAAGAAGTAGTCCTGGTGATGAGAAGGACCATGAATGAGTAAGCCCCAATGGTGGAAAACACCCCTTTAGGCGAGGAGGGCCCAATGGTGAGGGCTCCTCTAGACGAGTAGGAACCTGTGGCCTTGACAGTCGAGGGGCCCCTCCTCGCAGAAACATCCATATGCGAGGAATCCCCAATACTAGTAGACGTTCCAATGGGTGAGGAAACCCTAGATGATGAACCCCTTTTCGCAGAAAACTCCATGGGTATGGAATCCCGAGTAGGAGCAGATGTCCCAAGGGGCGAAAAAGCCCTTGGTGATATACCCTCCTCGAAGATATAGCCATAGGGGAAGAAAAACCTATTACTTTTGTAGTGGCAGACGAGCAGGTCCTCAAAAAAGGAACTTCAACAAATAAAGTTTGAAAAATAACAGGTGTAGAGTCTAAAACCATCGATGTGATGACTCTCCTCACGAAATCTTATTCCGGTTGCCAGGACGGTGGAAATAGTGACAGAAATGGGCACTGTACCCACCAAAACCTCACTAATAGCGGTGGTGACAGCGGAGGTAGGGTCTTGAGAAGATGAGAAATCCATTTGAGTATGTAAAAGCAAGAAAAATGTGAAAGTGACTATGGAGGATTTTAACCCTTTTCTCTCCTTCTCTGTCTAAAGAATTTGAGTTTGAAAAGAAATGGTAAGGTAAAAAGGGAAGAAGAACTTAAAAAGCCCTTTTTATACCTATTATGACACGCGCAGACTGACAATTAAAAAGGGGACTGAATATTACCCAACAATGAGATATGTGTTCCCCAAGTGACATGTGCCAGCTCGAGACCCCAAAAGTAGGCTGAAGTGACAGGCCTAATTAATGCAATAGTGATGCTTCGAATTCCAAGATAGAAATGATTCATTGCGTATGCCAAACACTCAGATTTTTGTATGAGGGGACTAATGTAGAGGGGTACACTTGATAGCTCAAGAACTTGGGCTAGAAGGGCCCTAAAAAGGTCTCCTCGCCCCAAGACCCCGAAAGGCCAACAGAAATGGAAATAGGCGAGGAGGGTCCCAGAAAGGGCTCCTCGCCCCAAGGTTCTCAAATGCTCACTGAAATGGAGATGGGCGAGGAGGGACCCACAAAGGGCTCCTCGCCCCAAGATTCTCAAATGTTGAATCAATTGGAAATGGGCGAGGAGGGCCCCAGAAAAGGCTCCTCGCCCCAAAATACTCAAATGCTCACCGAAATGGAAATGGGCGAGGAGGGCCCCAAAAAGGGCTCCTCTCCCCAAAATCCCCAAATGCTCACAGAAATGAAAATAGGCGAGGAGGGCATCAGAAAAAGCTCCTCGCCCAAAAGTCTTAAAACTAACAGAATTAGAGTTTGGGCGAGGAGGGCCTCAGAAAGGGATCCTCTCCCCAAAGTACCCAAGAATTCATAATTTGGAATTTGGGCGAGGAGGCTCATTAGAAAAGGTCACTCGTCTCAAATAACTCAGATAACACTGATCAACGAGGAAGCTAACTACAAGAGGCTCCTCGCCCCCCGAAATTAGAATGCCCCACAGAATAGAACCAGTGGGTGATGAGGATCACTTAGAGTGACCACTCTCCCAAGATTTATTACTCACACATAACTATTGACATATTACTTTCTTTTACATGTATCCTAGTTGAGCAGGTAGGGCTTAACTAGGCAAGATGGGATCTCTTAGGATTTTTCGCTTGGCGGCTAGGGAACAAGGTTTTTGATCAATCTCAACCACTTAGCACTTTAAAATTGAGATAACACTAGTAAACAGACCCTAGTAGTCACCCAATCCTCACACAGTCCACACTTAATCACAATTGAAGTGAACAACCAAGTGTTGCTCACAATAAATGAACACTTTGAAAAATGATTTTAGAGGAGGTGGTCCTTGAGACCTCCCTCCTCAAGTTTATAAAGATTTTAAAGGAGATGGTCCTTGAGACATCCCTCCTCAAGTTTATAAATATTTTAGAGGAGGTGGTCTTAGAATCCCCTCCTCAAGTTTACATAGTTTGTACAATAATTTACCATTTTAAAAGGATATTTACCAAATCATATATTTTGTCCTCTAGTGCAGACACGTTTGCTTTTTGACTTCGGTTCACACCAGGTGGCACCTGTCAGAGGAGACAGGTGGATGCACACAGGTAGGGATAAAAGGCACGTTGTAGAGCTTGTCCCTCACCAACCCCCTCAGTTTTGGCGCCCAAAAAGTGTCAACTCAGCCCTAGTGCTCAAGTATAAATAGTACCCCTGGGCAAGGTCAAGGATATACATAACTCAAGTCATACCATTACTCTGTTAAAATCACTCCATACCACTAAGTGTTCTCTCCCTGCTCTTTCTCCCTAAGTGTTAAGTGCTTTGTTCCTTCACTTCACCTGACAGACATCACTCTCAGGAGTTTCTCTTAGGTAAAGTTACTATTATTGTGGTGAATATCATCTTATTGCAGGGAGTATACTACAATCTGAGTTACATTGTTACCTGATAAGGAAGGTTTTACCAAAGACTTTTCCAGAAGTTCTTGATGACCTTGAAGGCATCTTCCATTAGAGTAGGTCACGCCTCACCCTTTTTAGTTCTTTATTGACCCCAGTCCAGCTACCCTCTTACAGATAACTTATATAATCGGATGCCTGTCTTTGATGGCATAAATTATGCCTATGGGAAAGCCCGCATGAGATCTTGTTTAAAAGATATTAATAAAAGAGTTTGGCTTGTATGTGAAAGAGGGTGGACTCCTCCCACTGTCACCATTGATAATGTCATTAATCCCAAACCCATTTCTGATTGGATTGATGATGAGTTTAAGTGAAGTACCTACAACTCCCGTGGACTTAGTGCTATTTCTGGAGCCGTCACCCCCGACGAGTTTCGACGCATCATGACGTGCACTACTTCTAAAGAGGCTTAGGATACCCTCCAGCTCACTCACGAGGATACCAACATTGTCAAGGCATGAAAGCTTTAAAATTTGACCACCCATTTTGAGACTATCACTATGTTAGAGTCCGAGTGTTTTGATGATTTTTATGTTAGGTTGGCGGACATTGTTAATACAAGTTTTAATTTGGGTGAGAAATTTGATGATTCGAGAGTTGTGAAAAATATTTTGAGGTCACTCCCATCCTGATTTATTCCTAAGGTCACTGTGCTTACCTCTTTAGGGTTTTTAGACTCTCTTAGGTTAGAAGAACTCATAGAAGACCTTCAAACTTATGAGATCTACATGTTTCCCAAAACCATTAAGCCTAAGGATAGAGGGATAGCTTTAAAGACTCAAGTTAAGAAAAAGAAAAAAGAGAGAGTTTATGAGTCTAATTCTGAGGGTGAGGTTGATTTAGATGACTTGGCCTTATTCGCTAAAAATTTTAAAAAGTTTCTCAAATTTTCCAAAGAAAATTCTTCCAATAAAAATTTTTTGAGAAAAACAAAAAGAAAGATAAGGTCAAGGATAACGGTGAGAAAGGGGAAGAGGTGAGATGTTTTGAGTGTGAGGAAAAAGGGCACAAATTATTTGAGTGTCCCATTATGCTAAAGAGAAAGGGCAAGAAAGTTGCTAATACGACCGCTCTTAGTGATAGTGACATTGAGTTGGAGGATTCTGGGAATGAATCACCATATGAAAATTGTGTTGATTTCATGGCTAGTCACGTGAGCACATCTAGTTTTTACCGCGACGATGAGGACAATTGTAAACGTGAGAGTCTCGATGATGTTTTCAGCCATTCAGGGGATAGTGAGTGTGAGGATGAGTTTGGAAGTGAGGGTGAAGGTGATCTCCAAAAAGATTTTAGTAATTTATACACCGAGACTTTGAAAATGAAAGGATAAAAAAGGAGTTGTCTCTTAAGGTGTTAGATTTGTAGAGAGAGAGAGAGAAGTTTTGAGGGTGTCTGAGGCGTCGGCGAGTCAACTCAAGAAGGTGAGAGCTTTTTGTGTGGGTAATTGATTATCTTAGACCAGGAAAATAGTGGTTTGACCAACACCGTGGCTAGTCTTACGGGAGATATTCAATCTTCATTGGAGACTCGTGAAAAACTGTAAGCCTGTATATCCCAACTCGAGAGAGATCTTGAATGTGCCGGGAGGTCAAGGTCACTTTAGAGGACACATTTAAGAAGGTTGTAAAGATGTTCCTCGGTCACGCTTTCGATAATGTTGAGAGACTAGGAATAGTTTATGACTGTGTATCCACTTCGCATATTGTACCCGAGCCGGTTCTCGAGTTTGTGATAGATCCATATGGATCTCAAGCTAACCCACCTAGGCATTCATTTTCCCATAGGAGAGCGCATCCTAGTCATTTTGAAAGAGGTGTTCCTAGGCCCATTTATGTTTGTTTTCATTGCAAGAAAAGAGGACACCTTAGGGAATTTTTCTTTAAGTTAGGTTGTGTTCTCATAGGTATTTACCTCGTTATGCTACTACATGTGTTACCACATGCACTCCCACACATGTTACTCTGCATGCTCCCGCACATCACATGAGAGATTTTGAGCACTTTCGAGAGAAAGTTGAGTATTTAGTCCAAACTTCACACGATTTGATGGATGTTTTTCGTAGGATGTCACCACCTTTGGAAAACTCCTCTGGGACTAATGATTGAGGTTTTGACTTGTCTGCTGGTATAGGATGCTTTTCATGATCATATTTTTGCCTATTTCTAATGTGTACTACCATTGTATTTAGCTTTTTCCATTTTGATATATTTTTTGAAAAATCTAAAAAGAGTTTTGTTTTTCTTGAAAAATTTTGGAAAAATACAAAAAGATTTTCTATTTTTTTAGAAAAAGTGAAAAAGGCAAAAAGATTTTATTTTTGATAAAATATTTTGAAAAACACAAAAAGATTTTTGTATTTCCTTTTACACCATATATGTATGGACATTTAGGATGACCGAGTCACAATATCATTCCATTATCCATGTGACTTTTTGATAGTGTTTTGAGACCCAACATCATTTCATTCATGTACTTTATAATGTTTGGAATCATTGAGATGTGATTAGTGATTACTTCCTACATGTTTGACTCATGATTTTCTTTAATTCACACTTGCACCGATTTAATTGATTTTTGTACTTGACTATCACATGTTGGTCAAAGTGTTTTCATTTCAATTATGTCTTAAAAACGAACCACAAGCGATGAAACAAGACAATGAAAGTAGTACTTGTAAGAACTGTTGTCCGTGATACTTTCTTTAAAATTGAAAAAAAAAATATGAGTGTACGCAGGAAAGGACTGCGAGAGGCATGTGAACTGGTCGGGAAAGCCACCGTTTGAAAATAGACCAAGAAAAAAATTAAGGCAATAAAAAGAGAATTATACCAAAAAGGGGCCAGATAGTTTAGTTTTATCTTTCAAAAGAAAAGAATATAAAATATGATCAATTTTATCTTTTGAGGGAGTTTGGATGGAAATCAATGTTTTTGCACGTCCTAGCAAAGTCTTGAAAAAAAACATTGCATAGTTTTAGACGTTATTAGTGTGAAAATTATTTTATAATATGATTTATTGATTAGATTGAGTCAATATCATTTAAATTCAACACTTTTTACATCAAGGATGATTTTGAGTTCATTCGTTAGGAGTATCTGAAATTCATCGTGAAAATATTTTATGATTGTTTGAGTTGATTTTCCTATTGAATTTTTTCACACCCATTCATTCCGTTTCCACGATTTGGTTATCTTAGTGCTATTTCATGGTGTGTATTGTTTTTGTAAAAAAAATCTCTTGAAAATTTTGAAAAATCAAAAATAGTTTATGGAGACCTTTGAGTTTATCCTTGCATGAGCTTATTTGATATAGGTTTGTGATGATTTGCTATGCTTGTTGTGACCAACTCCGGTTTACTATTTTTTTATTCTTTTCCTTGTCTATTTTGGACAAATAAAAAGGGGGAGAATGAATTATGAATTATGGGGGAGAATCGATTTCTTTGATTTTATTTATGAGATTTATCTTATTTTAAACTCGATACGTCACGAAGGTATTTTTTTGGCCATTGTGTGTAGGACTTTGACGAGCATTTGAAAAGCACACAAAAAGAATAACAAGAGAAAGCAAGGAGATTTGAAGACTTGAAAGTTGAAGATTTTGAAAACTTGCATGTTTAATATCTTTCCAGTTTAGGGTTTCTGGGAGGGTATTAGATTTGTATAGGATATTTGTTGATAATTCGAATTTTTTCATTTTGTACCAAAATAGCCATTACATGGAGATTTGTAAGGACATATTTTCCATCTAATCCCTAGTTACTAGTTTACATCGTGTATGGCATATCTCGTTCCATCTGTCAAGACATTCAAGTTCATACGTTCAAGAAGACGGTTACGAATATCAAGCTTCTTCAACAAATCTCTTCAACGAGATGTAATATTGGTATGGATTTAGTTTTGTTTTACTTAGATTTTTTACTAAGTATTTTGATACTTTTTCTAAACTGTTTTTTACAAAATGAGGCGTTTTTCAAGCTTAAATGTTTTCTGGGATACCTATAGGCACAACTTTAAAATTTTATTTTTGTCGTTCAAATGACATTGCCTTGTCATTCAAACGACATTAGTATGTTGTTCTAAAGGTAGTTTGATGCCCAAAATCTCATGTCTCAAATGAGACCGTATTGTTTTGTTTTTAAAGGGTCGTTTGATAGGTCATTCGAAGCCACTTCAAACGATATCCCACTGTCGTTCAAACGGCCTGGAGATTTCATTCTAACGATATTCCGCCGCCTCAAATTTTTTATTTGCCTATAAAAACCTTTTTCGTGAAGATTTTTAATTAAGACTTTTCATTTATGAAAATTGCAGAACAACAGAAAAATAATCTTCACCTTTTAGGTTATTTTTTATTCACACAAATCAATCCCAATTACTTTTTTGAATCATCTTTGGAACCCAAACACTTCTATAACTGACCCGGCGGAAAAAGTGTGCGCGTGTAACTGCACAGTCGTCGTGTGTTTCGCCGCCGCGAAACAAAAGAAAACCTAATATACTACTACACTTGACAAGAAAGTAAAGCGGTAAGTCGGGTGTCGTAAGAAATCCACAGGGAGTGATTAAAATTTAGATGTTAATTGTTTTGATTACTTCTGGAATAAAAGTGTAAAATAAATAAAAGAAAAGGTGAAAGGGTGGTTATCGTGAATAAAGAAAAGAATAAGTTATGCTAAATTAAAGTAAAGCGAGGATCGGGATCGCATTCTACCAAACGGACCGAAACAACTACTAATTAGAATTAAGGCTCGAAAGCAATTTAATCGAGCATTTTCAACTAAGCATAAACATCACGCAAGAAGGAATTTAACCCAAAGTTGCGAGATAAAACATTTAACTGAAATGGTCACATGCGGATTAAATTCGGATTGTTTCTATAAACACTAAAGTTGCGTGACAAATAAAGTTAAACGCATAACAATCCAACTTTAATACACGCGGTTTCAATTAAACGCAATTTTACACAAAAATTAATTTTCGAGGTCCAAACCCGAAAATGGCGGAAACACAATCCCGGCCCTATTTATCTAAGGGTGCATAATGAATTAAACTAAATTACACTAATTAAACTAAGAAAGCAAGAATTAAAGCAAGAAAACCTAATTATGAAAGCATGTAAATTATCTAGAAAGCAAGAAAGTAAGCAAGAACAACTAGATTAATGGATTGGGTGAAGAAAAGTTCAACTTACATACACAAATGGTTGTCAACCAAAAGAGAAATGAAGCCAAGCTCTCAAAACCCACAAAACCTAAGCTAAACTAACCTAAAAATCGTGTATAAACTGATCTCCTTGCTCTCAAATGAGAGAGAATTGGTTTTATACAAAATATCCCATGGCAAACTTGTAATAAAAGGGAAGAAAACCCAAAATCTGGAGGGCCGAATCGATTCGGAAATGGTCCGAATCGATTCGGAAACAGGGGAATTTCGAACTGCAATTCTGCAGCAGTTCCGAATCGATTCGGTTTTGGGCCGAATCGATTCGCAACCTACAGGTCTGAATTCTGCAACTTTGTCCTGTTTTACGGAAAATGCCGCCATTTCTTCGTTATAGCTCGGAATGAGGCACGGTCGGAGGCTACGCGAAGATAACTCAGAGGAATACAACATCCAAGAAGACATTGGGCCAAAAAGACAAAATATGAAATGACTAAAATGCCCTTGAATGTGACCTTTAGTGTACTTTTCATGTCAAAACCATCCTAAAAATGCCATAACTCCATCGATACAACTAGGAATCATGCACCGTCGGTGGCCACGTGAAGAGAAATCAAAGGGCTTCAACTTCTGTGAAGATCTCGGGATTCAAACCTGAAAGCTGGAATGACTAAAATGCCCCCGAAGCTGCAAAAGTCGACGAAACATTTCCGGAAAGCGTCCGAACTTCATACTAAGCATCCAAATACCTACAAAAGCTCAATTAACCCCTGCAAAACATGTTAACATAGAAATACGAGGTTGTCTGGTTAACGAGCATAAATATAGGGATTAAGATACCCAAGGGGGCTAATAAGGTGTAGGTTAACGGGTGAAATACACAATATTTGCGTCGTATCAATAACGAAGTTATTCTTGTGAAGTGTTGTCTCTGCTGCTAATCTTGGGGATACTCGAGGGTATTCACTGCTAAAGGAAGAATTGCAGTTCTTGTGATTCTCGAGGGAGTCATTACTGGTTCAAGGTTGCGGTAAGTGTGGGTTCTTACGAGAATTCATTGTAGTATTTCTATAAAGTGTTGTAACCTGCGATTTCCAAACTTTAGTTAAATAAAGGTTTTTTCTGTGGGAATTTTTCCTGAAATTGATTGGTTGCATGCTTATATGATTTAATGTTTTCAATCACATAGATGCATCTTTAGGGTTTAATAAAATTGAAATTTGTTTGCAGGATTGACATCTAGTTAATTAAGTTTAATCCATTAAAATATTGTACATTCATAAATTAGTATCACATCCTCTTTTACACCTTTAAATATCCATTCATCTGCATTCAAGCTGAAGAGTGGACTAGAGTAAAATGGGGCCCGGGAGTTCCCCGTAGCCTCTAGATTAGTTTTTAGGATAAAACGGATCGTTCGTCAATACTATAAGGCCAATTCACACACGGGAAAGACAGTTGTAAATGGAATTCAGAGCCCTTCAAAGATTCATTGAGCTTCCACTCAGATGAGAAAGTTTATCAGGGTCAAATGGGGCCCGGGAGCACCCGGTGGACTCCAGATCAGTTTTTATAGTAAAAAGGACAGTTTATCTGAAATATAAGGTTAATTCATGCACGAGGCAGACCGTTGGAAAGTTCATTCAGAGCCCTTCGAAGATTTATTGAGCTTCTTCTCAGATGAGAAAGTTGATCGGAGTAAAATGGGGCCCGGGAGCGCCCGATAGCCTCTGGATCGGTACTTAAAGTAGGACCTAGGGTTTGTGGTGAACGAGTGAGTGCTAGGGACCTAAGGCAGTGCTTAGGGGGTCCTAGGATGGGGCATCTATAAGCATACTGGAACTCTTTAGGAGGATATAATACGTTTGCTTCAGTAGTCATACACTTTAGTGCATGCATAATAATGGACCAATTGCCTTCGTTTATGCACTTCGAGTAGAATACCTAATTTTAGTTATGAAAGGCACAAATAAAAGGCTCGTCGACTATGCGATCTTTATTCTTCATCTTTGATAAATCTGCCATGATAAATTTGGAGTCAAGATCAACTTTACAAGCATTTGTAGTGTCCTCCTCCCTCACTCAGTCATAATAGAATATTAAATCTGTGAAATCAAAATAATCAAGTTCTAGAATTTGTTGAAAAATCCCATAATATGTTAGCACCGTATCTTTTGGATTTTTATCGCTTTTGCTAGCGACATAGGTAGTTACAGCAAAAATTAAAATTTGTTGTTTTGCATTAAAATCTTTTCATCTATGGATTTGAAATGAAAACCATTGGTGTGTAATTTCTTAAACTCTTTCGCACAAAATTTCTGAAATTTTACTAGGCGTGCAAGCCTTGATGAGACATAGCCACTTTTTAGAAGCTGTATTTATTAATAAATTTATATTAGGACGCATTTCCACCACACATGATTAAATAACCGCACACATAAGAGGCAAAAATTATCTCTTTTGATGTCTATGACATAAAATCATTCATCGTGTAACTTTTCCTTTGATTTTGGGAAATTTCTTTCTTGTACTATCTAAAGGTAAATTGTAGAGTTTAGATCATAATATATAGATTATATAAAATTAAATAAGAATAATTAAGTTAATTATATAGCTACTTACTATCTACAATCTTTAACTTCATCTTATAACTCGAATACATAACGAGTTGCTTGCCCATATTATAGATTAGTGCGTCTCACCTCTTTAGGGTTCCCAAAAGTCAATTCATCCTCAAACTCTTCATGTTTCTCGATCACTCATTCTACACAAGGATTGAACATCCTTAACTCTTGTTTTGGTATATGTTCCCGAGCGTATAGTGATGATTCCACATTTATGTATTCTTCAGCAACTGACCCTCCAATATACCGTGTCTTCTTTACGTAAGATTTAAATTTTTTATCAAGCACTCAAAAGGATACATCCAGCGGTACCTAACGGGACCACACAACAAAGCCTCATCGCATAAATGCACAAGTAATGGATGATAATATCGAAGAACGATGAGGGAAAATATTTCTCCAATATAAAAACTGCCTCGGCTAAAGTTTATTTCTCTGCTTTAACCTGCTTTCTATTTACCACTTTTTACAAAGTAGGGTAAAGCACAAACTAATTTGCATAATTTTTCGACGAAGATCTTTATGTTCAGAGAAGTAATGACTACATAGTAAAGGGATTAATTGAATGATGGCGTGCCAATCATGAGACTTAAACTGTTTCAGATCATTTATTTGGTAGCTTACTACCCTGTGCGAATTACAGGAATAAATAGTTGGAGTCTTCAAATTGAACAGCGTGTCAAAGATGATATTTTTCTCACTAGTGGTCAAAGTGAAATAAGTCAAGGGGATATAAATTCTTCGTATTATAGGATCATTTTTTAACCATAATTTCTTCTTTATTTTCATATCCTATAGATCGCGGCGCACCCTCTCTCCATATTTTGAATAAATCCACCCAGACATGTTCTTATCAAATGTTCTACAACATTTTTCTCCATTTGCATCACATCAATTTCATCCCTTACACGATGATCTCGCAATTATGAGATGTAAAAATATATTAATCATCTGGACCATGCCTTCGTTTTACTAGGGTCATTAGGATCCCCCAAAGCTTTATGCTTTAAGTTTCCAAAATGAGGGTGTTTTCCTACATACTTATTCACCGCATTTTTCGCATTTTCCTTATCCTCAATATCTTGACCATAAAACTAAGCAGGTTCCATCCTACGCTCGTGACCGACGCATAAGAAGATAGACTTACCGTTCCTAACATGGTGACTAGTCGGTAGAAATCTACGATGACCCATATACATCATCTTACCACTATGAGTTAGCCAATTGGCTTCAGTTTCCTCCCCATATATGGGACATCCATAATAACCATGAAAATTGAAACCGAATAATGTCCCATAAGCAGGAAAGTCAAGGATCACCCACATCACCATTATTTTAAGTGTGAACTTTTCATGCTTATGAGAGTCAAACGCAGTCATGCCTTTGTTGCACAACTTTTTAAGTTCTTCGATTAATGGGGTTAAGAATATATCAATATCATCATTCGGAGCCTTCATCCCGGATATTAATAAAAATAATAATGTGAACTCCTTTCTCATGCACAGTTTCGGAGCGAGACTTAAAGGCTCCATGAGAACTGGACAATAACTCAAATTAGTACTTAAATTACCAAAAAGGTTGAACCCATCGGTAGATAATGAAAAAGGAACATTGCACGGTTACTTCGTAACTTCATGGTGCCATGCATTTGAAATTTTTTAAATGAGTGAATTATTTAGATGATGCATGAGATTCCCACACACCACACATCGAGCGTGCCATGTCATGGTCTCTGCTATCCACAGTGCGGTGAAAAATGTTTTAACCGTGGCCTGAGGGGAAAATACTTCAAAACCTTTTATGGAACTTCAAGGCACTTGCGATATTTTTTTATTCTCACGAGGAACATATCTTATCTTACTATATACAATATACTTGTCCTTCTCTTTGTGCTCGTTGCGGTACAATATGCAATCATATATGCATATAAATATGTACTTTAAACCCAAACCCTTAAAGATCTTATTTGTGGTTGGATAATTTTCTAGTAACATGTTCTCTTTGGGGATAATGTCTTTAACCCCCTTAAGAATTTCGTTACGCTATTACGCAACAAACCAAATTGACTCTTTAAATTATGCAAATCAATCATTGCGAACAATAACGAGTGATCTTCCTCGTAATTTTTATACAAAGGTCTAGTTGCATTGGCTTTCAACCGTATGTATTCCCGGTCTTTAGGTAATTCAGTATTAATTTATTCATTGACTTGGTCATAATTCCCATTATCCGTATCCATAGGCTGGTGGTTTTGATCTTGGTGGACTCCATAAGCATCATCAATTAAGTTGATCAAAGGACGATGTGATGGCGAATCGTTCACCATTTTCACCTGGTGGAGTTTCGTCATGCAGTCATGTACTAGTAATTCTTTAAGAACATATGATACATTCTTTTTCCCATGGAATGTCCATATCTTATAGTCTTGCGTAATACCCCCACATTAGTAAATGCAACTCAACGTCTTCCGAAGACATAAATTTTTTGTTTATACAATGGTTTCACGGGTAAAAGAACCTTATCACTATTGAGATTTTTATCTACGTATTTAATAAATTCCCAAATGCTCTTTACATGATTATCATTTACTCTGTGACTCTCTCCTATCCATTCTTTATATTATGGGAAAGCCATTAAATAGTTTTCAAAATTCAAGTCACTTATACAAATAGGTTAGATACAAAAACTCTCAGTTTATAATTTAAGTAAATTCATTCAACCCCAAAAATTCAAAACAATTCAAAGCAAATTCATTCAACTCAATCAAAAAGAAATATTACAAGCAAATCCATTCAAATAAAATTCATTCAAACAAAACCTATATCCTAGGTAAATAAAATATTACATATTTGTTCAAAAAGAAAATATTGTTCAACGCGTAGACTTGACCTGCAAACTAACTGAAAGTAGTGAAACAACTTGAATAATTTTTAATAATATCCCTTCCCTGTGGTCAACATACGATGGATCATCTCCACAACCAAAGTATATTTTATCTACCAACATTTGAGGTTCACCCATCACTAAAGGCCGAGTGTGGACAATTTTTTCTACAATTACAGAAATGAGAGTGCACGCGCCCATGAATCTGGTATCGGTTAAGTTACTTACATAATTCACCTCACCAAAGTCAGCGTACATAGATGGCGATGATGGATAGAATGTTCCGAGTGTAGGCATCTATGGGGGGAATGTTCCGGGTGAGGTAATTGGGTGGAATTTGGGAGGTTAATGTTCTAGTGGGATATGGGAATGTTTGAGTCGTATGATGGGGTAACTCTGTTGTTGAGTAAAAAGCTAAACCAACCCATGAATTTCATTTGTTAGGACTGCCATGTCCTTCCGAAGCTCTAACAACTCTCCTTTTGTCTTGGAACCATCTTCCAACCCCCTCACCACCTCACCACTCACTGTAGATATCTCGTCCAATAAAGGCTCATTATCCTGTTATTTGATATTTAGGATACATGAACCCACTACTAAATGTTACATTCATCCCGTGCGAGGTGTTCGAACCTCTTACCGGGCCGTTTGGGGGTTGTTTTGCAGTTTCGCCCTTTGACGGCTTGTTTTCATGCTTAAGTCTATCTATTTGCAAATTTTGGTCATATTCTCTAACCGGGAGTCCACTGACTATGCAGTCAGTTTATACGTGTTTCGTTAGTTCTGTACGAGGTGTTCGTGCCTCTTGAGGAGTCGTTTGGGGGTTATTTTGCATTTTTTTCCCTTAACCGCATGTTTTCAAGCCTTGGTTTAATTATTTGCAAGTTTTGGTCAAATTCTCAAATCTGGAGTCCCATGACTACAAGGTCAATTACTATGAGTTATTTTCCCGTGCGAGGTGTTCGCGCCTCTTGCGAGGCCATTTAGGGGTTATTTTGTGTTTTAGCCCTTTAACGGCATATTTTCAAGCCTAAGTCTAACTATTTGTAAGTTTTGTTCATATTCTCAAACTGGGAGTCCCGTGACTATGCGGTCAGTTGATATGTGTTACGTTGGTCCCGTGCAAGGTGTTGGTTCCTCTTGCGGGATCATTTGGGGATTATGTTGCTTTTACGCCCTTTAACGACATGTTTTTAAGTTTTGGTCATATTATCAAACCGGAAGTCATGTGACTGCGTGGTCAGTTGATACATGTTATGTTGGTCTCGTACGAGGTGTTCGTGCCTCTTGTGAGGTCGTTTGAGGGTTGTTTTGCATTTTGCCCTTTAATAGCATGTTTTCAAGCCTAAGTCTAACTATTTGCACATTTTAGTTATATTCAAATCGGGAGTTTCGTGACTATGCGGTTAGTTGGTACATGATATGTTGGTTCCCCGCGAGGTGTTTGTGTCCTTTACGGGGTTCATTTGGCATTTGTTTTACGTTTTTGCCCTTTAATAGCTTGTTTTCAAGCCTAAGTCTAATTATTTGCAAGTTTTGATCATATTCTCAAATCGGGAGTTTCGTGACTATGCAGTCAGTTGTTACATGTTATGTTTGTCCCGCTCAAGGTGTTCGTGCCTCTTGCGGGGACGTTTAGGGGATATTTTGTGTTATTTCCCTTTAACAGCATGTTTTATCATATTCTTAAACTAAGAGTCTCATAACTACACAGTTAGGTTCTAAATGTTACGTTAGTCCCGTATGAGGTGGTTGTGCCTCTTACAAGCCGTTTCGGGGTTGTTTTGCATTTTTAACATTTAATTGTATATTTGAAAGCCTAAGTTTAACTTTTTATAATATTTGGTCATATTCTCAAGCTAGGAGTCCCATGACTACATGGTCAGTTGCTACGTGCTATGGTTATCCCGTGCAAGGTGTTCGTGCCTCTTTTGAGGCCATTTAGGAGTTGTTTTGCATTTGTTCATCCTTTAATGGCATGTTTTCAAATCTAAGTCTAACTAATTGTAAGTTTTGGTCATATTCTCAAGCCGGGAGTTCAGTGACTACGCGATCAAGCCTAAGTCAAACTGTTTTTGTTTTACCTCAATATAAACACTTAATTAACCATTATATAGTAATAAAACATTTAAAAAATTATGCATATTGAATGTATAAAAATGTGAGCTAAATTAAAGAATACATGGTTCCTGTGATAGTTTTGCCCTGCTTAAACTGCACATCATTGTATTTCTCTAGTAGCCTATTACCTCTCTCTTGAGCCCTATTTTCTCGAATGAGGTACATTTGAAAGTCCTCATTAGCGCAAGTGACTTGTTTACTCAGGTGTTAGACCTCTAACTTTCACCTTTTCAAATCAACTTCCATTTTGAGATTTTTTAACAAGATTTTCCCATGTTCTTTTTCCATGGCATAGTATTTAGTTTTCATGATTGATTCTCGATTCATTAGAAGTTTTTTGACATTATCAAATTGGAACATGCAAAAGGCTGATCGGATCGGAGAAATGAGCTCTAGGATAGTGCTCATCGAGGTGACTATCCGATCAGCCTTTCGCATGTCCAAGTTCGATAATGTTGAAAAACATTTGATGATTCGAGAATCAATCATGAAAACCAAATACGACGCTATGGAAAAGAAACACGTGGAAATTATGATGGAAAAGCTCGAGATGGAAGTTGATTTGAAAAGGTGCAAGTTAGAGGTCGAACACCTAAGACAGCAACTCACATGCCTTAATAGGTGCAACCAACTTTATAATTCATAATTCAAACTAAACATTCATATATTAAACTAAACATTTATAAATTAAACTAAACATTCATTAATCAAACTAGAGCGCTAATATGACATCAATATCATAATAGGATAAAATTGGGATACAAATTGGATCGTCAAGGGCCAATATAGTAATAGTTTACAAATGGTATTATCAAGGGTAAATTAATGTTTTGATACTCAATCTTCCTCTAAATCAACTAAAAGATACTTCAAATTAGGGTTATCATCAAGAGGAGATTGAAACTCTTTAGTAGCCTTTAATATGTATCCTTCAGTAGTCATACGCATTGGTACATGCACAACAATAGACGAATTACCATCGTTTATGAACTTCAAGGATAAAACCTTCTTTATATTCTGAAAGGCATAAATATAAGGCTTATTAACTATGCAATTTACTCCTCATCTTTGATAAATCGTCCAAGATAAGTTTGGAGTCAGGATCAACTTTACAAGCTTCATGGTGTCCTCCACCTTCACCCAGTGACAATAGAATACAGTTTCCATGAAATCTAAATAAAAAGTTCCAAGATTTATTGAACAATTCGATAATATGTTAGCACCATATCTTTTGGATTTTTATCGCTTTTGCTAGTGACATGGGTAGTTAGGGGAGAAATTGAAATTCCATTGTTTTGCGTCAAAAGCTTTTCCTCGTATGAATATGCGGCGAAATCAAAACCCTTGGTGTGGAATTTCTTAAACTCTTTCACAGGAAATTTTAGACCTTTTGCTAGGCATTCAAGCCTTGAAAAGACATCACCTCTTTTAGAAGCTGCATTATTAATAAATTTATATTAGAACAGGTTTTTACCGCACGTGATTAAATAGACGCACACATAACAGGTGGAAATTATCTCTTTTGATATCCATGCCCTAAAATCATTCATCGTGTAGATTCTCCTTTGATTTTGGGAATTTTTGTTCTTGTACTTTATAAAGGTAATTTGTATAGTTTAGATCATAATATATAGAATACTTAAAATCTAATAAGAATATTTTAATTAATTATGTAGCTGCTTACTCTCTCCAATCTTCAACTTCAAATTAGGATATGAAGACATAACGAGTTGCTAACTCGTATTGTAGATTAGTGAGTCTCACCTCTTTAGGGTTTCCAAAAGGAAATTAATCCTCAAACACTCCAGGTTCCTCAATCATTATTTCTTAACGAGGATTGAACCTCCTCAACTCTTGTTCTGGTATCTATTCTTGAGTGTACAGTGATGATTCCACAGTCACGTATTCTTCAGCAATTGACCCTTTAATATACCGTATATTCTTTACATAATCTTTAAAGGTTTTAATCAAGAAATCAAAAGGATACATCCAGCAATACCTAACGAGACCACACAACAAATCCTAGTCGCATAAAAGCACAAACAGGTGGATGATGATATCGAATAACGATGAAGAAAAATATTTTTCTTTAATATACAAATTACCTCGGTTAAAGTTGATTTCATAGCTTTAATGGGTCATTTGTATACCATTTTTTCACAAAGTAAGATAAATCACAAACTAATTTCCGTAATTCCCCGACATATATCGTTTTGTTTAGAGAAGCAATTCTTAAATAGAAGAGGGATTAATTGAAATGACGTGCCAATCAAGAGACTTTCACTATTTTAGCTTATATGTCTGGTATCTTACTACCCTACACAGATTGCTGAAATAACATGTTAGAGTCTTCATGTTGAACAAATTGTCTAAGAGGATCTTTTTATCACTACTCGTCAAAGTGAAAGAAGTCGGGGGAATAGAAATTCTTCTTGTAGCATGATCATTTTTAACCAAAATTTCTTCTTTATTTTCATATCTTGTAGAACGTGGTGTGCCCGCTCTCCATCTTTTGAATGAGATCCACCCAGATATGTTCCTATCAGATATTCCACAACATTATTATATGTGTGCATCACATCAATTACATGCCTTATACAACGATCTTTCTAATACGGCAAGTAAAAAAATATTGATCGTCTGGACCATGCCTTAGTTTTACTAGTGTCACTAGGATCCCCTAGCTTTACGCTTTAGGTTTACAAATTATGGGTGTCTACCTACCTACGTATTCCCCACAGTTGTGGCCTTCAACCTCTCCTTAATATGATGAACAAAATAATCGAGTAGGATATGTCCTATGACCGTGAACGACGGGTAAAATGTTTGACTTATCGTTCCTAAAAGAGTGATTGGTCGATCGAAATCTATGATGACCCATTTAACTCATTTTACCACTATGATTTATCCAAGAGGATTTAGTTTCCTCCCCATATATGGGACAACCATAATAACCATCAACATTGTAACCGAACAAAGTCCCTAAAGCAAGAAGGTAGTGGATCGCCCACATCCCCATTGCTTTAAGTGTGAAATTTTCACCCTTATGAGAGTCAAATGCCGTTATGCCTTTATCCCATAAATCTTTAAGTTCTTCGATTAATGGGGTAAGAATATATCAATATTGTCATCGAGAGGCTTTATCTTGGGTATAAATAAAGATAATAATGTAAATTCCTTTCTCGTGCACAGTGTCTGAGGGAGACTTAAAGGAGCCATGAAAACAAGCCAATAACTCTGATTAGTACTTGAATTAACAAAAGGGTTAAACGCATCGATTGATAATGCAAAACGAATGTTGCGTGGTTTCTTTTCAAATTCATAGTGTTGTTCATTTGAAATTTTACTTATAAGTGAATTAACCGGATGACGCATGATATTCCCACCCACCTTGCATCGAGAATGCCATTTCATGGCCTCTATTATCCAAGGTACAGTGAAAAACTGTTTAAACCATGGCCCAAGGAGAAAATACTTCAAAATCTATTTTGAAACTTGCGATCACTTTCGATATATTGCAGTCTTAACTTTTTAATTCTCACAAGGCACATATTTAATCCCATTGTACACAGGACACTTATCCTTGCCTTCGTACTCATTGCACTATAATATGCAATCATACATGCATGCATGAATTGATTTGTACTTCAAACCCAAACCCAAAACCAAACCCTTAAAGTTATTCTTTATGCTAGGACAATTGTCTGGTTACGTATTCTCTTTTGAGAGAATGTCTTTAACCCCCTTAAGAATTCCGATTACATTGTTGCCCGACAAACCAAATTGACTCTTCAAATTATGCAAATTGATAATTGGGTACAATACCGAGTGATATTTTTAATAATTTTTATACAAAGGTCTAGTCGCATTGGCTTTCAATCGTATGTATTCTTAATATTCGGGTAATTCATAATAAACTACTTGCTCATTAACTTGGTCATAATCCCCATTATTCCTATCCATAGACTGGGGTTTTTTTTATCGTGGTGAACTTCATAAGCATTATCAATTAGGTCGGTGAAAGGACGATGTGCTGACGAATTGTTCACCAATTCCACTCGGTGGGGTTTTATCACGTAATCATGTACCGGTAATTCTTTAAGAACATATGGTACATTCTTTTCTCCATGAAATGTCTATATCTCATAGTCTTGCATCATACCCTACATTAGTAAATGCAATTCAACGTCTTCCGAAGACTTATATTTTTTGTTTAAATAACGGTTACACGAACATGTAATCTTATCACTATTAAGATTTCTATATGCATATTTAATAAATTACCAAACGCCCTTTACATGATTATCAAATGCTCTGTGACTCTCTCCCATCCACTCTTTGTATTGTGGGAAAGCCGTTAAGTAGTCTTTAAAATTCAAATCACCAATATAAGGTTGGATACAAAAACTCTCAGTTTATAATTCAAGAAAATTCATTAAACCCCAACAAATTTAAAATAAATTCAAAGAAAAAACATTCAACTTGATCAAAAAGAAATATTACAAGAAAATTCATTCAAACCAAACATACATCCTAGCTAATTAGAATATTGCATATTTGTTCAAAAATAAAATATTGTTGAATGCTTAGTCTTGACCAATAAATTAACTCGCCAATTAATAATATAATGTTTATAACTTTTGAACAATATCCCTTCCCCATGGTCAATGTATGGAGGCTCATCTCCAAAACCAGAGTATATTTTAGCGACCAATATTTGAGCTTCACCCATCACCCAAGGACGAGTGTGGACAAGTTTTCTAACAATTACATAAATGAGAGTGCACGTGACAATAATCCTTCGGTCAAGTTCCTTATACAATATGCCTCTCCAAAGTCAGCATACATGGATAGCAATGATGGATGGAATGTTCTCGGTGTAACTGTTTGTGAGGGGAATGTTCTGGAAGGAGGCAATTAGGAGGGAAATGTTCTAACGGGAGAATTTAGAAGGGGAATGTACAGGGGAGGATAGTAGAATGTTTGAGTAATCTGATGAGGGTAAATCGGTTATTGATTAAAAATTTGGACCAATCCATGGATTTCATTCATCAGGAGTGTCATGTCCTTCCAAAGCTCTAACACATCTACTTTCGTCTTGGCGTCATCTTCCAACCCCCTCACCACCTCACCCCTCACTGCTGAGATCTCATATAATAAAGGTTCATTGTGATGTAATTTTATACTTGGCATACGTGAGCCCACATCTCTTTTCCTCCCTTTATGGTTCCTTCCAAGCACCTTGGTCAAGGCATCTGATTGAATGTCATACGGGTTGCACTTAGACTGAATTCTGGACATGCCCTTTATCATTTCTTGTAGCATAAATAGTATATGAGGGACTATGATTTCAATAATAATATTATATCATATATATATATGATGACTAAATTCACACTCATTAAAGTTGGAGCCAGTTTGTCTAGGAATTTATTGGTCAATTTTTTCTCGTTGGGCATACAAGTACAAGTTGACTCGATTAACATCTTTACCTCCTCCTGGATTCCCCTTGGTTCGTGTAATACCCCGTAATTTTGCTTAATTTTAAATTACGTAAGTAGAGTAATTTAATGGGATTAAATGCGCGCTTTAATTAAATTACGTGAGTAGAGTAATTTAAATGTGATTAAATATGTTTGATTTAAATTACGTGAGTAGAGTAATTTAAATAGATATTATGTTAATAAAGATGAGTATGTGTTAAAGGAAATTTACTAAGGTGAGTAGAAACTTTCAATGTTGATATGTACGGTCTAGTGACTATATAGACGTACCGGAAGTATCTCGTCAAAATTTAGGGATGAGAGTAGAAAAGATGTTTACGAGACTCAAATGATAATTTAGAGTCCACGATTGATTTCGAAAGGGTCGAATTAGTCAAAATAGTGTGCCCGGGGGTACTAGTTGAGTGCCGGGTCATTTTCGGACTAAACCGGGACCATTCGGGGGCATTTTGGTCTCTTTACAATTATGGGGAAGAAGACCTACGAATTTTGAAGCCCTAAATCTGATTATAAGAGTGGTGGCTAGGGTTAGGCAATGAGAGTTACACCATAGCCATTAGAGAAGAGAGAGAGAAAGGCAAATTCCTAAGGCAAAAGTAGGAAGGAGGGATCATCTTAGGAGGATTTCACCACAAGGATTGTTGGGAAAGAGGATTGGAGTATCAATATCATCAATAACCACGAAATCAGACCCTACAAATCTTAAGGCAAGTGGTTATTTACAAAATAATTGAGTTATAATACCCATGATTAAGCTTGAGGAAGAACATGATTTTTATGATATTCTTGGGAACAAACAATTGATAATAATCCATGATTGATTAGGATTTGCATGTAGGACGTTTTTGAATTACCAAGTATGTTTATATCATAGAAAGCTTGATGAGAAATTCGTAAGAAAATCTGGAATTTGGATGAAAAATATAAAGAATGCATTTTTAGGGTTCTTGAATATTAGTGAGATTTTCAGTGAATTTGGCCAAGATTTATATTGATTTTGTTGTTTTAAATCGTTAGTAATCATCCCAGAATATGTAGGAATGATTAGAAATTGTTGGTTATGAATATGATGGCTTATCATGAAAGTTAGAGATGTAAAAATGGTGAAACCCGTAGGAAGAAGATGAACTGGGTTTGTCACTGCTCGATCGATCGATCGACCCTTGAATGTCGATCGATCGAATCAGTCGATCGATCGACCATCTTCCTTCGATCGATCGACCCTGTCTGAACTACAGAAAATTTGTGTAGAAATTTCTTTAATTGCCGTTACTTAATGGGAACCTTAGAATTGATACTTTTCCTATGAGGGGACTTGGAAATTACCAGTAGGTGTACCATTAGGTTTCTCCACTAATGATTGAGTAGGAATGTTGGGGAAATGGAATGATGATAGAACGATTGACTTAGCCGTAGGTTGAAATGGTTAATTTAATTACGGAAAGAGTGAGACTTAATTCCGGAAAGAAAATACCAGTAGGTTAAAATTTACTTAACTACTGAATTAAGGGAGGGGTAACTAGGACCCTTAGAGTTATGCGAATACTCGAATAAGTACAATAGTGAGAGAAATTGTACTTAATAAGTACGGAGAATATAAGTAAAATATATTACGTACGGGTACGATTTATTAGGTCGAGTGTGTACCTACTATATCTATATAAATAGGTTTGGGTTAAGAGAATATTACCTAAACTAATTATGTTAGGGTCGATGTGACATTCCGAACTAACATAAAGTTATTATATATTTGGGGTCGATGTTAATGCCGAACCAAACTTTGAACTGGTGCTGCAATGAAAGAGTCCCAAACCAGAATATGTGTATATATTTATATTTGTAGATAGTTGGGGTCGATGGATCATTCCGAACCAACTTTCACTTGGAGTCGATGAATTATTCCGAGCCAAGGGTCCTTTGTGTGTAATAAAAGGATATATTAGAGGTAACTAATATTAAATACATTGTTGTGGGACAAAATGTTTCTATGTGCATAATCTACAAATTGAGAATAGTAGTCAATGAAACGATATGTAAATGTCTTAGTAATAATTTATGACATGATGAAATTATTACATGAATAAGCACAACGAACAGTAAATGAGTTAACTACGGTTATGGAAAGTATAACTAGGTAGACTAAGTATCCACGATAGTTACGTACTACGTAAGCGAGGTGAGGAAGTTCAAGGGAGTGTGCGAAACCTTAATATGTGTAATCAATAACTTAATTGTGATAACTGCTTGCAAAATATTTTCAAATGTTTTGAGTACTAACTCTTGCTATGTAAAATTTTAAAAACCTTTTAGGTGCCCAGCCACAAGGACACCCAGCTTGATTTCATGTCAGAGATTTGGGAGCTGCGGTCAGTGTGGAGGTTGCAGTGATTGTTTAGACGCTTCCTCTTTTTCATTTCTAGTGCAGGATCTCAGTTTTATTATTTCTAGTTGGAACATGTCGTTCCACCTTCACTATTACAGTTTATTCTAGTTATGGAATTGTAGTTGTCTTTTTGGGCCGTGGTTTACGGCAAGACTTTATTTGCTTTCAGATTATTTTTATGTACTGAGCATTCATATCTAGTATTGGTAATGTGTGGTTTGGAATATTTGTTGTTTAAGAAAGATAAAATTTGGCACCCGTTTTAATTTCATTTAGGTGGTTAGTAATTTTAAAAGGCGTTCGACAGTGATGCTAACAATGAACCATTTAAGAAACCTGTTTATATTAAAATAAGGCTTGATCACCCAAGGTTTAATTAGGCGGGGTGTCACAGTTCGTTCCCAATATTAACCCTTAATATCATCATAAGATTTTTCCCCGAGTTTGTGGACATCAAACTTTTTTTATCTATTCGATTTATTTCTTACCCTTTCATTCAGGTTTCCCTCCCTTGACTCGTTCTCCAAGAAGTATTCCATTGGTCACTGTGCATTTCAATATTTTGGGGAACTTTGTCTTTCAACTCTAAAATATCATAACTCATTGCCTCATTCAGGAAAAAAATCTTTCGAAGGTTCCTCCGATAGTTTTTTAAAGCATCAGCTACTTTGGAGGAAGGATCAACCTTCTTCTAGTTGTTTAGGACCTTGACACCTATAGTCATCTTTCCGAGAAATAGACAACGACTTTTAAAAAGTTGGGCATCGCCTTTATCACCAGTTGGATTATCCCCACCAATAAGAACCCAATGCGCTTCCTACGGCCAGTTTGGGATCCCTCGGCCGTAGTAGTTGAGGTATCGAATGATTAAGGGTTTCTTAACTTTGATTACTTGGAGATGAAGTGGAATGAACTCCATTAGAGTACAGTATTAATATTCCAAAAGGGGTGAGAATTGAGCTTAGAGTGTAGGAGAGCGCCCAGTTGGCAGTATTCCACTATTTTATTGATTATTGTCACCCTGTTGAATATTTCCTACAATTTAAAAAAATAGAGACGTATGTAAGATAGAATGTTGTATGACTGTATATATGTATATACGTTTTCGACGGATTTTAAAACATGCTCAATGTGTTTGATTTCCATCCAATCAGTATTATTTTTTTTTTAAATCTATGAAATTTTTCACACGGCCAACTGGATAAAAGTTTATCTATGATTGATGTACAAATCCATGACATGAACTCTGAGTCCTTTCTTCTTCAACTTATTTGCAAACTCATTTTTAATATGCATGTGTCGCGAGGCGTCGCAATCTAGGTGAAAATTCTTTATACGGAATTATATCCACAAAAGATGAATATTTTTCTGCCTTTTCAAATACTATCACCAGCATCAATGCCCTGTAAAGATTATGCATGTGAAATATATTCTCTACTACCTCATCCCAACATTCTAGCGAGGAAAAATAACTACAATGGAATAGGTACTCTTGCGATAAATCAACTCCACGATTTGTAAGGTTCGCACTAATGAAAGATGTTTGAGCACGGTTAAATAGCACACTCTCATATTCCTGTTTTCAGTAATTATTATCGTGACTCATTTTTTTTTTTAAAATATATAGAAGGGTGTGAATATGAGTCGTAGAGGTAATGGATCCAATTAATTGTAAACAAATTTTGATTTTTCATCCAATCAATCTGACACAATAAGTCCAATTCAGGTTCATCTTATTTTAATTAAACCTAACATTACTATATGCCCACCAATTGTGCAAGCCCTTCCACTAATTTGTGTTCACCCAAGCAACAACCATCATCCTAAAAATCCAACACAAGTTTATCCCTTACTCCTTCTAAATCATTCACTTGATTGATTTCTAAGAACATAATTATTGAACATGATATAATATATACAATTCTACATCAAGAGTTTCACATATAATTTTTAATAGTAATTAGGGTCATATTTCAATATAGATCATGTGAGAGTAATGAAACACATATACATACGCAAACATACGCACATTATTATGTATACATGAACATGATGAATTTCCCACTTGGACTGAAATCTTAAAAACTAAGATATTCAATGACAATGGACCCCCATTATAAGTATTAAGATATATAATTAAAAAATATTCATAATCTTAAACAATTAGTTGAAGGCCTGGTATTGCTAAAAATATTCAACTCCACGATTTGTAAGGTAATTAAATTATTCAATTTTTCTAATAGCACACATGTAAATCGAAGTTCCATTTATATGGTGCTTAATAATGAAAGATATTTTGGTGAGGTCAAGTTGCACCCTCTCGTACTCTTATTTCCACCAATTACTATCGTGACTCTTTTTTCTTGAGAAAATATATAAAAATGTGTGAACATGAGTCGTAAAGGTGAAGACACAATAAGTTATGGCTCTAGTTGATCCTAAACAAATTATGATTTTCCATCCGATCAATCAGATACAACAAGTCCTATTTAAGTTCATTTTAATTTAATTTAATCTAAAATTGCTATATGTCCACCAATTTGTATTCACCTAACTATTTAAGGAATGGGTGAACATAACCACAACGAGTTAACAAAATGACTTTATTGTAAACATTTAGTCGTTAAGATAGGATAGTTATTAAGACAAATATTTAGTTAAAGGTTTACTATGAAGAATTAATAGGGTGAGCATTTTAAATATCCATCATCCGTATCAAACCATAATCATTCAATACAAGCCACAATAACTATAGGCCCAGCAATCCAACACAAGTTTATCCCATACTCCTTCTAAACTGTCTATTTGATTGATTTTCAAGAGCATAACATGAGATTTCATGTACAATTATACATCAAGGGTTTCATATACAATTTATAACAATAAATAGGGTCATATTTCAGTATGTAACACATGAGAATAATCAAACACACACATACGCATACACACACACACACACATATTTGTTATGTACACGTAAACATGAATAATTGCCCACTTAGATAAAACTCTTAAAAACTACAACCTTAAATGACAATGTACCCCCATTATAAGGATTAAAATATATAATTAAAAAATATGCATCATGTAAAAAAATTAGTTGAAGGCCTAATATTGCTAAAAATTATTTTCTTTGACTAAGCTAAAGTATTTTTCTTTGAAGGCATAATGTTGCTACAAAATTAGTTATCTGAAAAAAATAGTACAGTGAAATAAAGAAATTTCCATAGTGATGGAAAATATAGTACAATGGAAAAATTAGTTAGAGTTAATTATGTGAAAAAAAGTTATTAATCATAAATTCAATAGTAATTTCATAACAATACCCAATAAAATGTAGAAATTTCTCAAAAATCATTAATCAAATTTGAACAACAACCAATTTATATAATTTCATACCTTGAATTTCATAACAACAACCAATATATAATTCATTAATTCAATGGTAGTTTCATAACTTGAATTTCACAACTTATTAAACATTAACAATAATAAAAAAAAATTATTAACAACACATACACACATACAATGAATTCACACACATGCAATGAAATATATACACACGCGCACACTGAATCTCACACACACACATATACACACCCCGAACAAATACTAAATCGTGCATACATACACACAAAAATGAAACAAATGGGTTTGGGTTTCATCAAAAAATTAAATGTACCGTGTATGGAAAGAGAGTTACACCGAAAAATGAAAGGAGAGAGAGAGAGAGTTTAGTTGGTTTTATTGAAAGAGAGAGTTCTAATTTTTAGGTGAGGATGAAATGACATGTAGAGTGTTCTGACTTTTTTATACCTAAAATTGGGGTCACGGTCCAAAACCATGACCCATTAATGAGTTAAACATGGTCACAGTTCTCGACCGTGATCCCATTAGCGATAAATTAAAATCTCAATAAATGGTCACGATCTTAGACCATGATCATGGACCGTGACCATTTTGAAATGGGTTTGAACATAATGGTTCTAAATTATGACCAATGTTAAGTGTTGATTGTCACGGATAGGTCATGATTTTGGATTGTGACCATCTTTGAGACCAAAATAGCGAAAAACTTAGCGCCATAAAGGGTCAAGAGTGAGTCACAGTTTTGGACCGTGACCTCCTTGATCGCGGTTCCTGACTATGACCATCCCCTTAATGAGGTCACCCTAAATCCTAGTCACATATTTGGTTACGATAAATACTTTGGGGTCACAGTTTTGGACCGTAACCACCTGGTTACGATTTTGTACTGTGACCCATTTACTATGACCATTTTTTATTTTGAATGTAGTTATGTGGAATGATTTCGAGGAATTGCTAGAAGGGATCAATAAGGTATCCATCGTGCCCAAGATAGATGAAGATATCGGGTTTCTATTCTTCCGTGCCTCTGTAAATCACATGACCCGATCCGGGAAGCACTACAAAGATCCAAACCTCCCATAAGCAGGTATAAATAAGGGAAAATGGGTTTCCAAAGAACTCTCGATGCCGAAAATGACAGCCGAAGAAAGTAAGGTCTTCGACCAACTTAAGAAAACTCAAGGTAATATCACTCTGGGGGGGATTTTCGTGTCCTCCCAACTGCACAAGAATGCTTTCATAAAATACTCACAGGATCCATGGTTCCTCCTACTATGACTCCTGAAGAAGTTGTTCATATAGTAGGAACTCTGACTACAATAAGGCTCGTATCCTTCTCCGATGAGGAAATCCCCAAGATCGTTCTTGACCATAACTATACTCTCAATATCTCAGTTGAAGTCATAGAAAAAGTAGTTCCATTAGCACTTGTTAACAACGGGTCTGCTCTGAATGTATTCCCATCAATGATTCACAACTGCTTGGGAAGAAAAGTCAGTGAGCTCACTTCTAATTTTGCCGTTGTGTACGTCTATGATAACACCCACAAAAGAGGTTATGGGCTCGATAAAACTCACACTAATGTCTGGTCCTATTTTCCCTTAAACTTAGTTCCAAGTCATAGATATACCTTTCTGCTTTAATTTGGTCCTTGGTCACCCTTGGCTCTATAGTATCCAAGGAGTATCTTATTCCCTTTACCATAAACTTAAATTCTTCGCTAATGACCAGGTCATCACTATTTTCAGGGATAGTAAAAACCCCAACGGCATCGGCATGAACAACTCAGAACTTGAAATCCAGCATGGGGTTAATGACTTGTTCCTCTCAGGCTTTAAGATTGATCCACTTCCCATCCCAAGAGGGAATAACTTCAAAAACTGGGTACGTTCAGAGCACAACCCACGCGGTAATGTTAGCGTGATTCAGATGTTCAAAATTTTGCATTTCATACTTTGAATGAGGTTGGGTCCCCGTCAATAAGGTATTCTTTAGCCAATAATTTTGAAGATAACATTTATCCCCGATAGCCTGGGCTATAAACCATCACCTAATGAACTTAAAGCACTCTGTAGCCATATCAAAAGAGATAATTGATTAAAGTAAATAATATCTCAGAAATTTCTTAAATGGGAGATTTGTTGAGGAGGGCGAAGGCTTACATTTAGGGGGATTCCCCGAGCCATGGTACAGCCTTGCGGAGAAAAAGATGAATCCATGATAGGAGATTTTCTTTATAGACGAGGTTACTTTAGATGAAGAACAAAAACATGAGGTGGAGTCTTTAACCATCAAAGCTATGGAAAACACAAAAAAAATTGAAGGCAGTGATGACGATGAGTTGTTTGACCTACATCACTAGGGGTGGATCTCTGCATGATCTACATGGGGGCTGAGCAATCTAACCCGTCGAAAAAGATCACCACTGTTAATAAAAGATTCTCCAACTACCATGCTATCCCCTTCAATCCTAAGGATGGAAATTTAACCCTCCCCGTCAGGTTTCCTCCCTAGGGGCAGGTTAAAAACCCATTTAAAAAATGGGTCGGGTATGGTTTTAAGAAAAAAAACGTTAATTAAATGGGTCGGGTTCGGGTTTACTGTGTATAAGCATAACCCTCCCCACCCCATTTATTTCTTATATTAACTTTTTTTGAAGCATTTCTTATATTTACTTAAATACCCTTCTTTGATATATTATTTACACTAATAGCTTATATATATATATATATATATATATATATATATATATATATATATATATATATATATATAGTTATGTATGTGCTATGCGGTATGCGGTTTAACATGCGAGTTTTAACCCACCTCGAGCAGATTTTAACCCATGTAATGTAAATAGGGCGGGGAAAAAGAGAGTTTCGGGGGTTTAAACTTAAATGGGTTCGGAATGGGTTAAATTAAATGCATCACGGGTCACGGGGGAGAGTCTATAAAAAACATCTTCGCGGGGTGGGTTCCAGTTTTGGTAAACTCGACCCGTTGCTATCCCTAGTCAAGCCAGCTCAAGTCAATTTAAACCCTGATGTTCACCCCCTCTAAAAAACACCTGAATATATCCCTTCTCCTTTTATCACTAATATCAGTGTAAATGAGACCTCCTTTGATAAGGTCCTTACCGTTGTAGTTCCTGAAAATGCTTTCAATGAAATGAATGATGATTTCTAATATCTTATTGTGTCTTGTATCAATTGTCTTGATTCTAATCAAACAATTGATGAAGATGATCGAATAAATGAACAATTCTTAACTACTGTCAATAAGTAAAAAACCATATAACATAATCGCGTTCAAACTAATGATGATGAAACTATTGTTATCAATCTCGATTCTTGCAATAATTCGTGCGAGATTAATATCAGGTCCACCATCAACGAGCATGAGTAGTCGCAGTTTGAAGAAATTTTGAAGGAATTAATAGACGTCTTCACATGAGACTACAAAGATATGCCCAACATTGACCTATAAATTGCACAGCACGAGATTCCTACCTTCCCAGAAAGAAAGCCTGTCAAACAAAAGTTTATAATAATATAAAAAGAATGGTCTCTTAAGTTTAAAGATGAAGTGGTGAAATAATTGAATTTAGATTTCATTCACATAGTCGAGTATCCTACATGGCTTGCAAGCATTGTCCTTATGCCAAATCGGGAGGAAAAGTATGCATGTGCGTCGAATATTGAGACGTAAATAAAGCGTCTCCGAAAGATGATTAACTGTTGCCCAAGATCGACATGATCGTCAATAATGCTACTAGTAATTCCCTCAAAAAATTTATCGCCATTTTCATCGATTATGATAAGATCAAGATGCATCCTGACCATCAAGAAAAGACTGCCTTCATCACCTCGTCAGGAACCTTTTCCTATACGACCATATTGTTCGGTCTCAAAATGCTATGTATACCTACTAGAGGGTCGCTATGACTATTTTTCACAACCTTATCCATAAGACGTTGAAGTCTATATCAATGATATAAGCATCAATTCCAAGATCGGGAAGGTCACATTCCTACCCTAAGAAAATTCTTTGAGCGATTATGTCAATACCAGATGCACCTTAACCCAAAAAAAATCATTTTCGGGGTTACAAAAGGAAAACTCCTCAACTTCAAAGTCAGCGATAAAGGGATCGAAGCAAACCCTACCAATAAGGTCAAATGAGGAATTTCAACCACTAGAACCCTTTATTTTACCAAATTTATCATTTTTTTCAATACTTTTAGAAAAACACATTTATAACATTATAAAATCATAAGTTGTCATTTTATGTTAAAAATAACATACTTCATCATTTTACTTCAAGAAAGTCCCATTTTTCATATTTCTTAACAATAAATACTTTAAATATTTTGAAGTCCATTTTTTTTATCTAAATGTCCATTTTAACCTTATAACCATATGTTTCCCGTATTAAAATTAAAGATAAGAGCGGGGAATAGCCCCCCCACCCCCGATCAATGGCTTACATCAAGTATGAGCAATATGAGCACCTATGCTTAAAAAAACCTCTAAAACATCTAACCAAAAACTACTTTTAACACCTTTGAAAGGAAATATACGAAATGCCATCCTAATCTCTCCAGAAATGAGATTAATAATAGAAGACTCATGCATTGTCAAACCCTAAAAGTTGGATTTGTTCCTTACACACCAGAGATGCTAACAATTGAAAGTTGGAATAATACGACAAAGAATGCCTCTAATTTTATCACCCTTCGAATGAATCCACTAAATCATAAAATTGCCGCTAAAGTTGGATGCATTAATCCTCACTCTAATAATATTCGAAAATCTTTTCCAAATAGATTGGGAAATAGAACCACACCAAAAAAAGGTGATATATATCCTCTTCACAACCATTTATACAACATCTACATTTTTAAGCTAAAGGAATGTGAGGGTGTTTGATGTACTCGTCAATGGAGATACCTTTATGGAATAACCGCCACATGAAAATTGAAATTTTAGGAACAATACTCTTATCCCAAATTAGAGAAAAAGAACGTTGAACACATCATTTCTCCCTTACTAAATGTCAAGCGGATTTGACAATAAATCTACCATCATTTGTCAAAAGCCATTTTTTGGTAACATTATCTGAAAAGTCCTCCCAAACATGATGCATTCTCATCTATACTCGAGATGAAATTGAAGTAGACCCTCTAATATTTTGAGCTTCCAATTTTTTGTGTTTAATATTCATGAATCGGGACCATAAAGAAGTGGAATTAAAAAAATTCCATCATAAATTATGAGAATAAGCAAGAGATAAATCAAACGTACACCATAAATTTGAGATACCTTCTTCTTTAGTTTTGCAAATGTTGGACCACTCCACCCAATAAAATTTTGATTTGTCATCTTTTTTACCCCATAAAAATCGAGCCAAGAGTTTGTTTATATGATTTAGAACCATACCGAGAGGGTTGATGGAAGCTAGAAGGTGAAAATGCATGGATTCAACTGATTTGATGAGACTTAATCTTCTCACATGAGAAAGATTTTGAAGATTCTAGAAATTAAGTTTCTCCACCAATTTGTCAATGTAGGGAGCAAAATAAGACTTCTTTTTCCTTCCAGTAAATAAAGGAATTCCAAAGTAAATGATTGGAAGATTTTTGTGTTTGAAACCTGTAGTAGATTCAATCATCCTTTTCATCCCATAAGATTCATTTCCTGAAGCCATTTCATAAATTTTCAAGAAAACAGTGAATTTTTTTAGAGATCGGCGATCGCCATTAGTAAAAATTAGGGTGTTATTTGCAAAAGAAAGACAAGAAATAATAGGGCAGCCCCTAGTAAGAGTAAAATGTGATATTTTCCCATCTTCTATCATTTTTTGCACCCCTCTATTAAGAACTTTCGCTGCAACTACAAAGAGCGTCGGAGACAACAGATCCTCTTGTATCACCCCTCTATTGGATTTGAAGAAATCGTAATTCTTCCCATTAATACCAATCGAATACCAACAATTCGAAATAATCCTCCAAATCAAATCAATAATCGTCTCCGAAAACCTAAAACTCCTGAAGGTTTTTAAGATAAATAACACGACATTCTATCATAGCCTGTAACACCACGCGCGCCCGAAAAGAGACACGCGGCGTGATACTGTGATAAAAACTAAACTAAAATCATCAATAATGAGTATAGAGCATCTAAATTCCCATAATTAAAATACAACAAGTCCATAATCCTTTTATTTCCACAATAATGATTACAATAAAGTTTCTCTCAAATACAAAATTCTCCAACTAAAATTACACCACTAATTATATATCAAAAATAAATCTTCCAATCCAAGCTCTAAAATAATTATCCATAATAGCCCATAGCGTCCCAATTCATGGTAACCAGCCAACTAAAAGAAAATACGGGGAAGTACACAATATGACAGGAAAAGATGCTCAAAAAATAATGAGCACGGTGAATAAATCGCAACAATACGAATGGCATATTCAAATCAAATGCAACACTCAAGCATTATATCAATATTATTTTCTCAACAACACATCAATGAGTCACCAGGACTCACCTCACCGCGCCTATGCATTCTTAAGTCATATCCGGATTTTGGACTATTGGCGGGTGCCCATTATCCGTGCCATATTAAAATCTCATGACACGATGCTCAAACCACAATATCATATACCACGATGAATCAAATAATATATTACAATAATTTTTAGGATTCCAATGAATATCACAATTCAACCTAAGTACAATTGACACAGAAAATAAATAGAATACTCTCGAGACAATTTACGAGCATATTGTGTAAGTCATGTACCTCAAAACCATCATATGAATCGTCAAATAAATTCAGCCTCAAAATCTAATGGCACCATCACGTTCCTCTCGTAAAAATAATCAAATCACGTTTTAGCCCCAACACGAGATAATTCCAAATAGACCTCCAAATCTAAGGTTGAACATAGAATAAATTAGAGGATAGGGTTTGAATATAGAGGGAGAGGAAATATAAAAGGCTACTGCATTTTTGAGATGATAAAAAATTATTTAAAAACTCTCACCCACGACTTCTATATATATGGGGAAAAGAAGGAATTTGAAAGGAATCAAACTCTTCAAAAACAGGTTTCTAAATCAAAATCTGGGCATAGTTGATCGATTGACCCTCCAGGTCTGGCGACAGGTCCCCCACAAAAAAAATTACATAAAGCAAATATTAAAAACTCCACTAAAAATCCATTTTAAATATGATTTAAATTCCGCTTGAAGTTTTATTCTTCTAATATTAAAACCAACATATTTTACTAATAAAAATTATTAAATTCAAAAAAAATCTCTAATATTCCAATAATAATTTAAAAATACCCATTTAAAAATCCAGGTTGTTACATACTTCCACACTAACAAGGAATTTCACCCTCGAAATTCGACGAAGACTAACGCTAAAAAATTAGGCCACACCAACAATCTCCAAAAATAAATACCGTCTCCAAAATCAACTTTAAATACCTCACATCTAACCTCGATGCCTAACATGACTTATCACCAAAAATTTCTATCTCTAAAGAAAACATGTCTAACCCGCATCTAGACCCGAAATCCAAGACCCGAGGATTGTCGTATACCTAAGCTCTGATACCATCTATAACACCAGGCGCGCCCGAAAAGAGACACGCGGCATGTTACCACGATAAAAACTAAACTAAAACCATCAATAACAAGTATAGAGCGTCTAAATTCCCACAATTAAAATACAACAAGTCCATAATCCTTCTATTTTCACAATAATGATTACAATAAAGTTTCTCTCAAATACAAAATTCTCCAACTAAAATTACACTACTAATTATATATCAAAAATAAATCTTCCAATCCAAGCTCTAAAATAATTATCCAAAATAGTCCATAGTGTCCCAATCCATGCTAACCTACCAACTAAAAGAAAATAAGGGGAAGTACATAATATGCTCAAAAAATAATTAGCACGGTGAATAATCGCAACAATACGAATCGCATATACAAATAAAATGCAACACTCAAGCATTCTATCAATATTAATTTCTAAACAACACATCAATGAGTCACCGGACCTCACCTCACCTTGCCTATGCATTCTCAAGTCATATCCGAATTTTGGACTATTGGCAGATGCCCATTCTCCGCGATGCTCAAACCACAATATCATATACCACGATGAATAAAATAATATATTCCAATAATTTTTAGGATTCCAATGAATATCATAATTCAACAGGAGTGCAATTGATACAGAAAACAAATAGAATACTCTCGAGAGAATTTACAAGCATATTGTGTACGTCCCGTACCTTAAAATCATCATATGAATCGTCAAATAAATTTAGCCTTAAAATCTAATCGCACCATCACGTTCCTCTCACGAAAATAATCAAATCACGTTTTAGCCCCAACACGAGATAACCCCAAATAGATCTCCAAATCTAAGGTTGAACATAGAATAAAATAGGGGCTAGGGTTTGAATATAGAGGGAGAGGAAATATAACTGGCTACTGCATTTTTTAGATGATAAAAAGTTGGTTAAAAACTCTCACCCGTGACTTCTATATATAAGGGGAAAAGAAGGAATTTGAAAGGAAACAAACTCTTCAAAAATAGGCTGTCGACTCAAAATCTTGGCATAGTCGATCGATCGACTCCCAGGGTCTGGCGACAGTTCTCCAACAAAAAAAAAATTACATAAGGCAAATATTAAAAAATCCTCTAAAAATCCATTTTAAATCCGATTTCAATTCCACTTGAAGTTTTATTCTTCTAATATTAAAACCAACATATTTTACTAATAAAAATTATTAAATTCAAAAATTTAATTTTCTCGAATATTCCAATATTAATTTGAAAATACCCATTTAAAAATTTGGGTGTTACAAGGCCTTAAACATGTTAAGTTTAAGAATAAGGTTATGACCCCTCACTTTCTTTCTAAAAGATGACTTAAAGGAAGAGTACAAAGTAAAGCTCAGAAACAAAGAACTTGGAGAAGAAGAAGAGTTTGAAATCTTAGAAAAGGTTTGGTATGAAAATCCAGAAAAATCTCGCAGCTTACTTGGGAAATCATGCATGAAATGATTATTTGCTTCGATGATTGACATTCTAGCGTCTTTGCAGTTCTGATAGCATAAAAATACCAATTTACCCTTTGGCGGTTCGCTAATTTTCAAATTATTTACAAAATCCCAGTACAAAATCAAAACATGGAAATTTTTCACGAGTCCCACACGTCGGCAAGCGCCGACCAACTCTTATGAACAAATACTCCCTCCTTTCAATAAAAGCATCAAGAATGAAGTATTAGGGGCTTCTGTTGATATAAAAAATTATCCGCCTACGAGCACCGATCAAAAGTGGACAATTGTCTTCCTACGTGGCAGAAATCCCAATCAGTAGAAAGTTGCTCGACGGGCATGCCAACCAACGTGAAGAATGTAGACCATCAACATAGATGAAATTCCACCACATGGGAAGTACAAATAAGGGTCTTATCGCACGTGGTTTATACAACCAACCATCACATTCATAATGTACGGGTGTAAATGTTTAAATGTATAAAGGCATTCCAACCCTTGATCTTCGGGTCACTATAAATACATTGTATTCCTTTCATCAAAGGAAAGATATAACGGATTCTAGGATATTCTTACTGACAAGAGTACCTAGCTTCCTATAACCTCTGAAATTAATGCCATAACAGTGGGCGTAGGATTTGTTACATATCCGAACCACTTTAAAACTCTGTGTCTTTCATTTAATTATCTTATTGCAATTCTACATTTTTATTTGCGATGAAATTATCAACTTTCTTATTTCACTTTGAAACTCATTTTAATCTTCATTTATCATGATTAAATATCCTCTACTAACATACTATAAGATTCAATACATGTGAGGATAGATTTTAACCTAGAAATCCCATAAAAATGAGTCTAATCATGATACTAACATGAAATCATATTTTATATGCATATTTATTATATTTAAAGACTTAAAATGATACTTAATCTTCAAAATCCTTTTAATTTTAGTTTTTCTTTAAAATTTGCATTTTTCATAAATACACTAGAAAATAATTTTTGCAAGACTATCTACATGCTATCAAGCATCCTAACATATAGCTTAGGTTTAAACTTGAAAACATGGTGAGGAAAATCCTACCTTGAATTTAAAGAGGAGAAACTAAAAAGGATGACTTTAAATCTCCTAAAATTCCAATAAATACACTAAGAAGCTCCTAGTAACTCCAAAGCTCCAACAAAGCTCCAAGAATTCTTCAAACTCTTTTTAAAAGTTGTAATAACAACCCTTCAACCCAACTTCTTCCTTGGACAAGGCTTGAAATGGGTGTTACAATCTTGGAAATGGGCTAAATAAAGGTTAGAGTGGAGGTATGGAGGGGATGGTGAAAGAGGGATGGAAATGGAGGGAGAAATCTTGAGAGTGTAAAGAGAGAGTGTAAAAACCTGATGGAAATGATGAGAAATGGGTTCTCTCCACCCTCTCACCTCTATTTAAATCCAAGAGCCCTTAAACCTTTTACCCTTTGGTCCACCAAAATAATAACCCACATTTGAACTGCTCTATTGGGAGCTTTATAGGTCAAATCATCCAAGGGTCCGCATCGTGATAGCATAAAATTTTTAGAGATTTTTTGAATTTCTGCAACCTCGTCTGAACAAGACTAAACCTCGTTCAAACATCACCGAATTTCTTTCGAATGAAGTTCTAATAAGAATCTAAAGAGGATTGAAATGCGAACAGGTATTTCTCATTCAAAGTTTATTTAAAGATTCGAATGAACGACGATCCATTCTCGTTCAAACGTCCTGGATTTTCGTTAGAACGACCCCAAAAATTTTCCTTATATAAATTTTAGGCCTTTCAATTCCAATTTAATTGAATAAGGGCACAAGAATAATTCAAAATAGACAACCACCAATGATTTTAAGTCCATGGCCAATAAAATGCAAATTACAGGATAAGGAAATACAATCTCGAACACGGTCGTCACATTCTCCCCTCCTTACGAGATTTTTCCCCGAAATCAACACAACCAAGCTAGGAAAAAAGCTTCAGGTGCTTATCATGAATATCTGACTCGCGCTCCCAAGTCACATTTTTTATACCTTAGAACTCCTAAATAACCTTCACTAAAGGGATGACCTTATTGTACAAGACTCTATCCTCACGATCCAAGATAGACACGGGTCGTGTAGGAAACGTAACGTCTTCATCCACCCCAATGTGGTTCTAATTGATGTCTTGTCAAGGATCCGTGACATACTTCTTCAGTATAGACATGTGGAACACACACTGAACGTAGGACAACTGTGAAGGCAATGCCAAATGACACGATACTACTCTCATCCTTTCTAGGATCTCAAAGTGACCAATATACCGAGGGGCAAGCTTCCCCTTCTGACCAAATCATTGACTGTCGATTCTCGCCCTAACCTTCAACAGTACATGGTCACCCACCTTAAACTTTGGAGGTATCCTTCGATTTTCAATGTAATTCTTCTATCGATTATAAGTCGTCATAAGTCTTTGTCGAATTACCTGAACTTTATCACTCATCTCCCTCATCATGTCGAAGTTCATGAGATGCTTCTCACCCACTTTTGCCTAACAAACTGGAGAATAATACGGCCTCCCATAAAGAGCTTCATAGAGAGCCATAACAATGATGTTCTGATAAGTGTTATTATAGGAAATCTCTGTCAGATGCAAATTGTTAGCCTAACTACCCTGTAAATCAAGTGCACAGCTCTCAACATATCTTTTAGAATCTGAATAGTCCATTTTGACTGCCCATTTGGCTCGGGATGGTAAGTTGTATTCATGTTCAAATCGGTACCCAATTCCTGCTAAATCTTCCTCCATAACTAAGATACAAATTGGGGATCCCTAACCAATACTATTGAGAGCAGGGAACTATGAAGAAGGATATCTCTCAAATATACAACCTTACCAACTTAACCATGTTGTCTCTGAACTTAATCTATAAAAAGTGTGCGGACTTTGTAAGCTGATACACTATAACATAAACTAGATCATGACCACGTTCAGACCATAGTAAGGTTGTGACAAAGTACATCGTAATGTGATCTCACTTCCATTCTACTATTGGTAGTGGTTGCAATAGCCCTGTCGGCATCTTGTTCTCTACCTTCACCTGATGGCACGTATAGCACTTCGACACATATAATGATGTATCTCTCTTTATACTGGACCACCAAAATCTCTGCATAAGTCCTTATACATCTTGGTGGAACCGGGATGTATGTTAGAGCGTGAGTATTAGGCCTCCTCCATTACCTCATCTTGAAGTCCATCGATGATCAAAACAATCAACCTTATTATATATCGCACACCCCCATCCTTATCTACAGTGAGAGTGTCGAACACCTCCTCACTTTGGATATGATCACGGTAATGTGCAAACTCGGGATCGTATGACTAAGCTTCAAACACCTTCTACGAAATGAGCGGTCTAGCTACCACTCCTAAAAGATATGCACTATCAAAACCATGTTGGACATGCAAGTCGAACTTCTGTAACTCGCCGAACATCTTCGCTCGATAACACTTCATTTCTATTAAAATGAGCCTAAACTTTCGACTAAGAGCCTCTGCCACCACATTGGCCCTGCCAGGATTATCCTCTAATAAGAAGTCGTAGTTTTCCACCAACTCAATCCATATCCTCTGACAAAAATTTAGATCGTGCTGAGTGAAAATATACCCCAGGCTTTTATGATTCATATACACCTCAAACCGTTCACCGTATAGATAGTATCTCCAGATCTTTAGCGCAAACACCACTGCGATTAACTCCAAGTCGTGGGTGGGGTTGTTCCTCTCATGCACCTTTAACTGATGTGATGCATAAGTGACCACCTAATAATTATGCATTAGTACTGATCCAAAACCTGATCCAAAAGCATCAGAGTACATGGTATAACCATTGCCTCATTATGGAAGGACGAGAATATGCGCTAAAGTCAATCTAACCTTTAATTCCTGAAAATATGACTCGCAACCCTCTGATCACTCGAAACAGACATCCTTTTGCATGAATAGAGTGAGAGGAAACATAACCCTCAAGAAATCTTGTACAAATATCTTGTCGAAATCGACCAAACCCAAAAAATTCACACATTTGTAACTGTTTTCAGCCTATCCCAACTCCGAACGGCCTCGACGTGGGATGGATCAACGAAAATTCCCTCACCAAAAGCTACATCCCAAAGAACTTGACCTTTCTCATCCAAAACTCACACTTGTTAAATTTGGTGAGTAACTGATTATCCCTAAGCACTTGCAGCGTCATGTGAAAGTGCTCCTCATCATCCATATCTGAAGTCGAGTAGATCAAAATATCATCCAAGTATACCACCATAAATCGATCTATATACGGATGATAGATACAGTTCATCAAATCCATAAATGTTGTCGGGAAATTTATCAAATCGAAGGGCATCACTAAGAACTCATAATTCCCATACCATGTCTAAAACGTTGTCTTAGGAATATCTTCCTCTCTGACACGCAACTGATGGTTCTCTAACTGGAGGTCAATCAGTGAAAACCTTCCCTACCCATATAACTAGTCGAACAAATCATCAATACGGGGCATATGGTACTTATTCTTCATAGTCATCTTGTTCAACTAGTTGTAATCAGTACAAAGTCGTAGGGATTTATCCTTCTTTTTGGTAAAGAGGACTGGATCTCCCCAGTGGGATACACTGGGATGAATGAAACCCTTGTTGGTCAACTCTTCCAACTGAAGCCTCAACTCATGTACTTCCACCAAAGATATCCTATGAGGTGGTATAGAGATAGGTGAGACGCCCTGATGCACCTCTATAGTAAAGTCCACCTCCCAGTGTGGGGGCAAACCAGGAAGATCGTCGGGGAACACATCGGGGAAATCTTGTACCACTAATTAATCCAACAACATATGATCAGGATGTTCCTGAGCCACCATACTACTCAGCCAACCAAAATACCGCTTCTACTCTCGTACGATTAAAAACTTACAAGGATAATCCACATCATCCTCGCTACTGAAACGATGGCGAGATCCATCTAAGAGAGACACAAATACAATATGCCTATGGAATTCGATGGTAGCATCAAAACACGACAGCCAATCCATATCGAGGATCACCTCGAACCCATCAATGTCCAAGAAAGTCAAGTCATACTCCAGAACATAATCTTCATCCATAACTATGTAACTACGATAAATCCTATTGAGAACTATACCATCGCTGACCGAAAGTTCTATAAAGATAAGAGGGTAAAGTTTATATGCCTTTAAATGCAAGATGAATGCTAAAAAACTCGAGATAAAATAATGTGATGAGATTGAATCGAACAATGCCTTTACCCAGGTGCTGAATAACAGAATCATACATTTCATAACCGATGGATCACAGGGAGAAGCTACAAACTGGGACATGGCATAAGTGCGTTCAGGGTTGAACCTACTACTCTGGACACTGAGCACCTGACCTTGCCCATGAATGCTCTGACCCTGACTGGGGCATGAACCGTCCACACTATGCCTTATTAGATGATAATAATCAGAGGGAAATTATTGTGGCTAAGTGGGGCCCGTGTAACTGGAATTACATCTAGGTACAAAGTTGATCGTTTGTTGGTAGCCCTGTTGATTCCCAAAGGACCATTAGGGTCACTCTCTTTTGATATGGCTTGAAAGACCACACGCATAACACATCCACTCTGTATGGGCTATAGGATGTCGGTTGCTAGTACATTGAGAGGAGGATGAACCAACACCCATAATGATTTTGAGCTTTACGAAGAAACACCTGGCACCACTCCTGAACTTCTTGTTATTACTGCCTTGAGACCCACTTGTCTCTCACTTCTTCTCCCGAATAGACCTATCGTCCTATGCCTTAAGTAAAATCCTGATGGCTTTGCTAACTGTGGCCCCAAAGTTTGGTAGATCCAAACCAACCCTAATCTACCAGATGTTAATGTAAAGTCCCTTAACAAACAGCCTCGTCTTCTCAGCTTCATCTTTTTGCACCGCATCCACATATTTGGATAGACTCTTAAACTTTACCCGATGCTCATTGACAAACATCTTTTCCTGGATCAAATGAAATAATTCATCCTTCATGGTAACTTTGAATTCATGAGGAAAATACCGCTCTAGAATTATAATCCTGAAATCTTCTCACTCTACGGCCTCTATCACACTAAATGAGTCGGGGCTCCACCAGCGCTGAACTTGCTCGGTGAGCTAAAAGTATCTATCTTAACCTTGTGCCCAGCTGGCATGTTAAGGATGTCCATAACCCTAGTGACCTCATCTATCCATTCCTCTGCAGCATCGGTTCGCTAAAAGTATCTATCTTAACCTTGCTGCCCCGTTGAAGGTCGATAGGTTCAGCCTCTTGAACTCCTTCAATATAGAGGCTGAAATGGTGCTTTCAACCTTACCATTGCGGTTGGTTTGCTGCTGAGAGAGGGAGTTAGCAAGTTGATGCACGGCTTGTTCCATACGCCTGAGCCCACTGTTCCCAGATTCACTAGCACCACCGCTACATGTAGTCATCTACACAAGAGAGAAAAGTTAAATACAGTAATGGCAATGAAAACGAAAATGGAAACTATAACATAAGTAATAAGGAAGCATAATAAGAAAGCGTAAAGCACTCCATCACACATGAGGATTCTAATGCTTTGATACCAATTATAATGCCCCAACCCGAATTTGGGCTACCGTTGGGTCAACCCGCACCCGAGTCAAGGTGTTAAGGGGGAAAATCCAATTTTATTATTCAAGAAAAGCCTTTGATTTGCACCATTTTATAAGGAATAGAATGTAATTAAGAGGTTTTAATTTAATAAAAAGGTTATCACTTTAATTAATTTAATTAATTATCTAGATTTACTTAAAAAATTCCATTAAATCCAATAATGCTAATAATAAGAAAATAAACCTTACAACTCCTATATTATTACAATAAATGCCCCAAGGCCCAAATAAAAAGTTGTTCAGAGTGACATAAATTTAAATGTTCCAAAGCACGGTTCTTAAAAAATATCCTGGTAGAGCTCTAATGATGATTAGTACCGTTTGGGGCCTTACCAATGTCCCTACCAGAAGTACCTCGAGGTGGAGATTTTTAACATAAAAAGAAGGGGTGAGCAAAGTCCTCACCAAGGTAGGAAATCCTAAGTAATACATTTTTATACAAAAATACTATACATATAACGTTTATTTTAGTAGTTCCAATAACGTTATCATTTTATGAGCATAAATGTAACTATTATACAATGCAACCCAAGTTATGTGCTCGTACCCACGCTTAACCAATTTACGCCAACTTTTCACATAATTTGAGACCGTTTAATCCTTTTTATTGACTAGTCTTTATTTTACTATTTCCATTAGGTTATTTTTCTTACATTTTCTAAGCACAACCTATTCATTTACATTTACATTTACATCGTTTCGTTATTAACATTATCTTTTTCTCAAAATTTGTCAAATAATCGCGTACTTTAATGGGCTCCAATATATGCTCTGGCCAGTGATTTTGGATCTTTCACCATAGGGCTCTAGGACCTCTTAATTCCTTCTTAGTTGCATTCGAGTCCATATTAATGTGTTTTAACGTTTTATCAAATGTCCACAATATATCACTGTTCTTATTATTCTTACAGTTCACATTATATTTCACATTGTTTTCATGCTACTTTATTTATTTCATTCATTTTTCACAAAAATGACCGATAAGGTCAAATGAGGAAGTCCAACCACTAGGACCCTCTATTTGACCAAATTTAACTTTTTTCCACTCATTTACCCAAAACATTGTGAAAAACACATTTACGTCATTAAAACATCATAAGTTATCATTTTACATTCAAAACAATATACTTCATCATTTTACTTCAAGAAAGTCCCATTTTTTCATATTTCTTAATAAGGAATACCTTTAATATTTTGAAGGATAATTTTACCAAAATGTCCATTTTAACCTTATAATCATATGTTGTCTTAAACATCGTATTTCCTCATTTTATCAACACTTTACAATATATTAGGGGTTAAAATTATTAACTTTCTTATTGCACTTTGAAACTCATTTTAATCTTCATTCATCATGTTTAAATATCCTCTACTAACATACTCCAAGATTCTACATATGTGAGGATAAATTTTAACCTAGAAATCCCCTAAAAATGAGTCTAAACGTGATGCAAACATGAACTCGTACTTTATATGCAAATTTATCATATTTCAAGACTTAAAATGATATGTATTCTTCATAATCCTTTCAAGTTTAGTTTTTCTTTAGAACTTGCATTATTTTAAAATATACTAGAAATCATTTTTACAAGAATATCTACATTCTAGTATGCATCCTAACATATAGCTTAGGTTTAAACTTGAAAACATGGTAAGAAAAACCCTACCTTGAATTTGAAGACGAGAAACTAAGAAGGGTGACTTTAAATCTCTTACAATTCTAAGAAATGCACCAAGAACTAGCAACTCCAAATCTCTATGAGATATCCAAGAAGGATCCAACTCTTCTTAAAACCTCCAACAACAACCCTTCAACCCAACTTCTTCCTTGGGCAAGGCTTGAAATGGGTGTTACAAGCTTGGAAATGGGCTAAATAATGCTTGGAATGGATGTATGGAGCTTGGGGTTAGTGGAAGAGGGATGGAAATGGAGGGAGAAAGCTTGAGAGTGTAAAGAGAGTGTGTAAAAATCTGATGAAAATGAATAGAAATGGGTTCTCTCCACCTTTTTACCTATATTTAAACCCAAGAGCCCTTAAACCCTTTACCCTTTGATCCATCGAAACATTGACCCACATTTGATCTGCTCCATTAAGATATTAACAGATCAACTCATCCAAGGGTCCCCATTACGACAGTATAAAAATTCTACAGATTTCTAAAATTTCTGCAGTCTCGTTCAAACGAGACTAAACCTCGTTTGAATGACACTGAATCTCCTTCGAATGAATGGGGTTCTAACGAGAATCTAACTGGGCTTAAAATGCGAACAGGTATTTCTTGTTTTAAGGTCATTTGAAGATTCATTCGAATGGAAACCCTTTCTCATTCGAACGACCCCAATACTTTTCCTCATATAAATTTTAGGCCATTCAATTACAATTTAATTCACAAAGGCCACAAGAATAATTCACAATAGACAACCACCCATTATATTAAGTCCATGACATATATACATGCAATTTGTAGTAAAAATAAATACAATCTCGGGCATGGTCATCACATAACAGGGTATGAGATGATCTATATAGTAATAGGAAAAGTGTGTCATTTTAGTCTGGGTCACGCAAAAGCTCTGGCATTACATTCTTGCATTCCCTATCAAATTAGTATCCAGAATGGATCCAATGAAATACCTTTTAGATAAGCCTGGCTTGTCCAGACATATGGCTTGATGTTTAATGCCACTAACAGAATTCGACATCATGTATATTATATAAAAATCTAGAAAAGGAAGATCTAATTTCGACTAACTTGTTGACAATCCCATGGGGGAACCAAAGTTTGGATTTTTGAATTCCCAAATAAATACATTCTCTGCAACTATCACGAGGAGCTCAAATGGAAGATGTTCTTCTATGGAGATACTAATAAGAAAGGATACGGTATTGGGACACTCCTGATCACTCCTAATAATTCTCACACACCCGTCGCCATCAAATTAGACTTCCCTTGCACCAAGAACATATCAAAATATGAAGCATTTATTATAGGGCTCAAGATCTCCCTCGAGAAAGGAATTAAGTGCATTGATGTCTATGGAGATTCATCTCTCACCGTGGGGAAAACTCTCAAAAAATGAAAGTCAAAAGCCGAAAATCTCCTCCCCTTTCATACCCACCTTGAAGATATTGCCTCCCACTTCGAAAAAATCACCTTCCACTACCTTCCTCGTTTGATAAATAGCCTAGCTGATGCACTGGCAACCCTAGCCTCCATGGTTAACATGCTTGCGGGGATAACAATGGCCCCCATTCTAGTCAAGAAACACGCAACTCCCACTCACTGCTACCACATTGAGCCCATTATAAAAGGAGATCCGAACATAGAACTATTGTGGTATTATGACATTTGGTGCCTCCTCAAGCATGGTAAGTATCTTTAGAACGCTAACAAGAAAGATCGTGTAACCCTTTGCAGGTTGGTTGCTCAGTGCATCATGTGCGATAAGGCATTCTTTAAAAGAAATTTTGATAGAACCAACTTACATTACATAGCAAGGGATGGGGTCAGAGACGTGATGCAGAAGATGCGTAATGGGAATGTGGACTCCACATGAACGATCATATGCTTTCCAAGAACATCATATGTCCCGAATATTATTGGACCACCACAGTTCAAGAGTGCGTTGCTTATGATAGAAGATTCCTCAAATTCCAACAGTTTCCCAACCTTCAGCACTTGCCTCCTCGGGAGTTATATAACATGACTTCTCATGGACCTTCTCCACTTGGGGCATAGACATTATCGGGAAAATCATTCTTAAGGCATTAAACGGGCATGAATTCATTCTATTAGCAATTGGTTACTTCATGAAATGGATTGAAGCTGACTCATATGTGATATTAAATGTAAAAAAAAGTAGCTAAATTTATCGAGATGAACATCATTTACCGTTATGGAGTTCCTCGAGAATTAGTATCCGGCATTGGGCTTCATTTTAAAGTTGAGGTCACAGAATTAGGTGATGAATATGGAATCAAAAGGCACAAGCCCTCTCCTTACTGACCACAAACCAATGAGGCAGTCAAAATCTCTAACAAAAGACTCAAGATTATCATCACTAAATTGACCGACAATTATAGAGATTGGGCAGACCATATCCCTTATAACCTATGGGGATACCGTACCTCCAACAAAACACCCAACGGGTCTACCCCTTATATTCCCAGACGAAGTTGAAATATCTTCCCTATGGGTTATGCTCGAAGGCCAGTTCATCCAAGAAAACTGGCAGCAAAGCCGCTATGATGAACTCGTAATCTTATATGAAAGAAAATTAAAGGCCTTACATCATATACAGGGGTATTATCACCGTATTGAGCGATTATGCAAAAAAAATGTTAAGGATCGCGATGTCCAAGAAGGAGATCTCTCCCTCAAGGAAATCATAGATCCCATTTGGGATCGGAGAAGGAAGTTAAAAACCAACTGGAGTGAGCCCTACATCTTAAAGAAAATTATGTCAAGCATCACCTCTATGCACACAGACCTCGATGGAGAAGAGATGGTGTGTCCAGTTAATTTGGACTGCCTTAAGAAATTTTATCCTTAGTCTAAAATCTTGTCACGCTACGACTCTTATCACCTCCCTTTTATCCTAAAAAAAACTCATCTCTACACCTAACTACGTGGGACTTGATCCTCTCAAAAATTATCTTTCCAAGGAAACTCTAAATTTCTAAAACCCCATAGAGGTAAGTAGGCAACCTATAGAATGGCTTGGTCATGGTCCTTTCTTTTTCACAAAATGCTATTCTTTTCTCCCGTGAGAACGTCAATCTCTTTCATTATTTAAATGAACAAAAGGATTATGTATACCTTAGCGATTGGTATAAATTATTCAAACAAAAGAAAGTTTATAAAGGAACAATAAAATACATCAAAACCATAATCATCTATTATTAAAAAATGAAATGTGGTGATAGTATGACACATCAACAACAAGAACGAGAAACAGCAAAACCCCTTACAAACACCTCAAACTTAAAATACACGACAAACCCACATATTACCAAAAATTTACCCCCACATTCCCTACAAGGCCTGCTTCAACTGCCTTATGGACATGCCTTGTCATTATTTCTAATCTCTGAAGGACCCCAAGAATCTCAATCTTGACTACACTTTTGCATTTGCTCCATGTGACAATATGCCTTGATCAACTTGGATAAAACCACAATGCCCTCCTCAAAAGCATCAAACATCACAAGTCACCTTTATCCAGTATTTTCAGGACAGACCTTCATAACTACCTTCTTCCATAACCATTTCAAATCATTCCGAGGTCTAAACCCAGGCTTCCCGAAAGACTGAGATAAATGTGTAGACGGTCTGCGATGCTGCCATTAAGGTACCAAGATAATCCTCAAAGATGCAATCAGATCTTCTATAAGAAAGAAATTGGTTATATGAGGAAAAATAATCTTCTCCCATCTAACTTAGCGCATAATTCATTAAGGAAAATAGAAGGAAGTTTGGTGAAGGTCTACCAATCGAACATAACATGGTAGTCACCCAGTTGTAGAACATGCTGCAAGTTTCCGCATCGTGGCACTGACCAGCGAAGATTCCTATCCCCATTCTCTATAAGACAATTCACCCAATTCTCCCTAGATGGGCCAAAGCAGAAAAAAGATCGTGTAAAAAAATTGGGAACACCTATAAGTGGTTACTCATGGGAGCTACGAGACGTAGTCTCTCCGATAATCATATGAACAGCATCACAAGACTGCCCCATAAAAAAGTGGCTCGGCCTTCTTTCCAGGCAACGAGTTTTTTAAGTGTTTTTACCAGTATGACAGCAGTCATATTATAATGATGAGATATCCACAGCACAATTGTGTCCACCTGAGGGTCTGTTGACATATCACCAGTTACTAAAAGCAGCTTGTCAGTCAACCCAATGTTATATCACCAATATAATTATTATCAGTATAGTATATTCAACATATCAAATTCAGCATCTCCAGAAGGATGATACTCCTTCATGCACTAATAATCCGACGAACAGGTCAGGGATATGTCGGTCACACCCTATTTTGGGAAACCCCCATTTTCCTCTTATAACCCTTTAGATTTCTAAATAAGTTCGTTCACATGAAAGCTCTTTATACCAAGTCTCCAAGTCATTCCTCTGTTCAAATATGCCAAAAACACATTCAAAACTTCCAAAAATAATATCTTCTGACTTTTTCTTAAAGCAATATCCCCGGTGGAAAATTAAAGTGCATGTAGAGTAAGCCACTAAATCAAGATAATCAAACATAATGAATTATTTTTGCATTTTGATTCTTTTTTTACGTACAAAGAAAGATATTAAACCAAGCATACAACATCGCCAATGCCAAGCTCCCCCAGTTACAACGATAAATCTGAACGAAAATCCCAAAAGGAAAGAACTAGAAATGAGCATCATCATTACTCCTCGGCACTAGAATACTCCCTAGTTGAATCAGAATCAAAGCGCGTCAACACTCATAAAATCCCTTACCATTAGAATACTCCCCATCAGAATCGAAAAGGAAGAATGTCACACATCATAACCGCGGGTCATCAAAACTCTTTAGGTTTGCAGAATTGAGCTAGTTCTGCAGAATTAGGCTCGACCCTCTGAATCGGTCGCCTTATATCTTTAGAGCCGCAGAATTGACCTAGGTCCTTTAAACTATCTTTGACCCTCTAAATCAATTGCATAATTGTCCTAGGACTAAAAAACCATCCTTAATCCTCTGAATCGGTCGCTTATACTCTTTAGGTCTACAGAATTAACCTAGGTTCGTAGAATCAACCTCGACCCTTCGAATCGATCTTTTTAAATTTTTAGATTTTCATAATTGATCTAGGTCCACAGAATCATCTTCGACCCTCTAAATTGGACGCTTCCACTCTTTAGGTTTTGCAAAATTGACTAAGGTCCGCAGAATCGGCCTCAGCCCTCTTAATCATCTCTTTCACTCTTTAGGTCCCTAGAATTAACCTAGGTCCGTATAATCGGCCTCGACCCTTTGAATCGATTACGTCTACTCTTTTGGTCAGCATAATTAATCGATGTCTGCAGAATTGACCTCAGCCTCTTAATCGATCACTTCCACTCTTTTGGATCAGCATAATTGACTTAGGTTTGTAGAATCATTCTCGACCCTAATAATCATTTTCTTTCACTCTTTAGGTCTGCAAAATTGACTAAGGTCTATATAATTGACCTCAACCCTCTGAAACGATTGCGTTCACTCTTTTAGGTTTGTAAAATTGACTTTGACACGCTGAATTTGGTCACTACCTCCTATAATTCCTAGTATAAGCCTCTACCCTCAAAATCTTAACCTTCTATAAGGTGTTTATCTCTCAATGACCGTTTCTTGTTCCAATATCACCCATTGAAGGGCTCTGCAAACACCCCATCCTAGTACTATCAAAATACCTCATTAAGTCCATAACACCCTCGGACCTTGGGTCACGATCCTCATTTGACCTTGATCAACCCTCCAACTTGAGTGAATTTAACATTCATAGGGATTTGAATCCCCTTTCCAATGGTGTATACCATTCGTGAATCGGCTTTACGGTTCGCGCATACTCACCTTTTTATTATAAACCTGACCTAGAGGCCACTGAGCGCACTCGAGCTCCATTTGTCATCGATCTACACTCCAACCTGAGAAAATATCATTGCTCCTTCATAGGTCTGTAAATACCTTTTCCACCGATCAATACCTAGCGTTAATTGGCCTTATGGTTCGCACGTAATTTCATTTTTACTCCAAGAGCCCCCATTTAGAGGTCATCGGGCACTTCCAAGCCCCGTTTGACTCTCATCAACTCTTGAACCCAAGAGTGGCCTATACATTCTCATTGGACTCTGAATCCCCTTTCCAACGATCCTAGTCGTGTGCAATTCAGACTTATGATTTGCATTTTATGCCCTTTTTTTTCGAAAGAAGTCCTTTTTGGACTGTCCATAGGAACTTCAAACCCTCTGCCTATAGGCAGATGTGTACACTACTTTGCCAGCAAGCCAGGGGTATGTCAATACGCAGGCTATGGCCTATGCCGATCAGCAAACCCCCTAACCCTAATTTTGACTATTTAAGGACTCCATAATCTCATTCTTAAGGACCCCTTTTTCTGCAATTAGAATATTCCTTACCTCAAAATCAGTGCACAATCACCCTAAAAATCCAAGTTCCCAACATTCCTCCCACCTTTCTTACATAACTTTTATCCCACCTTTTTCCACTTCTCTCACCCTTACCTCACCACCATTATAACACCATAAAATCAGCCTACTCCTCTGTAAAATTCAGTAGCAAAACCTTCTAGGAAGTCTATTCCCACCATTTTCAATTTATTTAATTAGTGTTATTAATTTTATTTTTTACTTTTGGTATATTTTAATCTTTTTTTATTCTCTTGCATCAACAAATATCCTTTTTTATTACTAGTATTCACATAGTATATTTTCATAAAATTAAAAAGGCAAAAAAAAAAGGGTTTGCCTATAAACCCCAAAGTAGGATTTCCTCATTTCTTCTACATATTTACACTTGTGCACGATTTCTTCAAAACCAACTAAAGAGGAGTCCTAAATTTGGGTCGTGGTATAAACCCACCCTTGTGATATACCGAATACGTGGACTTTGATGTCTATTATGGCTATGTAGGCGTCCCGAACCATTGTCAGGATTTAAGTATTTTTTTGTTCATTTTGATACGTTGTTTATATCTCAAATTTAGTAGTATTGCGCGTATGTATACGCCTACATATTATTGTTCCCACCTGACATGCGCATTCACTTCCTCATGGTGAATCGTGATTCAGTGGTCACTAACGTCGTATTTTCCCATTATTCTCTTTCTTTGATATACTATTTAGGATGACTCCTCTCTGTTTTTCCCATGACGTGAGTGGGATGTGTTATTTTTCTAGCCTATTTCCACATCACACACATTATATACATGAGTCAAATCTTGGATAAAATGAGAACATTATTATATCCCATGAAAGATTGAAAGGGTGGAATGGGTTCCTAACACCTTCCCATTATGTAACACAATCCTTGGACCCTTGATTCATTTGGTTTCGTATGCATCAGTTTATTTTTTGATGTTTTTCTTTTAAGAACAGCTACATTCTTTTGCTTGTTTTGAGTAAAATAGGTTGGAGACTCCATTTTCTATCTTTTCCTCCACTTTTGACGACAGTTGATTTATATCCTTGGTATCCCGCGAAGATCGCTCGAGTGGTGAAAAGAGGACCTCCATCCTTGAATCCCCACAATCATCGAGAGATTTTCTCTCTCCTTTAGAGGCTAGCCCACACCAGAGGAATCCCTAAATGCCATAGTATATTTTAGCTTAATTTCATTTGGACTAAACCTTCATAGGTTAAGACTTGAGTTGGTTTATCCTTCAAAAGCCTATGAAGTATTTGTCTAAAGACAGTTGCGACCAAGTTAGAGTGTCTACATTATCATGTCGTGTTTCGAGCCACGTTTCACCTTCAGCATTCAAGGATCTCATATGGTATGAATAAATATTATTTAAATCCTTGAATTTTATGTTGGGCGTTTATTTTATATTCTTTGAGGAATTCATATAAGAGAATTTTTGCAAAAATCAATTTCCTATTTATAATCAGAAGCCTCCAAGTCCTAATTTCACCCAACTAATTTAAGATTTAAGTTTGATCTTATTATATGCCTTAAGATCTTGTTTTGTGCACCAAAGTTTACTTTTCATCTTGCTTAGTACTATTTTGTCAATTTTATGCGTTGAACTTCGTACTTTTTGTATGTTTACACACGATGGACTTCGAGTGTTTGTGTGTGTAGCGGTGAGAAGTAATGGACTTCGTGTTTGATTTGTTGATAGTTGTTGAGTCTGTATACCGAGGCGTGTGTGGACTCACACATTGTGGAAAATTTTCGGGTGGAATCATGTGTGTCACTATGAAGAGGTAGAAGAAACGAAGAGTGTCAAAGCTTGCAAGGGCATCGAGTCGTTTATGTAAGTCTTATGTTGTGTCCTTGTGTAATTCCATATAAAGTGAAGTTGTATGGCTGGGTTATTCGAGATTTTTCCTATTTGGCTTTTCCTCGTACATCGGGCGTTGTGGATTGTTGGTTTTATTTTATTCTTAGTATACTCACTTAGATGCATGCTTGAGTAAAATAAAATTTGGCAAAATGTTTAATCACAGCAATCGATTTAATTGGTGCTAGGTTTTATTGGGTAAATCATTTTAAGTTTAATTTAACTTGACAAAAATAAAATTTGGGGTATTTGTGTTTTAACCATCCATATTAGCTCCCTGTAGGACTTTCAAAATTCAATAATCATTAGTGATAGATAAGCAAGCTATCAGTCAAAGACATTTTATTTCATTGTTAACTTCAGTAAGCTAACAATGAAGTGGAGCTTTTAAAGCTGTCAGTCAAAGACATATCTACCGAGAAAGAACAATTGACCTCTAAAGGCAAATAATTACATAAGATATATGTTAAAGTCTTGGTAAAACACAAAGAGATCCACGAGCAAATCCATACTGATGTGCAGAACCAGTTAGACGCTTATTAGGAGTCTGAGGCCTTTAAGAAGCATCTTTTCTAAAATTCTAATTATGGTTTTGAGTCTTGCAAGGCCAAGGTTCAAGCCATATTTCCTGATATGGATATCTTCATTTTATTTGCTAAAGCCCCTCAGTCGGAAAAAGAGAGCTCAAATGATGAAGGCAACTCTGACTGCGACATTGTTGAAATCTCTGCTCCTAAGGCCCAAGAATAAAAAAACAAGGAAATAACCTTTGCCTTTTTCCCCAAAAAAAGTAAAGCCCTTGTGGACCCTCAAAATCTCAAGACTTGAAAGGATTTTATATAATTATATTTTTTTTATAAATTTTCTATTAGTTGTAGTTCATTATTTGTAGTATCCATCTTCTATATTCAATAAAAAATTAGTTTTTGGAGTCATGGGACTTTATTTCCTTTTTTACTACTCTACTTTCCTCCAGGTTCTTCTTTTACACTTTTGCTTTACTAAGGAAACTTTTTCACTGCCTGAAGTCTATTTGGGGTCTACTGGTGGGTAGTATTCCCTTAGTCCCCAAGATTTATTAGTAAAGCAAAGTAACTTGAGTGGTGAATTCATTAGTGTAGACTTAAGGGTCCTGAAACCTATACTACATACTTGTGCAGTTGCTGAAGTCAAGACTGAGGTTCAGTAGTGGGATATTAGACCTTAGAATCGTAAAATTCTTGATGCTTCTACCTTTTAGGACTGAAAGCCCACAATTGTTTCACACACATAGCCCTCCAGAAATTTTTGGTGTAAAGGCTTAAAATCAAACCTGTAAAGGGTCCTAAGACCTTAGGCTTAGAACTTGGTTCCTCAAAAAGTCCTAAGACCTCTGAAACATGCAATACTAAGGAAATAAATAACTTTTATGTGGGGGGCGTAAGACCTGTTAACTAAAAAAATATTTAATCTTAAGCCCCCAAGTGGGTCCTGAGACCTCTGAGCTTAGGCGTATTAAATGTTACAGTCCCCTAAAGGGACCTAAAGCCTTTGAACTTAGCATTTGGAAACTCTGAAGTCTTATAAATGGATCATGAGACCTTTGGACTTGATAATGTTTGAAACCTGAAGTCCCACAAAGGCTTAAAAGACCTTTTAGCTTAGGTAAATTACGAATCCAAAGTCCCACAAAGGGTCGGAAAACCTATGAACTTGGAAAGTTTTAAATCTAAAGTCCTTATAAGGGTCTTTCGACCTCCGGACTTAGAAAATTTTAATTCTGAAGTGATTATAAGTGTATTTTGACCTCCAGACTCAAATGTTTTTTTAACTATGAAGTCCTTATAAAGGTCTTTTGACCTCCGAACTTAGAAAATTTTAATTCTAAAGTCCTTATAAGGGTCTTTTGACCTCCAGACTTATAAAATTTTGAGAGTCATACTGGGTTGAAAATCATCTAAACCTTAGCCCTTAAGAAGGACATTCTGGAGCTCCACAAAGCGTCCTAGGACCTCTAAAACCTAGGCCTTGCACTTTTTCTTCATTAAAAAAACTAAATTTTTTGATAATTTTATTTTTGCATTTGAAAATTTACCACCACCACCACCCCCAAAAAAATCAAAAATAGACGTTTTTCTTTGAGAATTTTCAGAGATAAGTTTTAAGGGTTGTTTGGCCAACGTTTACACATATTTTTTGTATAACTCCATGGTTGTTTAAAGAAAATGTTAGTGTGAGGAAACCCCTTTATATGGGAGGTTTGTGGGCTTTGGCCTTTTAGAATTATATAAGAAAATCTCAGCAATTCCTTGTAGTCTTTATTGGGTCCTCAAATATTTTACTATGTATTTCGGGTCATGTAGACCTATGGACTGTAGACATTTTTGGGTCTTAAGACCTTAGTACTTTTAGTCCTAAGCCAAGGTTGGAGTCCTTACAAATTGAAGTTTGGGGTCTTGAGACCATATCTTAAACCTAGAGCCAATGTTGAAATCCTTCCGACTCTTTAAATTGGGCATTTAAACCTTGGTTTAAGTTTTGAGCCAAGGCTCAAGTCTTTGCAACTCGGTTTGTGGCTCTTTAGACCTTAGAGACAAGGTTGAAACCCTTGTAACCCTTAAAGAATACTTATGTTGAATACATCACGAGTAACAAAATGTTTCTTTTTCATTTCTTTTAAGTAGAAGAATACATTATTTATGGTCATTTTATGGGATGGCATCCGTCCCTTGAGGCTTCTGTTATCCTAATGTTCTTCCTTCGTTTGGACCCCTAATTATGAGGGCAATTATCCTCATCTTGCAAGGCTGAGGTATCTAAACTCATAACATATATGCCAGACTTACTCGAAGGAGCTTAAACATTAGCGATGGTGGAGGTAAGACCTCTGTTGAGACCTCATGAATCTTATGAAGTTTTATTATGACATATGTCAAGCCCTATGGAGTACTGAGCGACCTTATTTTATCCTTCATGGATGTGATGTAGCACTCCCAATCATTCTTCTAGTCCCAGAAGACCTCACATACCCTTTTGGGGGTTGGTAACCTCATCACTAGCCTTCGTGCTGAGATAACAGCGTCCAAGTAATTAAGTCATGGTCTGCCCATTATTACGTTATAAGCGAAGGGCATGTTCACTACTATGAACTTGTTCCAGATAATTTTGCATCAATTTTTAGAGCTAAGGGTGAGGATGAGAGTGATATACCCTAAGGAATAAGTCCTCTCTCTATTGAATACAATGATAGGAGTGGTGACTAGTTGTATGTGCTTAGCGCCATGGCTCGTAGCCACAAAGGTATCTATGAATTGGATACCTATGGAACTTCATGTATTAATAAGAACCAGTTTCTTAGTATCATTCCCCATGGTCACTGTGATGATAAAAGGATCGTCATAAGGAAAATGGACCCTCCTAAAATCTGCTTTCGAAAAGACTATCATAGGAACTTCTTTTGGAGACTCATAGAGGAAAGAGACGTGGTTGACATGTACTCCCTTTTATTATATTATACTAAGGTGATCTTTTTTTCTTTGGGAAATAGTCCACTCCTAAAGAAGCCTTCGGAGATATAATTGGCATCAATCAGAGGGACATCTTCTTTGTTCCCTTTTGATGTCATTCTGACCTTTGCCTGCATCTTTCACTACATATTCTTTGAGGTAGTACCTCTTTATCACCCCCTTGATGTCTTCTTTCAGTCTGAAGCAGTCGCTTGTGTTGTGATCATGATTTCTGTGGAATTAATAATAATTGAACTTATCTCTTTTGTCATCCACGATCCTCATGGGTTTTGGATAAGGTAAGATATTACGATATTCCATGGTTGTAAAGACCTCATCTATGGTGGATTTGAGTGGGGTGAAGTGTTTGATTCTAGAGGCCCGCTTTTTCAACCTCGTATTTATTTTACCATGCCTTAGTTTCTTCTGAGTTCTTCCTAAGGCAGGATAATACATCTTTTCTCTTTTCTGGCTGGGGAATGACTATAACATGTCCTGTTGAGATGTCACCCTCAGCATTCATCTATTTATGAACTCTTTCGAGCAGCTTAGTCATAGATTTCGGAGGCTTTTTTCTAAAGAATCTCAATAAGTCTTCAAAGGTGAGGCTTGAGATGAATATGGCCACAGAGATTGTATCGTTCAGGTCATCAACTTATTAATCTTCTTGGTTGAACCTATTCGCATATTCTGTGAGGCTTTGCTAGCCTTCTGCCCGAAGTGGAATTGGTAAGTGACGGCTTCCTCATCTTCTGAGATCCAATAAAGTTAATAATAAGGGATTTTTTCGGCTCGACGAAGCTTCCAACGGTCCCTATCTTGATCTTGTCAAATTAGTGCCTAACTATTCCCCTTAATGTAGTGAGAAAATATATGCACGAGAACTCATTTATGGTATCTTGAAGGATCATAACTGACTTGCAGGTTTTAATATGGTCAATGGGGTCCTTGGACCCATCAAATGGCTCAATATTAGGCATCTTCCACTTTGGTGTAATGGCATAATGTTGAAGATCATTAAAGAAATGAGACAATGTCTTTTTAAGTGCCAATTCAATGTTGTTGCGAGTGTATGCCTTGTACTAGTTGAGTAATTTCCCCTAACCAGTCTTGCATCTTAATTATCTCGTCATCTCAGGTTCTAGCCACACTAGAACCTCCTTAGGACTGATCTCCGGGGAGTGATAATATGTCCTTAATATGCAGATCATTGATAGTTAGGGGGATCTAGACACACCTCTAGACCATCTTCTCCTTTTAATAGGGGCTTTTGGTTTTCCCAAGTACCGCTATGCTCTGGTACTGTTTGATCCTCCACTACTATGGGCAAAGGGAGCCTACAGATTATGGTAGCCAGTTGCTCTTGGAGCGTCTTTTGTTGGGCCTTGATTTCTTTAAAATAAAGAGTTAAAGTCTCATTAATCATAATTTTGAAACGCTTAAGATGCGTATTTGATAAGAATGGAACTTGTCGTTTCCACCGACGGTGCCAAACTGATGGGTGTAAAAATTTAAGTGACTTTAGACCCACAGGTTCTCCCTTCTGGACCTCGGACAAGTAAAATGAGAGAAGTGTTAAAGTGTGAGACAGTGATTTAAAGTGGTTCAAACCTCAGGAGGGGGTTTTATGTCCATTTTTAAAGGTGTTAAACTTGTTTATTAGATCAAAAATGAGTTATTACGGTCTAATAGACCTCTTGAGCTTTGGTTAAGAGAGTTTGAGATCTTACATCTTTTATCAGCGATGAAAATGACATTAAGAAGTAATTGATTAACTTATCAAAGGGTTCCTAAATATTTTTTTAGGGCTCAAAAAGATATACAAAGTGATTGATAATAGAAATAACCCAATTTATAAGTATATTCTCTCAAGAGCGGTTGAGAGTCTGGAACAAAAAGTAATGCTTATGAAAGTGAGTGCAATCGGGTGTTTATTCCCGCCACAAACTTGAGAATATTAGTGGTGTAGGAGTTTCTACCAACTTTACTATTCTCCTTCGCAATGTCTCTATCGATGGGTCGCTGTACTCTTGGACCAGTGAATGTTTGGAGGGTATCATCCTCTAATGATATGCCATCCATTGAAGGCACATATGGGATCCTCGATAGGTATTAATAAAGGACATGACGTGACAACTCAAAGGTTTACCTTAGAATGGATATGAACTCAGATTTGGTGGACTAGGCTTTCCATCCTAAGGATGAACTCACTTGAGTATGACAACTTTGAGTTCCTCAATGCCATACGTCATAAAGTATGTGAACAGTGACCCCACTAAACGTGTGATCACATCAATCCAAGTGGATAGTGTATCGCTTGAGGTTGCTCGGTTGGAAGGTAGCTCGAGTATTTGGTGTGTTGTTTGTTGGTTGGTTAGGAACTATCTCTAGGCCAAAGATACAAGATTTGGGTACCTCGAGGAGGTTCCCCCGAATAGGTTGAAGTCATGGTAGCTGGGTTAGAAGTGGCTTGAGCAACCATTTGTACTGAATGAAGTTTTGCCCAAGTGTGCCAAGAGGTTTGGTTATTATATTCTCAATGTTTCCTTGCTCCCAATCCTCCTAACCATGTCCCTGTGAGGCTCCTAAGAGGAGGTCATTCGATAGAGCATGTGATCTCTTCTATGCCCTTCCAGGCATGGTCCCTCGAGGGTACCAAATAACTTCGGCCATATTAAAAAGTTTTGCTCAATAAATAAAGTTCATGATCAAATACAATATGTTTTATATTACAAAATATCATTATTCTAACAACTTTAGCTTTTGAATGGGGTCCATCGAGGATGGTCTATGGGTCTTCGCGAGAAGTTCCTCGAGCAATCTTTGTCTTCCTTCTTTATTTGCTAAGTACACTATCAACTTAGCTAATCAATCTTTGGTGGGACTTCCCCTACATTTGCCCCTTCTTAGAGATATTTGTTTATTGCATGAAGAAATATTTGTACAAAATACTTGGATTATCTTCAAGCCATTTCTACAAAAACAGGCAATACCTATAGGCAAATAATCATATCACAATAAATGTCCAGTTATTCATTTAAAAAGAAGTGTGTGCGAGGAGCTTATCTAGTCCTTCTTTCGAACTGCTTCATCTTTTTAAATGCCTTGTGATATTTTTGACGTCGTCATTTCTTGATGGGATATTATTATTGCTTGTGGTCGTCGTCTTAGGGGATGTGAAGAGATTTTATTCAAATTTCCCCCAAAGCGCTTCATCTCCCCCAAGTTGAAAAAACTGTAGGCATGCTTCATTTATTGCTCAGTCGTATCACATTAAATAAGGTTATCGTTTGTACTTTTACGTTTTACACGTGGCGATTTAAGGGGAAGCGCATTTTCCTCATGCAAAAGTATCGGTGCATCACTTCATGAAGAATCATTATTACGGCATTTGAATTCCTGCCCCTATACGCGCGTGCACGCGACGCGAGACAACTCAATCGTCGCTACATTTCCTAAAGTGTTGTCATTTACCACCTGTTGGGGTATGTGTTGACCCTATAAAAAGGCATACTTGCGTTATCAAATTTTCACCCTTGGGTTTATTTGAAATTGTGTGTTTTGAGAGAAAGAAGTTCCAGTGTTTTCCTTCTGCTTTCATTTCACACCATAACCACCCATTTTTCTTTTCTTTCTCACTTCTCTATATCCATGTCACCTGTCGTGAAAAGAACCCAATCTGTAAGGGGAGCCTACCCCCATACTTAGGCACGCCAAAACCAATGGGCACGCTATCGTCGTGTGCCATATTTTAAGGAGTCAAATCGCTTATGGACTCAAGCTAAGCATTTCTTTAGTGATATTGTGTTGGAGGAACTAGCGCATCTACTGATGGAGGAAACTGATAGCACTGAGTATTTTGCCTATATCCCCACCGCCACTATGACCCAGTTTTGTATTAAACAAGGGGATTACCCTTTTTCCAAGGTGGAGTTTGAGTCCACTTTCGGTACTAGGGAAGGTCTAGGTCCTTGGACCGATTATATTCATGCCAAGTATCTGGTTCAATTGGCTTTTGTTAGTTTGTCTTCTACCAGTTGGTTAGGTGATCTCAACCTTGCGAAAAATAACAATACTCTCCAATTACTTGTATATCGAAGGAGTCACAGGTCCCACACATATGTTGCCTCTTGGGGTTAATTCACCATTACTCTCGAGGATGTCTGTGAGTTATTGGGTTTGTAAGCCACAAGTTTTGACACTTTCTTTGAGGAGGTTGTCTCAAGTGCTGAGAATGTCACTCGAGCAGAACTGGAAGCGGTGGTGAAAGACTGCACGGTGATATATAGTAAGTGTACTCATTCAGAGGTGCTCAGGTGCTTCTACTTCATCGAGGATAAAACTGTGATTAAGGCCCACGAGGCGGCCAAGGAGAATCCCAAAGGGAAGAAAGTATTTGAGTATCTCCCAGCCGAAAAGGGATTTGGCTCAAAGATTGAGCTTGCAGTCTACATTTGGGTTGTCCTGTCAAAGATTTTCCTTCCTCGAAAACCCTATGACTGCCCTAGGAAGGATCTGATTAATATGATTATTCGTATGGCCAGCGGTATCAATCTTCCTCTAGTTGATATCACTATTGGTTCATTATACACTTGGCTAGATTGCATGCAAGTCGATTCAGCACGGAGCATCGGCAGGTTTGATGTCTCAAACTATGTTAACCATGTGTTGTTAATAGCCTTTTTGTATGCCCATTTCCCTGAGTATGCCCCGGTTGGCAATTACCCCAGCTCTCATCCCATCAAAGTCCCTCGCATCTATTGTTGGAACCATAAGAGTTCCAAAACGACTTTTGTGTCTTTAATCGATAAGGTTAAGAAGTTCGTACCCCATCCTTATGTTAGGATAGATCATTTTTTTTCAAATCATTTTTTTACGGACGAGGAGCGTCCCATTGTCCCCATTGAGGAATCATTAGCCAAAAACGTTTTAGCAAACAATGTTCCTCTGTTATTGTTTCCCTTTTCTCTACATCCATACACATAATGGTCCTCTTTCTATTCCATCTACAGTCCAAACCGTGTAGTTATGTAATTTGGCTATGATCAAGGTAATCCCATGTTAAGTAATTTCACCCGAGAGAAACTTACCAACTTTTCTTTTGCATGCATTAACTTTCTCACCTCCACCATTATTAATCTTTTTTCGAATTACCCTGCCAACCTTATTATCTCGAGCAAGGGAGATCGAGGGGGAAGGTATGTGATGTACCTGACAGTGTCTTGGCCGAATCAGCTAGGTTGTTTCCAAAGTAATCTTCTTAAGGAGCCCCTCCGACGGAGTTGGGGTTGAGGAATTGTACTACTTCAAGCTCTCCATTCTCTCTCAGCACCACCAATAGTTATGTTCCCTTTGAGTTGCCTCCTTTATCCCCCATGGACCAAACTATGGTAAAGAAAAAGAAAGCGACTCAATCTTCCCTTTCAGCTAAAATAGATGTTATTACCCCTAGTCCATCAAAGCTAGTCGAAGGGGGTGACACTCATCATACTGCTTCGACTGGGGAAGTTGTGAGGGCCACCAGAAGTCCTTAAAGAAGAAGCTTAAGGTTACCCAAGAGGTCTCACCAAATCAGACTCTTGATTCTAAGGTTATTCATGAGGTTAACCTAATATTTGAGCAGCTTCAAAACACATTGTAAAACTTTTTTGAGGAGAATAAGGTCTTTATGTCTGCTCAGATGACCTATCTAGGGTTTTTTTATGATCCCCCGGCTCCTGCAGGTAGCAAGAAGAGAAAGTTGGTTATCCCTAACAAAATTTTATTAGAGGAGACAGTGAGACGAGCGAGGACGAGAATTCTGAAGAGGAAGTAGTTATTGGTGAAGAGGTGATGGGTGAAGATGATGATGAATAGGAGGAAGGAGAATAAGGGGAGGAAATGGAGGAACAGGAAGAGCCGGAGGAGAAGGAAGAGGAAGAAGAGTCTCCTCTTATTCGAAGACGTAGGTTGCGAAGATTAGTTTCTTCTTCCAAAACTGCTTCACCTCCTCAAGATTATGAAGTTTTAGAGGATGTTTTATAGAAAGAGGTATATCCCCCACTCTCCTTTTAAGTTTCTAACTTTTCCTCTTTTCCCTTATAATATTGACTCATGTTTCTCCTTTTCAGGTTGATGTTTGAGGTGATTTTCACGATGATATTGAATTTGGTGGCCAGTTGAAGGAGGCAGCTGAGGTTTCATCTTTCTCTAAAGAAGTTGCACCAAAAGGGATAGCTGCCCCTATAGCCTCGCAGGTAACTAAAAATTTCCAAGGGGCAGTTATATCTCTTTGTTCTATTGAATTCAGTAGTGGCTATTCACCTGACTCTGCCTTCTTACGCGAGCAGGATGGTCTCGAGGAAGGTGCTCATGATGTGGGTGTTATTGAATCTGTTATTGGAAAGTACCCTATCATTATGGTAAACTTTTTCTTTATCTTTTTGAACTCCTTTTTCCTTGCTCATGTTATTCTCAGCTTGTTTTATTTTTTTCTTCGCAGGTTTTACTTCCTGAACAAAGTGCCATGTTGTCCCCTCCTCCCTCCAATGACCAGGTCTTGGTTACCCTCTTTGGGCCCTCAATCCTCAATACAGAGGGAACCGAGGTTGTTGTTGCGAGACAAGAAGGAGGTGGGCAGGAGGAAGTTGCAGAAATGGGATGTAATATTATTGTTCCCTAAGATAAACGTCTTTTGGTGGCGCCTAAAGATGTGCATGAGGAAGATTTTATACAAATGACCACCCAATAATTCGTTGATAATCCGTATCTAAAGATATGCTCTTCTTTTGTGCATCTCCTGCATGTAAATGTTATTAGAATTGCCTTGTAAATAGGACTTTGAATCTCCCATAACAGAGGGTCGGGCGGGACAAGTCATATTAGTCTTCAAATCTCCCATAACCGAGGGTCAGGTGGGCTAAGTAATATTGGACTTAAAATATCCCACATCTGAGGTTCAGGTAGGCCAAGTCATATTAGACTTAAAATCTCCCATAATCGAGGATCAGGCAAGCCAAATCATATTGGACTTAAAATCTCCCATAACTGAGGGTCAGGCGGGCCAAGTCATATTGGCCTTTAAATCTCCCATAATTGAGGGTCAGGCGAGCTAAGTCATATTGGTCTTGAAATCTCCCATAACTGAGGGTCGGGAGGACTAAGTCATAGTGGTCTTAAAATATCCCATAACTGAGGGTCAGGCGGGCCAAGTCACATTGGACTTTAATTTTGCTTGCAAGCGAGTTTGTATACTTTTTTGACTTAGTGATTTCTTGTATTTCAGGTTAAAATTGAGCAATCGACTGCACGCGACCTGGGAGTTGAAAGTGTTGCACATGAAATTGCACAGGCGAGGATGATGTCTATGTTGGATGCATTGCTCTAAGCCCCTATTTTGCAAGTTCAAGTAACGGGTCCAAGTGTTAATAGGATGCTCGAGGTGGTTACTTTCAGAGTGCAAGAGAGTGGCAGTGCTTCGCACACTCAATGCCCTTCTGCGAGTGATAGTGTTTTTAGTATGCACCCTCCTAAGACAGTCCTCAGAGTGGTTGTAAGGCAAACCTTGCTCGATTTCCCCCATATCTTAACTGATGATCCTTGCGCATTAATTACGCAGCTCTTAGCCTAATTTCCATCAATGTTTGCCCCTCGCAGCGTTCAACATATACATTTAATGATGGCCTGCAAACTGCTTGGCTTAGCCACTATTTTGGATGGAATCCTTAATACTCCTTTGAAATCTCTAAGTCTTGATACAATTAAGGCCTTATTGGGGGAAGGTCAGCCTACTTATCAGTGATGGGTTTTCGTTATCCTAGTTGGTGAAGTTTCTATGTGACTTCAAAAAATCTAACCTTCCTGCTCTTTATCATCGACACTAAAGTTCTCAGCGCTCACAAGTAGCCATCTTAGAGGAATTAGTAAGCTTGGAGGTCAAGTTAGCTATGTCTGAACAAAAGGTGGAGGATGCTCGTGACGTTGTTTCCCGAGCGGAGGCTGAGTTACTCAAGTCTGAGCAAGATTTGGATAACGTGCACCACCAGAGAAGGGAGCGCCACCAGAAGGACTTGTCTGATCCAATCTTTAATCGAAGAATCCTTGAGCAAATGCTTCCTCAACATCACCATTGGCTTATTGGCTTGGTCAATCTCCATTTTAAAATGGATGCCCCGTAGCTTCTTTTGTTTAAATTCCCCCTTTATTTGTGTCCCCCATTTTTACTATCTCAGAACCTCCATAGCATGTAATCACATTATTTCTTTATTTAAATAAACTTCTTGGCATTTAGTTCTCTTCCTTTTCTATCTTGTTTGAATATTGGCTGAGCTAGTACATTAATGCAATTTACACTATGTAAAATAAGGAAAGAAAAAAATTTGACAAAGCTTTCAGAACAAAGATGACTTGATACCATGTTAAGTAGATAACCCAATATAAATAAAGTATTAACAAAACATAATGAAATAAACTGAAGTGTTGGGTTTGAATTGAGTACATTAAAGCATAGTAGGTTTTGAGCCACTTGTTGTTTAATTTGAAAGTAATGTCGTCTTCCACTTTAGATATCTCACGGTATCTCGAGTCATGAGTTGCTCAAACGATGTAGGGTCCTTCCGAGTTGGCTTCAAACTTAGGCAAGGATAATCCCCTGATGTGCCTCGTGCAAGCCTTTAATACTAGGTCTCCTTCCTTGAACTTTCTTGGCCTTACCATTTGATTATAGGATCTAAACAACTGATTTATGTACATTTCAAAATGCCTTGCAGCATTATCTATATGTTCTTCTAGCGCTTAGAGTTGTACATGTCGGCTATGTGTAAGCATGGCACTTCGTAAGTTATATCGAGTAGAAGGTACCTCAAGTTCCACTCGCAAACTAGCTTATGCCCCAAAGACCAAGGAAAATGGGGTATACCCTGTGGATTTCCTCTTTTTCGTTCGATAAGTCTATAGAACCTCGGGTATCTTGTCATCCCATGTGCCCAAGAAATTCTCTAGCATTTTGTCCAAGATATTTACCAAAGCCGTGTTAGTGGCTTATGACCGCCCATTGTACTTTGGGTATGCTACGGTGGACTTGTATTGGATGATGGAGTATTTATCTGTCAACAGACTTACTTCATTATTCATGAAAGGAGTGTCATTATCTGATAGGAAGACTTGTGGGATGCTAAAATGGCAAATGATATACTCTTTCATGAATCGAGCAACTACCCTCGTTGTATCTCTCTTTAATGGTATGGCTTTTGCCCACTCTACAAAGCGTTTAGTGGCGACCAATATTCAAACCTTTCCTATTGAGGAGGGGTTTATTGCCCCTACTAGATCGAATGCCCATGTGTGAAACGGGAGAAGTGTGGAAAGATCATGCAAGTCCACTGAAGGAGCATGGATCATATTCCTATGCAGGTGACAAACCTTGCATTAACGAACAAACTCCGTTAAGTTTTTTTCCATCGTGGGCCAATAATACCCCAAATTCACGAGTTGATCATAAAGTTTAGATCCTACAATGTGTCCTAGCTCATGGGCTTATTTCAAAAGTTCTTCGGCTTCTTCTCCCTTGATGCACCTCAGAGGCATGTCATGATAACCTCATTGGTACAACTGCCCTTCTTGGATATAATATATAGGTGCTCATCTATTTAGCTTCGTAGGATCATCCTTGTATGTTGGCATTACTCCATCCACTAGCATGTCTATGTATGGTTGCCTCTAGTCTTGAGGTTGGTCAATGAAGTTTCACTCTACTGCCTGATAAAATAAACGATATTGCCTACAGTCCCTCTGTATCCCGCCTCATCGAAGGCCAAAATGTAAGGACATAATTTTATAAATGTCTGGAGTATAATCTAGTAATTTTCTATTTGTCCTGTAAGGGGATTACGACGGCTTTAAGTTTTGGTGATAGGCGGGGAATAGGTTTTGATGGTGACTCCACGTCCCAAATAGCACCTGGACTAGTTCCTAAGTTTACTACAACTCCATATGGCCATCGTCAAAAACCACGAAGGGTAGTGCAACCAAGAAAATCAAACCAAGGTCTGCCTAAGATTGTGTACTTTTGTACCTACTACAAAAGAAAGGAACACCTTTGGGAGTTTTGTTATAGTTTGGGTTGGACACGATGTACTACTGCTACGCCACCTGCCACTAGAAATTTCTCAAGTCTGAGAGAGCGTGTTGAGTTTTTAGTCGCCACATCATAGAGTTTGATGGAGGAATTCCGATGGATGTCTTTGTCTTCAGTGAATGCTTCCCGCATCCTGGCTAAAACCAACAACAACAAGGGTAAACAAAAGTTTACCACCTCTTGGCTACCTAAAAAAGACGAAAAAGCCCTTGTTGTTCATGTCGCTCTCAAAGCACACAATACCTCTCAGTGGGATCTCGATAGTGGGTGCTCCAGACATATGACCGGTTATGTCTCATTTTTTACCTACTTAGAGGATCATAAGGAAAGTAAAGTCACCTTTGGAGAGGGGATCAAGTCTAGCATCGTAGGACGAGGTACAGTAGAGTTACCAGGATTTCCTAAGCTAGAGAATGTTTTGTACGTCAAAGGTTTGAAAGCAAACCTTCTCAGCATTAACCCGCTGTGCAATATTAACTTTATCGTAAAGTTTGATCGGGACGCGTGTAATGTCTATAATCAAGCCAATAAGCTTTAGTGCAAGGGGTGAGGACAGAGGATAACTGTTATGGGATTGTGCCCAAGTCCTCTCTTGTCTGCAACAGTGCCACGATCACTCCTATGGATATGTGGCACCAACATCTAGGTTACGTGAACTTTAGAAATTTAACGCGATTAGCTAAACGGAACCTAGTACGTGGCTTACCAACACTTAGAAAGCTAACTTTCACGATTTGTGAACCCTGTCAGTTGGGAAAGCAAATCCGTAGCCCACACAGGACGTTGAATTCCATTACCACTTCACGAGTACTTGAGTTGATACATATGGATCTCATGGGTCCTACTCGTACAGAGAGTCTGGGTGGTAAGAGGTACATCCTAGTGATGCTAGATGATTTCTTTAGATATTCTATCGTAGGATTTTTTAGAGGAAAATCAGATGCGGTTGAGTTTATGACCACCAAGTGTCGTGTCTTACGAAACCAACACGGTGTCACTATTAATAGAATGCGTAGTGACAACGGCACTGAATTTACGAATCAAAGAGTAGATCTTTACTGTGATAGCCTAGGAATCGAACATGAGTTTTCTGTTGTGAAGACTCCTCGGCAAAATGGGATTGTTGAGAGAAAGAACAGGACGATTCAGGAAATGGCTAGATCTATGCTTCTAGGTCGTAAAGTTGCTAAGATATTTTGGTCAGAGGTAGTGTCTAATGCATGTCATACGGTGAATAGGGTTTACCTTCGTCCACACACACTCAAAACACCCTATGAATTGTGGAATGGAAAGAAGCCTAACCTTGCATATTTGCGTGTTTTGGGGAGTAAATGATACATCCTATGGGATAGAGAGTAATTAGGAAAGTTTGACTCCCGAAGAAAAGAGGGAATACTGCTAGGATATTCATCAAATAGTAGAACATATCGGGTTTTTAACCTGAAGAGCTCTAAGGTGATGGAGTCAATAAACGTTACTGTGCAAGATGACGAACCATTGACGTCTGTTGACTTCACCCATTTGAGTGAGGATGACACACTCCTTTTTTATGATCCCACTATGTCTTTCATATCTAGGGTGTACCCTACTCCTATTCTAGGGGACACACCTGCTTGGGTTCGCAAGATTCATGATCTTATTTCTATCCTAGGAGATCCCACCCTAGGGGTCAAGAGTCGTGCTTAGCTAGAGAATGTTGTTAGCCATGTCTGCTACACATCTAAAGTCGATTCCAAAAACTATAAAGAATCACTCCAAGATGAACATTGGATCTTTATGATGCAAGACAAGTTGTTTTAATTTAGAAATAATGATGTCTGGGAATTAGTCCCCCAACCTAGTGTGACTAATGTGATAGGTACCAAGTGGATTTTTAAAAATAAGATGGATGATATTGGTACTATTATCAGAAATAAGGCTAGGTTGGTTGCTCAAGGCTACACATAGATAGAGGGTGTAGACTTTGACGAGACATTCGCTCCTGTTGCGAGGCTTGAGTCCATTTGTTTACTACTTGCCATCGCATGCCATTTGCGCTTCAAGATACATCATATGGATGTCAAGAGTGCCTTTTTAAATGGCATTCTACAAGATGAGGTTTATGCGGAACAACTAAAATGGTTTGAAGACCCTAATTACTCGAATAATGTTTACTATCTGAGGAAAGCCTTGTATGGTTTGAAGCAAGCACCCCGTGCTTGGTATGAGAGGCTTACTTCCTATCTCTTAGCCCGTGGCTTCAAGAGAGGGGGATATAATATGAAGTTATTCGTCAGGCGAGATGACGGTGCTATTTTGGTTGCCCAGGTCTATGTGGACGACATAGTCTTTGGATCCACGTGCTTTCAGCATGCTCACCACTTTGAGGAGGAAATAAAAAGTGAGTTTGAAATGAGCATGGTAGGTGAGCTTACTTTCTTCCTTGGTCTCCAGGTTCATTAACTAGAGGATGGGATTTTCATCTCCCAATCTAAGTATGCTAGAGACCTAGTGAAGAAATTTGGTTTGGATTCCTCTAAGCACGCACATACATCTATGAGTACATCTATAAAGGTTAGTAAGGACACTTCAGGCAAGGACGTTAAGCAGACCTTGTATCGGAGTATGATAGGCAGCCTTCTCTACCTGACTGCTAGTCATCCCGATGTCGCCTTTAGTGTTGGAGTCTGTGCGCGATATCAGGCATCCCCTAAAGAGTCACACTTTCTCGCTCTTAAATATATTATCAAATACGTGAGTGGGGCTCTCTCCCATGGTATTTGGTATTCCTTTGATACCACTGACCGTTTGTCCACATACTCAGATGCTGACTGGGCTGGGGATGTAGATGGATGTAAGAGTACCTCTGGTGGGTGTTTATTTTTGTGTTCTACTCTTATCTCATTGTTGAGCAAGAACCAAAACTCCATCTCTTTGTCCACTGCGGATGCTGAGTACATAGTCGTCGAAAGTTGTTGCACACAACTTCTGTGGATGAAGAAGATGCTGGAGGATTATGGGATATCACATGACACCATGACCATATCCTATGATAACACGAGCATGATATACATATCCCGCAATCCAATCCAGAATTCATGCACAAAACACATTAGGATACTCGGTCACTTTATCCGTGAGTTAGTTGAGGAAAAGGTCATATCCCTGAGTTATGTGTCTATCGACCTCCAGTTTGTCGATATTCTGACGAAGCCTTTAGATGCCCTTAGATACGAGAGTTGTAGGAAGTCTTTAGGTATTTGCAGAGTTGACTGAGGGGGTTGTTCCTTGTCTAGGATAGGATGCATTTTCATGTTCATATCATATGATTCATACTTCTAGTTTGTATCATTTGTATTATTATTTATTTATTTTTTACTTTTTATATATTTTTTTTAATCCAACAAGATTTTCTTTTTATAAAAATTTTAGAAAAGCACAAAACGATTTTTGTATTTTGTTTACACCTCTTATGGATGAGCAATTAATTTAGCCGAGTCACAACTTCCACTTCCATTTTTACGTGACTATTTGATAGTGATTTGAGACGCTATATCATTTCATCCATGTGCTTTACATTATTTGGAGTCTTTGAGATGTGATTAGTGATATCTTTCTACATGCTTGGCTCCTTATCTCCTTTATTGCACACATGCATGGCTTTATTCAATTATTGTACTTGTCTATCACATATTGGCTTGAGTGTTTCCATCTCAATTTTGTCTATAGAACGAACTATATGCGATAAAACTTGACAAGATTGGAATGCATGTATAAATCGTTTGGTGAGATTGTGTGGTATTTTTAACACTGGGAAAGGTTGCGAAAGGTTCTCATTTAGCCTTTGCGAAATCTAAGTCACCGTTATATCGGACCTAGAAAATTGAGAAATTTTAATTATCCAGGGTCCAAAGAGGTTTAAAAGAGCCTGAAAAAATTTAAGGGCAATCAAAAGACATACAAGCCGAATATGGGCCATTAGGTTTCACCATCAATTCTCCAATGTTTGAGAATTTAGATCACCTTTAATCAAAATATAAATCTGAGGGAGTTTGGTTGGAGAATTTAAACGGGTTTGCACTTCCTTGAAAGTCCTGAAAAAGCATTAAATAGTTTTGGACGTTATTGGTGTGAAAATCACTTTGAGCTTTGATTTGTTGATTTGATTGAGTCAATTTCTTATAATTCCATCTTTTTACACCTAAGGAAGATGTTGAGTTCATTCGCTAGAAGTATCCGATATTCATCGTGCACGTATGTTATGTTTGTATGCATTGATTATCCTATCAAATTTGCTCACACCCCTACATTTTCGCTATCATCGGCTTGGTTGTTTTTGTGTTCTTTCATGGTGTGCTTCTTTGTTGTATGTTTTGTGTGAAAAATTTTGAAAAATTCAAAAATAGAGAGTTTATTATCTTGTGACATTATCCATTTGCATTTATTTGTGCTTCTCATATCTGTCTATTTGGGGACATCATAAAAAGGGGGAGAATGAATTATGGAGCATGAATTGTTTGCTTTTATTTATTTCAAACTGTTGTGTGTCACGGGTATCTGCTTTATCTCATGTGTGTAGGTACAAAATTGATGATTATTGAATTGCACACCCTGATGAGAAAAGTTGAAGAATTGAAGATGTTTAAGTTTGATTGACGGCATATCAATTAGTATTCTCAGTTTGAGGGTTTAATGGGGATATTATCTTATATGTCATTTGCTTTATGGAAATAGCATAATTCGTATTTTTTATGTATGTACCGGCATAGACATAGGGGGAGATTAATGAATTATGGAGAATGAATTGTTTGCTTTTATTTATTTCAAATTGTTGCATGTCACGGGTATCTGCTTTATCTCATGTGTGTAGGTACAAATTTGATGATTATTGGATTGTACACCCTGATGAGAAAAGCTGAAGAATTGAACATGTTGAAGTTTGATTAACGACATGTCAGTTAGTATTCTCAGTTTGAGGGTTTAATGGGGATATTATCTTATATGTCATTTACTTTATGGAGATAGCATAATTCGAATTTTTTATGTATGTACCGACATAGACATAGGGGGGATTTGTAAGGACGTGATTTTATAAATGTCCGGGGTAGAATCTAAGAATTTTCTATTTGTCCTAGATCATAGTATGTATGTCTGATACCGATACATTAGGCACGTCAACACGATCATCCTCTGTGGCCTTGATCTGAATCCATGCATCCACCATCTTCACACGTGCATCATGCTTCATGCGACGTGCTGCTCAATCGTTCCCACTACTCCACTTTGCGTTATTGGTAAAATGGTTTATTGGAGTTTTTAATATTTGCATGAATATTTGGGAAATTTTTAGAAAATATTTTTCGAAGTCTGATCTGTTTTTAACACAAAAGCAGAATTTTTTCTAAGTGTAGAAGTGGAATTTTCTTGGTCGTCGAGCTCGTTCGAACGACATCGCTCTGTCGTTCAAGCGACATGATCATGTCGCGCGATCTCGTTTGAGCGACAAGTCTGTCTCGTTCGAGCGACATGCCTATGTCGTTCGAGCGACGGCACTGCCTTGATTTTTGTATAAATATTTGTGCCCATTCTGCACGTTTTTTGAAGTCTTTTTCGTACGCATTTCAGCGATTTATAGCCTAGAAGACAAACTTCAAGTTTTTAAGGTTTCATGTCTTTTTGATTCACAAAACCATTCCCATATATGTGTGTGAATCTTTAAACCTTCAAAGGATCGTTTTTACTCATTTGGAGTAACTTGTGAAGAAGCTGACTCGTTTCCATTGCTGCCCATCTGGACTTCTGGCGAGAATTTCCAGTCGACGACATCAGAACCGACACCTGAGGATATTTTGCATGTCACTCTTGTTTTCAGTATAATCCGTGTAAACCGTTCTTTACATATTATAGTGAAAATAAAAGGTTTTGCCCCTTTGGGGGATTTTTACTCATTTGTGTGTTTGTTTGTGATTGAATGTTCTTGCATGATTTTTTGGATTTAATTAAAAATTGAGTTTAATTAAATAATTTATTGGTTTGAACAAAAGCGCACTCTCACAAAAGTACCCGCTCGTTGGACCATTATGTACAAGGGAACCTCAGTGGTCTCGCAGTTGTATTCATGTACTTCGATCAATCTCCTCTTAGCTTCCTCGGGGTCTACATATCTGGATAACTAGCCTCCTTTATTTTTGTAATATAAGTTTCCCCTAATAATGAAATACTGCGCAAGGTCAACTAAGCTCAATGGGTCATCGCCTGTCTCCAACTGCTTCTTGATTTTACCTCTCCCATCATCGTTGTCATCTATGGGCAACATCTCCAGTATGGTCGAGGGAGCTGTCCTCTTGGTGATTCGAACAACTGTTGACTTTCTATTAAAAGAAATCTTTTGGGCAATGGTGGCGTAAGCATCAGCATGTCGATTCATCGTTCGAGGGTGCCTTTTGATTTTTACCACCTCGAATTGCCCAAGTAACCATTGTATAAATGTTCGATAAGGCGCAAAAATCATGTGCTTCAAAGAAAACTCATATGTCACATGTTTAACCACCAAATTGGAGTCCCCTGTTATCATAAGGACCTAAATGCCCCTTCTAAGGGCCTCGAACATCCCCAGCACCAACGCTTTATATTCGACTTCATTGTTCGAGCACTTGAAATCGAACTTGAATGATAGTCAAATTTCCTCCTCGTTCTTCCTCAAAATGACACCTACTCCCCCTTTATTTTTAGCCGAATAGACATCAAATTCCATGATCCATTCATTCAGGATGGTTGCTTCGAATTTGGGTTGTAGATCATCACCCGAAAGCTCCTCCACGGATGGCTTAAATGTACCAGAGGGAAAGATGGCTAACAAGTCTGCATAAGCTTGGCTCTTAATATCTCGGGGAAAAATGCATTTAAGATCATATTCTAAAAGGATTAAGAACCATCGGGCTGCCTTGCCTATTAGTACAGTTTTAGCAAGCAAAAACTTTATAGGATCACACCTAGTTACAATGTGGACTGTGAACGATAGTAGGTAGTTTCTAAGTTTTTATGCTATAAATACAAGGGATAAGCAGTGCCTTTCATTGCTAGTGTATTTGGCCTCTGGCCCATGTACAATCCTACTCAAGTAATAAATAGGCTTCTCCATACCGTCCATCTCTTGGGCCAAAAATGCCCCAATAGATCGCTCAATAGATATGATATATTGACGTAAAGGGATACCTGTCTTCGGGGGAATCATCATCTGTGGGGATATAAGGAGCATTTTCAGCTTGTCTATGGCGTCCTGGTGCATTTGTTCCCATGTGAATTTGGAGCATTTTCTCAGCAGCTCCATCAATGGATGTGTCACTTCGGCCAGCCCCGGTATAAACCTCCTCAAATAGGAGACTTTCCCTAGGAAGCTCTCTAACTCTCTCGTCGATTTCGTCCATGGCATATCGAGCATAGCCCGTTGCTTGTCCTAGTCCATCTGAATACCTTGTCGATTCACCACAAACCCAAGTAACTTCCCACTTATTACCCCGAATGCACATTTAAGAGGGTTCATCTTCAACTTATACTTTTTACATCGGGTGAACACCTTCTTTAAATCATCCAAGTGAGATGTCTCTTTTTTTTACTTGATTTCCAGGTCATCCACGTAAAATTCCACGATATTATGAAAGAGTTCGTGGAAGATATCCACCATGATCCTCTGGTAAGTGGCTCCTGCATTCTTCAAGTCGAAGGTCATAACTGTGAACATGAAGTTCCCCAGAGGCATTCGGAAGGCAGTCTTCTCGGTATCAACTGGATCCATCTTTATTTGGTTATACCCCACATAACCATCCGTGAAGTTGTACATCTCGTGTCCTGCAGTTGCATCGATTAGGCTATTAATAGAGGGCAACGGTAACTCATCTTTTGGGCACGCTCGATTCAGGTATCTGAAATCAACATAGATCCGGATCTGGCTCTTGTCTTTCTTTCCCACTGGCACAATACTAGATATCCTAATCAGGTGTTGGATAGGGATAATGAATCCAGCTATAAGCAGCCTTTGAATATATTCCTTGATCTTCAAATCTAAGCATGCCTTGTATGTTCGATTGGCCTGCTTCATTGGAATAGCCGAAGAAAAAATGTTCAACTTATGGCAGCTCACCTCTTTGTTAACCCCAGGCATCTCGGTATATTCCCATGCAAAGACGTCTTTGAACTCCAAGAGCAGCTTGATCTAATTCTCTCTAGGTGCCCCTTTTAGGTCCTTCGAGATAAAGATAAGACTAGGGTCACTGCCCTCTTCAGCCAAGTTTATCTTATCCAACTCTTGAATTTATGGCATGGGTCTGTCCTTCATGCACTCAGGTTCCTCTTCTACCTCTTCTATAAATTTTTGGACGTTCGAGTTATTAATCACCATGCATTGTCCTTGGTTGTCTACCAATAAACACTCATAAATCGGGACAACCTCATCGTCCAGACCTTCAACTGCCCGCTTACACCTTTATAACTTGTAGATAATTTTGCCACTAGGCAAAACCACTCGCTTTCACTATCGAGAACTTTCTTCCCTATGAGGCATCTTCCTATAATTTTCTTCCAACTCTCTCACCGAATATTTACTGAGAACACTCTGGGTCTGGACTTGGTGTTCGATTGGGTCAATGTGTTGCGTTATTCGATCACACAGCTACCTCAACAAACTTGGGGGACTCACTAGCTCTTAATCACACTCTTATTCATGGGTAGCCACTGGTCGAGCAGGTGCACGCACCCTCCCTCAAGTTCTTAGAATCCTTATTCCTTCAGTATTCTTTGTTACCACCGTGGCCTCCTCAAAAAACTCGGTGTAAAAGGCAGCGTCCACTAAGTGTGCTTCTTCCTTCGCGAAGGGATTTTTAGATGCTCAAATCACCACCTCTTTACCCTATATATTCACCTTGGCACATTGGAGGTAAGTGGAGGGCACCAACCCATGGTTTTGCATCCACACCCTTCCTACTAGCAGCACGTATAATGGATTGTAATACATGATGTGGAATTTAATATGGGAAGTAATGTTCCTTATTGTGATGCCCACGCTGACATATCCCATGCATTTGGATGACTGGTTGTCGTACCCCGAAATTTCCAACGAGTGGTACTATTTTATTTTCAGACAGGTCAGTAGCATAAGAAGATCCAATGGGAACTGTGTTAATGAACGCCCTCCATCCAACAACACACGAGAGAAAATACAATCATTTACGGATGCAGTAACATAAAGTGGCATGTTGTGAGGATACCTGACCAATCTATCTGCTTCCTAAAACGTGACTTTAGAAATATATCTCCTCACCAGCTTGGCCATGGGCCCCTTCCATTTCAGGTGTGGCGCCATGTTCCTCTTAGAGAGCTCCAGGATGGCTCAAGTGACCTCAAATCATGAGTGCTCGGGCATCCCAACCTGATCGAAGAACCAACAGAACTTCTGCGAGCGTGCAACTACTGCGCATTCAACCCAAGGTTATGTTTTTTCTTCCTCGGGCTCATAAACTTCCTCTACATCTTTATAAGCAGCCTCATCGTAGGTTATCACTGTGTTTACTGTCTCTAGATAATAAGCCCCCATTTGTTTACTCAGACTCTCAATGGGGTCACCTTCATTTCCTCAAACTCATCCTCCAATCGCAGCTGATCCAGCTCGAAGGTGCATTCCTCCAAAGATTCCTCCAAGTCCTTATTGACGAACCACTTCTCCCTCAACAGTTGCTCAGCCTCTTCGTCAAAAGCACTGGCGATGTGGGGCCCATGAATCGGTAGAGGATTGTCATTTATATTGCCTTGGGGTAATTCAATGTCTCCCTTCTTCACATGGTGATCTATTAATCGCCTTAATAAAAAACATACCTTGGTCGGGTGATTCACTCTATGGTGAAGTGCACAACGGTTTGGCTTCTCTCTGTCCTCTCGAGAAAGTTATATTATACTGATGTTGACGGTCAACAAACTTTGTCTCGAACCATGAGATCATATAGGTTTAGAGCTTGCTCCACCAAACATAGCAGTTTGGGGGGGGCCTCTTTGCCTTCAAATCTTCTTTTGTTGCCTCCACCTCTTCTTCCTAGGCCCCCACTACCTTCCCCCTTTCATCCATCATTTGCATAATTCACCCTCGATGGTATTCCCCTCCCCGTGGCAACTTCTGTCCTTAACAATAAACTTGGCAAGGCAGGTGGGGGTTTTACCACCAGGGCAATATTCCTCGCTGCCTTCAGAAATGTTGTGAATGTACGCTCTCGGGTTTTATTGATTAGATGGCAGATATATTCTGGCAATAACCCCTATGCACATAATTTTAAGAGCTTGTATGCTCGTGTTTATTCCCTTACGTCCAGGGAGCGCTCGTAAAACCTCCTAATGTAGGAAACAATATCCTCTTCGGGCTTTTGCTTCTCACACGCCAGTTGTGCAAGTGTAAAGTCATCCTCAGCCAAAAAGAACTTTTGTACTAACAAAACATGCAACTCTTCCTAGGAGGCCATGCTACCTGGAGCTAAGTGGGAGTACCACGTGTAGGCTTTCTCTGTCAGGAATTTTGAAAACTCCCTCAGCCTTAGTTTTTTGTCATTATTAGTTTTTTGTCATTGAAATGGGCCCTAAGGCTTTCAATGAACCTTTTCATGTGCTCCTTAGGGTTTGCGCCCTTCTCTATATACTTTTCCAATATTGGTGGAATATATCCTACTGAGTAGGGTTCGTTATTATATTCTTCAGGGTATGGAGTGCGAAAGTCATCGTACACCGAGGAACTATCTCCAGCTTTGGATACTGCTATAAACTTTAACAGCTCTTTCTTCATTTCCTCTATGCTATATGGCGGGGAGCTGGTCGGTGGTGTTATCACGATGGCTGGCATTACCGGCACAGTTGGTGCATTCTTCCCTGCACCTCCATCCATTGCATGTGACATTGAAGCTACCTACTGGCCTTGAGCCATTGGTCCTGTTGTTACAGGTGGGATGGTGGGAGGAACATTACCAAAATTCGATGGAGTAGTGGGAGGAACATTATTGAAAGCGGGTGTGTCAACTCCACCTATAATGGAGGGAGCTGATATCCCCGTCGGTGGTGTCATGAATGAGTTAGCTCCCCCGATGATTCCCAGCATTGCCTGGGCCGCTGGGGTTTTGATGGACTTCATAAATATCCCCATAAGCCCCACCATTTGTGCTGAGACAGCTCCTACTTGCACGCCTATAGTCTCTGTCACACTAGTAGCAGATGTGTTAGGCTCCGTTTGCATCACTCTTACTCCTTTAGGCAATACAGTGAGATTTGCCTCTTTCTCACGCTCCATGGCGTCAAAATCAATAATCCTGGCAGTATAATCCTCTGGCATCTTTTCAAAAGAGAATACCTCCCTAGCAGAGTTGCCAAATGTAAGATGTGGATTCTTGGAATACAATTAGTATCAATTGCGGCGTTACCCCTTATCAAGATCGAGATTAATGCACATGACAGTATTTAAATAATGATAATTGTTGATGTAAAAAACTATATTGCTCTAATTATTCAATCACAGATAAATAAAAAAGACAAAAATTTTTAAAGTGGTTCGGCTAGGAATAAAGCCTACATCCACTGTTATGTTATTGCTGAGTGTTTGCAGAATTCTTGATTACAAGTTCTCTCAAGGAGTTCTGGCCCCCTTTGAATGAGGATGATACAAGGTATTTATAGCCCTTAGGTTGTACATGAATGGGTTGATACATTAAGTGATATACATATGAAAGGGTAATACATTTAATGCAGCGTGTGCATCAAGATGATGAACATTCAATGAATATTTGAACTGTTGATTATCTGGCAATTAATGATACGACCGAGATGCAGCTCGGACCGCCATAGTTACTCGTTGCTCAGGAGTTCCTCGGAGCGCTAGAGTACCTCGGAGCGCTAGAGTTCCTCGGTGTATCCTCGTTGCTCGGAGAGAATCATGAGTTGGTCGGGAAATGAACTTCCTTATCGTTATTGCACCACGTAGATTGACAAGTGTCTTCGTATGATTCGTCCACATCAGCATATTAATTTTGGTATCAACAGAAGCCCCCAATGTTTTATATTTCGAACTTTGAGGAGTATGAAACATTCTTTCTCGGTATTTGGCCATATTGAATTGATCTTTCCTGGGTTTTAGGAGCATCGTTTTTGAATTTATTTCCAAATTCGAAGAATCCGCCTTTTTTCGAACTTTTAAGAGCGCTTCGATCTTAGTGCCCTTTTTGTCCTTTTAGCCGCCGGAAGTTCAATAGTTTCTTTTTTGTAATCATTTCTTTCACCGCTTCCCAAGGCAAAGTATTTAAACTTCTTAGGTAACCATACCGTCTTCTTCTTTTCCCAATTTCTTGCATTCAAGCTTTCTATTCTCTCCTTCACTCTTGTGCGTTCATCCTTGTTTTCGTTCGTTGTCAACATACCTCCTTTCTTCCTGTAAGACTTTCTTCCTTTCTTCTCTTTTATTCAGTATGGTTTATATTGTGGAGTCTGTTGAGAAATTCCGTTCTGATTTTTCCATTCCTTCGTGGGTAACTCTAGAGGTTCTTTCTGAGCCTTTAGATTACTTTCGATTAGCTGAGGGACATTGGTTCCCCAGTCTATTTGTTGCTGAATGTGGGTTTTCTTTTCCACCAAACCCATTGTGTCTTGAATTTTGTCAGTATTTCGATCTTGTCCCTGCAAAAATAGCCCCCAATTCATGGAGAATAATTAATAGGGTGTACAAATTAAATCTAACTCATGGGACTCGTATAGGGATCCCTGAAATTATGTACTGCTATAAGTGGGCCACTCTAGATAATATTTATTACTTAAAAACTAGGTTTCTGAATAGAGCTCTTGTAGTTAATCTCCCTGATTCAAATAGAGATTATTTTGAACATGGGTTGGTTATTAAAAATTGGCAATATGCCCCTTTAGTTGGAGATGGAGTATACAACGGTCCTAGATGCCCCCCATATGGCAATGGGATAGGTTTATTTTTCATTTTATTTTACTTATGAAATTATGCTTTTATCATGTTTGACAAAATGTATGACTGATATCTCATTATGTATTTATTTGCAGTTGATAGCAAAAGAAAAACTCCAAAAGAATCAGAGGTTAATATCAAGCATCTGAAACTTATCTGGGGTTTGCATAAGAACGTTGCAGACGAGCACATCAGATCTGCATCATATTTGCTACAGTATAAGAGTTATACAACCTCTTATACTGCTCGCCCTGTTGAACCAGCTTCAACTCCAGAGGACTCTTCTTCAGATTCTCATATTCCTTTAAGTCAGAGAATGGGCAAGAAAATAGCTCCTCCTTCTCTATTTGATGACACTACTTCTGCTGCTGGGGCCAAGAAGAGCAAAACTGATGTCCCTGATGGGACTAAGAAGGTGGATGTTGCACCTTCCAAAGCTACCGAGAAGCCCCCAGTGGCTCCGAGCAAGAAAATTGCTCATGTGGAAGTGATTACTATCTCTCCGACCAAGAGTTCTTCCTTGGTTGAAGCTGCTGAAACTCCTTTGAGGAAATCATCCTCAGTCAATTTGGCTGAAACTGCCTCCATACTACCAGCTAGTGGTGTTGGTGTTCCCACTATCATTCCTCCGAGCTCTGCAATGAGCTCGGTGAAAACTTGGATCATACCCGAGGTCCAAGGAATTGATGAAAAAATTTCTAGGGATATGCTGACATCCCTAGCTACTCATCATCTTGCTTCGGTAAATTTCTCACACTATGAATTTCCTTATTTTTTCTGAGTATTTGTATTTTTGCACTGACTTACTGTTTTTCTCCTTTTTCAGCTGGTGAACTGTTTTAATAACATTGTGAAGAAGGACGAGGTAATTAAAGCCTCTAGTTCCTCGTCTAGTGTAGAGGATGCTCTGTTGGGTTTGACCCAATCCTTGAAGGAATCTCGCCAACAGTACAATGAGGACAAGACTATTTGGGAGAAAAAGTTATCAATAGTTGAAGCCGAGAAAATGAAGTTGGCTGAGATCTCCAAAGGTTTGGAGAATAAAGTAAAAAGTTTGGAGGTTGAGCATAAAAAATATGACGACAAGCTCAAGAATTTTGGAGAGCTTGAGGATAAACTGAAGAAGGCAGAGGAAGAATTGGACGTGAAGCTCTCCTCGGAGAAATTGAGAAAAAAGGTCGCAGTCAAAAAATCCTTCAGCGCTGGCTGGGATAAAGGATGGGATAAGGGGATTGCTGCGATGACATCCCAAGTTCAATATGGGAAGTTGAAATACTTCCACGATGGCTGGGTAGCTGCTCTGCAGGAATTGAAGATTAAGGACGATTCTGAGCTATTCCAATTACACCTCCCTGGTCCTCCTCCACCAATTGTGGAAGAAGAAGAAGATGAGCCTGTCTCTGATGAATCTTCTATGGCCATAGGTGATCAAGTCTCTGCCTCTCAACCCTCTTCCACCGAGGACATTTCTTCCATGCCTCTTCCTCCTGAGAAGATTCCTGCTGATCAAGCCGCAGTTACTACCGAGCAACCAAGCTCCTCGTCCCAGCCTCCCGAGAAAGTCTTGGGGGACAAGGAAAAGGTGTGAAGTTGTTCGGTATCATTTTTTTTTCATTACTTGTAATCGAACAATGTAATCTTTTAATGATCTAATAAAACACATCTTCGTTCCTCTTCGTTGTTGATCCTCTGTCTGCTTTTATTTATTAACTCCTGCTTTCTCTTCGTTATTAGTTTTTGGCCAGAATGGAATTGATATCTGCTCCTGATACTGAGTTGATGAGACAATGCATTGGATATTATAAAGCTGGTCATACAGACCTAAGTGTATCAGAGATTGTCGACATCCTTGGTCACGATGCCTCAGAGCAAGCAGTTGAGGCTTACCGGTACCTGAAGGATTTACTTGATAGATCTGTAGCCAATAATGTGGCATACTACGAATTGATCGAGGAACTTCATTGTAGCTTAGAAGATCTTCAGAATCAACATAATGAATCAACTGCTTTGCTGCACAAGGAATATTAAAATAGATATCAGCAGCTTTCTTCTGAAACAGGCCATAAAAAGATCCTCGCTGGATATGATGTTAGGGAAAGAACTCTAAAAGGTGAGGTTGAGGCCTGCAGGCAGATTGCTGAGTTGTTGGAACAGGAGAACAATAATTTGCAGAAAAAGTTGGCTCAGTATGAATCTGCAGCATCATCTTCCACTGCTTTAGTACCAGTTACTGATGAAGGTTTCTCGTTCTTAGAGGTCGAAAATGCCAAATTAAGGCAAGAACTGGATGACTTAAGAAGATCTGCTATTTCTGGGACTGCTCGGGGACGAGGAAGAGCTATTCAAAATGTTGCCGAGGAGCAAAGTTCTCCAATCGTTGCTCGGAGTCGATCAAGAGTTCTTAGTCGTAATGTCGAAGAGGCTCGTACCCAATCTACTTTGGAACCTCAAGCATTCCAATTAAACGTCAAAGATCGGGCTCTATCCGAAATGTCCAAGAAAAATCTATCCTTGGAAGATCAACTTACTGCAACGAAGTCTGCTCTACATTCTAAGGATCTTTTTGCCAAAAATCTTCTCGAACAATTGGATAGATTAACCTTTCAATTTCATAAGCAACCCAGGGAATTCTGGATGGCATGATATAATGAAGCTCTTGTTCATTTGGATGCTCGTATTAAACATGACAACAATGAAGGTTATAAGCAGGGGTGGTTGAACGCACTGGGTGTGTTAAAATTGGAGCAAGGGCATTATTTATGGGATTATCATGCTCCAGGGTTATTAGACTTGCATGTGCCACCTTTCAAATTGGACATGGCCTGGATCCCAGCTCGTTCCATTCCTCGTAGTTTGATTTCAAAATACCTCGGTGATTATAGCCTTCATTCCCAAATCGAAGTATCTCGTCCAGAGCATCTAATGGAGACACCTTCAATAATGAATATCAGAATGTTGAAGGACATGAACTTCATTAATTCTCCCCTTTGCTTGGAAGATCCTCCTGCTGGCGAAGAGCCTATCTCTAAAGCAAAGGGCAAGAAACCAATAGAATAGGAATATCAATGTAATAGTTAGTACATTCATGTAACCTGTAACTTATTTTGAATTTTTAATGAAAGACTTTCATTTTTGTTTGTAAATCTGTATTGCTATTGTCTTGTAAATATCAAACAATTTATGCCTATGTATCTGTTAAAAAGATAACAATATTGTGCTGTTCATCGACCATCTTAGTAATAAAACATTACAAGTATTAGAAATGTTGCTCGATCACTTAATAATAAAGTAAAGAGTATAAAAATGTTTAAAAATTTTCCAACCAACCAAGGTTGTTAAATTGCGATCGTCGACCAAGTATAATTAGTGACAGTTTATCCCCGACCAACTACACTTGGTAAATTTTTGACCTTATACAATATACCCGACCAACCGAGGTCAATAAAATCTTCTTGTCGACCAACTATAGTTGGTGTATTTTGGAATATTTTGTTCTTCAAAGAACTTTTTTGTAATAATCTTACCTCCCGTCCAACATAAGTTGGAATGTGAGATTATATTTTTCAAATCCAATCAAAGGAGTACTTTTTGGTTCTTTCGAACTGTCCACTAGTTATCTTACCAACCGTAGTTGATCACGCTAGTGTCGCCTCCTAACCAAAGGAGTATTTTTTGGTTCTTTCGAACTGTCCACTAGTTATCTTACCAACCGTAGTTGATCACGCTAGTGTCGCCTCCTAACCAAAGGAGTATTTTTTGGTTCTTTCGAACTGTCCACTAGTTATCTTACCAACCGTAGTTGATCATGCTAGTGTCGCCTCCTAACCAAAGGAGTATTTTTTGGTTCTTTCGAACTGTCCACTAATTATCTTACCAACCGTAGTTGATCACGCTAGTGTCGCCTCCTAACCAAAGGAGTATTTTTTGAGCGTAGTGTATTACACTAGTATTCCCCGAAAAACTTTCAACAGAAAGAAAATGGTGAAACATCCTCGTTTTATTCATAATGAAGGAAATGCTTTACATTTTACATTACTGATAATACTTGCGCAGGTGTTCAGCATTCCATGCATTCTTAAATTCCTCTCCCTCTAGAGTGACTATCTTGTAAGTTCCTAGTCGAACAACTTCTGTAACTCGGTAAGGTCCATGCCAGTTTGCTTCCAGCTTATTATGCTTCTGAACGACTTTCTTTAGCACATAATCCCCTTCTTTTAAGTCACATTTCTTCACCCTTTTGTTGTAGAACAGAGCTGTACGTTGTTGGTAAGCAGCATTCCTAATGGCTGCCTCCTCTCTAACCTCCTCGAGCATATCCAAATCCAGTCTTCTCATCAAATCGCTGACTGGGAAATTGAAATTCAGTACTCTATGCGTTGGGAGACCCAACTCGGCAGGTATCACAGCCTCACTTCCAAATGCTAGCATATATGGTGATTCTCCAGTTGCTGCTCGGGGAGTTGTTCGATAGGCCCATAATACTGACTGGAGTTCATTAATCCAATTTTCTTTAGCCTCACTTAACCTCTTCTTCAAACCATTTAGTAATGTTTTGTTCGTCACCTCAGTCTGTTCATTGCTTTGGGGATGGCCTGGTGCTGAATGAAATTTCAAAATGTTCGACTGATGACAATAGGCAGCAAACTCTTCATTATCGAATTGTGTTCCATGGTCTGTGATAAAAGCATGAGGGAGACCATATCGACAAATGATGTTCTTCCAAATGAACTGATATACCTTCTCATACGTCATATCAATTAGTGGTTCAGCTTCCACCCACTTTGTAAAATAATCCACTGCCACGACGAGGTACTTGAACCTTCCTCGGGTCATCGGTAATGGTCCAACTAAATCAATCCCCCACATGGCAAATGGCCAAGGTGAAGTTATGGGTGTCAACAATGCTTGTGGAGTTCTTCGGATAGAGGAAAAGCGTTGGCACTTGTCACACTTCTTGGCATAGGCTATACAATCAGCCCTTATCGTCGGCCAGTAGTATCCCTGTGTCATCACCCTTTGCAAAAGTGTCCGACCTGCTACATGAGCTCCACAAGATCCTTCATGGATTTCTTCAACCAATTCTTTGACTTCTGATGGATGCACACATCTCTGCAAACCTGCCATAATTCCTCGTCTATACAAAACACCATTAGTTAACACATATCGAGCAACTTTATACTTCAATTTCTTGGCAGCTAGCTTGTCCTCCGGTAATTCTCCTTCTTCAATGTATGCCCTGATAGGATCCATCCAAGATGGTCCTAAATCAAGGGTAATTATCTTCACCGTCAGATCTTCTTCTATGCTCCGACTTTCTAATACTTCAATTGGTATCGTTCTTCGCAGCTCGGTGCGCGTAGCTGACGCTAATCGGGCCAATGCATCTGCTCTAGCATTCTCCATCCTCGGTATTCTCACCAATTGAATAGCATTAAATTCTGTCAATAACTCCATCACCTTTGCATGGTATTTCACCATTAATTCTCCCTTAACTGCATATATTCCCATCATCTGATTCACAATTAATTGAGAATCACTGAAAACAATTACTTGCCGTGCTTCTATAAATTTCGCCAAACTTAAACTTGCTATCATGGCCTCATACTCAGCCTCATTATTGGAAGCTTTGAATTGGAATCGCAAGGCATACTCCATATCAATATCATCTGGGGTGTTTAAAATAATCCCTGCTCCACAACCAGCTCTGCAAGATGACCCATCCACGTATAATCGACATGTAGGTAACTCGTCTTCAAATTTCTTATCTGACAAAGTTCCTCGGTAAAATATCTGTTGTTTTCTTTCATCATCCCCTGGTATTTTTCGCTCCTCGTCGACCATCTGTTCGCACCCTTTTACCAACCGGAGTTGGTCTGGGTTTGAATATGATGATTTTTCTACATCCACAAGTCCTTTTACCAACCTTAGTTGGCCTGAACCTGTGTCTGTTGATCCTGTATCGTCCACAGGTTGATCAGCAAGCACCTTTTTCTCCTCGGGGGTATCAGGGTATGTGAACTCTGCTATAAAATCTGCTACAGCTTGCCCCTTTAATGATGATCTGGGTTCATACACAATGTCATATTCACCGAGTTCTATTGCCCAATACATCAATCTTCCTGATTTTTCTGGCTTGTGAAGGGCTTGCCTTAATGGCATGTCAGTGTACACGATGATGGTATGGGCCTGGAAATATGGCTTCATTCTTCTACTTGCCTCAATTAATGCCAATGCCAATTTTTCTAGTTTTGGGTATCTGATTTCGGCACCTCGGAAAGCTTTACTTGTGTAATAAATGGGCTTCTGGACTCCATTCTCCAATATGATCAACGCCGAGCTGATTGCATTCTCTGATACTGCCAGATACAATTATAACTTTTCTCCTGTTATTGGCCTAGACAACAATGGTGGGGCTCCCAAATACTTCTTCAAATCTTGAAAGGCCTTCTCACATTCATCAGTCCACTCAAAACTTTTTCGCAGTGTTTTGAAGAATGGGAGACATTTATCAGTTGCTCGGGATACAAATCTGTTGAGCGCTGCAACTCGTCCTGTAAGACTCTGTACTTCTTTCCTCGTCGTTGGGGATCGCGGCCTTAAAAGAGCTTTGATCTTTTCTGGATTTGCCTCAATACCTCGTTGGTTGACGATGTATCCGAGGAACATTCCTTCTCGTACTCCAAAGGTACACTTCGTCGGGTTGAGCTTCATTTGGTATTTATCCAGTTGATCAAAGGTCTGGCCTAAGTCAACTAGATGATCAGTAGCTCTCTTGCTTTTGGTGAGCATGTCGTCGACATACACCTCCATGTTGCAGCTGATTTGTTCGGCAAAAACCTTGTTCATCAGCCGCTTATATGTTGCACCTGCATTTTTTAAACCAAAAGGCATAACATTATAACAATAAGTTCCCCTTGGGGTAATAAAAGAAGTACTTTCCCTGTCTTCAGGTTTCATTTTGATCTGATTGTAGCCAGAGTATGCATCCATGAAGCTGAGCAGCTCATGTCCCGAGGTAGCATCCACTAATTGGTCGATTCTGGGCAATGGAAAATGATCTTTTTGGCATGCCTTGTTAAGATCAGTGAAATCAACACACATTCTCCATTTATTGTTCTTCTTCTTTACCATCACCACATTTGCCAACCAATCTGGATATTTTACATCTTCAATGAATTGGGCTTTCTGGAGCTTCTCGACCTCCTCTTGTATGGCCTGGTTCTTTTCGGGACTAAACACTCTTCTTCTCTGTTTCACAGGCTTGATCTCCTTATTCACATTGAGCTCATGACATAAGAAGTTTGGATCTATTCCTGGCATGTCTTCATGACTCCAAGCAAAAGTATTCTTCCTGTTTCTCAAAAAAGTTATCAAATTCTATTTTATTGAAACATCCAACGACGATCCTATCTGGGTTACTCGTTCAGGATGCTCGTCGTCTAGAATAACATTTTCTGTAGATTCCACCACCTGTCCTTTTACAAGTTGAGATCCATCCTTAGGGTCAAGAGTTTCAATTTCTGTACCTTCCTCCACTTGATAAGTAGTAGTCTTTTTCCTTGATTCTTCAAGTTCCTCTTGCTCGGCAGACGAATAATAGCATTCCCGAGCTACTTTTTGATCACCTTTCACAACTCCGACTCCAAAATTTGTTGGGAATTTCAAACACTGATGTACTATAGATGGAACTGCTTCGAACTTTTTCAATCCAACTCTTCCCATGATGATGTTGTAGGCTGACTGCACATTCTTATCCATCACAAAGAAGCGTATTCTTTCTGTTCGATAAGCAGGCCAAGTTCCAATGAGTATATCCAACTTGATCGTCCCAAGTGGAAAAACTTTCTCTCCAGCAAAACCCAGAAGGGGTCTGTGATAAGGTTCCAATTGAGATAATTTCAAATTCAAGCTATCAAAGCATGAATAGTACATGATGTCTGTCGAACTACCGTTGTCGACCAACACCCTTGAAATGACCACATCCTTCATCCTCATTTTGATCACCAAAGGATCGTCATGAGGGTAAAGAACGCCTGCCAGGTCATTTTTTGAAAAACCAATGACTATCTTCTCTTTGTTTACCTTCCTCGGACGATCATCCTCGGCCAGATTTATTCGCTGTATATATGAACAAGCTTGAGCCTCTCCGAGGTAAGCTTTTCTCTCTGCAGTAAGGTCTCCTCCTCCTGCATCTCCTCCTGTAATAACATTACAATCAAATGACCCAAAACATATGGAAAATACCTCTCGTTCAGGCTGCCTTGGCTTCTTGGGAAGATCGGGGTCATCATCTGGATCATCTTCGTGGTCCCTCTTCTTTTTCTCCTCTGCACGACGAGGAGATCTAGATCTTTCTCTAGTTCTATCATTATTCTTCCTCTCACCTCTGCGGTCTACATACTTTGACAACTTTCCCCTTCGGATGAGTGTTTCAATCTCGTTCTGAAGGGCTATGCAATTTTTGGTCGTATGGCCATGATCTTTGTGAAATTCGCAGTATTTGGACTTATTCCTTATATCAGGATTCGTCCTCAGTTTATCTGGCCACTTGATTTCCTCTCTATTCTTGATTTCTTCCAAAATATGATTAATACCCATTTTCAATGGAGTATAATTATCGTACTTCTTTAGGACTTCCCATGATGTCCTATTATTCTTGGAGTGCTTGTCACCACCATTACCTTTCTGATCTTTCTTCTTAGACTTGTCGACATCCACTTTAATTTCTTTATCCATATTCTTCTTCGCAGCCACAGCCTCCTCGGCATTCATAATTTTGGCCGCTTTCGCCATCAACTCGGACATAGTTTTAGGTGGATCTTTGGCTAAGGTGTAGTACAGCTTGTTAGGCAGCAAACCACTCATCAAAGCAGTGATTGCTGTCTTTTCTTCATAATCTATGACTTCCAACTTCTCGTGATTAAAACGAGTTATGTAATCTCTAGTACTTTCACCTGATTTTTGTCTAACACTTAGCAAGTGTGCTACTCGCTTTACCGGCTTCGCCCCAAAACAAAAATTACCAATGAACAACTCGGCTAATTGAACAAAAGTTGAAATCTTACCCCGAGGAAGATTGTTGTACCATATCTGTGCAGATCCGGTAAGAGTTCCCGAGAATGCTCTACACCTCATTTCGTCGGGGACGGCATAGATGTCGGCAGCAGCTTGGTATTGTTCTATATGAAGAAAAGGATCTGTCTTTCCATCGTACTTGGGGGTCACTACAGGTGCTTTGAATTTTGATGGTGTAGGAAAATCCACAATGGCTTGCACAAAAGGTGTCCCTTGAACAAAAGTTCTCTGTAAGGGGTTCCTCGCCTTAGCCATTTCTCCCAGTCTATCCTCCAACCGCTGAATGGAACCTTTCCATGCTTCATTTCCTTCCTCAGGCCGCTTAGTCCGAGCAATTGATTGCTCTGACGTAGCTTTCTGAGATTTATCTCGACGAGTAACCGGTCGTGATTGTGATGATCCTTCTCTCAAACCCGTTGATGGTCGAAAGCTTCTCGATGGGGCTCTAGGTGGATTCATATTTCTCCTTGGTCCTAACCGACTGAAAGGAGACACCCTGCTCAATCTTTCCAAGGCGCTGGTTCTCTCCGGAGAGAGAGTGATATGTTGATCTGTATCCGTAGCCCGTATCGATGAAGTTCGCCCAGGTTGATAAGAAGAATCATTGGATTCTCCATTGCGATATGACCCAGTACGTCTGGATCGTGATTGTCCACGATCACTCCTTTGCCCTGAATAGGTAGGTGCACCGCCTTGAAGAGTTTGAATGAGTTGCCTCATAGATTCTTGCATAGCGGTTTATCCTTGAGCCAGATTTGTCATAATTCCAGTCAGATCTGGAGGTGCAGATGGATTTGGAAGATTTCTAATATTTCCAGCATTTCGATTACTGGATTCTGGATTATCTGCCATTGATGATAAATGATTTTTTATGAAAAACGATAGTAACAGTCGTTTCCCACAGACGGCGCCAATCTGTTGATGTAAAAAACTAGATTGCTCTAATTATTCAATCACAGATAAATAAAAAAGACAAAAAATTTTAAAGTGGTTCGGCTAGGAATAAAGCCTACATCCACTGTTATGTTATTGCTGAGTGTTTGCAGAATTCTTGATTACAAGTTATCTCAAGGAGTTCTGGCCCCCTTTGAATGAGGATGATATAAGGTATTTATAGCCCTTAGGTTGTACATGAATGGGTTGATACATTAAATGATATACATATGAAAGGGTAATACATTTAATGCAGCGTGTGCGTCAAGATGATGAACATTCAATGAATATTTGAATTGTTGATTATCTGGCAATTAATGATACGACCGAGATGCAGCTCGGACCGCCATAGTTGCTCGTTGCTCAGGAGTTCCTCGGAGCGCTAGAGTACCTCGGAGCGCTAGAGTTCCTCGGTGTATCCTCGTTGCTCGGAGAGAATCATGAGTTGGTCGGGAAATGAACTTCCTTGTCGTTATTGCACCACGTAGATTGACAAGTGTCTTCGTATGATTCGTCCACATCAGCATATTAATTTTGGTATCAACAATAATAATGAGGGAAAGAGAGACAATAGCACTCAACATTCAAGCTAGTATTAGCTGGGATCTTTACATCATAAATGCACTCTAAATACAATAAATAGATGGGACCAGCAAGTAACTTGGTTGGAGGGAGAAAGAGCAAGCACTCTTGGCACAATAAAGGCAAGGCATGAACCTCGAGCTCAGTTAATGCTCAATGATATGGGTATAGGGAGAATGATTGGACAATAAATGTTCTCACATAAGCTCTCGTGTATGAGGAAAATCCAACAGCAATTCGGGATCCAGATTTCCATGTATGTAAACTATTTGGTTGGTCTATTTATATGGAGGGAAGGTTACTCAAGTAACCTTGCTGACATTAAATGTGATTGACTGGCATTAAATGCTAAAGTTCCAAAGCATTAATGTCAAAGATATTGCATTAAATGAAAGGAATATTATATTTTGGCGGGAAACTGCCTAACCCATTAGAATCACGGTGGCATTAATGAGGGATATGACATAATTAGATCAAAGGCTTACCTTAGAATGGATATGAAGTCATATTTGGTGGACTAGGCCTACATCCTAAGGATGAACTCACTTGAGTGCAGTAACTTCGAGTTCCTTAATGCCACACGTCATGACATCATAAAGTAGGTGAATAGTGACCCCACTAGATGTGTAATCACATCAATCCAAGTGGATAGTGTATGCCTTGAGGTTGCTCGACTGGAAGGTAGCTCAAATATTTGGTATGTTGTTTGTTGGTTGGCTAGGAACTATCTCTACGCCAAAGATACAATATTAGGGTACCTCGAGGAGGCTCCCCCAAATAGGTTGAAGTCATACTAGCTCAGCTGGAAGTGGATCGAACAACCATTCGTACTGAATAAAGTGTTACAAAAGTGTGCCAAGAGGGTTGGTTATTATATTCCCAATGTTTCCTTGCTCCCAATCCTCCAAACCATGTCCCTGCGAGGTTCCCAAGAGGAGGTCATTCGATAGAGCATATGAGCTTTCACATGCCCTATCAGGAATGGTCCATCTAGGGTACCAAACAACCTCACCCATATTACAAAGTTTTGCTCAATAAATAAAGTACATGATCAAATACATTATGTTTCATATTACAAAATATCGTTATTCGAATAGCTTTAGCCTTCGAATGGAGTCTTTCGAGGAAGGTCTATGGGTCTTCACGGGAAGTTCCTCGGGCGATATTTATCTTCCTTCTTTGTTTCCTAAGTACATGAAAAACTTAGCTAATCAATCTTTGGTGGGGAGTCCCCCTACAGCGTGAATCGTATTTCCAAAGAGAACGTCATTTGATAGAAAGGCAACAATTATTATCTTCAGTCGATGCGTATGTTCTCGAGACGAAAGTGGGCATTTTTACCCATCTCACGTGCCCTAGTGACGCGTGTCTTATACCAGGCATTTGTGGATCATTCAATATGTTGAGATTTAACCCTTGAATTTTGAATGTTTTCTTTCGTTTCCATATAAGAAGATTTTTGCCTTTGCCCATTCAATTTCCTTCACTTGTAACTTTCAAACAACGCTCTCTACTTCTCCATCTTTCTCTGCTACTCTTAAGAACTTCCTCTATTACAACTCTCAATTTTAGCTGGTACGCTTCTTCTTTCCTGTTATTTCTTTTCATTTCGAATTTTAGCTTACCTTTATCTTGGTTTTTCTTTTCATTTCACCCGAATTAGTAATTTTATCTCATAATTCCCAAAGGGAAATCCTCGCATTTCAAACTTTGTGTCTCCCCATTGACTATTATTCCAATATATTAAGTAGTTTCAGTAATTCAGTCAATCCCTCCAACTGACTTTGTAAGTAAGGCTTCAACACCAAAGAGCCCTAACAAACATGGTGGAATCGTGAAGGCCATTGGGCCTGAGCATAATGAGCAAACGGATTCTACCCAAGGGGCTTCCTTGTCACACTCTTCCAGACCCAATCTTCCCTCTAGAGCTTGTAATCTACCCCCTCGTAAAGTTCTAGAGGTTATCCCACCTAGTCCTTCTTTAGCCATTCCTATGAAGGGTGACCCTTTGGGTCCTAATGAAGTTTTTAGCTACTTGACTGAAAAAATGACTAATAAATGGGTTGATCAACTTGCCCTTTTGAGGGATTTGTACATCCATGTAGCCAATGAGACCGATCAGTCCCTAATCATTCCTGACGGGGAAGTTTATTTCTATAAGCATTCCTTTTAGGCTAGGCTCGGTATTCCCTTTCTGAGGCCAATTCGTGAAGTCCTTGCCACAAACCAATTGATCCCGAATGTGTGAAGGATCCTGATCGACTCTATGGTTCACTTTTATAATATGTTTTTAGTCAATTGACCCCCTTCAGTTGGTGAACTATTGACTGTGTATAAATATGCAACCTCCCAATAAGGTTGGTACACCCTTGCTTGCAAAGTGTTTGTTACTTCCCTTCACTTATCCAATCATGAGTGGAGACACCATTTCCTCTATATTCGAGGGGAGGGTGGGAATATAATGAGCATAATAATCTTACAAGGAATTTATTCGTGGTCCCCTTGATCTTGACTAAGCCGGACTAGAGTGGGCCTTGCTGCCTTTGGTATATTGGTGATGACTTTCCCTTTTTTATGGTATTGATTTGTCTTTCTTTGTTAGTCTGCAGCGATCTTCAATGAGTTTTCAAATATTCCTTATGATTGAAGAGAGAAAGTTTAAGAAGCCGTAAATAAATCTCTCCCCTTCAAGGATCTTTATGATATGATACGACTGAATGAATTGGGTTAAATCGCCAGAGGGGATGAAGTATGAGATTGTGAAATCCTTCAGTTTTGGGAAGACACCGAGGAAAATTGCCTCCTTCTCATTTGGTTGTAGCGTGCGTATTTTTCCCGCTCATCGTGTACATTTTCATTACATCGAGGAGTTTGATTGCCAATAGATTTTATCTTTACATTATAATCTTCTTTTATTCTTGTAGTTTCTAACACTATGGCCCATCGGGGATACCGAGTTGCGCTTAAAAGGCTGACCCAAAACCTACTCGTTAATTAGTTTATTTCCCCCAACTGAATCCTCAGTTGGTCTAAGTCAAACTCCCAGCTAACAAGGTTAGGGTTAGTGGTCCCGTATTTCCCCTCAACTTAATAAAGGAAGAGATTTCATCTGTTCAGCTAGTGAAGGAAGGAGCCGTGCAAAAAATGTGAGAAAAGAGGCCTATAGAGGGTAGGGTACCCCTATCTCCATTCATCTAAGAGTAAATTTTTACGAAGTGGATGAAAATACTGAAGGTGAGAGGATTTATTTGGAGGAGGAGAGGACTAAGACCCCCTGCCTCAGGCATAAATACCCGAATGAGAGTTATCGGGCTTTTCATTATGCCTATCTTCCTGAAGACCTCGATTGGATGAGTGGGGGGGATCGGTAGTGCTAAGGAGATGATTCAGCTGGAGGACAAGGTAAGTGCATGTATTTATTTCTCGAAACATAATCTTGACTTTCCTATTGCCTAGAATTTTTGTTGATTTGTTCGAAGATGAGCTACATGAGGTTTTCGTGTCCCGAAAATGGCAAAGCAAAAGAGATGAAGCAAGGTAGATCTCGAAACTGAAGGCGGAGCTAGAGACTCTAGAAAAGGCTAAAATCGACGTGGATAGTGCATTAGTGAATGCTTGGAGGGAGTGTGAAGTGAAGAAGGTCGCTAAGGAGGTCATCGTGAAAGATATGACTGCTTTAATAACTCAGATTGTGGCTGAAGTTGGCGAGCTGAGGCATTTCTTAGTCCTTCGGAGTACGAAAAATTAGGAGGTCATTAAGTCAAAAATATCTTTGGATCCCTTGATCGGGTTCTTTTCTTACCTCTGAGTATTGTGGGGCGATCAAATACTAGCCTTTCATCAACGGTTACTACGAGTCGGTTAGCTGAGTGAAAGAGGTTGACCCTGACTGGGAATTTATAACTTTTAACTCGGACGATGTCGAGACTAAGGAGGATCCAATTCCATTTCCTTATTACTTGGATGAGGCAGGTTATGTTCAGTACCACGAACTGTTGATTGCATTGTGGCCTCTGATAGGTTCTGAGGGTAAAGAATTTCAAATTTCCATGCATGAGGAGATAGGTCATATTCTCGCAAGCGTGCCCCCTCCTATCCCACCTCCTGCTCCATGACTTTTCTAGCTCTCTTCCTTTATTTATTATTTTCTAAATGTAATATTAGCTTCGACCTTTGAACACCATTTTTTTATTGGTTTTGTCCTGTGAATATATAACTCTTCTCTAACCTCTCTTTTTTGTATGTATTCTTCTAATTTAGTTTTTTCATTGACTGCTTCATATTGTGTATGCTTCGAAATACTTATTAGCATTCCAAGTTATGTTGAACTATTTGTTTATACATGGTGAATGAGTCGTATTATTCATACCCTTACTTATTGTTGTTTAAAACGAACTTATTCCCCCCAATATTAGCACCCGTTGGATTGATAAAGAGATCGGTGAAAATCAATGTAGATGAGTTTTTGTTGAGAGAGGGATTAATGAAAATCGATGTACGGGTCCAATAAGTGATCGGTTGACGAATTGTGCTATCCCGAGCGATTGTGTTGGACCTATGTTTGTGCTGTGAAATTTGTTTACACTCTACTTACGAGCGGAGTTACTAGAGTTATTTGTTTATACATGGTTGATGAACCGTGTTGTTTAAACTCTGGAAGTTAATTGGCAAAGCATTATACGAACGTCCATTTATGTTCTAATCACTAATTTTTATATAAAATTTTAAAATTCGCAATATATGGCAACACTCCAGCCTTATTTCCTCCGTATTCACCCCAATACATCCCCCTTTTATTTTGAAAGTAACTGAATGATCGGAGACAACCCTTCTTGACTCAGAGTTGACACTATTATATTCGAACGACCTCACTTTATAGATTGGATCAAATCTAGGGGTCACGAGTTAACTTGAGGATCAGTCAAGTTGGTTTTCCTGAGGTAAAAAGCTTGGGAAAGGCGTACCAGAGTGTTATTCAGTATTATCCTTTTTCCTCCTAGTGGATGATTCGTAATCTAGTACAAATTGAACACTTAGGTGGGTAGGAATATTATAATTTGATGTAAATTAATCACATGGAGAAACAATAGTTCAGAAACGGTCTTCTTTATTAATAGTGTTGTTGTTCAAAACTACAATAAAGATAAAACTTAAGAGAAAAAAGACATAAGTCTACTAACAATTACAACTGGAAATTGAAACAGAAGAAATAAAATATGAACTTATAATTCCGAATGGTATTTACCTTCACCCCTCGTCCACTTTCTATTAATAGTACCGCTTCAAATTCTTGGCATTCTATGGGCGAAGGAGAGCTTGGCCTTCATGGTCTCTGATCTCGTAGGTTCTAAGTCTGAGAATAAGAGCCACTACATATAGCCCTTCCTATTTATCCGTTAATTTTTTGTGACTGGGATTTTTGGTTGACTGTATTGCCTTTTTAAGTACTAGATAGCCGACTCTTCAGTTTTAGTAGGGGTCCTCTTTTTGGTTGAGTCACTACTATTTTTAGTTCCGCTTCTACCCTTTATTCGTACAAGAGATCCTAGTTCTCTCTGAGTTATTCATCGTTCTGATCTTTTGGGAAACACTATACCCTCAATCTTAGAACTTCTAATTCAATTGAGACAACTGCTTTGGTTCTATAAGTGGAGATAAATAAAGTAGACCATGTCAGTCCCCTCATTTGGTATGCCCATAAGATTGAGGTTAGTTTGTCCGCCCAGTGGCCCTTAGAGTTGTTGAGCTCCTACTTAATCCCATAAATGAGGGTTTTACTCAGGACTTTGACTTAACCATTGCATTTGGGGTGTCTCGTGGTTGAGTAATAGTGTTTAATTTTGAACAGGTCACACAGCTTATAGATCCGAATTATCTAAAATGATAGCATTGGGTATACCGAACCGACTAATGAGAAACTTCCCTATGAATGAATGAACTTCTGGTCGGTGATCCTAGACAGAGGTTCTGTTTCCACCCACTTGGTGAAATAATCGATCGCTACTAGTAGGAACTTATATTGATCCTTTTCGATTGGGAATGGGTCGAGGATATCTATCCCCCATAGTGCGAATGACAAGGGAGAGGAAATTGTCGTTAATTCTTTAGTTAGTTGGTGAATGTCATTGATTATTCTCTGGAATCTTTCACAAGTCTTCACATAGCCCTTGGTGTTCTTGTTCATCGTCGACCAATAGTATCCCTATATTAGGGCTCTTTGAGCTAAGTTCCTCCACCCATGATGCACCTCGCAGGCGTCTTCGTGTAGTTTGGCAAGGACAATTCTTACTTCGATCAGGTGGATACATCGGAGGATTGGCCTCGAGTACCCACTGCAGTAAAGTACCCCCCCCCCCCATACGTTAAATAGTTGGTGTACTTGATTTTCACCTTCCTCACCTCTATTGGATTGTTTGGAATCGTCCCCTATTGTATGAACAACATGTATTTGTCCATCTAGCCAGGGCCCAGATTTATGAGTCTAATCACTTTCTCTTCTTTAGCATGGATGTTGGGTTTATCCCAAATTTCAACCAGTTGAATACTAAAACCAGTTGAGGCCAGCTTCGCTAGGGGGTCAACCTTGGGGTTCTCTTCCCTCGGGATGTGCCTGATATTGAAATCCTTGAATTGCTTCGCTATTTACTGAAATTTCTTTATGTAGGATATCATATTCATTCATTTTGCTTCATAATCCCCGATCGCCTATTGGATCACCACATTCGAATTACATAAAAATTATTCCTAATCTCCTTTAATGGAGAGTGTGAGTTATACCCCTTCTATTAGTGATTCTTACTTGACTTCGTTATTAGATATCGTGAAGTTAAAATGTAGTGTTTATTCCACGTTAGGGTCCTCCAATCTTTTCATTATCAGTGTCTCCCCGCATCCTTCCTTATTCAACTATCCATCAGCATAGATTGTCCAGATTGGTTTTCCTTCTTCAATTGGTTAGACCATGTTCTCCTTCCTTCATTCAAAAATTTTGTGATGAAATTCACAACGACTTGACCCTTCACTGCCAGCTTTGGTATGTATTATACGTTAAATTCTCCTAGTTCCACGGTCCATTTCATAAGTTATTTGGAGACCCCTAGTTTATGGAGGACCTACCTGTGAGGGAAATTCATCAGAATAACTATCGTGTGAGCATGAAAATATAATCTTAGTTTTCGGCCCTTTATGATAAGTGCGAGTGCTAATTTTTCCAAGGTCGGGTATCTCGACTAAGACCCCCTTGAAAACCATGTTGACATAGTAAATTGGACGTTGAGTCCCCTCGTCATCTCTGATCGCGATTGACCATCGTTGAGGAACCAACGAGCTAGATGAGGAGCTTGTCTCCCAACTTCGGTTTCAAAAGTAGAGGAATGTTTGTGAGATAGGTTTTAGATACTGAAAAGATTGTTTGCACTCGTTCGTCTAGAAAAATGCCTTTTTTAGTGATCTGAAGAATGAGATGCACTTATACGTGGATTTTTTTATAAACTAGTTCGATGTGGCTACCCTAACTTTTAGTGATTGTACCTCCTTCACCGTTATTGGGCTCCTCATATTTATAATTTTTTTGATCTTCCCGGGATTTGCCTCTATCCCTTTTTGTGTCACAATAAATCCTAAAAACTTTCCCAAAGTTATTTTGAACGCATATTTCTCGGTATTCATCTTCATCATGTACCGATCGAGGATCTTGAACGTCTCTTTCAGATATGTCACGTGTTCCTCTACCTTCAGAATATTTATTAGCATGTCATCAATATTGACTTTTACCGTCTTGCATATTTTGTCTTTAAACATTTAATTGACCAACCACTCGTAAGTTGCCCATGTGTTCTTTAACCCGAATAGAATTATGTTGTAATAATGGCTCCCTATCGGTCACAAATGAAGTCTTTTCTTCATACCTTGGGTGCATCCAGATCTGATTGTATCCACAATATGCGTCTATAAAAGAGAGTGTCTCGTTGCCTGCTATAGAGTCCATAAGGGTGTCGATCCTCAGAAGATGATACGAGTCCTTTGGACAGTCATCATTCAAATCGGATTAATCTATTCATAGCCTCCACTTTTTTTCCAGCTTTCACATCATCACATCATTCGATAACCATTTGGGGTATTTGATGTCTCGAATGAACTTTGCCTCTAATAGCGTCCCCACCTCGATGTGGGTGTATTGATTCCTCTCTAAGGTGAATTCCCTCTTCTTCTGCTGAGTAGGTCATTTGGATGTATGTGCTTTCAACTAGTGGGTCATTACCAAGGCGTTAATGCTTGACATGTCTTCGTGACTCCATGCAAATGTCTTATGACGTTCCTTCTGAAACTGGATCAACCACTTTCTCTTATCTTTTAGTAGTGATAACCCTACATAAACTACCCTCGCAGGGTGGCCTTCACATAAAGGGATGGGCTTCACTGGAGACCCCGTAGTGGTCCCATCTATTAGGTATAGTCCATCGACATTAAAGGTCTCTCTTTTCTTCTTTAAGGATGGGAAATAATAATTTTAGGCTCGTGACTACTTCCTCGCACTGTCCCTATTTTGATCAGCATTATGAATCGAATTATCAGGGATTTGATTGATAAGACTGCATCGAGGCGATTGAGGGTCATTTTCCCTATGAGCACATTGTATACTGATGGCTACTTGACCACCGTGAACTCCACCTGAAGGGGGACCGATTGTTTGCTTCTACTAATGGTACTTTCACTTCCAATTGCTCTCTTTTTTACTCCAATAAGACCGTTTGGCCGAAGTCGACTCCCAACCTACCATAAATTCCTCGAATATCTTAATGATCCAGTGTACTCCTTTGACTACTAATACATCCCATATTTATTCCCTCATTCGTTCTCTCTCTATTGATTGGCACCGTCTTCTTTTCTCTCTCCTTTCGCTACCTCCCTCTTCCTTCTGATGGATCCCCATTTGGATAAATTCCTATAGATATCCTCTCTACATCAACACCTCGATCTCACTATTGATATGGAGACAGTCGTTGGTCTCGTGGCCATAGTTTTTGTGGAACTGGCAGTATAGGTTGAACCTAGGCTTCATGGGATGATTTTTCGATTTTCTTAGAACTTTAATATCATTGGGTTTCTTCATGATGTTCAAAACCCTTAATATGGTGGTGTTGAGATGAGTGAATATCTTAGTGCTTGTTCGATGCACTTGTAGGGCTCTTTTCGATACCAATGGCCTTCTTCTTCATCCTTCCTCTTTGTACCTTATATTTCTTCTCTCGTCTTCATACTTACTTTCTCCGCCATCCTTTAATGGGTTCCTTGACTATCAAATGCAGTGTGTCTTTCGCTAGAATATGCTATCCACCTTCCTTTTTGAGCTCCGTCATGTTTGTAGACAGATTCTTGGACATCGAACAAATATCATTGCGAGTGGATAATCTGTAACAACCCTCGCTTTTGAGAATCTATTTTATATTTATTTACTATGTGAAGTAAATAATATATAAAGTGTTGGAATGTGGAGTAAGTATTAATTTAATGAGACAAAAGTTAATATTTACGAAAATATTGCATATTTACCGTATGTGTAGGTAAATATCACCATGTTGTGTTTTATTGTGTCAAAAGATTTAAAATGGCATTATGGTTTTAAATGAAACCGGAACTTGAAATGAGTTATAAAATTTCCAAATGATAATTTGGAGGGCGTAGTTAGTCCCGAAATGTGCGAGATAGTCGAAATAAGTGCCATATTGTATTTTGATGTTTCGGGCACTTTTGACTGGTTATAGCTTGAATGCGTAGTTGCGAGTCATTTTATCGCGGTATTAATCATTTAAGTTGGAGTTTAGACTTAAGCCATGATTTTTAAGTCTTGCATTTCATTTATTCCTCTTAAGTGCATTTAGTGACCTAGAGAGAAAGAGAGAGGAAGAGAAGTTTGGAGAAAAGAGAGAGATTCAAGCTTGGAGATTGTTGCTACTATAAGAAAATCTAAAATTCCTACGCCAAGGCAAGTTTTCTACATGCTAATATATGGTTTAAGATGAATAATTAGTATTGATGGTTGTGTATTAGTTATGGTTTAACAAAGTTAGGGCTTTTATAAATTTATGGGTTTTGAATCCTTGGAGGTTGATTTGGATGTGTATTGGTGTAAATCATTGTTGTTGGATGCATTATTAATCAGTTGGTGGTAATAATATGAGCTTGGTTTGGGTAGAATTGAGTTGGAGGAATTTAGGAGTCCAAGACTCCATGGCCAAATTTGGCAAAATTCGCAGGGCCGAATCGATTCGGCCATGTCCGAATCCATTCGCCCAAGGGGCAGTTTACAGGTCTGAATGGACCGAATCGATTCGACAATTATGCAGAAACCCAGATTTCCTGACCAAATCGATTCAGATGGTTCGAATCGATTCTCTCTTCTGACGGAATCGATTCGGCAAGGCCGAATCGATTCGAAAATCCTGCACTTTTGGGAAATTTTTCTTAGTATGATTCCAACCCTTTCCTTTAGTTTTAGGACGTAGGAACCTTCTTGCATGAAGTAAACTTAGAGTCCTCGAGTTTTAGTTGAGTTGAGTCACTACCCCACTTTAGGAATGGGTTAATTCCTGAGGTGTACAAATTGAGGTTAGGTCATTTCTTTCCTTTAGTACATTATTAGGAGTTTAGGAGTTGTAAGACCATACTTGGAGACTTTAGGGGCTCACTGGAGGTATATAAAACCTTGGGACTTGTAGAATTATTGTGATCACTTGGAGAAAAATTCGGGACTTAAAATATGATGAATATTAATGAGAATATTCAATGATTATGATTTCAAATAAAATGAAACATACATATAAATAATGGAAATGAAAATGAGATTTAAATGGTAAATGCTCATTTACTTAAACACACCTCTCTAAATTCTATCATAAGGGAAGCTCGCGCATGAGGTGATGTCCCCTGACTAATGAACGCAGGGAGACTATAGTCCTCGGCCAATGCGGGATTGTTATATATTTTATTCTGCGCTAGTGAGGTAATTCCGGTTGTGGTTATGACTCACTTGCATGCATATGGCCACTTCCCGACGTGCGTTAGGTGCCCAGGTTGTCTTGTTTGATAGGCCCTGGAAGATGATAGTCACTTAGGGGGGCGCCCAGTGGGGAAACTCGGAGGGGCGGTCTTAGAATCGTTATATGTATAAGAATATAACCATTCTGAATCAAGTGGGACTTGAAATATGTGAAATGCCATAAGTGCATATGATAGTAATTATATTCCTGATAAGGAATGGAAAGATGAAATGAATTGGTAAAATGATGGAGACTTTAATTAATGTTGTCTAATTATATCCTCTTGCATAATTAAATAAAAGTATAATCCCTTAAATTGTTTTATTATACTTTGAGATTATGTTGTTGGACTCTCATCTTTATTATTCTTGATTAACTGTTCATAATTGCCATGCTTCTTATTCATCTGGTAATCGTATAAAATCGGGCCCTTACCAGATCATTTTCCTTGTTGTGCTTGAATTTGTATCCGCTCAGGTGCTCCGCCGCAAGGGCGCCCGTTTTGATATTCCTACTCCAATGCTTTTGAGGAGCTGTAAGATTTTGCGGATATTACTGGATGTGTTGTTAGACGCCTTCATTTTTTATATTATATATATGATCGGGTCTTTCGCTCGGGCGTGTGGCCCAAACTTTTGTAACTGTTTAATGGATGTATTATGTAATTTATTGAAATGTTGTAATACGTTGTATGTAACTGTTGACCGACAACATATTCGGTCCTCTTATTGTATATTTATTATGGATGTAATATAAGCTCTTTTGGAATTCCACTTTCTCTTCAGATTGGGTTGATTAAATTATTTCCTTAACTTATAATAAAATAAAAAAATTTGGCAATCCATTTTCTGAATTATTGGTTGGTTTTCCCGTACACTTATTTTATTGTTGTGATGCTGAGAATGATTCCATCCATGATTCCGTTATATTGGAGTATCGGGTTGTCCACCCCTTATTTCGGATCGCGGGTTGTCACAGATGGTATCCAAGCATTAGGTTCTAGAGTCTTTAGGATCTATGCGGACTTGTCACGTTCTACCGTAGCACTCTTTGATATAGAGCCTAATGTTAGGACTGCTTTGTTACCTATGTTTGCGATTTTCTGCAAAATAGATTGTTTTAAATAGTATTCTAACTCTATTGTCTCTTCATCTCAGATGCCGCCTAAGAGAGGTCGCCCAGCGAGACGCAATAGAGTTGTAGAAGAGGATGTTGGTCCTCCGCCACCGCCACAGGGAAATATAAATGTTGCTGATGTAGCAAACATCGTGGCTCAAGTGGTCAATGCCGCTATGACTGACGTGGTACAGCAAATGCCACAAGCTCAACAACAAGCGCAGGATGATCAAGCTCCTACGGGACCTTCTCCGTGGGAGAGAGTTAGAGAGTCCTTTTTAAAGGGCCATCCCCCGAAATTTGATGGAGGTTCTGCTGTTATTAGAGAAAATCAATGGAAGAAGGATATACAACGCCATCTTCGAATGGTGGAGTGTAGTGAGGAGAAGAAATAAGCCCTTGATACTTTTAAACTTGTTGGGGCCGCATTGCATTGGTGGGAGTCGATGACTACACCAGAACAGAGAGATACCATGACTATCACTGATTTCTGGGTCTTGTTTGAACAAAAGTACTTCCCTCCCGCAGTTCAAAGGGAGATGAGAATGAAGCTTCAAGATGTGGTGCAAGGCGAGAGGTCCTTGATGAAATATGAATAGGAGTTCACCCGGTTAGCAAGTTTTGTACCGGATGAGGTGACTCCGGAAGAGAGGAAGGTTTCAAATTTTATGGGAGGTTTTAACTGGAAGATCCGACAACATTTACTGGGTAATCCAGCCTTGTAAACTTTTGGTGAAGTAATGAATGCAGCATTGATCCATTGCCAAGAACATCGATTGTACATGCAGAGTGGCAGGAAAGCTACTGTAGTGGGACGAGCGGGAAAACCTGGAGGTAGTGGGACTGGAGGAAGAGCATTTCCTTCGACCCAATCTTCGGGTAATAAGCAACGTGAAAGGGATCCCCTGCAAGGGGACTTGTCAAAAAGGCAATGTTTTGGTGGGTTCAATTTGGGTGGCAATAATAATCGGTAAGGTCAGGGTGCTCCACAACAACAAACAGATCGGGGTGGTCAAGGGGGTAGGGGCCATCCAGGCCAATGTATTAACGAGTTTAAATATAATCGGGGCCGAAATACGGAGAATATGGCGGGATGGTGTTTCCAATGCGAAGAGGCGGGTCATTATAAGAAGGAGTGTCCTCAGTTGGTTAGGGGTCATCTTCCTAGGGTTCCTCAGCAACCACAGGTTCAACAACCACTGCAAGTACCTAATCTAGTTGCCCCTCCACAGCAGGGTCAGCTACAGTATGGGAGAGTTTATCATATTCAGGATGATATGCTTCCTCCGGCTCCGTCGGTGCCGCCAGCTATTAAGGGTAAGTTCCTTATTCAAGGACACATGGGTCGTATTTTATTTGATACTGGTGTGACACATTCATTCATTTCTAGAAGTTTTGCTCAGTCTACAGAGTTGATAAAATTTACAGAGAGTACCTTCACTAGTGTTGAGCCTTCTATGGGTGATGGTTCGCTCATTTTATTTGTTTGTAAACAAATAGGAATTACTCTTGGTAATTTGTGCTTTAAGGCCGATTTGCTCGTCCTAAACATGGTCGGGTATGATGTGATATTGGGTATTGATTGGCTAGTGAAGTATCATGTGATAGTTAATTGTTACGGTAAGAGTATAGTCTTTACCATTCCGGGACAAGAAATGTTCTTGGTAGTTATGCCTCGTTTAGAAGGAGGTACTAGAACTTATTTGTATTGTATCGCAGAGGAGACTTCTTGGGATGTAGTTGTTCCCTTGGATTCTATTCCGGTTGTTAGAGATTTTGAAGATATTTTTCGAGAAATACCGAGTTTGCCTCCTAGTTGGGAGATTGAGTTTGTGATCGATTTAGCGTCGGGAACGAGATCGATTGCGAGAGCTCCATATCGCATGGCTCTTGTGGAATGAGGGAGTTAAGAGATCAAATCCAGCAGTTGTTGGAGCAGGGATTCATTAGGCATAGTACGTCATCGTGGGGTGATCCGGTGTTGTTTGTGAAGAAAAGTGACGGTTCTCTCCGGTTATGTGTTGACTACAGAGAGTTGAATAAAGTCACCATTCGGAATAAATACACTTTGCCTCGAATCGATGACTTGTTTGATCAACTTAGGGGAGCGTCGTACTTCTCTAAAATCGATTTAAAGATGGGGTATCACCAGTTGAGGATACGGGAGCAGGATGTATCCAAGACCGCTTTTCTGATGAGATATGGATCCTATGAATTTTTGGTTATGCCCTTTGGACTAACCAAGGCCCCCACCGTATTTATGGATCTCATGAATAGGGTATTTTAGGACTTCCTTGACCAATTTGTTATTGTATTCATTGATGACATCCTAGTCTATTCTCGAACGGAATCTGATCATGCTATTCATTTGAGGATGGTCCTACAAAGGTTGAGGGATCACTAATTGTATGCTAAGTTCGAGAAGTGCGGCTTTTGGTTGCAGGAGGTACAGTTTTTGGGACATATTGTGACATCCCAGGGCATTTCGGTGGACCTGAGCAAGGTGGTTGCGGTGAGGGAGTGGGGTCAGCCCACGATACCTACCGAGATTCGTAGTTTTCTGGGTTTGGCAGGTTATTACCGTCGGTTTATCAAGGGTTTTTCAAAAATTTCTAGCCCTTTGATAAACTTAACCCGAAAAGTGGTGAGGTCTGTATGGGATGATTCTTATCAGGCTGCTTTTGATGAGCTCAAAGATAGGTTGACTTCGGCTCCGGTCCTTGCATTGCCAAAGCCAGGGTTGGAATATCTAGTCTTCACCGATGCATCTCTACAAGGATTGGGAGGTGTACTTCAACAGGAGCGACGGGATATTGCTTATGCTTCCCACAAGCTAAAACCCCATGAAAGAAATTATCCGATGCATGACTTAGAACTTGTCGTGGTTGTGTTTACCTTGAAGATTTGGAGGCACTATCTCCTAGGGGAGAAATTTAGTCTTTTCATGAACCATAAATCGCTGCAATATTTATTTTCACAGAAAGATTTAAATATGCGACAATGCCGATGGTTGGAGTTTGTGAAAGATTATCAATTTGACATCCATAATCATCTGGGCAAGGAAAATGTAGTAACGGATGCTTTGAGTAGAAAGCCCGAAGGGGAGTTAGCGGAGGTATGGAAAGCTAAATGGAAAGAGCTCAGTCAGGAGGATGCGGTTGCTAGGGCGTTCCTTTCGGTGATGACCATTATGCCTATAATTGTGGCAAGGGTTGTAGTAACCCAAGGGAGAGATAAGGGTTGTCAGGACCATATTCGCCAATTACTATTCGAGGGAGAGGAATCCTACTCGATAAGTTCAGAGGGTGGATTACGCTTCCATGGAAGACTCATTATCCCAGATGAAGGAAACTTGAGAAGGGTCGTCATAACAGAATCTCACGGGTATAAATTTTCAGTGCATCCTGGTGGGGACAAGATGTACCAAGATATGCGCCGTCAGTATTGGTGGCCAAGCATGAAGCGGGATATTTCTGAGTTCGTATCCCAATGCACTACTTATCAATTGGTCAAGATAGATCATCAGTGACCGACAGGTTTGTTGCAGCCGTTGGAGATTCTGGTGTGGAAGTGGGAGAGCATATCAATGGACTTTATTACGGGCTTGCCAGGGTCACAGAGTGGTTATGATTCTATTTGGGTAATTGTCGACCGCTTGACAAAGTCGGCACACTTCCTACCCATGCGTACCAATTATGACACTGCTCGCTAAGCCCGATTATTCATTGCGAAGGGTGTCAGACTCCATGCCCTTAAATATAGTTTTCGACCGAGACAAGATTTTTGTTTCCCACTTTTGGCGAAGTTTCCAAGAGGCTATGGGGATCGAATTGAAGTTGAGCACTTCTTATCATCCTCAAACAGATGGCCAGACTGAAAGAGTAAAGAAAATGTTGGAGGATATGCTCCGTATGTGTATGCTTGATTTCAAAGGTGGTTGGGAACAATATCTCCCTTTGGTCGAATTTGCCAATAACAATTCGTACCAATTTACTATTAGAATGGCGCCCTATGAAGCACTTTATGGCCAGCCTTGTAGATCACTCACATGTTGGTTGGAGGTGGGAGATAATAAATTCCTTGAACCTGAAATGATCCATGATACTTCTTTCAAGATTGAACTCATTCTAAATTGCATTCGGATAGCTCAAGATCGCCAAAAGAGTTATGTCGATGCAAATAGAAGGCACATGGAGTTGGAGATTGGGGATCAAGTCTTGGTGCGAGTGTCACCAATGAAAGGTATAAAGCGTTTCGGGAAGAAAGGAAAGCTTGTGCCGCATTTTGTTGGACCTTTTCCAGTTATTGCTAAGGTGGGTCCAGTGGCGTATCAACTTGCCTTACCGGAACCTTTACAACAAATCCATGATGTGTTCCATGTTTCCTCTTTGAAGAAATACAAGAGATGTGAAGGTTCCCTTTGGCATATCCCTTTCGAGTATATCGACTTGTAACCCGACATTTCATATGAAGAACAACCGGTTCCTATTTTAGAGCGTGGGGAACGTAGGTTGAGGTTTCGAGTGGTGCCCTTGGTGCAAGTCCAATGGAGTCATCACAACGCCAAGTAATCGACATGGAAACGCGAGGATGATATGCGATAAAAGTATCCGCATCTCTTTATACAAGGTACGCCGGAATTTTGGGGGCAAAATTCCCTCATAAGGGGGGAGTATGTAACAACCCTCGCTTTTGAGAATCTATTTTATATTTATTTACTATGTGAAGTAAATAATATATAAAGTGTTGGAATGTGCAGTAAGTATTAATTTAATGAGACAAAAGTTAATATTTACAAAAACGTTACATATTTACCGTATGTGTAGGCAAATATCACCATGTTGTGTTTTATTGTGTCATAAGATCTAAAATGACATTATGGTTTAAAATGAAACCGGAACTTGAAATGAGCTATAAAATTTCCAAATGATAATTTGGAGGGCATAGTTAGTCCCGAAATGTGCGAGATAGTCGAAATAAGTGCCATATTTTATTTTGATGTTTCGGGCACTTTTGACTGGTTATAGCGTGAATGTGTAGTTGCGAGTCATTTTATCGCGGTATTAATCATTTAAGTTGGAGTTTAGACTTAAGCCACGATTTTTAAGTCTTGCATTTCATTTATTCCTCTTAAGTGCATTTAGTGACCTAGAGAGAAAGAGAGAGGAAGAGAAGTTTGGAGAAAATAGAGAGATTCAAGCTTGGAGATTGTTGCTACTACAAGAAAATCTGAGATTCCTACACCAAGGAAAGTTTTCTACTTGCTAATATATGATTTAAGATGAATAATTAGTATCGATGGTTTTGTATTAGTTATGGTTTAACAAAGCTAGGGCTTTTATGGATTTATGGGTTTTGAATCCTTGGAGGTTGATTTGGATGTGTATTGGTGTAAATCATTGTTGTTGGATGCATTATTAATCAGTTGGTGGTAATAATATGATCTTGGTTTGGGTAAAATTGAGTTGGAGGAATTTAGGAGTCCAAGACTCCATAGCCAAATTTGGCAAATTCGCAGGGCCGAATCGATTCGGCCATGTCCGAATCCATTCGCCCAAGGGGAAATTTACAGGTCTGAATGGACCGAATCGATTCGGCCTATCCGAATCGATTCGGCAATTATGCAAAAACCCAGATTTCCTGACCGAATCGATTCTAATGGTTCAAATCGATTCGCTTTTCTGACCGAATCGATTCGGCCAGGCCGAATCGATTCGAAAATCCTGCACTTTTGGGAAATTTTTCTTAGTATAATTCTAACCCTTTCCTTCAGGTTTTGAACCTAGGAACCTTCTTACATAAAGTAAACTTAGAGTCCTAAAGTTTTAGTTGAGTTGAGTCACTACCCCACGTTAGGAATGGGTTAAACGGGGCTTATTCCTGAGGTATACAAATTGAGGTTAAGGCATTTCTTTCCTTTAGTACATTATTAGGAGTTTAGGAGTTGTAAGCCCATACTTGGAGACTTTAGGGGCTCACTGGAGGTATATAAAACCATGGGACTTGTAGAATTATTGTGATCACTTGGAGAAAAAGTCGGGACTTAAAATATGATGAATATTAATGAGAATATTCAATGGTTATGATTTCGGATAAAATGAAACATACATATGAATAATGGAAATGAAAATGAGATTTAAATGGTAAATGCTAATTTACTTAAACACACCTCTCTAAATGCTTTCATAAGGGAAGCTCGCGCATGTGGTGATGTCCCCTGACTAATGAACGCAGGGAAACTATAGTCCTCGGCCATATCCGGGATTGTTATATGTTTTATTCTGCGCTAGTGAGGTAATTCCGGGTGTGATTATGACTCACTCACGGGCATATGGCCACTTCCCGACGTGCGTTAGGTGCCCAGGTTGCCTTGTTTGATTGGCCCTGGAAGATGATAGTTATTTAGGGGGGCGCCCAGTGGGGAAACTCGGAGGGGCGGTCTTAGAATCGTTATATGTATAAGAATATAACCATTCTGAATCAAGTGGGACTTGAAATATGTGAAATGCCATAAGTGCATATGACAGTAATTATATTCCTGATAAGGAATGGAAAGATGAAATGAATTGGTAAAATGATGGAGACTTTAATTAATGTTGTCTAATTATATCCTCTTGCATAATTAAATAAAAGTATAATCCATTAAATTGTCTTATTATACTTTGAGATTATGTTGTTGGACTATCATCTTTATTATTCTTGATTCACTGTTCATAATTGTCATGCTTCTAATTCATCTGGTAATCGTATAAAATCGGGCCCTGACCCGTTCATTTTCCTTGTTGTGCTTGAATTTGTATCCGCTCAGGTGCTCTGCCGCAAGGGCGCCCATTTTGATATTCCTACTCCAATGCTTTTGAGGAGCTGTAAGATTTTGCGGATATTACAGGATGTGTTGTTAGATGCCTTCATTTTTTGTATTCTAGATATGATCGGGTCTTTCGCTCGGGCGTGTGGCCCAAACTTTTGTAACTGTTTAATGGATGTATTTTGTAATTTATTGAACTGTTGTAATACGTTGTATATAACTGTTAACCGACAGCATATTCGGTCCTTTTATTCTATATTTGTTATGGATGTAATATAAGCTCTTTTGGAATTCCACTTTCTCTTCATATTGGGTTGTTTAACTTATTTCCTTAACTTATAATAAAACAAAAAAATTTGGCAACCCGTTTTCTGAATTATTGGGTGATTTTCCCATATACTTATTTTATTGTTGTGATGCTGAGAATGATTCCATCCATGATTTCGTTATATTGGAGTATCGAGCTGACCACCCCTTATTTCGGATTGCAGGTTGTCACATAATCCTCTTAAAAAGGTCGATACCACCACCTTTTCATCGGTATGATCTATGTGGATTAGCTCATCACTGAATCTCTTTACATATTCTTTGAGACTCCTGTCCTCAGTTTGTAGGACATTAAACAAATGATCTAATGTCTTTAAATGGATTCTTCTCCCGATAAAATGCTGAATAATATCCTCGGGGAACTCCCAAAAACAAGTGATGGATTGTGGGGACAGACGATTGAACCCCTTCTCTGCTAACCCCTTCAGTGTGATAGCGAACGCTCTGCACCTTATTTGGGCAGGACTGACCATAAAGTCCATATCCTCTTTATAGTGGTTAATGTGGTCCCTTGGATCTAAGGTACCATTAAAAGAAACCATCATAGGGAGCTTGAAGTTCGATGGCCTATGGCATCCCATGAGTTTGAGGTTAAACGGAGATTCTCGATCGGCCTCTCTGGAGATCTCATTTTTTGGAGGGAGCCTAAAGTTTCAGGCCACTAACGGCCAGTATATAGTGGAGAAGATCACAGGGCACGACAATAATGACACTTGATTGTAATGGATTTTCTCAACATGAGGATATTGGTCCACCAGTTGCTCCGAAAACAGTTGGAGCTGAGGCAAACGATTTAGCATCTCCGTCGGTTTATCCTGGAGGGATTGATCTTGCTCTTTATGTCCTCTGGTAGCCTATGTTACCTAATTTTTATTCACGGCCTTAGAAACAGTCGAATCCCACAGACGGTGCCAATTATATTAGTGCAGAAAAAATGATTTCTTTTAAGCATAATAAATTAATAATGTCGAATAAAATAAAATGAGGTGAGAGAAAGAGATAATGTGTATATGTGGTTCGATCATGCTCAACCAACGTACACTGGTGAAGGGGAAGGGGCGTCTTTATTTATAATTTTGGGGGATGCTTGAGTATAGAGTTGCAGAGTTACCAGCTTTCTTTTATCATCACTATGCGAGACTTTATCCACACAGCCTATTATAACATTCTCTCTTATTTCTTGCTGAAGATTTATTGACGAATTCTATAACTTTGTGGCTTGATCAAGGCATACCCTTCGTCCATCATGGGGTCAAAAGCCTTTGGCTATGTAAGCGATCAGAGATCAGTGCTTATATTTTAATTGTCCTTGCGTGTCTATTCACTGTTAGGTAATCGTCGCATGCTCCATATCGTTCAAAAATCCCCCTCATCAGTTGAGTAAGAATTTGAATGTGAAAAAAATCAAATTTGTAGGTTGTGGGGGGGATATATAAATAACCCTTTAATTAAAGAAGAGTTTTTATGAGCAGTGCCCAACCAAATGGGATACGCGAGCAACCCCATAACCACTGGAGCATTATATAAGCAATTATCAACAAATAATGTTGAACAAGCAAGTCCAAATCACTAGTAAGTCAAATGGGGAGTGACTAACCAAACTTATTAGATGAGGAGGTCCAAGCCACCAGCGAGTCACACGAGCAGTGACTAACAGAATTGATTAAACGAGCAGGTCCAAGCCACCAATGAGTCAACAAGTAGTGACGAACAAAGCTTATTGGACAAGCAAGTACAATTCACAAGTAAGTCACGCGAACAATGACAAACAAGGGGGTTGAACAAGCAACCCCAAGTTACTAGATATTTGTGCAAGCAGTAGAGGCCTTGGGAGAAAATTCTAAGTCATAAAGCCCTCAAAGAGGAACAAGTACATGAGCAGCACTCCCTGGTTAGTAAAATAAAGTTGCAAGCAGTTGATAAAGCAATACAATAGCATGTATTTGAGAATCTCATTTACTAACACTTACACTTATTGCTTTTACACAGGTTTACTTAGTAAGAAACCTTGGCCGAGCAATCAAGGCTCGATTAGATGGTCAGTTTGGGACCTCTTAAGAGTTTTTGGTTTGGAGGCTGAGAGTTAAGTCTTGTTTAGTAAGATAAGGATCAATTATTTAAATATCTTAGGGAAGAGAGAATACTGAGATGAGGGACTCAAGAGGTCACTCGCACTCATTCACATTACACAGTCCATACTTACTAATTTGAGAGCAGTCTTTTAACAAAGCCAATGGCGAGTGACCCTCAAGGTCACTCACAAGTTTTTAAAATTGCTCACTAAGCAACCGTTTACAAAAAACAAAATAGTATTTTTTGTTGTTATGTCCGATAAAATTGATTTTTGTCCACTATTACACCAAGTGTTAGTTCGCAACAGACAGATCATGGTATACAGTGACAAATAGTAATAAGGACAAAAATATTTTTAGATATTTGTCAATGGAAATATCTCTTTGGCGAGCACGTGCCACGTTAGCCCTAATGTTTCACTATAAATAGAGCACGTGAGTCACAGTCACAGGGATCATCTTCTCACTAGCACTGTTACTCTGCACAAATTCCAACGAATATTCTCTCATCGTTCTCTCCTAAATATTGAAGTGCTTATCTCTTCATTCTCAGAGAATCGCTTCTCTCGGGTGGTTCATTCATTTCTTTATTATTAAAAAGTATAATTAATAATTATTTAACCTTTATAGTAACCAAAAGCATCATTATTATATTAAAAAATGGTTTTTGGTCTCTTCTTTGTTCTTGAAATAATTTTACCTTTAAGATATTGCCCTCACCCATTTACATAAATCATAAACCCCAGTACCGCTACCCTCCTACATTTAGCAACTCTGATGGGGAGGTATTCTTGTTACAATCGAAAAAGAAGTTGTATGGGGAGATTAAAGATAAAACTATAGTTAAAGATAAATTCCTGACATTAAAAAAACTAAAGTTGGCTCACAAGTTAGCTCGCAAAAAGAGCAAAGCAAGTTGGACGAAGCAAAGAGGGAGTTGGAGTAAGAGCGGAAGAAGGTGGAAGTAAGTAAGCTTGTTCCAGCGTTTAAAGCAGAAATTGAGGAAGCTTTCCCAAAGGAGTTGTTCATGGAAGGTTTGTATTTCATTTTTACGAAAGTTATATGTATTTAAGAGACATATTTTAAATAATGAGATGTGTTGTAATATTGGTGAGGTTAATCGGTATTCGCGAGGGACCGGGTTTGGGAGGACTTAGGAGAGCTTTTATGCTCTATCAATTAACCTCACTTTGAGAACTTGCGAGGGAGATGGTTTGGAAGATTGAGAAGCAAGGAAACGTTAAGGCATAGCTCAACCTCTTTATATACACCAGGTAAAATTTCAGCTCGTCCGATAGAGAATAACCAGAGAGAAAATCATATGTGCAACCATGAGTTACTTTGTCCACTGGGTTTAGTACTAACTAGTCTTTTACCAAAGTAACAAATACCCTTTCCAAAAAAATCCTAGTCATATCATGCGTGACCTATCCTATGCCCAATCCAAACTTTAGTAAATTGTGGTGGTCTAGGTATTATCGAATAGTTTAGTAGGCTGCCACATGTGAGCAATCGCCTGACACATGGCTGGTTACTAAAGCCTTTTGTTAGCATTTAATACCAGTGACGTAAGAGCATGCTGGCACAAATTTACATTAATTGATAGTGACGCAAAGGTACAGTGGGTTGGTCTTGCATTTAATGAGCCTGAGACTACTCGAGTGCACCTAATTGATGATATATACCCTAACCACCCTTGAAAGAGGATGAATCACAGAGAACAGAGATTATCACACTTGAAAGGGTTGTTACAAAGAACCAGAGCATTTATTCTTCACCATTAATACCTTTGTCCAAGATTTTTACCAACAACATAGGCATTCATTAAGATTTGACTTATATTCCTTTGGACCTTGGTGTTTGAGCTATTACCTGAGGTGTATTTAAAGTACTTATTTCTCTCTCCCTCTAGCTAGTTGTTTCAAAGGTTCATTTATTATTTTAAGCAAATTATATTTATTTCTTATGATTTAGTCGTACACGTGTGTTTGTGAGTTTATATCAAAGAGTTTTGTTCTATTTCAACTGAGTTTATTCTATCATTGTCAATAGCATCTTGTTTGGTAAATTAGCGCCATTATTAGAAGTTACACCTTAGTTTATACTCAATCACCCCAGCACTAAGAGAACTTCTCTATTACATTTGGTGACTCTGTTGGGGAGGTATTCATTTAACAAATGGCTCAGGATAATATTACTTGTGCTATTAATTTTGACGAGATTCGACGAAAGGAGGAATAGGATGTGAGGGAACATGATGTTCCTAGAGACGGGGTGCCTCGGGTAGAGGTTACCCCAGTTACAACGATAACAAATGTTGCAATAGTGATGCATGCTTCAACGAGCACAGTGATGGGGCCCATTCAGATGGCTCATCTCATGAGGAAATTCATCAAGTTTTTACAAGCACTAACTGTCATGATGACTTTTAGAGCAGCTATGGACCCTAACTCATTCAATACTCCTTTAGCACCCTCTGCACTTAGTTCCACTATTACACCTATCCTAGGAGTACCTGTTGCTACCAATATTATACCAAATCTTATTTGACCAACGACTACGGTAATAGGGGCAGTTGTTTCACCTTTTTTTTTACCGTTGAGGAGGTAAATAAGGAAATATTGAAGGTGATAGAAACTTCCTCGCAAAATACTAGTAAGACTACCTCAATATATGATGACTTTCACACTCCTTATCTGGAGGAGTTTGATGATGAACCATATCCTAAGTATTACATTCCCCCTATATTTGAGAAGTAAAATAGGAAAGGGGGAATTTGAAATAGCACATCAAAAGGTTTGTGAAGCATTTGGGTGCTCATTATAATAACAAAAAGTTGCTCTCAAGGGAGTTTTTTTAATCTCTCATAGATAAAGCTTACACGCGGTACTTATACTTAGCTACAATGAGTGTGGATACCTTGGAGGACATGCACATTTTGCTTGTCCATAAGTTCTTTCTGGATGAGGATGAGTTCACTCTAACCCGGTTTGCATAGGAAAGGCAACGGTCTGGTGAGGAAGTGGTTGCATATATATGAAAGTTTAAGGAGAGATATATCAACACGAGAGAGGAGGCCAAAGAATTAAAGCTACTACAACTTTGTGCAAAAGGTTTGATCCCTGAGTATATTTGTCATCTGATAAATGAAACATGTAAGGGCACGCTTGCAGCTTTTTTAAAGTCTGCACAAAACATGGCGTTAGTTGTTCGCCTCAACTCAATCATGAATAATTTGGTGTTTAAACAACAAATTGGGGCTGAAAGAGGCTAGGATCCACGAGTGGGTTATGCGAATGGAGGCGTTAAAGCTAGGAAGGGTTAGAAGAAGGATAATAAGAGGAAGTTAAAATTGCTAGGTTATATGGCTTAGGACCAAAATTCATAAAATGCACTCCAATATTAAAATGACAACACAAGTTACAAGTACAATTAGGCCAGTAGATTCATACTTTCTAAATTTTAGTCTTAATTACTAAACCCTATGTAAGCAACCATGATTTGGTACGTAAATAGAAAGCACACAACGACAACGCCGCGATGTATGAGGAAAACCCCAATAAGAGAAACCTCATATGCATAGGCCTAAACAAAATCCACTACGAATACAATTTTTTAAGAAGACACAAAAGACTTAAGACTTGACACTACAAGAACCGTTGATGCCGTCTTCAACACCTCCGTCCGTAGTACGTGTAGTTCCAACACGTTTCATAACACCTCCCGTGTCTCGGTATCTACCAAAAGTCAAATGCCATCTCTAACCCATGTGGAGGTCCACCGTACACAACAGTGATGAATGTGGGAGGAAATGATTCTGGGTTTTAGTTCTTGAAAAATTATACAAAAAGATTGCATAAGTGTTGGAGACATTTTCTTGAGTGAATTTTTGCTTTCTTTCAAACTTCAAGGTGAATGTCTTCCTGTTTTTCCCGAGTCCCTTTTTTATTTCAAAAGTGGAAGTAGTGGAAAAGGGAAGTTGTGTAGAAAAACTGTTGAAATAATCAAATTTTTCAATAATTGTAGCGATCATTCGAATGACATACCTATCTCGTTCGAACGAAATTGCGAAATGTCATTTGAATGAGATGCGGATGAGGTTTCAAACGACAATTCAGCCTAGACACTCAAGGGATGTCATCTGAAGTCATTAGAACAAACTCGTCCGAACGAGATAGAAGATCTCGTTAGAACAACCTTAGCAATTTATGAAAAATAAGGTTTAAATTATGTTTTATAAAAACAGGAAGCCTATAAAATGTATCTCCAACAAAAATTTAAAAACTAGGTCATATACCTTTGGGAAAATAGAGCATTCAGATTGTTGATGTGAAGTCTTCAATACGAAGAAATCCCAGATGCTCAATTTCTTTAACGTGGAGTATAATATGATACTTAAAGAAAAACATAAAAGTTTCTTCCAACGAAAATAGACAAAACTACAATTTGACTCGATTTGGAAATTTGCCCTTACAAATCTCCCCCTTTGGCTATTCCGGGACAAAATGTGAAAAAATAAAAAGATACGAAACTTGTTAAGCAAGTCCGTCAAGTTGATTCTAATGCCCATCCCCAAAACCCAAAAGAAAAATGAACAAACTCGACTTCCTAACAACCTATCTGCTTAAAGTTCTTTGTAGGCAAGAATCTGGCAAATAATTAAATGGTCTACACACATGAAACAACAAACACATAAACACATGTGGGGAAAATAAGATTTAAAAAACTAATTAAAATATTCTCACCCTAAACATGTTCTCCCCCTTTTTGTCCTGAAAATACAACGGGATTAAACAAAGCCTGCAATGTTAGTGAAAAAATCATGAAGCTCAATATAGATAAAATTAGACACTAATAAGACTAGTATAACAACCATATCACAATAGAGAAAATAAATCATCCAATATATTGCTATATGATAAGGATAAACATAAGATGATTAACATTATGAATCCAACTTAAAACAAATGTGCCATAAATAAGTATCCAAAGATAAATGCGGATAAATTAAATAAAATCCAATACCTGGTACAAATAAGAGTAAAAAATGAAACTAGAAATCTCTCTCACATAAGTACATAAAAAGAAAATGAATATAAAAGAAATCACTAGGTCGGATCATTTGGTGCATCATCTGGAGTGTTGTCACCAAGAGAAGATTCGATACCCGAAGGTCCTGCACCACATCGCATCTCGGCACGATAAAACTCTCCAAAGTGCTGCATCATAAGCGAATCTCGACGTGCTTGAGCCTCCTCTATGTGATCCTGGGCTTCCTCGACTCTCTCTCTCCCTGTATAAAGGCAATGAACTTCTTCATCATAGCCATGTCCTGACGTCGATCCCATTGCATTTGCTCAACCTATAAATGCATCAAATTAAGTTCCTCCGACTCGAAAGGGGGGTGACGATGAGAGGTAGATGATCTGAACTGAGAGGGGGTAGATGAGGCTTCAAAGTGAGATGACTCAGAATGGGATGGAGTTGGATCGAGAGAGACTTTAGAAAAATGACCCTGAGATCGACCAATAGATGAAGCGTCGATAGTCTGATAACGGGTGGCAGGTATGTCAGTAGCGAGTAGGGGAAATTAACATCAAGATAGTGCCTAGTGACTAGAACAACAAACGATCAGGCTTGTCTAATAGGAGCAGAAGGAGAAATCCTGACACCTTAGAGAACACCAAAAATATGAGTAGGGAGATCAATAGAAGCCCCGATGCTGATAGCATACACCAAACGCACATGATGAAGTGTAATCTGAGTATGATTTTCACGTGGAATGAGACACGTGCAAACAATCCAATTAAGGATCATAAAATTAGCCTTAAGGTTCCTATGATATAAAATGGAAGTGCCTGGATCTAATAACTCAAAGAATGTCCCATAAATGAGATCAAGGTCAGGTATCGCATCACCGAACCAATGGAAGGTGGGGTTAGCCACTAGAGGTAAAATAGCTAAGAGAGTAATGGAGTCAACGATGATAATGACTTCTTTACCATGAACCTTATATACTAGGCCTCTTTCACTAACAAGCATGGTAAAGAAAAACTCCCAGATGAAGTCAGGGTAAATAGGATCACGGAGGTTGAAAACGGGGTCCCAACTTCGAGTGGAAAGCCAACTAAAAACAATGGTGTCGGATAAAGAGTTTATGTTAATGATTTTTTCTCTAACTATGGACCTAGTTGGGAAAACTAGGCGGTGATTAACGCGAGTTCCCCAACGAAGTCAAAGGTTGGGGACAGTTACGTCTTCTTTCGAGGAGTGTTCCTCGTCGGACTGAACCGCACACATGGGATGCTAACTACGAGTCATAAAGTAAGATGAAAAGATTTTACAACCTACCCAAATAAAATAACCCAATCCGCCATGCCACCAGAACCACCAACAACAACAACAAATAATTCCCATACTTCATCAGAACAACATAAATATATATATATATATAAGGTAAAGAGTAGACAAAGAAATAAAAAATGATATTTCATGAGTCTTTTGATCAAAAAATTCGAGTTGAAAACAATGTCAAGAAAAATCTTGAAGTGATATTTATCCGGGGAAATAAAAATAAAAATAAAAATAAAACTTTTATGAATTTTTTAAGAAAATACATATAATATACACATATATCTCCGAAGACAGAAATGATGTTGAGTTTTCATATGAAATGGGTTGTTATTGAACAAAAATAACAACACAAAATGTGGCATTTTAAGAAAATATACCCAATACATAGGAGCTCAAACCAAAAGAAGGATATATATTGTGTAAGAAATTAAAAAAAAAATAGCTTACCATGAACTTCCAAGAACCAAAAAAATCTCTAGGAGAAATGTAGAATAACCTTATGGAGATGTGGGTTTAATATAGCTGTAGAGGGAAGATGGAGAGTTGAGAAGGGGGAGAGAGTAGGAAAAAGAGAAAAATGAAAGAGCTAGAAAGAAAAAGCCCAACCGACCTGATAAAATCCCAGTCGCTCTAACGACTAGCTATCTCGTTCAAACGAGGTCGGTTGAACGACATTCGCACGATATTTCGAATGAGATTTTAGGGCAGGTTGAGGTGAGATTCATTCGAACAAGAATTCAAACGCGATTTCAAATCCTCCAAACAATTAACAGGGAAAAAATTAAAAATATATATAACTTAAAGACCCAAAAAGGTTGCAAACACAACAAATTTTTGTTTTAAAATTGTCCAAGTGAGTGTTAAAAATATTCGGACAGTGAAAATGGAATGAATGGGTGTGAACAATTAGAATAAGAGCATTGCGTAAGAAAAGATGCTAAATAATATTTCTACATGTTAAGCACTCACATCAACCTTGTGACAAATAAGGAAAATTCAATTGGAGTCAAGTCACATAAACAGAATGCCTAGAAGTTCGATGATTCTCCGGCCAATAGCATCACCTAAAAATGCAATACGGTGACTTATTCTGCAAACCCATTGATCTTCGACTTATGTCTCCCTTAAATGCATATATTTTCAAATTTTACACACTATCTTGTATAAAAAAAATATTGGCATTGGCAATTTTTATTCTTTATGCCATATATTCTTTTAGGATCTTTTTTAATAGTGGATTTTCACGTAAAAGAGTTTGCTGATATTTGATGAGTCTTTTGACAAAAAAAAATTGGATTTGAAAACAATGTTAAGAAAAATCATGAATTGTCATTTATCCAAAGCAACAAAAAAATCGTTTATGAATTTTTTAAGAAAATATATATAATATACACATATAGCTTCGAAGAGAGAAATTAGGTTGAGTTTTCTTATGAAAGGGGTTGTTATTGAACAAAAATAACAACAAAAAATGTTGCATTTTAAGAAAATATACCCAATACATACGAACTCAAACCAAAAAAAGGATATACATAGTGTAAGAAATGAAAAAAAGAAAATACTTTAAGATGAACTTCTAAGAACCAAACAAATCTCTAAGAGAAATATAGTTGTAGACGGAAGATGGGAGGGTTGAGAAGGGGGAGAGAGTAGGAAAATGAGAAAAATGAAAGGGCTAGAAAGAAAAAGCCCAACCGACTTGATAAAAGCCCAGTCGGTCGAACGACTGGCCATCTCGTTCGAACGATGTCGTTTGAATGACATTCACACGATATTTTGAATGAGATTTTAGGGCATGTTGAGGTGAGATTCGTTCGAATCTCGTTCGAACAAGAATTCAAACGAATTTTCAAAGCCTCCAAAAAATTAAGGAAAAAATAGAAAACATAGATAACTTAAAGACCAAAAGGTTGCAAACACAACAAATTTTTGTTTTAAAATTGTCCTGGTGAGTGATAAAAATATTCGGACCGTGGAATTGGAATGAATGGGTGTGAACAATTGGAATAAGAGCATTACGTAAGACAAGATGCTAAATAATATTTCTACATGTTAAGCACTCACATCAACCTTGTGACAAATAGGGGGAATTAAATTAGAGTCAAGTCACATAAATAGAATACCTAGAAGTTCAATGATTCTTCAGCCAATAGCATCACCTAAAAATGCAATACGATGACTTATAGTGCAAACCCATTAATCTTCGACTTATGTCTCCCTTAAATGCATATATTTTCAAATTTTACACACTGTCTTGTATAAAAAAATATTGGCATTGGCAATTTTTATTCTTTATGCCATATAATCTTTTAAGATCTTTTCCAATAGTGATTTTTCACGTAAAAGAGTTTGGTGATATTTCATGAGTCCCTTGACCATAAAAAATTGGAGTTGAAAACAATGACAAGAAAAATCATGAAGTGTCATTTATTCGGGGCAATAAAAATAAAAATAAAATCTTTTATGAATTTTGTAAGAAAATATATATAATATACACATATATCCCTGAAGAGAGAAATGATGTTGAGTTTTCATATCAAATGGATTGTTGTTGAACAAAAATAACAACACAAAATGTTGCATTTTAAGAAAATATACCCAAAACATACGAGCTCAAACCAAAAGAAGGATATACATTGTGTAAGAAATGAAAAAAAATAGCTTAAGATGAACTTCCAAGAACCAAACAAATCTCTAGGAGAAATGTAGAATAACCTTATGTAGAGGAGAGATGGAGGGTTGAGAAGGTGGAGAGAGTAGGAAAAAGAGAAAAATGAAAGGGCTAGAAAGAAAATGCCCAACCGACCTGATAAAAGCCTAGTCGCTCGAACGACTGGCCATCTCGTTCAAACGATATCGTTTGAATGACATTCGCGCAATATTTCGAACGAGATTTTAGGGTAGGTTGAGGTGAGAATCGTTCGAACAAGAATTCAAACGAGATTTCAAATCGTCCAAAAAATTAAGAGAGAAAAAATTAAAAATATATATAACTTAAAGACCCAAAAAGGTTGCAAACACAACAAATTTTTGTTTTAAAATTGTCCAGGTGAGTGTTAAAAATATTCGAACAGTGAAAATGGAATGAATGGGTGTGAACAATTAGAAGAAGAGCATTGCGTAAGAAAAGATGCTAAATAATATTTATACATGTTAAGCACTCACATCAACCTTGTGACAAATAAGAAAAATTCAATTGGAGTCAAATCACATGAACAGAATGCCTAGAAGTTCGATGATTCTCCGGCCAATAGCATCACCTAAAAATTCAATACGATGACTTATTGTGAAAACCCATTGATCATCGACTTATGTCTCCCTTAAATGAATATATGTTTTAATTTTACACACTATCTTGTATGAAAAAAATTGGTATTGGTAATTTTGATTCTTTGTGCCATATATTCTTGTAGGATCTTTTCCAATAGTGGCTTTTCACGTAAAAGAGTTTACTGATATTTGATGAGTCTTTCGACAAAAAAAATTGGAGTTGAAAACAGTGTCAAGAAAAATCAAGAATTGTCATTTATCCGAGGCAATAAAAAAATTATTTATGAATTTTTTAAGAAAATATATATAATATACACATATAACCTCGAAGAGAGAAATTATGTTCAGTTTTGATATGAAATGGGTTGTTATTGAACAAAACTAACAAAACAAAATGTTGCATTTTAAGAAAATATACCCAAAACATACGAACTCAAACCAAAAAAAGGATATACATAGTGTAAGAAATGAAAAAAAGAAAATACCTTAAGATGAACTTCCAAGAACCAAATAAATCTCTAGGAGAAAAGTAGAATAACCCTATGGGGAGGTGGGTTTAATATAGCTGTAGAGGGAACATGGAGGGTTGAGAAGGGGGAGAGAGTAGGAAAATGAGAAAAATGAAAAGGCTAGAAAGAAAAAGCCCAACCGACCTGATAAAAGCCCAGTCGCTCGAACGACTAGCCATCTTTTTCGAACGATGTCGTTTGAATGACATTCTCATTTGAATGAGATTTTGTTGAAGCGAGATTCGTTCGAATCTCGTTCGAATAAGAATTCAAACGAATTTTTAAAGCCTCCAAAAAAATAAGAGAGAAAAAATAGAAAACGTAGATAACTTAAAAACCCAAAAAGGTTGCAAACATAAGAAATTTATGTTTTAAAATTTCCTAGTGAGTGTTAAAAATATTCGGACCGTGGAAATGGAATCAATGGGTGTGAACAATTCGAATAAGAGCTTGTGTAAGATAAGATGCTAAATAATATTTCTACATGTTAAGCACTCGCATCAACCTTGTAACAAATAAGGGGAATTCAATTGAAGTCAAGTCACATAAACAGAATGTTAAGAAGTTCAATGATTCTATGGCGAATAACATCACCTAAAAATGTAATGCGATAACTTATTGTGCAAACCCATTGATCTTCGACTTATGTCTCCCTTAAATGCATATATTTTTGAATTTTACACACTATCTTGCATGACACAATATTGGCAAGTTTGATTCTTTGTGCCATATATTCTTTTAGGATCTTTTCCAATAGCGACTTTTCACGTAAAAGAGCTTGGTCTTTTCCAACGTGATTTTCTTGCTCACACATTTTGACACAATCCATAGATATGTGTAATGGTTCTTACATGCACAATTTATATGTTTATCACTTATAAGATTAGGTGACAAAATTGATAAGACAATACCTTACCCCACCTAGCATATCTAAAGCGAGATTAAAATCCTCAAAATTTCGTAAAGCAGGATTAACATCCTCTAGATTCTGTGAGAAGTGTGTGCATGAAAGGCAATGATATGAGGCCAATATAGAAGAATTTGTTTTAAACGAGCATCGAACCGTCACATCAACGCATAAAGCACACAAGTGAGATAAAATTAAGACTAGCTGCTCATCGTAAGCCACATGCACATGGAATGATATTGTGACTCAAATATCTCACAAACATACCCCATACGGACAAAAATAAAGTTTTGATATATGACACTTTTATATAACAAAGGAAAATGAAAATATTTTTGTAATTATTGAAAATATATGCAAATAAATATAATCTAGTTCATAATGAAATGATAAACATGAGTGTAAGGATATAATTTTATAAATGTTCGAGGTAGAATCTAGGAATTTTATGTTTTCCCTAGATCACAATTTGTATGTCTGATACTGTTACATTCGGCACGTCATCACGATCATCTAAGATGGCCTCTATCTGAATCCATGCATCCATCATCTTCACACGTGCATTATGCTACATGCGACGTGCTGCTCATCTGTTTCCCACTACTCCACTACGCATTATTGGTAAAATGATTTATTGGAGTTGTTTATATTTTCATAAATATATGGGGAATTTTTCAGAAAATGTTTTTTTTTTAAGTCTGATTTATTTTTATAAAAAGCATAAATTTTTCTAAGTGTAGAAGCGGAGTGCCTCGGTCGAAGAGCTTGTTCAAATGATATTGCACTTTCGTTTAAGCAAGATCAGCATCTTGCGTGAAGTCGTTCGAACGACACGTGTCCTTCATTAGAGCGAGATGACTATCTCGTTCGAGCGACGCCGCCGCCTTGATTTTCGTATAAATACCAGTGTACCTTCTACACGTTTTCCCAAGTCTTTTTCCAACACGATTTCTGCGAAAAATTGCCCAAAAACAGACTTCACTTTTTTAGGTTTTATACCTTGTTTATTCACATAAACACTCCCATCTATATATGTGAATTGTTAAACCTTCAAGAGGATTGTTTTACTCATCTGGAGTAATTTTATGGAGGAGTCGTCTTCTCCTCTACTGCTGCCCACCTGGAGTTCCTGAGGGAGATTCCAACCGACGACATCAAAACTGACACCCGAGCGTATTTCTTTATCACACTTATTTTCATTGTAATTCGTGTAACTGTATCTTACAAAATTATAGTGGAAATAAAAGGTTTTGCCCCTTTGGGGGATTTTTCCTCATTTGTGTGTTTTGTGTGTGATTATTTATTCTTGCATGATCATATTGATTTCAATCACACCTAGATGCATGTTTTAGGATTTAATTGAAAAACTGAGATTTAATTAAATAATTTCTTAATTTGAACACAAGCGCACACTTCAAATTGGTATCAGAGCCAACTACACAATTATACCGTGTAATTTTCAGCAAAATTTTTCTAAGATATCAAAAAAAAATTAAAATTTGATTTTTGAAAAAGAGCGTGTTCATAATGGAGAAGTTATATAATAAAATGCCATTTTTTTACGGGACAAACTATGCATACTGGAAAGCCTGCATGAGATCTGCATTAAAAGTCATTGATGAACGTGTCTATATTTTGGTTAAAAGAGGGTGGACTCCTCCCTCTATCACTGTTGAGAACGTGACTAGTTTAAAATCTGTAAATGCATGGACTGAAGAAGAATTTAAATGGTCATCTTTTAATTCAAAGGGTTTAAGTGTTATTTCTGGATCAGTCACACCTGACGAGTTCAAACGGATAATAGCGTGCACCACATCAAAAGAGGCATGGGATGTTTTACAACTTACCCATGAAGGAACTAATGCTGTGAAAGAGTCTAAACTGCAAAATTTGACAACTCAATTTGAAACCATCACTATGCTTGAGACTGAATGATTTGATGATTTTTATGCTAGGTTGTTTGATATTGTAAACACTAGCTTTAATCTTGATGAACACATTCCTAATGCTAAATTTGTTAAAAAGATTCTTAGATCACTGCCTAAGTGTTTTATCCCTAAAGTCGCCGTGCTAAAATTTATGGGTAATTTAAACACGCTTAAATTGGAGGAACTTGTAGGAGACTTACAAACGTATGAAATTGACATGTTTCCTAAATCTGCTAAGCCTAAAGATAAGGGAATCGCACTTAATGCCCAGGAGAGAAAGAGTGAGGGGTCGACAAGAAAGAGGGCAGAATCATCTAGAAAAAGAGAGATATATACGTCAGATTCTGAGTGTGACTTTGATTTAGATGATTTGGCCTTGTTTGCAAAAAAAATTCAATAAATATGGATTTCAAAGATAAAAATAATTTTGAGAAGAAAAATGAAAAAGATTTTATAGACCCTCCTAAGAAAAACAGTGAGAAATGCTATGAGTGCGACGGTAAGGGTCATAGAGCTTTTGAGTGTGCTACCAGGCTGAACAGACTTGCCAAAGAAAAGGGTAAAGTTATCCTTAATGCTACCTTTAGTGACGACAGTGAGGTCGAGTCGGTGGATTCTGGAAACGAGTCATCGCATGAATGTAACTTCACCTCATTCATGGCTAGTCATTTGAGTACTTCTAGTGCTCCTCAAGACGATGAGGATGTTGAATCACAAGGACACCTCGACAGTGAGAGCGATGTAAGTGAGGGGGAGGTTGATGCAAGTGACAGCGAGAGTGATCTCCAACGCACCTACGCTGAGTTATATACTGAGTCATTTAAAGTTAAAGAGCGTAACAAAGCATTAGTTCTTAGGATCACCGCTTTAGAGAAATATTTAAGACTGTTTAGAGAGAGAGAGAGAGAGAGAGAGAGAGAGTTGTTATGAAAATAAAAAAGAGAGAAAAGACAAACTTGAGAAGATAAGATGTTTTGAGTGTGATGGGACAGGGCACAAGAAATTTGAGTGTCCCACTAGACTTAGGAGAGAGGGAAAGAAAGTTTCTATGCCCGCTACCCTAAGCGATAGTGAGTATGAGAATGGAGATGAAAGTGTGATTCGAAAAGCTTTTATAAAGTTATTTATCGAGACCATGGAAATAAAAATGTTAAATAGGATCCTAGGTCTTCGAATTTGTGAGTTGAAGGAAGAGAATGATGAGCTAAAAAAGGAAAAATGTGACCTGACCAATACGGTGTCTAGTCTGACGACACGTGTATCCCATCTCGAGGATGATCTCAAACAAGTACGGGAGGTTCAAGTCTAGTTAGAAAACGCATCTGAGAAGGTTGATAAGATGGTTCCCTATCCCGTTTTAAATGATGTTGGAAAAGGTAATGACAGTGCATTCACTACTTTTAATAAGCTCGAGCCTATATCCACTTTAGTGAGTGAGTCTCATGGGTTCCCGTCTAGGAAAGCTCATCCCAAAATTCTTGACAAATTAATTCTTAGATCGGTTTATGTTTGCTCCCACTACAAGAAGCGAGGACATCTTAGGGAGTTTTGTTCTAAGTTGGGTTTTCTGCCATATCATGCCACTTCACACATCCCCACACATGCACCCATTCATAATACTTTGCTTGCACATATGATAGAGAGTTTGCACATATTCGCGAGCAAGTGAAGTTTTTTATCAAGACCACACATAATCTTATGGAGTTGGTTCAAAAGATGTCACCATCTTTGGAAAACTCCATCGCTCTTCCCGGTTGAGGTCTTGACATGTTTGATAGCATAGGGTGATTTACATGATGTCTTTTTTGCCTATTGCTGGCAAGTACCAATAGTTTGTTTTATTTTATAATTTTTATATTTTTTTTTGAAAAATCCAAAAAGATTTTCTATTTAGAAAATTTTTAGAAAAGCACGAAAAGATTTTTTTATTTTATTTGCACCTTTTATGGATGAGCATTTAAGATAGCCGAGTTACAAATTTCATTTCATTTATCCATGTGACTGTTTGATGGTGATTTGAGACGCTACATCATTGCATCCATGTGCTTTACATTGTTTGGAGTCTTTGAGATGTGATTAGTGATATCTTTCTACATATTTGTCTCCTTATCTCCTTTATTGCACACATGCACGATTTTATTTGGATATTGTACTTGTCTATCACATATTGGCTTGATTGTTTCCATCTCAATTTTGTCTATACAACGAACCATATGCGATAAAACTTGACAAGATTGGAATGCATGTAAAAAACCGTTTGGTGACATTATTTTTTTTAAACGGTGAAGGGATACGAAAGGTCTATCTAGCCTTTGCGATTAAGCCACCGTTAAATCAGACCTAAAAAATTAAGGAATTTTATTATCCAGGGTCCAAGAGATTAAAAGTCCCCGGAAAATTTAAAGGCAATAAAAATCAATACATGCCAAATATGGGCCATTCAGGTTTCACCATCAATTCTCCAATGTTTGAGAATTTAGATCACCTCTTTTTAAAATATATATCTGAGGGAGTTTGTTTGGAGAATTTAAACGGGTTTGCATTTCCTGGAAAGTCATAAAAAAACATTAAATCGTTTCGGACATTATTGGTGTGGAAATCATTTTGAGCTTTGATTTGTTGATTTGATTGAGTCAATGTCTCATATTTCCATCTTTTTACACCTAAGGAAGATGTTGAGTGCATTCGTTAAGAGTATCCGATATTCATCGTGCACATATGGCATGTTTGTATGCATTGATTTTCCTATCGAAATTGATCACACCCCTACATTTACGCTATCATCGACTTGGTTGTTTTTATGTTCTTTCATGGTGTGATTCTCTGTTGTATATTTTGTATTAAAAAGTTGAAAAATTCAAAAATAGATTTTTTTTCCTTGTGACATTTTGCATATTTATGCTTCTCATATCTGTCTATTTGGGGACAACATAAAATGGAGGAGAATGAATTATGGGGGAGAATTTAGTGTTTGTATGATTTATCAATGATTTGATTAAGCTTAATTCATCTTTGATTTTAGCATATCATTATATTTCAAATTGTTGCTTGTCACGGGTATCTGCTTTTAACTCATGTGTGTAGGTACAAAGTTGATTTATTGGATTGCACACCCTGATGAGAAAAGCTTTGGGAGTTTCTGAAGAGATGAAGATTTGAAAATGTTGAAGTTTGTTTTAAGAAATGTCATTTAGTATTCTCAGTTTGAGGGTTTAATGGGGATATTATATGTATGTCATTTGTTTAGTGAGATTGCATAATTCGGATTTTTTATGTATGTACCGGCATAGACATAGGGGGAGATTTGTAAGGACGTAACTTTATAAATGTCCGGGGTAGAAACTATAAATTTTATATTTTCCCTAGATCACAGTTTATATGTCAGATACCACTACATTCGGCACGTCATCACGATTATCCACGACGACCTCTATCTGAATCCATGCATCCATCATCTTCACACGTGCATCATGCTACATGCGACGTGCTGCTCAACTGTTTCCCACTACTCCACTACGCATTATTGGTAAAATGATTTATTGGAGTTGTTCATATTTGCATATATATATGGGAAATTTTTCAGAAAATGTTTCTTTTCGAAGTTTGATTTATTTTTATAAAAAGCAGAAATTTTTCTAAGTGTAAAAGCGGAGTGCCTCGGTCGAAGAGCTCGTTCAAACGAGATTGTACTGTCATTCAAGCGAGATCACCATCTCGCGCGAAGTCATTCGAACGATACGTGTCCTTCGTTAAAGTGAGATGCCTATCTCGTTCGAGCGACCCCGCCGCCTCGATTTTTGTATAAATATAAGTGTACCTTCTACACATTTTCCCATGTCTTTTTCTAACACTATTTCAGCGAAAAACTGCCCAAAAAACAGACTTCACTTTTTAAGATTTTATACCTTGTTTATTCACATAAACACTCCCATCTATATATGTGAATTGTTAAACCTTCAAGAGGATTGTTTTACTCATCTGGAGTAATTTTGTGGAGGAGCCATCTTCTTCTCTACTGCTGCCCACCTGGAGTTCCTGAGGAAGATTCCAGCCGACGACATCGAAACCGACACCCGAGGGTATTTCTTTGTCACACTTATTTTTATTGTAATCCGTGTAACCGTATCTTACAAAATTATAGTGAAAATAAAAGGTTTTGCCCCTTTGGGGGATTTTTCCTCATTTGTGTGTTTTGTGTGCGATTAATTATTCTTACATGATCATATTTATTTCAATCACACCTAGATGCATGTTTTAGGATTTAATTAAAAATTTGAGATTTAATTAAATAATTTCTTAATTTGAACGCAAGCGCACTCTTCAATGAGGCTCACCCTAAACTAGATAAATGACTCCGAACTCAATCAATGGAGCAAACCCCCATGGATTTCCTAAGATCCTAGAATCTAAGGGCATCTAGAGGTTTGGTAAAGATATGGCCAATTGACGTTCGGTGCCTATAAAGATTAAGGAAACGACTTTCTCTTCCACTAACTCACGGATAAAGTGCTCATAAATCCTAATGTGCTTTGTTCTTTAATGTTGGAAGGGATTTTAGGAAATATGTATTGCACTCGTATTATCTCAATAAATAGTCATTGTGTCTTGCGAAATACTGTAATCCTACAACATTTGCTTCATCCATATCAGTTGTGTGCAATAACTCCCGGCGGTTATGTTTTCAGCCTCTGTCATGGACAAAGAGATGGAGTTTTGCTTTTTACTCATCCATGAGACAAGTGCACTCCAAAATAGAAACATCCGCCCGAGGTGCTCTTACATGCATCAACATCTCCTACCCAATTGGCATCTGAATACATCGATAGGCAATCATTAGTGTCAAAAGATTACCAAATCCCAAACGATAGGGTCCTACTTACATATTTAGTAATACGTTTAATGGCAAGTAAGAGTAACTCTTTTGGGGCGACTTGATAAGGGCGCAAACTCCTATACTAAAGGAAATATCCAGATGACTAACGATTAAGTAGAGAAAACTACATATAATACTCTTAAAAAGAGTGTGCTATGCATCCTTTTCCCTCGGTGTCTTTGCTATGCTTAACGAATGAACTCATGGGTGTGTGTGCATGCTTAGCTAAGTCTAAATTATTTGTCTTTACAAGATATTCGCATGCTTAGATTGGGACAAAAATATCCCACTATCGAGTTGACGCATTTTAAGACTTAGGAAGTAAGTAAGCTCGTCGACCATACTCATCACAAACTCACTTTGCATTTATCCTACAAATAGGTGAGTATGTTGGTCACATGTGGAACCAAAAACTATGTCGTCGACATACACTTGGACAACCAAAATAACATTGTCATATGGACGAACAAACAACGTTATATCCACTCCCCCTCTCATGAAGCCATGAGAAAGGAGGTAGTAAGTAAGCCTCTCATACCAAGCATGCGGTGCTTGCTTCAAACCGAACAAGGCTTTTTCAAGTAAAAGACGTTATTAGGGTGCTTAGGGTCTTTAAACCCTTTTGGTTGTTCCACATAGACTTCCTCCTGAAGAATCTAATTTAGAAAGGCACTCTTAACATCCATTTGATAAAGCTTAAATTTTAGATGACATGCAATGGCTGGTAAGAGGCGAACAGACTCAAGTCTTGTAATATGAGAAAAAGTTTAATCAAAATCAACACCTTTTATTTAGGTGTACCCTTGGGAAACTAACCTAGCTTTATTTCGAACAATGACACAATTTCATCTATTTTGTATTTAAAGATCCATTTGGTACCAATGACGTTAGTATCGCTAGGCCGGGAACCAACTCGGTATAACATAAATAAGTAACCTCATTTTCAAGTTGCACTCTAGTCTTGACACCTAAGTCGGGATTCCTAATAATATTAGTGGGGTTATGACTTTTACGAACCCAACTCGATGGATCCCTTTTCTCAAGTTTAGGGTCCTTCAAGTCATTGTGAGACTCAATGTGATCAACTAGGAGGGTGCATCACTCTCACAAGAGGGATCGTCCTCAGCATCAACAAACATAGCTGGAGCATCATCTTTTATAGCAACGTTTATTGATTTCGTAACTTTAGAGATAACAAAGTTGTAAACCCTATAACCTCTACTATTTGGTGACTAACCTAAAAATATACCTTCATCACTCCTTGAGTTGAATTTTCTGGTAAGCTCTCTATCCCTAAGGACGTAGCAAGGACTCCCAAAGACTCAAAAATAGGTTAGGTTGGGTTTCTTACATGTCCACAATTCAAATGGAGTTTTGTTAGTATGGGGATATAAGTATACTATATTCACCGTGTGACAAACAATACTTACCACATCCACCTAAAACCTTCGAGGCATTTTCCTGCCAAGAAGCGTAAACCTTCCCATTTCTTAAATCGTTCTATTCTTCCTCTCAACTATACCATTTTATTGAGGAATGCGAACGACCAAAAAATCATGCTTAATGCTAACTTTATTACAAAAGGAATTCACATCGGATTCTTTAAATTCAGTTCCATTATCATTTATAAACCGATTTATGGTGACACCAAGTTGATTTTGTAGGACGCGACATTTAACCGTCAAAAACTCAACTACATCGAACTTTTCCCTAAGAAATCCAATAATTGAATATCTTTAAAAGTAATCTAACATCATTAGAGTATATCTCTTTCCTACTATACTCTCGGTATGAGCGGGGCCCATAAGGTTCATGTGAATCAATTATAAGACACGAGAGGTGGTTATAGAGTTAAACTTCTTATGAGGACTCTTAATCTACTTTCCAAGTTGACAAAGACCACAAATTGAGGACGTTGGTTTTATTAATGATGGCAAGCCATGAACTAGGTCTCTCTTCACAAGACGATCAATATTTCTAAAATTTACATTACCTAGACATTGATGCCAAAGGTCAGAAGTGGAAACCTTGTCACTTTTGCAAACGAATGAAGACTTTGGAATGATCCCATAATAATTATCACTAGTCCTCACATCTTGTAATATATTCTCACCAGATTTATCGTAAACAGTGCACTCCGTCTGGCTAAACTTAATTTCTAGGTTTTCGTCACATAATTCATTAGTGCTTATTAAATTAGATTTGAGTCCATCAACCTAAAGAACATTTTCTAGTTTTAGGAAACCAAAAACTTAAATGGTGCTTCTTCCCATAATTCTTGATTTACTCCCATCGCCAAAGGTGACCTTACCATCCTTGTGATCCTCAAGAGTGGTAAAAAGAGATCTATCACCTGTCATATGTCTGGAGCATCCACTATCAAAATACCATTGGGAGGTATTTCGAACCTTTAAAGCTACATGAATAATTAATGCCTTCTTAGTCTTCACTTTTGTAACCCAAGTATGAGTTGTGTTCTTAGTGTTCTTGCCATTGATGTTTCTAGTATTTTGGTTGGAATAATTTCTTTGGAGCATAGACAACCTTATAAAACCTTCTATTAAACCTTTAAATGTGTTGACTAGATACTCAACTTGCTTTTTAAGACTAGCTAAGTGGCAATAGTGTGACGTAGGAGTTGGGAGATAAGAATTCTTCCTAAGCTTGTAACAAAATTATCTAAGATGGCCTCTTTTGTTGTAAAAGGTACAAACATAGGGTTGATTTGGATTCACCTTCATAGGTTGCTCAAGTAGATTTCTCTTAGGTGGGTTAGGTTTAGGAGGGTTCATTTTGGTAACAAACTCGGCTAAAGGTTCGAATTTAATTTTGGATTACTCGCTATTTGTATATCATATACTTTTTCTCTATATATATCCTTTTTCCTTATAACCTAGTACCGGTCCGAGAAATAACTTCCCCATTCTCTCGGAGTTGTCCTTAAGTGTGACTTTGACTTCCCGAGAGGCCTCGAGATCTTTTTCAAGTTTCATAATTTTTTCTTGAAGTGTTTTTTGAATCTCCAAGGATTCATGAAGATCTTTGGTAAACGACCTAGAGAATCAGTCAAATCACTCTTTTCTTTACCCACCAAAATAAGCTTCTCATGAAGAGAAATCTTAATCGCCTTGAGTTGACTAAATAAAGCCTCCTTACACTTCGGTCCTTTTAACTCTTTTTCTAATGTCAACACCTTAAAAATTAGCCTTTTATTATTTTTTTGTATTCGCACAAACTCGGTGTATAACTCATAATAGGCGGACTGCAAATCACTTTCATCAACATCACTCTCACTTCCAACAACATCACTTCCTTGTGTATGGTTGGATACATTTTCAAGTTTTTCATGATAAAAAATGTCAACACTAGGATGAGATATACTTGAAGAGCTAGCATCACTCTTTATAAAGGCGATGAAGTTATTTCCAGAAGTATCGGAGTCATTGAAGTCTTCAGACTCATTGTCATTATTACTAAGAGTGTCATTATAAGCAATTTTGTCTTCACCCTCTCTCTTAAGCTTAGTGGGGCACTCATACGCTCCATAACCCGGCCCCTCACACTCAAAACAAGTTTTCGAATCATCTTTTTTAAGGTTATCTCTTTTAAAGTTCTCACTTTTACCTTCTTTTGATCCCGATCATTAGAACTTCTACTTCCCTTATTTTTATTTTTATCTTTATCAAATTTAGGTTTATCAAATTTTGAGTTTTGCTTTTTAAACTTGAGAAACTTTCTGAATTTTTTAGTAAATAAGGCCAAATCATCAGGATCAATATCTAACTCATCGGATTCAGACACTTTTTCTTTTCTAAATTTTAGAGCAACTCTCTTATCTTTATTTTTGTTATCTTTAAGAAACATGTCTAACTCATATGTTAGGAGATCACCTACAAGCTCTTCGAGTTTTAATGAATTTAACACACCTAAAGAATTAAGAACATTGAGTTTAGCATTGAATTGACTAGGGAGTGATCTAAGAATCTTCTTGACTGCACGATTTTCGAGGATCTAATCACCTAAGTTGAAACATGAGTTAACTATATCAAAAATACGTGCATAAAACTCATCGAAAGTTTCACTCTCTTTCATGGTGATAGTTTCAAATTGAGTGGTTAAATTTTGAAGTTTAGACGTCTTAATCGTACTCGTTCCCTCATGAGTAACTTGAATAATGTCCCATGCCTCCTTTGAAGTTTCATATGTCATGATACGACGAAACTTTTGGGGATTAACGGCAAAAAATACAGCATTTAAACCTTTAGAATTAAAATTACACAATCTCAACTCATCCTCATTCCATTCCTCTACATGTTTTAAAACAGTATTTTTCTCAACTACAATGGTTGGTGGGGGCCACACTTTTTCAATAGCAAGCCAAGCATGTTCATCAATTGACTTTAACGCAGATGTCATACGTGCTTTCTAATAGGTATTATTAGTTCCATCAGATATGAAGGGTCTATTTGACGAATAGCTTTCCATATAACCTCTAAGATTCATCTAAATAACTTTTAAAAACTTTCTCTGATACTAATTTAAAATAGCTAGGTTATATGGCTTAGGACCAAATTCACAAAATACACTTCGAGATTTAAATTTACAACACAGGTTACATATACAATTAGGCCAGTAGATTGATACTTTTTAAATTTTAGTCTTAGTTACAAAACCCTACGTGAGCATGCATTATTTGGCATATAAATAGAACGCACACAACCACAACATCGCGATGTACGAGGAAAACCCAAATGGGAAAAACCTCCGATGGTCAGGCCTGGATAAAATCCACTTTTAATTTTCATGGAAAGTAAAAATTCTCTCAAGAAAATGTCTCCAACATTTATGTGATCTTTTTGGAACATTCTTCAAGAACTAATACCCAGAATCATCTTCTCCTACATTCATCACTGCTGTGCACAGTTAACCTCCACACGGTTTAGAGACGGTGTTTGGCTTTCGGTGTATACCGAGGCACATGAGTTGTTATGCAACGTATTAGAGCTACACGTATTACGGACGAAGATGTTGAAGAGGGCATCAATGGTTCTTATAGTGTAAAGTCTGTAAGTCTTTTGTGTCTTCTTATAAAACTGTATTCGTAGTGGATTTTGTCTAGGCTTGGTCGTTCGAGATTTTTCCTATTTAGGTTTTCCTCATACATCGCGGCATTATGGTTGTGTGCCTTCTATTTACATACCAAATCAGGAATGCTCATGTAGGGTTTAGGAACTAAGACTAAAATTTAGAAAGTATCAATCTGATGGCCTAATTATATTTGTAACTTGTGTGGTGAATTTGAATCTCGGAGTGTATTTTGCGAATTTGGTCCTAAGCCGTATAACATAGTGATTTAAGAAGTTCGTGAAATAGATAAAAGACATTCTGCCATTGCCTTACACGGTCGAGGAGGCCCTTAGTTGTTATAAAACCATGCTTTATGGTGGGAAGTTTATGCACCCAATGATGCTCCCCAATATGCACCAGGAGCATATATTCAATATGATCCAAAATACTATCACATACATTGGCGTGCTTTCCACCCTACCAACTCACGCTTTATGTTGCGAAGAATTATCAATAAGCATTTGTTCACCGAAACATTGCAAATACCTCAAGAAGAAGTCAACAACAAGACATTGCCATCTCTTGGGGAAAATGTGGTTGTATATTATGAAGAGGAGGCCGAGGATCATGCGAGGGAGCTGGGAATAGAAAGATGGGAGTTTTGGGTAGCCTTGGAATATTGCACGATGGGCATGGAAAACGTAATCATAGCCTATGATTAGTTCAGTACTAAAGACATAGAGGTGGTGTACAGTGTGGGAGGTCATGTGGAAGAACCTAGTTTGGATTACCAAGTTGTGTCGAAGTCCCCCAAGTTTGTATGGTTCTTCGACCAAGTGGGGATGCTTATAGAAAGTAGATTGCAGATTGCTCAGGCGATACTAGACATCGCTAAAAACGATGCAGTTCTTCCATTGAGATGGAAGAGCTCAATGGCTAGGCTGGTGAAGAAGTTTATGTTATAAATAACTTTCTTTGACGCCTTCGGATCATTGAGTTTATGCCATAATTGGCCATTGAATGTCACAACAAGTGTAAACGAGGCAAACTTTTCTAGAGCTTTCATGGAAGGGGTGCCTATATTAATATCATGCTTATTAGCTCTTTTTACGCAGCTAATATCTCAGGGGCAAGGTTGATACCAATGCCACTGGTTATTTTAGGTTATGATAACCAGACTTCAAAGTCCATTGGGTATGTTAACGTTGGTATAATAATAGGGAATCTCACATCACACATTAAGTTCCATGTGATTGAGAGTGCCATTTCATACCACCTTTTGATAGGAAGGGCGTGGATGCACAACTATGGCTTAGTCCCTTCGACGTATCACTAATGTACCAAAGCTAATGTAAATGTAACGTAGATAGTGATTTGAGCAACCAATAAGCCTTTTTCACAAGAGTAAGAACACTTAATAGATGTTGTGTTTTAAATGGAGACAACTAAAGAAGTATGCATTCTAACACGACATATAAAAGGAGTTGGAGTTCCCACGATTAAGGAGATATTGGGGTCGATGAATAATCACATTGAATTAGGGATAAATATTGAGCAAAGAGTCGAGGAGGCATACAATGTCATTCCTAAACCTTAAGCTATCTCCAAACAGTTAAGAGATACAATGAGGCCAAGGATTGATCCGATACAGCATGAGGTGAGGCGGAAGGACGTCCTCGATATATTTTTTAGGACAAGGTTAGAGGAAGCTGAGAGAGGGTGAAAGAGGAAGGCAGTTGTACCGAATAACTGCCAATAAGAGAAAGTATAACTGAAGGAGGAAGGATAGTGTATCACCTCTGAATGTGTGCATGGGTAATCGAATAAGCTAAAGAGAAATTTTACCCGAAACATAAGTGTTTCCTAATGGATAATCAAGGGCAATATTTTGTCATTGATAATTGCAACATTAATGAATTTATTGAGGATGTTAAAGACAAACTATAATGTATTAATGATTGCCCAAATCAGTAAGTCCAAGACTTGAAGCAGGTTGTTTTATCGGGGGGCGAAGAAGTTCAAAGGCCAATCTTCATTTCAAAGGACCTGGATGCTGAGAAGAAACAAATGTTGAGTGAACTTATTCGGTAGTACAAAGACATTTTTTTATTAGAAATACACAGAGATGGCAGGGTTGGATCAAGAGGCGAGTTATCACAAATTTAACATTATGACTTTAGCTATGTCTGTGAAGCAAGAACCCCGAACGTATAAGAAAGATTTAGATCTAAAGATCAAGGAGGTAGTGAAATGGTTATTGGCAGCTGGATTCATTAAATCAATTCAAAACCAATTTAGCTTTCCAGTATTATGCCAGTGAGAAGAAGGATAAAAATCGAAAGTGCATTTGTGCTGACTTTAGAGATCTTAATAGAGCTTTCCTGAAAGATGAGTTCCCTCTACCATCTATTGATAGTTTGATAGATTTGATGACATGCCATAAAATGTATAGCTTTATGGATTGGTACGTGGGCTATAACTAGATCAAGATAGATCCAACTGACGTAGAGAAAATGGCCTTTAGGACTCCATTGGGTAATTTTATGTACAATGTAATGCCTTTGGGGTTGAAGAACGCTAAGGCAACTTATTAAAGAACGATGATGAACATTTTTCATGACTTCTTTTATGACATTTTTAAGTTTTATGTGGATGATCTGGTTATGAAGTCAATAAAGGAGGAATCCCACCTGATTGATGTGATAATAGTTTTTAACATGTGCACGAAATATAAATTGAAGATGAACCCACTCAAATGCACCTTTTGTGTAATTAGTGGAAGCTTATTGGACTTTGTGGTAGATTTCCAGGGAGTATAGATGGACCAAGATAATTATAAGGCTATCCTTAATATGTTTTTCCCAATATCAACGAAGGAGCTTAAGAGCTTCCTCAGGAAGATTTCCTACCTAAGAAGATTTCTCCCAGGTCTGGATGATATTACTCACCCTTTAATGGATCTACTGCGTAATACTATGAAGTATAAATGGGAATATTCTCATCAAGAAGCTTTTGGTAAGCTCAAGAAGTTGATCACCTCTTCACATACTATGATTCCTCCAAGAGTTGGAGTACCGTTGCAGCTTTACCTTTCTTCTACCACAATGTCTATCGGTGTTTTGTTATCATTCGAGATTGAAGGACAAGAACGAATTATTTACTATATGAGTATGATCCTTCGCGATCCAGAAGTAAGGTACACTAGTGTTGAGAGGCATTGTTTGGCCTTGGTGTTTGTTGCTTAAAAACTTAAGCATTATATGTTATCTTTCACTATTCATATTATGAAAAGATGTGATCCCATTAAGTTTTTGCTGTCACATAAAATTTTGACTGGGAGGGCAGCAAGGTGAATTTTTATCCTCTCGGAGTATGACCTGGAATGTGTAGTTCTTGCGCGATCAAGAGTCAAGCTTGTGCAGATTTACTGATAATTTTCCCCTCTGGGATATTTGAGCCACCATATGAAGACATTCCAGATGATAACTTATAGGCCAACTTCTTGGAGGACAATAAGAGTGGACTATGGAGTTTGATTGGCTCATTGGCTTAAGGAAAATAGGGAACATGATCATCCTTTAAAAAGGGAAAGAGGAAATTTATTTGTCTTTTAAGTTGGATTTATTTTGTTCTAACAACGAGGAAGAATATGAGGCTTTAGTGTTGGGTTTTCTAGAGGCTCTTCAAATAGGCATATGTTCGCTTTGCATCAAAGAAGATTATAAATTAGTAATTAGATAAATGAATAGAGTATATGAATCGAAGCATCTCAACATAAAACCTTATAGAATAATTATCCAGAGGTTAAATGGTCAGTTGCATAAAGCCAAAGTAGTAAGTCATCCTAAAATGATGAATATATATGTTTATGTTTATGATGCCATCGCACAAAAAGTGGCCATGGATGGTGAGTCAATAACTGTGGTGATCCAATGAAGAATGACTCCATCGATCGTGCTTGTAATATTGACAAGTGAAGATGACTTGGACTTGAGAAGTGAAATTCAAAAGCAACTTGAGTCTGGAGAAGGAAAAATGGAGCTCAGAGAGCTAGCATAATATTTTTTTAACCAAAGGGGGTTATACTTCAGAAATATAAGAGGATGGTTGGTGAGGTGCATCAGCCTAGAGGAAGTAAAAAAAAGATTAAAGAAAACCCACAAGGACCATTAAGAGACTATTGAGATCCATTTATATCGAAGAATTCAAAGATATGGGTATTTTTATCCAATAATGAGGTAAGATGCGACAACAATACATAAAGAATGTTACTTGTGTCAACTTTTCTTTTAGGCAGTTGAATGCAGATTCATAGAAACTTAAATAGATTAGAGACAACCTTATATTGATTTTATAAAAAAATGGAGTTATCCCTATAGATAATATTAACTCCAAGGGGATCAAAAGGAGAGCCCCAAGGTTCTATGCTTAAGAGGAGAAGCCTTATCACACGGGATACTTTAATAGACCCTTGAGGTGAATCACAAAGGAGAAGGCAGGGGAAGTCCTTAATCAAGCCCACGATCCAACTCATATCGAGGGAGACAAATTTTATGATCAACTCATGACTTCAGGCTATTATTAGCCAACCTTGGAGAAAGATTCGATTGAGTTTGTTCGGAAGTGTAAGGCATGGCAACTACATAAAAATATGATCCATGCTCCTTCATTGGACCTTCATTCTTTTGTAACTCCTTATCCATTCCAAACTTAGGCGTTTGAACTTGTGGGGACAATCAGTCCTCCTCGAAGAGGAAAAACTTGGATACTTGTGTCCATGGAGTGCTTTACAAAATGGGCAAAAGCAATACCTTTGAAAAGAGCAACAGCGGGCGTGGTGGCACAGTTCATCAAATAGTACATAATTTATCGTTTTGGCATTCCTAAGGTTATCTTATTCGATAATGGAACTCTAGTTATTAACAAGGAGGTGAATTTTTTTACAAAAATACACTAGATCACACATTACACCTTAATAGTAGCCTGACCCAAAGGCAATGGTCAAGGTGAAGCAACAAACAAGAACTTGGTCAATATCTTATCCAAGATGATTGAGGATTTCCCTGGAGCGTGGGATGACAAAATTTTAGGGGTGGCAACGGGTCGTGTCGAGCAGGGTTCGTGTCGGGTGATAAACGAATCGTGTATAAATGGCTTCACCCATACCCGATTCGTTTACTAAATGGGTGAAAAAATTAAATTCGTACACGATTCGTTTGCTTAGCGGATGACACGACACGACCCGTTTTCACCCGTTTAACTAAACGAATCGTGTTAACCCGTGTGACCCGGCACGACCCTTTTTCACTCGTTAACTCGTTTCATTCATTTCACTCGTTAACCCGTTTAATTCGTTTCACCCGTTAACCCATTTCATTCGTCAACATCATCCAAATTTCAGTGTTATCGTCAACATCATCCAAATTTGTCGCCTCAAATGAATCCATCTGAAAAAATATAAAAAACATGTAGCATGAAAAAATTAGTATTCTGAAAACATGTAGTATGTTTATTTAGTATTCTGAAACTGAACATACAGTCCCATTATTGTACGAATAATTAATAGAAATAGATGAAAAAAACAACAGCAGATGAAAAAAAAGGAGATGAAATAAATGAAGTTGAAAAAAATGGGCCATATTTTTTACCACGGAGCAGATGAAAAAATAACAGCAGATGAAAAAAAAGGAGAAGAAATAAATGAAGTTGAAAAAAATGGACCATATTTTTTAACACGAAGCAGATGAAAAAAAAATGAAGTTGAAAAAAAAAGGAGCAGATGAAAAACGCAGATGAAAAAAATGGAAAATGAAAAACGCAAATAAAAAACGTAGATGAAAGAGGTTTTGAAGCTAACCAAAAATGGAAAATGGAAGCGGATCTATTAAACGAAGTTGAAAAAAAAACGAAAATGGAAGCTTACCGGAAATGGTGGTAACGAAGCAGCAAGGGAGAAGCAGGTCGGTGGCTCCACTAGTGGTAAGGAAGCAGGTCGGCGTTTTTTTTTTGGATTTGGAATGAAATATTGGTGATGGTTTTGAAGAAGGGAGAAGCAGCAGCTCGGTTGTGTTTTGGATTTGGAATGAAATGTTAAAAGTGACTAAGAGTAGGGTTTTGTTTTGGATTCTTTTTACTTTGAAAATACAAAAATACCCCTCTCTCTTAAGGGTTAGACGGGTCTATCGGGTTAGATGGGTCACACGACCCATTTTTAATTCGTTTAATAAATGGGTATGGCGGGTCATAAACGGGTTTCGCGAATATACACGAACCCGATTCGTTTGCTTAACGGGTCTGGCGGGTCCACCCGTTTATAACCCGAACCCGTTAAGGCTATATTCAAACTCGCTTAAAGCGTGTCGATTTTGTGTCGGGTTAACGGGTCGTGTCGTAATTTTCCACCCCTACAAAATTCCAGTAGTACTAGAGGCTTACAGTACGACCAAAAGGAAGCCAACTCGTTATACACCTTTCTCTTTGTTCTATGGAGCTGAATCAATTTTACCAGTTAAAATAGAAGTTCCTTCGGCCAGATACACCTTACGAAGCAACATGTTACCTCAAGATAGACATGTTTAACTAAAGGCATTGAATGAACACAGAGATAATGTGAGGTAACACTTCCAGATATACACAAAGTAACTCTTTAGGGATTAGGATAATCTAATTAATCCAAGGAAGTTTGTAAAGGGGGGTTTAGTTCTAAAAGCACCTGTTAGACACATGAGAGGACTTCCATTGCCTAAGTTTGCAGTCAATTATGAGGAACCACTTATAAGTCATAGAAGCACACGACTAAGGCTACCAATCTTCAAGATAAAATAACATAAGTATTTTACAGTTAACAACAAATGATTAAAAATTTACTATGTTTAGAGTTGGTTAGCCTAGTTTGTTTTAACTCCAATTGATTTTAAGTTTAGATGGAAAATTTTGTGAGAGATGATTAGAGATTATAAGTAAACACTTATACAGTAGCAGATTCACATATGTATTAATTATAAACACAAGTGTCGAAAGTAAGTAAATGAGTAAGAGTGTACACAAATGAGAATGCCAAGAAATAGTGCCTTCTTTGTATTTTGATTTTTATAAAGTGACATACTATATGGGAAATATTGCCCAAAATATAAGAATATAAAACTTTCCTAGCATATGAGGAACCATATGTCTGGGGAGGTGAAATAGCCTCCAGGCAACACAGAGGCATCTTGAACGTAAGACTGTTGAGCTTCTACGGTGGCCGGGAGCCTTGTTTGAACTCAATATCCCTGTTCCAACACATCTTCGTGATCACTTATAGCCTTGGCTAACGCTTCTTTGGCTACCTTGACCCTATTATTAATTTCCTTAATAAAAGGGTCAATCTCTTTCAGCATTGCCTCTTCAACACATTGAGCCTCAACGCTCTTGAGATACAACTCATGTCGAGTCTCTAGGGGAACATCCTTCAAAAGTTTTAAACAATTAATGAGCCAACTAAAGTTGAAATCATCTCTAGATAATTCCCTTAAATTGCTCAGATGTTAGTTAATCATGGCCCTTGCAAGGTTGGTCGTTGGAGTATTCACGATCTCTACCACAATTGTCGCCATGCTTTGGAGTCTGTATCCCATGATAACACAGTTAGATCTTAGGCACTCCACAACAAAAATGTCTATATGATGGCGAATGAGATATTATATCGTCGTGTGATGGCTACTTTGAATAAACGGGCATTGTTGAAGCACCTATTAGCAAAAATCTAAAGGTGCAATGCTTGGTAGTGGGATCTCACACTTAGAATCACTATCAGCCAGGAGGCCATCAGTCATGGAACCACTATCACTATCAGTGGAAGACTCGACATGAGAAGGCATCTGTGGAAAAGTCATAACGACTTGAGAAGGAATAATCTGAGGTAACTCAAGTGTTACAACACATTCCCCCGTAGGCTGCAAAGAGATAATAGTAACATTTAGCCATATGTTTAAGAATTCTTTATATGTTACCAGAGAGGTAACTCACGAACGAATATTAATACATAGTTTGCTAAGTCACCCAGCAGGTGTGATATTTGAGTTAAAGCTTAGCAAATATTTTGCTAAGTCACCAATAAGGTGTGAGATTTGAGTTAAAATCTTAAGTCATCAAGAACTTGTGAGAGATGATTTAAATCTTAGAAATATTTTGCTAAATCACCAAGCAGCTATGAGATTTTTTTTTACAAAGGTGGATTTTTAAATATTTTAAAGGAATCTGAAATATACCTCTGAAGCTTGAACACCTACAGTTGTAGCTGAGGAGTGTTGGCATCCCTACCTTCATTATTATGACTTTGTCTCGAAAGAGCTTCCTCTTAAGTTGGCAGAGAGATTTGATATTCCACTGGCAAGAGAGCCAGGTTAGATGCATGCTCCATCGATGAAGCACCAACATCAAGATGGGATGGGATAACTTCCACTAATAACAGAGGAATCTCATGGTCGGGAGTGGTTGAATCATCCCGGGATAGTTGCATCAACAGAGAAAGAAAAGAAGAAATTTATAAAGAGTTAACATGTGGTATTACAAGAAAACGATTATAACAAATTGAAGCTTTACCTCTTCAAAAGCCTCTCGTGGAATCCAATTCACGAAAGGGCCTCATTATAGGGAAATGAGGAAGATATTCACTGACTGCACGAATAAATGCCTAAACGTCAACCTAGGCAATAACATAGTTGATAGTTATCATCATAACAGTTTGAGGAGGCATTCCCAGAAGTCTTGCAAGGAAAGCAGGTTGGCAGGAGGAATCACAGCAAGGTTGGTGACTCAGAAGCCATTCAAAAAACTTGCTCAGAAGTCATTAAAGCTCCATTAAAAATACTTGTAGGCCCAATAATGCCCTCTTTCAACAAAAGTCCACTTGCTACCTCACTCACGGGATTAAAGAAAGTAAGCCTACACTAAGTAAGCCCAAGCATCGATGAACGACGAGCTTGACCTGGTTCAGACGCAGGTTTATCGACAATAGGGCTTGGGGTGATGTAGAATAACCAGGGGATGTAAGTACATAAATATTAAAGAGCAAAATACATAGAGCATCAGAGAAAGCATGCTAACAAATGAGTAAACTGGAACAAACTATTCAAGGAATTACCTATTGAATAGAAGAAATATGTGGTATTGGGATAGCCTGCATTGAATCAACTGCAATGTCTTTATCCACGGGGATATTATCCAAAATAATGTGTTCAGATGAACCTGGTGGTGTTAGAGTTAAGCTTATACTAGGAGGTATCACCACACGCTCTTTAATTAGGCATTTTCTCCTTTTTTTTAGTGCCCAGACATTTTTTATGTTGAGACGGGGCATCAGAGGAAGATCCCTCTTTGGATCGACCAATATGAAAACTTTGTCTCCGTGGAACTTGAGAAATAATAGCATGATGAGCATGGGGCTATCTATGGCGAATAATTAGAAATTAATTATAATTACAAAGGACCTCAATAACCATTAAGTCACCTTTTCCACCAAATTGAATTTAAGGGTTGATCGGTATTCAGAGGTGCCCCAGCTAATTCTTGGGCACTTTTCTTTGGCTCAGATTTCTTGGGTGCTGCGATGCAAGATTCCTCTATGGATGAACCAACTATAGAAGAACATGGTCTTTTGGCAACAGTATGGGCAGGTACAACAACTTTATTTTTACCCTTTTGAGGTACGTCGCTCAATGGGTCAAGTGAAGGCAACTCCTTGGGAAGACTCTTCTTTGTGGAACTTAACGAAAACTCAAGTCATATCACCGAGTTATTTTTAGTCCTAACTCATTTTGAGGGTACTTATTGACCATGGGAAAAACAGCAGGAGTCTTGACACTTCCCTATTTGAGGAGTTACCTTGACCATAAATACATTAGCCAACTGAAGTATATATCACCTTTCCTTTTATTATTCAAAATTCTAAGTTTGCCTCTCAACTCCTCTCACATAACTACAATAGTAGCAGTGGTAAAGTCCCTGCAAACTTGAAAAAAGTATCATCACCACTGCTACTCTGACAAATCATTCAGGGGACACCTTGATCATGCGCAAATTAACAGGCAGAGCGGTTGGCGTTGTAAGCCTCGGTTACAATGCCCCACTCACTAAATGAGGGGAGATGGCCAGGAATTAGAATGCGCACAATAGCTAAAGAAGGTTTCTCGGTGACGATTTATTCTATCATCGTTTCAATAGGAAGATTGGCCTAAAAAAAATAAGGACTAAGTGTGGGTTAGAGTTTTCCCCTCGCAAGGCCTCAAAACAAAGGCTGAGTATTTGTTAAGAAAGGGAAGTAGGTCTTTCCTACTTTATTCTTATTCTAACGGAGCAGTCTGGGGGGGGAGGCTTATAGTAGATGCAACGATGGGAATCTCCGAGGGGGAAATAATAGGGAACCTTATGTACCTTATGTAAAGGATGATCGTTAGGAGGATCATGTTGGAGAAGTTAGAAAAGTCATACCTCCCTAAAGATCATTCCATGGCTAGGTGACTTATGTCCAACCAAGTGTAAAAAGACCCAAGTGTGATAGCGAAAAATGGGAGATTAACCCTAGGAGACAGCCTGATAGTAATACTTATCAAGTCTCTGCGAGGTTGGTCATTGGGTTAGACCGACAAAAGAAAGCGAGAAAGAACGCATAAAATATAGGCAAGTAACTCCAATGGAGAATTTTTTCCTCCAAAAGTTACCTTTAAGACGTTGCCTTTGGCTTGTTCTGCCTTAGTGAGCTTTGAGGGAATATGGTAGTAATATTTGATGAGTTGGGAGAAGGTAGCTTTGTTGAAATCCCCAACGCAATCACAATATATTTTTTAAGTCGGTTCGAGACGTAGCTTCGTCGACATCAAGAGCTTCATCATCGTAAGAAAAAGCACCATCGGGTTCAATCCCCCATTAAATCAAAAACATCTTCAAGGGTGATTGTAAATTCACACCAATCTATAACGATGACGTGAGATATAATATTCAAATAAGAGACCAATAATTGAAGGGAAACATTGAGTTTAGATAAAGTGATATCTCCTTACTAATAAGCATAAAGAAGGCCCGCCTTCATGAGACGATAGAGTATTTTTCATGGATATAATTTGACCAGACAACAAAGCCCTCTAGGGGAACTCCAGGCCCCTCAAAGTCAATATTGGAATAGTAAAAGTCCCCACAGTCCAAATAAAAGTGAAGGTTCTTTCGGGGGATAGATATCCCCATGTCTCTCTCTCTCTTTAGGTTCATCCCACAATGTGAGATCATCTAGCTGATCGAAAAAGTCTTTTCACTCTTCTCTAAACTTGCCTTCTTTCACAAAATAGGCAGTACGGTCGTATAATTTTAACTAAGCTTGGCGCGTCATTGTATTAGCCTCTAGGGCTTGGTTAGAAATTTGGTAGGAGATAAATGGTTGGTGACTAGTGGAAGCCATTGATGAGTACGAGAAGATTTTAATGGAGAAGAAGATGCGAAAGTAAAACAAAGAGGATGAGGATGAGAAAGGGGTGGTGGAGAGGGGATTTTGTAATGTTGTATGGTAAGTTTAGGTGGCAAATGACACTTTATCTCTCTAAACAAAAGCTTGAGCTCTAAAACATTAATGGAAGAAATGGGTGGAAGAGTGAAGAAATAGTTAAGTGTGGGGTTTTAAACTAAAGGGAAATAGCCGATTGGGATAATCTGGTTGCTTTGATTTCCCACGCATGGATATTTTAAAAATGGTGATGACTTTTGGGAAATCAAAGTGGGAACAAATAAACCTAACTAGCCATGTGGCATTATAGCGACATATATGATAAATGATTGGAATTCAACATTAATTGACGGCACGCACCAAAAAGGAGGTAACTTATCGCGGTATTTTTAAAATGGTTAGTTGTTTAAATTTCAAAATCAGTTAAGTTTCCTCACCAGAAGTTCTCCCGGATCAAGTCAATGCGTGGACACAGCATGAGATTTATCGGAGTAGAGGTTTTTCGTCATAAGGTGTTTCGTATAGACATTTCTTGCTCACACAACCAATCTCTCCATAATGGGGAATATGTATAGGGAGCTTAAAGATAAACCTATAATTATAGATAATTCTTGACATTAAAATAAACTAAAACTAGCTCACAAGTTAGCTCACAAAAAAAAGAGTAGAGGAAGCACAAAGGGAGATGGAGTAAGAGGAGAGGAAGCTAGAAGCATGTAAGCTTGTTCATGCGTTTGAAGTGGGCATCGAGGAATCTTTCCTAAAGGAGCTATTTGTGGAATCTCTATATTTCATTTTTACTTAACTTATCTGTATTTATGAGACATATTATAAATAATGAAATGTATTGTAATATTGGTGAGGTATCCGCGAAGGACCAGGTTTGGCAGGACTTGGGAAAACTTTCATTCTCTATCGAACAACTTCACTTTGAGAACCTGTGAGGGGACTGGTTTAGAGGATTAAGAAGTAAGGCAATGTAAAGGCACAACTTAACCTATTTAGATACAGCATATCATCCAATAGAACATAACCAAAGAGAACATCATTCGAGCAACCATGAGTTACTTTGTCCACTGGGTTTAGTACCAAATGATATTTAACCAAAGTAACGTATACCTTTTTCAAACAAATATCCTAGTGAGGTCATGCATGACCTACCCCATGTCCAATATAAACTTGAGTAAATCGTGATGGTCTGGGGACTGTCAAATAGTTTGGTAGGCTACCACGTGTGGGTAGCCACCTGACACATATATGGTCATTAAAGCCTTTTGTTGGCATTTAATGACAGTGGTGTAGGATCATGCTGACACAACTTGACATTAAGTGCCAGTAGCATGAATGCACAGTGAGTTGGTATTGCATTTAATGATACTAAGAATACTCGAGTGCACCTAACTGACGGTATATACCTCAACCACCCTTTGAGAGAGGGTGGATCATAGAGAACAAATATTATCACACTTGAGAGAGTTATTACAAAAAACAAGAGCATTTAGTTTCGCCATTAATACCTTTGTCCAAGATTTTTACCAAGAATATAGACATTCATTGAGATTTAACTTATATTCCTTTGGACCCGGGTGTTTGAGTTGCTTACTTGAGGTGTATATAGAGTGCTTGATTATGTCTCCCTTTAACTAGTTGTTTCAAAGGTTAATTTCTATTTCATCTGAGTTCATTCCATCATTGTCAATAGCATCTTATTTGGTAAAGTATCGCCTTCATTAGAGGTTATTCCTTAGTTTATAAGCAAGCACCTCAGCATTAAGAGAACTTCTTTCTTACATAAGGTTACAATATTTCAAAGCAATTAGTCTTTGAAGGCACTCCGACAGAAAACAGAATTCAAAGTGACCAAGTCACCAATGAAAATGTCATGGTAAGCGATTACAATAAATAGGTGAATAGGATTCTCTCACTTTAGTAAGCACCAACTCTCATGTATGAGGACTTGAAATCCCCTTATCCAGATAGTGTCAATAAGAAGTCGTACCTCGAGGGGTTTGTTTCATTAAAATTCATGAAGTTTAATGGTAAGGGAGAAAACCCTAGAGATCACACTCGAGAGGTTCGTAAAATACCAATGTGTGCATTACAACGATAAGGATTTGAAGTTGAGGGAGTTCTCGAAGATTCTTACTCACAAATCTTACTCGTGGTATTCCCACCTGGTGACTTGGGAAGAGATGTGTAGATAATTCTTATAAAAGTTCTTTTTAGCTGAGGATGAGTTTACTCAAAGGCATTTTGCTCGGGAAGTGCAAAAACTAGGCGAGGAGCTAATGCAATACATCAAGCATTTTAGGGATAAATCGTTAAACGTACACGAGGAGGCCATAGAGGACAGGTTAGTGCAGATCTGTATGAAAGGCTTACTCAAGGAGTATAAGGTCCACTTACTCAATGAAACCCGCAAAGGCACCTTTAGGGAGTCCACTCGAGCGGTGATGAATATAGCCATGATTATCAAGTCAAAGCCCTAGGTTGGAGAACTCAAGTGGCTCTTCTACCAAGAATATTCCAAGTCTCTCAGTGGCAGATGATCAATTATGTGGAAGGCAGTCCCAAAGGGAAAAGGGTGGTCAAGGACCTAAAAAAGATGTTGCAAGAAAAATAAAGTTTAGAAGTGATATTCCACTGTTGCTACCATGCAGGGTTGAAGAGGTTATGTATTGTTACCATACGTTAGTGCGTGAGGGGGTGGTAGGCCCTCCTCACTCCAACAGTCAAGTACCAATATCCACTGAGAAGGCATATGTGAAAATTTTCAAACTGCACCAGGGAGTTTAACACGCTACAAAAGATTATTACTATCTATGTATGATAACAAGTTAGCAAGTTTCAAATGACACTTTTGTAGATTTCTCTCACGAATGGCAATGAGAATCCATTGCCAGCCCATTGATATGGTTCTGTGAATATAGTGATAGCACATTATTAGGATGAGATAATAGAGTTTGAGGAATGGCTGAAAAATGATAAGGCATGTGACGAGTGGCTACTTAATTTGGCTAACAAGAATTTCAGAAGTGATTGGGATGAAGAGTTAGAAAATGAAACAAGCAATGTTAGCGTGGTCCTTGCTCTTGATGAAGTAGGAACGTTTGAGGTCGAATATGCCTATAACACTCTGATTTATCAAGTATAATTCGATTCAGAATACGCAGCGATCGCAACTAGCCTGAAGTTCAAGTGGTTCTTTGATCAGATTGAAGTCAAATAGGAAACTAGATGGGCAATAACTAAGAAGAGTCTCAAGGAGTTACAAGACCAAGGGGATATATCTATTAATTAGCGTGGCCCCATTAAAAGACTCGTCAAGTACACCTCAGAGGTAGTGTTTTCAAGGGTAAATAGACGGGTACCTTTCCTATATAATAGACCTATGTATGTTACTGCTCTAGTAAATGGGATTAGTTTGCCAATGGCATTATTGGATGACATGGCATCGATCAACATCATGTCCATAAGCACTCTCTATGAGACAAGAATCTCACAAGAGAAAATTATGCCAGTGCCTCTAGTGATTTTTGGTTTTAACAACGTGGGGATACAATCACTCGGATATGTGAACGTTGGGATCAAGTTTGGAAATTTCACTTTCCATGCCAAATTCCATGACATTAATGTCAATACAAGCTATCAACTGCTAATAGGCCTCGTGTAGACGCATATTCATTGAATCGTGCTTTAAAGTTCCAACAGTGTGCAAAGGCCAACAATCGTAGGACAAAAATAGTGATTAAGGCCATAAAAACCCTTCTCAATGGAATAAGCCCATTTGGTTGATGTGGCATTCTATACGAAACTTGATGACTCGAGAAATTTAAGAAGGAGGTAAAGCCAAGAAGTCTGTAGATGATGTGTTAGGTCCACGACTGGCACCTCTTGAAAAAAGGGCAAAGAAAAAAGGATGCTAGAAGAGGATACAAGACCTGCTCGGACTTGTAAGGAAGTTATCTTGCCCAATGTCAAAGTCATCTACCATTTATAAAGGTTTGTGGGGGCAATATTTTAGGATGAGAGTGTCGACCCAATGCCCGAGTTATTTATGATTAACGACTCCCACGTAGTGGAACAGATCGTAGAACCAGATGCGATACCTTAGTGTATTCATGACGGCCCCGGAGAGCAGCTTTAAGAGCTTTAAAAATTGAACTTAAGAGAAGAAGTTAATGAGAGGCCCGTCTTCATCTCCAGGGGTTTAAGTTCAAGGCAACGAGAGAAAAATTGTCACCTGGTCAAAGAATTCACAGACGTGTTTGAATATAAGTACACCTAGATGTCAGGCATAAATCCCGAGGTGAGGTCTCATAAGTTAAATATTTTACCTAATACCTTATGAGTGAGACAGCTTACGTGCACTTACAAGGCTGAGTTAAATATAAAAATCAAGGCAGAAGTGGAGAAGCTTTTCGTTGTCGGGTTCATCAAACTCATTTAACATTATGTGTGGTTGTTAATTATCGTGCTCATTGCCAAGAAATATAAGAAGAAAATCCAAGTCTGTGTGGATATTAGAGATTTAAATCGGGCTTGCTCAAAGGATGAATTTCCTTTTGTCAAGCAATGATAATTTGGTAGACGCCACAGTTAGTCATGAAATTCATAGTTCCATATATAGATATGTTGGATAAAATCAAAATCAAATGGATCCGATAGATGCGGAGAAGACAACTTTTCGGACCTATCTAGGCAAATTTCATTACAAAATCATGCCGTTTGGTTAGAAGAACTCTCGAGTAACATATGAGCGAATTATGATGGCGACATTTCATTACCTGTTTCATGATATATTGGAATTTTATGTAGATGACCTGGTGGTAAAATCTAAGAAGGAGAGTAGACATATTTAAGATCTTAAAAGGGTTTTTGAACATTATCGAAAACATAAAATGGGGATGAACCTCTCTAAATGTAACTTTGGTATTACTGTTAGTAAATTCCTCAGATTTTTCATCAATAAGCAAGGCGTGCAAGCTGATGTTGAAAATCAAAAGACCATTTTGACGATGATGCCACCAAAAAGTCAAAGACAACTTAAAAACTTTTTGGGAAAAATTTCTAATTTAAGAAGGTTTATAACAGTATTGGAAGAAGTCACTCACCCTTTCTCGCCGCTCATGAAAAAAAAGGTGAAATGGGTATGGGGGGATGAGCATAAGAAATCATTTGAAAGAATTAAGGAGATTTTGACTTATTCTTCCACTATGATTCCTCTAGAAGCAGACAACCCTTTGCTTTTATACTCAACTTCCGTTGAGAAATCTACTGGGGCTTTACTCGCCCAAGAGAAATAAATGAAGGAATGACTTGTATATTATTTGTTCGAGTGATATCGAGGACATAATCCAGATAGACAAATGTGGAAAGGAACTATTTGGCCTTGGATTTTATGGGCCAGAAGTTAAATCATTACCCACTCGCATTTATCGTGAATATAATCACTAAATATGATACTATTAAGCACCTGCTCATAAGAACCATTTTGATAGGGCGAGCGACTAGATAATTCATAATACTTTCAAAATACGATTTGAAGTGCCTTACTTCAAAAGCCATAAAAAGTCATGCGGTAATAAACCTCCTAACCAACTTTCTAAGTTAAAATTTCGAGCCTCCGAGCTAGGAGGTGCCAAGGGATAACTTCCATGCTTGTTTAACTGAGGAGATGGAAGAATAAAAGCCAAAATTTGATGGCTCATGTGCGTAAGGTACTGATAGAGCAGGAGTTATACTCTCTAATGACAAAGAGAAACTTACCTTTTCCTACAAACTAGACCTCAAGTGCTCAAAGAACGAAGTATAATATGAAGACTTAACCTGTTAGAAGCTTTGAGAAGAGGGATTAGAGTAATTTATATACGGGGAGATTCCAATCTCTTGGTAAAGCAAATTAATGGAGAATTCGCAATCAAACAAGCTAATCTTACTACTTATAGTGCAATTATCCCAAGCTTGTTGAATCAATTCTTAGCTGTCAAAATAAAAAGGCACCCCATAATGATGAAAAAAACACCCCAACACTCTAGCAACGATTGCTCAGAAGTTAGAGATGGATGAGCGAAAGGCTACGACCATTGTTCGACGAAGAATAGTGCCCATAATGATGAGATATTTATTTCCAAAAGAGGATCCCAAAGACTGGAGATTCTCACTAGGAAAGCAATTTGAAACACACGAAGGAGAAATGAGGTTATCAAAGCTAGCAAATTCCTAAATGATCCAAGATACTCTTTACTTCAAAGTTCCGAGTAGTAACTGCATGGGGATAAAAGAGGCTCGCGAAAAGTACATAGGTTTCTCATCTTCAATAAAGTTGTTTGAAATAATGGACTCCATTTGATCAGCCAACTAAAGCTAATTTTGTGGAAATCTTGAAGGACTAGAGAAATCCTTATATTGCCTATCTCAAAGATGGAAAACTACCCATTGAGCGGGCTAATGAGATTTACTTAAAGAAGAGGGTTGCTCGATTTTAATCAGTAAAAGGGGAATTTTACAAAAAAGGATAAAATGAGAGATATCTTAAATGTGTCGCAAAAGAAGAAGTGGCAAAAGTATTAAAATAAGCTCATAAGCCCTCATATATGGGTGGAGCAAAATTAGATGACCAATTGATGACCCTGGGGTACTATTAGACGACGATGGAAACTAATTCAATAGATTTTGTGAAGAAATGTCGAGCATGACAAGTGCACGACAACATAGCTCAAACCCCCCCAGTTAGCTTACAAAGTTTGGGCGATCCTTACTCACGCCACACCTGGGTATTTGATTTAGTAGGAAATATCAACCCATCCTACTAAGGAAAATCTTTTATTTTGGTTTCTACAGAGCTATATAGTAAGTGGGAAAATTCAATCCCCTTGAGAAGTATTACGCTCATGCAGTAACTCGATTTATTCGAGAGTATATGTATTGTAGAATTGGCATTCCAAAAGTTATTATCACAAACAATGGCAAGCATTTCGTATGTAAGGAAATGGGGTTGCTTGTGGATAAATACAAGATCATTCACGACAGTTCAACCATTTTCTACCCTAAAGGAAATGGATAGGCATAAGCAACCAATAAAACCTTGATTAACATTTTGAAGAATATGCTAAGGAATCTCCTTGGAACATGGGATGATAAGTGCCAATGATTTTGAGGGCCTACAAAACCTCTAAAAGGAATCCAACATGATTCACTCCTTTTACTTTAGTATATGGAATGAAAGTTGTCTTACCATTAGAATCGGTAGTACCATTAACACTAGTGGCTCTAAATCACGACTTACTGCGTGATCGTCTATACCCAACAATTATCGAGGTCTTATGATAATTTAGTCAAACCAATAGAATTTCAAGTGGGAAACTTAGTCCTACGAGCATATAGTCATCATCTATAGAGCATGTCCGCCTCCAAGTTCAAGTCTAATTGGGAAGTACCATTCGTGGCGCAAGAAGTAGGTAAATCGAGATACTACTAGATTTTAGAACCCGAGAGTTATTGTATTCAGTTGATCGACTACAAGTAGCTCAAAAAGTATTACACACGAGGTATCTTAGTGTTTATCTCTACTACAATTTATGAAAATTAAAGTCTTTTATGTGAGAAGAGATTCCTCTCTTTATCCTTTTTTTACGAGCACTACTAGAAAACATCAATTTTGATATAATGAATGCAATAGCGCATGTCTAGTTATGTCCAGATTTCTTTCATAGTTTTATAATGGTAATTATAGTACTTATTGATTTGCATAACCAACAAGTTTTGTGCTTTCTTATGTATATACTTGCAAGATTGTGTGAGGGGATACATTTAAAAAAGTTATGATTTTACTCAATCAAATTCAAATAACGAGCAGAATACTTCCAGGATTCCCACAGTATAAGGGAAAGTGTCTCTTCACGAAGAGAGGTACATCTCTCACCATATTTTGAGAGGATATACTTCCAAATGACAAAATATGATGACCAAGACACTTAAGAATTTCCAAAATAGGAGTAAATACGTTTACTTTATTTAACAAGTTCACCTTCGCTCACAATATTTCGAGTGGATGTACTTTTAAGCTTGAGTCCTCGACGAAATATAGTGAGCAAAGAAGTATAAGATTTCCAAATTTATAAGGAAATAAAAGTATTAAACAATCCATATTTTCTTGTAACAGTGTGAAGGGGTATACACCCAAGTTTAAATTTCCTTTAACAAAATATAACAAGCATAATATTTCAAAATTTTAAAGGCATACATCTTTACTTTCAATATTTTGAGGGGATATGTTGGCATAATCATTATTGCAAACTCTCACCTAGCAAAATACGGCAAGCATAATACTAAATTCCCAAATTATAATGGTATTGTTTCTGTAAGGGCAATATTTCAGACACTGCTCCTAATATCTAGGTTACATTACGTACTTTATGGCATATCCCGTTACTTTGCATCATGTCATCACGATATTTCAAAGATTCGAATATCCAACAACTCCAACGTGCACTACTACATCTTCAACGTGCATCACGTGCATCATGTGCGTCTTCATCATGCTCCACTACTCCACCTAATGATGGTATAATTTATATTTAGAGTTCTAAGTTTATTTATAATTATATTGGGAACTATTTTTATTTTATTTTATATAAAAATGATGCATTTTTGGACTTGAAATAAAATATTTTTCCCCCAGACGTTCAAACGAGATGGGAATCTCGTTCGAATGAAACAAAATTCTCATTCGAAGGCTCTTTATGAGCAGGCATCGATATTATATTTATTACTCGCAAATTTTTTTTAATAAATAATATTATATTTATTACTCGAAAATTTATGAGCAGGCATCCCACAGTATGATAAAATGATATTATATTTATTACTCGTAAAATGTGTTTTCATACAAAATATTTTCGGGCAGACAGTCCCATAACATATGGGAAAAAGTAAAAAAAGTGCAAAGTATACGCACAAGATAAAGAACATTTCATTTCACAAAAAATGGCTTGCGAAAAACAGGCCATGATATTAGAAATGAGAGCAAAGGATTATAAGGTTAATTGTTCACTAAGAGGAAAATGAGGTCCTCTTTCATGTAAAAGCCTTCAAAGGAGACACTTATTTTTCGCATCATGTCCTACTCAATTTTGGCAATGCGAGTGACATTTTCTTTTTCTCCGGATAAAACTTTGCTTAACTCAGCTTCAAGAGACTTGAACTGCTCTCTTAAGGCACCCGCTTGCTAATGGTGTTGCTCAGATTTAGCATTCTCAGAAGACTTGGCTTTCATCAACATCTTCATAGTAGGATGAATGAGTTAGCGAACAACAGTATCTAGCCAATCTAGTTTAAAATGATAGCAGTTCTTCAGGTCCTTGATAACAACCAAGAAGTTACAAGTGCCCGCAGGAGTAATCTCGTCAGGAGAAGTTGAAGTAAATCGATGAATGTGACTTATGAGCGTCTTCAAATTGGTAATAAATATGTCGTCAATATTACATACGCATGCGCTTGTAAAAGTCTTAGGATGATACTTGAAAATTAGGTCCAATACATCACGGTCTTTATCGCAAAATCTTATCACATATCACTCACAAGACATACCTTTTATATAGATGTCGGGATCATCCATGTATATTATGTTAAAACTAGTATCGATAGAACTGGCATCAGAATAAGCGGTATATTCCTTACAAACTGCTCGCTATCAACCATGTTAGAGTGAGTAGTCTTAGAGTCTTGCTCATTCTCATCACCAACTTCTCCCTCCTCAATTTCTTAATCCAAGTGAAAAAATAGGTAAAATGATAAATGCATCAAGTAAAGAAATGAAACGGATGATAGTAAGTTTGAAGAAAGGAAACTCACTCGAAGACTGATAGGAGTTAACATACTACCTGAGATCCTATGTTGATATCTTTGCTCAACTTGAGGCTCCATAAATAAATGAACGCTCGTGGTGCTTACCTGAAAACATGAAAATAAGAAGAGTGACTACTCGAGCACTTACACAATAAAAACAAGTAAATGCTAAGGTATGCTGGATTAATACCTGAGGCTCCACAGGAAAATAAGCGCTCGTAGTGCTTATCTAAAAAAAGGAAACATGAAGAGTGACTACTCGAGCATTTGCACAGTAAAAGCAAGTAAATACTATGGTATGCTATATTAATAACTGAGGCTCTATAGGCAAAGGAACACTCATAATACTTACCTAAAATAAATAAATGGGACGAATGAGTACTCAAACATTTGCACAGTAAATGCAAGTAGATACTAAGTATGCCAGATTACTACATGAGGCTCCACAGGTAAAGGAGCGCTCGTAGTGTTTACCTGAAAATAAGGAAACATGAATAGTGACTTCTCGAGCATTTTCATAGTAATAGTAAGTAAATACTAAGGTATGTGAGATTAATAGTTGAGGCTCCATAGGCAAATCAGTGCTCATAGTACTTACCTGAAAAACAATGAATTAGGAATAATGACTACTCGAGCATTTTCACAGTAAGAGCAAGTATATACTAAGGTATGCCAGATTAATACCTGAGGATCCACATGCAAAGGACCACTTGTAGTACTTACTTGAAAATAAAGAAACATTAAGAATGACTATTTTAATATTTGCACAGAAAATGTAAATAAATGCAAAGACATGCCAATTTAAATACCCAAGGCTCCGCACCGATGGGAGCCCTCATAGTGCTCACCTGCAAATAAGGAAATAAGATGAGTAAGAATTTAGAACTTACAAAGTAAACACAAGTTGATATACCAATCTAATACATGGGGTTATGCAGTTATAGGAACACTCGTAGCGCTCGCATACAAACAAGGCAACATGACAAGTAACTATACAAAATGCTTATAAAGGTAGATACAAATGATTAATATATATATAAAATCTCAAACACTTTAGACTTCACAGATAAAAGATTACTTGGAATACTCGCCCAAAATTAGGGCTGTGTTCGGCCGGATCGGATCGAAAAATGACCATTTGGAAAAAAATTCAATTTTTTTGGAAATAAAATATTTGTTCCAATTTTCGATCCAATTTTTTTGAAAAATCAAAAAAGTTTCCGAATTCGGAAAAATCGAAAAATTGGAAAAAAATCGGAAATTCAAAAAATATACTAAAAATTCAGAAATTTTGGAAATTCCAAAATTTCAAAAAAAATAATATAGGATTTTCGATTACTCGAAATTCTCATTTTAAAGAAATCGAAAAAAAAATTTAACCCAAGATGTAAATATATAAGGATTTAACTATTTTTTTCATTTGTGTAGAGGATAGAGGGATATTCTCCTTTTATAGAGGACTTTTTTGGACCTCTCTTCCTCTCCTAGCCGTTGTGGGACACATGAGAATGTTTGAAAAAATTGAAAATTGGAAAATATTTCGGAAATAATTTGGAAAAATTGGATCGGCATAGTTTCGAAAAAATCGGAAAATCGAAAATTCAAAAGTATTTCCAAATTCAGATCCATTTTTTTCGAAAAAATCGGAAATCGAAAAATCGAAAACCTTATATACGTTCCAAAATCGGAAATTATCGGATCGGATATCGGAAAAATCGGAATGTTCGAAAAAAAACACAACCCTACCCAAAATAGTGCATAAGAGAGTACTTATGCAAGCATTGGCATGAGTAAATAAAAATGAAGTTATGAATAAAAATACATGCAGTCCCATAGATATAGAAGTGCTCGAACTAGAGGGGTGAATAACCTAAAATAAAAAATAAGCTACCCCCAGACAGAAAAACTCGTCAAAGAAGAAAAATCATGCCAAGTACTTGGGTTCTCACAAAAGGAAAAATGCTCGAAATAATCATAGTACTAATGATAGGCATAGTAGGTTGAGTGGCAAGGAAGGATGGAACACTCGCGCCAACCTGACAACTAAGCAAGCAAAGCATATAAGGCTACAACTCAAAATAATAAAGACAATAAAAGATTGTTTTAAATCCCAAACACTAGGTTACTTACTCTAAAGAGGTAACATGTATAATGTGACGACTAAAATACACACTAAAGATAAAATAAGAAGAAAGAGTCTGGATTTGAGGTTTATTACCAATGGATAGGTGTATGCGAGGGATAGATATCTTACCAGAGAGGGGTGACTCGGGGATGATTACCCCCAAATGGCAAGAGAATACCCTCAAGCAACAATCCCTATAAAGAGTAGAAAGTGGTAAACTACCATTTTCTTATCCAAAAAAGGGAGAACACAAAATAAATATTCGAGCGCCATGCTTATAAAGGTAGCTGATATAATGACTAAGGAGTGGCTTTTCCAAAGAGGAACTATTGCACTACGAGCAGATGTTGAAGGTGAAACTAACATCTGTCTATAGAAATAAAAATATTAAATATTCAAGTTGAAATCCTTATTGGGTATGGGCAAGTAAATGACCCTTTCAAGTACCTAAAGAGTGATCGACGTAAGACTAGTCGTACGCGCAGTCATAGATGAATTTTCAGAAATAATGGGAATACAATTGAGAGCTTTAAACAAAATGTATAAAGTTAGACCGATCACTCATATCAGTTTCTCTCTTTAGTAGTCATGGATAAAAGAGTGGTCAGAGTATACAAACCTCTCGTGCCAAACTCACATAAATACCGACATGGAGTTCCTCACGCGTGAAAATTGAGGGGGGGGGGATGGGAGAAGGAACAGGAGAAAGGATGATACTCACCATTGGTTCCTCACTTGTTCCCACAAATGAGATTTGTTCAAAAAAAGGGAAATCAATTAGTTATAAAGTGAAATCTAAGTGCAAAAAGCCTAGAAAAAATATACTATGGCAAGTACTTACAGACACCGAACGAGAGGTTTGCTTATGTGACAATGGTCCAATTGTGGGGATAGTTGAGGAAGGCGAATATATCATTAATTCATCATGATAATCGACGAATTGTTCCAAGTTCAGTGTACGATTCACAACGGCTTATAAAAAGATGAAGTGCCACATAAATGATCTTCATCAATGCTAAGTGATTCAATATCACTTGAAGACAAATTGTGGTAATAATAGGAATAAGTACATCCATAATCAACAAGTTACTCTTCAAATGAGTAAGGTGTAAAGTGAGCACTCACATCTCAATTTCTTTTCTTTTTATTGAATAAAAGATAAATAACCAAAGTACCTTCCACTAATTGAGTAAGAAGTGGAACAAATAATTGAGGAAAGGTTAATTCGAGGGCTTCATAACCACGCTCACATATATTTTGGAAAGTTTATTTAATACAACAAGTATATGTATCAAAACTTTGATAAACTAAGATAGCAAAGCCCGTGGATTTTTTTGCTCGTTTATTTCTCCTAACTGCTCAAGTATTGAATGGAGACGTGGGCGAGGAAGCACCACCAAGTTCATCAGGGACGAAAACATTTGCACCTGGATAATTCTTTTTAGAAATCTTATCCTTGCCTTTGCCTTTTAATTGATTGAATCCTGAATGTTTTGATTATACAATCTCCCCATATACGGGATTCACCAATATGGGAGTAAGTTGATCCAAAGGAGCCTTTATGGTTTGACTATAATGACACGTCTCTCTACATGTTCGCTTCGTTAGAAATTTATCAAATGAGAGAATGCCTACGTTGAATGATTTGCGAGGCACGTCTTGAATACACGACTTGATATACTAAACTTAATATTGTCATATCATAAACCACAAATGACTAATAGAAGACAAGTAATCACGAGCAATTATGAGAAAGTTAGGAAGTCGAGCAGTATGATAGAGCATACCTCAAGAATTAAAATTTGAATAAGATTCCAAGTATAACTCCTTGTGGGAAAGAATTAAAGGAAAATCGAGAGTAAACTTGCCCTAATCATACCCAAATTGTTTCCTCACTCGCTTAGAATGATAAAATTCCACTCATTATCCCAATTCAATTATGGAATGGAGAATCCAAGGTAAAACAAAAAGGCATTGTGGATATGTGGGGATAACCCCTTGCAGATTTAACGTTAATGGGCAGATTAAAAACTTGTGGAGTAGATGAAAAAACACCAGAAAAATGCACCTCTTAATCTCGTCGAGTAAGGCCGAAAAGGAGAACTCATCAATATTGTCCAATAAGGGATTTAGCAAGTGCTTAAGAATTTTCCTATACCATATTGCAATACGAGTAGTACTACCTGGTAACGAGCGAGGTTCTGGAGCACAGTTTGGGAACCACTCAAATAAAAACCCAATAAGAATAAAAGAGTTAGCAAAATTGAAGACGTCATAATGGCCATGAGATCTCTCTATATCAGCATGTGTTTGATCTAACCGAGTACACATTGATCCAAGTGTTAAGCCAGTAAGCGATACAGATCTATCACGAGTAAGCCTCACTGCTAAATGAAATAACAACTCCCAAGGAGAGTCATTGGGTCTTCCTTGGAATAACAATATTAATAGAAAAGTCACAAAGAAGGTGACCAAATGACTTTTTGACTTCAGTTTGGGGCCACCTTGACTTTTTGGGGCTTTAGTCTTGGCCTCATCCTTGTATAAGGGTTCAAAACCCCTAAACTAATATCTTTTCCAATTAGAAAACGAATGTTTTCTCACACTTATATGAGTAAGTGATACATAACAAACACATTTTCCCAAGGACCTGTGCAACTCCTCGCACATTGCTTCCTCCTCAATATATTCATAACCATTTATAAAAGTGTGATCTCCCAAAACAGGCATTCATGTAAGCTCATAAGCATCCTCTAGAGTGATAGTAAACTCTCCCCCATCCACTCACAAAAGTATGCGTACTAATACTCCAACGAGAGGCCAAGATGTTAAGAGCACTCGAGTTTTTGCTAACAATGCAACTTTTTAAGACATTAAAAGTCTTCTCCAAGCTAAAACCATCAATGATTTTGCGATAACTTTCAACACATAAGACACAATCAACCCAAGATTCCCACTCCCCAAGGGAGTCATCACAGACATCAAAATTAACGTTTAAGAAATGAAGTTTCCCTTTCCATTCGATTTTGCAAAATTCTGTCATGCAGAATGATTGAGACATCTTCGCACTCTAGAAAGCCTAAAAGTGGTTGCTCGGCTATCATAGCTACAAAACCTGCCTCAATTCCGTCTAAAGCGCTAAGAAAGTGATCATCACTCCCAAAGAACACGACACACCTATAAGCTGCGAAATCCCTCTTAGCGCGCACTTCAAGATATATCTGGTGTGTTGGGTTGATAGAGGAAGACTCGACATATTTACCTTGAGAAACACTACTAACAACAGTGGAGATGGCTGAAGAAACGTCAAGCACAGCCGTGAAAATGATTGAAAACACTAGAAACAGAGGTTGAAGAAAAGTTAGAAGAAAAAGGCATTGAAATGGAGAATATTTCAAGAAAATATGGAAGCAAAGTTTAAAGAAACTGATGGACAGACGAAAAAAGATAAACTCTTTCTCTAGAAATTTCAAATGCTTATAAAAAAATTCAAGAGGAAAAAAGAGGGTTTTTATACTCCGAGAAGGTAAAGGGGACTAACGGTTCGAAATTATGGTCAATAATGACCCAAATTGTAAGTAGTCCTCCCCAACATGATACGAGTCTCTTCGAAATACTAAAAGATTGTCTTATAAAATCAAACATGCCAGAGCATTTAATACGCGATAAAAGTAATGATGACAACCATCCTCTTGAAATTCCAGAAAAATATATTTTCGTACACAACTCTTCCTCTTCAAACCAAAGAAAGACTTTTGTAGGAGGGGTATAGTGTAAAGGGGTATACAATACTCCTCCAATTAAAGAAGAGTTTTTTTTAGTAGTGCCCAACCAAATAGGATTGACGAGTAACCCTAAAGAATTATACGAGCATATATCAAGAAAGAATGTTACATGAGCAAGTCCAAATCACTAGTAAGTCACACGAGCAATGACTAACCAAAATTATTGGATGAGTAGGTCCAAGCCACCAGTGAGTCACACAAGTAGTGGCTGATATAACTTATTGGAAGAGTAAGTCCAAGTCACCGACGAGTCACACGATTAGTAAATAATAAGTCTTATTGGATGAGCAACTCCAAGTCACTAGTAAGTCACACGAGTAATGACAAACAGTTGGGATGCACAAGCAACTCTGAGTTACCAAATATTTTACGAGTAGTAGATACTTTGCGAGTAATCCTATGTCATAGAGCCCTCGAAGAGAAACAAGTACACGAGCAACACTACCTGCCTAGTAAAATAAAGTTACGAGCAGTTGCTCAAGCAACACAAAAGCATGTATTTGAGAACCTCATTTACTAACACTTAGTCTTGTTACTTTTACATAGGTTTACTTAGCAAGAAGCCTTAAACGAGTAAGAAAGGCTCGGGCAGATAGACAGTTTGAGACCTCTTGAAAGTTTTTGGTCTGGAGGCTGAGAGGTAAGTTGTGTTGAGAAATCTAAGGCTCAACTACATCAATATATTGGGAAAGAGAGAATACTTAGGTGAGGGACCCAAGAGGTCACTCGCAGTCACTCACATTACACAGTCCACAATTACTAATTAGTGGGCAATCAATAACTTGTTTGTAAGACATTTTAACAAGCTAATGGCGAGTGACCATCGCAAGTTTCCAAATTGCCCACCAAGAAACCGTTTACAGACAGATAAAATAGTGATTTTTGGCATTATGGATAACAACGTTGCTTTTTGTCCACTATTACACCAGGTTTCACTCCACAATAGATAGACTGTGGTCGACAGTGCAAATAATAATAAGAATAAAAGTATTTAAAGATATTTATCACATGGAAATATCCCTTTGGCATGCACATGCCACATTAGTCCTAGTGTTTAACTATAAATAGATCACTTGTGGCATAGTCACAAAGATAATCTTCTCATTAGCACAGTTACCCTGCACAGATTTTCATGTATATTCTCTATGCGCTCTCTCTTAAATATTGAAGTGCTTATATCTTCACTCTCAGATAATCACTCGTCTCAGGTGGTTCATTCATTTCTTTATTATTGAAATTTTGTATTCAATTATTGTGTGATCATTATTATAACCAGAAGCATCATTATTATATTGAAAAGTTGATTTTGGGTATTTGCTTTGTCTTGAAATATTTTTACCTTAAAGATATTTTCCATTTTAGTGGGTCACACCTCAAACATGTATAGTTATTCATAGACTCCAATACCATTACCCTCCTATATAGGCTATTTATACAAAATGTAAAATAACCATTAAGATATTATTATTGGTCTCGCGATAGTCCAATTATCGAAGGAACCATTCTCGGGCTACAAAATGAAATGAGACGGGAAGGCCTCCTGTCCCTATAACCCTGGAGAAAATCTAGATTTTTAAAAGTAAAAATGATTTTCTACATTTTGAGGGAGCAAATTTTATCGCAAGCCCTCGAGTAAGTCTAATAGTTTTAAAAAATATTATTTTTCATAGGGTATTTTACACTAAACCTCATAAATTATCTCAAGTTTGTGGGTCACCCCCCCTCAACTAAAATACCCAACAAACTCACCCCCCAAATTATAAATCTATTTCAAATAAATCAAAAAATCGGCTTCCCACTTTCTTTTCACGTAAATGGACAAAATTACCCCGGGACTAGATTATAACAACTTATTATGTCCAATATAATATTTGGGACCTTTCCACGCCTATATAAGAAAACCCTAGCTATTTCTCACACCCAAATCATCTAAATGGGTATTTTGTTATTTATAAAAAAATTATAAAAAATAAAAAAATATTCAAAAATTTTGGAAATAATATGTAAAATATTTTTTTGAATAGTATTGAAAAAGATTATAAATAATATGAAATAATTAAAAATAGTTAAAATATAAATAATATAAAAATACTTTTAAAATCATCTGGAATAGTAGAATAGACAATTTGGATTTTACAGAAAAACATTGTAAAAAATGAAAAATATTGAAAAATATGTAAATAATAGGTAAGACATTTAATTTTTTTTAATAATACTGAAATACATTTTTAAATAATTTTTAAATAATAATAATAATAAATAATTAAATTTGATTTTTTTTGAAAAAACTTTTAAAAAACCAGAATAATTGAAAAGAACAATTAAATTTTTTGAATAAAATATTTTTTCAAGCCACCATTTGGACACACACATAGATCCTCAAATAGACATTATAAGGGTTATCAAAGTAAATGGAAACCTTCTACGAATAAAATTTGCAGATTTAACACAGATGGGTCAACATCGAATCACAAGCATGATAGATATTTTTGTTCAATTCGTGTGGGGGTGGGGGTTACATCAAAATTGCGATAGTTTTTTGGGTGGAGTTCCGATTGTGATATTCGACATACCAAATTTGCCCTCGAGTTGGTCTAATAATTTAAAAAAATATTATTTTTCATAGGGTAAATTATATCAAAACCCCTGAATTATCTCGGGTTACGGTCACCCCCTCAACTCAAATAACGAACAAACTCACCCTTTAAATTAGCAACCTGTTTTGAATAAACTCCAAGTTTGGGTTCCCACTTTCTTTTCATGTAATGGACAAAAGTACCCCAAGATGAGTTTATAATACCTTATTATACCCAAAATAACATTTTGGACCTTTCCACACCTATATAAGAAATCCCTAGCTATTTTCTAACATCCAATTCATATAAATGGGAATCTTCTTATTTACAGAAAAACATTGTAAAAAATAAAATAAAACATTTAAAAATTCTAAAAATAATAGGTAATACATTTAATTTTTTCGACTAATATTGAAAAAGCTTTTAAATAATCTATAAATAATAAAAAATGGTTAAAATATGAAAAATACTTTTGAAAATATCTGAAAATAGCAGAATAATCAATTTGGATTTTACAGAAAAACATTGTAAAAATTAAAAAATATTGAAAAACTTTTGAAAAATATGTAAATAATAGGTAACTCATTTAAAAAATTTGAATAATACTAAAACACCTTTTAAATAATTTGGAAATAATAATAAAAAATAGTTAAAATTTGAGTTTTTTTGAAAAAGCTTTTAAAAGGTTCAGAATAATGGAAAACAACAATTAAAATATGTGAATAGATTTTTTTTTCAATCCACCATTTGGACACACACACAGAGAGGTCCTCAAATAGGCGTTTGAAGGGCTATCACAGTAAATGAAAAACTTCTGCAAATAAAACTTGCAAGTTTAACACATATGGGTCAACATCGAAATCACAAGCATGCTATATATGTTTGTTTTATGCATGTGGGGGTGGGGGTGACATCGGGATTGCAATAAAAAATTTTGGTTGGTATTCGCTTGTAATATTGGACAAACCATAAATGATAGTGCATAAATTTGGGCATCAAAGATAATTATTAGGGTTGATGACAGGCGGCGAGGTGTGGTGTATGGGTGACGGAAAGAGAGGGTGGAGTGGTCATCGAAGATGGAGAAAGATGAGAGAGGAGATATGCAGTGAATGGAGCTATAATGTATGGGCGAAGAAGATAGAGGGTGGGATGGTTGTCGGAGATGGAGAAAGGATAGACATGATAGAGATGATGAATGTGGGTTGCAATGTGAAGGCGACGAAGATAGATGGTTGGGTGATTGCCAGTGATAAAGAAATGAGAGAGATGTGAGAGGCTGTGGATACAAAGAAATAATGAAATTGGAGAGAAAGAGACGGTGAGGAATATTAAGGCAAGGGTTTGCTTAGTTGAGGAAATTTAAGAAAAGGGTATTATGGACACAATAAGTTGTTATAATGTGATAAAGGGAAAAAAATCTGGTCGAGGGGTAATTATGTTCATTTAGGTTCAAAAAGCAAAAACTTGATCTTGAGTTTATTTGAAATGGACTGATAGTTTTTTTTTTGATAGCATACCATGAAGTGTCCGGACCAGCTTACGCGCACCTCGACTAATCCCCATTAGCGGTTTGTGGCTTCCGCTGGCCAATCATTATTTTGACGTTCCAGTGATAATCTTATACCACTACGCCAAAAGACTTTATTAATTGAGTGATAGTTTAGAGCGTGAGTTTGTTGGCGATTTTAATTAAGGGGAAGAGAGTTTGATATAATTTACCCTTTTTTTTTTAATATTATATTATTGTATAACATTTTATTTTTCTTTTTAAAAAAAACTCCAAGACCTGGCCAGTTTTGCACTTCCGATCGCATTATAACAAGCGCATCCGGATCTCCGAGAGAAGAAGAATGACGATGTTTCACTTCTTCAACTGTGCAATCTTAACCTTCGGACCCCACGCCGTCTACTATTCTGCTACGCCTCTGTAAGTCTCTCTGCTCTCCTCTCTCTGTATTTATTTTTATGTTACTTTCTCTCCACTAACAATAGGCCAATCTCTCACTTCAAACCCTAATCCACCATTACCTTCGTCTTCTACTACTGTTACATTCTTCACTCTTCATCATCATATGCCTAATCTTCAAAATTATTACCATCAATTTCGTTCAACACACTCTTGCCTTCTAATTTGACCTATTCTGCCCAATCAAATAAGGGACCTCAGACTCCCATAAGCAAGACATGCATTACCACCCTTCTTATAAGGTTTGAATCTCTTGCTGTATATATATCTAGCTCACAACAAGGAAGAGAAGTTGCAATGTTGTCAATACAAGCAAACAAACTTAAAAAGATTGAGAATAATGATTATACTGCGGTCCACAACCTATACCTTAAACTAAAACTTATAGACATTAAGTCTACTCAACTCAATAAAAACTTTTCCCAATTATTTGTGCTCAGCTATATGGATCCTATTTTTCCATTTCGTTAACCTAATATCCCCAATTAAACAAGATATCATGTCATTCTTTACAATATATCACAAAGTAAATACAAACCTACCGTCAATACTAACTCACTCTTCCTTGCATGTCAAATTATTGGTCTACATTTGACATGTCTAAATCATTTAAGTCAATATTTTTTATTATTTTTATGTTTAATAAGAGTTATTTTGACTATTTCAGGAATATGTTCATTTTTTAATTTTATCCTTTCGAGTTCTGCATATTAACATCCGCATCTATGCTATACTTATTTTCAGCATAATTTGTTTTGTGGTTGTCCAACATTCCGTCTGATTCTAATGACGTCCCATACAACTTTCCCTTTAACTTCAAAACTATACGCCGTCGGTAATACCTTTCCACTTGACCCAACCTACTTTAATCCTCTGAGTAATATCATTATCGATATTTTATTCTCTTTGGATAATCGAGCTAAAGGAATGAAAATGATTACTTTTAGGTTAAGGGTGGATATAAGCCTGCGCCCCACCAATTTCGAGAGGCTCGCCGACATAAATGTAGGGCTTGGGTTGTTTAAATACCCGGAAAAGTGGGCTTGGCAAAATTTTCAAGTCGGAGTTTTTTCATGGACGGGCCCGGGTAAACATTTTTAAGCCCGCACAGGCTTGGTCCGACCCGAGGCCCTATAATTATCACATGTCTATATACATTATACTATAGACTATTATTCTTTACAACTTGTTATAGGTTAAACTTTTAATATGGAGAATAACATAATAAATTACAATAGTTGGGGTAAGTTTTTAATATACATTTAATTTTCTATTATTCGTTATTTTAGAATTTAAATAATCTTGGTAAACAAAAAATGAGCTAAATTAGAACAGTAAAAATTAAAAAATAAAATAAAATAATAGTTCATTTTTGGTCCTGGGCAGCGAGAGTGGGAAATAAGGTGTTCAGTCTGGACGGGCTTGGAATGGTATAACCAGGCCCGATTTGGGCTTGGGCGGGCCTGGGCATCCACAACAATCCTTATTATAGTAAGCAAGCCCGACCCGAGCCCGACCAGTGCCCACAACTATTTTTAGGTATCTCTTACCCTCAAGTCTCACCGCATCCCCGTTTCTCCACTTATTATTGTTAAAATTCTTCATATACTTATTTTTAGTCTTACTTATATTGAATCCTCTTGTTTTCTAAGGTTTATCTCCACACTTCCAATATAACATTAATTGTAGTTCCATCCTCTAAAATAATATCATCTGCAAATAACGTACACCCCGACACCTCATTTTGTATTTTTCCGGTCAATTTAGCAATAACAAGAGAAGAAAACAAGGACTTGGTGTAAACTTACAATAATCAGAAATTATTACTTTCTCCCGCAGGTGTTTTTACTATAGTTATGGCCCTATCATGCACATTCTTAATCACATTAGTATATCTACTAGTCAGTATTCATTTTTCATGTAAAATCTGCCATATTATATCTTCAAGTATTCAATTATACTCCTTCTCCAACTTTATAAAAATCATATGAAAGATCTTTCTCTTTCGCTTCACACCTTTCCATCAATCTCCTTAATAAATAGACAACTTCTACTGTTGACCTCATACGCATAAATTCAAACTGATTTTCAGATACCTTTGTTTTCAATCTCAATCTATGTTCTATTACTCTCTCCCAAAATGTCATTGTATGATTCATTAACTTAACACCAAACTTGAACACCATTGTATATCTCCTTTATTTTTATAAATATGTACAATAGTCATTCAAGGCGCAAAGGTATCCTTGGAGACCAGGGGTAAGGCGAAAGGCGTGGCGTGCGCTCGATTGAATTAAGGCACACTCTTACAAAAAATACAAAAAACATATTTTATTTATATATTAAACATATAATGATGTTATAATATCATACCATCAATAATAATTTATATTAGATTTACATTTTTGATTTAATGCAGAATCCAAGATTAAAAAATAATATTGTAATTGATCACAGAACAAGGCATACCAAAGTGCCAAGGGTTAATCGCTCATATATTTAAATATAAAACTTATTAAGATGATTTATAGTCAGATTAAATTATATAAACAAATTTAGATTTAAAATATGAGAAATATATTGACATAGTAATAAACTTGAGAATATCGAACAAGTGCAAGTCTTAAAACAATTAAAAAGACAACCACCGTCAACTACTACGAGTCTCGAAACAAAACTAAAGCACCAACAAATGAATGTAAAAAAGAAGTCAATTAATTCAATTTTCAAAAAGAAATTTAGCGTCATTTTGTCCCACCATAGTTTTTTAAGGCGCAATGCGCACCAAGGCGTCTCTGGTGCCTAGGCATAAGGCGAGGCACATGCTTGATTGAAGCTAGCAGCACTTTATGCAAAAAATACAAAAAAATGTTTATTCATTTTTTAGTAATGTATTGATGTTATAATATCATGACATCAATGATAAACTTATAGGATAATTAAGATTTCAAAATATAACAAATATATTAACATGTAAAGCTAAACTTTAACCAACAAATGTAGGTCTTAAAATGTATATAAATACTACAAATACTACCAACAAGTCTAAGTTTTAAAAGAAAAATCAAACCAAGAGTTAAGACACAAAATAAAATGAAAGGCACAAACATTTTCCAATCATCATCTAAATCTTCACCCAAAATAAAATCAAAGACATAGACATCTTCCAATCCTCATCAAAGTCTTCACCCAAATTATCAAAATCAGTCTCATCAAAGTTAGTTCCCTCTATTCAAATCCTTCAGTCTTATCTCCTTTCATCTATTACTTCAAGTGAAGGAACACGTGAATTTCAAGTACCATCAACTGATCTTCTCTCTGATACTCTTGAAAAAACTCGCGAACTCGATGCTGATGCAACTGGTTCTAGAATTATAGGTAGACTCGCTAAAACGACTAGCCACTCCCCATGAGTGCATCATCATCATGAAAAACAAGCTCATTATCATTATCTTCATCTAAATATCCATCAATCCTTCCAATCAACCACTCGTTGCTTCACATCAACTATGTCCCACCGTTTTTACTTTTTTTTAAACACAAAAAGAGGTATAAAAAAATTCATGAAAAATGTTTGTTCAAATCTTTACAACACACAAACTAGAGCATTAAAAAGGAAAAAGAGAAAGGCAAGAAAATAATGAAAAAGGTGAAAATGAAAAAAAAAGATGAGCAAAACAGGAAAATACGAAATAAAAAAGAGCGGAAGAAATATAACATGAAAAAGAAGGAAAAAGATATAAAGAAGACAATGAAATAAAGAAGGTAAAAAACCAGAGAAAGAGAAAATTGAAATATATTTTTTTTGAATAAGGCAATTTTAACCAGGTGTGCCTAGGCATGCGCTTTGCGCCTCTAGCCCCTAGGCGTGTGCCTCTTTGAAGTCGTCTCATCCAGGCTAGGCTAGTCAAGGCGCTATAGACGCCTTAGTGAGCCTTGCACCTAGAAGAGCTTTTAACACCTATGACACGATAAAAGCTTTGTTAGCCAAGGCACTCCTTCCTCCCCAAAACTAAGGGTGTAGACGTATATTCGAAAATCCGTATCCATTTAGTATTCGAATCTTTTTTTTGCGGATATTGATAACTGGAAGAGAGGATTCAGTACCATTATTAAATATTTGAAAAAACGGATACAGATACGGATACTAACATATCCGTCATGGATAATCCGTATTCGAAGTGGACAATCCATATTTACCGATATCTATTGTGAATATCCGTATCCATAATATCATCTAATATATATTATATATATTTGTAATTTAATTATGTGGATTATTTTTTGCAAATAATTTAAATAATTAATTATTTAATGTATAAGATCAATAAATGACTATTTTCTCTTGCTTTTAATACCATCTTACACACTATGTCTCAATTTTACATTGATCGACATTGTCTCATTGGTTGACATATTCAAGACTTTAACTCATATATAGTTGGAACTCGATCTTTATTTATGTATGCATTCACTAAAATGCTTTATGAAACTCTCATTCACCATATTTGCCCAGTTATCAGTCAATGAACGGTCACTTAAAACCCATTAACTGTTAGCACTTGTTTTTAAGCCTCCCCAAACTGAATTCTCTATTTTTCTAGTCAAGGCCGGCTTTGACATTTTCGGGGCCCTAGGCGAACAACCAAACAGGGGCCCGTTACATATTAAAAAAAATCAAGTAAAATAAAATGTGTTGTTCTTGCGTATTTTGATGCAAAACTATCAATTAAATCATCAATTTTTTTACCAAATCTTTTTCAATTGATAACATATTTGATGCAAAAACGGATGATTAAATCTTTTTCAAATAATTTTTTAACAAATTTAATTTTGATGTTAAACGTGTTCATTTCTATTTTTAAATTTATTAGAATATCTATTTAGTGACCGGAGGGATATTTTCTGTGTTTTTTTTTTCAATTTATTTGTCTTTTTTATGTGTCTCGGGGATATTTTCAAATAGACATATTAATCACACAACAATATATAAACACAAAAACTAGTCACACAACAATATACAAACAAAAAAATTAATCACACAACACAAAAATATTATATATTTAAGTGCTAATAAAGAACAATAAAACTTGATTTGCAAATTGCAGCCAACTTGAGAGGAGCCCCAAAGTGTAATTTGTAAATACCCAAATAACAAATTGGAATCTACAAAATAAACATCAAAATAAACATACAAATTATTATTAAACAAAATTTACATACTCAAACAAAACAAAAGAATATATACTTACAAAAGTTCCAAGCATCCAAATGAATGAGTATATGTCCCTATATTAAAATCATAACTTTCTAAAATTGAAAGTTTGAAACCCTAAGTTTTTCGGGTTGAAATTGAAACCCCTTGAAATGAGTTGTTTTTATGGGTGTATTTAAAAAAAGCAGTGTTCCCTAGGCTTGAGGCTTGGGAGAAACGCCCCGCCTTAGCCTTTTACGCCTTATTCTTGGTAAAAGGCTTAAGGCGCACTTTATTTAAAAAAAAAAAACGCTCTAGTGAAACGATATCCCCTTTTAAAGACTTTTTTTTTAAAAAAAGGGACCAATATCTCATTCAAGATATTCAAAAGACAAATGGTACCCCAAACCTCTCTTCCTCTCGTCCAAAAAGCGTGCATTTTTTCTTTATTTTTTTCTTAGGATTTAAAAAAAATAGTATTTTAGTTTGCATATATTCAGACATATTTTAAGGTATGTACTATTTTAGTATTTTTAATAGCGTTATAGTTAAAAATGTTAAAATATATTAAAAAATGCCTAAACGCCTTTTCACGCCTAAGGCTCGCCTAGGCTTCTAAGGCTTAAGGCTTGGCATACACGCCTCGGTCACGTTCCGCATTATTTAGAACCTTAAAAAAAAGAAAAAAAAAGAGTCCTTCTTGTCGAAATTAGGGTGGGGGTGGGTGATGAAGATGAAGAGATTGGGAGGGAGAAAGTGGCGCCGAAAGAGAGGTAAATGTTTATTTTTTTTTGCTTTTGTGTTGAGAGAAGAGATTGGGGAAGAAGCCGAGAAGAATATATATATATATATATATATATATATATATATATATATATATAGAGAGAGAGAGAGAGAGAGAGAGAGAGAGAGAGAGAGAGAGAGAGAGAGAGAGAGACGGGTTAGGGTTTTTAAAAAAAAAGTGCGTATGTTGGGTTTTAATGTTAGGGGTGGGTTGAGTGGGTTTAATTAGTGGGTTGAGGGAGTTGCTTGGACTTATTTTGATTGGGCCTATTTTGATTGACCGTATAAATAAATTGGACCATTTAAATTACTCTATTTTAAGCAATGTTTTAAAAAGCGCGCTATTGCGAACGCAATAGCGCGCTATTGCCTTTTGCGATTGAAAAACGCCACGCTATTGGCACTGCTAAACAAGATGCTCCTTTTGCGTGCGCTATTGTGCGCTATTGGGTGCGAAAGTGCGCTATTTTGCGCGAAAGTGCGCAATTGGAGCGCAATTGGAGCTTTGGAAAAAAAAAAGAAAACGCTGCCATTTTGAAAAAAAGGGAAATGCAAGAGGTGTTTAACCCAACCCTTAACCCTTCAAAAAACTTACGGGCGGTTAAACTTATGGGTTGTTAACACTTTTTTTTTTATTTCTCACTATACTTTTTTTTCAATTAACTTTTTTTGTTTGGGAGCTTTAAAAACTTACTTTTTCTGTAACTTTTTTCAATAACTCACTTTTTTTATTCATATTTTATCAACTTTTTTTCAAATCTCAAATAATGTAATTTTTTTAATAAATTCAGTAGAAAATGTATATTTTTTAATAAATTTCAGTGTAAAATGTTTTCTATTTTTTATTTTTCAGATTAAAAAATGGCACACAAAAAAGATTATGGATGGAAGCATGCATATGAAAAAGATTATCAGTTTAAAATGCTACTTATTTATAAAATTTCAGCTTAAAATGTTATTTGTTTTATAATTTTGATTTTAAACTGTAATTTGTCTTTATAATTTCAGTTAGAATGTTAATATTTTATAATTTTCAGTTTAAAATGTTAATCTTTTGTAATTTTCAGTTTAAATGATACTTGTTTACAAAAGTGGAGCTTAAAATGTTTTTTTTTTTAATAATTTTTAGCCCAAATAGTTATTTGTTGTATAATTTTCAAATTAAAGTGTTAATTATTTTACAAATATCAATTTAAAATGTTATTTTATATGTTTTTCTAATAAAAAAACTGAAATGCACGAATTGCTTGCGTGATGCGCGACGCGATTTGCGCGATGCGATCCCGGAGCCAAAACGCGACACCTTGCGCGACCGCGATTAAAAACATTGATTTTAAGTGTAAATTAATTTATTTGGGGCCTTTTATTTTGTAATTTGTTACAAGTGGCCCATGTTTTATTTATTTCGGGTACTTTTTAAGCTGTAAACTTCATTTTCTTAAAACTAATATTTTTATACCTAGTTTTTTTTAAAAGGCCTTGGTTGTTCGGGGGCCTTAGCACCGCCTAGCTCGCCTATAGGCAAAGCCGATTGTCAAATCAATGCTTGATAAGGAGTAATAGCTGGTCAAAAGGCATTCCCGTTTTAATCCATTTTAAAGTGGTCCTAACATCCATTGTCTCAATTCTACATAAAAATGTATTTTCTCAAATCTCCTCAATCAGTTTATGCCCATAAGTTGTTTTGGTTACTCACCTTGGATGCCAACTCAAAGGAACTTAACAACTCTTTAGTCGACCCTTTAAAATGGATTACAATATGAATTAAAAAGCATGTGATATAATAGCCAACTTCTAGAACGACTTATTTGACCACAACTTCACTTACTTTGATTTAATCTGACTTTTTATCTAGACAATTATTTGGTTTCTTAAGTTTTAACTCAATCTATTTATACATGTATTATTCAATTAAATGATCACATTTAATTTTTAATCATTTCTTATTATAAATTTAATATACCGCCTCCGTAACAAATTAAGAGTTCACTATTCCTTTTGGGCTGCCCAAAATTAATAGTCCACTTTTTATTTTGGACATAATTAATGAATCAATTTTTACGATATTAGACAATTTTTGATCTTGACCATTGATTGGGTGTATCCTTAATCTGAATAGAAAATGAACAAAAAATGAATAGGGACTCTTAAATTGGGATGGAGGGATTATTAATATATAGTGAAGCGTAAGCATAGTCCCTGGGGGTCCCTTTAATAAATATTTGTTATTAGCTATTTTATTTCTTTCGTAAGGTTACTTTGTCATTTGCACATCCCTGATATATTAAGGGGTATCTTTTCTTATGTTGGGGAGTATTGGTATATCAAGGTGTGTCGCTTGAACCGCTTCATATGTTGGGGATTATGACACATTTGAAGGAATGAACTGAGTATTTAGATTAAAACTTTAACCTCATTGTTTTATTTATGCTTTTGGTAATTCACATTAATTGGTATCAATCCAACTGCATCCACAACATACCCACAACCCTGTCGTGACCCAATAAGGCTCCAAATGTCTCATTTCTTGTAGCCTCTTATGAACATTAGGCGAAATCAATTTCACCCTCTTGGGTTCACCTTCACTTAGCATTGCTCCACATTCATTGGACACCTCGCCATTCGTCGCTGCTTCCATGTGATGAGGAGGGAGCCTCACTCATGTCTCTTGGTCTGGTAAGCCGCCACTAAAGCCGTCAAAGCAACTGCATCCACTCTATCTCAATTTTCGATATCGTAGCCTTGCACTACCCCCAACGTGAAGACCCCGCAGCCTACACAAAACCCCCAGGCTGAAGCGCCTGCCATTGCATTACCCTAGCTCTCTCCTAACCCTAAACCATAACCCAACTCTCAAGCCGAGCCAAACGATTTTTTCCCCAGCCCTTATTCACACCTCGAAAATATTGGTGGTCTTTGAGCCTTTGCCTCACCCTCTAACTTGGCAAACTATTCTATACCCGGTGCACCTTAATGGGCCACCTTTGTATAGTTACCATTGATGGTGCTCAAGCCACAATTTAGTGGCTTAAGGAGATGGTGGACTACTTGGGAATGCTAGTGGAACCACTGGGGGGGGAGGGGGTAGAGAGTCACTCATGTCGACTAGACAATGTCATAAATGTTTTTGATCGGCTTTTATTGAGATGCTGTTTGATATGAGTATTTGTCACTTATAACTACCACACTTTTAACCATAAGACCATTCATGCACGTCGACTGCTCGAATAACTATACCTTGCAACATGAGGGAGTAGTGTAGTTGTGACCCATGTAAGATCTCCAACCTTAGTGTCCCTCTGTTTCAATAGTCTCTAGATTTGCTTTGCTGTAAGAGGCTCGATTGGCATGTGTTGTGCTCTAGTGAACCCAATTACAAGCCCAAAGACGAATATACTGACATTGCAATCATTGCAGGACTCGTTTGTTTGTTTGTTTATAGACATCCGAGGTTTCTCCCGCCACATAATATTCAACGCGTGCTTAGCTTTTCCCTGGGCAACACCGAGTTATAATGCCAGGTTATAGACTTGTGCGAGTGAGACAGACTTACGAGATTATGTTCCTTTGTGGAGAGGATGCCCTCGTGTGATGTACCCATTCTTCTCACACCTAGAAGGACTATAGTTGTTGGATGTGTGTCCTTTCGATAGCAGTGATGTAGGTTTTCCCGTTCCCCACTTATAGGACATGTTGGACCAGTTGGTATATTCGGTGATAGACCTCAAAAGTTGTCATCAAATTAGTATGTGTGCGGGGGATTAGTGGAAATCCACTTTCAAGATTGAGGACAAGCTAAATGAGTGGACGATTATGCCTTTGAGTTTGTCTAACGCCCCCTCCACCTTCATGCATGTTATAACGCAGATTCTTGTAAAGTGTTATTTATTTTATTTACAACCGATCAGAAGAGGAGCAAATCTCCCACATCATTGAAGTGTTGGTAGACCAACGTTTAATTTAAATTTGAAGAAATGCCTGCTCATATTTCCCTTAGTTACTTTTCTCAAGTTTATGGTTTCAAGGATCGTGCTCGTGTTGATGCGAAAGCTTTCATACTACCAATAGCCCATGGCAAGATGTTCCTATGGATTTTGTGGGTTGTGTGCCGTGCTGGCAAGGGACTATGACTCCAATCTAGTTGATGATCGTATTTATAAGACGAACCACTTCATCCATATACTCGAATATCGATTGTGCTTCATATATTGCTACTCTATTTCTTTCGAGAAACTGTACGTCTCCACGACATACAATTTAGTACCTTATGATTTCTTAGCCCGAATTCGCCTTCTACAACAACTTCCGTGATATATCTCTCTTTCGTACATTACTTGGGTACCTCTAGCCATAGTTGTTAAAAGCGCGCCTAGGCGCTAGGCGCAATGAGGCGCAGGTACGGCGCCTGGAAAGGCAGTAGGCGAGGCGGTTTTAGAAAGGCGTGCGCCTGGGGACCTCAGGCGCTAGGCGCGGTCAGGCGCGAGGCGCTCGCCCAGGCGCGCTTTGCCCCTTTTTACTTACGTGCCCTTAAAAACATAACCAGATTTTTTTGCTGCTAAACCCCAAACCGAACCCTTTGTTTTAGAAAACCCCAAACCTAAAAGTTCTCTTTCTCTCCATTCCGGCTCAAACAAGAGAAAAACCCTATTCTACAAACTCCGGCACTTCCTTCTCTCCATTCCGGCTGCTCTCTTCTTCTCTCCAAACTCCGGCGACCTCAGGTATGTTTCTTTTTCTCTTTTTCTGTTTTTTTTTGTTTCTTTCTTTTTCTGGCCATTTTCTCCTTTTCCGACCATTTTTTCTGCTTTTTCCCTTCCCAAATGTATTCTCTGCCTTATTTTTATTTTTCCGGCCTTTTTTCTGCCTTTTCCCTTTCATGCCTCTTTTTTTCTTCCATTTTCTGCCTTTTTTTATTATTTCTGTAAAACAGAAAAAAAAATCAGTTGTAATAAAATAAAAAAATTAAATAGATATTGTAAATTAGTATACTTCATATTTTTTGCATGTTTTGAAGTATACTAATTAGTATACATATTGTAAATACATTTGAAGTATACTAATTTACAATATGTACTTAAATTTCTGCCTTTTTTATTGTTTCTGTAACAGAAAATTAAATAGATATTGTAAATTAGTATACTTCATATTTTTTGCGTGTTCTGAAGTATACTAATTAGTATACATATTGTAAATACATTTGAAGTATACTAATTTACAATATGTATTTAATTTTCTGCCTTTTTTTATTGTTTCTGTAAAACAGAAATAAAAAAAAATTGTTGTAATTTTCTGCCTTTTTTTTTTTTATTATTTCTGCATACTTCATTTATTTCTGCCCTTTTTTTAATTATTATTTCTGCATACTTCATACTTCATTTATTTCTACCTCATCTTCATTTAGGTTTCTAAATGGCAAGCGAACGAGTGAGAGATCCGGCTTGGGAGCACGTTTATTTGGCCAATCCTAATGACAAAAATGCAGTGACTTGTAAATATTGTCAAAAAGTTAGCAAAGGGGGAATATATCGGGCTAAACAACATCTCGTGGGTGGGTATAGGAATGTAATACGTTGCCCGACATGTCCTGCGCATGTAAGAGAAGAAATTAAGGCGTTTATGGAAGGAAAAAAACAGTTAAAAGATCAAATAAATTTGATACCGGAATTGGATGAATTTGTGGGCATCGGGGATGATGAAGATGAGGATGATGTTGTTGAAGTTACAAGTACGAAGCGATCTTCCGTTGATGGTTCTCAACGGGCAAGTAATAACCCCTCAAAAGTCGTTGGAAGAAAGCCCCCAAAACAAAAAGGTCCAATCGATTTATATTACACTCCCGATCCCGAGGTTGTGGTGCAAAACCGGAAGGGGAAACAAATGAAGTTGGATGATAATAATCCGACCAAAATAGAGTTGAGAAATCGGGCATGCACCCAATTTGCTCGATGGATGTATGATGCGGGGCTTTCTTTCAATTCCGTTAAATATGAAAGCTTTCATTTATTTATCGAATCGGTTGGACAATACGGACCGGGTATGAAACCACCTAGTTACCATGAGGTGAGGGTTCCGTTACTTAAAAAGGAGGTTGCAAGCACGGAAAAATCAATGAATGATCACAAAGTGGAATGGGCGAAGAATGGGTGCTCTCTTATGGCGAATGGTTGGCAAGACAAGAGAGAGAGGACTTTGATAAACTTTTTAGTCAACTCTCCAAAAGGTAGTATGTTTATAGAGTCCGTTGACGCTTCGGCCTATTCAAAAAATGCTACAAAAATGTTTGAATTGCTTGGTAATTTCGTGGAAAAGGTGGGAGAGTCGAAGGTGGTACAAGTTGTCACGGATAGCGCGTCCGCTAATGTCTTAGCCGGTAAGATATCTTTATATCTTTGTTTTTTAAGTACACATCTTTTATTATTTATGTAAAATATATTTCAATTTCATATTATAAAATTTTATTTATTTTCTCTTGATAGGTTCTTATTTGGAGGCGAAGTATCCACACTTGTATTGGTCACCATGTGCGGCTCATTGTTTGGACTTGATGTTGGAGGATATATTCAAGTTAACAAATATGAAGAGGACTTTTGCGAAAGCTATTTACTTAAATAGCTTTATTTATACCCGACCGGGGGTGGTGAACATGTTAAGGAAATTCACAAACCGTAAGGAGTTGCTTAGGCCCGCGTAAACTAGGTTTGCGACGGCCTTTATCACATTGTCGAGAATTCATGAACAAAAGAACAACTTACGAAAAATGTTCACTTCCGAAGAATGGAACACTAGCAAGTGGGCAAAGGAGGCACAAGGGAAAAGGGTGGCGGGAATTATAATGATGCCTTCCTTTTGGAATCATATTGTGTTCGGTCTTAAGGCCACGGGTCCTCTTGTTCGTGTTCTTCGATTGGTTGATGGTGAAAGGAAGCCTCCAATGGGATATATCTACGAGGCAATGGATAGGGCAAAAGAAGCCATTGAGAAGTCTTTTGGGGGGAATGAAGCTAGATTTAAGGAAATTTTTGAGATTATTGATAGGAGGTGGGATGTCCAACTTCATCGCCCCTTACATGCAGCTGGGTATTTCTTGAACCCGGAGTTCTTTTATACTAATCCGAACATCGAGCAAGATGAAGAGGTGATGTCGGGTTTGTATAAATGCATTGCAAGATTGGTGCCAAGCATTGAAACACAAGATATAATTACTGACGAGTTAGTGAAGTATAAGAGAGCTGATGGTCTCTTTGGTTTAGTTATGGCTGTGAGGCAGAGAGCCAAGAAGGCGCCAGGTAATCTTCATGAATTACAAGTGATTTTTCTTTTCACACATATTGCAATTAACGTAACATATTAATTGAATTTTTTATATTTAATAGCTGAGTGGTGGGGTTCATATGGAACTTCAACCCCAAATTTGCAAAAATTTGCAATTAAGATTCTCAGCCTTACATGCAGTGCGTCTGGTTGCGAGAGGAATTGGAGTGTTTTTGAACATGTAAGTCATTAGTATTATTTGATTAACTTCTATTCTATGTTAGAATACTAATTAGTTATATATGATTTTTGGCAGCTTCATAGCAAGAAAAGGAATAGGTTGAGTCAATCTCGTCTGAATGATTTGGTGTTCGTTAAGTATAATCGAGCATTGAAGCGTCGGTTCAAATTGCGCGATACAATTGACCCCATCGCCTTGAATGACATTGATGAAAGCAACGAGTGGTTGCTGGGAAGGATTGATGGAGATTCAGATGAAGATAGTGAGCTTGTTTTTGATGATGATGACGCACTCACGTGGGGAATGGCTAGTCGTGCTGCCGGGGTTGGAGAGCCTTCCTATAATTCTAGATCAGTTGCTTCGGGATCGAGTTCGAGCGTCTCTTCAAGGGTGCCAGTCAGAGAGATAAGATCAGCTGGTGGTACTTCAAGCTCACGTGTTCCACTAGAACTCATAGATGAAGAAGATGAGACTGATGAGGAAGAAGAAGGATTTGAAGAGGAGGAAACTAACTTTGATGAAACTGATTTTGATAATTTGGATGATGACTTTGATGAGATTTAGATGATGATTGGAAGATGTTTGCGTCTTTCATTTTATTTTGTGTCTTAACTCTTTGTTAGTTTGTTATTTATTTTAAAACTTAAACTTGATGGCGGCAATGGTTGTCTTTTATATATTTTAAGACTTGCGTTTATTGGTTAAAGTTTAGCTTTACATGATAATATGTTATATTTTGGAATCTTAATTATGCCATTAAGTTTATCATTGATGTCATGATATTATTATAACATCAATATATTGCTTTAATTTTTTTTTTTGATATTTTAAAAAAAAGTGCGCCTAGCTTCAATCAGGCGCGCGCCTCGCCTTGCGCCTAGCGCCTAGGCTCCAGATACACCTTTGCGCCTGGGTGCGCCTTGCGCCTTAAACAACAATGCCTCTAGCCCCCATAGATTTGGTTGCACTTCTCCCATTGTTTCATTGTGCCTTAAGACCTCTGAGTTTGCCACCCGATTGGTCACCATTCATGATGATTTCCCAGCTCGTTTGCATTGCATACACACTTCTTATAAAGAGCATGTTAAATCCTCGTCGTCACGAGTTACTCTCTTAACATGGGGATTTGGTTATGGTTTACTTAAAGAATGAGAAGTGAAAGGATCGCAGACACAAGTTGCAAATGAGACGATCCGAGTATTTCCTTATGGTGAGTAGTTGCGGGAATAATTCTCACCAGATTGATTTGACCATCCGAGTTCACCATGCTTCTAATATGGTCAAGTGCTTGCCATTTCGCGGGGCCCTCATTCTTTCGATACCTGTTTCCATGGACTCGGCTCAACCGGTTTGCTCGCATACTGAGTGTGCTGAGGGCATCCTCAACTTTGAGACTGTTCTATTTGTTATTACACTTGGTTCTTTATCTATTGGTCATCATCATCATCATCCTTGCCTTAATCCAATCACATGGGGCCTGCCACATGGATTCTCCTTTTTCATTCTAATCTATTATAAGCCCTAAGCTATCGTGGAAGGAAATTATATATATGTGTGCGGGTGCGCGCGCGCTGGTGGTTTGGGGTGGGGGGTGGGGAAGCTTTTCTCTAAATATATGGTATTGGATGATTCTTATGAATATGTAGTCTTGGTTGGATTTGTACCAATTTGTTTTTACCATAAAGGCAAATGTCCTACTGTTAGACAAATTAATCATGTACTACGATTGGTTTTACATTATAACATGCTTTTATTTTTATTTTTATTTTTATTTATTTTAGTGTTGTATATCATATATAAATGTAATTGGGAAAAGGCATGATATCATGTGGTTTAACCAAAGAGATTGCGCTGGAGAGAGCAAAATGAAAAAATAGAATTCATGTAGCGCGCATAATTGGGAAAAAGGCTTTGTTGAGTTCTGTATATCATATATTAATGTTTTTGCATTTTGTTTCGATTCTAACAATTTCAATTCATGATACACTTACTATTCGTGGATATTTAATTTTCGATAGTGTTCATGAAATATAGTAGTGAGAAGTAAAAGTATAATTTCAAGGTAAGATTCTGATATTTTCAAATCAATTAAGTTCGATAGAGTAATCTATGAGTTTTGGTTTTAATTGCACCAAATCATAAGCTTGATGGCAAATGGAAACAAATTAAACATTAGGGGCCAAACTAAATGCTAGTCTAGTTTCAAGTTTATCTATGTAATTATTCAATTGCTACCAAGAACAATTTTTTCTTGAACCATTATATTCAGAATTATCTGATGGAGTGGTACCCTAGACTTGGGGTTTCTTTGCATTTGTTGTTTTTCTTTGTTAATAATCTTTTGTAGTAAATGATACATATGTCTTTTTCTTATTTCTTAATGATGTAAATCCCTCATTATATGAAAGGGCATTTTTCTCATTTTTAGTATTTCTACATCTAATATGATTAATGAAGGGTTGCGTAAACATTTGATAGGCTTAGCTTGATTAGCCAGCTAACTTCATCTATAAATAGATTATGCTTGTTTCATTAATAAGATGCATTTTAGTTGAAAGAGAGAGAGCGACTTTGCCTTGTGAATTTCTTTGGGCCATTTGTCTTGCCAAGAAATCCAATCAAGCCGCTGATGTGGATCGTCGAATTGCACCCTGGAAAAATCATTCCAAGAATTTCAATCCGACATTTGCAAACTCCTCAGCCTTCTCCCCTCTCTCTTTTCACCGATATCCATACCACCACCACCGCCACCACTTCCGACCCCCAACCATCACACACCCTCAAACCCCTCAAAAACCTAGCCCTAATCCAAACCGACAGAGGAAGAAGCAGCAGAAAAGCGGGTTGAACTCTTACCCTAGGGTGTGGATGAGAGGACTGAATGAAGAGAAGAAATCGAGAAAGAAGAGGTCTGAATCGACAAAGACCTGCGTTGGTTCCATCCCGGCACCACTCTGAGAGTTCTGACAGTGGTCCAGCTGGACGGCGACAACATTGAGATCTAGGGTTTCGCAGCTGCAGCCCTAGACTGATCTTTGACCCCGGTGGAAGCTATCTATGACTGAGGTCAGGTTGGGAGAAAGAAGAAAACAGAAAAAAGTGAAAGAAGTTGGAACGAGAGAAGAGTGAGAAGAACCCCTCGGAAAAGGTCGCCAGAGACTGGTCTGGCCAGGAGCCGTCGCCGTTCTGCTCAGATGGTCATAGAAGTGAACAGCTCGTGGGATTAGTAGCAGCTTGGGTTTTTTCCTTTTGAACCCTAAGTTACGAGAAGGGAAGTGGGCTGTTTGGCCTCTTTTCTTTGTGGGCTCTTATTTTTATTTTATTTTTGTTTACTGTTTGAAGTTTTTGGGTTGGTGGAAGATTCAAGTCTGATGGGCCAAGGTCTGCTGTGGGAAATAAGTGAGACAAGAGGTTTTGGGTACTTCGGCTGTTTGGGCCTTAAATTTTGGACTTTATTTTTTAATGTTGGCTTACTGTTCAATTGATATTTGAACCATTTGGATGCTGACTGGAGTCTTGGAGTTTAAGAAATTATGATTAGGCCCAATTTTTATGAAATTCTTAGGAGATAAAATTTTGGGCCTCCTGAACTTTTGACAATTATTTTTGGGACCCCCAAATTTTCTTCGGCACATATTTTGGGATTTTTGCACTCGGTTCCAACTTTCAAAGCTCACGGACGAGCTTTTTCGTAGAAGGAGAGAATGATGGAGAGGCATCCTAGACTTAGGGTTTTCTTTATATTTGTTATTTTTACTTTTTAATAGTCTTTTTCTTAATTATTTAATTATTTTATTTTTTACTAAGTTGTACTTTTCTTGTTTATTTTGAAATCTTTTTTTTTTTTAGTTTATTATGCTTAGCTATGTCACAACTTGTATCCAAATGTATTATTACAGACAGTGCACAAATGTCACAACTGGCATGGGGTCTTGATTAAATATAGTTGTTGGGTTGGGTGGCTGAAACTGTTTCTAGTTCCTTGGTTGCTTGTGTATGTTTCATGTACGTGATTGTGCCCTTTCGGCGCTTTTCTGTATGCTTTAATGTACCAACAGAAGGAAACAAAGGTGTAGTGCATTAGCATATATGGATTCCCTTTTAATAAATAGTTATATGCTAATATATTCCGCTAACATCTTTGTACTTTTGTCCATAAACATTCCCCCTGCATCCGCGCATGAGTGAGGGGGGAGAGAGTGCAATAAATTTTTCTATATCAATATATGAAATGTTTTTTCAATAATTTGTACTCTTTTGCAGATCCGAGTACGATACACTTGGTACTTCCATCAAATCTGCTCTTGTTTATCTTATAACAACATTAGTGAAGGTTGGTTATTGTGGTTATCAGATTCTACTGGGCTGACCTTTCATTTGAATTAATTTATGCTGAATCCTGTTCAAAAATTCTTTTACTTCCAATCTCCATTAACATGCTATCTTATTTTTATCAGCTTGTGTGCCTGGCAACATTTCTTAAGGTATCTGAAAGCGACAACTTCGATCCATATCAGGTAGTTTACTAGTTTTACTGGTTCCTTTTGATATTATTTATTTATTTCTGACTTTTTTTGGGGGTGAAATGGTGTATTTTGCTATTACAGAATGGGTTACGAATGACTGCTGTTGCGCGTAAAAAACAGTTTGTGGTGTGAAGTTTATCAATTATCAAATAAATAATATGATAACTGATAAACTTTGCACAACAAATTGAAAGTTTGGTGGTACGTGTTGCTACTTCTAAAGTGGAAGAAGTTACAGGATTAGTTTTATTCTGGGTGGTCACGTATTATTTAGGGTCTACTTTTAGGTCCTATTTATATAATTACTTTGTTGGCAGCGCCATCAATTTTCTTTTGAGTTCCAGGTCCTAATTTTACTTTGTTGAACAAGAATAACCTTTAGAATCAATTTAATACTTCACAGCGACATTTTACCATTTTCTCAGAGGCATTTTAGTGAATTTTGAAGATATATTACCAATTTTGTAAAGGTTTTTGACTATTTTTAAAAGCATGTTACCCATATTAAATGGTTTGCCATCCCAGAAGGTTATAATGAATCTACCTCAGACAAATTGATGGTATAAATGAAGGAGAGTTATGGACAAGGCAGGTTGGAGGCATTTATATGACCCTCTTAAGTCAGATGCTTCACAGGCGACTGGAATAGATGCACATGTCGGATGCATACTCTTTTATTCGTTTACATGCCCCCTGCTCCATTTTATATATGTCCATTTATATACCCACCGAATTTCGGTGACGAGGATTTGATCTTGTGAAAGAAGGTTGAAGCATATTTTAAAAAATCTCAGTTTCCTCTCGCTTTTTATATACTTTACGATGGAACACCATTGTCGCTGTATCGGATCTAGGATGGATTATCAGGGTGGCCTCGCAGGAAAGGAGAAGCAGCGAGAAACCGACGTTGATGATTATGGCCTGACCGGAGAGGAGTTTTGGGACGGTGAATTTAGACTGCCGTTGATGAGATCGGTTGCCGGGAGAGAGAGAGAGAGGAGTGGGTAGTTGGGGTTATATTTGGCAATAAATATTTTAATTTGACACCTGTACACAATTTTTTCCCCCTACTAACACAATTTGAAAGTTTAGGAATTTTACAAAATATTCATGGGCCCACTTGGATCAAAGAAAAAAAATGGGATTTTCAACTAAATTAGTCACTGATATAGAATGGAGTACCAAAACGCTATATTTTTTATTCCCTCCTCTTCTGGAAACGATAACCATATTTGACTTGCAATTATCTGCAACCTTAAGTAGAATCATCAGTTTTTTTTTTTGGATTGTTATAGATTGTTGGATATATGCATGATTGTAGCTAACAAACTTGCGGCAGGCCCACCCTATAACAAAAAAAGTGAATAATGAATATGGAAGTGTATAAAGATATTTGATATAAGACAAGAAGGAATTAATGTATTAGGAGCGCCACCTCTGGAGCGGGATTTGATTGTTGGGAAAATCTGGGGAAGGACAAACAATGAGATAAATAACTCCTGCTCATTTCAGTAAGAGTCTGTTCTCTTGCCGACATATATCAACAGACCAGAAATTTCTAGAACCCCAAGGATTTCAGAATTTCAAATGGTTCCATACATCTATGTGTGACCTTGAATTCCCTTACCTTAATGTGTCTAAACCATCATAATCACTCTCTATAACCCATTAGCAAATCCGTTCCAATCATTATTTGTCAATCTTCGTTTTCCTTATGGTATAGTCAATTTGTCATATGATAATCTTCAATAGGAATTGGTGAATAATTAACCATTCAAGATGTGGTTTTAAGAAAAATATTGAGGTACAACAATAAGAAGTTGAATTAAGATTCATTCAAACTAAATCAGAAAGCGAGTATGAAAAATGATCACTTTACTTGTAAAAAACGTCGACTTAGTTTCTTTATCATGAAGGGGTTAGATTTGAAAGAATAGTGGTTACAAGAAGAGTGTTCATGAGAAGCTTTCGGTCAAATACTCAAATTTGACAATTGATTGGTTTTTGGTGGCCATGAGCAATAATAATTATCACATAGTTGTAATTGGTTATAAATACAGAAGTCTGAAAGAAGATAGATTAGAACGTCTGTTATGTCATTAAGCCTCTCTTGTGGAATTAAGAAAATATTGGAGCTTCTAGAGACTAGCAAAAGAGGTGATGATTAAATGCCGTGCACTCTGTCTGGTTATTTTTTTTATTTTCTAAATTAAACCACCATTTTCTTTCGTCTGTATTAGTAGCAACATGAACACATGATGATTTTGAAATATAAATATGTTTACCAGTGTTACTCCAAATTACTTTCCCAAAAAAATTGTGTTGCTCCAAATTATAACATACTTTTTTTTGTTATTTTCAGGAACTGTTGAAAGCTTCAATTGGTTTTGTAGATGTCGCCGGGATTTACTTTGCCTTGACCCAGTTGACTCACAGGAACATCTCTCAAAATCATAAATTCCAAGCTGTTGGGCTTGGTTAGTTAACTTCGGTCTCATTTTGAAATTTACCTCATTCTCTTCAATTCTTGAGATCTTCAGCTATTTAATAATTCCTTATCCTGGCTTTTCTCTATCGCCTTTTTGTCTAATGTATTCTTTAGTTATTTCAATTTACACATCTCCTTTATTAATCTTGTAATATGCCTGTAAATATCTATATATACTTTTTTTGTGTGTTGTGTGTGAGGTCAAACCTTGATGTGGTGACAAGTGCCCTCGCCCAAGTTAAGGTTGGTCTCGGGTCTGAGACATGGGAGAAACCTCTCCATATAAAACATGGGGGGTAAGGTCAACTGACATCCACCTTTTCGAGATCTACAGTAGAGTGGGAACCTTATGTATTGGGTACCACCTTTTATTGTGTGTGTTTGTGTGGGGTGAGGTGGGGAGGAGTGCAGAAAGCTCAAACTCTCATGAACTGTGCATTGTTTTCAAAAAACCTCCCTGAACTGTTTTTTGTAAACTCCCTTGAAGTTTGCATTGTTGTAAGGGGATTTGGGGACTTTTGAGCAACAAAAAATCAGTGTTCTAAAAGGCTCACCTTGGCGTGAGGCGTAGGAGAAACGCCCTGCCTATGCCTTATACGTGGTAAAAGGCGGTCAATGCGCGAGTAAGGCGTGGTCAACGGCTCACGCGCGCCTTAAAAAAAAAGGTTTAGTGAAACGACGCGTTTTTCGAAGTTTTTTTTTCTTCTTTTTCTAAAAAACTGGACCAGTATCTCTCCCTCTTTCGTCCAAAACCCAAACAAAAACTAAACTTCCAACAAAAACTAAACCCTTATGCTCAGACCTCTCCCTCTTTCATCCAAAAAAGACCCTAACATTTACGCTAAGATTTCTCCCTTTCTAACCGACCAGCCCCCTCAGCCTTCGATCGACCAAGCTCCACTTAGCCACTGACCGACTTTAGACTCCAACCCTCTTCTTTTTTCCTCGTATATCTATCTATTTTCTCATCTTTTTTCGTTTATTTTTTTATAGATAATCTCGGAAACAACCTCTCTTCATATGCAGGGGTAGGGCTGCATACATCTAACCCCCTCAATACCCCGCAGTGGGGGGAGCCTCATGCACTGGGTTTGCCCTTTTTTAGCTAATCACTTTTATAGTTTTTTAAGGCTAATTACGAAGTTATTCCAACTTCAACATTCATAGTTTTCTTTGGTTTCCTATTTTCAGCCCTAAGTAACTCCAAATGTGTTTTTGATGTTATTTTTATTGTTTTTTGAAATATTGTATATTTTTTTGCTCTGATTCTGTTTTTGGGGGCAGTTGCCTGCTGGTGTCTATAATTTTTTAATACTGCTGCTTCTATTTTAATCATTTTGTAATCTTATAAATTTTTTTGTTCCAATACTGCTGCTTCTTATTGATTATTGGCTACCAAACATACGGAAATATTTTCAAATTTCAAGGTATGTAGTATTTTATTATTAACTAGCCTTAGCATAATTAGAAAATGATTGAAAAAGAGAAAACACCTTTTTATGCATCCCAAGGCCTCCACGCCTCGACCATGCCTCGCGCCTTTTAGAACCTTGTAAAATTAATGATTTTTGTAGCTATACATAAGTGGATTTTACAACAAAATGCATACTTCGAGAATATTTTTCACGCAAAAGATAGTTTAAGGGGATTTCTTGGAAAACAAAAACTATTTTTAAGAAGTTTTGTTTTTTGCATTTCATCCATTTTCTTTTCTACTGTCGCTGAACACATTGGAATAGTTATATCTTTATTGATAACTCTGGGCATTCAGGTCTCTTAGAGCAACTGACCTGGAAGGTTATGTTTAGACCCTCAAGCTTCACGCATAAGAAAAATTATGTTTGCATTTAAAACTAGGATACATCACAAGTTTATATGAAAGGAGTTTGTTCAGGATCGCGTATAATAATGCTAGTGCAAGAGAAAGGCAGAGCGCGAGAGAGTGTTTCCCATTTCTCATGAAGCATGGAGCTAAGAATTTGAGACACGGATATGACATGCCTACATAATAAATCCTAAAGAGTAGGATATAGACAAGTTGATGATAAGCTAATAAAGAATACAAAAATTCAACACAGAAATATAAACACAAAAAAAATGGGTGCGGAGAACTTCATATTATTTTTATAGATTTGAAGAAGGCGTATGATAGGATACCAAGAGATGTAATATGGTGGGTTCTACATAGAGATGGAGTGACTCGTAAATGTGTTGATGTGATCAAGGATATGTATGATGGGGCCCATGGCTATAGTAAGTACATGTCTCGGAGAAAGTAGTGAATTTCTAATTATTGTAGGTCTACTCCAAGGTTCAACACCAAGTCCTTATCGCTTTGATTTTATTATGGATGAGTTGATTGGATAAATGCAAGATGAGGTGTCATGGTGTATGTTATTTCCAGATGATATTGTTATAGTGGATGAGATTAAGACGGGAATTAATGCTAGATTGAAATTGTGGAGAGAAATTCTAGAAATAAAAGGATTTAAAATAAGCTGGACTAAACCAGAATGTGTGGAGTATAATTTTAGTAGTAATAGAAGGACAAACGGGGATGTGGTGAAATTGGATGGTCAAGAAATACTTAGAAATGGTCATTTTCGTTATTTAGGCTCGATTATCTAAAAAGATGGAGATATCAGTGATAATGCTACTTATAGGATTAAAGCAGACTGGGTTAAGTGGAGAAATGCTATCGGCGTATTGTGAAGTTAAAAGGAAAATTTTATAGGACGACCATTAGATCCGACGCCCGCTATGTTATAAGGGACAGAGTGTTGGGCAACCAAAAAACAAAATGTGCAGAAAATGAGTGTGGCGGAGATGCGAATGCTAAGATGGATTTGTGGTAAAGCTCGAAAGGGTAAAATTAGAAATGAACAAATTCGTGAGACGGTAAAAGTAACTCCTATAAAAGATAAATTGAGAGAAAATCGACTTAGATAGTTTGGACACGTTAAGCATAGAACCAATGGATGTCCAGTAATGAAGAGTGATTTAGTTAATATTGATGGTAGCACAAGGGTTTGAGGTAGGCCCAAATTGACTTGGTGGGATATTGTAAAAAAGACGTGATATCATGTGGTTTAATCGAAAATCATGCACCGACTAGAATGGAATGGAAAAATAGGATTCATGTAGCTGACCTCAAATAATTGGAAAAAGGCTTTGTTGAGTTTGGTTGAGTTGAGTATAATATCATTCACGAAAGATATCAATATTGAAATTCCTTCCCACCGTTAAATCGTAAAATCTAACTGTACGTCAACATTTCAAACACCACTTCACACCAATTGTCCTAAAACCGTGCTATGATTCACGGGTGCGGTTGGGTGTGCATGTTAATGCGGTTTTCGGGTACGACGATTAGGCAAAATAAGGCACGAGTGCGATAATCCACTACAGGTGAGGGTTTTAAAGAGTTTGGGGAGAGAGAGTAGGCCAGGGGAACTTTTGGGTGCTGGTCTCTCTCTCTCTCTCTCTCTCTCTCTCTTTCTTATTGTTAATTTACATACAAAACCGCGTCGCTTTGAATGTGGCTAACTACAACATTGATGCTTAGACTCTTTGGAAATTCCCACTTTAAGCCAATCATTTACCCATTCATTAATCATGCCTAATTAACTATGTTCTAAAAAATAATCATGCTCAATTCACTGATTGGATCGATTTTTGTTTGGATCGGATTGAAAATTAAGGACTATTTTGGTTATGAATTATGACGTAAAAATCGCCAAATGGGTAATAAGAGGAAGATATCACACATAATAACCCTCAATCACTAAACTCTCCAAAATATAGAATACTTTAAATGAGGTTACAGATGGGGTATTTATAGGTGGGAAGTAGGTTTGGCTCTAAGCAACTAATGATCAAATTACAAATGTCCCCCTTAATGGCACTTGTCCTACCCACCTCTAAATACTAAACAACCAAAAGGAAAATACAACCAATTTACAAAATAACAAACATACTATAAAATCCTAAAAATGACGAAAATATCCTCCATATTCTTCATTCACATCAATCTTCCCGCCTTCGAAAAAGCTCATCCTCGAGCTTTGAAAGTTGAGGATACACAAAATCTTCAAAATACGAGGCGGAGAAGATAAGAAAAATACATGAGGTTTGAAAATAATTTCGTCAAATATATGGGATGGCCCAAAATGTATCTTCAAAATTGGAGAATCAATTGAAAAGCGCCAAAAATGTGCGGACGAGAGGCAAAACTTGTGGGGGCAAAAGTAAATTTTGAAAATTTGAGGAAGATCCTTCAATTCTTGTGTCAAGATCATCACTTTCCTCTTGCCTCTCATGCATGGTTCAAAATCTCGGTGTTGGTCCCAGTATCGGACACTCGATTTTCAACTCGGTCGCGGTATCGGGTGATACGCAAAGATACGCTATTTAGAGAGCGCGAAAAATTCCGAAAAAAATGTATAAAATTTTAAAAAAATAAGATTAACAATATGTACCAATCAGATATGTTCAAACCATTATTTAATATGCATTACATTGTATGATTAGTTATTCTGAAGTGCAACAAACTTGACATATTGCTAACGTACTAATTTTATTTTTATTTTTAATTATTTAAAATCTCTATATAATTATGTATTAGTGACTAATTGTTGATTTTAATTTATGTAGGAGGATGTTTGATATTCATGGATAAGACTAGACTTATGGGGATTCTTTTCCCCCCCAATCTTTGCCTCTTCCATTTTTGGACATCATTATGTGACATGATATTTTGATAGAATATTTTGTTCAAGTTCAAATATTTTTATGTATGGTGAATGTTATTAGTTTTATATTAGTAGTGACATTTTAATTTTATTGCAATTGTTTAATTTGATCTTAGTGTGTAAAATTATTCTGCATATATATGTTATGTGAACAAACTTATATAGGTCGTGTTTCTGTAAATGTTACAATATATTTTCAACAACGAAAAATATGGTAAAAGATGAAAATTCTATCAAAAAATAAAAGAGTATATGACAACGTTAAAATAATGATGCAATTTTTTTTCCATATTACTCAGAAAAATTATATAAGGTTGCAATAATTTTCACAACATTTTTTTTGTACAAATAAATGTTTTGTAAAAAAATTTACAAAGAAATGTCTAACAAAACGTATACATTTTTTTTTTGTACAAATAAATGTTTTGTAAAAAAATGTACAAAGAAATGCCTTACAAAACGTATTTTTGACATCTTTTTACAAACAAAATTAAAAAATGTTTTGGAGAAATTTTTTTTTTAGGTACCAAAAAAAATGTCAAAAGGGTTAAAAAAATGTGTCGTTTGAATCTGTTGTCTCGGTCGATATCGCGGCGAGGTGTCTCAGAATCGGTTGACTTGGCCGATATCTCGGCGAGACAACACGATTCAGTGTTTTTTTTGAAACGCCACTCGGTATCGTATCAGTACCCTCCGATTTCGAGTTGACTCGGCCGATACTTTGAACCATGCTCTCATGTGAATCATCAAAAATAGCTTCCCCCGGGTTCAAAACCACCTGTTTGGTGCCAAACTCTAGGGCTTGAATTTGTTGAAGGGTTCCACCTAGGGCAGAAGGTAGATAGGCTAGCATAGGATGGATTTGGGTCGAAATGGGTTGAAATTTGATTGAATTTGTGAGAAAATGGTTCTTGGATACTTTCGGGTGGATCTTGGATGAGTCGGGTTAAAGAAACACTGGTTCTTGAACAAAAAAATTGCCACCTGCCACTGTTTGGTGGTCCGACCATGGGGTAGGTGATGACAAGGCTGCCCTAGGGTTTCCTCCACTGGAACAGGGCCTTTTACTGTTGGATTGACGAAGGTGAATTGTTGATGGAGATTGGAGGTCGGCCGGTGTATACGGAGGCCGAAAATTGCTTAAGCATTCTGGTCGGTGTCGAACGAAGGCTGGAAAGGCTGATCGGGGGTCGACGGGGCAGCATGGTGTCATCTGGGCCTTCGTCGGCCACAACCATGGTGGTTTGACCCGGACTTGGAGCGTTGTCGTAAATCGGAGTACGGTCGGAGCTGTGGAGTGTCCGAAAGTGTCTGGAAGACCTGATCGGTGGCTGTTGGTGGCTTGAGGAGCAGATCGGGGGTCGTTTACCTTGGGAAGAGGGATCGGCTATTTTAGGAAAGTCGCCGGGCATCGTGGGGGTGGCGTGGTCAAGGGGAAATGGTGTAATGATCTGGCCGTAGTGGGTTTCTTCATGAGCGGGGCTGCTCGGCGCCGGACATAGCAGTCGGACGCTACCTCCAGCTACCTTGGGTGTGGTTGGGGTGAAATTAGGGTTTGTGGGATCATCTTTTTTTGGGGGTAGAAGGGTGGAAATGGTTGCGGAAGCGTGGGTGGGAATATTTTGGTGGTTAGGGTTAGGATTAGGATTTTAGATCGTGGTGGAAGAGAGGCGAGTCTCAAGATCCTCCATTCGCGTCAAGAGGTGATTCAAGATCCTCGCAATTCGATCATTACGAGTTTTTTTTTTTTTACAACAACAACAACAACAACAACAACAATAGGTAGAACCAATGAGGCTCTGATACCAATTGACGTAAATGACACCAAATGGGAATTAAGAAGAAGATATCTCACAGTTCAACCCTCAATCACTAAACTCTCCTAAATATATAATACTTCAAATGAGGCTACAAATGGGGTATTTATAGGCGGGAAGTAGCTTGGGCTCTAAGCAACTAATGATCTAATTACAAATGTACCCCTTAATGCCACTTGTCCATCCCACCTCTAAATACTAAACAAACAAAAGGAAAATACAACCAATTAATAAAATAACAAAATACTAAAAATAACGAAAATACCCTCCATATTCTACATTCACATCATATAATATTGTTTTCTGTGTTTAAATACAATTTCTAATACAATTTTGGTAAGAATATACATTTGGCACACCCCTATATTGATTGCATGTTGATATAGGATTAATACATACTCGGGTGTACCTCTGCAAGTATGCTCAATCAACAGGGAAATATAGAGTTGGTAACCATCCATTGATTTGCTTTGTCTTTCTGTTCATCATTTTTTCTACCGGCAGGATGGGCTTTTGCTGACTCTGTTCTACATAGATTGGCACCTCTTTGGGTGGGTGCTAGAGGGCTGGAATTTACATGGGATTACATTCTACAAGGCCTTGAAGCTAATGCAAATCTGGTACAATTACTTGCCTTGTTTGATTTATTTCTGATGTGGTCTCTCCAACAAGAGAAAGCATGTAACTATGATAATTTGCAAATCATGTAATTATGACGAGGGTTAAATTGTGCCTCGTTGATATAACTTAAGGTCTACAGTACACGCATAATTAGGTTTTAGGGGTCAAGGATGTTTGTCCTACTGTCCTAGTTAAATGATGTTTTTCTAGGCATTGCACTCAGTTCTCCGCCCCCCCCCCCCCCCCCCCCCCCCACACACACACACACAAAAAAAAAAAAAAAAAAAAAAAAAAAAAAAACGGCATATGATACACACACACACACATACCGGGAGTAAGTTGTTGATAATTTACATGCCCAGGAAAGTTAAAATTGCTCATTGAAGCCTCAAATGCAATTACTTTCATATTTTATTTTGATTCTAACAGAAATGTGGTTAGATCAGTCCATATACACAGTTCCCTCTGAAATAGATTTTGTCTTTTAATCCTTTGATCAATTCAGGTGTTGAGCATATCCCTTGCTGCATTGGGATCTTTGATATGGCTTCGGAAAAACAAACCTAAAACTTTGATTCCTATTATATATGCATGCGCGGGGATAGTGGCAACGATGCCATCCATCACAAGGTCAGTTTTCCTACCTTGATTTAATCCTATAATGTATCTAGATTACACATTCAATTTTTCTACAATTACGTCAAAACATTGTATCTGCCTTGCCTATCTCCAAACATGCACCTTTAATTGCATCGAAGTTATGTGCAACTGAACAGAAAGCACGTGTGATTACTTTTCTGGACCTTTCAGCACTTTTTCTAGCGCAATTATTGTTTACCACTATGCTGGGTCAATGTGTTAATCCCTTCTTTTTTCTATGAAGTGTAAGAGAGTCTACAAAGATGGATGAGTACTACATACATAATTTATATAGGGATATTTACAATGATCTCCCCTGTATTTACAATTATTACACAGGCCTTGGTGGTTTACGAAATAATTGTAGCCTCCTCACTGTTTGAAATTGATTAATTTTGACAGCCTTATTTTGCATGGGATCGATCCTCATGGAAAAAGAGTCTTCCTGTGTGAAACAACTGAACAATTTTGACAAATAAGGGAGGTCACGATCACCAAACTCAAATGTCGGGGTTAATATTTCCCGAATGCAATGTGAAATGCCATTATAGAGAGAGAGAGAGAGTAACTATTTGAACTGAATCATGCATTACACTTCTGCTTCCAAACATATCATGTAAACAGGGTGGAATAGAATCAAATTCCAGTCATCACTTTGGGATGAAAGGAGAGAGAATCTTTTGGGATGATAATGTTTCTTCTACCAAGCTGAGAGAGAGGATATGAAAGGATACAAACACAAGATAAAAAGAAAGGACCATTCGTGCCTCAAATGGAAAAAATATCCCCTCCAATAAAGCTTGATAGAAGAAACATTATCATCCCAAAAGATCTTAAAAGAGGACTTGCTATGTGATGATTGGAATTTGATTCTATTCCACCCTGTTTCCATGATATATTTGGAGGCAGAAGTGCAATGCATGATTCAGTTCAAATAGTTAGCCTTCTAATTTTCTTGATCTTTATCCATTTTGTTCAGATTGCAATATAAATATGTTTCATCCGTGTGCAACTTAAATATGTTTCATCTAGGTTAAAAATATTTACATTTCTGTATTTATTTTTTTTGTTCACATAAACTGTAAACAATTATACACACTAATTATGTGATTTTCTATAAAATAGTGAAGCATAGTTTAATTCCAAAAATATAAAAGTACATTTCATCATTTTAGTTTTTATTCTGCTAAAATTAATATTTCGCTCTGAATCAAATGGAGGAGCCTGAATAGCAAAAAGTAGTATTCGAATCTTTATTTTCTGCCATGATGTTTTTTCCCCCCGGCATCTGCAGCTATCTGAGGCGAGGATTGGGATGGCACTTACCAAAGGTAGTAGGATTTGAACTGTTCACGTCGTTGGTGATGGCTTTTATTAGCTTGCAGCTCTTTGCAGCGTGTCAAAGACCGTCTAATTGAGAGAAAGTCCAAGATTTCCCTTTAAGATTTTGATTTATATAATATTCCTAAGGCAGCTGTTGTAGAATTTTATTGAAACCTGATTTTTGGACATTAGAATCTTTATTCAACATCTGTAAACTCACATATGCTCCTCTGCTTTGGAACTCCAGATAAGTTACAGAGCTTGTGTGTTGGTCATTGGAGGTAATTTTTCATTCATTTCCTACTTATTTCCCACTTCTCTATTGTCAAAAAGTGAGACTCCACCAATCAGCATTTAAGAAACTACTACCCACTAGTCTGACTTATTGTCATTTGTGAGATTGAATGTTTTTGGAATTAAGTTAATAATTGATCTTGATATATGTTAGCGAAAAAACCCGTGCTAACTATTTGTGCCTATGACACTATCCATGTTATGCCTGTACCTGTATGGCACAACTATGGTAATATATATATATATATATATATATATATATATATATATATATATATATATATAGGGAGAGGTTCAAATGTGAACATAAAAGATGAACATTAACCAAAAACACCCAAAATTCATTAATTTTAACTCCTATGTTGTAATTGGTCCGCGCCAGCTGCAACGGACACGCGTGTCGATCCAATATTTTTTTTACACACATCTTATCCCCCTCGGCCAGCCTAAACCCATCTTTATACAAACCTTAACTCCAATCTCCTATGTTGTAATTGGTTCGCTCCAGCGGCAACGGACACGCGTGTCGATCCAATATTTTTTTTTACACACATCTTATCCCCCTCGGCCAGCCTAAACCCATCTTTATACAAACCTTAACTCTGCCCCCTGCCGGAGTTGATTTAAACTAGGTATGGATGAGGTTCAGGTTATGGTTGATTGGGTCGGAGCAGGTTCGGTTTTGTTGTCGGGTTCTTGGGGTTTAGCAGTGAGTTCGTTGGAGATTATTTTGGGTTCATTTTTTCAGTCGGGACATGTTCAAGGAGTCATGGGTTTGGGGCTTTTGGGACGTGAGGTCTGTCGGAGTGTGATTTTTGGCCGAGGTCCAAGGAGTCACGGGTTTGGAGTTGCTGGGTTCGAGTGGTTGTTCGTGGGAATGGCAGTGGAGGTCGACTGGGTTTTGCCGGAGTTTGGAACCAAGTTGTTGGTTGTTGGTCGGAATAAACAGGCGGGTTGTTAGGTCAACGGAGGTGTGAGGTCAGGTGGGTTCGATCAGGGTCTCAGTAGTAGGGTGGTGTGGAGTTGTTTTGAATAAAGAAATGGAAGTTACCTGAGTTCTGGTGGCGGGAGTGGGAGTGGTAACGTTTGGTAGGCGTGGGTGTATATTAAAAAAAAATATGAGGGTTCGCTGGCGCGAACCAATTACAACATAGGAGTTAAAATTAATGGGTTTTAGGTGTTTTTGATTAATGTTCATTAAAATGTTCATCTTTTATGTTCACTTTTGAATCTCTCTCTCTCTCTCTCTCTCTCTCTCTCTCTCTCTCTCTCTCTCTCTCCATATATATATATATTTAAGGCAAGCTCCTATGCACATTAAAGTTTGCACATCATTTTTTTAAAATAGCAAAAAAAATAATTTTAACCTGATTTTTTGTATATGGGTTCCTTGAAATGTTTAAATATCACAAAAAAAATAACCAACTCAAAAAAATATTTTTTGCTATTTTAAAAAACTCGTCAAACTTTCGCAGCTTTTAAGCACTTTAAAAATTGTGAAAGTTTGATCAAAATAGCAAAAAAAGTTAGTTTTAGCTGATTTTTCTATATGAGTTCCTTGAAATGTTTAAATATCACAAAAAAAAAATCAGGTCAAAAATATTTTTTTTGCTATTTAAAAAAAATGATGTGCAAACTTTAGTGTGCACAAGCCCGCCTTATATATATATATATATATATATATATATATATATATATATATATGCATCTAAATAAAATGTTATCTATATTGAATGAGTAATGCCATGAGTCCCAAAACATTCACCAAATCATCCTCAACAACTCAAAACTATTATATTTTGTTTTTTAAGATGTTTTAGTTTTTAAGCAGAATAAAACGATTATAATCTAGTCGTTTTTGTTTTATATAGCAAAAAAAATAATTTTGAGCTAATATTTTTCAAGTGTTAAAAAAAAGAAGGTATTTCTACCATATAGTCCCCTTTAAGCAATTTGTAGACTCTAAAATCATGGCAACTATTATAAGCACCCACGTTCCTCAAGCACACATTTATTCAATACTCATATATATATAGGCCTACACTAGCCAGATCTTCGGCAGGGGGGGGGGGGGGGGGGGGGGGGGTTGTAAAGATTAAGATAGAGAAATGGGTAAGTGGGTTTGTGTCTTTAAATGTCTAAAAATTGTTCGAGTGTGACTTAGTGTGTTTAAAAATTATTTTGTGAGGGACTAAATTGTAGAACTCCCCCCCAATATGTGTGTCTGTGTGTGTGCGAGCCTGCGCGCGTGCATGTTTGCGCACACACTTTGAGTTGCGCATTGTTCCATAAGAATGCAAGTCTTGCCTTTTTGGGTTGAAAAGTAACATCCTAAATTTTTGAGCAAAAGGTGGCCATACACAATTTTTACAACCATCTAATTAGTATTTAGAACAATTTCAATATCTAATATGCTTAGAGAATCTCTACTGCTAGTGTACAAATTTACTTAGCGTAATTTATTGCAACATCGAAGTGTATGGAAATAACATAGTTTAATATGCCTCACCGCTTGGGCCAAAAATGAATAATATGTAAATGTAAAGTCGTTGACAGGGTGACATTTATAATATCGCGGGATTGATGGGACTTCAAATGCTGCCCTATCAACTGTCTCACACAGCACTTCATGATCCGACAATGAATATATTTTAAAATTATGCATATACCCCCTCAAGATTTAGTACTTTTTAATTGAGCTTGTCAAAAAATTTCTCCCAACCTCAGTCTCTTTCACTCAAATGGAGTTTCAACCACAATTGCTATAAACACAATCAACAAAGGGGGGGGGTGTTAGCCATCGAAAGTTGATTTGCATGTATCGATTGAATAATTTGGAGGATTCAATCAATTGCGCAAACAATCTATTGCCACTAAGAACATCTCCGATGCCATTTTGCTTACCCAAAATCAACATTTGCTCCAAGGCATTCAGGATATGCTGCCTTCCCATGATAGACCAAATATTGCGGCACCAAAGTTCACGTGTCAGGTTAAATGTTGCGGGAACAATCCCTACAAATAGAATTTCTACGAGTTTGAGAGGCATTTCATTAGTCGCACAAACTTCTCTTTAGCCCTTTTCTCTGACCCTATTCACTATGTCTAAGGTTCGTCGACTGACAATGCGCCGACTTGCACGGTGCGTCTTTCGTGTGCGTGGTCAACATGCCATTGAAAATTTTGAGTTTGTTAATAATGCAGATTTTATGAAAGCTCCTCCATTGCATCCTTGTCGGAGACTCATTGGTCGCAGCGAGCATTGAACAATGAGGTATGGACATCGTTCAATTTTTGTATGTCATATTATATATTAATTGAATAGGATAATTTAGTAAATAAACGAGTTAGTGAATTATTTTTAATTGTGTTAATTTATTAAGTATATAGTCATTTGATAAATAAATTGGTTAAGTTAGTAAATTAGTTAATCAATAAATTTGTAGTTGAGTAATTTAATAAATCACTTAATTTTCACTTGTTAAATTGTAGGTAATCGAGGACATTAAACTTCGTTGTGCTATATGAGATTAGTTTATTCATGGTGGCGTGATATGTTACGTCGTGGTATGCGTTGGACACATATTATTCAATGGATTTAGGACAATATTTTTTACCTCATCATTACGAAGCCCTACATTTAGATGGACCAAGGGCTTATTCTGACACTCATTGAGAGGCGGTATACACGATGTTGATGTAAAAAATTAGATCATATCTAATTATTCAATCACAGATAAAATAAATGAAACAAAGAGTTTTTAAAGTGGTTCAGCCTTATAAGAATGACCTACGTCCACTGTTATGTTATTGCTGAGTGTTTGAGAATTCTCGATTACAAGTTCTATCAAGAAATTCCGGTCCCTCTCAAATGAGGATTGTACAATGTATTTATAGCCCTGAGGCTGTAATGTGAAAGGGTAATACATTAAATGATGTACATATGAAAGGGTAATACATTCAATGCCCATTAAGCGTGTGCGTCTGAATGATAAGCATTTAATAAACAGTCAGACTGTTGGTTTTCCTGCTATTAATTCTTTGTTCGAGGTGCAGCTCGGACCGCCTGAGTTGCTCGGACCGCCTTAGCTTCTCGGTACCCAAGAGTTCCTCGGAGAGTTCTTGTTTTTCGGAGCGTGTGATTTTCTCGGGGAAGCAGTGTTCCTCGTTGTAGTCTTGTTCCTCGGAAGTGTTTGTTATTGCCACGTGTCTTCACTTCATTGAGCCATGTCAGCAGACTAAATTTGGTATCAACAGAAGCCCCCAATGTTTCATAGTTCGAAATTTGAGGAGTGTGGAACATTCTTTCTCGGAATATGGTAGTTTTAAATGGTCCTCCTGATTTTTAGGAGTGTTTCCTTTGTATTTACTTTTCCTTCCAAATTCGTAGAATCAGACTTTTTTGAATTTTTATGCCCGCTTCGATTCCCGCGCCCCTTTTCGTCTTTTTAGCTGCCGGTAACGTAACCGTCTCCTTTTGTAATCATTACTTTTCCTTTTCCCAAGGTAGAGTATTTAAACGCTGCAGAAAATCCTATCGTCTTCTACTTTTTCAAATTTGTATCTTCGAGTTTTCCATCGGCTCTCTCTCTCCTGTGTATTCATCTCTTCCATCATTCGTTGTCAACAGATCCACTTTTTTTCTGTAAGATTTTCTTCCTTCTTCTTCATTTCTTTTATTCATCATGGTTTACCCTGTTGAATCTCTTGATAAGTTTCGCTCTGATTTTTCTATTCCCTCCTGGGTTGTTCTGGAAGAGCTTTCTGACCCTTCTGATTATTTTCGTTTGGCTGAGAGACATTGGTTCCCCAGTCTCTTTGTTGCTGAGTGTGGATTTTCTTTTCTGCCCAATCCTTTATGTCTGGAATTTTGTCAATATTTTGACGTTCCTGCAAGAATAGCCCCCAATACATGGAGAATAGTTAATGGGGTTCATAGGTTAAATCAAATTCATGGAACTCGCTTAGGAATTCTAGAAATCATGTTTTGTTATAGATGGGCAGTGGGTAATAACACTTTTTATTTAAAAACTAGATTTTTAAATAGGGCGTTAGTGGTCAATCTCCCGGATGCTATTTTGAGCACGGAGTTGTTATAAAAAATTGGCAACATGCTCCTTTATCTGGAGATGAAGTGTATCAGGGTCCCAGATGCCCTCCCTATGGCAATGGGATAGGTTATTTTTATTTCATTTTATTTATTTTGAAATTATGCTTCCTCTGTGTTTGACAAAATGTGCCACTGATATTGTAATTTTGATTTATTTGCAGTTGATAGCAAAAGAAAGTGTCCAAAAGAAGCAGATGTTAATATAAGACATTTGAAACTTATCTGGAGTTTGCATCAGTCTGTTGCCGACGAGCACATTAGGTCAGCTTCATATCTTCTACAGTACAAGAGCTACCCAACTTCTTTTACTGCTCGTCCGGTAATAAGCGACGCAGAGCCAGTACCAGCCTCTACCAGTTCTTTGTCTGAGTCACACGTTCCTTTAAGCGAAAGGATGAAGAAGAGAAGACCTCCCACTCTCTTCGAAAAATCTGCCTCTGGTGCTGGAGAGGCAAAAAGAAGTAAGATTGACGTCCCATAAGGGACAAAGAAAGTTGATGCACCTTCCTCGGCTGCCCCTGTGAAGGTTGTAGAGAAGCCCCCAGTGGCCCCGAGCAAGTCTGCTGCTCCAGGAAAAGTGATTGTAATATCACCGAACAAGAGTTCTTCCTTGGTTGAATCTATTCCTGCTCCTCCGAGGAAGCTGAAGAAGAGCTCCTCGGTGAATTTGGCTGACACTGTCTCTCAGCCCCCGACTAGTGGAGTTCCTACTTTTGTTCCCCCGAGCTCTGCCATGAGCTCGGTGAAGACTTGGATCATTCCCGAGATCCAAGGTATTGAGGATAACCTTTCTCGGGACATGGTTACCTCATTGGCTGCTCGCCATATTGCTTCTGTAAGTCTTATTACTTTGAACTTTTCATCTTTCCCTTGTTATATCTATCTCTGACTTGCTTTCATTTTCTTTTTTCAGTTGGTGAGCTGCTTTAACACAATTTTGTAGAAGGATGAAGCTATTAAAGCTTCAAGCTCCTCGTCTGGTGTAGAGGAAGCTTTGATAGGTTTGGGGCAGCCTCTGAAAGAGTCTCGCCATAAATATGCTGATGATAAGGCAACTTGGGAGAAGAAGCTTGCCTCCACCGAGCAGGAGAAAGCTGAAGTTGTTGAAGTCTCTAAGGAGTTGGAGAAGAGAATAAAGGACTTGGAAGGGAAAAATAAAAAGCTCGACAAGAAGCTCAAAAATGCCGAGGAGTTTGAAGATAAACTCAAGGTTGTTGAGGAAGAATTAATCCAACTTCGGGAAGTAAGTCGGCAGAAGGAGGAGGTTGAGAATAAATTGAAGACTGCTGAAAACCTTCTGTCCGAGAAGCTTTCCTCGGAGAAGTTGAAGAGAAAATTGGCCGTGAAGAAGTCTTTCAGCGCTGGCTGGGACAAGGGGTGGAACAAGGGCTTGGCTGCCATGATGTCTCAAGTAGAATATGACAACCTTAAATACTTTAGGGATGGATGGGTCGCTGCTCTACAGGAGATGAAAGTGGATGAAAATTTCGAACTCTTTCAGCGACACATCCTTGGTCCCCCTCCAACTCCTGAAGACTTAGAAGAGGACGAAGCTGCCTCCGAAGAGTCTTCCATGGTGATGGGAGATCAGGTTTCTCTTCCCCCGACTATCCAGCCCGCTGTCGAGGAACTTCAACTACCTGCAACTTCCTCCGAGCAACCTCCAGCACTTCCCCAACTACTATCTGCTCCATCCGAGTAACCTACTTCCTCGTCTCATCCTCCCGAGAAAGTTTTGGGAGACAAGAAAAATGTGTAGAGTTGTTCGGATTTCTCTATTTTATTATTCTTTAACAAATTTAATCCTGAACATGTAACTCTGAACCTTGTACTTCTGACCTCTATGATATAATAAAACTTGAACTTTTGTTTTTGCATACTATTGTCTCTTCTTCATGCTTTATTGGTGCTTTTATTGATTACTGCTTTTTCTTTCTCTACTAGTTTCTGGCCAAGATGGAATTACTATCTGCTCATGATACCAAGCTGTTGAGGCAATGCAATGATTATTTTAAGGCTGGTCACACAGATCTGAGTGCAACACAAATTGTCGACATCCTCGGCCAAGATGCTTCGGAACAGGCGGTTGAGGCCTACCAATACTTGAAGACCCTGCTTGATCGTGTAGTGGCCAACAACAATGTGGCTTATTATGATATGATCGAGGATCTCCAATGCATTCTTGAAGACCTTCTGCAACAATACAAAGAATCCACTGCCCTTTTGCACGAGGGGTATGAGAAGAAGTATCAGCAACTTAATGCTGACAAGGGGTACGAGAAGCGTTTTGCTGGCTACGATGTGAGGGAGAGAACTCTGAGGGGTGAGGTTGAGGAGTGCAGACAAATAGCTGAACTATTAGAGCAAGAAAATAACAACCTGCAAAAAGAGTTGTCTCAGTTGAAGTCTGCAGCTTCCACTTCAAACGCCTTGATCCCAGTGAATGATGAGGGATTCTCGTTCTTAGAGGTCGAGAACGCCAACTTGAGGGACGAATTGGAAACCTTGAAGAGATCTGGCCCCTCTACATCTTCTCGTGGACGAGCAAGAGCTCCTCGGGGACGAGCAAGAGCTGCTCGGATTCCTGTCGAGGAACAGAGGACTCAATCTGCCTTAGAGAACCAAGCCTTCCAATTAATGGCGAAGAACCAGGAGTTGGCTGAAATGTCAAAGAAGATCAGGGACCTGGAAGAGCAGCTTTCTACGCAGAAGTCAGTCTTGGAGAATAAGGAACTCTTCATAAAAAATCTCCACGAGCAGCTGAAAAGATTGACATATCAATTCCACAAACAGCCCAGGGAGTTCTGTATGGCTGGATACAACGAGGCTCTCTACCACTTGGACGATCGTATCCAGAATGCCAATAATGAGGGCTACAAGCAAGGCTGGTTGAATGCCTTAGGTGTGCTGCAACTCGAACATGATCATTACTTGTGGGACTACCATGACCCTTTGCTGCTCGACCTACCCGTGTCACCATTCAAACTGGATATGAGTTGGATCCCTGCTCGGGCCATTCCTCGATGTTTGATTTCCAAATATCTTGGCGACTATAATCTCCATTCAAATGTCGAGATATCTCGTCCCGAGCACCTCCTAGATCGACCATTTGTGATGAATATCAGGATGTTAAAGGATTTGAACTTTATAAATTCTCCTCTTGCTTTAAATGATCCGCCTGCTGGCGAGGAACCTGTTTCAAAAGCAGAGGGGAAGAAACCAATAGAGTAGGAATTTTGATGTAATAGTTAATATACATTTCATTCTCAATGTAATTTGTTTTTGATTTTAATGAAAGACTTTTATTTTTGTTCGCAATCTTAATTGCTATTGTCTCGTAAAACACTTTATATTTGTGCATGTGTATCTGTTAAAAAGATAATGATATTGTGTTATTCGTCGACCAACTTATTGTCGAGTAGTTTGAATTTGTGGTAATCATTTGATAAAAATAATGTTTTATTTCTCGACCGACTTAGTAAAAAGTTACGAGTATAAAAAATGTTTAAAATGTTTCCGACCAACCAAGGTCGGTAAATTTTCCTTGTCGACCAACTACAGATAGTGGATTTTTATCCCCGACCAGTCATAGTTAGTAGATTTTTTTTTCTTAAATGTTTCCGACCAACCAAGGTCGGTAAATTTTCCTTGTCGACCAACTACAGTTAGTGGGTTTTTGTCCCCGACCAGCCATAGTTAGCATTTTCGAGAATATATTTACTTCCTAACCGACATAAATTGGCATTTTTAGGAATACTTTTATTTCCCGAGGAACATATAGTTTTACTTCCCGTAGGAATACAAGTTTTATTTCCCGGAGGAATACAAGTAGCTTTACTTTCCGGAGGAATATAGGTAGCTTTACTTCCCGGAGGAATATAGGTAGCTTTACTTCTCGGAGGAATACAGGTAGCTTTACTTCTCGGAGGAATATTGGTAGCTTTACTTCTCGAAGGAATACAGGTAGCTTTACTTCCCGGAGGAATATTGGTAGCTTTACTTCCCGGAGGAATATAGGTTTCTCGACCAACCTTAGTTGGCGTTTTCGAGAAAAAAATTTGAGTAGTCTGAGCTTTGCCTGCCGAGTAGTGTGTAACACTAGTATTCCCCGAAAAACTTTCAATAAAAAGAAAGAATTCGGCAGAATATCTTCATTTTATTCATCACTGATAATACTTGCGTTGCGTAGGTGCTCTGTGTTCCATGCATTCTTAAACTCCTCCCCTTCTAAAGTTGCTATTCGGTAAGTTCCTGGCCGAACAACTTCTGTAACTCGGTCCATGCCAGTTTGCCTCCAGTTTGTTGTGCTTTTGAATCACTTTCTTCAGCACATAGTCTCCTTCTTTCAGGTCGCACTTCTTCACTCTCTTGTTGTAGAACAAAGCTGTTCGCTGCTGGTAAGCAGCATTTCTAATGGCTGCTTTTTTACTAACTTCCTCGAGCATGTCTAAATCCAATCTTCTCATTAAGTCACTGACAGGGGAATTGAAATTTAGTACCCTGTGTGTTGGGAGGCCCAACTCGGCAGGTATAACAGCTTCACTTCCAAACGCTAGCATATATGGAGATTCCCCTGTTGCTACTCGGGGAGTAGTTCGATAAACCCACAGTACTGACTGTAACTCGTTGATCCAATTTGCTTTCGCATCGTCCAGTCTTTTCTTCAAGCCATTCAGCAGCGTTCTGTTTGTCACTTCAGTTTGTCCATTGCTTTGAAGATGGCCTGGTGCTGAGTGGTTCTTCAAAATGTTTGACTGATGATAATAGGTAGCAAACTCCTCGTTATCAAATTGTGTTCCATGGTCTGTGATGAAGGCATGAGGAAGACCATATCGACAAATGATGTTCTTCCAAACAAATTGGTACACCTTGTCGTACGTCATATCAATGAGAGGCTCAGCTTCTACCCACTTAGTAAAATAATCCACTGTGACGACGAGGTATTTGAACCTTCCTCTGGTCGTTGGCAGTGGGCCAACCAAATCTATCCCCCACATGGCAAATGGCCAAGGGGAAGCGATGGGTGTCAACAATGCTTGTGGAGTTCTTCGGATGGAGGAAAAACGCTGGAACTTGTCACATTTCTTGGCATAGGCTATACAATCAGCCCTCATCGTCGGCCAGTAGTATCCCTGCGTCATCACCCTTTGCAAAAGCGTCCGACCTGCTACATGGGCTCCACAGGACCCTTCATGGACCTCTTCAATTAAATCTTTCACCTCGGTGGAATGCACACATCTCTGCAAACCTGCCATAATTCCTCGTCTATATAGAATGTCGTTAGTTAATACATACCGAGCAGCTTTAAACTTCAATTTCTTGGCTGCGAGCTTGTCAGTTGGTAATTCTCCCTCCTCAATATATTCCCTGATGGGATCCATCCAAGATGGTCCTAAATCAAGGGTGTTAAAGTTCATCGTCAGATCTTCATCTATACTCCGACCAGCTAACACTTCAATTGGGATTGTTCGTCGTAGCTCGGTACGAGTAGCTGATGCTAATCGAGCTAGGGCGTCTGCTCTCGCATTCTCCATTCTCGGTATTCTGACCAGCTGAATATCAGCAAATTCTGACACCAGCTTCCTTGCCTTTGCATGATATCTGATCATTAATTCTCCTTTGACTGCATATACTCCCATCATTTGGTTTACGATCAATTGAGAATCACTGAAAACAATAACCTGCTGCGCCTCCATAATTTTTGCCAAACTAAGACCTGCAATCATGACCTCATACTCAACCTCATTATTGGAAGCTTTGAATTGGAAATGTAAGGCGTATTCCATGTCGACCTCGTCTGGAGTACTCAAAACTATTCCCGCGCCACATCCTGTAGTGCAAGATGAGCCATCTACATATAGTCTCCATATAGGTAACTCGTCTTCAAATTTCTGATTTGACAGAGTTCCTCGGTGAAATATTTGTTGTTTCCTTTCATCCTCCCCTGATATTTCTTGCTCTTCGTCGATCATCTTTTCTTGCCCTTTTACCAACCGGAGTTGGTCTGAGCTCGAATTTGATGATCCTGTAACATCCACTTGCTCTGTTACCAACCGGAGTTGGTCTGAACTTGTGTTTGTTGATCCTGTAACATCCATAGGTTGATCAGCGAGCAACTTTTGCTCCTCGGGGGTATCAGGATAGGTGAACTCTGCTATAAAATCCGCTACAGCTTGCCCTTTAAGCGATGATCTGGGTTCATAGACTATATCGTATTCACCGAGCTCTATTGCCCAGTACATCAATCTCCCTGATTTTTCTGGTTTATAAAGGGCTTGCCTCAACGGCATATCAGTATATACGACTATAATATGAGCCTGGAAGTATGGCCTCATTCTCCTACTCGCCTCAATCAGCGCCAGTGCTAACTTTTCCAGCCTTGGATATCTGATCTCTGCTCCTCGGAAGGCTTTACTTGTGTAGTAGATTGGTTTTTGTACTCCATTCTCCACTTTTATCAACTCCGAGCTAACTGCATTCTCTGATACTGCTAGATACAAGTACAATTTTTCTCCCATCACCGGCCTGGACAACAGTGGAGGTGCTCCTAAGTATTTCTTCAAGTCTTGAAAAGCCTTCTCACATTCTTCATTCCACTCAAAAGTCTTTCGGAGTGTCTTGAAGAACGGGTGACATCGATCAGTTGCTCGTGATACAAATCTGTTGAGTGCTGCTACTCGTCCTGTAAGACTTTGCACCTCTCTCTTCGTCGTTGGAGATCGCAGCCCTAATAGAGCTTTGATCTTTTCAGGATTTGCCTAAATGCCTCGTTGATTGACAATGTACCCGAGAAACATGCCTTCTCATACTCCAAATATGCACTTCGTCGGGTTCAGCTTCATTTGATATTTATCTAGTTGATCAAAAGTCTGACTTAAGTCAATTAGATGATCGACAACTTTCTCGCTCTTTGTCAGCATATCGTCAACATAGACTTCCATATTGCAACTGATTTGTTCAGCAAAGACCTTGTTCATCAGCCGGTGATATGTCACACCTGCATTTTTCAAACCAAAAGGCATAACATTATAACAATAAGTTCCCCTAGGGGTAATGAAAGAAGTACTTTCCCTGTCTGTAGGTTTCATTTTAATCTGATTGTAACCAGAATAAGCATCCATGAAGCTCAGCAACTCGTGTCCCGAGGTAGCATCCACCAATTGATCAATTCGGGGCAATGGAAAGTGATCCTTTGGGCATGCTTTGTTGAGGTCGGTGAAGTCTACACACATCCTCCACTTGTTGTTTTTCTTCTTTACCATCACCACATTGGCTAACCAGTCTGGATATTTAACATCTTCAATGAAGCAAGCTTTATGGAGCTTCTCGACTTCCTCTTGTATAACTTGATTCTTCTCGGGGCTGAACACTCTTCTTCTCTGCTTCACTGGCTTGATCTCCTTATTCACATTGAGTTCGTGACATAAGAAATTTGGATCTATTCCGGGCATATCTTTATGACTCCATGCAAAAGTTTGCTTTCTGCTTCTTAGGAAAATTATCAATTCCTGTTTTAGTGAGGCTTCCAACGACGAACCTATTTGAGTAGTTCGCTCAGGGTGCTCGTCGTCTAGAATGATGTTTTCAGTAGCTTCCACCACTTGACCCTTCACGAGTTGAGACTCATCTCTAGGATCCAATGTTTCAATTTCTACACCTTCATCCACTTGATAGTTAGTAGTCTTTTTCCTTGATTCCTCCAGTTCTTCTTGCTCGGCGGATGAATAATAGCATTCCCGAGCTACTTTCTGATCACCTTTCACAACTCCTACTCCAAAATTTGTTGGAAATTTTAGTCATTGATGTACTGTAGATGGTACAACCTCGAACTTCTTCAATCCTACTCTTCCCATGATGATATTGTATAATGATTGAACATTCTTATCCATCACGAAGAAACGTATTCTTTCTGTTCGACAAGCAGGCCACGTACCAATGAATATATCCAACTTGATCGTCCCAAGTGGAAATACTTTCTCGCTAGCAAAACCGATAAGGGGTCTATGATAAGGCTCCAATTGAGATAGCTTTAGATTTAAACTATCGAAGCACGAGTAGAACATGATGTCTGCCGAGCTACCATTGTCGACTAGTACTCTTGAAATTATTACTTCCTTCATTCTCATCTTTATGACCAATGGGTCATCATGAGGATATAGAACACATGCGAGGTCATTCTTTGAGAAACCAATGACCAATTTCTCTTTATTTACCTTTCTCGGGCGATCCTCCTCAGCTAGATTTATTCGTTGAATGTATGAGCAAGCTTGAGCCTCACAGAGGTAAGCTTTTCTCTCGGCAGTAAGATCTCCTCCTCCTGCGTCTCCACCTGTTATAACATTACAGTCAAATGACCCAAAGCGTATTGAAAATACCTCTCGTTCTGGATGCCTTGGTATCTTGGGAAGATCGGAGTCGTCTTCGGGATCAACTTCATGGTTTCTTTTCTTGTTCTCCTCTGCTCGACGAGGAGATCTAGACCTCTCTCTTGTTCGGTCGTTGTTTCTTCTTTCGCTTCCACGATCAACACACTTTGTCAGCTTTCCTCGTCTGATGAGTGTTTCAATCTCATTCTGAAGAGCTATGCAATTTTTGGTCATATGGCCATGATCTTTATGAAACTCGCAATACTTTGCCTTATTCCTCTTGTCAGGGTCTGCCTTCATTTTCTCTGGCCAGTTTAATTCCTCGTTGTTCTTGATTTCTTCTAGAACATGGTTGATATCCTTCTTCAAAGGAGTATAATTATCATATTTCTTCATTACGTCCCATACCGACCTAGTTTTTGAATGTTTTTCATTACCATTGTTCTTATGCTCTTTCTTTTTAGCTTTATCACCTTCCACCTTGGTTTCTTTAGCATCCATGTTCTTCTTCGCAGCCATAGCCTCCTCGGCATTCATAATCTTAGCAGCTTTTTCCATCAGATCTGATATGGTTCTAGGTGGATCTTTGTTCAAAGTATAGTACAACTTGTTCGGTAGTAGTCCACTCATCAAGGCGGTAATCGCTGTCTTCTCCTCATAATCAATGACTTCAAGTTTCTCGTTATTAAAACGAGTTATATAATCTCTGGTGCTCTCACCAGCTTTTTGTCTAACACTTAACAAATGTGCTACTCGTTTAACTGGCTTTGCCCCAAAACATAAATTCTCAATGAATAACTCGGCCAGTTGAAGAAAAGTTGAGATCTTACCCCGAGGAAGATTATTTTACCATATTTGAGCAGATCCGGTAAGAGTTCCCGAGAATGCCCTGCATCTCATCTCATCTGGAACAGCATAGATGTCGGCTGCAGCTTGGTATTGTTCTATATGAAGGACGAGGTCAGTCTTTCCATCATATTTGGGGGTCACAACAGGTGCTTTGAATTTTGATGGTGTTGGAAAATCTACAATGACCTGGACAAAAGGTGTTCCTCGAACAAAGGTTCGTTGTAGAGGGTTCTTAGCCTTAGCCATTTCTCCTAATTTATCCTCCAGCCTTTGAATAGAGCCTTTCCATGCATCATTCCCTTCCTCGGGCCTATTGGTTCGAGCAACCGATCGCGTTGATGTAGCTTCCTGGGATCTCTCTTGACGAGCAGCTGGTCGCGACTGGGCAGATCCTTCCCTTAAGTCTGATGGTCGTCGAAAACTCCTCGATGGGGCTCTAGGAGGACTTTTGCTCCTCCTAGGACCTAATCGATCGAAAGGAGATACTCTGCTTAATCTTTCTAGCGCACTGGTCCTTTTTGGGGAGAGAGTGATACGTTGTTCAGTATCTGTGGCCCGCACTGACGAAGTTCGTCCAGGTTGATAAGAAGAATCTTCAGACTCCTCATTGCGATATGAATTGGTACGCCTAGTACGCGAAGAAGGCGCACGGGTATTTCTTTGAATACTTCGCAGTCCTGAATGGGTTGGTGCACCGCCATGGAGGGTTTGTATGAGTTGTAGCATAGTTTCTTGCATGACGGTCTGGCCCTGAGCCAGATTTGTCATTATTCCAGCCAGATCTGAAATATTTGGCGGAGCAGATGGATTTGGAGGGCTTCCAACGTTTCGATTGCTAGATTCTGGAATATCAGCCATTTATGATGAATTATATTTGATGAAAAACGATATTACCAGTCGTTTCCCACAGACGACGCCAATCTGTTGATGTAAAAAATTAGATCATATCTAATTATTCAATCACAGATAAAATAAATGAAACAAAGAGTTTTTAAAGTGGTTCAGCCTTATAAGAATGGCCTACGTCCACTGTTATGTTATTGCTGAGTGTTTGGGAATTCTCGATTACAAGTTCTATCAAGAAATTTCGATCCCTCTCAAATGAGGATTGTACAATGTATTTATAGCCCTGAGGCTGTAATGTGAAAGGGTAATACATTAAATGATGTACATATGAAAGGGTAATACATTCAATGCCTCTTAAGCGTGTGCGTCTGAATGATAAGCATTTAATGAACAATCAGACTGTTGGTTTTCCTGCTATTAATGCTTTGTTCGAGGTGCAGCTCGGACCACCTAAGCTTCTCGATACCCAAGAGTTCCTCGGAGAGTTCTTGTTTCTCGGAGCGTGTGAGTTTCTCGGGGAAACAGTGTTCCTCGTTATAGTCTTGTTCCTCGGAAGTGTTTGTTGTTGTCACGTAGATTGCCATGTGTCTTCACTTCATTGAGCCATGTCAGCAGACTAAATTTGGTATCAACACACGACCCACACATTTCATTCCCATGCGGGAAATAGGGTTCATACCTATCGACTCCACGATGCTGACGAGGTTGGAGGTAGGGCATAGAGAGGTCATTTCCCTTGACAGCGGGAACAAGACATTTGATTATGCCAGTTAATATCTCCATGACCCGTAATCAGGTAGAGATGCGACATGCCACGACATTGGTGTGGTGACTATGGGTTGGGAGCCATCACCTAGAGTAGGACGAGGTGGTCTAGTCCCATAACCTTACGAGTCAAATGATTGTTTTATCAGTTGAATATGGTATTTACGCCTGGTATTTGGGGGATCGTTGTCGCCGAAAACACATTGGATTTCAACTGGTTCCATAGCCCCCGCTTAATAAGATGACATGCCAACACGTGCAGTCTGAGCATATCATATACTGTCAAAATCCAACTGATGGTCCACTATCATCTCTTATGTGAATATGAAACTGGACAGGTGGAGGCCGTTGGTATCATGTTGATATCACTCGCACCGATGCTATACGCCCAGAGCGAGCCTCACTATGCCCCATAAGGTCACCCTACAACTGCACCACAACCACATCTTGTTGACGTGGCACCTTAAAGAGCACATGTGGTGAGCGTGCATGGGACTGCAAACTATGTCCCGTTGGCCCAGTATCCTCGGGATGTTGCCCTAGGTATTACGTCTAATTTGTACCAACTACAGGAGGTAAGTGTTCAATTGTCCACATTATATTTCTAATATATTATTATTTCGATATTTATTGACTTATTTCGTTAATGTAGGTCAAATATTAGAGGCGTTTGTGCCAAGAGGTCCTCGTAAGTCATACTCTGAGAGGCATTATACCTCTTGAGGCATAATCGACTCCACTATCCACAAGAGACGCATGGCTCTCTGAGGCATACTATGCATGATTTTGTTGTCATGTGTGTTGACTATGATGCGATCCGGATGGAGCATGATGTCCTATAACATATGTTCGATGTGAAAGGCAAAATTCAAGATGAGCCAAAGTCACCATTCCACCCGAGACGGTGTAAATCGCTCTGCAGTAGTCAAGGCAACACATAAATTTATTTTTAACAAAACTAAGATTAAAAAAATTGATTTTTTTCATGTGACATTCTAATTATCGCGCGTTCCATTCCCAAGACGCGCCAAACATACCTATGTTGCTCTCGATTTTGTTTGTTCAGGGTCACTTTATTAATTTGCACAATGCTTTAGAGAGCTAAAACCATAAAATGGTGGAGAAAAAAATAGCATTATTCTATTTTGCTCTATGTCTTGGAGATGGTCTTACAACATTAGTACCAACAAAAGTGTGGGATGAACCAAATCTGCAGGCCAAGTTCAAGCCGGGGCCCCTTTACGAGTCGACATGACCCTTTAAAAAAAATATTATACGAATATATAATATTGCTTATGACAGTGTTTCTATACCATGTAAATTTAACAATTTTTTTTATTCTATGTAATTTTAATATATATTATGTAATTTTGTTTAAATTGAATGCAACTCCGAAAATTTTGGATGAAGATCTAATTGATGATTTTTCATCTCTTATTGATAAAGTTGCTCGAGACCAACGACGTAAATAAGAAAGCACGTCAAGTTGACACAACTAACTAAATTTAGCATGTAATTTGCATCATCAATTTAGTTAGTTGTGTCAAGTTGACGTGCTTTCTTATCAACGCCGTTGGTCTTGAGCAACTTTATCAATAAGAGATGAAAAATCATCAATTAGATCTTCATCCAAAATTTTCGGAGTGGCATTCAATTTAAACAAAATTACATAATATATATTAAAATTACATAGAATAAAAAATTGTTAAATTTACATGGTATACCATATAACTAGACTTTGGTTCGCACCAAGATTTCTGCATTACTGTGCAAAATGTGAACTATAATATTTACTAATTATACGCTCAATGATGCTTAAAACAAATTTAAAGGAGATGCTTGTAAAAGTAATGATTAAGATATCACGTGCCATTTGAGAAAGATCCGGAACATAAACTTTGTTATCTTTTCAATAACTAAGAACATTTGACCGAGCGAGTTGCCTTCGATCAAGTCGATCTCTTCAAGATGAGGGTTGAGTTGGGATTTGATTTTTCTCTGACCATAATGTTGCATTTCAAAAACATCAAATTCCTAAATGACACTGACATTTAATATATTTCAACAATAAGTTTATTTAAGGAATTCAAATAAAATAATAAATCTTGTATCCATTTCATAATTTATGTCCTTATTCACATGACTAGATCTTGGAATTGTTGAAGGAACTTATGTGGAATAAGGAGGGGGAGATTTATGTACTCTTCAAAGAGCATATAAAACTTCTCACGGATGACTAACTTCTTCTTCAAACTAGTCTCGAGACACAATGTGTCAAAATAAAATTCAATAAATTGTATCTTGTACCAAGGATTAAAGATAATGATAGATAAAAAAACCAGGCATAAGATTCTCAATATTCATCATATATGAATCTAGATCCATATTACTTATAAATTCATCAGGATTTCCCACCTCTTTGGCTGGAAGTAATTTTATAATACATAAGACAACTATGACATAAGATTATCAATATTCATCATACATAACTTTCATTTCTTGATCCATATTACTTATAATTGTGAATTTTGGCTTGAATTTTTGTGGAGTACTATTCATACGTGGGGCATTATTTATATGTGTTTTACTATTCATACGCGGTTTAATATTCACCTTTACTCCTTATTTAAGGAGAATTTCAACCATGATTAAGAACAAATAGAAATATAATATAACTTCTATCATTCATCATATAATGCTCTTGTATATTGTAAGGCTTGAGAGAGTTGTAACCCTTTTTATTTATATCAAAGAAAGGAAGCCATCATCCATGGACGTAGCCAAATTGCTGAACCATGTACATCTTGTATTGTGATTTGTTGGTGCGTGTGATTTCTTATTATTTTCTCATTACTTTGCGTTTATAGTGTATTTGTCTTGTTATCTCTTGGGTTTCTCTTTATCTTGGGCGTGCATGAATCACTCCATTGAGTGAGTATCCGCACAACAAATTGGTATCAAAGTTTTGGCTTGTAGGGTCTTTGCTTTGTGTACATCTAAGGTGCTTTATAAAATTCCTAAATGGGATTTTGGACTTGGCCCAGTTGTTTCTTATTAAAGACTAATTTCGGAGACTAGAGAATGTCTACATCTAAGATTGCAAAGGTGTTAATGGTGAGGTTTGACTTCGAGAAGTATGATGGTAAAACCATTAATTCTGGCATGTGGAAATGCCAAATGAGAGTTGTCTTGATCTAATAAGGTTTGCACAAGATGGTGATGGGCACTTCAGCTAAACCCAAGGATATGTTAAAGGATGATTGGAGAGAGTACGACTTATAAGTGTGTAGCACAATCCTGTTAAATCTTGTACAAAATATGGTATAATATGCGATGAAGGAAAAATTAATGGAGAAAATACAGAAGAAATTGGGAGGCAAATATATGACGAAGAGCAGAGAGAATCGACTCTGTTTCAGGAAGAAACTATTTCGATTTGACTATATTGAAGGTATGTCTATGTCTGAACATCTTAATGAGTTTAATAAAATTCTCTCCGATTTATTGAGCTTAAATGTTGAAATTGACGATGAAGATAAAGTTTTGTTGTATCTAAATTCACTTCCAGACTCATGAGCATTTGAGCACCATACTGCTACATAGGAAGGAGGAGGTGAAGTATGATGATGTATATTTGGCATTGTGAAAAAAGGAGAAATGATTCTCAGTCCAATGGGTTGGTTTCACGAGGCAGGGCCGAGGATAGAAGGCAAGGTGGAAGAGGAAGCTCTAGGTCCAAATATAGAACCAAGGGGGGAATTTAAAAAATGATTTGTCCTAACCTAAAGGCAAGAGGCTATAAGAAGCCGGTAGAAGAATTCGATAATTCAATCATTTCAGAGGACGATGAATTTGGGAGTATGTTGATAGTTTCTTCAGAGAAAATCTCTTCAAACGAGTGGATACTTGACTCGAGTGTTCTTACCACATGTGCCCAGATAGATATTTTTTACATGCCTTTAAGGAGGTGGATGGAGGTAAAGTCTATGGGTAATGACCATGTTTTTCGATGGAAGGGTATTGGCACGATCAAATTGAATATGCGCGATGGACTGAATAGGACTCTCACGAATGTTCGGTATGTTCCAGAGTTCAATTTGATTGATTTAGGTGCTTTAAATTTCAACGGGCGCAAGATTGTACTCGAGGGAGGAATGCTAAAGGTTGTCTTGGGTACCTTGGTGGTGATGAGAGGAAAGAAGGAAGGAAGCCTCTATTTTCTTCAAGGGATTACCGTAGAATGTCATGCCTCGATTGTTGATAACAAAGAAGAGGTAAAGTCGAATTTCACTAGGCTTTGGCATATGTGTTTGGGACATGCTGGGGATAAGGCTATGACAATGTTATGTAAGCAAGGGTTGCTAAAGGGTGTGAAGAGTTGCAAGATTGGCTTTTATGAGCATAGCGTTATTGGGAAGCAAACACGGGTCAAGTTTCGCACGGAGATTCACTGCATGAATATCATACTTGATTACGTTCACACGAATGTTTGGGGTCCTTCGAAGACACCATTTTTGGGTAGTTGTCACTCTTTTGTGACGTTTATTAATGACTACTCTTGGTGAACTTGTGTCTATACCATGAAGCACAGAGACCAGGTCTTTGGGGTGTTTCTTTAATGGAAGAAGATGGTGCAGACCGGTAAGAAGATCAGGATTCTTAGGTCGGATAGCGACGAGGAGTACCGATATTATCCTTTCTCGAAGTATCGCGAGGATGAGGGTATTGTTCGGCACTTTACGATCCAAAAAATGCCACAAAAAATGGAGTAGTGGAGAGAATGAACCGGGCCTTACTTGAAAAGGTGAGGTGTATGTTGTCTAATGCCGGCTTGCCGAATCGATTTTGGGTGGAGGCTTTATCCTATGCTTGCTTCATTATCAGCCTTTTTCGTCTACCACAATTGATTATAAGACTCATATAGAGGCTTGATCAAGTACACATCCTACTTATGAGACGATGCATCTTTTTGGGTGCCCAACTTATTTTCATGTTAGTGAGGGCAAAATTGATCTAAGAGATCGAAAGTCAATTTTCACGGGTTCTAGCAATGGGGTCAATGGATACAAATTATGGTCCTCAGAAGATAAGAAGATACTAGTGAGCAGGGATGTGACTTTTGATGAGGCGTCTATGCTCAAGATGCCAAAGGTAGATAAAGAAGATTCTCCAGTGGAGAATGAGAGTGAAAGGTGAAATTGGAGGTGACTACTCCAATTGATTCTTCAAGTGAAGAGGTGGAGGTTCCGGATGAGGGACCTAGTCAACAATAGAAAGCAGAGCCATCTTTGGCAAGAGAAAGAGAACCGAGAGTTCGAAAAACTACAAAGAGATATGGATTCAATGATGACACGGTTGCTTATGCATTATTAGTTTATAGTGATGAGCCATCTATGTATCGTGAGGTGATGAGTGATACTTGTTGTGACGAGTGAAAGGTTTCAATGGATAAGGAGATTTATTCTCTTCTCAAGAACCAAACTTGGGAGCTTGTAAAGTTGCCTAAGGGGAAGAAGTCTATCGGGAGTAAGTGGTTATATGCTAAGAAAGATGGGGCTCCAGATTCTAATGTTTGTTACAAAGAAAGGTTAGTGGCAAAGGGTTTTTCATAAAGGGAAGGTGTTGATTACAATGAAGGATTCTCTCCGGTGGTGAAACACACTTCCATCTGGGTGCTATTGGCTATGGTAACACATTTTGACTTAAAGCTTGAACAATTCGACGTCAAAACGACATTTTTGCATGGGAATCTAGAGGAGGAGATTTACATGTCTCAAGCGGAGGGTTTCAAGGTTGTTGGCAAGGAAGATCATGTGTGCAAATTACAAAAGTCCTTGTATGGGTTGAAGCAATCGCCTCGAGAGCGGTACAAGTAATTTGAGATGTTTATGTTTGGCTAGAAATTAACACGGAGTGATTTTGATCATTGTGTCTATTTCAAGCGGCTCAAGGAAGGCTATTTCATCTATTTACTCTTGTATGTTGATGATATGCTCATTGCTTGTTCGAGCATGGTAGTAATTGAAATATGAAGGCTTAATTGAGCCAAGAGATTGAGATGGAAAATTTGGGTAAAGCCAAGAAGATTCTTGGCATGGAGATTAATAGAGAGAGGTAGCAGGAAATGCTGAGTCTTACTCAAAGTCAATGTCTAGAGAAAGTTATAGCACGGTTCGGGATGTAGGATGCAAAGCCCGTGAATATTCCCTTGATTGCAAACTTCATACACTCGGTTACGATGGCTCCAGACACTTAGGATAAAGTGGATTATATGGCTCAAGTTTCGTATGCAAGTACGATGGGTATCTTGAACTATGCCATTGTTTATACTCGATCGGATATAGCTTAAGTAGTGAGCGTTGTGAACAGGTATATGGAAAATTAGGGCAAAGAGCATTGGAATGCGGTGAAGTGGATTTTTCAATATCTACGGGGTTCACTTGATGTGGGACTTGTGTACCAACAGGTGGAGAAGTCACATGCGTGTGGGTATGTGGATTAAGACTATGCAGGTGATTTGAACAAGCGTCGGTCGACTACAGGGTATGTTTTTATGTTAGCTAGTGGTCCGGTGAGTTGGAGGTCCATGTTGCAGGTCGCAGTTGCTTTTTTTTACTATGGAGGTGGAGTATATGGCAGAAACAGAATCCTTGAAGGAGGCCCTAAGGCTTTAAGGTCTTTTTGCTGATTTGGGGATTACACAGGATTGTGTGGAGGCGCTCTGTGATAGCCAAAACGCTATCCACATGACCAAGAACCAAGTTCATCATGGGAGGACCAAGCATATTAATGTACGATTTCATTTCATACCAGAGGTTATCGACGGGAGTATTGTTGTTTTGGAGAAAATTGGCACCAAAGATAATCCGACCGACATATTGACGAAGGTGGTATCGATGGTCAAGTTTGAGCGTTGTTAAAACTTGATCAACGTTCTATATTGTTGAGGCCCTTTGGGGTTGATTGGTGGTGGTGTTCCTAAATGATTGCGTTGATGTATGGGGGTTACAAAAATATTTCTCCAAGGTGGATATTTGGGAATATATCTACACTTAAAAAAATATTTTCCTTCCCTTTCTTTCCGTCAATTACTTGACGGATATATGAACCTTGTGAATGAATTCAATGATAACTTTTAATCCAACTTGTATTTGGATTTAAAATCTGTGCATCACATCGGATATGAGAAAACTCCCCGTCACATGACAACGAGTTAGTAAAATGTCAATGATGTTGCAAAGCTTATACCCAAACCGCCATTATATTTAGCATTGTCCAAGGTAAGAGAATATTTAATATACATATTTAATATACATACTCATCTAGGAATGAAGTTAAAATAATTCCTATCACTTCCTTCCCTATATCATACAATTGTAAGGTATCAGAGTTACCATTGTTCTTCAAATGTGTGTTATTTTTGGATGTAAATATCTAATCAAGTCACTAACTACTTCAAATTCCACAAAGATATGGTGAAGGTTTTGCTTTACTATTGCTATAACCAGCTTTTTGCGAAACACATCTTGATTAAACTCATTCAATTGACCTTTCTACTGTATTTATAGTGGCTTAGCATGTTACTTGTGTCGGACTTGGATTCCGCAACATGAATAATGTCACACCTCTTACATTTTGCCTTTTTTATCCATCTTTAGGGATTGGAAATATTCAAAATACTCTTACACTAGATATGCAACTCTTTTAGCACGTGTGGTACTGGTAGAAGAACTTTGCACACTATTTGTTATCGTATAAAACTAGTATAAATTTAGGATGAATACAGAGAGAAGGAGATAAAGAAAAAAACCCATAAATTAATGTGGTTTGGCCCAATGCAGTGCCTACGCCCACAGGTACAATGAAGATTGTATGTAGTTCAACGAGAAATCGCCATGAAAGGAATGATTACCAACTCTCAAAGTTCTCTCTAGGATTTTGCATATGGCGGTTTGGTGGAATATTTCTGGATCCCTTATTTTGTGGCATTGAATGCTATTTATAGGTAGTTACTAGGGAGAGAGTGTGGTGGGATATGTGGGGGGTTTTTGTAGGTTAGGCAGTTACACCTTTTACATGCTATGGGATGGATAATCATGAGTTGGTTACAACTAGATAAAAGTGGAATATTTCCTCACGTGTGTGAATGGGATAACATGACTATATGTATAGACACCCCATCTTAGTACCCCCTAAATACCTCCTTAGGTCCCTAACACTTCTCCTCCCACCATAAGACCCCATCCCCGTTCGACCTCGATCAACTATCCAAAGTAAGTGAAGCTTATTGAAATCATAGGGATCTAAATCCTTTTTCTACCAATCCATACCGTGCGCGAATCGGCCTCACGGTTAATGCATACTCACCTTTTTACTCAGAGGCCTAATCCAGAGGCCATCGGTTTCTGAGCCCCGTTTGACATCGATCAACTCTCGAACCTGAGAGAAGCTTATTAAAACCTCTTAGGGCTTTGAATCCTCATACCGTGCGCGAATTGGCCTCATAGTTCGTGCATACTCACCATTTTACTTCGAGACCTAATCCGCAGGCCACCTGACGCTTCCAAGACCCGTTTGACCTCAATCAACTCTCCAACTCAAGCGAAGCTCATTGAAATCTCATAGGGCTCTGAATCCCCTTTCGAAGGATCCATACTGTGCGCGAAAAGGCCTCACGGTTCCCGCTTACTTGCCTTTTTACTCCGAGAACCCCCCATCGAGAGGCAACCGGGTGCTTCCGAGCCTCATTTGACTTTAGTCAACTCTTTAAACCCGAGAGTGGATTATTGATTCTTTTAGGGCTCTTAATACCCTTTCTAATGGTCCTGTTCGTTCACGATTCGAACTTACGGTTTGCATTTTATGCCCATTTTTTTTGAAAAAGTCTATTTTGGATTGCTTATAAGCATTCCAAGCCCCCTGCCTGTCGGCAGGGTGTACTTTTCTTAGCTGGAAAGGCAAGGGCTATGTTGATAGGCATGACAGGGGCCATGCTGATTGGCACCCCTATTTTTTTTATTATTTAAGGAGACCATGACCTCATTCCCAAAGGTCCCTTTTTAAAGTCAGAACATTTCCCTCGAAATCAGTGCACCAAAATTTTATTTTTCCAAACATTCTCTCCATTTCCTTACGTCACTCTCATCCACTTTTCACCCCACTTTCCTATTTTTACCTCACCACCATCCAACCACCTAAAATTACCCCTACTATTGCAAAATCAGAATTAATGTTCTCTAGAAGGTCTACCCTTATTCATTTGTAACTCACTCAATTAGTAGTAGTTGTCTACTTTTCTTTCCAATCTTGATATGTCTTTATTTCATTTCTTAACCTCAAAACTAATCTCACTTTTTATTATTTAGTACACACAAATCTTATTTTCATAAAACCCAAAAGGCCAAAAAGAGGGTTTTCTTATAGACCCTAAATTAGAATTTCCTCATTTTTCACACTCTCTACACTTGAATACTTTTTCTAAAAAACAAACTAAAGGAAGTTCTAACTTAGAATTTATGGGTTAAACCCCACCCTTGCATATTGTCGAACTTCATGGACTTTAATGCCCTTTGGGCGACGTAGGCGTCCCGAGACAATCTCAGCATTTGAGTCCTATTTTCTTTTTGATCCATTTTATGTTCCCTTGTGTTTATTAGCATTGCGAGTCCACCCACTCCTACATATTTGTGTTCCACTCAATATGCATACTCACTTCTTCATAGTGATTTGTGATCCGATGGACACTCACATTATATTTTTATATTATTTCTTTTACACACTCCTTAGAATGATTCCGCCCTGTTTTTCCCGTGACATGGGTTGGATGATTTCTTTTCTCTCATTATCACACCGTACACATATACACGTATCAATTTTTTGAAGAAAAGGAGAATATTATCATATCCCTTAAGAGATCGAAAGGGCGGGATGGGTGCCTTACACCTTCCCATTCCGTTACTTAGACCCTGTAACCTTGAATCATTTGGTTTCATACGCATCAGTATTTCTCATGATGCCGTTCTCTTTGGACAAATACATTTCTTTTTTCTGTTTTGAGAAAAGTAGGATGGCAACTACAATTCTACATTTTTGTCGCCTTTTGACGATGACTGATTTATATCCGAGGCAACCCGCAAAGACTAGAGCGGGTGGCGAAAAGAGGACTCCATTACTTGAATCCTCGCACTCACAGAGAGAGGGATTTCTCCAGTTTTCCCTCCGCTATAATTTCGAGGTTGGCGAAAAGAGGACTCCATTACTTGAATCCCCGCACTCACGGAGAGAGGTATTTCTGCAGTTTTCCCTCCGTTCTAATTTCGGGGCTGGCTCACACCGGAGGCATCTGACCCGGATGACCACAGTGGCGACTCTGCTGAGGAATTTTTTAGAGGGATAGATTCTATTTTCACATGGGTGTTGTTTCTTTTGCTCTCCTACTATTTTATATATGTACATATACCTCCACTTGTATGTTCTCCTTACCCTTATACTTATATCTTGTGTATATGCCTCGATCTTATCATGATGTTCATATCTACCATGCTCTTTTCTCATCACTTGTATATATCATTTTCTTATCATTTGCTTCACTTTTTACTCACTTATATATATTCGCCATATTTCAATATACGTACTCCCACTTACACATGTTTCACAAACCACTCTGAGATATCAATGTTTAGTCTCACTAGCACACGGTCACACTCTTCTGACTTGTATATAGTTTCACTCTTATTCACATGTTTCACACATCACTTATAGATATCCATGCTTAGTCTCACTAGCACACATTTCCACATTTCTCCCACTTGTAATCATCAACATACTTTCTTCACTCACACATATCCACATGTCACTCTTTCACGTTGCACATATTTCTCACTCACTTGTATATTCACATGCTTTACACTTTGTATCTATCACCATGCTTTATATATTCTCCGTGCTTTATGTACATATTTGTTAATTTTATTCTCCATGTTTATCCCCCTTATCTCATGCTACTTGTATATTTTATGCTCTCCCTCATAGTGGTAATTTCTCTCTCTTAGCATACATAAAACTTTCCATAAAATGCTAATTAAGACTCATGCGTTCTTGCACACTATGTCACTTAAGCATTGCAATATTGACCAAAACTTTGTCTTGTACTGAGGGGTCACTTCGTGATGGGTGCCGGTCCTGCGGGGCGTAGTTAACCTAAGAGATATGATTCCTACCTTCCGTTGGCCTCGTACCTTCGACGTATATCGAATGGTTCCCCATGCATCGTATCGTTTGACCGAACTCATGATAGGAGGTATATAGCAGGAAACTCGTTCACGTACGTCAAGTATATCGAATTCGCTCACATGTACCATCTCCACGAGGTATATCGTGAGATAATTTACGTACACTCAAGTATATCAAATGTCTTGTCCACACACACCAATGAATGGTTGATCTTATAGGCAAGAGCTATATCTTGAAAGTCATGCCAAAGGGGTGAACCTTTCCACAAATGCACTAAATGCATCAACCTCATATAGGCGTGTACCCCAGGACACTCATATTTAGTTTACCGATTACAATGCAAAACTCTTCCCAAATTTCGAGTCACCTTACCACACGAATTTTTGCACTATTTTCCCCATTTTTAAAATAAGACCCCGTCCACGAGTCTGAAAACAAGTCAAAAGATGTCTTGCATTATGTACCATATCTTTTCCCTAGACTCGGGTCCTATCCAATATTTTTCTTACATCCCAGGCAAAACACAGTACAAGAGATACCGAATAATAATAACCATGTTGAGGATTTTCCTTTTTTCCTTTTAAAAAAATACCAAAAATATTTTCCCCTTTTTAAAAAAAGAATAACAAAATACCAAAAATATTCGTCTTTCCCTCAAAATAAACCCAAAATCATTATTTCCTCTCAGGTGTGATTACGTTTCCTGATTTTTAGCATGAATCCCTATTTACTCTGGTCTTCCCTCAAACCACCCCGAAGCTCCACTGCTTCCTTTGCTGCTTCTGTCGAGTTCGAGATATCCCTCTGAAGGTTATTCATGGAGAACATTGACTAGGCTGTGAATGCTTAACCATATCTGATGACTATCTTTACCCAACTCAGTGCTAAGATTGATAACCTCCAGGTATAAGTATAAGAAATGCAACGACATCGGGTTCAGACTCCCGAGGCTTCTGAGCCCAAAATCCTCTTTCCTCGTACCATGGGTTCACCTGCTCCTAAACTAGTATGTGTTCCGAAAGAGCATCAACATGACTTGCATTCCCCACCTCCCAATGGGCGACCGTCATCTTAGCTACTAATACCGAATCTTGCCTAGCCAGGGGCTAATCTACATGTGCCCATGGATCCTAAGGAGGAAGAACTAAACAAGGTCAAGGAGGACCTTAGGTTACTGTCTAAGAGATTTAATCAAGTCAAGGTCTCAAGAAACTACGTGGACTGCACCCACATGTCTCCCTATCCTAAATTCCGATTATCGGAGAATTTCAAAAGGTCGGACATTGAGAAGTTCGAGACAACAGGCCTCCAATTATTCACCTATGCAGCTACCATTATGCCCTGACTTGCCTCGGGGCATCAGAGGAGGTAATCTCATAAATATTCCCGTAAACCCTCAAGGAAAGTGCCCTCAGGTGGTTCCTATCTTTCTAAGAGTCTGTAATCCTAAGCTAGGAAGATGTAGTCAAAGAGTTCATGGCACGGTATAAGTATAACGAAGAGTTAGAAGTCGCCCATTGAGACTTAGAGCTGCTTAAACAAAGTCCAGAGGAGTCAGTCAATAGCTTCATCAGAAGGTGGAGAGAGAAAGCAACCACCCTGACCAACAGACTGTTAAAAGAAGAACATGCGAGCATAGTAAAAAAGAATTTCTTGACTCATATCCAAACTTCAATGGGAGGCCATTACTACCCTCACTTCAGCGCCCTCTGGGAGGCTGGGGTAGAGATTAAAGAAGGGTTGCTAGCCACAAAGTAGAATCTGAACCGGAGAGGCTGAGCGAAAAGTTTGCGTCGCAAAAGTAAGACAAGCTAGTCATCATCTCAGTCTTAGCCATTAACAACATATCCCAACCTGTTACTTCTTGGTCACTTGAAAGTCATTCTAACCCTGTTAAAAAAGAGTATGCTGAACTTCATGCTCCTCTATCAAAAGTGTATCAAGACTTGCTTGCCTTAAATCTCATTAAACCTCTGGAACCCAGGCTGTTACCAGATCCTCTTTCCAGAAACTTCAAACATGACGCCCACCATGATTTCCACTAGATCTCTGGGCATACCACTAATCAGTGCTTCCATCTCAAGAATGTTATCGAGATTCTCATAGACATGGAAATCATCACCCCACCGGCCAATCCTTAGCCCAGTACCACCCATAATCCTCTCCCAGCATTCACAAAAGGGGTAAATGCCATCCTTTAGGAAGGAGATCCAAAATTTAACCCCTCAACCAGAATCAAGCCCATTAAAACACCTGATTTGCCTACCATCTCACCCAAACCCCTCAAAGTCTACCCTTACTTTCTCTTGCATCCTACAAGCTCTACCAATCAAGCTATGTCACTCGTCAATTGTGCCTGCATTACCATTTATACATGCTCAGAAGGGGGGAGGCGTGGAACTACATTTAGTTATAGATCAGCTTCGAAAGTTCGGGCATAAATTTCCCTAAAAAATGCCCTTGACTGTGAGAAGTTTAAACATTTATTTATGAAAGCCCGGAGGTTGTCCCGAGAATTTGATGAATGGGTTGTGCCCGCAGAAGAATTCAACCTAGATGACATCGTGCAAGTCATATCAGATATGTTCCTCCAGAAGAAAGAGATATGCATAATCTTCGAGTTGCTCATGATCCTGAAACTCCAAAGGTGACTAGTCCCTTCATTCCATCACTTCCCCTCTGAGTGGGGAGATCTATATGATGAATCCATGAAGGTTGTTGAATGCATCTTGAGAAGGGTGGTAGGATCGCTTAAAAAGCTCTGATACCAATTTGAGAATGTTTTGTGATATCGATTGTATGTGGATTCACAAATTTCTAATTAAAAGATTATTTAACTAGATGTCAATTATTGATCCAAATTAATTAAACCCTAACACACGCATCACAAATAAACATACATTGCTGACACACAGATTTTAGGAAAAAAACCCTTTCGGGTAAAACCTTTTATTTCACTATGAAGAGGTAAATCGCAACTTACATACACAATAAAATCTACAATGAATATCCGCCGACACTCATATAGACCTTAGTCTAGAATCTGAAATGGATCAACCACATCGAATCCACAAGAACCTCAGTTCTGTCTTTAGCAAGGAACACCCTCCAGCACTCCCAATGATCGCCGTCGTAGTCAGCCAGTACCTCCCTCAAGTGGTACAAAATCAGCAGTAGGGAAATCTTCCCTACAAGAGAAACTCTAGCAAAATTGTATCTTGGATTCCAGATTGATTCACTAAAGCTATTGGGATGGTTTTTGAATCAAAACAAAGTTAAAAAACCTCAAAAAGTGAGACGATAAAAAATCTGCAAAAGCAGTTTTCGTAGAATGAAAATCTCAGGTCTTCTGAAGCAAAAAGGATTAAAAAATGCACTATTTATAAAAATCTTGAGTCGGCGCTGTAGCTTAAACGAAAATAGCATGTCGCTCGAACGACATGTTATGTTACTTGAAGCGACTTTGTATGACATATCAAACGACTTTAGAAAACTAAAACAGTAGTATGTCGTTTGATAAAATGCTTTAAGCGAGCTACACGCGCCATAGCATGTCGCTTGAAGTCTTCAATCGGGCGATATTATCGTGTCGTTTGAACGACATTAGCGTAGATTTTTTTCTTTTAAAACTCCGGTTCATGACTTAGAAAAAATTATTTTGATGAAAAATGACGCCTCGGATGCTTAAAAACTTTTTGGAAAAATTATCCCAACACTTCAAATGAAACATGAAGGGACTTAAACATAACCTTACCAAAATATACCTCCTAGAGGCTTGTCTTGTTGAAGAATGTTGATATTCGGATCCGTTTTGATGCATGATTGAACTTGAGCTTTTCTTCGATTGTTGTAGCGGTATATGACATACTCTAACGTAAACGGACTATGTAAAATATGTCTTTAAAAATCTTTCCCCTATGTCTATGCCGGTACAAATAAAAAACACCCGAATTATCAAATCAAATGTCTTATACAAATCTAATACCCTCCCATGAGCCCAAAACTGAAAAGATACTAAAAGTGTAAGTCTTTAAAATTCTTCAAAATTATTCAACTTGAAATCTTCAAATCTCCGACTTTTCTTTGTCATCATCAGGGTGTGCAAAATAATGATCTTCAACTTTTGTACCTATATACATGAGACTGAGTTTGAAACGAGATAAGCATAAATCAAAACAAATATCAAATCTCAAATCATAAATCAAATAAAGCTCAAATCTCAAGTCTCCCCCTTAATTTAAACTCCCCCATTAAATCATAATTCCTTCTTGCCCTTTTTATTTGTTTGAAATAGACAAGGAAAAGAATAAATAAAAATAAGTATGGAGTGTCATGACAAGTAAAGCAAATTAACTACAATCATCAAATATAAACTCAAAAGGTTCCACTAACTATTTTTAATTTTTCAATTTTTTTAAAAAATGCAAAAATAATTTACAAAAAGGATCACACACCATGAATTTACACTAAGATAACCAAATCGTGGAAATGGAATGAAGGGGTGTGAAAATATTCAATAGGTAAATCAACTCAAACATACATAACAAATGTGCACGAAAAATATGGACACTCCTAACGAATGAACTTCACAATCATCCTTCGGTGTAAAAATTGTCGAATTCAAATGAAATTTACTAATCAAATCGGCAAATCAAAGTCTAAAATGATTTTCACACCAATAATGTCTAAAACTATTTAATGCTTTTTCAAGACTTTGTCAGGACGTGCAAACTCGTTGATTTATTTCCAACCAAATTCCCTCAAATATATATTTCTTTTTCAAGTTCTTTTGAGGTTTCTATATATTTTCTCAACTTAGAGAAATCCTATTGGCCCCTTTTTGGCATATGATTCTTTTTATTGCCTTAATTTTTTCTCGGTCTCTTTTAAACGATGACTTTCACGACATGATTATTATTTACTCGCAGCCCTTTCCCGTGTACACTCATCATTTTTTATATTAAAAAATCCCTCACGGGCAACTGTTCTTATATGCACAACTTTCATTGTTAAGTTTTATTACACATGGTTCGTTTTAAAGACATGATTGAGATGGAAACACTTCGACCAATATCTGATAGACAAGTACAGTAATCAAACAAATTCGTGCAAGTGTGCATTAAAGGAAATCATGAGTCAAACACGTAGAATGTAAGCTCAAATCTCATCTTAATGACTCCAAACATTATAAAGCACATGAATGAAATGATGTATCGTCTCAAAACACAATCTAATAGTCGTATGGATATGGAATGTTGTTGTGACTTGGTCATCCTAAATGTCCATCCATAAAAGGTGTAAACAAAATACGAAACTTTTTTTATCTTTTTCCAAAAATGTTATTAAAATAAAATCTTTTTGGCTTTTTCACTATTTTTCTTAAAAAAATAGAAAATCTTTTTTGTATTTTTCCAAAAATTTTCAAAAACAAAAATCTTTTTGGTTTTTCAAAAAGATATATCAACAATGGAAAATATAAATACAAAAGTGGTACACACTAGGAATATACATAAATATAATCATAAAAATCATCCTATGCTAGCAACCAAGTCTAAACCTCAACCGTTAGGTGCAGTGGAGTTTTTCAAAGTTAGGCGCGGTGAAGTTTTTCAAAGGTGGTGACATCCTATGAAAAACATCTATCAAATCATGTGAAGTCTTGACCAAAAACTTTACTTGCTCCCTAATATGTGCAAACTTTCTCCTGTAATCATCCGGAGAATCATGTGTGGGTGCATGTGTCGTAGTTTGATGTGGCAAAAAATACCCAACTTAAAACAAAATTCCCTAAGGTGTCATTTCTTTTTGCAATGGGTGAAAACATACACGGAACTAGGAACACCTCTCCTAAAATGTCTAGGACGCTCTTTCATATCTAGAATGGGACGCCTACATTGGTTGGGTTGAGAGCCATAAGGATCAATCACAAACTCGAGAACCGGCTCGGGTGCAACGTGGGAAGTAGACACACCGTCATGACCTATTACTAGTCTCTCAACATTACTGTAATACCCCGTATTCTTATGCTATATTAATATGGGGGATTTATTAAATTTAATGTGAGTTAATTATTTAATAAAATTCGAAAATTTATTATGTTATAATTATTAACGTGATGAGAGTTATTAATTATGGGGAAATTTATTGAATATTACTAATGAGCAAAGTAATATATAATATTGGTTATATTGAATTTCACGAGTGAATAAAATGACAATTTTGGAAATTTGAGTCGGGACGCGCCCGTGTCGCGTCGGGACTAAATATTGATAAATAAAAGTGAATATTTTATAAGTCCTTCATATGGTCGTTTTGAGTGCGCCAACACGTCCGGAAGGGTTGGGATAGTCAGAAAAGTGTACCCGGGGCTTTAGTTTGTGTCTCGGGGCGTTTTTAGGCCTAATTAGTACCCCGGGAGGGCATTTTAGACATTTTACATTTTTGGGGAATTAAACTTACGAAAATTCAAGGGGTATATCAGATGTCTAAGGTTGTCTTCTAGGGTTAGAACAACCAAAGACAAGTGACGACCATAGGAGAGGGAAGGAGAGAGCTTCCAAGGCAATCCAAGGCTAAAAATCCATCCGCTTGCACCGCCACCACCACCAACGCGTAGATCGCGCGACGGGGAACGCAACCACACCAAAATCATCTGCAAATCAGAACACCAAAAATCCCAGGCAAGTGTTTATCTTGCTTATTTCGTTGATGCATCTTTCATATTAGTTTAGGGATGATTAGGATGATTTGTATGGAAGAAAAACCAAAGATTTGAGATAGGAATCGCATGTAGTTATGGTTTAAATGATAATCCTGGAAACCCTTGCCATGTAGAGGAATTACTCACGAAATTATGATGTTTATAAGAAGAAATTTCTGGAAATACTTGTTAGAACCATGTTTAAGAGAATTCTAGGGTTCTTGATAATTATAATAATTTTTGGGTTGTTAATCCATGTATAATGATAGAAATCCACATGCTTTACGTTGGAAATACCTAATATGGAGATATAATGTTAGTAGTATGAATTTTTGGACGTTTGGGAATGTAAAACTTGAATTTGGATGAAGATAGGTGTTAGAACCCGTAACTGCAAAACTGCAGAAATCGAAATACCTGTTTGATCGATCGATTGAGCCCAGAGCTTCGATCGATCGAACCTTCGATCGATCGAACCCCAGACCTCGATCGATCGACCCCTCCTGGCAGACTCCTATTTCTCCTTTTAAGTTAGTTAAATTCAATTTAATGTGAAATAATTCTTGGACATCCTTAATAAAGTGTTTTAGGAGATAGGGAAGATCAGTAGGACATATGAATAATTTTGGGACTTTTAATATGAGATGAGAATTGTATTTTTGGGGATAATTAGTTAAGGGTCGATGAATTTATGTATTAAAGGGGGAAATGCATAAGAGAGTTACGTTGGAACATAAAAAAGGACACCTACTGAATTTTATACTTGGGAGGATAGAGTCCATGAGTGTTACGTAATAAGTTGGAAGAATCCTTCGAATTAAGGTTAGAGACGAACCCTTATACGCGATACTAATAATGTGAAAACAAGGATAAATGTCGTAACTATGGGATTTGAGATATACCTAATATTGATATGGTAATATTAGTATAGTTATATGATTGTGTATGCATATACTATCTATGTGTGAAAATCATACCCACGCTACTTGCTATCCCGAGGTTACCGCGCTGGGACGGTCTTATCCTGTGAGCCTTGTGGGGGATATTTATTCGTACCCTAGGAGGTAGATGTCCTTGGTACAGGCTATCGAATGGATAGTTCAGACGGTCCTAAGAGACGCAGATATGTGCCATCCTCTTAGAGACTTGGAATCTATGCTTCGCCTCAATATTGCTGTGTATGTGTTAATACAATTCGAGAGTGATTCCGAATTTGTATTCCCCTTAATACGAGTGATACGGGGTTTGGATAGTAGAGTATGCCCTTACCATAGTTTTTATTTGGGGTGCTGTTATGATATATATATATTTTACGAGTAGTTAATATATATATAAAATTCTGAAATCTGGAACTGCCTACTGTGATTTGATATGTAGGACATGGTTGATGACTCAAATTGTAAATACTTGTTTTGAGAAAGTATAATATGATACTGGAAAACTTTATTGATTAATAAAGTTAGAATGAGAACTTTGGTCACTAATTGAAATATTCTTTTCCAACAATTGAATCGTTAAATTTTGAATCCTGCGAATAACCTAAGATAAGTTAAATCATTGGGGAAAGATAGTGTGATATATTATGAGATAAACCATTGGGAAGGTTAGTGCGATAAGTGTGCACATTAGAAGAGAGGTGAGAATTTCTCAAGAGAGTGTCGCACTAATATGTTGTTGCATTGGCCTGTATCAATTTAAATACTTGCTAAACAAATTTTTAAATCATACACACTATCGGGCTCTGACCCGTTTTTCTTTCTCTCTCTCTCTTGTATGTATATTTATGTACTACAGGTGCCCAGCCACAGGGGCGTCTTGCTTAGGATTCCTTGGGAGAAACGTGCTGCAGCTTAGGTGGGAGTTGCAGGCTACTTGCTTAGACGATTTCATTTACTTGATTCCACTTCTATCATTCTCCTTATTGGGCATGTGTCGCCCTTTCCACTATTTATCTGTTTTGTTGGGACATTTGTATTTAAGTTATTTCTAGTACTGTTACTTTGGGATTTATTCAGCATGTATGTCTTACATTAAGTTTTAAATGTTGGAATTTTGGATGTTGAATGTTTAAATCAATTGGATTATGTTCCAGGATAATTGTGGTATGGTTCTTATTTATTGAAAATGTGGTTAATAATTAAATAAATAAGTTTTTCTTTAAAAATACAATTTGGTTAGAAAGGTTAAAAATGGTTTTGACACTTAGCTTAATTAATTAGTGTGTTAATTTGGAAAAAGTTATTTTTACGACAGTGATGCTAAGAATGAACCAACTGTTCACCTTGATTTTAATTTAATAAAGGAGTGATCGCCCGGTATTTAATTAGGCGGGGTGTCACAGGTGGTATCAGAGCATCAGGTTCTAGTGTCCATAGGATCTGTAAGGCTTATTTTCGCTTTGAGCTTAACGTTTTTGCTATAGAGCCCTATTTTTTAGGATTGTCGTATTTCTGCTTTAGCGTTACGTCTTCAGCTATTTGAGATTTGATAATGACTGTAGACTAATAAACTTCTTCACGTTTTAGATGCCTCCGAGACGTGCACCGAAGGATAGGCGTGCCCAGGCCGAGCAACCAGCAGCTCCGGCACAAGGCACTATGAATGCTAATGAAGTAGCCGCCATTGTTGCTCAGGCGGTGAATGCCGCGCTAGCGGTGGTTCAGCAGGCTCCACCCCAGATTCAGGCAGTGGCGCCAGTACCGGCACAACTTCCATCTGCATGGGAGAGGGTTAGGGATGCTTTTCAGAAGGCACATCCCCCTGATTTCTCTGGTAGCTCAGATATCGTCACAGTCAGCCAATGGAAGAAGGACATCCAGCGACATCTTCGTATGTATGAGTGCACCGACGTGTAAAAACAGTTGTTGGCTTCCTTTAAGCTGGTGGGGGACGCTTTGCAGTGGTGGGAGTCCACTACCACATTGGAGGAGAGGGACACGATCCCTATTCAGTTGTTCTGAGAGCGGTTTGATCGCAAGTATTTTCCACCCGCCGTGCAGACTGAGATGAGGCGAAAATTACTGAATTTGAAACAGGAGAACTCTACCGTAGCTGAGTATGAGGAGGAGTTCACGAGACTTCTCACCATCGTGCCAGATGAGGCACCCACTGAGGGTAAGAAGATTATGTTGTTTGTGGACGGGTTAGCTTGGAGGATCCGTCAGCATCTTATAGGGAATCTATCTCTGAGTACTTTTACTGATGTACTCAATGCTGCGTTACTACATTGCCAGGATCATCGCTTCCATTTGCAGGTAAACAAGAGAGCAGGAGAGTCCAGCCAACAGGGCAGGACCGGGGGTAGTAGTGCTAGTGGGGCACCATCTCATGGACAGACTCGTCAGCACGAGCAGAGTTCCCATCAGGGGGACCCTGCTAAACGATTTCGTTCAGGTGATTCCAGGCAGGGATTTGGGGGTTATAGGCAGGGTCAGCAGGGCCAGCCTAATCAGCAGGGCCAGCAAGGCCAACACCGATAGCAGGGTCAGCAGCAGGGCCAACAGGGCCAACAACGTGTTCATCAGGGCCAACAGGGCCAGTGGCGTAGTGGTAACGGCCAGCAGGGCCGTGGTCAGCAGGGTCAGAGGGGAGGAAACTTCAAAGGCCGATGTTTTGGGTGTGGTAAGCACGACCATAGGCGCCAGGATTGTCCGGAGGGAGATAGGGCCCACAGCAACAGGGTGCCCGTAATGAGCCACAAAGACCACTTTTTCCACCTGCCCTCCCATCTCCAGCCCAGGTGCCAGCCCTACCAGCCATTCCAGCAGCTCCAGTGCAGCAGGGGCAGTTACAGTATGGACGTGTCTATAACATCCACCAGGCAGCAGCTCCACAGGCACCACCCGCGATTGAGGGTATGTTTCCTATCCATGGTACTATGAGTCGAGTTTTGTTTGATACTGGGGCGACGCATTATTTTATAGCTACGCATTTTGCGAAGGCCTTAGGGTTGTTAGCCACAGCAGAGAGCACAGTGACGTGTGTAAACTCACCACTGGGGAGTGGGTCGCTCATCTTCTTTATATGTCGGGGAGTGGGGGTAGAGATTGGTAGTTTGGTATTACCTGCAGACATGTTAGTCTTAGATATGCATGAGCATGATGTTATTATTGGTATGGATTGGCTCAGCTTATAGATCCATGATTGATTGCTTCGGTGGGAGCATTATTTTTGCCATTCCGGGGCAAGAGATCTTTGTAGTGGCGATGCCTCGCCCAGAGGGAGATTCGACCGCTCATTTGTATTATATAGAGGAGGATACCTCTAAGGAGGTTGTGATTCCGTTAGACTCGATTCCAGTTGTTCGTGAGTATTCCGATGTGTTTCAGGAAATACAAGGCCTACCCCCCAGTCGAGAGATAGACTTTGTTATAGATTTATTGCCAGATACTAGACCTATAGCACGCGCTCCATACTGTATGGTTCCGGCGGAGATGCGAGAGTTACGAGATCAGATAGAGCCGCTGTTAGGTCAGGGCTTCATTCGCAGGAGCACCTCACCTTGGGGCGCTCCAGTTCTGTTTGTGAAGAAGAGAGATGGTTCACTGAGGTTGTGTGTGGACTACCGAGAGTTGAACAAGGTCACGATACAGAATAAGTATCCGTTACCTCGAATCGATGATCTGTTCGACCAGCTGAGGGGATAAACTTTCTTTTCGAAGATAGATCTGAGGTCGGGGTACCATCAGCTACGTATTAGAGAGCAGGATGTTTCAAAGACTGCCTTCTTGACGAGATATGGGTCTTATGAGTTTAGAGTGATGCCATTCGGTCTCACAAATGCTCCAGCCGTGTTCATGGACTTAATGAATCGAGTATTCAGAGAGTTTTTGAATCAGTTTGTCATCGTCTTCATAAATGACATTTTGATATATTCACACTCCGAGGAGGAGCATGCCGAGCATTTGAGACAGGTTCTTCAAACTCTACGAGAGCATCAGTTGTATGCTAAGTACGAGAAGTACAGTTCTTGGGGCATGTTGTTTCTGAGCAGGGGATAACAGTCGACCCGAGTAAAGTGTCAGCGGTGAGGGAGTGGGGACAGCCCACGACACCGACAAAAGTGCGTAGTTTCTTGGGGTTAGCCGGTTACTACAGGAGATTCATTCGGGGATTCCCCAAAATAGCGGGTCCATTGACGAATCTGACTCGCAAAGGGGTACCATATGTTTGGGATGATGCTTGTCAATTGGCTTTTGATGAGCTGAAAGACAAGCTTACTTCAGCACTAGTCCTTGTTCTACCGAAGCCGGGCGTGGAGTACCTGGTTTAAGCAGGAAGAAAAGGCTGTAGCTTATGCCTCCCGCAAGTTTAAGCCGCATGAGAAGAATTACCCCACCCACGACCTAGAGTTAGCAGCGGTCGTTTTTGAATTGAGGATATGGAGGCACTACTTATTGGGGGAGAAATTCCACTTATTCACAAACCACAAATCACTACAGTACCTGTTCACTCAGCAAGAGCTGAATATGCGTCAGCGCAGATGGTTAGAGTTTGTGAAGGACTATCAGTTCGACATACAATATCATCCGGGGAAAGCCAACGTAGTTGCTGATGCGTTGAGCCGTAGACCGGTAAATGAGGTAGCGGACGTCTGGAAAGCGAAGTGGAAGGAGTTGGGTCACCAGGACGCAGTTGCCCATTCCTTCGTATCTGTTATAACAGTCACACCCGAGATTGTTACGAGGGTAATACAGGCCCAAACCACAGAACCGTTTTGCCAGGAGCAGATTGTACGACTTTTAGCTGAGGGTGCTAAGTCCTATTCTGTTAGTTCTGATGGGGGTTTGAGGTTTAATGGAAGGTTAGTGGTTCCAGAAGGGGCAGAACTACGTCATGCAGTGATGACACAATCCCACAGGTCCCGATTTGCGGTACATCCTGGAGGAGACAAGATGTACCAGGATATGAGGAGGCAATACTGGTGGAGTGGGATGAAGAAGGACATTGCTGAGTTCGTGTCCAAATGTTCTACCTGCCAGCTGGTGAAGGTGGACCATCAGAAACCGTCAGGATTGCTTCAGCCATTGGAAGTACCCGCGTGGAAGTGGGAGAGTATTTCCATGGATTTTATTACAGGGTTGCCTACATCACAGCGGGGCCACGACTCTATCTGGGTGATTGTAGACCGTTTGACCAAGGTGGCTCATTTTTTGCCGGTGCGGACAGACTATACCACGGGTCAGTATGCTCAGTTGTTCATTGCTGAGATTGTCAGATTACATGGGGTGCCCCTGAATATTGTGTCAGATAGAGACAAGATTTTCGTGTCACGTTTCTGGGAAAGCTTTCAGGAGGCTATGGGTACTGAGTTGAGGTTGAGTTCAACTTATCACCCCCAGACTGATGGACAAACAAAGCGTACTAATCAGATGTTGGAGGATATGCTACGCATGTGTGTTCTTGATTTTGGAGGAGGTTGGGAGCCACATCTTCCACTGGTAGAGTTTGCTTATAATAACTCTTATCAGTTCACGATTGGCATGGCTCCATTTGAGGCTCTGTATGGCAAGCCTTGTCGTTCCCCAACATGTTGGCTCGAGATGGGGGATAACAAGTTGCTTGGACCGGAGGTGATTCAGAAAACCTCCGCAAGGATTGAGATGATCAGGAGTCACATTCGAGTAGCCCAGGACAAGCAGAAGTGCTACGCCGATGCGAAACGATTCTTCCGGGAGTTTATTGTGGGGGACCAAGTGTTACTGCGTGTATCTCCTATGAAAGGAGTGATGAGGTTCGGGAAGAAAGGGAAATTGGCCCCAAGGTACGTGGGACCATTTCCCATCATCGAGAGGATTGGGCCGGTAGCATACAGATTGGGACTACCAGAGCATTTACATCGCATTCACGATGTATTTCACATCTCGTCGTTGAAACGGTATCTTTGGGATGATATGACCCATACTCACATCGCGATAGATGAGATAGACTTACAGCCTGACAGCTCTTACGAGGAGAGACCGGTGGCTATCCTAGACTATAGTGAGAGGAAATTACGGTCGAAGATAGTTCCACTTGTACGGGTCCAGTGGGAGCATCATAATGTGGAGGAATCCACTTGGGAGCGCGAGGCCGATATGCGCGAGAGATATCCAGATTTGTTCTTACCTGGTATGCCTTATTTTTTGAATTTCGGGACGAAATTCCGTTATTAGGGGGGAAGTATGTAATACCCCGTATTCTTATGCTATATTAATATGGGGGATTTATTAAATTTAATGTCAATTAATTATTTAATAAAATTCAGAAATTTATTATGTTATAATTATTAACGTGATGAGAGTTAGTAATTATGGGAAAATTTTTTGAATATTACTAATGAGCAAAATAATATATAATATTGGTTATATTGAATGTCACGAGTGAATAAAATGACAATTTTGGAAATTTGAGTCAGGACGCGCCTGTGTCGCGTCGGGACTAAATATTGATAAATAAAAGTGAATATTTTATAAGTCGTTCATATGGTCGTTTTGAGTGCGCCAACGCGTCCGGAAGGGGTCGAGATAGTCAGAAAAATATACCCGGGGGTTTAGTTTGGGTCTCGGGGCGTTTTTAGGCGTAATTAGTACCCCGGGAGGGCATTTTAGACATTTTACATTTTTGGGGAATTAAACCCACGAAAATTCAAGGGGTATATCAGATGTCCAAGGTTGTCTTCTAGGGTTAGAACAACCAAAGACAAGTGACGGCCATAGGAGAGGGAAGGAGAGAGCTTCCAAGGCAATCCAAGGCTAAAAATCCATCCATTTGCACCGCCACCACCACCAACGCGTAGATCGCGCGACGGGGAACGCAACCACACCAAAATCATCTGCAAATCAGAACACCAAAAATCCCAGGCAAGTGTTTATCTTGCTTATTTCGTTGATGCATCTTTCATATTAGTTTAGGGATGAATATGATGATTTGTATGGAAGAAAAACCAAAGATTTGAGATAGGAATCGCATGTAGTTATGGTTTAAATGATAATCCTGGAAACCCTTGCCATGTAGAGGAATTACTCACGAAATTATGATGTTTATAAGAAGAAATTTCTGGAAATACTTGTTAGAACCATGTTTAAGAGAATTTTAGGGTTCTTGATAATTATAATAATTTTTGGGCTGTTAATCCATGTATAATGATAGAAATCCACATGCTTTACGTTGAAAATACCTAATATGGAGATATAATGTTAGTAGTATGAATCTTTGGACGTTTGGGAATGTAAAACTTGAATTTGGATGAAGATAGGTGTTAGAACCCGTAACTGCAAAACTGCAGAAATCGAAATACCTGTTTGATCGATCGATCGAGCCCAGAGCTTCGATCGATCGAACCTTCGATCGATCGAACCTTCGATCGATCGAACCCCAGACCTCGATCGATCGACCCCTCCTGGCAGACTCCTATTTCCCTTTTTAAGTTAGTTAAATCCAATTTAATGTGAAATAATTCTTGGACATCCTTAATAAAGTGTTTTGGGAGATAGGGAAGATCAGTAGGACATATGAATAATTTTGGAACTTTTAATATGAGATGAGAATTGTATTTTTGGGGATAATTACTTAAGGGTCGATGAATTTATGTATTAAAAGGGGAAATGCATAAGAGAGTTACGTTGGAACATAAAAAAGGACACCTACTGAATTTTATACTTGGGAGGATAGAGTCCATGAGAGTTACGTAATAAGTTGGAAGAATCCTTCGAATTAAGGTTAGAGACGAACCCTTATACGCGATACTAATAATGTGAAAACAAGGATAAATGTCGTAACTATGGGATTTGAGATATACGTAATATTGATATGGTAATATTAGTATAGTTATATGATTGTGTATGCATATACTATCTATGTGTGAAAATCATACCCACGCTACTTGCTATCCCGAGGTTACCGCGCTGGGACGGTCTTATCCTGTGAGCCTTGTGGGGGATATTTATTCGTACCCTAGGAGGTAGATGTCCTTGGTACAGGCTATCGAATGGATAGTTCAGACGGTCCTAAGAGACGCAGGTATGTGCCATCCTCTTAGAGACTTGGAATCTATGCTTCGCCTCAATATTGCTGTGTATGTGTTAATACAATTCGAGAGTGATTCCGAATTTGTATTCCCCTTAATACGAGTGATACGGGGTTTGGATAGTAGAGTATGCCCGCACCATAGTTTTTATTTGGGGTGCTGTTATGATATATATATATTTTACGAGTAGTTAATATATATATAAAATTATGAAATCTGGAACTGCCTACTGTGATTTGATATGTAGGACATGGTTGATGACTCAAATTGTAAATACTTGTTTTGAGAAAGTATAATATGACACTGGAAAACTTTATTGATTAATAAAGTTAGAATGAGAACTTTGGTCACTAATTGAAATATTCTTTTCAAACAATTGAATCGTTAAATTTTGAATCCTGCGAATAACCTAAGATAAGTTAAATCATTGGGGAAAGATAGCGTGATATATTATGAGATAAACCATTTGGAAGGTTAGTGCGATAGGTGTGCACATTAGAAGAGAGCTGAGAATTTCTCAAGAGAGTGTCGCACTAATATGTTGTTGCATTGGCCTGTATCAATTTAAATACTTGCTAAACAAATTTTTAAATCATACACACTATCGGGCTCTGAACCGTTTTTCTTTCTCTCTCTCTCTTGTATGTATATGTATGTACTACAGGTGCCCAGCCACAGGGGCGTCTTGCTTAGGATCCCTTGGGAGAAACATGCTGCAGCTTAGGTGGGAGTTGCAGGCCACTTGCTTAGACGATTTCATTTACTTGATTCCACTTCTATCATTCTCCTTATTGGGCATGTGTCGCCCTTTCCACTATTTATCTGTTTTGTTGGGACATTTGTATTTAAGTTATTTCTAGTACTGTTACTTTGGAATTTATTCAGCATGTATGTCTTACATTAAGTTTTAAATGTTGGGATTTTGGATGTTGAATGTTTAAATCAATTGGATTATGTTCCAGGATAATTGTGGTATGGTTCTTATTTATTGAAAATGTGGTTAATAATTAAATAAATAAGTTTTTCTTTAAAAATACAATTTGGTTAGAAAGGTTAAAAATGGTTTTGACGCTTAGCTTAATTAATTAGGGTGTTAATTTGGAAAAAGTTATTTTTACGACAGTGATGCTAAGAATGAACCAACTGTTCACCTTGATTTTAATTTAATAAAGGAGTGATCGCCCAGTATTTAATTAGGCGGGGTGTCACAATTACTCAAAGCGGTACCGAGGATCATCTTTCCAACCTTCTTCGATGGATCCTCTATAGTGACCTTTACCTCCCGGTCTCGTTTGAGATCTCTCTTTAATTGGACCACATGGGCTTTAAGTTCACTTTTTTTTCGACCTACAATGATCAACTGCTCACTCAAAGTAAACTTCACCTTCTCGAGTTGACTCGTCGATGCCTCAAATCCCCTCAAAACATCTCTCTCTCTCTCCAAATCTAGCACCCTAAGTCCTAAGTCCTTATTCAACTTCTTCATCTTTAAGGTCTCGGCATACAAATCTCTGAACGCAATTTGGAGCTCACTTTCACCTTCGCTTCCACACTCACTTTCACCCTCACTCTTACAGGAAACACTCAAACTATCACCCTCAGGTTCTCACGTGCACAAGTATCCTCATCGTCACGGGACAAACTAGGTGTGCTCACGTGACTAGCTAAAAATGCAACACACATCCCATGTGAAGATTCATCCCCGGAATCCTTCACCTCTTCCTCACTATCGCTAAGAGTCGCTGGCATGACAATCTTCTTACCCTTTCTCTTTAGCCTAGTAGAACACTCAAATGCCCTATGCCCCTTGTCCTCGCACTCAAAACATCTCTCTTCTTTCTCTTTCTCATTCTCACCACTCTCTTTGGCCTATTCTTTCTTTTTATTTTTCTCAAAAAATCTTTTATTGGAAGAATTTTCTTTGGAAAATTTGAGAAACTTTTTAAAATTTTTAGAAAGCATGGCCACATCATCAAAATCAAACTCGCCCTCAGACCCGGATTCACGAACTCTCACTTTCTTTTTCTTCTCTTCTTGGATACTTCTTTTCCTTTTCTAGATTGGGCTCTAAGTTCTATCTCTCTATCCTTAGGCTTAACAGTGTCAGGAAACATGTCAATTTCATATGTCTGGAGGTCTCCTACCAGTTCTTCTAACTTACGATTGCTCAAATTTGCTAAGGAATTCAAAACAGTCACTTTCGGGATAAAACATTTAGGCAACAATCTCAAAATCCTTTTAACTACTCGTGCATCAGGTATGTGCTCACCAAGATTGAAACTAGTGTTGGCAATGTCGGATAAACACCCATAAAAGTCATTAAACCCCTCAGATTCAAGCATGGTAATCATTTAAAATTGAGTATTTAAATTTTCCAATTTAGACTATTTGATCGCATTTGTGCCTTCATGGGTAAATTGTAAAACATCCCAACTTTCTTTTGATGTAGTGCACATCATGATATGTCGGAACTCATCAGAGGTGACGACTCATGAAATTGCACTTTGCTTACGAGAATTAAAAGTGTTCCATTTAAATTCGTCCTCAGTCCAGTCAGTCACAGACTTAAGATTTGTGACATTATTAGCGGTGACAGTGGGAGCAGTTCACCCTCTTTCACAAACAACCCAAACAGGCTCATAGATGGCCTTTAAATGAGATTTTATACGAACTTTCCAATAGGAATAACTATACCCGTTAATAACTGACAACCGATTATATACATTTTCATTTGAAAACATTGCGAAATCACAAAATCATATTTTTCAAAAAAATCAATATCACAAAAATTTTGCGGAACAAGGATCAAACACAATAACTTTGTGCAATAGGCTCTGATACCAATTTGATATTGCTTTGTGATATCGATTGTATGTGGATATTCAAATTTCCATTTAAAAGCTTATTTAACTAGATATCAATTATTGATCCAAATTAATTAAAACCTAACACATGCATCTGAGTGTATACATCATGCCATCACAAATAAACATAAATTGCTGACACAGATTTTAGAAAAAAAAACCTTTCGGGTAAAACTTTTTATTTCACTATGAAGAGGTAAATTGCAACTTATATACACAATGAAATCTGCAATGAATATCGCAGACACTCACATAGTCCTCAATCTAGAATCAACAATGGCTCAACCGCATTGAACCCACAAGAACCTCAGTTTTGTCTTCAGCAAGGAACACTCTCAAGCAAATCCATTGACTGCATTCATAGTCAGCCAGCACGTCCCTCAAGTGGTACCAAATCAGCAGTAGAGAAATCTTCATTACAAGGGAAACTCTAGAAAAATTGTATCTTAGGATCCAAATTGATTCACTAAAGCTATTGGGATGGTTTATTAATCAAAACAAAGTTAAAAAATCTCAAAAAGTGAGAAGACAAAAATTGTGCTAAAACAATTTTCATAGAATGAAAATCTCAGGTCTTCTGAAGCAAAAAGGACTAAAAAATGCACTATTTATAAAAATCTTGAGTCGGCGCTGTAGCTCGAACGAAAACATCATGTTGCTCGAACGACTTGTTATGTCGCTTGAAGCGACTTCGCGCGGCATATCAAACGACTTTAGAAAACTAAAACAGTAGCATGTCGTTTGATAAAATGCTTCAAGAGAGCTACACGAGAGCCTTCGCGCGACAAAACATGTCGCTTGAAGGCCTCGTTCGCGCGGTATTGTCCTGTCGTTTGAATGACATCAGCGTAAAATCTTTTTCTTTTAAAACTTCGCCTTAGGACTTACAAAAAAATATTTTGGTGAAAAATGACGCCTAAGATGCTTAAAACTCTTTGGAAATTTTTTCCAAACACTTTAAATGAAACATTTATGAACTTAAAAACAACTTACCAAAATCTATCTCGCAGAGGCTTGTCTTGTCGAAGAATGTTGATATTCGGATCCGTCTTGATGCATGATTGAACTATGAATTTTCTTCGACGGTTGTAGCGGCATACGACATACTCTAATGTAAACGGACTATGTAAAATATGTCCTTACACATCGATTTTCCATGGAAAGACGACATCGTTGCCACCGGATGGGGGGACGATTTTGGTAGTTCATATGATGAATTAAACCATAGAGAAGACAATTTAGTTGCTTCCATATGTGGGATGATCTCCTTAGAAGAATTGCTGGGGATGGGGGGTGGGGTCAACAAGGTATTTATAGGACCGAAAGTAGATGAAGATACATGGTTCTTATTCTTCCCTGCCTCTGTTAACAACATGAACCGATCTGGATGACATTACAAAGATCTAATTTCTCCATCATCCGAAATATATAAGCGAAAATGAGTCGCTGAGGAACTCTTGATGCCACAGATAATAATTGAAGGAAGCAGGGTCCTTGGCCGACTTAAAAACACTCAAGATAACATCACCCTATGGGGTCTCTTTATATCCTCCTAGTTACACATAAATTCCTTGATAAATCTCCTCATAGGACCCACGATACCACCCACTACTACTCCTAAAGAAGTAGTGCATATGGTCGGATCTCTGACCGATACTAGACTACTATCCTTCTCAGAAGAAAAAATTCCAAAGATAGGGAGTAATCACAACTAAGATCTCAACATCTTCGTTAAAGTCATGGAGAAGACAATTCCATTGGTACTTGTAGATAATATGTCCTCCCTCAATGTCTGCCCACTCAGAACCCTCAATTGCTTGCGGATAAAAGTCAGTGATCTCACGCCCACATCTGTCGCTGTGCGTGCTGACAATACTCTCCGAGAAGTTATGGGGTCCATAAATATTACCGTAGGGGTTGGACCTATATTCCCTCAAACAGAATTCTATGTCATCGCCATACCTTCTTGTTTCAACTCGCTCCTTGGCCGCCCATGGCTCCATAGTATACGAAGGGCATCTTTTTCCCTCCACGAGAATTTGAAATTCATTTCTAATGGTCAAGTCATCACAATTCTCAGGGATGGCGACAATTCAAATGGTACTAGCACCAGCAACACGGTACTAGTGATTCAGCATGGGGCTAATGACATGTTCCTCTCCAGTTTCAAGATTGACCCACTTCATGTCCTATCTAAGGACATTTTTAAAGACCGAGTATGTCCAGAGCATATCCCTCATGGGAATGTCAACATAATTCAAATAATTCTCGAAGTGATAGTTCTAAAGGAAGCCTTTCCTCCATGCGGACTAGGCTACTAACCATCAGTGACTGAACGCAAGGCACTCTGCCGACCATATTAGAAAAGAAGCTTAGAGAGCAAAAAGACGATCTTAGGAGACTCCCTGAATGGGAGGTTTGTCAATGAGGGTGAGGATTTTCGTTTTTGTGGATTCCCTAAACCATGATATGACCCTATTGACAAAAACATGAAATCGGGGATAGAAATATTCTTCAAGGATGAAATCGTCTGGGATGAAGGGCAGAAACATGAGGTAGAGTCTCTAACAGACAAAGCCATAGAATGCACTACAAATTCGGGGGACTGTGATATCGATGAGCTGCTTGAACTACACGCACTGGTGATAGACCTTTGCATGATCCGTCAGGAAGCCGCATTGCCTGACCCATTCGAGAAGATCATTGTTGCTGGTGCACCCCTCCTCAATTGGCATGCCATTTCTGTTGAACCTGCGCCAGTCAACTTAAGCCCTGTTGTCCATTCTCTTCAAGAAATACCCGAGCCTATTATTTTTCTCTTATCTCTGGTGTAATTATGAGCGAGGCTTCCTTTGATGATATCCTCACTGCTTGTATTTCCTGGAAACACTTTTAATGAAATAAACGCGAATTTTGAGTATCTTGATGTGCCTTACATTAATTGTCTTGATTCTAGTCAAACTTTTGACGAAGATGATTTAATAAATGAAAAATTCTTAACTGATCTCAATAAGGAAAAAATAAACAACATAACCACGTTTAAGCTAATGATAATGAGATTATTGTTATTAATCTCGATTCTAATAGCCATCCGCGTGCGATTAGGATAGGGTCCACCTTTAACGAGCATGGGCGGTCACAACTTGAAGATCTTCTGAAAGAGTTTATAAACATATTTGCATAGTCCTATGATGACATGATCAGTATAGACCCATGAATAGCACAACATGAAATACCTACCTTCCCAGAAAGTAAATCTGACAAGCAAAAATTGATAAAACTCCGGACATAGTGGTTCCTATAAGTTAAAGACGAAGTGGTGAAACAGTTGAATGTAGGCTTTATTCGCGTGGTCGAATATCCTATACCTAGCTTGCAAACATCATTTCGGTGACAAAATCGGGAAGGAAAGTTCACATGTGCTTCAACTATCGAGATCTGAATAAGGCATCCCCAAAGGATGATTATCCTCTGCCTAACATCGACATGATCATATATAACACTGCCAGTCACGCGTTCAAATCATTTGTCGACTGTTTTTTTGGGATATAACCTGATCAAGATAAATCCTGACCATCAGGAAAAGATTGCCTTTATCACCCCATGGGGAACCTTTTGCTATACAGTTATGCCATTTGGTCTTAAAAATGTCGAGGCTACCTATCAGAGGGACGCTACAACCATTCTGCATGATCTTATCCACAAGGAAGTCAAAGTATATGTTGATGACATGATTATCAAATCTAAGAATCAGGAGGGTCGCATTCTTACCCTAAGGAAATACTTTGAGTGATAATGATAGTAACAGATGTGACTCAGCCCGTATAACTGCGTCTTCAATGTCATGAGAGGAAAACTCTTTTGATTCATGGTTACCGAAAAAGGGATTGAGTCAGACCCCACCAAACTAAAAGCAATACTTGAGATGCCACCACTCCTGACGAAGAAAGCAGTTTTTGGCTTCCTGGGTAAGTTCCAATACATTAGTCAGTTCATCAGCCAACTCACCTTTATCTATGAGCCCATCTTCAAGCTTCTCCGAAAGGATTCAACTAAAGTTTGGAATGAGGCATGTTAGGAAATCTTCGATTAGATAAAGCGAAACCTCACCCGACCTCCGGTACTCATTCCTCCGTAACTAGGTCTCCCCGTCCTCCTATACTTGACTGTCATCGACACCGCAACAAGGGTTATGCTGGCCCAATACATCGAGGAATCTTATAAGGTGAGATCAATCTACTATAGTAGTCGAAGTGCTATCTGGGTAAGAGGTAAACTACACTATACTAGAAGAGGAGTGTGTCACCTTAGTCTAGGTCACACAGAAGATTTGGCACTACATGCTTGCATTTCCTATCAAACTAGTCTCCCGAATGGATCCATTGAATTACCTGTTAGAGAATCCCACCTTGTCTAGAAGTATGGCCCACTGACTGATGTTTCTAGATAAATTTGATATCACATATGTCACACAGAATGCTTTGAAAGGGAGAGCCATCTCCAATTACCTTGTCGAGAATCCCATGGAGGGAAATGAGCTTTGGATTTTTGAATTCCCAGACAAAAACGTCCTCTGCACCTCCCACGAGGACCTTGAATGGCAGATGTTCCTTGACAAAGATGTTAACAAGAAAAGCTATGGTATTGGGATACTCCTGATCGCCCTCGATGATTCTCATATTCCCATTTTCATTAAGTTGGACTACCCTTGCACCAATAACATGAGATACGAGGCATGCACCATGGGGATCAAGATTGCTCCCGAGAAAAGAATCAAACACATGGATGTTTATGAAGTCTTAACCCTCATCGTGGGATAAATCCTCAGGAAATGAAAAGTCAAAGATGAGAAGCTCCTACCCTTCCACACTCACCTAGAAGAGCTAGCCTCTCAATTCAAAGATGTCACCTTCCATTAGCTTCCTTGATCGAGGAATAAACTAGATGATACACTGGCGACCTTGGCCTCCATGGTCGACATACCTGAGGGAATAATAATGTCCCCCTTTTTGGTCCAGAAACAGGCTTCACCCACTCACTGCTACCACATTGAACTCACTACAGAAGAAGATCCGAACATGATGGGATTGTGCTATTATGACAATTGGCGCCTCCTCAAACATAGTAGGTATCCCCGAGATGCTAACGAGAAATACCGTGTGACCCTTTGCAAGTTGGCTACTCTGTACATCATCTGTGACAAGGCACTCTTTAAAAGGAATTTCTATGAAACCCACTTGCATTTCATAACAGGGGCTGGGATCGAAGACATGATGTAGAAGATCCACAGTGGGGAATGTGGACCCCATATGAACGGTCAAGTGCTTGCCAAGAAGATCACTCGTCAAGGATATTACCGGACCATTATGGTTTAAGACTGCAATGCTTACGTCCGAAGATGCCTTAAATGCCAATAGTTTTCCAACCTTCAGCACTTGCCTCCTCGGGAGCCGAACAACATGACTTCTCCCTGGCCATTCTTCACTTGGGGCATATACATCATATGGAAAGTCTCTCCCAAAGCTTCAAATGAGATGAGTTCATCTTAGTCTTCATTAGTTACTTCAGAAAATGGGTTGAAGCTAAGTCATACGCGGTGCTGAATACAAATAAAGTATCTAAATTCATCAGAAAGAACATCATCTGCCACTACGGAGTCCCTCATGAGTTGGTGTCAGATAATGCATTACCTTTCGATACCGAGGCCATATAACTAGTTGATGAGTATAGAATCCAAAGGCACAAGTCCTCTTTTTAACGATCAGATCCCATATGCCGTATAGGGCTACCTTATCTCCACCCACTGGGGCTACTCCCTATTCTTTGGTATACGACATGGAGGCAGTTCTCCCTATCGAACTTGAAATACCTTCTCTGTGGGTTATAATGGAAAGTAAAGTTAGTGAAGAAGATTGGCATCAAAGCCACTATGACAAACTTGTGCTCTTAGATGAAAGGAGGTTGAAAGAACTTTATCATATACAAGGGTACCATCGCCGTATTACGCGATCATTCAATATAAAGGTCATGGACCGCGGTGTCCAAAAAGGAGATCTTGCCTTCATGGAAATGTTAGAATTCGTTAGGGATCCGAGAGGAAAATTCAAGTCCAATTGGAGTGACCCCTACATTGTAAAAAAATCATGTCTGGTGGAGCCGCTATGCTCACAAACTTCAATGGAGAAGAAATGGCATGTCCAATCAACTTGGACCGTCTCAAGAAATATTACCCCTAGTCCAAACTTTCGTTGCACTACGACTTTTCTCATCCCCCTTCTACTTTAAAAAAAACTTCTTCCCCCCTCTCCACTCAGAACTACGTTGGACTTGATCATCTAAAAACATCACCCCTTTTAAAAGATATGCTCATGAATTTCAAACCCCACAGAGGAACGTAGGCATCCCATAAGACATACATGGCACGATCCTTTCTCTCTCACAAAATGCTATTCTTTCCTCGCCCCAAGAACGATGGTCTTCCTTGTCATTTAAACGAACAAAAGGATTATGTATGCCTTATTGATCGGTATAGATAGCTCAAATACAGAATTCATCAAAGATACAAATGAATACATTGAAATCATTGTTCTTTTATTAAAAAATAGGAGTACAACTATTACATGATATATTAGCTATGGGAGTGAAAAACAACCCACTCCCTTATAAAGCCCTACAGAAACATCAAAACCCCCAAACCCATATCATTACCAGCTTCACAAAAAGGGAACCAAATACCTTCAAACCTTAAGAAACCTTTTCATAAATCTCTGAGAACCTACACAACCTTCTCATAAATTCTCGCCACCCCCTCTCTCACCCAACACCTTGCCTTTAACTACTTGATGGACCCGCTTCGTTGTCATTGTTTACTCCAGGAGGACCTCAAGAATCCTATCCCTAATTATAGCTCTGAATGCGCTATGTGTGGCAGTAAGACTTTATAATCTTGGATGAAACCATTTCACCTTCTTCCAAAGTATCAAACATCATAATCCATATCTGCTATGTTGCCTCCGCTAAAATCTTCTCAACCAGCCACTTCCACAACCACTTTCGGTAATCCTCCGATATGAACCCAGCCTCCCCGACAGATTAAGATGGACGGGTAGATGGTCAGTGGCGCTGCCATGAGGGACCCAATACCATCCTCAAAGACTCAATCAAGTCCTCCACAGGAAAAAAGTTGGTTATGCGCAGAGAATTTTTTTTCTCCCGTCCCGCTTGGCATAAAAGCCTCCATGGAAGATAAAAAGCGGTCTGATGAAGGCCCACCAACTGCACATTCCAGTAATCACCCAGTTACAAGACATGCTATAAGTTCTCCCACCATAGTACTGGCCATAGAAGACTCTAGACCCCATGCTTTACAATCCAGGTCATCCAGTTCTTTGTCGGAAGGCTAAAGATAAAAAAGGCCTAGAAAATAAATTGGGAACATCCGACATAGGTAAGTCTGGAGGGGTCACCAAGTGTTGTCTCTCGCACAAACGCATGAATAGCATGGCGGGGCTCCCTCGCAAGAATTCAACCCAACCCTCCATCCAAGCGTCTAGACTATTCAAAGTCTCTGCCATCATTGCCACAGCTGGACTATAGTGGTAAGAAATCCACAACACTATCGCGGTTACTTGAGGGTCAATCGTCATATCACCTGTCACTAAAAAAAGTCTCGCAGTCAATCCCAGGGCTACAACGTCGACAAAACCATTATTAATGTAATCCTTTCGACACATCGAGTTCATTACCACTGGGATATCATGTAATAGTTGTCTGACCATTATTTTGTATATAATTTCTAAAATAAAGATTTTTACTTATGGAAAAATCAAGCTTCGGGTCTTCCTTTTATTTGTTCCATTTCATCTATTTTTTGCAAAAAAACCTCAGCAGAAAATTAAAATGCATGTAGAGTAAGCCACTAAATCAAGATAATCAAACAAACGATTCATCTTTTTTGACTTTTTGAGTCTCTTTTGAGGTACAAAAAAGAGCCACTAAATCAAGCATACAACATGGTCAATGCCAAGCCCCCTCGGTATCAGATGTACTCGAACTCATACGCCAATAACTTCCGCATCTGGGCATGCATGATCGTAATCCCCGCAACCTTCTAAGATAAATGCCAAGGGTCGAATGTCTTTATTTCCCCAGCAAGAGTCAGTAACTTACCAAGTGCAAATAGAGTATTAAAACTACAGAAAGGACAAAAAGTGGTAGTAACCTTTCTCCTTCCTTAAGAAAACCATAAGTTCATGCCCTATGCCGATAGGCACCCCCTGGCTATGCCTATTGGCACCGCCTCAAGATTTGGTTGCAAAAAATTGAGAATGATCCAAAAATTGCCCGAAGAATTCATAAAAATTATCGAAAAGCCCCTGCAAGGTCAAGTACATCATGCCTCTAAGAAAACTCATTAAGAAAGTTCTAACTCCCCAACAGAAATAGAAGAAAATGCATCAGCACTTACAAAACTCTCATCACCAACATACTCCCCAGCAGAACCAAAATCCAAGTGCACCTGCACTCACTATACCAACTCCCTCCCTAGCGGAGTCAAGATTTAATAACTCACCCCATAAATAACTTTTTAGGTTTGCAGAATCGACCTTAACCCTCTGGATTGATCATTTCAACTCTTTTGGTCCACAAAAATGACCTTGACCCTCCGAATTGGTTGTTCCAACTCTTTAGGTCCCCATAATTGCTCTAGGTTCACAAAACCGACATTGACCCCTTGAATCGGTCTCTTCCACTCTTTAGGGTCGTAGAATTGACTTGGATTCGCAGAATCGACCTCAACCCCCTCTGAATAGGTAATCTTAACTCTTTAGGTCCAATGAATCGACCTCGACCCTTCGAATTGGTCATCTCAATTCTTTAGATTCGCAGAAGAGACATTGATTTCATGACTCGATCGTCTCAACTCTTTAGGTCCATAAAATTGACCTAGGTCGGTAGAATCGACCTCGACCCTCTGAATCGGTCATTTAAACTCCTTAGGTCCGTAGAATCGACCTCAACCCTTCAATCAACCATTTTAAAACCCCGAGCATGATCCCTAATCCTTGAACATCAATAAGGTGTCTATCTTTCGATGACCTCCTCTTGTTCCAAGCTCAACCATCGAGGGGCTTTGTAGACGCCCCATCCTAGTACCCCGTAAATACCTCCTTAGGTCCCTAAAACTTCTCCTCTCACCATAAGACCCTAAGTCCTACTTTGATTCCCGTTTGACCTTAGTCAACTATCCAAACTGAGCGAAGCTCTATAAAACCTCATAGGGATCTGAATTCCCTTATTAACGGTCCATATCGTTCATGAATCGGCCTCACGGTTTGTGTGTACTTAACTTTTTTACTCCGAGACCTGATCGAGAGGCCACATGGTACTTTCTGAGACCCACTTTACCTTGGTAAACTCTCCAACTTTAGCGAAAGTCATTGAAACTTCCTAGGGCTCTGAATTCCCTTTCCAACGATCCATACCATACGCGAATCGACCTGAAGATTTACGCGTAGTCACCTTTTTACTCTGAGACCTGATCTAGAGGCCACCAGGTGCTTTCGAGCCCTATTTGACCTTAGTTATCTCTCTAACTCGAGAAAATCACATTGGAATCTCATAGAGATCGGAATCCCCTTTCCAACGGTCCATACTATGCGCGGATAGGCCTCATGGTTGGTGCGTACTTGCCTTCTTAATTCGAGAATCCCCCGTCAAGAGGCCATCGGGTGTTTTCAAGCCCCATTTTAATTTGGTCAGCTCTCGAACCTCAGAGTGGCTTAATGAATTCTTATAGGGCTTTGAATACCCTTTACATTGGTCTTGACCATGCACAATTCGGACCGTAGGTTTACATTTTATCCCCCTTTTCCAAAAAAAATCATCCCAGACTGCCTATAGGGACCCAGACCCCTGCCTATCGACACGATGTACTTTCCTTGGACCAAAAGGCAATGGTTATGCTGATACGCAGGCCAAGGGCCTTGCTGATTGATGATACGCAAATATTGTGTATTTCATCCTCCGAACGGACGCATTTTAGCCCCTTTAGGTATCTTATTCCCTATATTTATGCTCATTAACTAGACAACCTCGGATTTCTACATTAACATGTTTTGCAGGGGTTAATTGAGTTTTTATAGGTAATTGGATGATAAGTATGAAGTTCAGACGCATTCCGGTGAAGTTCCATATGTAATCGCATGTTCAAGGGAATTTTAGTCTTTTCACAGCTTGGGTACCTGGCCCGACATTTCACGAAAGTTGTAGCCCTCGCTAGCTTCGCGTGACCGTGAACGGTGCGTGATTTTGAATCCGTATGAAGAAGTTACGACAATTTTAGCGGAGGGAAAATAATGAATCAAAAGAGGAGGAGAAAAGGAAAAAGAGGAATGTAGTGTGATGCTTGAATATGCCCTGCTTGATCGATCGATCGACGATTTTGGTCGATCGATCGATCCTTGTCTGCAGTTGATATTTTGGCCTTGATCGATCGATCGACCCTTTTGGTCGATCGATCGATCCCCTGTTTCTGCAGATATTTTTCCCTTTTCTTTTCTTTTCTCTTTTCTTTTCTAATTTAATTCCAACTAACTATATAAAGCAATTTTGGTCGTAATAACATATATACACGATTTTAGCTTAGAGTAGCTTAGGGTTTTGGGGTTTTTGCTTAGTTCTTCTTCATTTCTCTTTGGGTTGACATCCCATTTAGATTGTAAGTTGACTATTCATCTCCCCTACCATTTAATATAGTTGTATTTCTTCATTTCTTGCTTTCTAGTGTAATTTACATGCTTTCGAATTAGGTTTACGTGATTTCTTCCCGTGCTTTCTAGTGTAGTTTTATCGTGTTTCTTTACCGCGTTTATTTACCGCATTTTTACGATGCTTTCTAGGTAATTTAAATTAGGCTGTGTTTGAATGGAACTCACTCGGGTTAACGCGTTGCTTTGCTTGGTGATAGTGTTTACGGGTTTATTTCGGGTGCGTTATCCTAGTTATTGCGCCTAGGAGATTTGACGGGACATATCATGTATGTCCCGTGCTTACGACCTTTCGCGCGTAATTTCTGGGATATTTGTTGATGCCAAATTCTTATTAGGCTTTTATGAGGATTTAGGGGCATGACAACCCTTGATTTAATTAACTGTCTAAACGAGACACAATTGTAATAACTCATCATTCCATGTAACCATTTTATACAAATTAGCCCGGGTGAGGGATATTCGACGCAACCTATAGCTTTATCGCTTTGTTAATCTAGTTTCAATACCCTTGCCTAGAATAATCATTTCTCTTTTATGCATCTTTTTTTTTAGTTTGTAATCACCTTTTGCACTTTTATTTCAGAATATTAAATCATATAAATTCTAGCAACTCGTCTCTATGGATTTTCGATACTCGACTTATCGCGGTGCTTTCCCCACAAGTGTAGTCGTAATTTAGGTTTGTTTGTATAGTCGCGGTGAGACAGAAAATAACGACTGTGTACTTTACACGCGCACACCTCTCGCGCGCTATCAAAATGGCGCCGTTGCTGGGGATGAGTTTGTTTTAGACTTTATTTGATTTAATACTTCATAGTATTTTCTTTCTATTTGTATTATTTGCTAATATTTTGCAGGACTTCCACATTTGAGCACTTAGAAACGCTTGAATTTCCCGCGCGCACTTACTTTGTGGAATTCGCCACTTCAAGCCATTTTTGGGGTAATCATGTCTTATTCCAATTCTTTCGGTAATCCTTGTTATAATTCTCAAAATTCTCGCAAACCTATGACTTTCGGTGAATACTTAGAATCCCAAAGTATAACAAATTCAAATATGACTTTGGGCGAGTATAACGAAAGTCAAAACTTAGGTTATTGGAATTTTGATGATGATGATAATGATTTTGGGCCTTTACGTCCTTATAATAGGAATTTTGAAACGAATTCGAATAGTTTTTAAAATTCCTATCATAATGAGTTTTCGTTTATGTCCGATGGTAATTTCAAAGTTCCCATTATCATGCATCCGCACCTTGACCCATGACTTTCGATGAGGGTTTGCGTATGTATGAGAATGAGAAAATTGAAAATCGTTATCGGGAAGAAAATCGTTCGTGGGAACATGAATTGGATTTATTATTTGAGTCCGACGACGATTTTGCTTCCAAGACTTTCGAGGTCGAGGAATGTTTTGAACCAAATGAGGTACTTGTACCTACTGTGGTACAAACCATTCTTGACTTTGCCCATCTCGTAATAGATATTGAAAGTGAGGATGATAATGACGTAAAATCTATTTGCAATGAAATGATTTCTTCTTTGGATCCCAAAGAAGAACATTTCATTGAAAATGATATTATTTCATTCGAAACTCAAACTTTATGCGATGATGATTCATCTCATGAGTTTGAATTTCTTTCATCCCCATTTTCATTCTCTATTATCACTGTGGAACAAGTACCCGATGATTTGGTTTCAAACTTTAATGTTTTAAACCTTTTCGTCGATGAGGAGTACTTGCTTGAGTCGCCTTCCACGATCGCATCTTTGCCTTTGTGTGTGCCGCCTCCTATTCCAATTTCAAAATCCTTGGGAGGGTATTCGGATTTTCTCGGTCCCCACTTGTTTTTGTCACCCGTTGAATCCAAACCCCCCATCGTCCCTCCAAAACTTTTAATTGGCGATGGTTCATTTCATACGCCTTACACATGCCTTCCATTTTACAAATGGAATTCATATTTTTCGGAAGGCATGCTTGTTTGCCAGGGTACACTGATTATCCTCCAAAGTCAAATCGTTTTTACGGTGGACCCTCAGCTATTTAGACTTCTAGTGTATAGTTATTGTGAGGCCTAAATAGTAGGTTGTATATAGTTAGCTTTTTATTCTTTCTTTCTTTCTTTCTTTTCAATTTAGTTTAGTGTAATTAGTTAACTTTTCGTTATTTGTGTTTGCTATGCATGGTACTAACTTGTTTTGTAGATTATTTGGACCGATTCTTATGGGGATCGCTCCAATTTTGGGTAATATCGTTTTTTCCTCTCTTTAACTTGGTTCTGAATTCACATTGAGGACAATGTCAAGTTTTAAGTTAGGGGGTTTGGGATATTCTATCCATTTTTGTTAGTCCATGCTTTTGCTCACATGTTAGTTACTTGGTATGTTTTTCTTAGAAAAATTAAAAATTTCAAAAATATTTTTTTTCTTTTTTCTCCTTTTTTGGGCTTTTTGCCCTTGTTTTCGATGATAAATTTCAATAATTGCCCGATCCAATAGACAACCCAACGATGCATGTTCTCGATTTTAGAAATTATTAGACTTTAGTCTCCATTGTTGATATTATGAATAACTTCATGAATTAAACTTTAATCCCATGAGCACATGCACTTTTATCGTTCTATTGATTTGGTTTAAGATTTTTTTAAGTCGGTAATCTTTTGTTGCATTGTATATACTTACACCGAGTAAGCTTTGTACCTTTTGTCGTTTGTGAGTGTATACACTATTCTTTTATGATTGAAAACGTTGAATTCGTTGGTAATCTCACTATTCTTTCATTTGATCATTCATTAATTGAGTTCATATTTGAAATGTGTTACTTGATCATGATTTTCATATATTGTTTTGATTCGAGAATTGCATAAATTTTGGAAATAATCATAGGCATTCTTTGATATATCACCCAAATTAGCCTTGACCTCACCCTTATATGTTTACCCTCGTTACCCCCTTTGAACCTAAATATTAGCCTTTCATTTCATACCACATTCCCATAAACAACTCTAAATTGGAGTTTTTAAACCATATATACACTTTTCACACATTTGTTTGGATTGATACTTGGGATTGAATGATATTGTTATGATGTCAGTTGCAATTTAGTCATATGAGAGTTTGATAAGTAAAGAAAGTAGTGAAAAAAGTGATGAAAAAGAGAAAGCAAAAAGCAAAAGAAAACAAAAGAGAAAAAATGAGAAAAAGAAGAAAAGAAAAGAAAGAGAAAGTTGTAAATGTTGTATATAGTTCAATAAGCTTTGATTATTCTCCCCGATGATATATGTAATGCCTTTTTGGAACTTGTTTTCCAATTTTGATATTGCCCTCATTTTCCCATTATCCCGAGTTTCATCCCCAAACACCTTTGAATCCGTATATACATTCCTTCATTTCATACCCTAGACAAACCTACCTTACAACCCTATTAAAGTCCTATGTGATCTTAGGTTGATGTAATTTAAAGGTTTAAATAGTTTTGATAATCTGTGAAAATACATTTCGCCTCCTTTAATGTGGGGTATCTTTCATTGATATTAGAGTTTTTCAGTTTATATATAGCGTTCTTCATTTGTGACATGTGTGCGACCTAGTTTCCATTTACATTTACTCTTTATGCCCACATGTTCCGTGTGTTACCTCCCTGTTTCGAGTGAATTCGCTTGATGAGTGTAATGCCCGTGAGGATTGAATATATGCTTGCGTTAATTTAGTATCCGGTTTATTTAAGTTTTTGCCAAATCACACTTTGCATGTGCTCGCTCCCCTCCCACATTTTAAAGTTTCAATTCTATGAGGGGCATTCTATAATGTTAATGATTTGGACTCTTGTTTGAATTCATTCACTTTGCTAATAATGCGTATGAAATCCTTTTCGCTATTGTTGGGCTTTTTGCATGTTGGTTTGGGCATATTTTGAGAAAACCATGTGATGTTTGTGGGTACCATCTCTGAAAACCCTCACGAGACGACACTCATCCACTAGGGTGACCTAAGGGTTTAACGACTTATTGCATATGCTAAATGCAATCGAATCGCCCGCGAAAGTGGCCTTATCTTTTATTGCTTTTATATCATACTTTTGTACTATCTCCTGCTTTTGGTTTTCTTGTAGTTCTTGTTGCATCCTATTTCATTGCTAGGAACTAGCAATGTGTAAGTTAGAGGGTGTGATGATACGCAAATATTGGGTATTTCATCCTCCGAACGGACCCATTTTAGCCCCCTCGGGTATCTTATTCCCTATATTTATGCTCGTTAACCAGACAACCTCGAATTTCTACGTTAACATGTTTTGCAGGGGTTAATTGTGTTTTTATAGGTAATTGGATGCTAAGTATGATGTTCGGACGCATTCCGGTGAAGTTTCGTACGCAATCGCACGTTCAAGGGCATTTTAGTTTTTTCACAGCTTGGGTACCTAGCCTGACATTTCACAAAAGTTGTATCCCTCCTCACTAGCTTCGCGTGTCCGCGAACGGTGCTCGATTCCGAGTCCGTATGAAGAAGTTATGGTAATTTTAGCGGAGGGAAAAATAATGAATCAAAAGAGGAGGAGAAAAGGAAGAAGAGGAATGCAGTGTGCTGCTTGAATCTGCCCTGCTTGATCGATCGATCGACGATTTTGGTCGATCGATCGATTCTTGTCTGCAGTTGATATTTTGGCCTTGATCGATCGATCGATCGACCAAAAGGGTCGATCGATCGATCCCCTGTTTCTGTAGATATTTTTCCCCTTTCTTTTCTTTTCTCTTTTCTTTTCTAATTTAATTCCAACTAAATATATAAAGCAATTTTGGTTGTAATAACAGATATACACGATTTTAGCTTAGAGTAGCTTAGGGTTTTGGGGTTTTTGCTTAGATCTTTTTCATTTCTCTTTAGTTTGACACCCCATTTGGATTGTAAGTTGACTATTCATCTCCCCTACCATTTAATATAGTTGTATTTCTTCATTTCTTGCTTTCTAGTGTAATTTACATGCTTTCGAATTAGGTTTAGTGCTTTCTTCCCGTGCTTTCTAGTGTAGTTTTATCGCGTTTCTTTACCGCGTTTATTTACCGCATTTTTACGATGCTTTCTAGGTAATTTAAATTAGGTTGTGTTTGAATGGAACTCACTCGGGTTAACGCATTGCTTTGCTTGGTGATAGTGTTTACAAGTTTATTTTGGGTGCGTTGTCCTAGTTATTGCGCCTATGAGATTTGACGAGGCATATCATGTATGTCCCGTTCTTACGACCTCTCGCGCGTAATTTCTGGGATATTTGTTGACGCCAAAATCTTATTAGGCTTTTATGAGAATTTATGGGCGTGACAACCCTTGATTTAATTAACTGTCGAAATGAGACGCATTTGTAATAACTCATCGACCCATGTAACCATTTTATACAAATTAGCCCGGGTGAGGGATATTCGACGCAACCTATAGCTTTATCGCTTTGTTAATCTAGTTTCAATACCCTTGCCTAGAATACTCATTTCCCTTTTATGCGTCTTTTTCTTTTTAGTTTGTAATCACCTTTTGCACATTTATTTCGGAATATTAAATCATATAAATTCTAGCAACTCGTCTCTGTGGATTTTCAATACCCGACTTACCTTTGTGCTTTCCCCACAAGTGTAGTCGTAATTTTGGTTTGTTTGTATAGTCGCGGAGAGACAGAAAACAATGACTGTGCACTTTACACGCGCACACCTATCGCACGCTATAACTGATCAGCACCCCCCCAAAAGAAAAAATTCTATTTTTTACTATTTAAGGAGACCATGACCTCATTCCCGAGGGTTCCTTTTTAAAGTAAGAACATCCCCCCCCCCCCCCCCCCCGAAATCAGTGCGTCGAAATTCTATTTTTTCAAGCATTCTCTCCATTCCCTTACATCACTCTCATCAACTTTATTACAAATCAGAATTAAAGCTCTCTAGAAGGTCTACCCCTTTTCATTTGCAACGCACTCTATTAGCAATAGTTGATTACTTTTCTTTCCACTTTTGATATATCTTTATTTCATTTCTTCACCTAAAAAATAATCTCACATTTTATTATTTAGTACATACAAATTATTTTCATAAAATCTAAAAAGCAAAAAAGAAGAGTTTTCTTATAAACCATAAATTAGAATTTTCTCATTTTTCACACTCTTTACACTTGCACACTTTTCCAAAAAAACATACTAAAGGAAGTTCTAACTTAAGATTTATGGGTTAACCCCCTGCATGTTATCTAACTACGTGGACTTTGATGCCTTTTGGGCTACGTAGGCGTCCCGAGCCAATCTTGGGATTCGAGTCCTGTGTTCTCTTTTATGCATTTCGTGTTCCTTATTGTTTATTAGCTTTGCGAGTCCGCAAACTCCTACATATTCGTGTTGCGCTCGATACACACTCACTTCTTCATGGTGATTTATGATCTGACGTCACATTTTATTTTTATATTATTTCTTTTACACACTCCTTACAATGATTCCGCCCCATCTTTCTCGTGACATGGGTCAGATGATTTATTTTCTCTCGTTATTCACACCGCACAATTGTACACATGTATCACATTTTGGAGAAAAGGAAAATATTATCATAGCCCATGAGAGATCAAAAGGGTTGTATGGGTGCCTAACACCTTCCCATTTCGTAACTTAGTCCCCAGACCCTTGATTCATTTGGTTTCGTACGTATCAGTATATCTTTTGATGTTGTTCTCTCAGGATGACTACATTTCTTTTGTCTATTTTTAGCAAAATACGCCGGTGATTCAGTTTTACATTTTTCTCCCCTTTCGACGACGGTTGATTTATATTTGAGGCAGCCTAGAAGACCATCGCGAGTGGCAAAAAGACGACTACCTTATTCTCAAATCCCCGCACGCATGGAGAGAGGGATTTCTTCAATTTTTCGTCCCCTCCAATTTCAGGGACAATCCGTGCTGGGGAAATCCGATTTAGATGATCATAATTTGTATCCTCTCACGTGATACAAACTGGTGGAAGGTTGGCTTAGGGAGAGTTGATTGACACTGTTAACTGATGTTGTGTCACTATCCAGCCGAGCAGAATTATAACTGAGCTGACTGATTATTGTTGTCGACTAGGTTTAAGAAATAATATGAGCTCCTTTCAACACCATCCGATGATATGTGTCACTACCTCATTGGTCTATTCAATATCCCATATTTATGGTACAATAAAAGCCCCCAAGACCTTACTCGTGGATGGAACTAATAGCAGATCCTCTGAAGTGTTGGATCTTCTAATCATTTGATAGGTGATCTCAATGAATTAAGAGTTAAATATAAGAATATATGTGACAACCCGGACATAATTATGATAAATTATATTTAAATCATGCTTACTTTATGTGATGTGAATAATGTGTTATTAGTATATCTAATGTTAAGTGATTATGTTTAGTCTAATCCTATTCTCATAAATCATGAAATGTCGAATTATTTACAAATACAAGATTTTGTTATGTTCGGTAGAAATGTTCCTATTGGTGACTAGTTTTGAACCTTATAATATAACAATTGACTTGAGGTGAAAACTAGATAGTTGTATATATATGAGTTAAGTTTGTAAGACAACAAACGGTGTGTAAGAAAGAGGTCCGAGTAAGGAGTTATGCCGAATTTACGAACAAATGGCAAATCTGTCCATTCCTTTAAGTGGTAAATTGTCTTTTAGTAAACAAAATGTTTTAATTTGATTGGTTGGCATGGGAGGAAGCCTTGGCCGACTTAAAACTCTTCTTCTAACCTATTTCTTCATCAAATAAAACCCTAGGTTTAGTTTAAAGAGTGTTTGGCTTGAGGAAAGAGAAAGTAGAAGTTAAGGAAGAAAAGATTACAAGAAAAGCTAAGAAAATTCCAAGAAAATTCTTAAAGTGTTCCCAAGGTATAATTGTGTGATTAAAATTGTTTTAATCTTGTATTATACTTATTTCAATGTATATAAATCTGTAATTATTGATTAAAATTCCATACTCCTTTGTGATAATAAGTATTTGTTCACATGTGAGATAAGTGGTGTATGTAGCCCCTATTGCTTGTTATTGAAGTCACTTGTATTCAAACTTGCATATATTTTTATGTGCTTACTGGAATTGTGAAATTGAAATTGGATATAAAAATAGACTCATATATTCATATAATATCCAAAAATTAGAGTTTAAATCCTTGTGGTTGGGCCTTAGTGATGGTTGCAAGTTGGTACATAGTTACTGTTTGTATATTTCATTTCGATATGCCCTGAGTTTGGTCAAGCTTTTGATATAGCAAATGAAGTCAAAAATTATGAAACTTTAATTCTATACTATTTAGTATGTGTATTGAAAATGGGTAGAAAATAATGGAAAGTTATACTGGAGAAAAATTATGAAAATTCTTTGAAATTGAAGGAACACTAGAGGAGCTTGTGGGGAAGATTTAATAGGTTGTAAAGAAATGGTCATAATTTTCTCTAAGAAGCTTGAAAAATTATACTGTCACTTTTAATGGAAAGTGTATTCATATATGTTTTTATATTGATAAGCTTGGACACCTGTGTGTGTACAATTTATGAATATGGGATAGTTAAGTATGGAGGACAATAATTTGAGGCCATACTGGATACCCCATGAAAGAATATTTTTATCTTCTCTTTCCCAAGGGTATGTTGAGTACATGTTTCATGTGTATATACATTGATAAGTATACTCTTATGTTTAATTGATGTTAATTATAAATTCCGTATGAGGTATTTTCTGTGGTTGAATGTTCATAACCTTATCGACATATATACCATTGTTTCGTCTTTACTCATGTTTCACGAATTGTGACTCAAGTGGAATTATATTGTTGTTATATAGTCATTGAAAGTTACACACACACACACACACACACACACACACACACACACACACACATATATATATATATATATATATATATATATTAAGATAATACTTATGATTGAGATTCAGTACTGATTTAGTTGGATTAACAGGTGTAAGGTCACATCAACCTAGTTCAGCTCCACCCGAAGGAAATGTGAATACATAGTTGACAACCCAATGTGAGTGTACTTACTGAGTTGATTGTGGATATGATATGTATTGTAAGAACATAAATTTCTAATTGAGTCCTTGTGTTGTTTTGACTTAATTCCGTGAACAAAACTGTGTTTGTAATATGTCATAGGGAGATTTTTACTTTGTCACGATCCCATTTGGTCTATGACGTATTGAAGAAAATTGAAGACGTTGCGACAAAGCTTCAAAAAATTAATCATGCCGAAGTTTAAATTGGTGCAAGTTTATTCGTCTTCAAGTTAATTGCATTCCGAGATCACACAGGTATGAATGCGTATAATTAATGGTGCTCGGAATTATTTTTATAAAAGATAAGGATGTAATTTTTATAAAAAAAATATTTTAAAATGTTTTTAAAGTTTTTTAAATGGTTTACACTACGTTTTATTCTGATAAGCTCGAAATAGAGTTTGACTTATTTGGATCTCTTTTGGAAGAGACGTTTTAAACAAAAAGTCAAAAAGTCAAACTGACAGGACTATCGATCGAACGACATCGGTCCTTCGTTCAAGCGAGATGCTCATGTCGCGCGAACAACGTGGCTATATCATTCAAGCGACACAATTTTCAAGGTGGCACTTAATTCCTTTTTAAAGCGCGTTTTCGTTAGAATTTAAAGGTATGCATTCTGAAAAAATAGTTTACGATCCAGTACGAGTTTTGCACATGTTTTTCTAAGGTTTCAAAGCTAAAACACATCCTTAGAGTTTGCAAAGATCCGAGATATCATTATTATATGTTTATGTGATCTTACTGCACCAAGAAGGTTTGTTCTACATCGTAGACGTATCAAAGCCATTCGGTGGACACCGAGACATTCGTGGAGTCGAGTGTTATGGGTGAGTATCGTGGAAGACGGTTGAAGATCAGAAGGAGCATCAAGATCCATGGGGATAGAGTCATTGAGTAAGGCTAATCTGTCTTTGTAAAACCTTTGTTCATAGTGATTGTCTGGCTTGGGCCGTCCGAGGCTGTTTTCCCATTTTGGGTTTTTTCCTCGTACATCCGGCGTTGTGAGTATTCTTTACTTTACTTTATTTGCTTTAATCACTAGATGCATGTTTAGGATTAATCAAGATAAAAATGGTTTAAAGTAAGAATTGTTTTTTCACAACTTGATTTGGTGCTAATTAAAAGTTGGATAATTTTTGGTAAAAATTGGTTTAATTTGAAACACACATAGGGACCACCCCGTTTCTTCATGTATGTATTATATGTTGAGATGATATGGCTTAATAAAAGTCACGAGATGTTGAGATGTTATGCCTTATTAAAAGTCAAGAGATGTTGAGATGTTATGGCTTTATAAAAGTCAAGATATGTTGAGTTGCTATGCAATTCAGGAGATGCTAGGTTATTAAAACCTATGAATATGATTATTGCCTACGGGAGAGATGTTGGGTTTATTAACTCCGGATATGTATATGGCCTAATTTGGCACAGAGATGGATATATTGATATGTTGAGATGTTAATATAGTACTTTTACTATATAAATATGTAGTACATTCACTGAGTTTTTAAACTCATAATTTATTATGTTTACATTTTCAGGTCTTGAAGCTGCCACTGCCAGGTCTAGGAGGTTGAGTGAATAGTTGTAGGGTCTCGCCAGTTCTGTTTTATACACTGTACTAGTTGTAATTAAGTTAAATGGTATGGGACTTGTGTTTAAATTATATCTCCTTAAAACGATTGGATTTTCAGTATTCCGCATTTTTACCTTGAAGTTGTTTTAATGTGTATTACAAAATAAATAAATAAATAATAAATGTGGTTTGTGAACTATTTAGTTAATTATATCCTGATGGGGTTAGGGGGTGACAATATCATTGGCCTCTGGATTTTTTATTGTATTTAAATCTCTTCAGCGCGCCGACCAGATTGATTTATTAGATTTCCAGTGAGAGTTGGCTTGGACACATGTCAAGACTGGGGAGTGTGTCACGCGTTATTATGTCCTGCGTGATTGGGGTGTCATGTGTCAGCTGCCAAGCATCACTTATCTGTGTAACGCATGACGTCTTGTGCCACCTGTTATTGTCTAAAACTAGTATATGGATTTTTGGGCCTTAGCTATAATATACTAATAATAAGCAACAACCAATAAAGAAATTACCTCTATCAACTTGGCAATTTGGAATCAATAGAGAGGGATGAAAGATAACTAAAGAAACTAGAGATTAACGTGGTTCGTCTCGATGCGGTGCCTAAGTCCATAGGTGCAATGCAGATTATATGAATTTCAATGGGCAATATCCATGAAAGGAATTTTAACATCTCTCAAAGCTCTCTCTAGGGCATATGACCATTAGATGGAATATTTTTGGATATTTTATTCTTAGGGATTGAGTGTTGTTTATAGGTAGTTACTAGAGTGAAAGAGTGGTGGGACAGGTGGAGTGCCTTTATATGTCAGACAATTACACTTTTTACATGCTCTAGGGTGGATAATCATGAGTTGGTTACAACCAGATAAAAGTGTAATATTTTCTCAAGTGTACGAGTGAGGTAACATGACTATATGTATTCTGTCATGTTATATAAGCTGGTGCAAGGTTAGCTTAGGCAGAGTTAACTAACACTGTTTACTTATGCCGTGTCACTGTCCATCCGAGCATAATTATGATTGAGCCGTCCTGATTGTTGTTGATGATCAGGTTTAATAAACAATTCGAGCTCCTTTTAGCACCTTCTGATGACATGTGTCACTGCTTAATTGGTCTATTCAATGTCCCATATTTACGGCACAATAAAACCCCCTGAGACTTTACTTATGGATGGAACTTTTAGAAGATTCCCCAAAGTGTTGGATCTTCTGAGCATTTGATAGGTAATCTGAATTAATAAAGTTTTAAATATGAGAATGTCATCGGCCTCTGGATTTCTTATTGTATTTATATCTCTTTTGCACGTCCCGACTAGATTGACTTATGAGATTTCCAACGAGAGTTGTCTTGGATGCGCGTCAAGATTGGGGAGTGTGTCATGCATCATTATGATGCGCATGCTTGGGGTGGTATGTGTCATCCCCCAAGCATCACTTATCTTTTTTCAGTGCATGACATCACGTGCCATCAGTTATCATCTAAAACTAGTGTATGGATGTTTGGGCCTTAGGTATAGTATACTAAAAATAAGCAACAAAAAATAAAGAAATTACTAATACCAACTTGCCAATTTGGGATGAATAGAGAGGGATGTGAGATAAAGAAATAAACTAGGGATTAATGTGGTTCGGCCCAATGCGGTGCCTAAGTCCATAAGTGAAGTGTAGATTGTATGTATTTCAATGGTAAAACGCCATGAAAGGAATGATTATTAGCTCTCAAAGTTCTCTTTTGGGTTTCGCATATCGTCGTTAGGTGGAATACTTCAGGGTCCCTTATTTTATGGGATTGACTGTTATTTATAGGTAGTTATTAGATAGAGAGAGGGTGTGGTGGGAGGGGTGAAGTGCCTTTATAGGTTAGGTAGTTACACCTTTTATATGCTATGGGGTTAATAATCATGAGTTGGTGTCAACCAGATAAAAGTGGAATATTTCCTCATGTTTGCGAGTGGGATAACATGACTCTATGTATTCTATCACATGACATAAGCTGGTGCAAGGTTAGCTTAGGCGGAGTTAATTAACATTATTAACTGATGTTGTATCACTATCCAGCCGAGCAAAATTGTAACTAAGCCGACTTGATTATTATTGTCGACTAGGTTTAATAAACAAGCTGAGCTCCTTTCAGCACCTTTTGATGACATGTGTCACTAATTGGTTGGTCTATTCAATGTCCCATATTTATGGTACAACAAAATCCCCCAGGACTTTACTCATGGATGGAACTTATAGTAGATTCTCTAAAGTGTTGGATCTTTTGAGCATTTGATAAGTGATCTGAATGAAAGAAGTGTTAAATATGAGAATGTCATCAACCTCTAGATTTTTGATCGTATTTAAATCTCTTTGGCACGTGCCAACCATATTGACTTATGAAATGGTAAGCGAGAGTTGTCTTGGACTCGTGTGAATATTGGGTAGCGTGTCGCACATCATTATGACGTGATTTCTTGGGGTTGTTATGTGTCAGCCCCCAAGCATAACTTATCTTTCCAACGCATGACGTCATGTGCTGACCTTTCAAAGTAAATACGAATTAAATACGAATTTCAATTGTCCCTATCATTTCCCTTATTGTGTAAGTGTTTTAGAGAAAGAATTAAGCTTTCTTCAACCTTCCGTCTCCTTCATAAAAAATCTTCCCCGTTTCTATCATTACTAGTGATCTTCCATAGTTTTTTCTATATCCCCTTCAAAGATAAGGTGTTTCCAATCCATCTTCAATCCTTATTAGTGTTTCTAGGTATGCTTTCTTAGTTTCTCTACTTGCTAGGGCCTTTTTAAAAAAAATTCATTCTCAGTCATTTTCGTCTTCTTGTTTTTATTGTGGTTGCTTTGTTGGCCGGTGATTGGTGATTTATTGGAGGAGAGGCAGTATTTAGGTGAGCATTGACTTGGTTGGCCTATGATTCCAGATTATTTAAGGGTTTTAGCATTTTCTAGATTCCTAATCGAGATTAGCATCATTTCCGTAAATCGTCCTTTTCTTTTCTCTTTGATTTTTTCCAATTGATGAGTTATGAACACCATATTAGGAACTGGTTAGAGTACTTCGCTAATTTATAACAATCTTGCCCAGGTATAGCTGAAAGGAGTTTCCCTAGGCCTCTTCAAATTTTTCGACCCGAGGATTAACCGTGACATCTCAGATACACTCCTACCACTGCTTCATCCGCAGGGTATGCTTCACAACCCCCAGGTATTGGATTTGAAACTCTAATGATTGTAGATACCACTATAGTGGACTGCCCAATTGGTAGTGAGAAGCTTGTTAACGTCATATCCATATCTGTTATTCAGTTCTTCCCCTCTGCATACAGTGCTTGTCGACAAGATGTCCTCCATATATCCTATTGTGGTGTCCCTTACTGAGGAGGGAAATTATACGACCTCTGAATCCTAGGATCCATCCATCACTGGTGCTTTAAACCATGGCCGTGATATTATAAAAGATCTAGAGGGCTTAAGGGATAGGTATAGAATTCCCATAGGTATCTCTATGAGGCTACCAAACTGTAATGAAAGGGTTTATGACCGGACTAATGCTGACAAGATATGTTCCCCAATTTAGGCATTACAAATGGGAGTTCGCCTATCCTTTCATCCCATCATCATATCCATTCTGAGGGGTTATGGAGTGTCTCCCACTTAGCTCCCACCAAATTCCTATAAAACTAATCTTGGGTCTATAGTGTAGTGGCAGCTCTATGCCGATTTTGACATGACTAAAGATATTTTCAAGTTCATTTACGACATGAAGGATAACGCCAAAGCCAATGGATATTAATATTTCTCCCCTTAGAAGTGTGACGAAAAATGGTGAACGTCATGCAAACAAGTAATCACAGCTAGAAAAACTAGTTCGTCTTCATAAAAGGTGACTAGGAATTTCGTTATGATAAGAGGGATAAGGCCTGCAGTATCCCTCGCAATTGGTTTCCCCCTCATCATATTGGTATGCAACTAACACTTTGGTTTATTCAATTTTCTTTCATTTATGCTTATTGACCCCTTTTTATGCTCGACTCATTAGTAGTGAAGAGAGCCCCAAAGATTCCTTCTGTTTAGAGAAAGCTAATCAGGACTAGTTTTACTTCCAACCCAATTCAGATCGAGAAGTTCTCGATTCAGAAGTTTATTGAATTGGATTATTGCATTCCCTCAGGAGGAGCTCTTTCAGAAGATGAGCAGATTGACTTAGCAGCTGAAGGTTAATTTTCAACTGATCAGGAAGTCCAAGAAGGTTTTGATGAAAGGGAGGTAGAATAAGGTATGTTGTTTAACTTGTGTTCATTATTGCTTAAGACTTTAACTTGTTTGTTTATAACTTGATGTTCTGACCATATTCCATTTTGTGTAGCTTCTTCTCCTAGTCCATCCACTTCAGCAAATATAATGGCACCTCTAGCTCTTGATCGCGCAGTAATGGAGATTTCCAAGAAGAGGAAATTGGATGCACATGCCAAGAAGAGAAGGGTTATTGACAATGATAAAGCCAGGGAGTTGAAGAAGGCTGAGGCAAAGAAAAGGGCCATTGTCGAGGCCAGAAAGAAAACTGAGTACATAACAAAGAAGCAATCCGATGCTAAGGCTGATGCTGCTAAATCCAAAGGCAAGGCAAAGCTATTTCCTTTGATGATGGTCTTGTGCTTCATAAAAAAAGTCCAATGGAGTACCTGTGACACCCCGCCCAATTAAATACCAGTTGATCAGTCCTTTATAAAATTTAAAACAGAATGTCTGGTTGGTTCATTCTTAGTATCACTGTCGAAAAACAATGTTCTTTACAAATCACCTAATAATTAATTAAGCTAGTGTCAAAACATTTGAACCATTTAAAAACGTTGCTTAACTTAAACCATTTAACACATTCACTATTTCATGAATAAATAAATAATGAATAAAACACCATTTAACTGAATATGATAAAATTGGAATAATTGTCCCAATTAAACAAAATCCAAACCATCAATCGTAAAAATACTAAATCCAACTGAAACAGAAATACTGAAATGAAATAAGTACAATGTCTCCCGGACATAAATAAAATGAGGATGGGCGACATATGCCCTAACTAAGAAGCCTAAATCAAAGAACGAAAATCATAGATGTGGAGGCGTCTAAACAAGAGGACTTGCAACTCCCACAATAGCTGCAGCACGTCAAAAGATTCAACAGTCCAAGCTTAGCGCCCCTGTGGCTGGACACCTAAAGTTAATTTCACAAGAAAGAGATTTTGGAAGAGATGGGTCAGAGTCCGGGTGTAAAATATTTTAAAACAGTTTATCAAGTATTTAAAATGCAGTAAAGCAAATACAATGCACATGTTAGCTTTTCGAACACTCACTTGAGACTCTCACCTCTCAACTATTGTGCAAGCCTAACGTACCTCTAAACTACTCTAAACATAGTTATCACCTAACTAGATTATAAACATAGTCCTTCTAACTTACCAACCGTAGTAATAACTCGTGATTCCCACATACTATTATTATTCAAAGTTCTTGTATTTATTATCCCGAGTAAGAGTTTCACAATAAAGTTAAGTGTTCACATGCTTACTCTACTTAATGACTCATTATCTTTCTTATCTAAAAATTTCACGCAGTAGATAATATCACAAGTATATGTATATATTCACCACTATATATTATATATACTAATACAACACCTCTAGACTTAGCTGCGGTGTGTGCATACTCTGCTATTGAGTCCTCGTAAATCTCGTACTCAATCAAGGACAATAGGCTCGGTATCTCTCACAAACCATAAATACAAATCACACAAATTGGAGGCGAACATAGTCCTAAGCCTTTGGGTTAGGCACATACGTATGCACCCAAATGACCGTTCAATACCATTGTTCACACAAATGGCAATCCAAACTAAGTTCGATGTTTTGAGGCACAAGTCTAAATGCCCCCCGAAGGCTTCTCAAGATATGACTGTCACCTTCACAACCTTCTATAATAGCAAGCAGCGTAGGTATGTTATACACATAATAAATCAGTTATATAATAGGCATTCATCACACACACACACACACACACACACACACACACACATATATATATATATATATATATATATATATATATATATATATATATATATATATATATATTCATAACACAAATATAGGTATACTCACATCCCATATCATAATTCTCATACGTAGTATATTATTATCTTGAATATTCTACGTTTAATTGGATGATAGTTTCACTCTTTATCGTACACTCTCGAGTATTACTCACCACTCAAAGTGTACCCTTTATTATACCTATACTATCAGTAGGTAACTCAATATGTACCACTGGTCTAATTCATCGTTGTCCTCAAATTTTCGTCACTCGAATTAATCTCCAACTTAGGTAATCCTCTCGCGTTATCCCAATTACGTTCATCCTAAATACACCATTATGAGATTAGGCCTAATACCTAACCTAGTCGTACTGGTCCTCTAACATATGCCCAAGTAATTTAAATTAATTCCCAAGAATAAGTTCTAAATAAATTTCTAACCATAATTAACAAAAGGAGAAAATTGGGCAAAACTGGACGGCCAAATCGATTCACCCCTACAGGTCTGAAAATTTTTGCACTTATGTTCTTACGGGTTTCCAAAATTTCCAACTCCAAATCTTGATTCAAATCATCCCAAACGCCAATTCAACGTTATCAAATGTTATATTAACATATATAATCAAGTTCTAATGATTATCGATCACAATTTCATCAAAGACATCAATTTATTTGGGTTTAATTCAAGAATAATTATTATGAACCCTATGTTGTCATCTTCTTCAATCAATTCCATAAAAATCAGATTTGTTCATCAATTTAAATCAAATTTTGTGGGTAATCATCTACCTATCATGGTCAATAAATCCTACATAATTTTCAGTCTTCAATTATGATTTGATTTCTCCAATCACATCAATTTCACATATGATTCATAATCAATTTCAACCTACACTAACATGGGTTATATTATTGCTCTAATTAAGTAATATTTAAACACTTTCCTCTCGAAGGAAGGTCTGATCCGTTGGTATAGTTGGTATGGTTGTGTTCCTCGTTCTCCGATCTATGTAGTGGTGGTCTCGGTGGTGCGAGATGGTGGTTCTTGGCCTTAGGCTCCTAGAATTGGCTCTCCTTCTTCCTCTGTGACTCTCCCTTGGATTTTGTGAATGAAAACCCTAACTTCCCTTACATATCAAATATACTCCCTCTCTTAATTTCGTAGGTAATTAAATCCCAAAAATTGAAATTACCAAAATGCCTTCCCGGGGTGTCGGCTTGGCCTAAAATTGACCCGAGATCCAAACTAAACCCCCGAGTAGACTTTTTTGACTATCTCGACCCTTTCAGACACATTGGCACTAGAAATGATCATTTGGATACTTATAAACAATTTACCTTTTTATTTCATTAAATTAGTCTCGACACGACTAACACGGGCGTCCTCACAATCAAATCCACAATCATTTATTCTGGCAGTAATTTTCAATATAATTCTCGTCAATAAATATTAACCCTTATCTCGCCAGTTAATATTTATTTAATCCAGATTAATTATCAATTAATTTTTCCATATTTAATTTAATTAATCTAATATTTCAAAAGCATAAAAATACGAGGTGTTACATATTCTCCCCCTTACGAAGAAATTTCATCCCGAAATTTGGAAAATAAAGGTATACCTGGTGAAATCAACTCTGAATATTTTTTGCGCATCTCATCTTCGCGCTCCCAGGTAGACTCCTCGATATTATGATGCCGCCCTGAACACGTACTAACGATACTACCTTCGACCTCAGTTTCCTCTCGCTACGGTCTAGGATAACAACTGGTGCCTCCTCGTAGGAACCATCGGGTTGTCGATCAATCTCCTCTAAAGAAATATGAGTGTGGGCCAACTCATCCCGAAGATATTTCCTCCACGAAGAAATGTGGAATACATCGTGAATCCTATGCAAGTGCTAGGGTAACCCAAGTCTATAAGACACTGGCCCAATCCGTTCAATAATAGGTAATGGCCCTACATACCTCGGAGCCAACTTCCCTTTCTTCCCAAATCGCATTATCCCCTTCATAGGTGATACTCGTAGCAATACCTGGTCCCCCACACTGAACTCTCAGAAGAACCTCTTGGCATCGGCGTAGCTCTTCTGTCTATCCTGAGCAACCCATATGTGACCCCTAATCCTCTCAATCCCGGCTGACGTATCCTGAATCACCTCTGGCCCGAGTAGCTTATTGTCCCCCACCTCTAACCAACAAGCAGGAGAACTACAAGTTCTATCGTACAATGCCTCAAATAAGGCCATGCCAATAGTAAATTTATATGAGTTTTTGTACGCAAACTCCACCAGCGGAAGATACTGCTCCCAACCTCCCCCAAAATCCAAAATACACATGCGTAACATATCTTCCAGCATCTGATTAGTCCACTCAGTCTTCCCATCCGTTTGCTGGTGATAGGTCGTACTCAAATGCAACTTAGTACCCATGGACTCCTGGAAGCTCTCCTAAAAATGAGACACAAAAATCTTGTCCCGATCGGACACAATATTTAGAGGCACTCCGTGTAGTCTCACTATCTCCGTAATAAAAATATGGGCGTACAGTGCCATAGTATAATCATTCCAGACTGGTAAAAAGTGGACTTCCTTAATCAACCGATCCATAACTACTCATATCGAATCGTGACCTCTCTGAGAAGTAGGAAACCCTGTGATGAAATCCATGAAAATGCTCTCCCATTTCCACATAGTAATCTCTAGCGGTCGAAGAACCCCTGTCGATTTCTGATGGTCCACCTTGACTAGCTGACAGGTGGCACAATTTGAGACGAACTCAGTAATTTCTCTCTTTATTCCGCTCCATCAATATTATCGCCTCGTATCCTGCTACATCTTATCCCCATTGGGGTGTATCGCAAATCGAGATCCATGCGACTCTGTCATCACCGCATGTTGTAGATCCTCCCCAACTAGAATAACTAGATGTCCATTAAAGCGCAAACCCCCATATGAGCCCACGGAATAAGACTCAGCTCCCTCGGCCAGGAGCTGTACATTCTGATCCCGACAGAATGGATCTGCTGTCTGAGCCTGCACAACCCTTGTGACTATCTGGGGTGTAACTGTCATAACTAACATGAATGATCGGGCAACTGCATCCTGATGTCCCAACTCCTTCCATTTTGCCTTCCTCACTTCAGCCACATCACCTACTGGCCTCCGACTCAACACATTAGCTACTATGTTAGTCGTCCCTAGGTGGTACTGGATATCGAACTGGTGGTCCTTCATAAATTCAAGCCACCTCCGTTGACGCGTATTCAACTCTCCCTGAGTGAACAAGTACTGCAGTGACTTGTAATCTGTGAATAGGCGAAATTTATCCCCCAAGAGATAATGTCTCCAAATCCAAAGTACAAATACAAATGCTGTTAACTCCAAGTCGTGAGTGGGGTAATTCCTCTCGTGAGGCTTAATCTTGCGGGAAGCATAAGCTATATCCTGATCCTCCTGCTCTAACACTCCACCAAGTCCATATAACGATGCATCTAATAGACTAGGTACTCCACTCTCGGCCTGGACAGTTCTAGAACCGGTACTGAAGTCAGCTAGTCCTTAAGCTCATCAAATTCCAACTGACACTCATCATCCCAAGCAAACGACACACCCTTATGGGTCAAATTAGTCATCGATCCTGCAATTTTCGAGAACTCTCAGATAAATAGTCTGTAATACCCAGCTAACTCCAAAAAGCTACGCACCTCTGTCGGTGTCGTGGGATGTCCCCACTCCCTCTCTATTGACACTTTGCTCGGGTCCACTGATATCCCCAACTCAGAAATAATATTCCCTAAAAACTGAACCTCCTTCAACTAAAACCCATATTTCTCCTACTTAGAATACAACTGATGCTCACGTAGTGTCTGTAGAACCTGGAGAAAATGCTCGGCATGATCCTCATCAGTTTGGGAATAAATCAGGATGTCATCTATGAAGACAATGACAAACTGATCTAGGAACTCTCTAAACACCATGTTCATGAAGTCCATAAATACTACTGATGCATTAGTTAACCCAAATGGCATAACTCGAAACTTGTAGGAACCATATCTCATCAGAAAAGAAGTCTTAGACACGTCCTGCTCCCTGATCCATAACTGATGGTATCCCGACCTCAAGTCTATCTTTGAAAAGTAGGCAACTCCTCTCAACTGGTTAAATAAGTCATCGATGCGAGGCAATGAATACTTATTCTGCATCGTGACTTTATTCAACTCCCGATAATCCACGCATAATCCCAAGGATCCATCCCTCTTCTTCACAAATAGAACTGGGAAACCCCAAGGTGAGGTACTCCTACGGATGAAGCCATGTCCCAACAGCTGCTCAATCTGGTCCCGTAATTCCCTCATCTCCGCCGGAGCCATATGTTAAGGTGCACGGGCAATCGGTCGAGTGACAGGCATTAAATCTATCAAAAAATCTATCTCTCTACTCGGTGGTAGTCCCGGTATATCCTGAAATACATCAACGTACTCACGAACAGTAGGAATAGAATCAAGGGAAATCATAACTCCCGTAGAGGTCTCCTCCTCTATATAAAATAAATGAGTGGACGATCCTCCCTCGGGGAGAGGCATCATCACTATAAATATCTCCTACCCAGGGATGGAAAAAATAATACTTCTACTAAAGCAATCAATCATGGACCTATATGCAACTAGCCAATCCATCCAAATAATAGCGTCGTGCTCAGACATGTCTAAAACAAGCATATTGGCTGGCAAAATAATACTCCCAATCTCTATACCCACACCCCAACGTATAAAGAAAATCATTGACCCATTACCCAATGACGAGTCTACACAAGTTACTGTACTATCTGTCGTGCCTAACAACCCTGTGGCCTGTGCAAAACTAGTGGCTATAAAAGAGTGAGGTCCCCGTGTCAAACAAAATACACCCTATAGACCCGTGGATAGAAAACATACCCTCTACTGCGAGTGGAGCCTGTGGAGCTGCTTCCTGGTAGGCGTTGTAGACACGCCTATATTGTTGTGGTCCCTACTAAATAGGGGTTGTTGGATGGCAGGCAAAGCTGGAACTAGTGCTACTGCTGGGAAGATCGATCTTTGGGGATCCTGGTGAGCACCCTGCTGCTGAGGATACTTACCCTTGTCGGTGCAATCAAATCGTTTATGGCCAGTCTTGCCAGCAGTGAAACATCTACCTGCATAGTTACCTCCCCTCTGCCCCTATTGGTCTCGTCCCTGCTGGCCGTTGCCACCTCTCCCTTGGCCCTGATGGAACTGTTGTTGTCCCTGCTGGCCCTGATGGCCTTGCTGGCCACACTGATCCTAGTGGCCATGCCTAAAACCTCCTTATCCATGATGAAAGCCCCATGATCTGAACCTCTTAGCAGAATCCCCCTGATGGGTACCCTACTCACTCTGCCTCTACTGACTCTGAGCTGCTGGTGCCCCGTTGACACTACCCCCACCTGTCCTGCCTTGCTGGCTGGACTCGCCTCCTCGCTTGCTCCCCTTAACGTGGAAGCGATGATCCTGGAACTGTAGTAATGCAACATTGACTACATCAGTATGAGACTGCAAATAGATGTTACCCAGAAGATGCTGTTGAATCCTTCAGTTTAGACCATCCATAAACATCTAAATTTTCTTCTCTTGAGTAGGCACCTTAGTTGGTACCAAGTTTACTAGTCTAGTAAATTCCTCCTCATATCCTTCTACCATCTTTCCCTCTTGGGTGAGGACCAGTAATTTCTGCCTCATCTCAGTCTGGACGGCGAAAGAAAAATATTTGCGGTCAAATCGCACCAGAAGTCCTGAATTGTCAAAACATCACGCTCCTCTGCGGTAGTAGTGGAAACCCACCACTGTAATATATCCCCAACTAGCTTGAAAGTAGCTAGTATTTTCCTTTGGACCTTTGTGCACTCATACATCCTCAAGTGCCACTGGATATCTTTCTTCCATTGGCTCTCCACAACCACATCTGAACTCCCCTGAAACTCTGGGGGATGTGCCTTCTGGAAGGCATCCTTAACTCGCTCCCAAGTAGAAGGGAACGCATGTACTGGTGCTGGTACCATTGCCTATGCCTGTGGTGGGGCCTGCTGAACCGCTGCTAATGCTGCATTAACTGCACGAGCAACGATGGCAGCATCCTCTGCAGCATTCATTTAACCTGAGTCTAAGATGGCTGTGGCTCGGGTTGTGCATTTCTGGCCCTTGGTGCACGTTTGGGAGGAATCTGAAATGAAAAAAGATTTATAAGTCTACAATTATTTAAATATCAAATAGTTGAAGACGTAATCACATAATCAGGAATGCAACAATCCTAATAATAAGGCTTTATATCAAAGAACGCTAAGTTGAAAGCATAACTAGCCGTACAGATCCTAAAAAGCTCTAGAACCTGATGCTCTCATACCACCTATGACACCCGCCTAGTTAAATACCGAGTGATCAGTCCTTTATAAAATTTAAAACAGAATTTCCAGTTCGTTCATTCTTAGCATCACTATCAAAAAATAATATTCTTTATTAATCACCTAATAATTAATTAAGCTAGCGGCAAAACATTTGAACTATTTAAAAACATTGCTTAATTTAAACCATTTAACACATTCACCATTTTCATGAATAAATAAATAATGAATAAAACACCATTTAACTGAATATGATAAAATTGGAATAATCATACCAGTTAAACAAAATCCAAACCATCAATCGTAAAAATACTAAATCCAACTGAAACTGAAATAATAAAATCAAATGGGTACAATGTCTCGCGGACATAAATAAAATTTGGATGGGCGACACATGCCCTAACTGAGAAGCCTAAATCAAAGAATTGAAATCATAGATGTGGAGGCATCTAAATACGAGGATCTTCAACTCCCACAATAACTGCAGCACGTCAAAAGATCTAACAGTTTAAGCTTGACGCCCCTATAGCTGGACACTTAAAGATAATTTCATAAGAAAAGAGATTTTGCAAGAGACGGGTCAGTGCCAGGGTGTAAAATATTTTAAAACAGTTTAACAAGTATTTAAAATGCACTAAAGCAAATATAATACACATGTTAGCTTTTCGAACACTCACTTAAGATTCTCACCTCTCAACTATTGTGCACGCCTAACGTACCTCTAAACATAGTTATCACCTAACTAGATTATAGACATAGTCCTTCTAACTTACCAACCGCAGTAATAACCCGTGATTCCCACATACTATTATTATTCAATGTTCCTGTATTTATTATCCCGAGTAAGAGTTTCACAATAAAGTAAAGTGTTCACATGCTTACTCTACTTAAGGACTCATTATCTTTTTTATCTACAAATTTCACGCAGTAGATAATATCACAAGTATATGTAAATATTCACCACTATATATTATATATACTAATATGGCACCCCTAGACTCAGTTGTGGTGCGTGGTATCGAGTCCTAGTACATCTTGTACTTAATCAAGGACAATAGGCTCGGTATCTCTCATAAACCATAAATACAAATCACACACATTGGAGGCAAACATAGTGTAACACCCTGTATTTTTATGATATTAAATAATTATGGGATTAATTATTATTGCTGGATTAATTAAATTAAAATGTGAGAGATTAATTGTTAATTAATTCGGATTAAAATAATATTAACTAGCGTGCCAAGGGTTAATACTTATTGTTGAGAATTATTTAATATTACGGTGTGAATGCGTAATATGGAATTAGGAAATTTTATAAATTGTCGAGAGTGGGAAATACGTCAGTTTGGTATATTAAGTCAGAAAGCGTGTGTGAGTCGTGTCGGGACTAATTTAATGGATTCAAGAAGTAAATTATTTTTAAGTAACTCGTATGGTCATTTCGAGTGCGCCATTGAGTCCACAAGGTTCGATATAGTCATAAACTCTACCCGGGTATTTTATTTGGACTCCGGAATATTTTTAGTCCTAACCGGCACCCCTTAGGGGTATTTTTATCTTTTTGATTTTTAGGTAATTAATATGGATGAAAATTATAAAAATAAAATGGAGTGTACGCGGGTGAGAGGAAGTCTGTCAGTTTCTAAACCTAAGAGAGAGATAGAGAACCATAGAGGAAGAATGAGAGTCCATAGGTGTTCTTGGTGCAAAACTCAAGAACTCACACCACAAATCCCACCAATGCGTAGATTGGAAGATGAGGAACAATTCTATACCAATTTCATCAGCGGATCAGACCGTCAAATTGAGGCAAGTGTTTATTACTTGCATCCTATTAGCAATAATTGTGCTCACGTTAGCATAGGAGTCAAATATATGATTTAGAATTGAATTGGGTGAATTTAGAGAATTTAAATCGTAGATTAAGAGTTATTTTGATGAAGAATTGAATCCTTATGCATGTAGAATAGGAATCCTAGAATTATATGTTGAATTTAAGAAACGAATCTGGGTTTTAATGGTTCTTGAATTAAAACTTGAAGAACTAGGGCTTTAATGTTTAATTTGGGGATTTTTTTTATCTAATTGATGTATTGTAAAGATTTTAATGATTCTAGGTTAGTAGAAATCATCTAAACTTGTTACAATATCAATCCGATTTGCTGTTTTGGTGATTGGGAATGAACAATAGAGGTTCTGGATTTGTTAATGGTGGAAAAATGTAGCAGGTGCAGTTTGGGAAGGGAACTGCTCAATCTCGTTCGAACGAGATTGAGCCTGGTTCGAACGATACAGGATCTTGCGAGAAGTCGTTCAAACGACATGACACCTGGTTCGAACGACAGGTCCAAAAATCTGAAAAATCCTATTTCATCCCAATTCGAGTTACACAGTTAATCCGAATGAGGAAAACTGTTATTTGATGAATTTAGCACAGTGCAAAATTGTTGGGAAGTATTTGGGAAATAATACTTTAAAAATTGGAACGGTAAGTTAACCTTGGAAATTTTGAGAGAGAGTAATCGAAATATTATAAGTAGTAATGAGAGAATACTACGTATGGAAAATATATGTATGACTTGGGTTAATACCTATTGATTTTAATAGGATGTGAGAATGCATATTATATGTTTATTATTATGTGTATAGCATACCTACGCTACTTGCTATCAGGAGGAGGTTTTCGTGTAGTGGACAGTCTTATCCTGTGTTGCCCATTGGGGGGATATTTGACTTGTACCCAGAACATATGAACTTGGTTACGTGCTATTTGAGATGTAGGATAGTTTCGACGGATGAATGGGAGCGTAGGTATGTGCGTGAACCATTTAGCTAGGGATTATGTTCGCCTCCAATATTTGTGATTTGAATTTTATGGTTCGTGAGAAATTGAACCGATAGTCCTTCATGCAGTGAGCGATGCATCGGGACATGATAACAGAGTATGCATTGCACCAAGTGATCTTAACCTAAGGGTGCAGGATTAGTATATATATGTATAGGCATGATGTGATATATATATATATGTACTTGTGAATAATTCTACTGTGTGAGACTAGTAGATATAGTAATATTCATAAATAAAATCATCTTAGTTGGGTAAAAGATTAATTAGTAGAACGGTGAATATGAAATGTAGTTATCTGGGATAAACTATTTTAATAACGTATTGTATGGGAGATACGGGATACTCTTATGAGATATAATTAGAAGTATAAGTCTATGACCTAGTTGGGAGTGGTATAGATAACTAGGTTGGAGTAGATGTATGTTAGGCGTGCACAATAGTCGAGACGTGAGAATCTCAGGTGAGAGTTCGAAACTAACATGCACATAACACTTGCTTTATTGCAGTTTTAAATACTTTCTAAAACAAATATTTTTACAACTCAGGATCTGACCCGTCTCCTGATATTCTTCACTCTTTTGCTATATATATGTATTATATCAGTTGCCCAGGCACATGGTTACCAGACTTAGACGCTTGGATTGTTTAGCGAGCTACAATGGTTGTGGGAGTTGCAGGTCCTTGCATTTAGACGCCTCTATCATTTCTTTTAGTTCTATTCAGACATTTCATTTAGGGCATGTGTCGACCATTCTCAATCATTTTATCAGAGAGATTGTACTCAGTTTACTTTAGTAGTTCATTTCGGTTGCATTTGAATATTTTATGGATTATTTGCTTGAGACTTTGAACTGGAATGTTTTATCCAGTCTTATTTATTTCAGCAGTTGATTCATATTCATTATTTATTAAATTCATGTGGATGGTAGTTAATTTATGCCTTTATACTTAAAAAAAATTATTGATGAATTATTTGGGTATAACTAAATGGAAAATATTTTGGCACTAGCTTAATTATTTATTAGGTGATTATTAACATTAAATGTATTTCAACAATGATGCTAAGAATGAACCAACCGAACACTTTGTTTTAAATTGAATAAAGGACTGATCACCCGGTATTTAATTGGTCGGGGTGTCACACATAGTCCTAAGCCTTTGGGTTACGCACATACCTACGCACTCAAACGACCGTGCAATACCATTGTTCACACAAATGGCAATCCAACCTAAGTCCGATGTTCTGAGGCACAAGTCTAAATCCCTCGAAGGCTCCTCGAGATAAGACTGTCACCTTCACAACCTCCCACGATAGCAAGCATCATAGGTTTGTCATACACATAATAAATCAATCATATAATACGCATTCATCTTACCTATATATATATATATATATATATATATATATATATATATAGGTATACTCACGTCCCATATCATAATTCTCACACGTAGTATATTATTATCCTGAATATTCTACGTTTAATTGGAAGACAGTTTCATTATTTATCGTATGCTCTCGAGTATTACTCACCACTCAAAGTGTACCCTTTATTCTACCCATAATATCACTAGGTGATTCACTATGTCCCACTAGTATAATTCATCGTTGTCCTCAAATTTTCGTCACTCGAATTAATCTCCAAAATAGGTAATCCTCTCGCATTATTCGAATTACATTCATCCTAAATACACCATCATAAGATCAAGCCTGATACCCAACCTAGGCCTACTGGTCCTCTAGCATATGCCGAAGTAATTTCAAATAATTCCCAAGATTAAATTCTAAATAAATTTCTAACCATAATTAACAAAGGGAGAAAATTGGGCAAAAATGGATAGCCAAATCGATTCGGCCTAGACCGAATCGATTCACCCCTACAAGTCTGAAAAAATCTGCACTTATGTTCTTACGGGTTTCATCAATTTCCAACTCCAAATCTTGATTCTAATCATCCCAAACGCCAATTCAACGTTATCAAATGTTATACTAACATATATAAACAACTTATAATGATTACCGATAATAATTTCATCAAAGACATCAATTTATTTGGGTTTAATTCAAGAATAATCATTATGTACCCTAGGCTGTCATCTTCTTCAATCACTTCCATAAAACTTAGATTTGTTCATCAATTTAAATCAAATTTCGTGGGTAATCATCTACTTATCAAGAGGAATCAATCCTACATAATTTTCAGTCTTCAATTATGATTTGATTTCTCCAATCTCATCAATTTCACATATAATTCATAATCAATTTCAACCTACACTAACATGGGTTATATTATTGCTCTAATTAAGCAATATTTAAACACTTGCCTCTCAAAGGAAGGTCTGATCCGTTGGTGTAATTGGTATGGTTGCGTTCCTTGTTCTTCGATCTACGCGGTGGTGGTATCGGTGGTGCGAGATGGTGGTTCTTGGCCTTAAGACTCCTAGAATTGGCTCTCCTTCTTCCTCTGTGACTCTCCCTTGGATTTTGTGATTGAAAACCCTAAATTACCTTACGTATCAGATATATTACCTCTCCTAATTTCATAGGTAATTAAATATCAAAAAAATAAATTACCAAAATGCCCTCTCGGGGTGCCGGTTTAGGCTAAAATTGACCCGGGACCTAAACTAAACTCCCGGGTAGACTTTTCTGACTATCTGATCCTTTCGAATACATTGGCACACTTGAAATGACCATTTGGATTACTTATAAATAATTTACCTTTTTATTTCATTAAATTAGTCCCAACACGACTGACACGCGCGTCCCGACTTAATTACGTAATTGTCGTATTTCTCACTCGCGACAATTCTTCTAATTTCACAATCATATCCACAATCAAATATTACTTTATTCTCTCAATAATGTTGAATATAATTCTCGTAAACTAATATTAACCCTTATCTCACTAGTTAATATTTATTTAATCCGGATTAATTATCAATTAATTTTCCCATATTTAATTTAATTAATCCAATATTTAAAAAGAATAAAAATCCGGGGTGTTAATGTACCTCTTCCCATCCCATCCCCAGACAATTAAAAACTAAAGCTAGGGGAGAGAGAGTCCAAATTATGGGTGCTCCTGTTCGGTGCTTAGTACAAGGTGTTGGATCTTCATCCCTCTTTGGAGAGGTGGATCCCTTTACTTGGGATCCTAAGCATCTTGTCACTTAAGAATAATTGAGGAGTGAGAAGGACTCCATCTTCTGCCATCGAGATAATGCTGTCGATATCCTTGGGTACCAAGGATATGCCATTGACTTCCAATACTTATGATAGTTCAATGCTGATGAACTTTGGAACATATTGCAACACAAAATGATGGTGGTAAGTTTCCAAATTGTACTTCTCTTTATACTTTTTTAGAGTGTGACTGATGACATGTTTGATAGCTCGTCTTTAGGAAGCTATGGGTGACACCATTATGAGGGAACAAGTTGCTTCATTCCAGAAATCCTATGCCGACTTAAAAGATGAGAATTACAAACTCCTCATCCACTGCGAGATCCTCTCTGAGGAGATGAAGATAACCGAGGCTAATTATGAAAGGTTTACACTGAGATGAAAGAGAAGGACGACCAACTAGTGGTCAATGTGAGTGTCCTGAGCTAAGAAAAGGAGGAGAACAAAAAGATGTAGGTGCAGGTTGAGGTGACGATGGTCAGGTTCAAGTCCTCTAATGAGGAAATTACCAAGGGAGCAGAATATCTAAGAAAGGCAAACAACGACCTCAAGTCGGGCAACGATGCCTTAGAGAAAGACATTGTTACCCTTACACATACTGAAGAGGGGGGGGGGGGGTCGAAAAGTTCAAGAGCTCTGAGGAATACAACATTGAGCTAGTGAGTCTCTTCATGGAGGGATACGACGATCTCCAAAACAGGGTTATCAAGCACTTCCCGAACATTACTGAGATGGTTCAGGCATGTGAGGGTGACGATGAGGAAGTAAAGGTCCTACCAGCTTAACGTGAATCCATAGCAAAGAAAGTTACTTAGGATGATTATGTAGCAGAGTAGACTGAGGTTCCCATTGATTAGACTAGTGCTACTGATGTTCTACCTACTATAGTCGAGGACGTTCAAATGATTGAAGCATTTGTCCATCAAACTGCTGAGATTGAGGCTATTCATGCCCCTGAGGCTAGCTCTCCTTGTCTTTCTCTTTGTGAAGCTTCTATATAATCCTCCTCTATCATTGCTATGAACACTTATTTATGACTTCTAAAGAATAAATTTATAAATGATCTGTAATGAACAAGTTTCATTGCGCTTGTTATGATATATGTTGTCATTTATTTTTTACTTTGCACGTGTATGCTCATTATAAGGGATTGTTGCCAACATTTTTATTTTTCTATATCTCCGATCATTGTGCTTAAGATCAGTTCTACTTCAAAATTTTTAGGACAAGTAAATATGGTTGGATACTTTTGACCTAGTTAGTTTTAGTCTTATGGACTTATAGAATTAAGTGTGCTGCCCATGTCCACTTACTAACTATTAAGTGTTGGATATGGGTCGGCTATTGCCTAACTGATCTGCCTTACTGACTACTGATTTTGGATGAACCTAGGTTGTCCTGTCCTAGGTTCTACTGATGCTTATGCCAACTTACTGGTCATATGGACGGATCTTATTATCCTAACCATATGCTAGCGTTAGTTACCTGAGATGACCAAATATGAGGATCTATCCCTGCATTAGTCAACTATGGTCAGATCTTATCATCCATATGACTGCAATAAATTTCCTATATTTGATGTACTTCTTATTCATGATCCGTCCTAAGATGAGATCATACATGAAGTTAAACTTCTCATTCGTGGCTTATTCGAAGATGAGGTCATGCATGAAGTTTGATTTTGATTGTTCATGTTGAGATGCTTTGTAGAGATGCTCTTAGCACATCTCCCACTCCCATGAAAAAACAAAAGATCTTGGAAATGACAACATTCATGGGGGAACGGGATTACAAGGAATGAAAAGACTTTACATTTTTTCCATTACTGATAGTACTTTCTTAAGTGTTCAGTATTACAAGGGTTCTTGAACTTCTCTCCTTCCTGGATTTTAATTCTGTAGGTTCCCGATCGTACAACCACGGATACTCTATATGGGTCATGCCAATTGGGATCCAATTTGTTACCTTTATGGATAACTTTCCTTAGTACATAGTCTCCCTACTTTAAAGTGCTCAATTTTATTATTTTACTGTAAAATTGAGTAGTTCGCTATTGGTATGCTACCACCCGAAGTGGTGCATGTTCTCTAACTTCCTCTTTTACATCCAAATCCTGTATTCTCATTAGGTCGCTCCGTAGAGAGTCAAAATTGACGACACGGTGGTTGGGTAGACTAATTTATGTTGGGATCACTACTTCTATTATAAAGGCTAGAATATAAGGTGTTTCACTTGTTGTTATTCTCAGCATTCTTCTGTACAACCAAATAAAACTCTAGAGTTCATCGATATAGTTCTCCTTTGCATCGTCCAACCTCTTCTTCATTCTGTCTATCAAGGTCTTGTCGGTCATCTTTATCTGCCCATTACACTATGTATGACCTGGTGCTGAGTGTAGTTTATGGATTTTATAGTGTGTACCGTAATTTTTGAACTCTTGATTATTAAATTGAGTTTTATGGTTTGTGACGAAGGTGTGTGGCATCCCGTATTGGAAAATTATATTCTTCCAAATAAAGTGAAATACTTTCTCATTAGGATTTCTACCATCGGGTAGGCTTCCACCCATTTGGTGAAGTAATTCATCGCTACCACTAGATACTTAAAAACTGCCTGTGAACTTTAGAAGTGGGTTCGCCAAATCTATGCCCCATATGGAGAATGGCCACGATGATGTGATCTGCTTGAGCACTGCTCCTGGAGTCCTGTGAATTGAGGCATATTTTTGGATTTTGTCACATTTCCTTCTGTAGTCTGTCCAATCTACCTTTATGGGACAGTAATAAACTTATGTGCCCACTTGCTTCACCGGTGATCTACCCGGCGAATGCGCTCCACAAGATCCTTCATTTATCTTTTTTATTAGATCATTTACTTCGACTGGGTGCACGCATCTAAGAAATGAAATGATGAACCCTTTTATAAATCCTCCTTCCAGCATATATTTGGTTACTTAATACTGGAATATGTTTGCTTCTTTATTGTCTGTGAGAACTGTGCCGCCTCTAAATATGCTCATATTGGATCCATCCAGGATGGCCCCAAATCCACCTCCATCACATAGATATTATCCTTGTCAGTACAATGATGCATAAGTATTTTCACTAGAACTATTCTTCTCAACTCTGTTCTTGTTGAGGATGCCACTCGGGCGAGCGTGTGAGCTCGTGCATTTTCTATCCTTGGAATTCTGACCATTATGATCATGAGGAATTTTGACAATAATCCCTTGGCTTTATCAAGGTACTTTGACATGAATTCTTCTCTTGTCTCATAAATACGCAACACTTGGATCACTATGAGCTGAGAGTCACTATGCACCAGTAACTGTTCGGTGCCAAGAGATGATGCAACCTAAATCTTGCTATGAGTGTCTAGTAGTTTGCCTCGTTGTTGGAGGCCTCAAATTGAAAATTAAGGGCATATTCCACATCGATACTATCGGGTGTTGTAATTATAAATCCCTCTCCACTACCAGTGGTGCAAGATGAGCCATCTACAAACAATTTCCAAACATGAGGCTCCTCCTCAAAATTTTCGTTGGTCAAGCTTTCATACTTGAAAAAAAATTTCATTCGCTCAAATTCGTGAGCCATTTATTATTGCCTTATAGATTACTCTGGTATGTCAATAATCTAGTCAGTCGGTTTAATGACTGAGCTATCTCCCTTAAGAGACTACTCGTCTGGTTGAACTGGTGAGCTATATTCCGAATAAGTTTGCTCGAGTTATGTTGGGGCTGAGCTCCCTTTTGTAGAAGTTTGTTTTACCATTTTTTTCATTGAGCTCTCTACCATATAAGTCTGCTCGACAGGCTTCTCTTCGTATGTGAACTCAATAATGAAATCCGCTACAGCTTAGCCCTTAATTATTATTCTTGGTTCATACTCGATGTCATACTCTCCTAATTATGTGGCCTCAACCTACCCAATTTCTCAAGTTTATGAACAACTTGGCATAGAGGCATGTTTGTATAAATGATAATGGTATGAGCATGGAAGTATGGATTCATCCTCCTGGGGGCTTCAAATAGGGCTAGCTTAAACCTCTCAAGCCTTGGATACCAGATTTTTTCTCCACGATATGCTTTGTTGGTGTAATATACTGGCCTTTGTACTCCATCTTCTTGTCAAACCGGAGTCGAACTGGATCAAGACTCAGATACGACCAGATATTGATAAATCTTTTCACCCAAAATAGGTCTCAAAAGCTTTTCAATTGTGGGAATGCAACCTCACATTTGTCGTTCCATTTAAAAGTTTTTCATAACACCTTGAAAAATGGAATGCATTTGTCAGTTAATCTTGGAATGAACATATTCAATGCAACTACACGCCCAATTAACCTCTAAATTTCCTTCTTACTTATTGAGGACTGCATGTTTATCAGTGCCCAAATTTTATCGTGGTTAGACTCTATACCTCTCTTATTAACTATATATGAATCCCAGGAACATCCCCTTCTTTACCCCAAAGACACATTTCGCTGGGTTGAGCTTTTATCTAGTGATTTTCCAAGTGGTTGAATGTCTACCCCAAGTCTCTGATGTGGTTGGAAGTATTTTTTCTCTTTGTCAGCACGTCGTCAATGTACACCTCTATGTTTTTCCAATTTGGTCTTCAAAAACTTTGTTTACTAGCCTCTGGTATGTTTTTTCAACGTCTTTGAGCCCAAAAGGCATGACAATATAGCAGTAGGCACCTCGGTTGGTGATCAATAAAGTCTTCTCTTGATCTTCGAACTTCATCTTAATCTGATTATACCCTGAATAAGCGTCCACAAAACTGAGCAGATCATGCCCTAAAGTAGCATCGACCAGTTGGTCAATTCTGGGCAGAGGGTAATGATCCTTTGCACACACTTTGTTCAGGTCGATGAAGTCAACACACATGTGCCACTTGTCATTCTTATTCTTGACAATGACCATGTTGGATATCCATTCTGCGTACTTGACGTCTTCTATGAAGTTAGCCTTTTTCAAGTTCTCTACCTCCTCTTGCACATCCATATAATTTTTCTGACTGAAGACATGACACTTCTGCTTCAGGGTTTTACATCCTTTACTATGCTCATGTAATGACCCCCACTTTATATGTTCATATATAATTTGTTTTTACAATTGCTTCTCACTTACTATCTAATAATGTTATATTATTACAAATGTGATATTCTAAGTTCTTAATATGATTCCAAGTCTTATGGCATATCCTAAGCTAAATAATAAGTTCGGGGTAGAAAATGTAATTTTATGAAACTTTAGGGACTTAATTTTAATTAAGAAAGTTATAAGGACCAAAATGAAAAAAGGGCCTTTCTGTAAAAAAAATATTTTCAAGGACCTCTAAGAAATATTGAAAATATATTGTGTGAAATTACAAAAATGCCCTTCATATGTAAAATGACCCTTATACCTTTAATACCTTTCCACCTCGTGCTTATACATGTCATCCATATAAAAAAAGCATAAACTTGTTTCGTCTTTAGAGAGAAAGCTAAAACACGTGTTGCACTTCGATGAAAGAAGACTGCAAGACCCCTTTGTTATGTCACAATTCAACGCTGACTCGTAGTTATAAAAGCTTGCTCAACTAGACACGAGTCAATGCCGTGATTACATTGGAAAAATATAAATAGGGCCTTTAGGATCATTTGAACTTACACCAATTCCTTGAGAATTAGTTAGAAAAAATGTGGGAAAGGTTAAGAAGAAGTTTCATCTTAACGAAGCGATCCAAAACTCCATATCTGTAATTTCGAACCTCTGTTTTAGGTGAGTACTCTATGACATTCCTCGAGTATTTTGATTATATGATATTATGCAAACTATATATTTTGTGAACTGATTTTATTCTCAAAATTAGTATAATACCAATGATTGATTCATTGTGATATGTTTATATTTGTCCATATAGACATACCGATTAAAATGAGTATTAAAAATGATATTGAATATTGGATATAAGATTTGGCCTAAGGGACCTCTTTTATTGATTGACCTTCCCAGTTGGGTTATCGCTGGTGTGCCATAAATAAGGCGTTGTGAAGAACAAGTTCGATAAACCCTCAACCATCGGGAAATAGTACGGTATTAGAGTGTGCTTGGCCAGTAAAATGATATCATTGAAAGAAAAAGATATTGCATTTGATTTGTCACATCAATCCTATTCCGAGTTGTTTATTTCTACATGCTATCATTCACATATAAATATATTGCTTTAAGTTCCTGTCCATATATGTATATGCCTTATGTTCTTTCTTGAATAGGTATCTATTTTATGAAAAACCTTAGAATGTCTAGATATTGGAACTCATTCGGCTTTTAGTTGACGTTGTATAAATAATAATTTTTTAGGAAATAATTAGGCTCAAGGATGGAACGTAGAAGGACTAGGGTGAAGATTTAGCTTTTGGAGCTCTTTTTGTTATTTTAAGTAAATTGTTTGTTTTATAAGATAGCACATGTTTGGCTCTTTAGTAATAGGTTTTAAATTTTGTCTCAAGTTGTAAATCGTTTATACATTTAATGCATATGAACTTTCCTTTAAGAAAGTTCTGATGACGTAATTCCTTCATTTTTAGTAGTTTACGATTCATGACCATGTGAATGTGTTTTCGTTGCATTTATTGAAGGAAACAATTTAAGTCGAAATATTTGTTGCTTTGGTGGCATATCAAGACACTCGTTCCCTAGTAATATTGGGTGGGGGTCGTGACAGAGGTGGTATCAGATCATAGATTATGAACTCGTAGACTACTGAACATAAGTTTCTAACGTTATAGATTTCAAGTTTTATACATAGGATATAAGATTAAATATCCATACCTATTTGAAAATTAGTGTAACTCAAGTTTGGCGACCAAAATTTTATAAGGAGTATAGGATGTAATGACCCCACTTTTATATGCTCGTATATAGTTTAATTTTACAATTACTTCTCATTTACTATAAAATAATGTTATATTATTACAAATGTGATATTCTGAGTTCTTAATATGACAAAATTCGCTTTTAATAGGAAGAATCAACTCTAAATGGGGTCAAATCCAAGTCTTATGGCATATCCTAAGCTAGATGATAAGTTCGGGCTAGAAAATGTAATTTTATGAAACTTTAGGGACTTGATTTCACTTAAGAAACTTTAGGGACTTGAACTTTCCTTTAAGAAAGTTCTGATGACGTAATTACTTCATTTTTAGTAGTTTATGATTCATGACCATGTGAATGTGTTTTCGTTGCATTTATTGAAGGAAACAATATAAGTTGGAATATTTATTGCTTTGGTGGCATATCAAGACACGTGTTCCCTACTAATATTGGGTGGGGGTCGTGACAGAGGTGGTATCAGATCATAGATTATGAACTCGTAGACTACTAAACTTAAGTTTCTAACATTATAGATTTTAAGTTTTATACATAGGATATAAGATTAAATATCCATACCTATTTAAAAATTAGTGCAAGTCAAGTTTGGCGACCAAACTTTTATAAGGTGTGTAGGATGTAATGACCCCACTTTTATATGCTGGTATATAGTTTAATTTTACAATTGCTTCTCACTTACTATATAATAATGGTATATTATTACAAATGTGATATTCTGAGTTCTTAATATGACAAAATTCACTTTTAAGAGGAAGAATCAACTCTAAATGCGGTCAAATCCAAGTCTTATGGCATATCCTAAGCTAGATGATAAGTTCGAGCTAGAAAATGTAATTTTATGAAACTTTAGGGACTTGATTTCAATTAAGAAAGTTTTGGGGATCACGATGAAAAATAAAAGGGATCATTTTGTAAATAAAATATTTTTCAAGGACCTTTAAGAAATATTAGAAATATACAGTGTGAAATTACTAAAATGCCCTTCATGTGTAAAATGACCCTTATACCTTTAATACCTTTCCACCTCGTGCTTGACACCTCATGCTTGCACATGTCATCCATATAGATAAAGCTTAAACATGTGTCATCTTTAGAGAGAAAGTTAAAACACGTGTCGCAGTTCGATGAAATAAGACTGCAAGACCCCTTTGTTATGTGACAGTTCAATGTTGACTCGTCGTTGTAAAAGCTTGGTAAGCTAGACACGAGTCAATGCCGTAATATCTTTGGAAACTATAAATAGGGCCTTTAGGATCATTTTAACTTGCACTAATTCCTTGAGAAATAGTTAGAAAAATTGTAGGAAAGTTTAAGAAGAAGCTTCATCTTAACAAAGTGATCCAAGACTCCATATCTGTAATTTCGAACCTCTATTTTAGGTGAGTACTCTATGACATTCCTTGAGTTTTTTTATTATATGATTTATGCAAACTATATATTTTGTGAACTTCTTTTATTACCGATGATTGATTCATTGTGATATGTTTATATTTGTCCATATAGAGAAACCGATTAAAATGAGTATTAAAAATGATATTGAATATTGGAAATAAGATTCGGCCTAAGGGACCTCTTTTACTGACTGACCTTCCAAGTCGGGATATCGTTGGTGTGCCCTAAATAAGGCGTTATGACGAACAAGTTCGATTGACCCTCAACTACCAGGAAATAATATGACATTAGAGTGTCCTTGGCCACTAAAATGATACGATTGAAAGAAAAAGATATTGCATTTGATTTGTCGCATCCATCCTATTTCGAGCTGTTTATTTTTACATAGTGTCATTCACATATAAATATATTACTACAAGTTCCAGTCCATATATGTGTATGCCTTTTGTTCTTTCTTGAATAGGTATCTATTTTATGAAAAACCTTGGAATGTCTAGATATTGAACCTGATTGGGCTTTTAGTTAACATGGTATAAATAATAACTTTTCAGGAAATAGTTACTATCAAGGATGGAATGTAGTTAGACTATGGTGAAGATTTAGATTTTGGAGCTCTTTTTGTTATTTTAAGAAAAATATTTGTTTTATAAGATAGAGCATGTTTGGATCTTTAGTAATAGGCTTTAAATTTTGTCTCAAGTTGTAAATCGTTGATACTTTTAATATATATGAACTTTCCTTTAAGAAAGTTCTGGGTACGTAATTCCTTCATTTTTAGTAGTTTACGATTCATGACCATGTGAATGCAATTCCGTTGCATTTATTTAAGGAAACAATTTATTTCGAAATATATGTTGCATTGGTGGCATGTCAAGACACTCGTTCCCTACTAATATTTGGGTCGAGGTCGTGACCGAGGTGGTACCAGATCATAGGTTATGAACTCATAGAATACTGAACATAAGTTTCTAACATTATAGATTTTAAGTTCTATACATAGGATATAAGATTAAATATCCATACATGTTTAAAAATGTAAGGCAAGTTTGGGGACCAAAATTTTTATAAGGAGTGTAGGATTTAATGACCCCACTTGTATATGCTCATATATAGTTTATTTTTACAATTGCTTCTTGTAGAATATGATGGTGTGATAATTAATTAAATTCATAAATTTTTAATTTGGCACACTTATTTAATTAGAGTCTATTTTTAAACCAAATTAAATCAGCCCCTAAACATGCAACTATGTATCAAACCAAGTAAGATATAGCATGCGACACAAAATTTCAGGAAAAATCTCCAAAGGGCAAAACCTTTCATTTCTAGAACCCTGACAAGTTTAAAAGACTATTGACTTACATACCATCATACTTTCTCCCACAAGAGTAACGCACGGTGTCTTCGTCAAACCTCCAAAGCAACGTCTAGAAATAAATCAGTAATGGTTCTCACGCAGCTATACCAACGGGACGCGCAGTCCAGACACGCGATCTAAAATCTTCACAAGGACTCCCTCCACAATAGCACACAGCTGTCGATTGCAGATCTCTCCCCACAAAGAATGAACAAAGGAAAAATATGTTCTTGGGTTCCACAAAACAATTCACACAAAAGTAATTGCGATTTTTGTAAATTGTAAACAAAACAAAAGTTTGAACCCTTAAATTGTTGTTGGAGAACAAAACAACGCCAAAAGATGTTAAGAATTGTTTCTGGGCAAAAACTCTCAAAAGTGTTCTCCACACATAAAACCACACGCTAACCCTCTTTTTGTAAGAAAATTTGAGGCGGTCAAAGAGATCAGGCTGTCAGCAGTATGTCAGTCTAAAAGTCAACTCGCTCAAATGAAAACAATCTCGTTTGAATGAGATAGCTATGTCGTTTGAATGAGATAGCTATATCATTTGAACGACATTCCTACCAAACGAGATCTTACGCGTGCTTGTAGATAATTTCGATACGAATGCGTGGCCGCCAGTTTCGTATTTTTCTGATTTTTTTTAACTAGTTATGATTTTTCTACGAAAAAGGTGTCCGAGAACAAAATCTTTAGAAAATATTTGATAAAAATATCCCAACACTTTAATATGAAATGTGAATGAATCTTTAAACAGTATCTTATCAAATGTCATATTGTTGGGCTTGAATGTTGAAGACCACTTGTAATTCGGATTAGTCTTTTGTAGATGAAAACTTCTTCAATTCTTCGACGACTTGTAGCGGTATACGACATACTCAAATTGTGATGGACATTCATAAAATTATGTCCTTACAAATCTCCCCCTATGTCTATGTTGGTACATACATAAAAACATCAGAATTATCAAATACCAATGACCTATACAAATCTACCCTCCCATGAATAAATTTGCAAGATCTCAAACTTTTCTTCAAAAATCTTCAACTTCAAATTTCAAAGTTACAAGCTTTTCTCATCAGGGTGTGCAATCTCCAATTTTGTACCTACACACATGAGATAAAGCAAAGACTTTCGTGACGCATCGAGTTTGAAATGATATAAGAATAAATCAATCAATATAATCAAATCTCCCCCATAATGCAAAAACTCCCCATAAAATCATAATTCCTTCTCCCCCTTTTATGATGTCCCCAAATAGACAGATAAGAACGATAAAATGCATAGCAAACATGAATCAAACTACGCACATGCAAAGGTATATCTCAAAAAACATCCACAAACTATTTTTGATTTTTCAATTTTTTCAAACAAAGCAAAAAAAAAATGATACAAAAATCACATACCATGGATTTATACTAAAACAACCAAGTCATGGAAATAGAATAAATGGGTGTGAATACATTCGATAGGTAAATAAACTCAATCAATCATATGTGCGCTGTGGGTACCCTGAATTTAGCGCCATAAGGCCTGGACGAGTAGCCTCCCCTTAGCGGCCCAAAGCCCAGGCCCATCACCTCTTGTACTCATCCAATTACCCCACGATCCCATGAAGAGAAGTGGTAAGGGAGCGCTATCCCATGTAGGGGAGATGGCTGATAAGGAGGAACCCATTGATATACCCGTTTATATTCTAGGAGGGTCGCCTCCACTACTGACGACCCTAAGAGGGGCCGACCCCCCACCAGGCCCCAACTGGCCTTCACCAGGCTCCAGACGACCCTACGAGGGGCCGACCCTTCACCAGGCTCCAGACGACCCTACGAGGGGCCGACCCTTCAACAGGCTCCAGACGACCCTACGAGGGGCCGACCCCTCACCAGGCTCCAGCCGACCCTACGAGGGTACGACAGTACGAGGACATAATCAAGCCAGACTCACTGCCGGAAGAAACTTTGCCCTCGGCCTCGGCTCATAGGCCGAGGGTGACATCATGACAGCGCGTGGTTTGGGAGACGCGTGGAACAGTGCGCGTGAGGCTCATATGACACGTGGAAGACCGTTACAACCGAATCACCCCCTCACGTGAGAGAATATTATGTCATCATTTGGCATCTACAGGTGTCAACAGGGGATTGGCTAGATCATTATTCACATGCACCATGCTTACCTGGGGGGTACACTACACCCCCCAAGACCTATATATACATGTCACCCCTAACCCTACAGGGGATCGATCCATGAACAGTAGCCCTAGCTAAAACTCTGCTTGTTCACACACAGTAAGAGAGAGAGAGGGTTATGTGCATTGTATCCAAGGCCATTAGTGCCCATACTTAGTGGATCACACACTCACAGTGGATGTAGGCCAATTTGGCTGAACCACTATACATCAGTCTTATTTCCTCTTATACTCATCCCCTTCTACATACTTACATACCTGCATCTCTATGGCTGCCATGGCTGCCATGGCTGCTATTGTTTGAGCTCACTAACATTTATCTGGTGGTGCTAAATCTCAGCATCATCAGTTTGGCGCCGTCTGTGGGAACGAGAAGACATCTCTTCCTTTGTACAGCTTGACCTCACTGGGCACTCTGGTGGTGAACCAACACTCCCCCTGAGAGGAGGTGTTTCACCATTGAAAGAGACCTACTAAGGTTCCCAAGCTAACCAGTATTTTCTTCAGTTCAGCTCTTCATAGCTCAAGCACATGGCACCTGAGATGCCACCGCCACCACTTCCCCCGCCGGATGATGGGGGAAGACCCAGTTCCAGTCAGCCACCACCTCAGTCTGAGATGGCTGATGTGGCAGCAGCCCTAAAGTCTCTGGCAGCCAGCCAGCGGATGATGCAGGAGCAGTTTACAGCTCTGAGTCAGAATATACTGAGACCACCAGGGGTCTCACCTGAGATGATTACTCCGGCAGCAGCTCCAGGACATCATGAGGCCAGGGGACCACCCCAGGCACCACATAAAGACCTGCCACCCCCTCAGCGGCGTAGGGATGTTGCTGACCCCCGGCGTTTACGCCTGGGGAGGCAAGGAAACCCTTGCCCAGAGGACAGGTATGATGATCTGGAGGAAGAAGAGGCTCCAGTAGAATGCTGGGAGCCATATGAGGTCTCCAACAATACAGTACGACCCCTCCAGGACAGTAGAGGAAAGTGCGGGAGACCAAACCATGATGATCGCCCAAGAGGCTCTGCTTTTGACCGCCTGAGCAGGGGGTCGGCTTTCGAGAGGCTGGGCCCAGTGAATGACCTGCGAGACAAGTTGTCCAAGTCAAGAAGCGCAGCGAGATCTAGGAAAGAAGCAGAAGGCCGACCCCAAAGACGGGATGACGGCCAAAGGGAAGTAAATAGCCGACACAGGCCTGCCATGGCGGAGCCCTCCATCCACCTCCGAGAGGCAGCAGGGGATAACATCGGCCAGGCCGACCCTGTGAGGCCTTGGAATGACTCAATCCGGAGGTTAGAGGATAAGATTGGCGACATACTGAAGAGCCGGGACCCTCTTCAGAGGGGATACACCATGGGCTCACCCTTTGTGGCAAAGATAGTCAACTTCCCCACGCCATCGAAGTTCAAGCCTCCCGTGGTCACCCCAAGATACGATGGGAGCACCAACCCTGTCCACCACGTGGAAATGTATCAGTCGGCGGCAGACATATACTCTATCTCAGATGAGATGAGGTGTCGTGCCTTCTCTGGTACCTTGACAGGGGCTGCGCATGTTTGGTACACGTCTCTTCCAAAAAATTCTATTGGAAACTTTAAGCAGTTGGCAGACCTGTTCATCCATAATTTCTGCTTTGGGGTGAGGCCACAGAAGAAGACCACACACCTGCTCTATGTTAAGCAGGGGAAGAACGAGACTCTGAGAGACTACATAGCCAGATTCAATAAAGAGAAGCTGGAGGTGGAAGACTATGAGGAGAGCATAGCTATGACAGCCCTGATTGGAGGGCTCCAAAAGGGGAAGCTATTATGGAAGCTTGCCGAAGACCCTCCGAGGACGATGGCTGAGCTGTTGTCAACAGCAGGGAAAGTGATGAACGCCGAAGAGGCGATGGCCGCAAAACATGAAGACGAAAAAGGAGGTGCAAGTGGGAATAAATACCCCAAGAAGAACAAAGAGGGGAAGAAGAGGACCATGGATGATAAGTTCGCGGGGTACACCCCTCTGACGGTCAGCTGTGAACAGATCCTCAATGAGATAAAGAGTGACCGGACACTGAAGTGGCCTGAGAAGCTGAGGGCAGCCCCCGGCAAGAGAAACAGGAACCTGTGGTGTGAATTTCACCAAGACCACGGCCACGTAACAGACAAATGCTTTGCTCTGAAAGATGAGATTGAGAAGATGCTGAAGGAAGGGAAGCTCAGAAAGTACGTCGACAAAGACGACTGCAAGAGGGGCCGAGGGGACGACCCCAGAAAGAAGCGAGTCGATGCTTGCAGAGAAGGTCCTCAAAAAAGAGGGGACGACCCCTCTGATGATGAGGACGACCCCGACCTGCCGCCGAGAGACGACCACGGCCCTGTCAAGAGGCTCAATATGATCTCGCTCGGGGTGGGAATGATCTCCGGGGGACTTGCAGGAGGAGGGTCTGAGGTCGCCGACAGGAAGGCCCATGTCGCTGAGGCTAAGGCAGTGACGAAGACGGTGCACTCAACCTCCGTAGAGGTCAAGTCAGAAAAAAGGAAGAAGGTTGATATGGACACTTTGATTGTGGGATTTTCAAGAATGGACTTCAAGGGCCTATTGGCCCCGCATGATGACCCTCTCGTCATCACCACCAGGGTGCACGGGTGCGAAGTGCCGAGGATCCTGTTGGATGGGGGCTCATCCGCAGATGTGATGTTCTGGCCATGCTTCAAGGCCTTGGGCCTCAGTCGTGCCAGACTTGTCCCCTACCATCATCCATTGATTGGGTTCAGTGGGGAGAAGGTTCACCCCCTAGGAATATATGAGGCTGATGTCAGGATGGGGGACGAGTGGCCGAGATGGCTCACCAAGAGGGTCAGTTTCTTTGTGCTGGATGAGCATGTGTTTTCGGCATACAACATCATACTGGGACGTGTGGCCCTCAAGGGGTTTGAAGCTGTGCCGTCTACGGTCCACCAGATGGTTAAGTTCCCTACCCCTTATGGGGTGGGGGAAGTTCAGGGAGACCAGACGACAGCGAGAGAGTGCTACTACAACTCCGCTGAAGAAAGGGAGGCACACAAGAGGGCTACAGCCACTTACAACATTGATACCCTAGACCCCAGGGACGAGACGAAGCTCAAAAAAGGAGAGGCCGCTGAGGAGGTAGAACCCATCATCCTCGATGAGGATGACCCGGGAAAAACCGTCCAAGTTGGCAAATCTCTGAAGCCCAGTATCAAGGAAGACCTCATCAAACTGTTAAGGAGAAGGCGAAGCGTCTTCGCGTGGAGTCATGTAGATATGCCAGGGATCGACCCTAAAATCATGTGCCACAAACTCAATGTGGTAGAGGGAGTGAAGCCGGTAAAGCAGAAGAGGAGGATTTACTCTAGAGAAAAGTATGAGGTCATCAGGGATGAGGTTAAAAAATTAGAAGACGCTGAATTTATCAGAGAGGTCATCTACCCTGAGTGGCTGTCCAATGCAGTCATCGTCCCAAAGGCCAACGGCAAGTGGAGAATGTGCGTGGACTTCACAGACCTCAACAAGCATTGTCCCAAAGACAGCTTCCCTCTCCCCCGCATCGACCAGATGGTAGACGCTACCGCAGGCCATGAGCTCATGAGTTTCATGGATGCCTACTCAGGGTATAACCAGATTTTCATGAACCCCGAGGACTCAGAGATGACCGCCTTCATCACTGACAAGGGGACATACTGTTACAGGGTAATGCCCTTTGGCCTAAAAAATGCGGGGGCAACGTACCAGCGCCTCGTAAACAAAATGTTCGAAGACCAAATTGGGAAGTCTATGGAGGTTTACGTAGATGACATGCTGACTAAGAGTCTGAAGGCAGAGGATCATGTGGCAGACCTGGAAAGGACCTTTAATACAATGGACAAATACAAAATGAAGCTCAATCCGGCCAAGTGTGTCTTCGGGGTCGGAGCGGGGAAGTTCTTGGGATTCATTGTCAATCAAAGAGGCATCGAGGCCAATCCTGAAAAGATAAAGGCCCTTATTGAGATGAAGACCCCCAAGTCCATTAAAGACGTTCAGAGGCTCACAGGGAGAGTGGCTGCCTTGAACAGATTTGTGTCAAGGGCTACAGACAGGTGTCTACCATTCTTCAAGATCCTCAGGAAAGCCTTTGAATGGAGCGAAGAGTGTGATGAGGCTTTCAAGCAGCTGAAATCATACTTAGGGTCTCCCTTGCTGCTGTCACGACCCGTGGAGGGTGAACGACTGTACGTGTACCTTGCTGTCTCAGAATCCGCTATCAGTGCAGCAATCGTAAGAGACGAAGATGGGATACAGAAGCCCGTATATTTCAACAGCAAGGCACTCCAGGGGGCAGAGCAGAGATACCCGAGGATGGAGAAGTTGGCCTATGCCTTGATCCATGCCTCAAGGAAGATGAAACCATACTTCCAGTCCCATACTATGGTCATCCTTACTGACTCTCCTCTTAGGCAGGTCCTACACAAGCCTGAAAAATCAGGAAGGCTAATGACCTGGGCTATAGAGTTGGGGGAATTTGACATTGTGTATCAGCCTAAGACAGCCATTAAGGGGCAAGCTTTGGCAGACTTCGTGGCTGAGTTCACATGGGAAGAAGATGAGGCCGAGGGTGAGACCCTCGGGAAGGCAGATACAGAAGACACACCCGCAGAAATGGCTGAGACGAGCACCGCTGGAAGGAAAGTGACTGAAAACGAAGAGGGAAGATACATCTTTAGACAGGGGTCCCTCTCTGAGGGAAATTTTTCTGAAGGAAAGACTCCGTGGAGCCTCTTCGTTGACGGGTCCTCCTGTGATAGCGGAAGTGGTGCTGGACTGATACTATCAGCACCCGATGGCACAGACGTCGAGTACGCCCTGAGGTTCAATTTCAAAGCCTCCAACAATGAGGCTGAGTATGAGGCCTTGATAGCTGGCCTCTCCTTAGCCAAATCCCTTAGTGTCAGCCAAATTTTGGTTCACAGTGATTCAAGGCTGGTGGTGAATCAGATACTAGGAGCCTATGAGGCCAAAGACGAGAGGATGGCTAGGTATCTTGATAAGGTGAGGTCATTGCTAAAAAACTTCAAAGAAGTGAAATTCAAGAGGATACCTAGGCTCGACAATGGCCGTGCTGACGCACTTGCAAGGTTGGCCTCAGCTACTAGGACAGACATAAGGAGGACAGTCCCGGTAGAAATTTTGCTTCGACCAACTATCGAAGACAACGAGGGAACACTTGGCATTTGCATGAATGTTTCTCAAGAACCTTCATGGATGGACCCCCTGATCAGATACATTAGAGGGGGAGAGATGCCAGAAGCAAGCCAAGAGAGGAAGAAGCTGAGATACAGGGCTGCAAAGTTCGCTGTCATCGGAGACACGCTGTACAAAAAGGGGTTTCTGCTCCCCTTACTTAGGTGTGTGCATCCCTCAGAGGTCCCTTCCATTTTGCAAGACGTGCATGAAGGGTCGTGCTCAAGCCATATTGGGGGTAGATCCTTGGCAAAGAGGGTGATCACCCAAGGCTACTGGTGGCCGACCTTAGGAAAAGATGCTGCCGCATACGTTAAAAAGTGTGACAAATGCCAGAGATTTTCCACCATCCCTCACCAGCCCCATCAGCCTCTCACCTCCATTACATCCCCATGGCCATTTGCAGTGTGGGGGATTGACCTTGTAGGACCCTTACCGAGGGCAGTCAATAACTATCGGTTTCTCATCGTAGCAATTGACTACTTTTCAAAGTGGGTAGAGGCTGAGCCAATGGTCACGATCACAGAGCAGAAGACCTTTCAGTTCATTTGGAAAAATGTAATATGCAGATATGGTCTACCCAACACCCTCATCTCGGATAACGGGACTCAGTTCAAGAATGCCTCTCTGCAGAAGTACTGTGAGAGGGTAAGTATCAAACAATTTTTCTCCACCCCAGGCCGACCTCAGGCCAATGGGCAAACCGAAGTTACGAACAGGACAATCCTAGATGGGATTAAGAAGAGGCTTGAGGAGGCAAAAGGAAGATGGGTCGAGGAGTTATATGCAGTGTTGTGGGCGTACAGGACGACAGTAAGGACCTCTACTGGGGAGACCCCATTCATGTTGGCTTATGGGTCAGAAGCAGTCATCCCCACCGAAGTCGAGTTTCCCACTCATAGGGTCCAAATGTATGACCCCCAGGGAAATACAGAAGAGAGGAGACTTGACCTAGACCTGATTGAGGAAAGAAGGGAGGATGCTGAGATAAGGCAAGCTTCCTACCAGCAGAGGACCGCAAATTTTTACAACCAAAGGGTGAAACAGAGGCCTATCGCAGTGGGAGACTTGGTTCTTAAAAAGACTTGGCAGAAACCCAACAAGCTCCATCCTAATTGGCATGGCCCATATAGGGTCATCGATGAAGTTGTCCCGGGGACCTACAGGCTAGAGAACCTGGAGGGGGAACCTTTCTCAAACCCCTGGAATGCAGATCATTTGAAAAAATACTACCAGTAGTGTTGTAAGGTCTTGATAAGCCATAGTTGTAATAAGCATTGTTTCGACAGAACACATTGAAGATTAATGAGAAGTATCAGTGTTTCCCTCATCCAGTGGTTATCAGTTCTAGTATACATGCAAGGAAGTTGATCCCTCGGCTATAATGGGGACCAGTGGAGGGGACGACCCCTCCACTCTCCTCAAAAAAGACGAGGGAAGACTACATTAAAATCCATTAAATTGGAAAGTTGATCCCTCGGCTATAATGGGGACCAGTGGAGGGGACGACCCCACCACAGTCCTCAAGAAAGACGAGGGAAGACTTTGTTAAAAACCATTGATTTGGTAAGTTGATCCCTCGGCTATAATGAGGACCAGTGGAGGGGACGACCCCACCACTGTCCTCAAAAAAGACGAGGGAAGACTTAAAAAACCATTAAATTGGAAAGTTGATCCCTCGGCTATAATGAGGACCAGTGGAGGGGACGACCCCACCACTGTCCTCAAGAAAGACGAGGGAAGACTTTGTTAAAAACCATTAATTTGGTAAGTTGATCCCTCGGCTATAATGGGGACCAGTGGAGGGGACGACCCCACCACAGTCCTCAAGAAAGACGAGGGAAGACTTTGTTAAAAACCATTAATTTGGTAAGTTGATCCCTCGGCTATAATGAGGACCAGTGGAGGGGACGACCCCACCACTGTCCTCAAAAAAGACGAGGGAAGACTTAAAAAACCATTAAATTGGAAAGTTGATCCCTCGGCTATAATGAGGACCAGTGGAGGGGACGACCCCACCACTGTCCTCAAGAAAGACGAGGGAAGACTTCAAAATCCATTAAATTGGAAAGTTGATCCCTCGGCTATAATGGGGACCAGTGGAGGGGATGACCCCACCACAGTCCTCAAGAAAGACGAGGGAAGACTTCAAAATCCATTAAATTGGAAAGTTGATCCCTCGGCTATAATGGGGACCAGTGGAGGGGACGACCCCACAACTGTCCTCAAGAAAGACGAGGGAAGACTTTAAAAACCATTAAATTGGAAAGTTGATCCCTCGGCTATAATGGGAACCAGTGGAGGGGACGACCCCACCACTGTCCTCAAGAAAGACGAGGGAAGACTTTAAAATCCATTAAATTGGAAAGTTGATCCCTCGGCTATAATGAGGACCAGTGGAGGGGAAGACCCCACCACTGTTCTCAAGAAAGACGAGGGAAGACTACATAAAAATCATTAATTTGGTTCATTGAACCCTCGGCTATAATGAGGACCAGTGGAGGGGACGACCCCACCACTGTTCTCAAGAAAGATGAGGGTAGACTTTATTTAAAAATCATTAATTTGATCATTTGATCCCTCGGCTATAATGAGGCCTGATGAGGGGACGACCCCACATTGGTCCTCATTATAGACGAGGGAAGGGATAGTATCATCATCATCAACGAAGAAGCAAATTTGCAAGGAACAAACCATAACAGAATTAAATATGGGAGACAGTTGTGAAAGGAAGAGACGATGGTATTAATATAGAGCGTCAAGTGTTTTACAATATACAGAACAAAAATACAAAAACAAGGGTATGGGCTACAGGCAGCCACCCTAGGGGACGACATCAGAGGGCAGAGCCTCAACATCAATGGGAATGGCCTCCTCAGTTACCAGCACCGGATCATCTTCAGATGTGCCGACCCCCTCGATCTGGACTTGGGCCTCCACTTGATTGAGGGCCTCGGCAATTAGGGGGTCGTCCAGTTGAACACCCTCCAATGATGGGCGAACAGAGGAGACGACATCACCAAATCTGAGGACGACCCACCGGCAGGCCGTCCTAATCCCCCTTTCAAGATATTCAAGGCCGAAGCCCTGAAATTCGTCTGAAATCTTGTATGCCTCCACAGCGTCAGTCTCAGCTTTCTTGATGGCCGCCTCCAGATCAGTCTTATGACGGGCCTCCAGGTTGATCAGAGCCTCATCCTTGTCCTTGATCAACAAGTCCTTGTCTTTGAGCAACAAGTCCTTGGCCTGCATATCGGCATCATGCTGCCTCGTCAGCTCATCAAGGACTCTAGCATGCTCAGTCCTTGTGCTCTCCAGCTCGGCCCTAGCAGTGTCCAACTCTGTCCGTAGGTCAGCCTCTTGTTGAATGGCCCTCTCAGCTTCATGGAATTTCTGTTGGTTCTCAGCCATCCACTTGGTGGCAGAGGTGAAGGCACAGACAGACTGCAAGAAAAATGAAGATGCGTCAAGGGGAGCCGAGGGAACACAATGAAATTAAAGGTCAGGACCAATACCTGAGCAAGGGAGTGCAGACCGTAGTCATACACTTTGGCCGGAGGCATCTGCGCCAAGAACTCGAAGTCGGAGGCCGATGGTGCAGAGAACATTGAAGCCTTTGCTGCCCTCAAGTTGGCAATGAGAGATGAGGGGTCGGCCCTCAGATGGGACAGATTTTGAGACCAGAAGGCCCCCATGCTTGATGAAGAGGTTGCTCCTTCAGAGGCCTCGGCCCTGGCCCTCGTCTTAGGGTCAGGACGAGGCTCGACAGGAGCCTCAGGCTCCTTCCTTTTGTGACTAACAGCTGTCGGCTCAACAACTGTCGGCCCTGAGGCCCTTGTCTTCTTAGGAGCTTGCTGAGGCTCCTTCCCCTTCTTCTTTGACAGACCAGCAAGAAGGCTTGGAGCAGTCATATCCCAAAGATAATCTGACACGCCTGCAGGACGACCTGAAAAGGATGCGATGAATCAGAAAAGTTCAGAGATAAAGAGAGAACACTTCAAAAAAAAGTAAAGATGGGAAAATGTTCAGTATAACTCACATAGTTCTGTCAGAGGGCCGACCCTCAGACCAGCTTCTTTAAGGAAGCGAGGGGTCATCAAATCTTCGAACTTTGGGATCTCACCCTCTCTCCCTCGTCCCCTCAGATACTCAACAATATCCCTCTCCTCCAAGCTAAGTCCGGGGTCTGACCTAGCTTTCATGGAAGGGTTAGACCATCTGTAAGGAACCCTCGGAGCATCGGCAGAAGGGGACGCCTCGGTGGAGCTCTCCCATGCCCCAGATATGAAGAAGAACCTTTTCTTCCAATCATGATTGGAAGTTTGAGCTACGTGGAGCAGCTTCTTCTCAGACCTTCTCGCTCCCAGGTGATAGTATCCGGGCTGTTTAGATGAAGAGGTGATATTGTAGCAGGCCAAGAACACGTCGGACGAGGGCTCATCGGTGAAAGCATTTTTCCACAAAGAGATGTACCCCAGAATCGTCCTCCATGAGTTGGGTGGAAGTTGAGAGGGGGAGACGCCCAGAGCCGACAGAATGTCTACAATGGCAGGGTGGAAGGGAAGTCTGACACCTACTTTGAACATTTGCTCGTAGACTGCAACCTCTCCCTCTTCACCCTCAAAAACCCTCTCAGCCTCAGAGGGCACCCTCATAGTTACCTCAGAGGGCACTCCGTAAATATGCCTCCATATCAGAAGGTCCCTATCCCTAACAGAGGAGATAAAAGACGAGGCATGGGAGGTATCAACCTCATCATCTGTATCATCGTCCTCATCCTCCTCATCACCTGCAGGAGGACCCTGAGGAAATGCCATTTGGAAGGCGTTGGGGGATAGGGTTGTCACAGGGACAGCCTCAGAGGGGATCGTACCCTCGGCCTCTCGGGAAGGGCTAAGGTCAGGTGAGTCCCTTCTACCAGAAGTTCCAGCACCAGTTGGAGAGAAGGCTCTCTCATCCATTTCGCTTTGTTTGGAAGTGTCGGCCGGACGAGATGACGACCCACAAGACTCAGAGGGTTCAGATGGTCTTATGGTGGCAAGAGGAATGGGAAAGATGGGTCGTACCCAATTAGGGTCGGCCCCTCGTCTCCTCTCTTCCTCCTCCTCTATCCGTCTGATCTCGGTAAATAGCTTCTCTCTCAAGGACGGGAATTCAGACACCAGGTTGTAAAGCCTCCTAAGCATTAAGGGGAAGACCCTACACTTAAAGAAATTATACTAGACTTGGCTAATTCAACCACAAACACTTGGGAGATTGACCAGGGTTGACCTTTGGATTAAATAAAGAACTCAAGGGTTTTCGTCAAGAACGTTCGAAGAACTAGTGACTGGAGAAGACACCGGAAAAAGCTATGGGGGAGCTCTAAGAACCAGACGACCTACGACCCTAAAAAACAAACAGAAATGAAGGCAAAAGAAAACGCGTGGTGAAAGAGGTTACCTGATGAGAAGAGGGCAAGAACGCTGCTGAAACCTGGGAAATCGGAGGCTGAAGTGGCAATGGAAACTGGTTCTAGAGAGAGAATAACCTTGGGCGCGAAGAAGAAGAAGATGAAGAGAGATTTTGAAAATCTTTTAAATACTTTGGTAATGAGTGGACCCATTTACCAAAGAAAGCTATAATTAGGGCACAAGGCCCCAAGCATACTGCACAGCCGCCCTGCCTTGGAAACTGGAACGTCAATGAGTATCTGCACAGGTGTCACTCACCTAACTGATCATACCTGCATCTCATTTAAAACACTATCCCTCAGCCATCTCAATGACACCTATGGCTAAGGGCTGGGGGGTGATTGATATACCCGTTTATATTCTAGGAGGGTCGCCTCCACTACTGACGACCCTAAGAGGGGCCGACCCCCCACCAGGCCCCAACTGGCCTTCACCAGGCTCCAGACGACCCTACGAGGGGCCGACCCTTCACCAGGCTCCAGACGACCCTACGAGGGGCCGACCCTTCAACAGGCTCCAGACGACCCTACGAGGGGCCGACCCCTCACCAGGCTCCAGCCGACCCTACGAGGGTACGACAGTACGAGGACATAATCAAGCCAGACTCACTGCCGGAAGAAACTTTGCCCTCGGCCTCGGCTCATAGGCCGAGGGTGACATCATGACAGCGCGTGGTTTGGGAGACGCGTGGAACAGTGCGCGTGAGGCTCATATGACACGTGGAAGACCGTTACAACCGAATCACCCCCTCACGTGAGAGAATATTATGTCATCATTTGGCATCTACAGGTGTCAACAGGGGATTGGCTAGATCATTATTCACATGCACCATGCTTACCTGGGGGGTACACTACACCCCCCAAGACCTATATATACATGTCACCCCTAACCCTACAGGGGATCGATCCATGAACAGTAGCCCTAGCTAAAACTCTGCTTGTTCACACACAGTAAGAGAGAGAGAGGGTTATGTGCATTGTATCCAAGGCCATTAGTGCCCATACTTAGTGGATCACACACTCACAGTGGATGTAGGCCAATTTGGCTGAACCACTATACATCAGTCTTATTTCCTCTTATACTCATCCCCTTCTACATACTTACATACCTGCATCTCTATGGCTGCCATGGCTGCCATGGCTGCTATTGTTTGAGCTCACTAACATTTATCTGGTGGTGCTAAATCTCAGCATCATCACCCATCACCCCCACTACTCCAACATATACATGTATAAATTAAACCCTAAGTCCGGGGAAAAGGACAAGTTGTATTCTCTGTACTTATTCTTCAGAATATAGAGAAATAACACTGACTGAACCACCGTGGACGTAGGCACATATTTGTTGAACCACGTATACCCGTTGTTGTGTGATTGGCATTTTATTTATCTTTTCTTGATTGTTACCTCTTTCATATTTATTTGTGTTGCATAATAATTGTCACCACAATTGGCGCCGTCTGTGGGAAACGTTTATCTTTCCCTGAGAAGAGCCCATTCCGAGAAAGAGAAATCTAAGATGTCTGGTCACAACAGCAACGCTCCTCAAGCAGGAGATATTCAGGAACCACCCGCTCCTCACAGGATTAGGTCTGAAGTCTGACGTTCAGATCAAGGGGCTCACTTAGAAAGGCCAGCCTTAGAAGAAAGTCAAGGCCCAGCAAGGTCCACTTAGATATCCAGATTGATCGATGCATACGAAGCAAGGCTCCACGAGCAGAGGGAGTCCTCTCTCAGGTATGAGGCTGAGAATGCTCGCTTGAAAAGAAGACTGGAAAAACTGGAGAAAGAACTACGTCCTGATACCAGGAGACGCCCCTATCGCACTCCTAGCCCTCAGGCGAGCAAATCTCGCAGCCGAGGAAGGATCCCTAGGCGGCAATATCAAGGGTTCGAAGGTTGCGACTCAGACGACGACCTCCGCGAGCAATTGAGAAAAGCTCGCCGCTATCAGAGTCCTGCTCGCAGCGAAGACAACATACGGAACCTAGTTCGCAGAGAAATGGACCAACATCCAGCTCACCGCGGCACCAGGTCGACCAGAGAACTCGCCAGGAGAGACCTCAAGACCCAGATGAAATCGCCCTTCACGAGGGAAATTGAAGAAGAAGAAGCTCCCAAAAAGTTTGCTATTCCAAGGTTCAAGATTTATGACGGAAAGACTGATCCCATTGATCATGTCAGGCAGTACCGGTAAGCTATGACCCTCTGGAATCACCGAGATGCACTGATGTGCCGTATTTTTCCCTCGAGCCTTCATGACGTGGCCCAGAAATTGTTCGAGAAACTCCCTCACCGATCCATCAGAAATTTCAAATCCCTGGCCGAGCTCTTTACGGCCCGGTTCATCACCAGCAGCTCCCATCCCAAAAGGATGGATGCTCAATTAACGATGAAGAAAACTCCTCAGGAGACACTCCGAGACTACGCGAAGAGGTACTGGGAGTTATTCAACGAAGTTGAGGACTGCGCAGAAGAGGTAGCAGTGGCTTCATTCAAAATTGGGCTACCTAGCTCTTCCCTCCTTTACCAGTCCTTGACAAAGAAGGAAGCAACCACCATTGATGACCCGATGGCCCGGATTGAGAAATACGCAAAGGTGGAAGATGTCACCCGCCTTAACTTAGGAGAAAACGGTCGAGCCAAGCTCGCTACCAAGGGAAGTGAGAAAGTTGATAACCAAAAAAAAGGAGGAAAGAATGGGAGCAATAATGGCTCCAAGAACGGAGGAAACCCTGACGTTGCAAAGTCATTCCAGGCGGTCAACACTGTCTTCAAAGAACCAATTTACAAAATTCTCACGAAGATCAAGGATGAGCCGTTCATCAAATGGACCCGAAAAATGGGAGGAGACCCATCGAAAAGAAACAATGCACTGAGATGCACCTTCCACAAAGAGGGAGGGCATAAGACCGAGCACTGCAAGGCTCTTAAGTCCCACCTCGAGGAATTGGCGCGATCCGGACATTTGAATGACTTCGTGGAAAGGAAGGTAGAAAGAGTGACTGTCCACAAGGAGGCAAAACCCGACAACGTATTGGAAGACGACGCCGGACACGAATTCGCAGTAATCCATGGAGCATCCGATGTTAAGCAAATCTAGGGTAACTCAGCTCGAATGGAGGTAAAGAAGCTGACAGCAGTAATGCAAGATTTTCAGATTGATCCAGCAAAATCACAGGCAGGAAAGCGTCGGCGAGCAGAGGACATCAACTACAACAAGCATATTGTTTTCACGGATGAAGATCTTGTGGGAGTGAGGACCCCACACCACGATGCCTTAGTCATTACACTCAAGATAGCCAACTTTGATATCGACAGGCTTCTCGTCGATCAAGGGAGCTCATCCAAAGTAATGTACATCGACCTGTTCAGAAAATTGAAGTTGAACGTCGCCGACCTAAAGGGAACAACTGTTCCTCTAGTCGGCTTCGTTGGGAAAATGATCATGCCTCTGGGCAAGATTGTACTACCAGTGCTCACTGGAAATGTTTCAAAAATGATTGAATTCTTGGTGGTCGACATCGATTCACCATATCAAGCCATCCTCGGCCGGGGATGGCTTCACGCAATAAAGGCAGTCTCCTCGACCTACCACCAGAAACTCAAGTATGTCACCAAGCAGGGAGTGATGGAGATACATGGCGACCAGGCAATGGCGAGAAAGTGCTTCATAGCGGCCATCCGACCAAAGCCATAGAAGAAAGCCGTTCAAACCAGCGAGAAAGTGGAGGAAGGTGCAATCCCTTCCAAATAGCAATTAAAATATAGAAGGCCCGGAGTGGAAGAGACCAGGCTCCTCCCCTCCGAGCGTGTTGTAGAGGACCTGGTAGAAGTAATTGCTAAAGAAGGCGACAACAGCAGAGTTTTTCTGATCGGGACCTCACTCACTGACCAAGAGCAAAAGGATTTGTTAGCCTTACTCAGAAACAACATAGATGTTTTCGCTTGGGAACCCTATAAGCTGCCAGGAATTGATCCCAATATGATCTGCCATCAGTTGCACGCCAGTCCCACATTCAAACTGATAGCACAGAAGGCACGACGAACTGCTCCCGAGAAGGCCAGATCAATAGAAAAAGAAGTCGAAAAACTGTTGGATGCAGGGTCCATACGGGAAGTACAATTCCCCAAATGGTTATCCAACCCAGTGGTAGTTCCAAAAAGCAACGGGAAGTGAAGAGTTTGCATAGACTTCACTGACCTCAACAAAGCCTGCCCCAAGGATAGCTTCCCTCTTCTGAAAATAGACCAACTAGTAGACGCCACTGCAGCTCACGAACGAATGAGTTTCCTGGACGCATACTCAGGTTATCACCAGATTCCCCTGTATGCCCCAGATCAGGACAAAACGGCGTTTATCACGACGGTTGGTCTATACTGTTACAAAGTCATGCCTTTTGGGCTTAAAAATGCAGGGGTAACCTATCAGCGGCTGGTTACTAAAATGTTCAAGAATCAGATGGGAGATACGATGGAGGTCTACATCGACGACATGCTCGTCAAGAGCAAGGAAAAGGAAAATCACCTCTCGGACCTGTCAAGTACCTTCGAAATCCTCAGGAAGTACCGAATGAAACTCAACGCGAGCAAGTGTTCCTTCGGTGTCCAGTCAGGAAAGTTCCTTGGGTATTTAGTCAGCAAGCGTGGAATAGAGGCTAATCCGGACCAGATTGATGCAATCAAACGGGTGCAACCTCCTCGCACAATCCGCGATGTACAGAAGCTCACTGGAATGCTCGCTGCTCTAAATCGTTTCATTTCTAAATCCTCCGAGAGATGCAAGCCCTTCTTCCAACTCTTAAAAGGCAGCAAAACAGTAGAATGGACTCCAGATTGCTCACAAGCATTAGACGAGCTCAAGTCCTACCTAAGCTCCCCACCTCTTCTTGTCATACCACAGCAAATGGACCCTTTGTACCTCTACCTCTCTGTATCCAGCCATACTATCAGCTCAGCGCTAATGTGTGAAGTTACAGGGATCCAACATCCAGTCTATTACGTGAGCAAAACCTTACTAGAGGCCGAGCAGCGCTACCTGCCATTAGAAAAGCTCGCATTCGCTTTAGGAATGTCCTCGAGGAAACAGAAGCATTACTTCGAAGCTCACACGATCATCGTCCTCACATCACACCCCCTTAAAGCTGTCCTAAGGAAGGCATATTTGTCGGGAAGACTGTCTAAATGGTCAGTCGAGCTCGGCCGATTTGACATCCAATTTCAACCAAGGACAGCTATCAAGGGTCAAATCCTTGCTGACTTCATAGCTGAATTCACAGGCGAAGAACCCTTCAACCAGCCTAAGCCAACAGAACAAAATTGCCAGCCTACAGATGGAAGCTGGAAACTATTCGTTGATGGAGCCTCCAATTCAAAGGGGGCAGGAGTAGAATTGTCCTCATTACTCCAGAAAATACAGTCCTCGAGCAAGGAATCAGGCTGGGATTTGCAACCTCCAACAACGAAGCAGAATACGAAGCCTTAATAGCAGGTCTCCAAAGGGCGCAAACTCTGGGAGCAAAGCATTTACAGGTATTCGGAGACTCGCAACTAGTTTCCAATCAGATAAGTGGAGACTATAACGCGAAGGATGAGAGGATGGCAGCCTACCTCTCCTTGGTGAAAAACTTAATGACGAACTTTGAGGAAATCAACATCCAACAGTTTCCCAGGGGGCAGAACAGCCACGCTGACGCCTTGGCAGCCCTGAGCTCGGCAGTTGATTCCAGCCTTAAAAGGATCATCCCTATCAATTTCCTCAGCTGCCCGAGCATTTACCCCAACTGCGAGCTGACCAAAGCGAAACCAATACTCCAATTGGAACCATCCCCCAACTGGATGGATTCCTTGAGAGACTATTTGAAGAACGGAACGCTCCCAGAGGATAAAAGGACTGCCCACCAGATAAGAGTCAAAGTTGCTCGCTTTCACTTATCCACGGGAGGCGACTTGTATAAAAGATCTTTCTCCGGCCCCTACCTTAGATGCGTCCACCCAGGAGATGTCAAGACAGTGCTTCACGAGCTTCACGAAGGAATCTGCGGGAGTCACGTCGGAGGAAGGTCTCTAGCCTTCCGAGCAATGAAGGAAGGTTATTGGTGGCTATATATGCAAAAGGAATCCGCAGTATATGTCCGCAGATGCCTAAAATTCCAGCTTCATGCCCCCATGGTCCACCAACCCGCCAGCGAGTTAAAATCCCTGACCAGCCCCTGGCCTTTCGCCCAGTGGGGAATGGACATCGTGGGACCACTGCCCACCGCTGCCGGCAATCGTAAATACCTGTTGGTCACAACTGATTACTTTACCAAATGGATCGAGGCAGAACCACTAGCGAACATCCTGGATGCTGACATGATGAGGTTCATATGGAAAAATATAATCACTCGATTCGGGATCCCCAGAACCATCATCACTGATAATGGAACACAGTTCGAGAGTGACCCTTTTCAGGACTTCTGCGACCAACACGGGATCAGGCACCACTTCAGCTCGGTGGCTTACCCTCAAAGCAACGGACAAGCTGAGGCTTCCAACAAGACAGTGATCGCTGGATTGAAGAAGCGGTTAGAACAAGCCAAAGGTGCGTGGACAACCGAGCTACCGCATATCCTATGGGCGTACAGAACGACTCCTAGGCGAGCCATAGGAGAAACGCCATTCTCACTAGCATATGGTATGGAGGCAGTCATCCCACTAGAAACAGGATTGCCTACAATGAGATCCGACCTTGTCGAGCAGGGTCAGAACGATCAGGCTTTGCTCGCTGAACTCGATTTGGCCGACGAGCGCAGGGAACTTGCCCTAGTAAAAATAGCGAGCTATCAGCAACAGCTCGCAAAGCACTACAGCAAAAGGGTCAATCCGAGGAAATTCGAAGTGGGGGACTATGTTCTAAGAAAGGTCCTGGGCAACACAGTGAAACCATCAGACGGTAAACTGGGCCCGGACTGGGAAGGACCTTATAAGATAATTAGAAACGATCTACAAGGTGCCTATCATTTGAAAACAATGGAGGGCAGAGAGATACCACGAGCATGGAACGCAGCTAATCTCAAGAAATTCTATTTTTAGGGGTTCTGTTGTTAGATCTTTTATTGTACTCATTATGGGAAAAGACAGTTTATTTCTCATTTCACCAATGAAAATCTCTCAGTTGATCACTCTCTAAAAAGTAACAATTATATCTTATTGCACATCCTTTTCAAATCACAGGTATAATGGTTGGCATAGCAGGGGGATACCCCTCCTCAGGTCATCGTCATGAAGCACGACAGACCTCATAGCATTGCCCATGGCAATATATGAAGCCCTACAGAGTATTCTTAGGCATCAAACCTGAACCTGTCAACGGGTCGGTTTGGGTCGTGTACGGGTCGGGTTAACGGGTTAACGGGTGAAAACACCCTTAACCCGTACACGACCCGTTAAGCCTAACGGGTCTAATAACAATACCCAAACACGACCCGTTAATATTAACGGGTACACGACACAAACCGTTAACACCCATTAATATTAATGAATCATTTTGGGTCAAAATGGGTAACGGGTTGGGTGACCCTATAATACCCGTTAGTCTTCAATACTTTAAAAATAATGGATTTTAATTGTAATTTTTATTGGGTATAGATTGGGTGACCCTATAGCACCCGTTAGTCTTTAAAGATTTAGAAATAATGGGTTTTAATGGTTATTGTTATTGGGTACGGGTTGGGTGACCCTATAGTACCCGTTAGTGTTAACGGGTGTTAACGGGTAGAAACGGGTTAAACGGGTACAGGTAAATTTTCCAAACCCGAACCGTTAGTGTTAACGGGTCTACCGTGTCAACCCGTTAATGACCCAAACCCAATAAGGGTAAACCCATTAACTTATAATTTCGTATCGGGTCGTGTCGTGTTAACGGGTTATCGTGTATTTTGACAGGTCTAATCAAACCTACTTTGGTGAAACAAAATCCTGACCGGATAAAGACATCCAATAACAGGTGTGTCCTCGCCAATTGCCCTACTTAGGCCTAAGGGAGTGTGACGACACGACCTAAAAGGTAAAGGAAGGGCACAATGGTATTCTTAATACTGGACTGGGCGGACACTCACATGACAAGATAAAAAGGATTGTAAAGCTGCAAAAATATGAAAAGATTGGATGAACACGTTTAGTCGGCAAAATCGCCCAGAACTCAAACTTTCCATTAATCTTTTATATTTACAAACAATAATAGTACATGTTTAGTCGGCGAAGCTCGCCCAAAGCATTTACAATTATTAAAAAACAAAATATCAAGAAGGTGGAAGCCTCCGAGCAAGATAGTCAGCAACTTTAGCTCTCCTCCCATCATCAGGAGCAGGATCGAACTCCTCCATGACTTCACTTGCGTCCAACTCCAATAGTCGCTGGGGGATAGCATCGATGGGGATCCATCGATCATCTCGCCTGAATGGATTGGGCATCAGAGTAGAGGGGGACATCTCGTGCCGATACCACAATATCGAGTTCAGCGGGACCTGCAGCTCTCTGAGAGCACTCAACCACCCCCTGATGAAGAAAAGCTCCTCGAACTCTGATAACCATGTGGGAGCATCCAACCAGCCCTGATCATAGCCATCAGTCCACACTTGGCGAGGGCCCTTCTTGAATAAATGCCGCAGTCGGGTGATGTCCCTTTGGAGCCCAGCAGCAGTCACATAAGCTTGTCGAACATCGCCGCGCAGCTCCTCCATCTCCCTCTCACGCCGCTCCTCGGCTTCCCTACTCCTACCCCTTGTACTCCTACCAGCACGCGGGAGGGGAGGCCGAGCATCTCGCGACGAGGAAGAGCCTTGTAGGACTGTCGATGCGGTGCTCGGCGAATGCTCCTTAAGCTTTGAGACCTCCCGCCTCAGGTCTTCATTCTCCCTCTGAAGAAACTCCACGACTTGGTTGATCTCGATGGCCTCCAGTAACTTTGCTCTCAGCTCGCTAACTTCTTCTTGCACTGAAGCACCGATCTCTTCCATTTCCTGGAGCCTGTCCTTCAATTTGGCCACCAGCTCGGACTGATCCTTATATTTCTGGTTCCTTGACTTAGCAAACCTGCAAAGCCAAGCAAAGGCCTGGCGAACTGCAGGGCTTGCATTAGGACCCAGAGTCCTACCTAATTGGGAGGTAACAGGAATATAGTCATCCACATCAACCAACTACAAGTAAAAGAAAGAGAGAAGAAAGAGATCAGCATAAAGAAAAATAAAGTCTTTTCATTGATAATGAGCGAAGTTACATCAGATCAAAAAAGAAAAAAGTTACAAAGAAGCCCTATCAATTAGCAACCTCGGTGGATGGACCCTTGTCCTTATCAGCATCAGCAAGGGCATTACCCTCTGCAGGGGTGTCCACTGCCCCCTCGACCAAGGGAGCATCAGTAGGACTCGCCTGAGAAACAGGATTGGTGCCTTCAGCAGTTGGGGCTGGGTCCTCATCCACGACTGGCTTTGGCCCTGGATCATGCTCGTCAAAGAGTGGGGATGCAACATCCACCCCAGCAGCCATGAGGGCCTTGTTCCACCCTTTCTTGAAGTTCAGATGGCTGATATAGCCTATCTGAACCTCGGCGTCCTCATACGCGGCAGCCCAGCCAGAATTGTACGAATCTTCTTTAAGAGTGGCTGCCTAGGCTTTCTCCGCCTCTAGTTGCTCGGCAAGAACCCTGTTCTTCTCCGCAAAGTCTAGCTTGCTCGAGCATACCAGATCATACGACTTCCTCAGCTCGCCAAGCTCCCTGACAGCATTATCTCTCTCGCGAGCAGAATTAGCAAGGGTCGAGGCAGATGAAGCTCGAGCCGCATCAGCAGCCTTCAGATCGGCCTCCAGCTGAGAACCCCTGGCCACCAGAGTAGACTTCTGCTGCTCCAGATCGCTGTTCCTTCTCAACATCTCGTCGCGAGAGCGATAGAGCACAGCAAAGTCAGTCACAAACTGCAAAAAATGAGGGAAAGATCAGAAAGAAGAAACCATCAAAACGGATTGAAGGAAGTTGATAATTAAAAGAGGAACCTTACCAAGGCAAGCCTCTGGCTAGCTTGCAAATCCAGTTGATCGGACCTCGACGCCCTCTCACGATCTGCAGGGAGGACTGCTCTCTCGAGCAGCGCAGGGGAAAGCTAAGGAGAGGTGGCCACCGAAGCCCCCTCAGGCAAGGCAGATAATGGGACCAAGGCTTGACCAGTTTTGGTCCTTAGTTCCATCTTCCTCCTCTCCTCCTCCTTTTCTCTCTCCCTTCTCTTTCTCTCTTCCACCTTCTTCCTCTCCTCCTCCTTTTTCTTCTCTCTCTCTCTCGCCTGCTCCTCCTCTCTCTTCTTCTTCTCTTGCTCCTGAGAAGAAGGCCGAGAACCAGTAGCTATGGCCCCGGAGGCAGTCTTCGACTTCTTGGACCTCTGGGCAAGAAGCACATCATCATCATCATCATCATCATCATCATCATCTCTGATTAAATTCTTCCTGGGAGGCATCTCTTCACCAGAACTGCTGGTAGTGCTCGAAGAACTGCTACTGTCAACACTGCCTGAACCCAAATTACTAACACCTGCAGGCTCACTCTCCGAGCTGCTCTCCTCTTCGTCTAATTGGATGGGCTCAGCAGAAATCTCTTCGGAAGAGTCAAAGTCCGGAACACTATCCACAGGTCGGGCTATGAAGCTGGAGCCTGTGTTCTTGTATTCAAGTAGAAAAGCAGCAGACCTAGGATGCTCGCCGTCACCCAAAGGTTCCCTGATGTTCCAAGCTTTCACCAGTTCCGAGATACGAACCTCGCTGGGAGCATGCTCCAAGTTCTTTGACCTCGCTGTAAAAGAGAAAGCAAGAAGAGGTTAGAAAAATCACAAAGTTGGCAAAGGTTGAAACAATAATACAACATCTACCTATATATTCTTCCCCATAAAAGGGAACAGTGAACCTCTCAGACCTCGACCCTTCAAATTGGGGGGAGAATTGCCAATTCCTAATAAGAAAAACTTCTTGCCAGTAGTCCTTATGGGAATCAGGTAAATTTACTACCAATACCCTATCAGGACTCCTAGCCTTAAGGTACAGGACACCTGAACTCGTTAGAGAAAAAGAATAACAAAAGCAGACCTCGGCAAGCCCTAACCTTGTGTCGTACAATTGATTTATCCTATGCACGCCGTTCACTATTTTCCATACGTTGGGCGAACATTGTGCAGGCACAATACCAAAATAGCTAAAGAAGTGCAGAAACAGACCATTAGGGGGAAAGGTAAGACCCCCCCTGGGAGAGAAACAGGACGTGAATCCAATGTGCATCCTCTATATCCCTAACGTTCCTAGGCGGCGAGGCACAACACTCAATCTCTACCCACTCAGGAATACTGTAGAATTTTCTAAACTCAGTTACTGACCTATTTCCAATCTTCGCCATTGGAAAAATATAAGAAAAACTATAAACTCGAGAAAAGGGCACGAGAGACTTACAAGACAGAAGATCAGGTCAAATGGCGAAGAAGCGACGAGAGTGGAGACCGAAAATAGAAGGTACAAAGCTTAAGAGTTCTCAGAAGATAGAAGATTGCTGGAAAAACTGAAGCGACGAAGAGAAAATGTGTCTTATTCCAACAAGCCTTCAAGACTAATCATAACGCACGGATAGCGAAGCGGGTGCCGCCAAAGCAACTTCACAGTTTTCAAAGAAATCGACCATCATGGTTGATTATTTAAATTCATTGGACCTGCAAAAATGGCCCAACAAATTTAGGGGCAATTGTGGGTACCCTGAATTTAGCGCCATAAGGCCTGGACGAGTAGCCTCCCCTTAGCGGCCCAAAGCCCAGGCCCATCACCTCTTGTACTCATCCGATTACCCCACGATCCCATGAAGAGAAGTGGTAAGGGAGCGCGATCCCATGTAGGGGAGATATCTGATAAGGAGGAACCCATCACCCCCACTACTCCAACATATACATGTATAAATTAAACCCTAAGTCTGGGGAAAAGGACAAGTTGTATTCTCTGTACTTATTCTTCAGAATATAGAGAAATAACACTGACTGAACCACCGTGGACGTAGGCACATATTTGCTGAACCACGTATACCCGTTGTTGTGTGATTGGCATTTTATTTATCTTTTCTTGATTGTTACCTCATTCATATTTATTTGTGTTGCATAATAATTGTCACCACATGCGCGATGAATACTTGTACCCCTAATGAATGAACATAAAAAATATCCTTAGGTGTAAAAATTGTTGAATTTAGATGGCATCGTCTTATGCAAATCAACAAATCAAAGTCAAAGTGATTTCCACACCAATAACGTCCAAAACTATTTAACGTTTTTTCAAGACTTTCAAGGACGTGCAAGCCCGTTTTAATTCTCCATCTAAACTCCCTTATATATATTTTCTTTTAAAGGTGATCTAAATTCTAAAACATTGGAGAATTGGTGAATAAAACTAATGGCCCCTTTTTGGCATGAATTTCTTTTTATTTCCTTTAAATTTTGTTGGGATCTTTTAAACTCTTTGGACCCCGAATAATTAAAATTCCTCAATTTTTAGGTCTAATTTAACGGTGGCTTAGTATTTGCAAAGTTCAAATGTGAACCTTTCGCATCCCTTCCCCATTTATCAAATAAATCACACAAACTCATTAACGGTTCTTACATGCACTACTTTCTTGTTAAGTTTTATCGCGCTTGGTTCGTTTTAAAGATAGGACTTAAGTGAAAACACCTAACCAACACGTAATAAGACAAGCACAATAATCAAACAAATCCGTGCATGTGTGCAATAAAGGAAATCATGAGTCAAACATAGAGTCAACGGGTCAGAGCCGGGTCGGGTTTAGGGAGATCCAGATCCGTGTAATCGGGTCTTCATCGGGTTCAGGTCCGGGTCCGGGTCTTCATCGGGTCTATAATATTGGATCTAGATCCGAATCCGTTCGGGTCTTCGGGTTCGGGTCCGGGTCTGGCCAAATATATACATTTATTTTATATTTATTTTATATTACCCCCCTTCTTTATTTTTTAATCTTAAATTAAAAAATTTGTAATGTATTATAGGATATTATTAGTATAAATAAAACATACATTATTTATATTTATTGTACACATAAATATATATTTTTATATGTAATACTTGCATGTTATATTGATAAAATTTATTAATAAATATATATAAATTTATAGTATATGTATATATATTTAAAAAATAATAATGTACAATTCAGATCGGGTCTTCGGGTTCGGGTCTTGTATAAGATCCAGACCCTACCCGTTTAATAAACGGGTATTCGGGTATTCGGGTATTCGGGTCTCGGGTCCAAAAATATATGCTCAGACCCTATTATACGGATCGGGTCCGGGTAGGGTCCGGGGCCAGACCCGACTCATTGACAGGCCTAGTCAAACATGTAGGAAGTAACACTTAATTACATCCCAATGACTACAAACATTATGAAGCACAAAGATGACATGATATATTATCTTAAAACACTATCAAATGGTCACATGAATAAATGGAATGAAATTTTGACTCGGTCATCCTAAGTGTCCATCCATAACCGGTGTAAAAGAAAATACAAAAACTCTTTTTGGATTTTTCAATATTTTATCAAAATAAAATCTTTTGTATTTTTTAAAAAAATTCAAAAACAAAAACTTAATATAAAAAGTACACACTAGCAAACATATATAGATCATGAAACCACAACTAGTGTATGACAAACATGCAAACACAATCATCTATATGATATGGCAAGAGAAGAATCATGTGCAAGTACACGAGAATCAACTTGTCTAAAATATAGCATATCCAAAAGTGATTTCCTAACCCAAACGGATGTAACATGTCAACACGGGATTTTGGGAACCAATAAAACACTAGACTTGGACTTCCTAGGACTTCTTCCAAGATCAAAATAAAATCTCCTAAAGTGACCTTTCCTAATACAATATGAACATGTGTAAACGGGTGGAACGACACCTATGGGTTGACCTTTTCTAACTTCCTTAGGAATGGTTAACCCTCTAAAACAAATAATGGTATTGGCTTTAACACTAGAAACATTAGAGAACGACGAGTCATTACCATCACTAGCAAACCTACTTGAATCGTTTAAATTATTTTTCAACTTCAAAATATTTGATTCAAGTAAAAAATTAGACTCTTCCAAAGATAGGGATTTCTTTTTCAAATTATCAATTAAACTTAACAGTTTATCGCGCTCACCCTCAATTAAAACAAATTTATTCCTATGAGTCTCTTCACGTGCAGTAAAATCATCGATTAATTTTTTATCCTCAACGGCACAAAAACAAACCATCGAATCTTTAAGGTCCCCTAATTCTTTTTCTAAAAATAGGATCACTCTCCTTTTTAGCAACTTTTAACAAATCAAAATCATTAAACAAATTACTTAAGTGCTCAAGACAACTATCTTTTAGAGTTTGAAACGTTTGCAAATATTCAATCTTACTTTTAACACAAGAATTTTCTTTTTCCAAAACTTAATCCTCTTGCAAAGTTTCAAATTCAAACTCTTTAAATTATCAAAATTCTGACTTGTACAGACGAGGGGGGCATCTGATTACATAACTGTTCCATCGAAAAAATTGCGATTTTTCAAAAGACAGATTTTTCAAAAAAAATCAATATCACACAATTTTGGGAAAGATAGGAATACGCGATAAATTAATGTAACCTGCTCTGATACCAATTTGTAGAATATGATGGTGTGATAATTAATTAAATTTGCAAATTTCTAATTTGGTGCACTTATTTAATTATAGTCTCTTTTTAAACAAAATTAATCCAGTCCCTAAACATGCAACTACGTATCAAACAAAATAAGATATAGCATGCGACACAAAATTTCAGGAAAAATCCCCAAAGGGAAAAACCTTTTATTTCTAGAACTCTGACAAGTTTATAAGACCATTGACTTACATACCATATTGCTTTCGCCCAGAAAAGTAACGCACGGTGTCTTCGTTAAACCTCCAAAGCAACGACTAGAAATAAATCAGTAACGGTTCGCACGCAGCTATACCACCAGGATGCGCAGTCCAGACACGCAGTCTAAAATCTTCACAAGGACTCCCTCCATAATAGCACGTAGCTATCGATTGCAGAACTCTCCCCACAAAGAATGAACAAAGGAAAATATGTTCTTGGGTTTCACAAAATAATTCACACAAAAGTAATTGGGATTTTGTAAATTGTAAACAAAACAAAAGTTTGAACCCTTAAATTGTTGTTAGAGAACAAAACAATTCCAAAAGATGTTAAGAATTGTTTCTAGGAAAAAAACTCCCAAAAGTGTTCTCCGTACATAAAACCACACGCTGACCCTATTTTTATAAGAAAATTTGAGGCGGTCAAAGAGATCAGGTTATCAGCACCGTGTCAATCAAAAAGTCAACTCGCTCGAACGAAAACAATCTCGTTTGAATGAGATAGCTATGTCGTTTGAAAGACATGCCTATCAAATGAGATTTCATGCGTTCTTGTAGATAATTTCGATACGAACGTGTTGCCGCTAGTTTCGTATTTTTTTGATTTTTTTTAATTAGTTATGATTTTTCTATGAAAAGGTGTCCAAGAACAAAATCTATAGAAAATATTTGATAAAAATATCCCAACACTTTAATATGAAATGTAAATGAAACGTTAAATATTATCTTACCAAATGTCATATTCTTGGGCTTGAATGTTTAAGACCACTTGTAATTCAGAATCGTCTTTTGTAGATGAAAACTTCTTCAATTCTTCGACGACTTATAGCGGTATATGACATACTCAAATTGTGATGGACATTTAAAAAATTATGTCCTTACACTTCTCACTTACTATCTAATAATGTTATATTATTACAAATGTGATATTCTAAGTTCTTAATATGAAAAAATTCGCTTTTAAATATGAAGAATCAACTGTAAATGGGGTCAAATCCAAGGATCGGGGTATAAAATGTAATTTTATAAAACTTTAGGGATTTGATTTTAATTAAGAAATTTTTAAGGACCAGAATGAAAATTAAAATGGGCCTTTCTGTAAAAAAATATTTTCAAGGACCTCTAAGAAATATTAAAAATATATAGTGTGAAATTACCAAAATGCTCTTCATGTGTAAAATGACACTTATACCTTTAATACATTTCCACCTCGTGCTTGACACCTCGTGCTTACACATGTCATCCATATAGATAAAGCATAAACTTGTATCGTCTTTAGAAATAAATCTAAAATACGTGTCGCACTTCGGTGAAATAAGACTGCAAGACCCCTTTGTTATGTCACACTTCAACGCTGACTCACAGTTATAAAAGCTTGATCAACTAGACACGAGTCAACACCGTTATTACATTGGAAAAATATAAATAGGGCATTTAGGATCATTTGAACTTACCCCAATTCCATGAGAATTAGTTAGAAAAAATGTGGGAAAGTTTAAGAAGAAGTTTCATCTTAATGAAGTGATCCAAAACTCCATATCTGTAATTTCGAACCTTTATTTTAGGTGAGTACTCTATGACATTCCTAGAGTATTTTGATTATATGATATTATGCAAACTATATATTTTGTGAACTTCTTTTATTCTCAAAATTAATATGATACCGATGATTGATTCATCGTGATATGTTTATATTTGTCCATATAGACATACCGATTAAAATGAGTATTAAAAATGATATTGAATATTGGAAATAAGATTCGGCCTAAGGGACCTCTTTTACTGATTTACCTTTCCAACTGGGTTATTGCTGGTGTGTCCTAAATAAGGCATTGTGAAGAACAAGTTCGATTGACCCTCAACTACCGGAGAATAATACGGTATTAGAGTGTACTTATATGCCTTCTATTCTTGCTTGAATACGTATTTATTTTATTAAAAACATTGGAATGTCTCGATATTGAACCTCATTCGGCTTTTAGCTGGCTTTGAATAAATAATAATTTTTCAGGAAATAATTAGGCTCAAGGATGGAATGCAGAAGGACTATAGTGAAGATTTAGCTTTTGGAGCTCCTTTTGTTATTTTAAGTAAAATGTTTGTTTTATAAGATAGAGCATGTTTGGCTCTTTAGTAATAGGTTGTAAATTTTATCTCAAGCTTTAAATCGTTGATACTTTTAATATAAATGAACTTTCCTTTAAGAAAGTTCTGATGACGTAATTCCTTCATTTTTAGTAGTTTACAATTCATGACCATGTGAATGTATTTTCGTTTCATTTATTGAAGGAAACAATTTAAGTCGGAATATTTGTAGGTTTGGTGGTATGTTAAGACCCTCATTCCCTTCTAATATTTGGGTCGGGGTCGTGACAGAGGTAGTATCAGGTCATATGTTATGAACTCGTAGACTACTAAACATAAGTTTCGAACGTTATAGATTTTAAGTTCCATACATAGGATATAATATTAAATATCCATACCTGTTTAAAGATTAATGTAAGACAAGTTTGGGGACCAAACTCTTTATAAGGAGTGTAGGATATAATGACCCCACTTTATATAATCCTATATTGTTTTTTTTATGATTGCTTCTCACTTACTATCTAATAATGTTACATTATTACAATTGTGATATTCGGAGTTCTTAATATGATAAAATTCGCTTTTAAATATGAAGCATCAACTGTAAATGGGGTCAAGTCTTATGGAATATTTTAAGCAAAATGATAAGTTAGGCGTAGAAAATGTAATTTCACGAAACTTTAGTGACTTGATTTTAATTAAGAAAGTTTCAGGGACCAAAATGAAAAATAAAAGGGACCATTTTATGAATAAAATGTTTTGAATGAACTCTAAAAAATATTAAAATATACAGTGTGAAATTAATAAAATGCCCTTCATGTGTAAAATGACCCTTACTACCTCTCAACCTCGTTCTTGACACCTCGTGCTTACACATGTCATCCATATAGATAAAGATTAAACATGTGTCGTCTTTAGACAGAAAACTAAAACACGTGTCGCAGTTCGGTGAAACAAGACTGCAAGACCCCTTTGTTATGTGACACTTCAATGCTGACTCGTCGTTGCAAAAGCTTGATCAGCTAGACACGGGTCAATGCCGTGATATCTTTGGAAAACTATAAATAGGGCCTTTAGGATCATTTGAACTTACACCAATTCCTTCATAAACTATTAGAAAAATTATGGAAAAGTTTAAGAATAAGTTTCATCTTAACGAAGTGATCCAAGACTTCATATCTGTAATTTCGAACCTCTATTTTAGGTGAGTATTCTATGACATTCCTTGAGTTTTTTTATTATATGATATTATGCAAATTTTATATTTTGTGAACTTCTTTTATTATCAAAACTCATCTGATACTGATGATTGATTCATTAAGATATGTTTATATTTGTCCATATAGACATACCGATTAAAATGAGTATTAAAAATGATATTGAATATTGGAAATAAGATTCGGCCTAAGGGACCTTTTTTACTGACTGACCTTCTCAGTTGGGTTATCGGTGGTGTTCCCTAAATAAGGCGTTGTGACGAACAAGTTTGATTGACCCTCAACTACCGGGGAATAATACGGTATTGGAGTGTACTTGGCCACTAAAATGATGTGCTTGAAGAAAAAGATATTGTATTTGATTTGTCGCATCCATCCTATTCCGAGTTGTTTATTTCTACATACTTCCATTCACATATAAATATATTACTACAAGTTCCTGTCCATATCTGTATAAGCCTTATGTTCTTGCTTGAATAGGTATCCATTTTATGAAAAACCTTGGAATGTCGGGATATTAAACCTCATTCGGCTTTTGGCTGACGTTGTATAAATAATAATTTTTCAGGAAATAATTAGGCTCAAGGATGGAATGTAGAAGGACTATGTTGAAGATTTAGCTTTTTCTGCTCCTTTTTATTATTTTAAGTAAAATGTTTGTTTTATAAGATAGAGCATGTTTGGCTCTTTAGTAATAGGTTTTAAATTTTGTCTCAAGTTATAAATCGTTGATACTTTTTATATATATGAAGTTTCCTTTTAGAAAGTTCTAGTAACGTAATTCCTTCATTATTAGTAGTTTACGATTCATGACCATGTGAATGCATTTCCGTTGCTTTTAGTTAAGGAAACAATTTAACTCGGAATAATTGTTTCCCTGGTGGCATATCAAGACTCGCTCCCTACTAATATTTAGGTCGGGGTCGTGACAGAGGTGGTATCAGATCATAGGTTATGAACTCGTAGACTATGGAATAAAAGTTTCTAACATTATACATTTTAAGTTCCATACATAGGATATAAGATTAAATATCCATACCTATTTAAAAATTTATGTAAGTCAAATTTGGGGACCAAACTTTTTATAAAGAGTGTAGGATTTAATAACCCCACTTTTATATGCTCATATATAGTTTGTTTTTACAATTGCTTCTCACTTGCTGTCTAATAATGTTATATTATTACATATATGATATTCTGAGTTCTTCATATGACAAAATTCATTTTTAATTATGAATAATCAATTGTAAATGGGGTCAAATCCAAGTCTTATGGCATATCCTAAGCTAAATTATAAGTTCGAGGTAGAAAATATAATTTTATGATACTTAAGGGACTTAATTTTAATTAAGAAAGTTTCAAGGGCCAAAATGAAAAATAAAATGGACCATTTTTGTAAATAAAATATTTTCAAGGACCTCTCAAAAATATTAAAAATATACAGTGTGAAATTACCAAAATGCCTTTCATGTGTAAAATGCCTTATACCCTTATACCTTTCCACCTCGTGCTTACACATGTGTCATCTTTAGAGAGAAAACTAAAGCACGTGTCGCAGTTCGGTGAAATAAGACTGCAAGACCCCTTTGTTATGTGACACTTCAACGATTACTCGTCGTTGTAAAAGCTTGGTCAGCTAGACACGAGTCAATGTCGTGATATCTTTGGAAAACTATAAATAGGGCCTTTAGGATCATTTGAACTTACACCAATTCCTTCAGAAATTGTTAGAAAAATTGTGGGAAAGTTTAAGAAGAAGTTTCATCTTAACGAAGTGATTCAAGACTCCATATCTGTAATTTCGAACCTCTATTTTAGGTGAGTACTCTATGACATTCCTTGAGTTATTTTATTATATGATATTATGCAGACTATATATTTTGTGAAAATCTTTTATTATCAAAGCTCATCTGATACCGATGATTGATTCATTGTGATATGTTTATATTTGTCCATATAGACATACCGATTAAAATAAGTATTAAAAATGATATTGAATATTGGAAATAAGCTTCGGCCTGAGGAACCTCTTTTACTTACTGACCTTCCCAGCTATGTTATCGTTGGTAGGACCCAAGGTTCTAAAAAATGCGGGGCGTGATCGAGTCGTGGAGGTCAAGCCTTAAGCCTTAGAAGCCTAAGAGGATTTAAGCGTAAAAAGGCGTGAAAAGGCATTTAAGACTTCTTAATACATTTTAATATTTTTAAACCATAACAAGGCTATTAAAATACTAAAATTGTACATATCATAAAAATATGTCTGAATATATGAAAATTAAAATACTATTTGATTATTTTGGATGAGATAATGGTCCGATTAGTTAAAAAATTATTTAAAAGGCGATATCGTTTCACTTAAGTATTATTGTTTTTAGAAAAAAGTGCGCCTTAAGGGTTTTACTAAGAATAAGGCGTAAAAAACTTAAGGCGGGGCGTTTCGCCCAAGCCTTAATCCTAGGCGTGCCTAGGTGGAGCCTAGGCGGGTTTTTTAGAACAGTGATAGGCCCTAAATAAGGCGTTGTGACGAACAAGTTTGATTGACCCTCAACTACCGAGGAAGAATACAGTATTAGAGTGTACGTAGCCAGTAAATTGATATGATTGAAAAAAAGATATTGCCTTTGATTTTTCGCATCCATTCTATTCCGAACTATATACTACCATACATATATAAATATATTACTATAAGTTCCTGTCCATATATGTATATGCCTTCTGCTCTTGCCTGAATATGTATCTATTTTATGAAAAACTTTTGAATGTCTAAAGATTGTACCTCATTCGGCTTTTAGCTGACATTGTATAAATAATAATTTTTCAGGAAGTAATTAGGCTCAAGGATGGAATGTAGAAGGAATATGATGAAGATTTAGCTTTTGCAACTCTTTTTTTTTTTATTTTAAGTAAAATGTTTATTTTATAAGATAGAGCATGTTTGGCTCTTTAGTAATAGGTTTTAAATTTTGTCTCAAGTTATAAATCGTTGATAATTTTTATATATATGAAGTTTCCTTTTATAAAGTTCTAGTAACGTAATTCCTTAATTTTAGTAGTTTACTATTCATGACCATGTGAATGTATTTTCGTTGCATTTATTTAAGGAAAAAATTTAAGTCAGAATATTTTTTGCCTTGGTGGCATGTCAAGACACTCGTTCCCTACTAATATTTGGGTCGGGGTCATGACAAAGGAGGTATCAGATCATAGATTATGAACCCATAGACTATTCAACATAAGTTTCTAACGTTATATATTTTGAGTTCCATACATAGGATATAATATTAAATGTCCATACCTGTTTAAAAATTAATGTAAGTCAAGTTTGTGGACCAAACTTTTTATAAGGAGGGTGGGATGTAATGACCCAACTTTTATATGCTCATATATAGTTTGTTTTCACAATTTCTTCTCACTTACTATCTAATAATGTTATATTATTACAAGTGTGATATTCTGAGTTCTTAATATGACAAAATTCAATTTTAAATATGAAGAATCAACTGTAAATGGTGTTAAATCCAAGTCATATGGCATATCCTAAGCTAAATAGAAAGTTCGGGATAGAAAATGCAATTTTATGAAACTTTAGTGACTTGATTTAATTAAGAAAGTTTCCAGGACCAAAATTAAAAATAAAAGGGACCATTTTGTAAATAAAATATTTTCAAGGACCTCTAAGAAATATTAAAAATATATAGTGTGTAATTAGAAAAATGCCCTTCATGTTTAAAATGACACTTAATACCTTTCCCCCTCATGCTAACACAGGTCATCCATATAGATGAAGCTTAAACATGTGTCATCTTTAGATAGAAAGCTAAATCACGTGTCGCAGTTCGGTGAAATAAGACTGCAAGACCCCTTTGTTATGCGACAGTTCAATGACGACTCGCCGTTGTAAAACCTTGGTTGGCTAGACACGTGTCAATGTCGTGATATCTTTGGAAAACTATAAATAGGGCCTTTAGGATCATTAGAACTTACACCAATTCCTTGAGAAATAGTTAGAAAAATTGTGGAAAAGTTTAAGAAGAAGTTTCACCTTAACGAAGTGATTCAAGACTCCATATCTATAATTTCGAACCTCTGCTTTTGGTGAGTACTCTATGACATTCCTTGAGTATTTTGATTATATGATATTATGCAAACTATATATTTAATGAACTTCTTTTATTCTCAAAATTCGTCTGATACCGATGATTCATTCATTATGATATGTTTATATTTGTCCATATAGACATACCGATTAAAATGAGTATTAAAAATGATATTGAATATTAGAAATAAGATTCGGCCTAAGGGGCCTCTTTTACTAACTGACCTTCCCAGCTGGGTTATCGCTGGTGCGCCCTAAATAATTGTTGTGATGAACAAGTTAGATTGACCCTCAACAATCGGGAAATAATACGATAAACGAATACGGTATTAGAGTGTACTTGGCCAGTAAAATGATATGAATGAAAGAAAAATATATTGCATTTGTTTTGTCGCATCCGTTCTATTTCAAGCTGTTCATTTCTATATATTGGCATTCATGAACAAATATATTACTACAAATTCATGTCCATATATGTATATGCCTTATGTTTTTTCTTGAATAGGTATCTATTTTATGAAAAAACTTGGAATGTCTGGAGATTGAACCTCATCGGCTTTTAACTGATGTTGTATAAATAATAATTTTTCAAGAAATAATTAGGCTCGAGGATGGAATGTAGAGTGACTATGTTGAAGATTTAGCTTTTGGAGATCTTTTTGTTATTTTAAGTAAAATGTCAATTTTATAAGATAGAGCATGTTTGTCTCTTTAGTAATATGTTTTAAATTTTTTTCATTAAGTTGTAAATCGTTGATACTTTTAATATATATGAAGTTTCCTTTTAGAAAGTTTTGATGGAGTAATTCCTTCATTTTCAGTTATTTACAATTCATGACCATGTGAATGTATTACCGTTGCATTTATTTGAGGAAATAATTTAATTCGGAATATTTATTGCCTTAGTGGCATGTCAAGACACTCGTTCCTAACTAATATTTGGGTCGGGGTCATGACTACTCAACTCGTGAAAAATGTACTCTGAATCAATTCCCGACATATCCTCAGGGCTCCATGTGAATACACTTTTTCTTTTCTTAAAAAGATCTTCTATCTCCTTTTTGAAGGCTAGGTCTAATGATGAGCCAATCGGGGTTGTCCTTTCTGGATGCTCATCATCTAGGATAATCGGTTCAATCTCCTCTACTACCTATCCTTTGACTAGATTATCCTCATCTCTACGGTCTAATGTCTCGATCTAATAAGTCATCATCAAATTCTTCTGCTCATCCTACCCGACTGAGGTGTAGTAGCACTCTCTGGCTTTAACTTGGTTCCCTTTTACTACGCCAACCCCGTAGTGAGTGGAAAATTTCAAACATTAGTGCATTGTGGAAGGTACAGCTTCAAATTTCTTCAACCTTACTCTTGCAAAAATGATGTTATACTCCGAATGAATGTTCATTTCTAGGACGAAGAAATGGATATTTTATGTTTGGCATGTGGACTAAGTGTCGATCATAACTTCTATTTCAATTGTTCCCAGAGGGTACACCTTCTCCCCCGAGAAACTAATGGGAGGCATGTGATAAGCCTCTTGTTTGTTATCCCTCGACCTCAAGCTCTTAAAATAGATGTAAAATAATACATCGACTGAGTTGCCACTATCAACCATAATTTGTGCCACCTTTCCCTCGTGCACCATCATCGTGACGACCAGAGGGTAGTCGTGAGGGTAAAGTACTAGGAACAAGTAAAATTTAAAGAAGCCAACTACTAAGAGATCCTTATTCGCCTTCCTAGGGCGGGTGTCTTCGGTGCCGATCAGGTTGATCTGCCTGATCTGAGCACAAGTCGTTGCCTCATTGAGATAGGCTTTTCGCTCTGTAGGTCTGTCTCCTCCCCTAGCATCTCCTCTTGTAATAAAATTACACCTAAAAAAGATACCATTGACCTCGTGTGCAGGCTCCTTAGGTCTTTTGGGAAGATCTAGATCATCTTTCGGATAATCATCTCTACCTCTTTTCTTATCGTCAGCCTCCCTGCAATGGGATTCTAATTGTCTCCTGGACTTTTGCTCGTCCTTTAATCTTTCCGGTCATATTTATCCATAAATTTTGATACTTTACCCCGTTTGATAAATTTTTTGATCTCGTTCTTTAAGGACAGATAATTTTTTGTGTTCTGACCATGATCCTTGTGGAACTCATACTACTTACTTTTATCCTTTTGGTTTGTAGGAGCTTTCAGCTTTTTAGGCCATTTAGGGGTCCTTACTCCCACGGATCTCTTTGAGGATATGGTGAACGTCAACAATCAGAGGAGTATACTCATAGTATCTCTTATATTTATTTATCTTCTTATCTTTTTTTCTTCTTCTTCGAGCTCTTACTGGTATTGGCCTTAGAATGGTTCAAATCCTTTGCGACCTAGCTCCTCGACATTCATAACCTTACCGGATTTAGCCATTAACTCAGTCATCATTCTGGGTGGATCTTTAGCCAAAGCCTAATAAAACTTCCTAGGTAGCAAACCACTTATCAGTGTAGTGATTATTGTCTTCTCATCATACTCGATCACCTCCATCTTCTCATTATTAAAGCGAGTGATATATTTGTGAATTATCTCATCTACTTTTTGATGGACACTTAGAAGATGAGCCACCCTCTTTCCAGGCTTGTCTCAAAAATAGAAATTGTTGACGAAAAGACCGTCCAATTACTGGAAGTTTGAGATCTGTCCATGTGGTAAACTTTTATGACAAATTTGTCCTGACCCGGTTATCGTACTAGAAAATGCTTAGCAACACATTTCATCAGGATCTGAATAGATGTCGACGACATCTTGGTACTACTCTACATGTAGTACGGGGTTAGTTTTGTCATCGTACCTTGGGGTTATTGTAGGTGTCTTAAACTTTGTGGGCATAGGATAACCCACAATTGATGGAATGAATGGAGATCCCTTCATAAAACCTTTGTGCAAGGGACTATTTGATCTGGGAATTTATCCCAAAGGATCCTTCAGTCGTTAAATTGATCCCGTCCAGGGATGGTCCTTCTACTCAACTTTAACTGCAATGGAATTGTCTGATCGACCTCAACTTTTTGATGATCTCTCTTCCCTGGAAGCCTACTCGACTATGGCCGATCCTTGCATGTTCTTCCTAGACTTAGACGAGCATTCTATTCTTTGTATGACCGACCTCATTGGATTTTCTCTGCATTCTCTAAGCCACTTAGGCTCTTTATAATGTTTCCTTCTTGTTGCTTATGGTCCCAGACGATCAAATGCAGAGCCTCTAGTTAGGCTTTCTGCACACTTGGCCTTTCCTTAGAGAAAGTCCATTTGTCATCGTAACCCGTTATTCTGAGGGACGAGGTCTTCCCTAAGTGGTATGACCTATCATGGTATGATCCAAAGTGTTTAGATCTGCTCCATTTATCTATTGAAACCAAACTCAGCCTCCTTGGGTTTTCAGATCCCCTTCACTCTAGGCTTGTCGCCGCTCTCTGTAGGGGAAGGAGGCGGGATTTCACCCCTCCTGTTAAAATGTTTTCCCCCAGTTGGGATGATTGGATCTACTCTGTCCTACCTTATCGGGCTTTGAGCGTCTATGTGAGTTGTTTTGCACTCTCCTTTATTTCCTTATATCCCTTAGCCTATCTCATTAGAATTCCATATATGTCTCCCATTCCAACAGCCATTGAGGGTGGGTTTGCTTCTGCCACATGACTACTTTCTATATTTTCTCCCATTTATCAAAATTTGTAGAAAAAAATAGAGTATCCAAATAGAAACGAGGGAAATTAGAAAAAATCCAAAATTAGGGGAGTCGGATTAGGGGGATTGCACATAAATTGGATTCGTGAATAGAAAATGGTAGGAAACAATAAAAGGCTTGTCAAAATTCCAATAGACCGTGACATCTGCTATCGCCTAAAACTAGTATATAGATTTTAGGGCCTTAGATGTAATATACTAATAATAAGAAATAAAAATAAATAAATTACCACTATCAACTTGCCAATTTGGGATGAATAGAGAGGGATGAGAGATAAAGAAAGAAACTAGAGATTAGCGTGGTTCGGCCCAATATAGTGCCTACGTTCACAGGTGGATTATAGATTATATGTATTCCAATGGGCATTAACCATGAAAGGAATGATTACCAGCTCTTAAAGGTCTCTTTAGCATTTTGCATATGTCGTTAGGTGGAATATTTCCTGATCCATTGTTTTATGGGATTGAGTGTTATTTATTATTAGTTATTAGAGAAGGAGAAAAGGAGAGAGTGGTGGGACAGGTGGAGTGCCTTTATAGGTTAGGTAATTATACCTTTTCCATGCTATAGGGTGGATATGAAAAACTGTTACTAAAGTCGTTTAATACAAGATTAAACTATTTAAGTGACTCCGAACTGTTTTTTGAAGAAACCCTTTTCTTTGAATCAAAACAGTTTTAATCACAAGATGTGTTTAATAAAATATGCACGAGATCAGTTCAAGATTTGATAACAAGTTTCGAAAAAACAAAACTGAAAAGATTAAATCATCACACCAGCAAGAATGAGATGAGGAGATGTAAAAAAAATTAATGATAAGAGATTTTTAACGTGGTAAAACCTCACCCAACTAAAACATCCAAGAATCCCTCTACGGAGTAAAAAGAATAATCCACTAAAACAAAATATATCAATTACAAACTATACTACACACATGCACACAAATCAGACCTATACAAGTTTAGAAATGTACCCACTGGTGTCCTTCTAACTTTTCTGCGTTCTGATTGTTGATGTGGCTCTCCCAGTTTGCTAACTTCCATTTTGTTCCAGTCTTTACGTCGAATCTTATTTCGAGATCTTATTACCAACACTTTCAGTGTTGTAGTGTGTAAGTGTTTGTGATGGTGCTCTAACACATGCACACATACACACATGCGCTTAAGGAAGGCAGATTTGACATCCATTTGGTAAAGTGTAAAAAATAAGTAACAAGCTATGGCAAAGAGAAGACGAACAAATTCTAATCGAGTAACAGGAGCAAAAGTCTCATTAAAATATATTCCTTCAATTTGAGAGTATCCTTGAGCAACTAATCTGGCTTTGTTTCTAATGATTATCCCACTTTCATCAGATTTATTTTTAAATATCCATCATGTGCCAATAACCTTTTTGTAATCAGGCCTAGGTACAAGATACCAAACATCATAAATGGCAAATTGAAGAAGTTCTTCCTGCATTGCAGAAATCCAATGAGGATCATTTAATGCTCCATTTACATTATTTGGTTCCACAAGGGAAACGAAACATTCATAATGAGCAAAGTTTCTTAATTGAGATCTTATACGTACAAGCTCACTGGGGTTACCAATAACGTTATTTATGGGATGGTCTTTAGAAACCCAGTTGGGTACTTCAGGTGTCTCAATTGGTAAAGAATCATCTATTTCTGGAGAATCATTTTCCAAAACATTTTTAGACTCTTCCACAATAGTTGGTTCTCCATTCCTACTCTCTACAGTAGTGTCACTTACAATAACATTTATGGATTCCATTAAGGTATTAGTGCGTAGGTTATAGACACGATATGCTCTACTATTAGGAGAATGTCCTAAAAAGATGGCTTTATCTCCACGAGTCTCAAATTTGGATAAGTGTTCTCTGTCTTTGTAGGCATAACCAAAGGTTCTAAGGTACTTAAGATTGGGCTTCTTCCCATACCATAGTTTATAAGGAGTTTCTTTAGAATTCTCTCTAAGATAGACCCTATTGATAATGTGACACGCAGTACGAATAGATTCAACCCAAAAATACTTAAGTAAAGTTTTGGCATAAAGCATAACACGTGCCATCTCTTGAAGGGTACAATTCTTTCTCTCAGTAATACCATTTTGTTGAGGAGTCTTAGGAGCACTAAATTCAAGTTTGTAACCATTGTAGTCACAATACTCTATAACACTTGTATCTATGAATTCCCCACATCTATCACTACGAATTCTATTTACTTGAGTGTCTTTGTCATTTTCAATTCGAAGTAAAATCTTCAAAAAGGTTTGGAAAGTGTCAGACTTTTGTTTTAAGAAAGCTACCCAAGTAAATCTGGTGAAGTCATCAACCATAACAAGAATGTAACTGTGTTCACGGAGACTAACAGTTCGAGAAGGACCCATTAGGTCCATATGGATGAGCTCCAAGGGTTTAGAGGTAAGGATATATTTGACTTTCTTATGAGGGGCCTTAACAATTTTTCCTTATTGACATGATCCAAAGACAATATTAGAAATAGGTTTGATCTTAGAAATACCTCTAACTATTTCTTGTGAAGACAATCTACTAAAATTTTCGTAATTTATGTGACCCATTCGATTATGCCATATCTCATTGTCATCCATTCTGGCAATGTTACAGACCTCAGTACTGTTCTGGACAGTATAACACTTGTCCTGAGTCCTGTAATTATGCACTCACCTTTTTCATTTAAAATTTTATAATTATTCTTTGAAAAAGGTGACAGTATGATTTGAGTCACAAAATTGCGAGATACTAAGTAGGTTGGCCTTAAGACCTTTTACTAGAAGAACATTTTCAAGTAAAGGTAATACTTCTTCTTGGAGTGTTCATTTACCAATGATTTGAGATGATACTCCATCACCAAAAATAACTTTTCCTCCAGCAAAGTTGGTTTTGTTTAAAAGTTTGGTATCATCCCCAGTCATGTGCTTTGAACATCCAGAGTCTAAATACCAACCAGAGGGAGTGTGTTCAGATTTTAAAGCAGTAATAACAATGTTACACTTCATCTGGGGTAATAGCTCATCTTTTCTAACCCAAACAGCTCTTGTTTTCATTTTGCGCTTATTTGCACTCATTTGATAAAATTTGCGAGCATTAGATTTCTGTTGAAAAATGTTTTGCGCATGAGGTTGAATTTTTTGTAAAATGTGAGCATTTGTTTTAGAAAAGTGTCTAGGAATACTTCTTGGAAATGATCTTTTAGGTTTGGTCTTTCTCTTTCTATAGTTAGAGTTTTTGTTTGGTTGTCTAGGGAGAACATAATTGTTATGACTTCTCCTAGAGTAGTTAAAGTTTTGGTACACAAGAGTATTATAGACAGGATTGACTAAACATCTAGAGTAGCAACCTTCAAAGGAATGACCATATAAGTCACAGTAAGAACAATATAGATTGCTCGAAGATGGTATCTCCTTAGGAAAGTCTCTAAACATAGGCTTCATAGAATTTTGGGGTTGAACCTTATTCCTAGGGAGTCCAGTTTGAAAGGCAGAATCACTCTTCCTAATCGGGGGGCAGACATATTTAGCCTTAGGTGGACTTTCACACTTAGAGAAACTTGATTCCCTAATATCAAACTTTGATTGTTTTTCATCAAACTCATTTTTCAGAGAATGAAAATCTGGACAAGTATCTATAGGTCTTTTGCCTCCTGACACAAACTTGATTGTTTTAAAGTTTTTAGTTTGTGTCTTCAAATTGGGGCAAAACCCTATTCCAGTTCGATTATCAGAATTGGTTTTTGAATAAGCAACAAATCCATCAAAACAGTTTGAATTATTTTTAAATTTTGCAAATTTTTTAAAAACCGTTGTCGTTTTCTCTTTGGATTGTTCCAATTCTAATAATGTCCCTTTATATTTTTTCTCCAGAGTTTCATTTTCTTCAATCAAATTCTTCAATTTTTGATCAAAAGTTTTAACTTCATTTTCATGAGTTAGACATTGGGTTGTATACTCTTCAGCGTTAAATTTAACCATCAAGCTTAGGTCTTCTAGTTTCTTAGTGAGATCTTTCACTATCTTTTCTAGTCTAGTACTTTTCTTGAGAGTTTTCGCATAAAGTGTGTGAATGTCAGGGAGGTCTTCAGTGTCCGAATCACTAAGTGTAGTGTGTGAAGTGACCCCTAAGGAATCAATTCTTGAACTCACGCACCCATTGACATCGTCATTATCGTTTTCCCTTTGACTCACACACCCCGTGGTAGAACTAGCAATATTTTCAGAAATTAAAGCATCTAAACCAGTAGCAGCATGATTCGTAACAACAAAAGTAGAGTTACCAACATCATTCTCATACACAGGCACAGACATATCATCATTATAGATTATCTTGGCAAAAAAAGACATGCAAGGATCAAAAACATCAAAAGATTCAGGTTCCTCATTTTCAGAATCACTTGAATCATCCCATGTTTTGCAAATGTTAGCCCTAGTATGTTTATTGGTAGTGTTTAGTTTCACACTACAGTCTTGTTCTATGTGTCCTAGTTTTCCACATCTAAAGCATTCAATGTTTTTGAAGTCTTGGTTGGGTCTCATGTCCTTGTGATGTTTGTCTTGACCTTTCTCATTAGGTTTGTAGTTAGGCTGAGTTGGATAATTTTTCTTGCCTTGCTTGTTTGCCAATTTATTTCTAAATTTGACAATTTTCTTAAACTGTTTTGACATTAAGGCAATTTGATTGTCCAAACTATCTATATCACATTCCTCATCAGAATCATCAGTAGGTATAGTAAACTCAGGTTTCATCAGCATAGAGGAAAAACTCAAGTTGGAACTAGTCTGATTCCTATGGGGCTGGGTCATTTGTTTCTTAAATTCTAATTCAATTTCCACAGTTCGTAGTTTACTACTGAGTAATTCAGGAGTGAGATTTTGGTCACAAATTTCCTCAATAGCATATCTTTTGTTGTCAAATTTCTAGGGTAATGATCTTATAATTTTAGATACAATTTTATGTCTCTCATATGTTATCCCATTAGCATACAGTTTGGTCACAATGTCAGTCAATTTCATGTAAAAGTCATCAAAAGATTCAGAATTAGACATAATTAGAGAGTTATACTGCTGGACAAGCATTTGAGTTTTAGCACCCTTAACTCTACTGTCACCTTCATGTGCAGTGATCAGTGTATCCCAAGCTTCCTTAGAAGTGGCACAAGATGAGATCCATTTGAACTCGTGTTCATTTATGGACATAAAGATAGCATTCCTGTCTTTGTTGTTGTTTCGAGAAGTTTGCTTCTCTTCTTGAGTGAATTCACATAATGCATTCTTAATCCTCTCATTAATTCCTTTAGTGGCTAGTTTAGTTGGATAAGTGTATCCATTTTCAAAAATATCCCAGACATCATCTCCCAAGGTTCCTTGTATGAAAGCAACCGTTCTTACCTTCCAGTAAGAAAAGTTGTTTCCATCAAAGAGTGGGGGTCTGGTCAAGTTGCCAAATATTTCATCTTTCTCGTCCATTGTTTTGATTTTAAGAAGACAATTTCAGAAACACAAGATCTTTTAAAAATATTTCCAAAGCTCTGATACCAATTGAAAAACTGTTACTAAAGCCGTTTAATACAAGATTAAACTATTTGAGTAACTGCGAACTATTTTTTGAAAAAACTCTTTTCTTTGAATCAAAACAGTTTTAATTACAAGATATGTTTAATAAAACATGCACGAGATCAGTTCAAGATTTGATAACAAGTTTTGAAAAACAAAATTGAAAAGATTAAATCAGCACACCATCAAGAATGATATGAGGAGATGTAGAAAGTTTAATGACAAGAGATTTTTGACGTGGTAAAACCTCACCCAACTGAGGAAACATCCACGACTCCCTCTAAGGAGTAAAAAAAATCTACTAAAACAAAATATATCAGTAACAAACTATATTACACACATGCACACAAATCAGACCTATGCAAGTTTAATGTACCCACTGGTGTCCTTCTAACTTTTATTCAGTTCTGATTGTTGATGTGGCTCTCCCAGTTTGCTAACTTCCATTTTGTTCCGATCTTTACGTCGACTCTTGTTTCGAGATCTTATTACCAACACTTTCAGTGTTGTAGTGTGTAAGTGTTTGTGATGGTGCTCTAACACATGCATGCACACACACACGCTTATTTATACAAGCAGTCCTATCAAATTACATATCTATATGCTGTGATTTTCAGTTTCTCTCTTCTCAGAAAACTAAAACCTTATTTGACCTTTAAATGATCCTAGAATCCACGGCTATCTTTCTCTAAAGGAGATTCAAGATCTTAATCAATTTCAGGGTTTTGAAAATACTTTTGAAATTGAAAACTGCCATATGTGATTCCAACTAGGTTAGAGGTCTTGTTTCAAAAGAACTAGAAACAGAAAATGGTTTTGTTGATTTTGAAGATGAAAACATTTATAGAAAATAATCAACAAAAGATTTCTCAATACAAGAAACTAAGAATGCAGATCTAAGTGTAATATAACATAAAATGATTAGATCTATGATTTCTATGAAACAGAAATACAGATTTAACCTAATGTTTAAGTTGGACACAAGATCTTAAAACGAAGAGGTTTGAACCAGGAAACAACTTTCAAAACAACACACAAAAACTCTCAAACACTCAGGGTTGGTGTTTAGTGTAAACTGGTTTTTGGTAAAAAGGATTAGGGTTTGATAAGGTGTTTGAACGAATAAGGTTTCTATTCTCTGCCTGGTTTCTCTCTCTTTTTTCTCTTCTCTCTCTTCTCTCTTCCCACTTGAATTAAACGAAGTGGCAAAATCTTCTCAAAGGCTGAGGGTTGGCCTCTTTTTATACTGGGCTGAGAAGGATCGAGAAGGCTGAGACGAATGAAGGGATGGGATTTAGTCTTCCAAAATTGACTTCAATCCAACGGTTTAAGATAAGTGGTTGGTTAAATTCTTTCTGATTGGATGATGAAAGTTTCACATGGATTGGAAAAGGACGCATGCAGGGCGTTGATAAGTTCAATCCAAGGGTTGTTAATGAACACCGATTTTGTCTCTTAAAATAAACACAACTCCAACCAATAGGAGGGCGACAGGTGTAGGCTTAATATTAAACCACAAACGCGCGTCTAAAATAATTACACAACTTCCCCTATAGTCTCAAGCGCTTTTGGTTTCTGCCCAAGTGAACTTTACAGGGATAAAACCAATAATCAGGATTTACAGAATCACCCCAAAAACTTTTAATTACAATTTTAATTATGAAAAAGTTCTTTTAAAATCCATTAAAAATTCCCAAAAATTATTAAAAAGAATTTTAAGGGAAATTAACACACACAACACACACATAATCAATATATGAAATATATGACCCATGTATTCAGTCCTAATGTGTGTGAATGTTGGTGAATATACCTTCAACCAATTTAAACAAGAGGAATGAATTGTATAGTAGTGTCTGAGGCTCTTTGGTATCTAGGGAAGGGACTCAATTTTGTCACTATTTCCAAACTAGATGAGCACTTATATTGTGTAGACTCAAGTGAGTCAAGAGTATAAGGTGCTTCAGGATAATCACGGGTTAATTACAACCAAATAAAAAGGAAATATTTCCTCACGTGTGCGAGTGGGATAACATGACTATATATAATTTGTCACGTGATATAAGCTGGTGCAGGGTTGCTTTAGGCGGAGTTAATTAACACTGTTAACTGATGTTATGTCACTGTCTAGTTGCGCAGAATTATAACTGTGTCGACCTAATTGTTATTGTCGATTAAGGTTTAATAAACAAGTCGAGCTCCTTTTAGCACCTTCTAATGACGTGTCACTACATGATTGGTCTATTCAATGTCCCTTTTTATGGTACAACATTATTTTCTACATCAACCTTTAGCAATATCCTTTAACTTAATAATAACTAGTACGTAAGTCCAAAATATTTTTAAAAGGCTTTATATGTTGAGTTCAATTCTTCTAAATAATGGCAAATTATATGAATCCTATCTCCTTCATCTCTTTTAAAGTATAAGGCCCTTATCCCATTCCTGAATGCATAGTTGTATTGAATTTAACAGCCTGTAACAACTCCTAAATTCCATATTTTGGATGATCATACATAAATATGTAACTTACTAGCGTCAAACAATTAACAATCATTATGAGCATAAGGAGTAACACAAAGAATGCAAATGAATATATGGATTTATAAATACATACAAAATGACAATAAATAAAAATCATAATATCCATAGGTATAAAATGAAACAAGAGTAATATAAACTAATATAACTTTGGAATCCCATAGAATAGGACCCGAAATAAAATATGACAATCATTTGAGAGCTACAAAACTTTAATATGAAAATAAACCACACAGAGACTCATGAGCTTCATCCCAACTTCAAAATAATCATTGCCACTATGTTAAATTCTCTGGTACTATATCAGTAGAAGTCGAGAATATTAGCAACAAAAAGTGGTTCAAGCGCACATCAAGAAATCCATTACGTGATCCCAAACCTTGTCTTCCTCATAATGCATAACAAGTAACAGTCGTCAACGAAAAAGGATAACCATAATCTGATGGTAATATGCCACATCTAGCAAGTGAAAGCTAACATAATTTTTATCACCTAAAACTATTATACTAATTTGTCTTAGCTTGAGTATACAAATTATAAGTAAATAACAATTAAAGAGATATAAACTACTTAAATACTACTATAGAGAAAACTATAAGGGGTGAGATAAAGATAAATAAGACAGGATTTACGTGATTTACATTTGTGTACGATAAATAAAACTCTTGTAATTCAATGTCGATTGGCGTCCCATTCGAGTAACTTTTAGTATTCCTCATGGTTGGCATTTCTGGAGTTAGTCAGCCGTCCAACCAACTAAGTATCTCTGATGCCGATTAAGGTGGTAGTCGGCCACGTAGGAGGACAGGTGTACACTTATCATTGGTCCACGTAGGAGAATAATTTCTACATACAACAAATGTCGCTAGTGCTCCATGTTTGATGATTGATCAAAAGTGTAGAGTATTTGGTCCAGGAAATTTCTCGGTGTACTATTTTGAGTATTTAGTCGGCAACTGACTTCCCATACTTGTAAAAAAAATTACTGGTACTGTTTGATAATGGCATTTTTGTAAATAATTCAAACTTTTTTTAACCGCCAAAGGATACAGTAGTCTTTTGAAGCTTCGGGAGGCGTGAAATCGGCGGTAGTTCAACAGTACATTTAGTTAATCATTTCATTTCCATTTATCGAGGCAACCTATAAATACGTAAAAAATTTCCCTCTTTGTTTTTCACCTCAAACCTTTTGCACTTAGTATTTCCTTCGTCTTCAAGCTTTCTTTGTACAATCATTCGCTGCCATTATTTTTCTTTTGGTGCTTGCAGTCACCTTAGATCCCCTATAAGCCTCCTTTCACTCTTTCTCTGTTTTATCATCTTTTTCTATTTTTCCACCATGGTTCACATTGTAGACGAGGGATCAATAGATGAATTTAGAGAAAATAGAAAAATTTTAGCTTGGGTAAATTTGGAGATAGCCCAGGGCCTCATAAATGTGTAGTCTCTCCCTGAAGGTCACTGGATCTCCACCTTATTCATAGCTGAGTGTGGCATCACTTTTCCACCAAACCCTTTTTTTCTTCAATTTTGTCAATTCTTTGACGTGGTTCCTGCTAGGGGTGCACCAAACACTTGGAGGGTTGTAAATGGTGTCAATAGGTTGAATAAAATTTATGGGACTCATATTGGGGACTAGGAGTTGATGTTTTGTTATAAATGGGGTATTGTTGGAGAGAACACATATCATTTGAAGACTAGGCAAGCCAATAGGGCTTTAGTAGTGAATTTACCAAATTTACTATTGGGATTCTGGTGTAGTTGTTAAGAATTGGCAACACGCTCCTCTTCCAAAAGGAGAGTCTTATACTGGGCCCAAATGTCCTTAAATAGGGTGTGGCATAGGTTGCAATTTTGTCCTTTATTTATTCTTCCTTTGTTATGTGTTTCTGAGTTCTTACCGATTAACTTTGTTGTTTCCTTTTTTACGCAGAGGAAAGTAAGAAGATGGGTCCCAAATAAGGGGAAATTAATATTGAAGAGCTCAAATTTTTATGGTGACATAACCAAAGGGTTGGAGAAGAACATCCTCAAGCTTCTTATTTACTATTGGAATACAAGAGTTCCATTACCTCTTTTGTTGCCCGACTAACACTTGTGCTGCCCCAAGTTACCACTAATCTAGAAGAGGATCATATACCTACTTCTTTAGCTATAGAATTTTTTGGTGATGAATTGGGAGTAACTTCTTCCTCATTTGAATCCTTTAATATTTCTAAAATCCCACTTTCTCCTCCAACCGACGTGACTAAGAGGAAGATGCCTAATTTGACAAGCGGGCCATTATCTCCTTCCCTTAAGAAGAATGCTGACACTAGCAAGAAGCTAATTGAGAAGAAATCCCAGGCCAGTGATAGGAGGCCTTTTGTTTTTAAAGAGACTCAAAATATTGAGTCTCAACTCAATATACTTAAGATAGGTTTACCTTATCCTCATAAACAGGCTCAGAAAACTCAAGTCGACCAACAAACATTGGTTGCAAAGAAGACTCTAGACGACCAATAAGAGTTGGTCAAAAAATTCAAGTTGACCTTAATATTGGGCCATCTTCTATTGCTATTAACCCTAGATTAGCTAGGGGTTTGATCTAGTCTGGAACTCTTCCTGTTAATCGACTGCATCAGCCCCCATGCTCAGGTCCTGGCTAACTGAGAGGGCTTGCCATAATTTTGCACTAGTAAGTATCTTATTTTCTATTTTTCTTTGATGATGATGACTTTTTTTTACATCGGGTATTTTTTCTTCTTATAGTTTTTGGTTGACTTCAACCAAATGATGGAGAAGGACGATCAACTAAGATCCTCTCTTGGTGAAGTGGAAGAGGCTTTTGAGGGCCTGAAATAATTTTTTACTGCTTCCCGTTAAGCTTTGGAATTAAATCAGAAGTTCAGGGAAGAGGAGCTGAAGAAAGAAAATCATAGGGCAACCACGACAGAAGATAAAATAAAGGCTGCTGATGAGAAGGCCCAAACTGTCAAAAAGAAATTGATTAATGCTGAAGGTAGAGCCAATGTTGCCGAACATAAACTTACAGAGGTCACAACTCAGGCCTAAACTGCTGAAGATAAAGTGATTGGTTTGACTTTTGAAATTACTTCCTTTAGGGATCGTTTGGTTCGAGGTTTGGAAAGGGAATTTAGGATTACTGGAATTTAGAATTCCCCTCATTTAGAATTACAATGTTTGGTTGGAGATTTAAGGGGGAACTTAGAATTCCTGGAATTTAGAATTCCCACGAAATTAGATTCTCCTTTCCCCTCTAAAATGGGGGTAATCCTATATTCCCGGACATATTACCTTACTTTTGTGGTGAGACAAAAATACCATTTCACATAAACTCATAAGTACACTTTCTCTCTCTCACACACACACACACACACATTCTCTCTCTCTCTCTCTCTCTCTCTCTCTCTCTCTCTCTCTCACACACACACACACACATACCCACTCTCTCTCGCACACACATACATATACACACTCTCTTTCTCTCTCACTCACACACATGCTCTCTATCTCTCTCACACACATAAACACTCTCTCTCACACACATACACATACACACTCTCTCTTTCTCGAATTTTTTTTTGATGTGTTCAACGACATCAAGTTTTGATGTCGTCCAATCACATGATTTTTTAAGAAGTGTTCTCTCACTTCATTTAATGATTCATTATCTCATATTCAAGTGACGTTCTCTCACTTCATTTAATAGGAAATAAAATAGTTTACACCATTTATATATAAAAAAAGAATGACATTTTTTATACTATAACATTTTTTCTTTAATAATAGTTTTTATATATAAAAATATTACAAAAATGTTTAAATGTTTTTATAACTCTTTTTTTTATATAAAAGAGTTCAAAAATAATTTTCTATATAAACTATTAAAAAAATTTAAATATGTACTATTTTTTAAAAAAGTTAAAAAACGTGTTTTTTAAAACTGTTTTTCATATATAAACATTTTTTAATATATTAACAGTGTTTTACAGATTAAAACAATAAAAATATATTTTAAATGTTTCTTTAAACTGATTTTTTTTAAATAAAATGTTAATATATATTTCTAATATATAAAAAACAGTTTTTTTAATGTTTTTCGCCATTCAAAAAACTGTTTTTTTACAACAAAAAAATGCAAAAAAAAAAAACTGTTTAATATGTTAATATATAAACACATTTTTATTTATATAGACACATTTTTTAATGTTTAATAAACACATTTTTTAATGTTTTAAATATGTGCTATTTGTTTAAAACATTAAAAAATGTGTTTTGTTAAACATTTTTTTATATATAAACAGTTTTATTTTTGCATTTTTTTTGTTGTACAAAAATAGTTTTTGAATGTTTTTATATTTCTAATAAAAACATTAAAAAAAACTGTTTTTTATATATTAGAAATATAAAAACATTGAAAAAACTGTTTTTTTACAACAAAAAAAATTGTTTTTTTGCTTTAGGAAAAAAACAGAAAAAAAAACATTTTTTACAACTTTATTTTTCATGAAAGATTAATAAAAAAAGTTATTCAAAAACTTTTTTTGTTTTTATTTAAAAACTGTTTTTTTACAACTTTATTTTTTTGTAAAGAATTAAAAAAAATTACTAAAAACTGTTTATATTTAAATAAAAGTGTAACAAAATACGTTTTTTTAAACTTTTTCAAAAAATAGTATATATTTAATATCTTTTTAACAGTTTACATAGAAGGGATTTTAGATGGCGGGAAAAAAGAATTCCTGCTTGAACCAAACAATGGAAAGGAATTGAAGATTCCAGGAACTTAGAATTCCTGGAATTATGAATTCCCATTCCTTTGCCAAACCTCGAACCAAACGAGCCCTTAAGGGTAAGGGAAAAGTTTCCTTTGACAAAGGTTAGGAGAAGGCCTTTTTTACTGCCTCTGCTCAAATTGATTATGCCAAGAAACTTTCCTTCAAGGACGGTTGGTCGAAAACTCTGAGTTGTTTCAAAGGCATAACTCAGACACTCCTCCTAACTTAGATGAGGAGTTTAACGATGAAAAAAGGTCAGGAGAATCTTCAATGATGCCTATAGAGTCTTCAGTGGTGCCAGAAGCCAGTATCGACCTGCCTGTTGCCTACCAGGACCAAGCCAAGGATAAGGAGAAGGTTTAGCTCCTTCTTAGATAATTTCCCTTTTTGTCTTTTCTCATATGTATTTTTTGTTTATTCTTTTTTCTTTCTTGGTGATGTTTTCACCTCTATCTTCAATATTAATCAATGAAAGAACATTTTTATTTTATCATTTTATTGATAGCTTTTAATGACTTTACTTTCTTGCTTGTTTATTCTTTTCTGTATTGTCTATTTCCCTAGATTTTGCCTATACACTCATATACTTGTAGCTTTCCAATTTGATGCTAGGAAGAAAGTTATTGTTTCTACTGAATCTGTCATACTTAGGTGGTGAAAAAATATCTTTGAGGCTGGCCATGTTCCTTTATTCGAGGAAAATTTATTAGGGTTGCTCGGCCCAGATGTTTCTGATCAAGTGAAGGAATCTTACACCCATATTCATTACCTCTTGGATAGATCTATAGCGAATAATGCCGTTTATTATGAGATGATTAAGAGTATGCAAGAGGACCACAAAAATTCCAAAGCATTGCTCCATTCTAACTATGAAGCTAAATATAAGGCATTAAGTGAAAGTTGTGGCTTTGATAAGAAATTAAAAGACATTACTTCTGCTTTGCACAAGAAATAATTAGCCTTGAATCAAGAATTGGAAAATGACCTATCAATTGCTGGTATATTGGAGAAGAAAATAATGCCCAGGGGAATGAACTTGACAGAGAAAGTAATGCCCTAAGGAATGAACTTGACAGTTTGATGAGATCAACCACTACTGGTCCTGATGAGGCTGTTTCATTTTTAGAGGCTAAAAATGCCAGGTTATTGGAAGAGATAGAAGCTTTGGAGAAGACAAAATAAGCCCCCAGGCAAAGTATAGGTGTTCGTCAACCATTGAGGAGGAGAGAACCAAAAAGACCCTTGTCGACCAAGCTTCCCTGCTAAAATCCAAAGATACAATCCTCAAAAAACTCTAAGATCAAGTTGATATACTGACATTCCACTTTAATAAGCAGTCAAGGGAAATTTGGATGGATGTCTATAATGAGGCCTTATCTCACTTGGATGATCATTTTCCCAAAGAAATCTCGAAGGCTACAAATGGTGGTGGACTAATTTGTTAATGTTGTTGAAGTATGATTACGATAGTGATTTGTGTCACTGGAATGACTCAAGTTTTTTTAATTGTGCCATGCCTCCCTTAAAACTAGACACAATTTGGATTCCACCTGATGCCATTCCTCAATGCTGTAATACCCCGTATTTTTATGCTTTCTAAATTTGGGGATTTATTAAATTTAATGCGAGTTATTAATTTAATATAAATTCGGAAATTAGTTGTTTTTATAATTACTAACTTGATGAGAGTTAGTAATCATTGGAAAATTGTTGAATATTACTAATGAGCAAAGTAATATATAATATTGGTTCTATTAGATGTCACGAGTGAATAAAATGACAATTTTGGAAATTTAAGACGGGACGCGCCCGTGTCGTGTCGGGACTAAATGTTGATTAATAAAAGTGAATAAATTATAAGTCACCTGTATGGTCATTTAGAGTGCACCAAAGTGTTCGTAAGGGTCGAGATAGTCAAAATAATGTACCCAGAGCTTTAGTTTGGGTCTCGGGGCATTTTTAGGCCTAATTAACACCCCGGAAGGGCGTTTTGGACATTTTGCATTTTTGGGCCTGAAAACCCACGAAAATTTTTAGGTTATATCAGATGCTTAGGGTTGTCTTCTAGGGTTAACACAACCAAAAACAAGAGACGGCCATTGGAGAAGGAAAGAGAGAGCTTGCCAAAGAGTTCTAGGCCAAACACTCCTCCAATTGCACCGTCGTCACCGCCAAACACTAGATCACGCCACCGGGATCACAACCACACTGATTTTAGCCGCAAATCAGAAACAAAAATTCCCAGTCAAGTATTTATCTTGCTTAATTTCATTAATGCTTCATTCATATTAGTTTAGGGTTGATTAGGATGAGTTTGTATGAAAGAAAACCCATGTTGGTGATTAGAAATCGCATGTTGTAGTGATATAAACAATAATCTGGAAATCCCTTTCACATGTAGAGGTCGAACCACGAATTTATATTGGTTTAGAAGTAGAAATTCTGGGAAAATAATAAGAAGAACTAAGTTAAATAAATTTCTAGGGTTCATGAGAATTATATAAGTTTTGGCCCTTTCAATCCATGAATCTTGATGAAAATTCGCATGCCTTACGTAGAATATTACTCATTTGGGTTTATAATGTTTGTGGTATCAATTTTTGGGAGTTTGGGAGTTAAAAATTTGGATTTGGATGATGTTGGATGATAGAACCCGTAACTGATATTCTGCAGATTTTGCCATACCTGTTGATCGATCGATCGAACCAAGAGCATCGATCGATCGACGGTTCGATCGATCGACCCCTTTCTATCGATCGATCGACCCCTTCTGGGAAAATCCAAATTTTTCCTTGGGTTGACTTAATCCGATTAAATGTGTAATAAATCTTGATTAATGTTATTAAGACATAAAGAAACATAAAGAGGACATGTTAAGTGGAATTTTAATGAAATGGGAAGAATGAAGGGTAAACGGGGAAATATTCATACCTAAGAAATCTAACGTGCGTAGACTTAAAAATCGAAATGTCTAGGAGTTGGATTAGAAGGTGAGTGAGGGCTTACTGAAATTGTACTTAGGTAAAGGAAATACTTCGAGGGATGAGAAGTGAATTGGAATAAATTAAATCTCGAAAATAAAATGAATAAGAGACAAACCGTTATACGTGATGACTAAATAACAAGTAATAAGGATAAATTTCATAATCATGGGTCGTGAGAATGTACCTAAATGAATATGGTAATAGTAGTATATTTATATGACTGTGTTTATGCATATACTATATACGTGTAAAAATCATGTCCGCGCTACTTGCTATCCCTGAGGTTACCGCGTTGGGATAGTCTTATCTCGATGGGACCTTTATGGGGGATATTGACTCGTACCCTAGAAGATAGAAATCCTTTGGTACAGGCTATCGGATCGATAGTCAGACGGTCCTAAGAGACGTGAGGGCATGTGCTGACCTCTTAGAGACTTGAAAACTATGCTTCGCCTCAATATTGTTTGTGTTTTGTTTCAATACAGTTCGAGAGTGATTTCGAACTTGTATTTCCCTTAGTACGAGTGATACGGGGACTGGATAGCGGAGTATGCCCGCACCATAATTATTATGTAGGGTTCTGTAAGAATATATATATTATATGAGTATTTAATATATATATTTAAATCTGGAATTTGGGAACTACCTACTGTGTCTATGGTAAGTAAGAACTGAATAATTATTTCAACATGGAAATGAGTGTTTGAAAAGTATAATATATTACTGAGAAACTTTATTAGCAAATAAGGTTTAAATGAGAACTTTGTTGTTAAATGAAATTAACTTCTTAATTAATTGAATTTGTCAGTTTAAATCTTACGAGCAAACTAAGATAAGATAAGTTAAACTGTTGGGAAGGTTAGTGCGATTGGCGTGCACATTAGAAGAGAGGTGAGAATTTCTCAAGGGAGTGCCGCACTAATATGTTGTTGCATTGGCCAGTAAACATTTTAAATTCTTGCTAAACAAATTTTAAATCGTTTTTACAATCGGGCTTTGACCCGTTTCCATTTTCTTTTCTCTCTTATATATATATGTATATATTACTGGTGCCCAGCCACAGGGGCATCTTGCATAGGATCCTTTGGAAGGAACGCGCTACAGCTTAGGTGGGAGTTGCAGGCCTCTTGATTAGACGATCTCATTTTTTATTCCACTCCTAGCATTATTTTATCCAGTTGGGCATGTGTCGCCCTTTTCCATTATTCAGTTGTTTTATTAGATATTATGATTTGTTAATTACAATACTTTCACGTTGGGATTTATTATTGTCAGGATATTTTCCTTTAAGTTTTACCTGTTGGAATCAATTAGTTGAATGTTTAATTATTTGGATTAAATGTTACAGGATAGTTGTTGTGTGATTCTTTAACTATGAATTATGTAAAGTTAAATTGGTTTATATAAATAAAATTTGGAAAGTAATGTCTAAAATGGTTTTGACACTTAGCTTAATTATTTAGGGTGTTTAAATTGGAAAAGTTATTTTTACGACAGTGATACTAAGAATGAACCGACCGTCAGCTTGATTATAATTTAATAAAGGACTGATCACCCGGTATTTAATTAGGCGGGGTGTCACAGGTGGTATCAGAGCATCAGGTTCTAGTGTCCTTAAGATCTGTACGGCTTATTTCGCTTTCAGCCTAGCATTTTTGTTATAGAACCCTATTTTAGGATTGTTGTATTCTTGCTTTTACGATTACGTCTTCAGCTATTTGATATTTGATTATAACTGTAGACTAATAAATTTCTTCACATTTTAGATGCCTCCGAGACGTGCACCAAAGGATAGGCATGCCTAAGCTGAGCAGCCAGTAGCTCCGGCTCAGGGAACAATGAATGCTAATGAGGTAGCCGCTATCGTAGCTCAGGCGGTGAATGCCGCACTAGAGGTAGTACAGCAGGCTCCACCCCAAGTTTAGGCAGTGGCGCTAGTACCTGCACAGCTTCCATCAGCATGGGAACGGGTTAGGGATGCCTTTCAGAAGGCGCATCTCCTTGAGTTATCGGGTAGTTCAGATATCATCATTGTCCGCCAATGGAAGAAAGATATCCAGAGGCATCTGCGTATGTATGAGTGCACAGACGTGCAGAAACAGTTGTTGGCTTTATTTAATCTAGTGGGGGCCGCTTTGCAGTGGTGGGAGTCCATCACCACCTTGGAGGAGAGGGATACTATCCCGATTCAGTCATTCTGGGAGCGGTTTGACCGCAAGTATTTTCCATCCGCCGTGCAAACTTAAATGAGGCGAAAGTTACTGAACTTGAAACAGGAGAATTCTACTGTTGCTGAGTATGAGGAGGAGTTCACAAGACTTCTCACTATAGTGCCAGATGAGGCACCCACTGAGGGTAAGAAGATACTATTGTTTGTGGACGGGTTAGCTTGGAGGATCCATCAGCACCTTATAGGGAATCTGTCTCTGAGTACCTACACAGATGTACTCAACGCTGCTTTACTACACTACCAGGATCACCGCTTCCATCTGCAGGGAAGCAATCAAGCAAAAGAGTCCGGCCAGCAGGGCAGGACAGGGGGTAGTGGTGCTAGTGGAACACCGACATCTCAGGGGCAAACTCGTCAGCCTGAGCAGAGTTCCCATCAGGGGGACCCTGCCAAGCGGTTCTGATCAGGTGACTCCAGGCAGGGATTTAGGGGATTTAGGCAGGGTCAACAGGGCCAGCCTAATCAGCAGGGCCAGCAAGGCCAACACCGTCAGAGCAGGGACAACAACGTTTTCATCAGGGCCAACAGGACCAGTGGTCGGGTGGCAACGGCCAACAGGGTCGTGGTCAGCAGGGTGAGAGGGGAGGAAATTTCAGGGGCCGATATTTTGTGTGCGGCAAGAATGGCCATAAGCGCCAGGATTGTCCAGAGGGGGATAGTGCCCCACAGCAGCAGGGTGCCCATAATGAGCCACAGAGGCCACTTTTTCCAGTCGCCCTCCCAGCACCAGCCCTACCAGCCATTTCAGTCGCTCCACTGCAGTAGGGGCAGCTACAGTACGAACGTGTCTATAACGTCCACCAGGCAGCAGCTCCACAGGCACCACCCGTGATTGAGGGTATGTTTCCTATCCATGGTACCATAGGTCGGGTTTTATTTGATACTGGGGCGACGCACTATTTTATAGCTACCCATTTTGCGAAGGCCTTATGGTTATGAGCCACAGCAGAGAGCACTGTGACTTGTGTAGACTCACCATTGGGAAATGGATCGCTAATTTTCTTTATATGTCGGGGTGTGGGGGTAGAGATTGGTAGCTTGGTATTACCAGCAGACATGTTAGTCTTAGATATGCATGAGCACGATGTTATTATCGCTATGGATTGGCTCGCATCTTACAGAGCCATGATAGATTATTTTGGTGGGAGTATTATTTTTGCCATTCCGGGGCAAAAGATGTTTGTAGTGGCGATGCCTCGCCCAGAGGGAGGCTCGATCGCTCATTTGTATTACATAGAGGAGGATACCTATAAGGAGGTTGTGATTCCCTTAGACTCGATCCCAGTTGTTCGTGAGTACTCCGATATATTTCAGGAGATACCAGACCTACCACCCAGTCGAGAGATAGATTTTGTCATAGATTTATTACCGGATACTCGACCTATAGCACGCGCTCCATACCATATGGCTTCAGCGAAGATGCAAGAGTTACGAGATCAGATAGAGCAGCTGTTAGGTCAGGGCTTCATTCGCATGAGTACCTCACTTTGGGGCGCTCCAGTTTTTTTTGTGAAAAAGAGAGATGGTTCACTGAGGCTATGTGTGGACTACCGAGAGCTGAATAAGGTCACGATACGAAACAAGTATCCGTTGCCTCGAATCGATGATCTGTTTGACCAGCTGAGGGGAGCAACTTTCTTTTCGAAGATAGATCTGAGGTCAGGGTGCCATCAGCTACGTATTAGGGAGCAGGATGTTTCAAAGACTGCTTTCTTGATGAGATATGGGTCCTATGAGTTCAGAGTGATGCCATTTGGACTCACAAATGCTCCAGCTGTATTCATGGACTTGATGAACCGAGTGTTCAGAGAGTTCTTGGATCAGTTTGTTATCGTCTTCTTAGATGACATCCTGATATATTCACACTCCGAGGAGGAGCATGCCAAGAACTTGAGGCAGGTTCTTCAGACTCTACGAGAGCATCAACTGTATGCTAAGTACGAGAAGTGCGAGTTCTAGTTACGTGAAGTGCAGTTCTTGGGACATGTTGCTTCTGAACAAGGGATAGCAGTTGACCCGAGTAAAGTGTCAACGGTGAGGGAGTGGGGACAGCCCACGACACCGATGGAAGTACGTAGTTTCTTGGGATTAGACGGATACTACAGGAGATTCATTCAGGGGTTCTCCAAAATAGTGGGTCCATTGAAGAACCTGACTCGCAAGGGGGTACCATATGTTTGGGATGATGCTTGTCAATTGGCTTTCGACGAGCTGAAAGACAAGCTTACTTCAGCACCGGTCCTTGCCTTACCTAAGCCAGGAGTGTAGTATCTAGTTTACACCGATGCCTCTTTATGGGGACTTGGGGGAATACTTCAGCAGGAGGAGAAGGCTATAGCTTTTGCCTCTCGCAAGCTTAAACCGCATGAGAAAATTACCCCACACACGACCTAGAGTTAGCAGCGGTCATTTTTGCGTTGAGGATATGGAGGCACTATTTATTGGGGGAAAAATTTCGCTTATTCACAGATCACAAGTCACTGCAGTACCTGTTCACTCAGCGAGAGCTGAATATGCGTCAGCGCAGGTGGCTGGAGTTTGTGAAGGACTATCAGTTCGATATACAGTACCATCTGGGGAAGGCCAACATAGTTGCTGATGCATTGAGCCGAAAAGACCGGCAGACGATGTAGCGGACATCTGGAAAGCAAAGTGGAAAGAGTTGGGTCACCAGGACGCAGTAGCCCGTTTCTTCATATCTGTCATGACAGTGACACTCGAGATTGTTACGAGGGTGATACAAATTCAGACCGCAGACCCATTTTGCCAGGAGCAAATTGTACGACTTTTAGCTGAGGGTGTTGAGTCATATTCTGTTAGTTCTGATGGGGGCTTGAGGTTTAATGGGAGATTGGTAGTCCCAGAAGGAGCAGACTTACGTCATGCAGTGATGACCCAGTCTCACGGGTCCCAATTTGCGGTACACCCTGGGGGATATAAGATGTACCAGGATATGAGGCGACAATACTGGTGGAGTGGGATGAAAAAGGACATTGCTGAGTTCATGTCCAAATGTTCTACCTGCCAGCTGGTAAAGGTGGACCACCAGAAACCGTCAGGATTGCTTCAGCCATTGGAAATACCCGCGTGGAAGTGGGAGAGTATTTCTATGGATTTCATTAGTAGGTTGCCTACATCACAACGAGGCCACGACTCCATCTGGGTGATTGTGGACCGTTTGACCAAGGTGGCTCATTTTCTGCCGGTGCGGACAGACTATACCACGGGTCAGTATGCTCAGCTGTTCATTGCTGAAATTATCAGATTGCATGGGGTGCCCTTAAATATTGTGTCAGATAGAGACAAAATTTTCGTGTCGCATTTCTGGGAGAGCTTTCAGGAGGCTATGGGTACATAGTTGAGGTTGAGTTCAGCTTATCACCCACAGACAGATGGACAAATAGAGCGTACTAATCAAATGTTGGAGGATATGCTACGCATGTGTGTTCTTGATTTTGGAGGAGGTTGGGAGCCACATATTCCACTGGTAGAGTTTGCTTATAATAACTCTTATCAGTTCACGATTGTCATGGCTCCATTCGAGGCTTTGTATGGCAGGCCTTGTCGGTCCCCAACTTTTTGGCTAGAGGTGGGGGATAACAAGTTGCTCGGACCAGAGGTGATTCATGAAACCTCCGCAAGGATTGAGATTATCAGGAGTCGCATTCGGATAGCCCGGGACAGGCAGAAAAGCTACGCCGATGCAAAATGGTTCTTTCGAGAGTTTAATGTGGGGGACCAAGTATTACTACGTGTATCTCCTATGAAGGGAGTGATGAGGTTCGGGAAGAAAGGGAAATTGGCCCCGAGGTACGTGTGACCATTACCCATTTTCGAGAGGATTGGGCCGGTAGCATACAGATTAGGACTGCCAGAGCATTTACATCACATCCACGATGTATTTCACATCTCGTCGCTGAGATGATACCTTCGGGATGATATGGCCCACACCCACATCGTGATAGAATAGATAGACTTACATCCTGACAGCTCTTACGAGGAGAGACCAGTGGCTATCCGAGACCATAGCGAAAGGAGATTGAGGTCGAAGGTAGTTCCACTTGTACGGGTCCAGAAGGAGCATCATAATGTGGAGGACTCCACCTGGGAGCGCGAGGCAGATATGCGCGAGAGATACCCGAATTTATTCTTACCAGGTATGCCTTATTTTCTGAATTTCGGGACGAAATTCAAAAATTAGGGGGCGAAGTATGTAATACCCCGTATTTTTATGCTTTCTAAATTTGGGGATTTATTAAATTTAATGCGAGTTATTAATTTAATATAAATTCAAAATTAATTATTTTTATAATTACTAACGTGATGAGAGTTAGTAATCATTGGAAACTTATTGAATATTACTAATGAGCAAATTAATATATAATATTGGTTCTATTAAATGTCACGAGTGAATAAAATGATAATTTTGGAAATTTAAGTCGGGACGCGCCCGTGTCGTGTCGGGACTAAATATTGATTAATAAAAGTGAATAAATTATAAGTCACCCGTATGGTCATTTCGAGTGCACCAAAGTGTCCGGAAAGGTCGAGATAGTCAAAATAATGCACCCGGGGCTTTAGTTTGGGTCTCGGGGCATTTTTAGGCCTAATTAACATCCCAGAAGGGCGTTTTGGACATTTTGCATTTTTGGGCCTGAAAACCCACGAAAATTTTAAGGTTATATCAGATGCTTAGGGTCGTCTTCTAGGGTTAACACAACCAAAAATAAGATACGGACATTGGAGAAGGAAAGAGAGAACTTGCCAAAGAGTTCTAGGCCAAACACTCCTCCAATTGCACCGTCGTCACTACCAAACTCTAGATCACGCCACCGAGATCACAACCACACTGATTTTAGCCGCAAATCAGAAACAAAAATTCCCAGGCAAGTATTTATCTTTCTTAATTTCGTTAATGCTTCATTCATATTAGTTTAGGGTTGATTAGGATGAGTTTGTATGAAAGAAAACCAATGTTGGTGATTAGAAATCGCATGTTGTAGTGATATAAACAATAATCTGGAAATCCCTTTCACATGTAGAGGTTGAACCACGAATTTATATTGGTTTAGAAGTAGAAATTCTGGGAAAAGAATAAGAAGAACTAAGTTAAAGAAATTTCTAGGGTTCATGAGAATTATATAAGTTTTGGCCCTTTTAATCCATGAATCTTGATGAAAACTCGCATGCCTTACGTAGAATATTACTCATTTGGGTTTATAATGTTTGTGGTATCAATTTCTGGGAGTTTGGGAGTTAAAAATTTGGATTTGGATGATGTTGGATGATAGAACCCGTAACTGGTATTCTGCAGATTTTGCCATACCTGCTTGATCGATCGATCGACGGTTCGATCGATCGACCCCTTTCTATCGATCGATCGACCCCTTATGGGAAAATCCAAATTTTTCCTTGGGTTGACTTAATCTGATTAAATGCGTAATAAATCTTGATTAATGTTATTAGGACATAAGGAAACATAAAGAGGACCAGTAGGGTCACGGTAATCCCGTTAAGTGGAATTTTAATAAAATGGGAAGAATGAAGAGTAAACGGGAAAATATTCATACCTAAGAAATCTAACGTGCGTAGACTTAAAAATCGAAATGTCTAGGAGTTGGATTAGAAGGTGAATGAGGGCTTACTGGAATTGTACTTAGGTAAAGGAAATACTTCGAGGGATGAGAAGTGAATTGGAATAAATTAAATCTCAAAAATAAAATGAATAAGAGACAAATCGTTATACGTGATGACTAAATAACAAGTAATAAGGATAAATTTCATAATCATGGGTCGTGAGAATGTACCTAAATGAATATGGTAGTAGTATATTTATATGACTGTGTTTATGCATATACTATTTACGTGTAAAAATCATGCCCGCGCTACTTGCTATCCCTGAGGTTACCGCGCTGGGATAGTCTTATCTCGATGGGACCTTTATGGGGGATATTGACTCGTACCCTAGAAGATAGAAATCCTTTGGTACACGCTATCGGATCGATAGTCAGACAGTCCTAAGAGACGTGAGGGCATGTGCTGACCTCTTAGAGACTTGAAAACTATGCTTCGCCTCAATATTGTTTGTGTTTTGTTTCAATACAGTTCGAGAGTGATTCCGAACTTGTATTTCCCTTAGTACGAGTGATACGGGGACTGGATAGCGGAGTATGCCCGCACCATAATTATTATGTGGGGTACTGTTAGAATATATATATTATATGAGTATTTAATATATATATTTAAATCTGGAATTTGGGAACTACCTACTGTGTCTATGGTAAGTAAGAACGGAATAATTATTTCAACTTGGAAATGAGTGTTTGAAAAGTATAATATATTACTTAGAAACTTTATTAGCAAATAAGGTTTAAATGAGAACTTTGTTGTTAAATGAAATTAACCTCTTAATTAATTGAATTTGTCAGTTTAAATCTTACGAGCAACCTAAGATAAGATAAGTTAAACCGTTGGGAAGGTTAGTGCGATAGGCGTGCACATTAGAAGAGAGGTGAGAATTTCTCAAGGGAGTTCCGCACTAATATGTTGTTGCGTTGGCCAGTAAACATTTTAAATACTTGCTAAACAAATTTTAAATCGTTTTTACAATCGGGCTCTGACCCGTTTCCATTTTATTTTCTCTCTTGTATATATATGTATATATTACAGGTGCCCAGCCATTGGGGCATCTCGCATAGGATCCTTTGGAAGGAATGTGCTGCAGCTTAGGTGGGAGTTGCAGGCCTCTTGATTAGACGATCTCATTTTTTATTCCACTCCTAGCATTATTTTATCCAGTTGGGCATGTGTCGCCCTTTTCCATTATTCAGTTGTTTTATTGGATATTATGATTCATTTATTTCCAGTACTTACACTTTGGGATTTATTATTGTCAGGATGTTTTCCTTTAAGTTTTACCTGTTGGAATCAATTAGTTGAATGTTTAATTATTTGGATTATATGTTACAGGATAGTTGTTATGTGATTCTTTAACTATGAATTATGTAAAGTTAAATGTTGGTTTATATAAATAAAATTTGGAAAGTAATGTCTAAAATGGTTTTGACACTTAGCTTAATTATTTAGGGTGTTTAAATTGGAAAAGTTATTTTTACGATAGTGATGCTAAGAATGAACTGACCGTCACCTTGATTGTAATTTAATAAAGGACTGACCACCCGGTATTTAATTAGGCGGGGTGTCACAAATGCCTGATAAGTAAATATTTGGGTGATTATGGCCTCAATTATGAATGTGAGATGGTTTGTCCTCCTCACTTGCTTGATAGGCCGAGCAGTTGTAATAGGCAGATGTTGAGAGATTTCAACATAATAAATTCACCATATAACCTTGATGATCCTCCTGCTGAGATGGATAAGGCACTAGGAAAGCGTCCGGAATTATAGATTTATACATTTTTTCCATTGTAATGCACTTTGATCAATTTCATACTCTCCAAATTCAACTGCCTATGACATTAACCTTCCAAACTTGTCAGGCTTGTGCAATTCCTAACCCAAAGGCAAATCCGTGTAAACAACAATTGTGTGAACTTTAAAATATGGCCTTATTCTCCTGGAAGCTTCAATGAGGGCTAATGCTAACTTCTCCAGACGTGGGTACTTGATTTATGCTCTTCAAAATGCCTTGCTAGTATAATATATTGTCCTTTAAACTCTTTTATTTAGTCGGGTCAATACTAAACTCACAGCTGACTTGGAAACATCCAAGTATAAATATAATTTTTCTCCCAACACTGGTTGAGAGAGGAGTGGGGGAGAACCCAAGTAATTATTTTAACTCCAGGAAGGCCTTTTCGCATTCATCATTCCGCTAAGTGGTTTTTCTAAGTACCTTAAAGAATGGAAGATATTTATCAGTTGCTCGAGAGACAAAACGGTTCAATGTTGCTACTCTTCCTATCAGCTTATGAACATCTTTTTTGTTGGTCGGGGACTGCATTTTCAGTAAGGCTTTAATTTTAGTAGGCCTTCTTCTATTCCCTTTAGATTGATGATGTACTTGAGGAACGTTCCTTCCTGTACTCCAAAAAAACATTTGGTTGGGTTGAGCTTCAACTGATGTTTTTTCAGTTGATCAAAAGTTTGAGTTAAGTTAATAATGTGGTCGACAGCAAATTTGCTCTTGGTGAGCATATCGTCTACATACACTTCCATGTTTTTATCAATTTGCTCTTTAAAAACCTTGTTCAATAGACTCTTATAAGTTGCTCCACCGTTCTTCAACCCAAATAGCATGACATTGTAACAATAAGTTCCTCGGTTGTTTTCCTTGTTTTCAGGTTTCATCTTAATCTGGTTATAACCAAAATAAGCATCCGTGAACCTGAGTAATTCATGACCTGATGTTGTATCGACTAATTGATCAATCCTTGGTAAAGGAAAGTGATCTTTTGGTCATGCCTTATTAAGGTCTGTGAAGTCTACACACATGCGCCATTTGTCATTATTTTTCTTGACCATTATCAAATCGGCCAACCAACCGGGATACTTGACATCTTTAATAAATTGTGCTCGCTGCAATTTCTTCACTTCATCCTGGATTGCCATATTCTTCTAAGGGTTCAAAACTCTTTGCCTTTGCTCGATCGACTTAGACTCTGGGTAAATATAAAGCTTATGGAAAATAAAATTTGGATCAATCCCTCATATATCTTCGTGGCAGCAAGTGAACACATTTTTCCTTTCTGTAAGGAATGTAATTAATTCTTGTTTAAGAGAAGGAGACAATCTTGAACCAATCTGGGTAATTCTTTCTAGCTTTTTCTCGTCCATCACAATAGATTTTGTTTCTTCCATAACTTTCCCCTTCGCCAACTTCTCTTATTTTCAAGAATCTGGAGTGTCAATGTGGAAAATGGTTTTGCCCTTTATTTATATGTCATGTTGGTCGGCTGAAGTATAATAACATTCCCTGTCTTCTTTGTGATGGCCATTTACTATGCTGACTCCATAATTTGTTGGAAATTTCATGCACTAATTCACTGTAGATGGCACAACCTCTAACTGCTTTATTCTTACTCTTCCTAGGATGATATTGTAGGCTGATAGGTATTTTTATCTAACACAATGAAATGAATTCTTTCTCTCCTACTCATTGGTCAGGTTCCGACTAAAACTTCCAGCGCGATCATCCCCAAGGGATATACCTTCTCACCTGTGAATCCTATGAGAGGTCTATGGTATGCCTCTAGTTTGCTGTCAGGCAGCCCTAGGTTACTAAAACATTTATAAAACATTACATCTACATAACTCCCATTATCAATTAGTATCCTTGCAACTCTGTCGTGATGAACTCTGCATGTGATAACTAACAGATCATCGTGAGGATAAAGTACCCCACTCAGATCATTTTTGGAGAATCTGATCACTAACTTGTCTTTGTTGACTTTCCTTGGCCTAATATCACTAGATTCGACCATATCAATATGTCTGATAGTGGGGTGGGCATGGGATTCATTTAAGTAGGCTTTCTTTTTTACAATCACGTCTCCTCCTCCAGCATCTCCTCATGTGATGAAGTGGCATCCAAAGGATATCATTCTGACCTCCACCTCTGGTTCATCAGGTTTCTTCGGCAAGTATGGATCTTCTTTGAAATCATTATTTCTTACTCTTTTGTTGTCTTCCTTTGCTCAGACTGTAGATTCAGGCCTTCTTCGATCGTTTCGATTTCCATTCTTATCAACAAACTTATTCAATTTTCCACATTGAATAAGATTTTCATTCTCATTCTTCAGTGCAATGCAGTTATCAGTGTTGTGCCCATGGTCCTTGTGAAATTCACAGTACATGGACTTATCCCTCTTGTTCGAGGGTGTCTTCAACTTTTCAGGCAAATTCAATTCTTGGTTCCAATTTATTTCCTCTAAGATGTGGTAAACACCTTTATTGAGAGGGGTATATTAATTATATTTCCTGATTCGATCAAGCTTTTTGTCCTTTTGATACTTCTTAAATGAAGTAGAATTATTTTTCTGACTTTCACCTTTAGTGTTAGGTTCTGCCTTAGCTAACTGTAATAGCCTGTATTTTTGAAAGATTTTACTTTAATTATGGGATTAATTAATTTAAATGGAGAAATTATTTATAATTAATCTAGATTTAAGTAAATAATTACTAGCGTGATGAGAGTTAGTATTTATTGGTGAGAATTATGTTGAATATTACTTAGTGAGTAAAGTAATATATCATTATGAATATATTATAAATGTCGTGAGTGAAAAATATGGCAGTTACAGTACACTTAGTTGGAATGTGCGTGTGAGTCGTGTCGGGACTTAAATGACGAATTAAAATATAATTTTATTTTAAGTTATTCTGATTCCCGTCTTGAGTATGCCAGTGTGTCCGTAAAGGTCGATATAGTCAGAAAAGTCTACTTGGGGGTTTAGTCTGGAGTCCGGAGCAACTTTATGCCAACCCGACAGGCCGAATGGGTATTTTAGACTTTTAAAAAATTGGGATTTATTAATGGATGAAAATTAGATTAATATATTATCTTTTACGTAGTAGCCATTAGGGTTATGTTCTGCAAAAATAGAGAGGGAACCCAGGAGGAAGAAGGAGAGAACTTCTAGAGACACTAAGACCAAACCCAATCTTCTTTCACCAAAAATACCATTAAAACGTAGATCGGGAAGAGAAGAACAAGCTCATACCAATTTCAAGCGATGAATCAGACCTTCATGAAAAAGGAAAGTGTTTATCTTGCTTAACTTAGAGCATATAATGTCCATGTTAGACTAGTTGATAATTATTCATGATATAATGAAATTAGGACTGAAATTGGGTATTAATCTATGATTGTGGTATAGGTATAGCATGTGGTTGAATAACCATATATTGGGGATTAAAAATCTGAATTTTATTTGTTGAAATCACGAATTTAAATTTGGCTTTAATTGTGACTAATGGTGATTATATGAATTTTGGAATTTTTGAAGATTTGAGAAAACAATCTAAATTCATGTCATAATTTTAAAGAATTTAATGATAAAAACGTGTTGGAAAGTATTCTATTACTAGGGAATATAGTTTAGAATAGTTTGATTTGAGTAAGGATAAGTTTTGGGTGATGAAAAAGTTGGAAAAACACAGTTTTAGAGGATAGGGACGATTTGCAGAATTCTCATTCGAACGACCTGTGTCGTTCGAACGAGAATTCCAAGGACCTATCCAACAAGAATTCATAGAGTAGGTTTGTTCAAAGCTGTTCGAACGACCTCATTCGAACGAGCTTCTAACGAAAATTCAGGGCCTTAATTCATTCGAACGAGAATTTCCCAGCTTCTAACAAGATTTCAGAAAATCAATTTTTTTCCCGGACAAGTTAAAACCTTACAAGGTTGATTCGAGTGAGAGAGAATGACCTACGATATTCTTAAGTGACTTCATTACATAGTCTAGTGGTGAGATGATTGTGTAACTACTAAGGGAATATGTTGGAATAAGAGGGCCTTATGGAATATATACGATAGAGAGATTAATCGTACGAATAGAGTAACGTGAGTATTAGAGATAATAATACTATGTATAAATTCGGGGATTTGGGTCTCATAAATACCTAATGAGTATTATAGGTTGTGTGTAAACCTATTGATTGAATTATTGTGTGTATGACATACCTACGCTGCTTATTATCTGGTGGAGGTTGCGCGTTATGGAAGATCATATCTTGAGGAGCCTTCGGTGGGGATTTTGACTCATACCACTAGAACATAGAACCTAGGTATGGGCCATCGGTGAGAACGATAGTGTTGACGGTCATATGGGTGCGTAGGTATGTGCATAGCCCACAGGCTTGGAACTATGTTCGCCTCCAATATGTGTGTTTGTTTTGATGGTTCGCGAGAGATTAAACCTATAGTCCTTCATGCAAATGAGCGGTTCATCGCGACATGATAGCAGAGTATGCATTGCACCAAGGGGGGCCTAACCCAAGGGTGCAGAATTAGTACATATAGAGATAGAGATAAATATATGTTTACCTGCTACTTATTCTACTGTGCGTGTTTAGTAGATAGGGAAATAACGATATTTATTAAATTAACTTAAAGAGGAAAAGAATGTCTATGAGAATAACGGTTGCGTATGTGAATAACGATCCTTAAACATATGGTAATACAGGATACATGCGATGCTCATAAACACTTGAGAGTATTGGCGTGATGTTTGTGCATTATTGAACTAGTTAGGCGGGGTAGCATAACTAGGATGTGTTAAGTATATGTGTTAGGTGTGCACATTAGATAGGAGGTGAGTATCTCAAGTGAGAGTAAGAGAATCTAACATGAACATTATATGTGTTATTATTTTCATTTAAGCACTTACTAATTTTTAAATTGTTTTCAACTCGGGCTCTGACCCGTTTATTGCAAATCTCTTTTCTTCTATTAATTTATTTTAGGTGTTCAGCCACAGGGACACCAAGTATAATAGTTTCATTCATTTGACGATTTGTAGCTATTGTGGAAGTTACAGGACTTGGTATTAGACGCCTCCATAACTTTCGTTTCTATATCTTGAGTTATTTACTTCAGTTAGGGCATGTCGCCCCTTTTACTTATTCAGACAGTCAGAGATTGTGGATTTATTTATTTAGTCCTTTCAGTTATTGATTTATTTTGTTGGATTATTGTATTTGGTATTTAGGCTGAAAGTGTTTACTCTAGTCACATTTATTATTTCAGTCATTTTATTTCATATGAGATTAGTTTCAATGGTGTATAATTAATAATTGGTTAATTTGATTTTATGTTAATTAAAATATAAAATTTTGACATCAACCTTTTTAAATATTAGGTGGTTAGTGTTAATAATAAGTGTCCGACAGTGATGCATATTCTGAACCAACTGGATATTCTGATTTAATTTAGTAAAGGACTGATCACCCGGTATTTAATAGGCGGGGGGTCACATGTGGTATCAGAGCATCAAATTCTAGAGTCCTTAGGATCTGTGCGGCTTGTTATGCTTCCAGTGTAGCTTTATTTGATATAGAGCCCTATATTTAGGATTGTTGTATTCATTAATTGCGCATTTTACATCTTCATATATTTGAGATATTTACTGTGGACTTATAAAGCATCCTTCTTTTTTCAGATGCCCCCCAGATGTGCACAGCGAGCTCCTAGGGATGCCCAGCCCGAGCCCTAACTAGCTCCAGCCCAGGGCATGATGAATGCTGCAGAGGTTGTCGCTGTCGTAGCACAAGCAGTAAATGAATCTTTGGCCATGGTATAGTAGGCCCCACCCCAGGCAACGGTGGTGGCCCTAGAACCATCTCACGCATTCCCTTCTGCTTGGGAGCGAGTCATATATGCCTTCCAGAAGGCACGCCCTCTGGAGTTCGCAGGGAGTTTAGATGTTGTGGTAGCGAGACAGTGAAAAAAGGACATTCAGAGGAACTTGAGGATGTACGAGTTCACTGAGGTTCAAAAGGAGATACTATCTACTTTTAAGCTAGTGGGAGTGGCACTGCAGTGATGGGAGTCTATTACCACTGATGAGGAGAGATATAGCATGACTATCCAGGACTTCTTGGTGCATTTCGATAGTAGATATTTTCCTTCTACTGTTCAAACTGAGATGAAGCAAAAATTACTAGATCTCACCCAGGAGGAGAAGACCGTTGCGGAGTACGAAGAAGAGTTTACGAGATTGATTAATCTGGTGCTAGATTAGGTACCTACTGAGGAGAAGAAATTCAGATGTTTATAGACGGCTTGACGTGGAGGATTTGTCAGCATCTTTTGGGTAATCTTTCATTGGGTACATATACTGATGTACTTAATGCTGCCCTACTACACTGCCAGGATCCCCGCTTCCATCTGAAGGGAAGCAAATAAGTGGGGGAGTTCAGCCAGCAGGGCAGGACAGGAGGTAATGGTGCCAATGGGGCATAACCAACTCAGGGTCAGCAGAGACAGGGCAAGCAGAGTTTCCACCAGGAGGACCCTACTAAGAGGTTCAGATCAGGTGACTACAGGCAGGGATAGGGAGGTTTTAGACAGGGACAGGAGGCGCAGCAGTGCTTTCAGCAGGGCCAAGGGAGGGGTGGTAACGGCCATCAGGGCAGAGGGGAGGACACTTTCCAGGGAGATGCTTTACTTGTGGCAACACTGGACATAAAAGTCAGGATTGTCCTCAGAAGGGTAGAGCCCCGCAGAAGCAGGGAGTTCATCAGGAGCCCCAACGATCGATATTTCCAGCCGCCATCCTAGCACGACCGCAAATACCAGCTTTGCCAGTCATTCCAGCAGTTCCAATCCAGCAGGGACAGCTACAGTATAGGCGTGTCTACACCGTCCACCAGGCCATAGCTCCCCAGACTCCACCTGCGATTGAAGGTACATTTTCTATCCAGGGGTCTTTGGGGCGGATATTATTTGATATGGGGGCTTCATTAGTTTCATTGCCACTAGTTTTACACGCGCCACGGGGTTATTAGACACGACAGAGAGCACAGTTACTACTCACCATTGGGCTATGGGTCATTAATATTCTTAATATATCGGGGAGAGGGCATAGAGATTGGGAGATTGATCTTATTGACCGATATGCTTGTCTTAGATATGCACGAGTATGGTGTTATTATCAGGATGGATTGGCTAGTTATGTATAGGCCAATGATTGACTGCTATAGTCGTAGTATTGTGTTCACCAAACCGGGTCAGGAGATGTTTTTGGTGGCGATGCCTCACCCGGAGGGGGGTTCGTCCACCCATTTATATTATATAGAGGAGGAGACCTCTAAGAGGGTAGTGATACCACTTGATTCGATTCTGGTAGTTTGTGAGTTTGCTGATGTATTTCAGGACATACCAGGGCTACCGCTCAGTGGGGAGATAGAGTTTATGATAGATTTGACGCCAAGCACTCGGTCGATAACCCGTACACCTTATCGTATGACTTCGGAGGAGATATGGGATCAGATCGAGCAGTTTTTAGGTCAGGGCTTCATCCGTAGGACTACCTCACCCTGGGGTGCTCCCATATTGTTCGTAAAGAGGAGAGATGGGTCGTTACGATTGTGTGTGGACTATCGAGAGTTGAATAAGGTCACGATATGAAATAAGTATATGTTGCCCCGAATCGATGACCTATTAGACCAGTTAAGGGGTGCTTCCTATTTCTCGAAGATAGACTTGAGGTTGGGATACCATCAGTTACGTATCAGAGAGAAGGACGTGCCTAAGACTGCCTTCTTGGCGAGATATGGATCTTATGAGTTCAGGGTTATGCCATTTGGGTTAACCAATGCACCGGTCGTATTCATGGACTTGATGAACGGGGTGTTCAGAGAGTTCTTAGATTAGTTTATCATTGTCTTCATTAATGATGTCTTGATTTATTCCCGGACTGAGGAGGAGCATACCAAGCATTTGAGGCTTGTTTTCCAGACACTATATGAGCACGAGTTGTATGCGAAATATGAGAAGTGTGAGTTCTGGCTGAGAGAGGTTCAATTTTTGGGGCACATTGTTTCTGAATAAGGGATATCCGTAGATCCGGGGAAGTGTCAGCGGTGAGGGAGTGGGAACAGCCCATGATGCCGACAGAGATACGTAGTTTCTTGGGGCTGGCCAGATACTATAGGCGATTTATTCGAAGATTCTCGAAGATAGCGGGTCCGTTGACAAATTTGATTCACAAAGGGGTGCCATTTATATGGAATGATGTTTGCCAGATGACTTTTAATGAGCTGAAGGACAAGCTGACTTCAGCACCAATTCTAACACTACCCAGGTTGGGGGTGGAATACCTGGTTTATACTGATGCGTCCTTACTAGGACTTAGGGGTGTGCTTCAGCAGGAGGATAAGGCTATAGCTTATGCTTCCCGTAAGCTTAAGCCTCACGAGAGGAGTTACCCCACCCATGACTTGGAGTTAGCGGCAGTTGATAAGCACCCAAAACTGTACAATTTATACCCCAAATAGATGTACTTTAGGTGCTAATTCTCGGCAATTTGGGTCTTATGCTCTTAAATGTTTATCTTGCAGGCTTAATTACAGTTGCGGTGTCAAAAGCTATAATTCGAGGCAACTTGTAGTAAAATGGAGCTAATTCCCTCTCCCGTGCCCTAACCCGAAACTAAACCTAGCCCAAACTTACCCCAACCCTGTGTGTGTTTTGTTTGTGTCTTTTTATTATTTTTTAGAATTTTAGTTTGAGTCATTTTTATTTTTAGGATTTATTTTAGATTTATTTAGAATTTCTAGGATTTATTTTAGATTTATTTAGAATTTCTAGGATTTATTTTTTATTTATTTAGAATTTTTAGGTTTTATTTACTATTTTTATATTTTATTAGTTTTTAGTCTTATTTTATTAGGATTAGTTTTAGTAGTTTATTTTTAGTTTATTAGATTTAATATTTTAGGACTTTTGTTTTCACATCTTATTAGATTTTATGTTTTTATTTCTTTTATTTTAGTTTAGTTTTTATGTAGCTTAGGATTTTATTTTTTAGTTTTTATATTTTTATTTTTTAGTTTGTTTTATTTTTAGTTAGATTTTGTTTTTATTTTTTATTTTTTATTTTTATTTTGTTTCTCTTTTTAGTTTCAATTTTATTTGAGAGTTTGTTTTATTTTAGAATAGGATTTTATTAGGTTTTATTTTATTAATTTTATTTTATTAGTGTTACTCTTAAGGGTCCAACTTAAACACACACAACCCCACCTACACACTATCCTACACCTAAGGCTACTCCTCACCCTCACCCAACTTAACATACACTCACCTATACAATAACCCCACCCAATCCATCTTCTACCTCCAACCACCTTCTCTCTCCTCTCACCTAACCTAACCTCCATTAACACAAACTACAAAACCCTTCTCTCCACTCTCTCCTCATCTCACCACAATACCACCCCTCTTACCTTCACCTCACCAGCCGAAACCAGGCCGGCGCGACCCCTGCCGGAAACACAATTCCTCCGCCGGCGAAACCCACCCTCCACCTGCTACCCCCTACCATGGCTGCCTAACCTCCACCGGAGCCCGACCCGAATACCTCCAATCAACCCGGCGGCGCCCTAACCACCTATTGCCGGTGAGCCCAACAACCCGCCGCAACCCACTGTGACACCCCGACTATTAAATACCGGGTAGCTACTCCTTTATTAAATTAATACAAAATGCCAAGTTGGTTCATTTCATAGCATCATTATCAAAAAACGTTTTAAAAATTACTAGCCACCTAATACTTAAAGTGAGTTGTCAATTTTAATTAAATACGATTAACATGAAATAAGTAGATTATGAAATGCTAACATAACCACCACAACATAGTCATAAAAGAATAATCATAAAATAATAATGAATCTGGAGGAATACTCCTCACAACAATCCGAATACTGGAATAAACAAATACTAAGTCTGCATCACTGAATTAATTACAATCCAAAATCTGAAATAACTGAATAGATAAAGAGCCTAAAAGAAATGGGGCGACATGCCCAACAGATGAGAAAATCTGATAATATAGAGTCAAAATCGAAACTGGAGGCGTCTACTGTCAAGGTCCTATAACATCCACAACAGCTACAGTACGTCAACGGAATGGAACTCCTATGCTTGGTGTCTTTGTGGCTGGGCATCTAAAAAGGTTTTTACAAGAACATAGATTTGACAGCAAACGGGACAGAGCCCAATTGTGAAAACAGTTTAAAAATAGCAAGTGTTCAATATCATTAAACAGTGATTATACAGTACATGATAGTGTGTGCACTCACATGAGTTCCTCACCTCTCAACTAATTGTGCACTCCTATCGTACCCGTACCCGTTCTGGTTATTCCCATACCTAACTAGTCCAATACACAATCTAACATTACTATACAATTTACGATTAAATTCCCGACATCTTAATTTAGACAGAGAGTTTTACTTTTCTTCTTAGTTCTCAATATTAGTAATGCTAAACACTAGAGATTTCCCATTTTTAACTCTTCAAAAATGTTGCTATTATTCACTCGTACATTTATACATGACAATTCATTTCAATTAACAGTATATTATTCTCATCATAAATATACAATATTGGTACCCCAAGACTAAGCTGCGGTGCACACATACTCTGCTATCCAATCCCGGTACATCACGTACATAAGGACCACGCCTTCCGAATCTCTCAGGAATCGTTCTCAAATAACAACAATCACACATAATGGAGACGAACATAGTTCACATCACATGGGTCACGCACATACCTACGCTCCCATGATCAGCAGACTTATTAACTTCTCAATAAGTCCTTCTCTGACCTATGTCCTCGAGGTACCAATCTAAATCCCCCGTAGGCACACAAAGATTAGATGACCCTGATCGAACGCCAACCTCCCATGATAGCAAGTATGGTAGGTATGTTATACACAGATAACCACATATACTAAGCATTCACACATCTTAGATATCTTAGTATATTAATAGAGTTACACTACTCATTCTTATACCATCATTTAATATTCTACGTTTACAAGTCTCCGATTTATATACATTAAAGTTGTCAACTTGTCTCATATCGTAATTAGGTACTCGTTTCCTAATCCATAAAGGTCATCCGATTTACTACAAGATTCAAAGTTTTACTCCTCATCGTACTCCAATCTCCCAAATATACCTACTAGTCAATAAGGGAAGGTTATTACTCCAATAACTAAGTCTAGGGGGACATTTGAAATAAAAGTCAGGCCTAAAAGGCCATTCTGTCAACTCGTTAGAAACCTCGTTCGAACGAGTGTCATTCGAACGAAAGGCTTCGAACGAACTACCAACTCGTTAGAAGGGGTACTGTCATCTCGTTAGAAGCTCGTTCAAACGAGGTCGTTCAAACGACCTGGGCAGGTCTTCTAACGAGATGGCAGACTACGCCCAGAAATCTCCAAAATCATTTTTTCTTCTTTTTTCTCTTTTCTAAATCCACCCTAAGACTATCCAAATTGCGTTTTAATGTTTGTAAACTAATATTAGTCACCCTAGATCATTCCTTAACATAATTTTGGGGTCAAATCTTACAAATTAACATGCCAAAATCATAAATCCCCAATTCTTGTCCCAAACCCTACGAACTTGAACCCAGAATTTAATTTCGTAAAAAGACTCCTTATAAATCCGTTTTTAGATCATCAAAAGTTATGTTTTGTATATTGAATTCGTCCATTATCGTTCTACATGCAAATTCCTACCCAAAACCACAAGTTTAACAATAATTCCATTGGGTGTTCTTCATCAAAATTTCCAAGATATAAACAGTTTTCTACACCACACATGGAGGAAATATTCAATGCAAATAACGACATCAAAACACTTGCCTTAGATTCATTCTTCAGATGTGTTGTCGATGGTTCAAGGTTGATTTTCTCCTCTTTTCCGGTCACAAATCCTTCCCAAAACTGATGGTGTGGAGATGGTTTGGGTTGGGAACCCTTTACCCTCTTTCTAACTTTTCTCAAAGACTACCGTAGCCCACTCTCTCCCTTTTTGGCTGATAATGGCCTCAGTGGCACTTTTAAAATATCTAAATTAGCACTAAAATTCGTGGGTCTTAATTCCCATATTTTTAAAATTACCTAAATACCCTTCTAGGTTGCCGGTTTGGCCTAAAATTTCCCCGGGACCCAAACTAAACCCCCGGCTAGTGTTTTCTGACTATTTTGACCCTTTCGGACACGTTGGCGCACTCAAAATGACCATTCGGTTGATAAAAAATATAATTCACATTTTCATTTAAATAATTTCATTCCTGACGCGACTAACACGCGCGTCCCAACAAAATTTCCCAAATTATCGTATTTCTGACTCGTGACAATTTAAATATTTTCAATACTCATGTATTACCATACATACTCAGAAATATTCAATTTTAACATCATAATCAAATAACAACTTACATCTCGCTAGTATTTATATCCGGATTAATTCCCAATTAATTCTTATTTAATTCAATTAATCCCTTAAATAAAAATCAATAAAATTACGGGGTATTACATACTTCCCCCTAATAACAGAATTTTGTCCCGAAATTCAGAACTAAATAATACTTGGTAAAAATAGCTCTGGATAACGCTCGCGCATCTCATCCTCGTGCTCCCATGTGGACGCCTCGACATTATGATGCCGCCACTGAACACGTACCAACGGTACTATCTTCGACCTCAGTTTTCGCTCTCTGTGGTCCAGAATAGCAATCGGCCCCTCCTCGTAGGAACTATCAGGCTGAAGATCGATGTCCTCAATAGCAATGTGGGTATGTGCCAAATAATCCCTAAGATATTTTCTTACCGAGGAAATATGGAACACATCATGAATCCTATGTAAGTGCTCCGGTAACCCAAGTCTATACGCAATTGGCCCAATACGCTCGATGATAGGAAATGGCCCAACATATCTTGGTGCCAGTTTCCCCTTTTTCCCAAAACGCATGATCCCCTTCATAGGAGATACTCTGAGTAACACCTGGTCCCTCACTTTGAATTCTCTGAAGAACCTCTTGGCATCAATATAGCTCTTTTGCCGGTCCTGAGCTACCCGAATGTGGCTCCATATCATCTCTATCCTTACCGAAGTGTCCTGAATCACATCCGGCCCAAGAAGCTTGTTATCCCCCACCTCTAACCAACATGCTGGGGAACGACGAGGTCTACCATACAACGCCTCAAATGGAGCCATGCCAATAGTGAACTGGTAGGAGTTATTATAAGAAAACTCCACCAGTGGAAGGTACTGCTCCCAACCCCCTCCAAAGTCTAGGATGCACATACGCAACATGACCTCCAACATCTGATTTGTCTGCTCTATTTTCCCATCAGTCTGCGGGTGATAAGCCGTACTCAACCGCAACTCCGTACCCATGGCCTCGTGGAAACTCTCCCAAAATCGTGAAACAAATATCTTGTCTCTGTCAGACACAATATTTAGAGGCACACCGTGGAGTCTCACTATTTCTGCAATGAAAATCTGGCATACTGTCCCGTAGTATAGTCTGTCCTTACGGGTAAAAATTGAGCAACTTTGGTCAACCTATCCACAATTACCCATATGGAGTCGTGACCCCTCTGTGACGTAGGTAACCCCGTGATAAAGTCCATGGATATGCTCTCCCATATCCACATCGGAACCTCTAATGGTTGTAGAAGTCCTGCTGGTTTCTGATGATCCACCTTTACTAGGTCACAAGTGGATTGAGAAATGAACACGGCGATATATCTCTTCATCCCGCTCCACCAATACTGGCGTCTCATGTCTTGGTACATCTTATCCCCACCAGGGTGTACCGCAAACTGTGAGCCGTGCGACTCTGCCATTACCTCGTGTCGTAAGTCTTCCCCTTTCGGAACGACCAGTCTCCCATTAAAGCGTAATCCCGAGTCTGAACTAATAGTATAGGACTCGGCTCCCTCTGCTAGTAATCGAACTATCTGCTGCTGACAGAACGAGTCATTCGCCTGGGCCTTTATCACTCTCATAACAATCTGAGGTGTAACAGTCATCACAGACATGAAGGATCGGACCATTGCATCCTGTTGTCCCAACTCCTTCCACTTAGCTTTCCACACCTCGGCCACCTCATCTACTGGCCTACGACTCAATTCGTCAGCTACCACGTTAGCCTTCCCCAAGTGATATTGGATATCAAACTGATAATCCTTCACAAACTCAAGCCACCGTCATTGACGCATATTTAGTTCCTTCTGCGTGAAGAGGTATTGTAGGGACTTGTGGTCTGTGAACAACCGAAATTTCTCCCCCAGGAGATAGTGTCTCCAAATTCGAAAAGTGAATACGACTACTGCTAACTCCAAGTCGTGGGTGGGGTAGTTCCTCTCGTGAAGCTTAAGCTTACGGGAATCATAAGCTATGTCCTGACTCTCCTGTTGCAGCACACCTCCAAGTCCTTGTAAGGACGCATCGGTGTAGACTAGATACTCAACTCCCGATCTGGGCAATGCTAACACAGGCGCTAAGGTCAACATGTCCTTCAACTCATCGAATGCCAACTGACAGGCATCGCTCCAGATGAATGGCACACCCTTGCGAGTCAGATGTGTCAAAGGACCCGCTATCTTTGAGAAACCCCGAATAAACCTCCTGTAGTATACTGCTAGGCCCAAGAAACTATGGATCTCAGTCGGTGTCGTGGGTTGTCCCCACTCACTTACCGTGGATATCTTCCCCGTATCAACAGATATCCCCCGGTCTGAAATCATATGCCCCAAAAACTGAACCTCCTTCATCCAAAACCCACACTTCTCATACTTTGCATAAACGTGAATTATAGGTTCCTCAGAAACCAGGAGGACTTCTACAACCATTAGAGGTTCCAATGTGGATATGGGAGAGCATATCCATGGACTTTATCACGGGGTTACCTACGTCACATAGGGGTCACGACTTCGTATGGGTAATTGTGGATAGGTTGACCAAAGTTGCTCATTTTCTACATGTAAGGACAGACTACACTATGGGACAGTATGCCCTGATTTTCATTGCGGAAATAGTGAGACTCCATGGTGTGCCTCTAAATATCATGTCTGACCGAGACAAGATATTTGTTTCACGATTTTGGGAGAGTTTCCACAAGGCCATGGGTACGGAGTTGCGGTTGAGTACGGCTTATCACCCGCATACTGATGGGCGAATAGAGCGGACAAATCAGATGTTGGAGGACATGTTTCGTATGTGCATCCTAGACTTTGGAGGGGGTTAGGAGCAGTACCTTCCACTGGTGGAGTTTGCTTATAATAACTCCTACCAGTTCACCATTGGCATGGCTCCATTTGAGGCATCGTACAGTAAACCTTGTCGTTCCCCAGCATGTTGGTTAGAGGTGGGGGATAACAAACTCCTTGGGCCGGAAGTGATTCAGGACACTTAGGCAAGGATAGAGATGATACGGAGCCGCATTCGGGTAGCTCAGGACCGGAAGAAGAGCTATGTTGATGCCAAGAGGTTCTTCATAGAATTTAAAGTGGGGGACCAGGTGTTACTCAGCGTATCTCCTATGAAGGGGATCATGTGTTTTGGGAAAAAGGGGAAACTGGCACCAAGATATGTGGGGCCATTTCCTGTCATCGAGCGTATTGAGCCAGTTGCGTATAGACTTGGGTTACCGGAGCACTTACATAGGATTCATGATGTGTTCCATATTTCCTCGCTAAGAAAATATCTTAGGGATGAATTGGCACATACCCACATTGCTATTGAGAACATCGATCTTCAGCCTGATAGTGCCTACGAGGAGGGGCCGATTGCTATTCTGGACCACAGCGAGCGAAAACTGAGGTCGAAGATAGTACTGTTGGTACGTGTTCAGTGGCGGCATCATAATTCCGAGGAGTCCACATGGGAGAGCGAGGATGAGATGCGCGAGCGTTATCCAGAGCTATTTTTACCAAGTATTATTTAGTTCTGAATTTCGGGACGAAATTCTGTTATTAGGGGGGAAGTATGTAATACCCCGTAATTTTATTGATTTTTATTTAAGCGATTAATTGAATTAAATGAGAATTAATTGGGAATTAATCCGAATATAAATACTAGCGAGATGTGAGTTGGTAATTTATTATGATGTTAAAATTGAATATTTTTGAGTGTGTATGGTAACACATGAGTATTGGAAATATTTAAATTGTCACAAGTCAGAAATACGACGATTTGGGAAATTTAGTTGGGACGCGCGTGTTAGTCGCGTCAGGAATAAAATTATTTAAATTGAAATGTGGATTATATTTTTTATCAACCGAATGGTCATTTTGAGTGCGTCAACGTGTCCGGAAGGGTCGAAATAGTCAAAAAACACTAGCCGGGGGTTTAGTTTGGGTCCCGGGGCACTTTTAGGCCAAACCGGCAACCTAGAAGGGTATTTTGGAAATTTTAAAAATATGGGATTTAAGACCCACTAATTTTAGTGTTAATTTAGATATTTTAAAAGTGCCACTAAGGCCATTATCAGCCAAAAAGGGAGAGAGTGGGCTACGATAGTTTTTGAGAAAAGTTAGAAAGAGGGTAAAGGGTTCCCAAGCCAAACCATCTCCACACCATCAGTTTTGGAAAGGATTTGTGACCGAAAAAGAGGAGAAAATCAACCTTGAACCATCGACAACACATCTGAAGAACGAATCTAAGGCAAGTGTTTTGATGTCGTTATTTGCATTGAATATTTCCTCCATGTGTAGTGTAGAAAACTGTTTATATCTTGGAAATTTTGATGAAGAACACCCAATGGAATTATTGTTAAACTTGTGGTTTTGGGTAGGAATTTGCATGTATAACGATAACGGACGAATTCAATATACAAAACATAACTTTTGATGCTCTGAAAACGGATTTATAAGGAGTCATTTTCCGAAATTAAATTATGGGCTCAAGTTCATAGGGTTTGGGACAAGAATTGGGGATTTATGATTTTGGCATGTTAATTTGTAAGATTTGACCCCAAAAGTATGTTAAGGAATGATCTAGGGTGACTAATATTAGTTGACAAACATTAAAACGCAATTTGGATAGTCTTAGGGTGGATTTAGAAAAGATAAAAAAGAAGAAAAAATGATTTTGGAGATTTCTGGGCGCAGTCTGCCATCTCGTTAGAAGACCTGCCCAGGTCGTTCGAATGACCTCGTTCGAACGAGCTTCTAACGAGATGACAGTACCCCTTCTAACGAGTTGGTAGTTTGTTCGAAGCCTTTCGTTCGAACGAGGTTTCTAACGAGTTGACATAATGGCCTTTTAGGCCTGACTTTTATTTCAAATGTCCCGTAGACTTAGTTATTGAAGTAATAGCCTTCCCTCGTTGACTAGTTGGTATATTTGGGAGATTGGAGTACGATGAGGAGTAAAACTTAGAATATTGTAGTAAATCGGATGACCTTTATGGATTAGGAAACGAGTACCTAATTATGATGTGAGAAGAGTTGACAACTTTAATGTATATAAATCGGAGAAATGTAAACGTAGAATATTAAATGATGGTATAAGAATGAGTAGTGTACCTCTATTAATATACAGAAATATGTAAGATGTGTGAATGCTTAGTGTATGTGGTCATCTGTGTATAACATACCTACCATACTTGCTATCATGGGAGGTTGGCGTTCGATCAGGGCCATCTAATCTTTGTGTGCCTACGGGGGGGTTTAGATTGGTACCTCGAGGACATAGGTCAAAGAAGGACTTATTGAGAAGTTAATCAGTCTGCTGATCATGGGAGCATAGGTATGTGCATGACCCATGTGATGTGAACTATGTTCGGCTCCATTATGTGTGATTGTTGTTATTTGAGAACGATTCTTGAGAGATTCGAAATGCGTGGTCCTTATGTACGTGATGTACCGGGATTGGATAGCAGAGTATGTGTGCACCGCAGCTTAATCTCGGGGTGCCAGTATTGTATATTTATTATGAGAATAATATACTGTTAATTTAAATGAATTGTCATGTATAAATGTAAGAGTGAATAATAGCAACATTTTTTAAGAGTTAAAAATGGGAAATCTCTAGTGTTTAGCATTACTAATATTGAGAACTAAGAAGAAAAGTAAAACTCTTTGTCTAAATTAAGATGTCGGGAATTTAATCGTGAATTATATAGTAATGTTAGATTGTGTATTGGACTAGTTAGGTATGGGAATAACCATAACGGGTACGGGTACGATAGGAGTGCACAATTAGTTGAGAGGTGAGGAACTCATGTGAGTGCACACACTATCATGTACTTTATATTCACTATTTAATGATATTAAACACTTGCTATTTTTAAACTGTTTTCACAATCGGGCTCTGACCCGTTTGATTTCAAATTTATTTTCTTGTAAAAACCTTTTTAGGTGCCCAGTCACAAGGACACCAAGCATAGGAGTTCCATTCCGGTGACGTACTGTAGCTGCTGTGGATGTTACAGGACCTTGACAGTAGACGCCTCCAGTTTCGATCTTGACTCTATATTATCAGATTTTCTCATCTGTTGGGCATGTCTCCCTATTTCTTTTACACTCTTTATCTATTCAGTTATTTCAGATTTTGGGTTGTAATTAATTCAGTGATGCAGACTTAGTATTTGTTTATTCCAATATTCGGATTGTTGTGAGGAGTATTCCTCCAGATTCATTATTATTTTATGGTTATTCTATTGTGACTATGTTGTGGTGGTTATGTTAGCATTTCATAATCTACTTATTGCATGTTAATCGGATTTAATTAAAATTGACAACTCACTTTTAAATATTAGGTGGCTAGTAATTGTTAAAATATTTTTCGACAGTGATGCTATGAACTGAACCAACTTGGAATTTTGTATAAATTTAATAAAGGAGTAGCTACCTGGTATTTAATTAGTCGGGGTGTCACACACACCATCAGTTTTGGAAAGGATTTGTGACCGAAAAAGAGGAGAAAATCAACCTTGAACCATCGACCACACATCTGAAGAACGAATCTAAGGCAAGTGTTTTGATGTCGTTATTTGCATTGAATATTTCCTCCATGTGTAGTGTAGAAAACTGGTTATGTCTTGGAAACTTTGATGAAGAACACCCAATGGAATTATTGTGAAATTTGTGGTTTTGGATAGGAATTTGCATCTAGAATGAGTATGGACGAATTCACTATACAAAATATAACTTTTGATGATCTGAAAACGGATTTATAAAGAGTCTTTAATTGCATTTAAACTTAGGTTCATGTTCATAGGGTTTGGAGTGGAAAATCAGGAATTTATGTAAATTGCATGTTGATTTGGAGTATTTGAACCCATTAATATGTTAGGAAGCGACCTAGGAGGACTTAGATTAGTTTATTAACAATAAAACTTAATTGGGGTGATCTTATAATGGATTTTTGAAAAGAGGAATTGAAGAAAAACGAATTGGGGATTTTCTCGGCGTGTTCTGCCATCTCGTTGTTGTTCGAACGACCTCGTTCGGCTTGTAACGAGATGACAGTATCCCTTATAACGAGTTGGTAGTTCGTTCAAAGCCTTTCGTTCGAACGACACTCGTTAGAACGACCTCGTTCGAACGAGACTTCTAACAAGTTGACAGAATGGCTTTTTAGGCCTGATTTTATTTCAAATGTCTCGTAGACTTATTTAATGGAGTAATAACCTTTGCTTATTGACTAGTGGGTATATTTGGGAGATTGAAGTACGTTGAGGAGTAAAACTTAGAATATTATAGTAAACCGAATGACCTTTATGGCTTAGGAAATGAGTACTTAATTACGACGTAAGAAGGGTTGACAACTTTAATGTATATGAATCGGGGACTTATAAATGTGTAACATTAAATGATCGTATAAGAACGAGAAGTATACCTCTATTAATATTCTGAGATATTTAAGATGTGAGAATGCTTAGTATATGTGGTTATCTGTGTATAACATACTTACCATACTTGCTATCATGGGAGGTCGAGGTTCGTTCAGGGCCATCTAATCTTTGTGTGCCTACGGGAGAATTTAGATTGGTACCTTGAGGACATAGGTCAGAGAAGGACTTATTGAGAAGTTAATAAGTCTGTTGATCATGGGAGCGTAGGTATGTGCGTGACCCATGTGATGTGAACTATGTTCGCCTCCATTATGTGTGATTGTTGTTATTTGAGAACGATTCCTGAGAGATTCAGAATGCGTGGTCCTTATGTACGTGATGTACCGGGATTGGATAGCAGAGTATGTGTGCACCGTAGCTTAGTCTCGGGGTGCCAGTATTGTATAATTATGATGAGAATAATATACTATTAATTGAAATGAATTGTCATGTATAAATGTAAGAGTTAATAATAGCAACATTTTTGAAGAGTTAAAAATGGGAAATCTCTAGTTTTTAGCATTACTAATATTGAGAACTAAGAAGAAAAGTAAAACTCTTTGTCTAAATTAAGATGTCGGGAATTTAATCGTGAATTATATAGTAATGTTAGATTGTGTATTGGACTAGTTAGGTATGGGAATAACCAGAACGGGTACGGGTACGATAGGAGTGCACAATTAGTTGAGAGGTGAGGAACTCATGTGAGTGCACACTCTATCATGTATTGTATATTCATTATTTAATGATATTAAACACTTGCTATTTTTAAACTGTTTTCACAATCGGGCTCTGACCCGTTTTCTTTCAAATCTATTTTCTTGTAAAAACCTTTTTAGGTGCCCAGCCACAAGGACACCAAGCATAGGAGTTCCATTCTGGTGACGTACTTGAGTTGCTGTGGATGTTACAGGACGTTAACAGTAGACGCCTCCACTTTCGATCTTGACTCTATATTATCAGATTTTCCCATCTGTTGGGCATGTCGCCCCATTTCTTTTAGAGACACTTTATCTATTCAGTTATTTCACATTTTGGGTTGTAATTAACTTAGTGATGCAGACTTAGTATTTATGTATTCCATTATTCGGATTGTTGTGAGGAGTATTCCTCCAGATTCATTATTATTTTATGGTTATTCTATTTTGACTATGTTGTGGTGGTTATGTTAGCATTTCATAATCTACTTATTTCATGTTAATCGGATTTAATTAAAATTGACAACTCACTTTTTAAATATTAGGTTGTTAGTAATTGTTAAAAACGTTTTTCGAAAGTAATGCTATGAATTGAACCAATTTGGCATTTTGTATTAATTTAATAAATGAGTAGCTACCCGGTATTTAATTATTCGGGGTGTCACAGGTGGTATCAGAGCATCAGGTTCTATTGTTCTTAGGATCTGTACGGCTTGTTATGTTTTCGCTGAGCTTTCTTTGATGTAGAGCCCTATATTTTAGGACTGTTGTATTCTTTTGTGTATGTTTTGCTCTTTAGCTATTTTGAGATAATAACTGCGAACTTATATACTTTACTCTCATTTCAGATGTCTCCACGACGTGCACAGCGAGTTCCTTGGGATGCTCAGCCCGAGCCACAGCCTGCACCAGTTCAGGGCACCATGAATGCCACAGAGGTTGCAGCTATTGTAGCCCAAGTGATAAATGCTGCCCTAGAAATTATACAGCAGGCAGCACCCCAGGCATCGGTAGTCGTGCCAGTTCAGGCTCATGCATTCCCGTCTGCTTGGGAACACGCTCGGACGTTGCAGGTAGCTCGGACGTTGTTGTGTCTAGTCAGTGGAGGAAGGACATTCAAAGGCACTTAAGGATGTACGAATGCACGGATGTTTAGAAGCAAATACTGTCTACTTTTAAGCTAGTAGGATCATCATTGCAGTGGTGGGAGTCTATTACCACCGCGGAGGAGAGAGACGCCCTTTCTATTCAGGAGTTCTGGGTGCGGTTCAACCGCAAATATTTTCCATCAGTTGTTCACACCGAAATGAGGAGGAAGTTGATGAACCTCAAGCAGGAAGGAAAGACCGTAGCTGAGTATGAGGCTGAGTTCACAAATCTCTTGAACATCGTTCTTGATGAGATTCCAACCGAGGAGAAGAAGATTCAAAAGTTCATGGATGGGTTGACTTGGAGGATCCGTCAGCAGTTGGGGAATCTCTCGTTGACCACTTACTCTGATGTGGTTAACGCAGCACTGCTTCACTGCCAGGATCATCGCTTCCACATGTCTGAGAGTAAGAGATCAGGAGAGTCCATCCATCAGGTCAGGACCGGGGGAAATGGTGGCAGCGAGGCACAATCTGCTCAGGGTCAGCACAGGCAGGGTGATCAAGGTTCCCAACAGGGGGATCCTAAGAGATTCAGATCTAGGGGTTTTAGTAATGGTCAGGGAGGTTTCAGATATGGCCATCTGGGTCAAAATGGCCATCAAAGCCAGCAGGGTCAGAATGGTCAGCAGCAGCAGTTTCAGCAGGGCCATCATGATCAGGGTAGGAATGGTAACGGCCATCAGGGTTGTGGGCAACAGCAAGGGGGAAACTTCTTAGGTAAGTGCTTCGTTTGTGGTAAGATTGGCCACAAACACCAGGATTGTCCTGATAGGGGCAGAGCCCCACATCACCAGCAGCAGGGTGCTCGACACGAGCCACAGAGGCCTATGTTTCTCGCCGCCCTCCCAACACCACCACAGATAGCAGCATTACCACCCATTCCAGCGGTCCCAGTCCAGCAGGGACAGCTACAGTACGGGAGAGTTTATCAGCTCCAGCATGCCGTCGTCCTACAGGATCCACCTGCTATTGAGGGTATGTTCTCTATTCAGGGGACTATGGGGAGTATTTTATTTGATACGGAGGCCACACACTGTTTCATTGCCACGAGATTTGCACGCACTTTGGGGTTATTAGACACTGCATAGAGCACGATTACTTGTGTAGATTCACCGTTGAGTAAGAGTTCGGTGATTTCCCTTATTTGTAGAGGTATGGGTAGAGAGATCGGGAGGTTTACTTTACCCGCTGATATGCTAGTATTAGAGATGACTGAGTATGATGCAATTATTGGTATGGATTGGCTAGTTGCGTACCGAGCCATGATTGACTATTTCAGTAGGAGTATTATCTTTACCATTCCCGGGCAGGAGATGTTTTTAGTGGCGATGCCTCGCCCTGAGGGAGGATCGTCCACTCACTTGTACTATATAGAGGAGGAGACATCTAAGGAAGTGGTGATACCACTCGATTCGATTCCAGTTGTTAGGGAGTTTGCTGATGTATTTTAGGATATACCTGGACTACCTCCGAGTAGAGAGATAGATTTTGTGATCGATTTGACATCGGGCACTTGGCCAATTGCCCGTGCACCTTACCGTATGGCTCCAGCAGAGATGAGAGAGCTAAGGGATCAGATAAAGTAGTTGTTGGGTCATGGGTTTATCCAGAGGAGTACTTCACCGTGGGGTGCCCATATGTTGTTCGTAAAGAATAGGGATGGATCATTGAGGTTGTGTGTAGATTATCGGGAGTTGAATAAGGTCACGATACGGAATAAGTATCCGTTGCCCCGAATCGATGACTTATTCGACCAGCTGAGAGGAGCTTCCTTCTTATCAAAGATTGACTTACGATCGGGATACCATTAGTTGCGTATCAGGGAACAGTACGTCTCAAAGACTGCTTTCTTGACGAGATATGGTTCCTATGAGTTTTGGGTTATGCCTTTTGGCTTGACCAACGCTCCAGTCGTGTTTATGGACTTGATGAATAGGGTGTTCAGAGAGTTCCTATACCAGTTCGTCATCGTATTTATTGATGACATTCTGGTTTACTCCCAGACAGAAGAGGAGCACGCCGAGCATTTGAGACAGGTTTTGCAGACACTACGTCAGAACGAGCTTTATGCAAAGTATGAGAAGTGTGGGTTTTGGCTGAAGGAGGTTCAGTTTTTGGGGCATATCATTTCAAACCGGGGGATATCTGTTGATCCAGGGAAGGTATCCACGGTAAGGGAGTGGGGACAACCCACGACACCGACTGAGATCCATAGTTTCTTGGGCCTAGCAGGATACTACAGGAGGTTTATTCGAGGTTTCTCAAAAATAACGGGTCCTTTGACACATCTGACTCGCAAGGGTGTGCCATTCATCTGGAGCGATGCCTGTCAGTTGTCATTCGATGAGTTGAAGGACAAGTTGACCTCAGTGCATGTGTTGGTATTACCCAGACCGGTAGTTAAGTATTTAGTTTACACCGATGCATCCTTATAAGGACTCGGAGGTGTGCTGCAATAGGAGAGTCAGGCCATAGCTTATGCTTCCCGTAAGCTTAAGCCTCATGAGAGGAATTACCCTACCCACAACTTGGAGTTAGCGACAGTCGTATTCGCTCTTCGGATTTGGAGACACTATCTCCTGGGGGAGAAATTTCGGTTGTTCACAGACCACAAGTCCCTACAATACCTCTTCACGCAGAAGGAACTTAATATGCGTCAACGACGGTGGCTTGAGTTTGTGAAGGATTATCAGTTTGATATCCAATATCACCCGGGGAAGGCTAACGTGGTAGCAGACGCATTGAGTCGTAGGCCAGTAGATGAGGTGGCCGAGGTGTGGAAATCTAAGTGGAAGGAGATGGGACAACAGGATGCAGTGGTCCGATCCTTCATGTCTGTGATGACTGTTACAACTCAGATTGTTACGAGAGTGATAAAGGCCCGGACAAATGACTCATTCTGTCAGGAGAAGATAGTTCGATTACTAGCAGAGGGAGCCGAGTCCTATACCGTTAGTTCAGACGCCGGGTTACGCTTCAATGGGAGACTGATCGTTCCAGAAGGAGAAGACTTGCGACACGAGGTAATGGCAGAGTCGCACGGCTCACGATTCACGGTACACCCTGGTGGGGATAAAATGTACCAAGACATGAGATGCCTATATTGGTGGAGCGGGATGAAGAGAAATATCGCCGTATTCGTTTCTGAATGCGCCACTAGTCAGCTAGTAAAGGTGGATCATAAGAAACCGGCAGGACTTCTACAGCCATTAGAGGTTCCGATGTGGATATGGGAGAGCATATCCATGGACTTTATCACTGGGTTACCTACGTCACAGAGGGGTCACGACTCCATATGGGTAATTGTGGATAGGTTGACCAAAGTTGCTGATTTTTTACCGGTAAGGACAGACTACACTACGGGACAGTATGCCCAGATTTTCATTACGGAAATAGTGAGACTCCACGGTGTCCCTCTAAATATCGTGTCTGACCGAGACAAGATATTTGTTTCACAATTTTGGGAGAGTTTCCACGAGGCCATGGGTACAGAGTTGCGGTTGAGTACGGCTTATCACCCGCAGACTCCCTGTGCACGTCATGGAGGCATCTTAAATGAGAGTAAAGTCTATAAGTTCGCAGTTATTATCTCAAAATAGCTGAAGAGAGAAACATACACAAAAGAATACAACAGTCCTAAAATATAAGGCTCTACATCAAAGAAAGCTCAGCGGAAACATAACAAGTCGTACAGATCCTAAGGACACTAGAACCTGATGCTCTGATACCACCTGTGACACCTCGACTAATTAAATACCGGGTAGCTACTCCTTTATTAAATTAATACAAAATACCAAGTTGGTTCAGTTCATAGCATCACTGTCGAAAAACGTTTTAACAATTACTAGCCACCTAATATTTAAAAGTGAGTTGTCAATTTTAATTAAATCCGATTAACATGCAATAAGTAGATTATGTAATGCTAACATAACCACCACAACATAGTCACAATAGAATAACCATAAAATAATAATGAATCTGGAGGAATACTCCTCACAACAATCCGAATACTGGAATAAACAAATACTAAGCCTGCATCACTAAATTAATTACAACCCAAAATCTGAAATAACTGAATAGATAAAGAGTCTAAAAAAAATGGGGCGACATGCCCAACAGATGAAAAAATTTGATAATATAGAGTCAAGATCAAAAGTGGAGGCATCTACTGTCAAGGTCCTGTAACATCCACAGCAGCTACAGTACGTCACCGGAATGGAACTCCTATGCTTGGTGTCCTTTTGGCTGGGAACCTAAAAAGGTTTTTATATGAAAATAGATTTGAAAGCAAATGGGTCAGAGCCCGATTGTGAAAACAGTTTAAAAATAGCTAGTGTTTAATATCATTAACAGTGAATATAAAGTACATGATAGTGTCTGCACTCACATGAGTTCCTCACCTCTCAACTAATTGTGCACTCCTATCGTACTCGTACACGTTATGGTTATTCCCATACCTAACTAGTCCAATACACAATCTAACATTACTATACAATTCACGATTAAATTCCCGAAATCTTAATTTGGACAGAGAGTTTTACTTTTCTTCTTAGTTCTCAATATTAGTAATGCTAAACACCAAAGATTTCCCATTTTTAACTCTTCAAAAATGTTGCTATTATTCACTCTTACATTTATACATGACAATTCATTTCAATTAACAGTATATTATTCTCATCATAAATATACAATACTTGCACCCCGAAACTAAGCTGTGGTGCACACATACTCTGCTATGCAATCCCAGTATATCACGTACATAAGGACCACGCATTTCGAATCTCTCAGGAATCGTTCTCAAATAACAACAATCACACATAATGGAGGTGAACATAGTTCACATCACATGGGTCACGCACATACCTACGCTCCCATGATCAGCTGACTTGTTAACTTCTCAATATGTCCTTCTCTGACCTATGTCCTTGAGGTACCAATCTAAATCCCCCCGTAGGCACACAAAGATTAGATGGCCCTGAACGAACGTCGACCTCCCATGATAACAAGTATGATAGGTATGTTATACACAGATAACCACATATACTAAGCATTCGCACATCTTAAATATCTTCGTATATTAATAGAGGTACACTACTCATTCTTATACCATCAGAGTATGCATTGGAGCGATGCACCGGGATATGATATTAGAGTATGCATTGCACCAAGGGGGCCCTAACTCAAGGGTGCAGAATTAGTTTATATGTAGAGAGAAAGATATAAATATATGTATACATGTTACTTATTCTACTGTGGGTGTTTAGTAGATATGGAAATAATGATATTTATTAAATTAACTTAAAGGGGAAAAGAATGTCTATGATAATAACGGTTGTGTATGTGAATAACGATCCTTAAACATATGGTCATACGAGATACGGGCGATGTGGATAAATACTTGAGAGTATTGGCGTGAATTTCGTGCATTATCGAACTAGTTAGGCGGGTAGCATAACTAGGATGAGTTAAGTATACGCGTTAGGTGTGCACATTAGATGAGAGGTGAGTATCTCAAGTGAGAGTACGAGAATCTAACATGAACACTATATGTGTTGTTGTTTTCATTTAAGCACTTGCTGATTTTTAAATTGTTTTCAACTCGGGCTCTGGCCCGTTTATTGCAAATCTCTTTTTCTTTTGTCAACTTATTTTAGGTTCCCAACCACAGGGACACCAAGTATAGGAGTTCCATTCATTTAACGAGTTGTAGTTGTTGTGGAAGTTACAGGACTTGGTAGTAGATGCCTCCGTGACTTTCGTTTCTTCATCTTGAGTTATTTACTTCAGTTAGGGCATGTCGTCCCTTTTACTTATTCAGACAGTCATAGATTGTAGATTTATTTATTTACTCCTTTCAGTTGTTGGATTATTGTATTTGGTATTTAGGCTGGAAGTGTTTACTCCAGCCACATTTATTATTTCAGCCATTTTATTTCATATGAGATTAGTTTGAATGGTGTATATTTAACAATTGGTTAATTTGACTTTATGTTAATTAAAAGATAAAATTTTGACATCAATCTTTTTAAATATTAGGTGGTTAGTGTTAATAATAAGTTTTTGACAGTGATGCATATTCTGAACCAACTGGATATTCTGATTTAATTTAGTAAAGGACTGATCACCCGGTATTTAATTAGGCGGGGTATCACACTGACATAGACTCCTTGGCATTCATTATCTTTCCATCCTTAGCTATTAACTCTGCCATGGCTTTAGGTGGATTCTTTCCTAAAGCATAATAAAGATCTTTAGCGAGCAACCCACTCATAAGTGTTGTAATCGTTATCTTCTCCTCATAGTCCACTACCTCTAGTTTCTCATTGTTAAAACGTGTAATGTACTCTTAAGTACTTTCTCCTGGTTTTTGTCAAAGTTCAAGAGATGAGTGACACTCTTGATTGGCTTAGCCCTAAAGCAAAAGTTATCTTTGAATAATTCAGCTAATTAATGAACTAGAGATTTTACCTCTTGGAAGATTATTATACTAGATTTGGGTTGGTCCTGTGATAAAACTGGAGAAAGCTCTGCATATCATTTTTTCGGGCACTGAGTAGATGTCAGCAGCAGCTTGATATTTCTCTATGTGCAAGACTGGATCAGTTTTCCCATCATATTTAGGAGTGGCCACTGGTGGCTTGAACTTGTAGGGTGTGGGGTAATCCATAATAGCCTGGACGAAAGTTGATCCTTTAATAAAACTCATTTTTAATGGATTCTTCATTTTAGCCATTTCACCTAGAGGATCCTCCAACTGTTGCATGGATCCCTTCCAGGATTGTTCTACTGGCTTAGACTTGGCTGAGGTAGATTTAGCAATTTTACTGTGTCTATGTGGTGAGGTCTGCTCGGCACGCACAAAGTCCCTCATACTAGCTCTTGATCGCACGGACCCTTCTCTGTGTTCATGATGATGATCTTGTTCCTTGTGATGGCCTCTAGTTACTCGGGGACCTAGATGATCAAAAACATACTCTCTACTTAGTCTTTCCAATACACTTGGCCTTTCTTTAGAAAAGGATCTACCATCATCATAATTCGTTGATCGGAATGAACAAGTTGCGCCAGGACGATATGATCGATCACGAGAAGAGCGAGAATGATAACTCCTTTCATTTCTGGTTGGTGGAGGCGGCATGTCTCTCTTAGAATTGGAGGACTTTCCCTTCATTATGCAAGCTAATTGTCTGACTGATTCTTGCATAGCCTCATGTTATTTAACCAACTTGAACAGGATCCTTTGGAGGTCTATCTCACCAGGGGGAGTGAATATTTTTTGATTATTGTCTGCAGTTGCCAGGATGCTTTTAGGGGCAGTAGTCATTCTTTAAACCAAAGAATGAAGTATATGAGATAGATAACACTATCTAGGAGTCGATTTTCCACAGACGACGCCAATCTGTTGATGTCTAAAAATGGACTTAATCCATATTTATAATCACAGATAAAATAAAGTAAATTAAATCACATACACACACAAGAGAAGAGATTTTTAAAGTGGTTCGGTTGTAAAATAGCCTACATCCACTATTAGTGTTTACAATAGCCCAGTATGGTGTGCATATGAGTGATTCGAGTTGTCACTCCAGTTGAGGGAGAATTTCGTATTTATAATCATCTAAAACCCTAGAGATCAAACTCCTTTATATTATCAGGCATTTAAATATGTGTACAATAAATAAAACTCTTGGAATTCAGTGCTGATTGGCATCCCATTCGAGTAATTTTTAATATTCCTAATGGTTGGCATTTCTGGAGTTGGTCGACCGCCTAGCCGACTAAGTATCTCTGATGCCTATCAAGGTGGCTAGTCGAACAAATAGGAGGACGGGTGTACATTATCATGGGTCCACGTAGGAGAATAATTTTTACAGACAACAGTGAATGTCAAAATTAAATGATATACGGTAATGTATTGTTTATGAATTATGGGTGTTTATGTGTTCATTTTCAACTCTAATATTTATATAATGTAGGATTTGTTGTTCATCACAGTGTTATATCCCATAGTTATAAATATTATGCATATATTCATATGTGAGTGTTTTGGTTGCCCACGTGTCCATTTATAATAATCAATGCAAGATGTTTATACTTATGGTGTTCATATATGGTGTTGTTTATTCAATCATTATTATTTTGTATCCCACGTCTCCAATTATAATGGTTAAACAAAAATTAAGTGGGTGCTAAGTTTTTTGTGAAATATATAGCCTCCACGTATGCCATAGTTTCTTCGATTTATATGCCACCCAATCAAGTAAATTAAAATATAAACATAATTAATTTAATCAATTGATCATAAAAAATATAATGGTCGCCCAGAGGTGGATCAACCATTTATGTGATTAATTTACATAAATGGGCAATTTGTATGTATTGCTTATATATATACGCAATTACTTACTGTAATATTCATATTATGAACGGTTTGTTAGTTACCACAATGACCCAACTAGATTGATTGTGAATATTAAATATAAAAATAAAAATGATAGTAATAACTCGTAATGCTGGTAACTATAAAGATTATTATAGAGATTTATCAAGTTCATATCTTCAAGCAAGATTATTCCCCACGGAGAATCAATTTTGATTGATTTAATGAACATTAATTAAGTGGTCACATATATTTCTAATGAGGTGAGAATAAGTTCTCCGCGGATAACCTGTCCATCTAATTACATAATGTAGTGCCTAATAAAGTAATATATATAAATCCAAACAAGCATCATAATTAATATTTTATAGTTACTATTGAAGGAACACCATAGTTATACACTATATGTTTATTATAAAGTTATTAATGTATGTGTTATTAACTCAAAGCATTAATGTGGTGAACTATTTATCTCATTATTTTGTCTTGTCATATTATTGTATCCCATTTTATATCTGTAAAATTGCATGTTTCATCTATTTTAATGCCCTTGAGACCAACTTCTTAAAATGAAGTGGAGAAGTTAAATTTCAATTAACAATGCTAGATCTTTACATTGAAATTTTAATTGATAAACCCACTATAAGTGATGAGTAATATGGGATATTCCATATAAAGTTTGGGAGAGCTTGACCATATTGAGCATCATATTTATTCAAATGACTGTTGCATATAATGAAAAAAATATTGAGATTAATAATGTTAGAGATTAATGTCATTATGAACCATCATTTTTATACTAATAGGCAAATATTATGCAATATATTCGATCACATTAAGGTAGACAGTATGAAATATAAAGCATGATTGGCAGAGAATGATAAGTTATTTAATCTTTATGTTTCAAATCAAACGTAAGGTGCTACGAAAAAATACTCCATGATTCAATGCAAATTCTTTGTACAAACTTCTTACGAAAACAAACCACAAACTTAAATAAGAATCATTTTTGTGTTCTTTGGGAATTAGGTTATGATTTATTTATTTTCAAAAACCCTTAATGTTTTCAATTTTCTTAAAACATATTTATCAAAACATCATCTAAGTGATTTTATTTGCTAAAGAATCTTTTTATATATGAATGCGTTTTCATTGGTTATGGGGTTGAGTTTTGCATAAAATATGTTTTTGACATATATTCTTTATAAAAAAAATTGCCTTTTATCGTAATGATGAACTAAACATAGCCGTGTTGATGATACTCTTTAATCTTGATAGTTAAATTTGATCTCTTAAGGTTTTATAATGTCTAACTTCAAGATGGCATACGTTGCGTAAGTGTGAGAATGTAAGTTCGTTTCTTTAAAGTTTACCTGAATAGATCATATAATAATATGTTATGGTTATTGACACTTCTTTATTTCACTGAGGAAAATCCAAAATGTCAAATTCCTTAAGAAATGGGAAATTGGAGGGAGTAGAAAACCATGAAATATGATTATTGAAAAAGTTATGGTACTAGTCTCATTATTAATAACTTATAAAATTGATTGTTGTTTCAATCGTTAGATTGTTTGATAACAAAATAAATTGTTAATAACTATGTAATGGGATTGTCACCGTAAGACAGTTGTAGATAAAATCACAATGACAAGTTTTAAAAAAAATCCTTGTAACACCACAATTTGTATGGGGTGTCCAACCTTATACGCTAAGAATAGGGAGCATCAAACAAGTCATATCATTATCACATTGAAGAATAGCTGATATGATAATATTCTCAACATGAACAATAATAAATAAGAGAATAAATAAAAAAATCTAGTGGGTAACTAGAGGAAAAAACTCCACAATACACGTCTTGAATAAAAGTTCAACGAATAAATTAACAACTCTGGAAGCCCATAAAAGGAATAATAATTGGTATGCTCATCCTTGCCCCTGTTGAATACCTGAGAAGGGTTTTTTAAGAAAAACAGTGGGTCGAACCGCACACTTTCAAGGAAGATCTAACTTAACTTGAAATATTATTAAGTGCGATTCATTTATGTCTCTTGTCGTCCCCGATGGCACTCACTCCAAAGATATCACATCAATTTAAGGGAATCCTAGCCATATGTGTCAATTTTATAAACAACATAAGTACCCAATTTTCAAGACTAATCATGTACCCTACATAACTCCTAACTCGCACTACAGTTTAATGTCGTCATCGATAATGAAATATTAAGGCTACTACCAACTCGTTGTAACCCTATACCATACAATATCCATATAGATTGAGTCCTATAATATGGACTAGTTATTATCCCCCACATAGTACCCACGTATTCTCTACTCATCGCTTGGCTAACTACGGTACTAAGAAAAATCTTGATAAATCATACCCATCACTATTATAACTACTATGTTATACGTTATTTTTCCAACATATCCCATCATTGGCCGAGCTACTATTTTCATTAGTTTCTAAATAGGCTATGTACATCATTGGTTAGCTACTATACTATCTACTATATGTAAGTATCAAGTTAATTAGAGAAATAGCGTAATATAGACATACACGAAGGACCTATCCCTCGGGGACCTCTCATACTCTATTGGGTCAATCCACGGGAGACCCTACTTTTAATGGATTATAACAAACATGTAAATGGGTAAATCACTACGTCGACACACCATCATGTAACCACATACGAAGTTTACACGGCATATCATGCCTCCTATGGCTCCCGGTCTCGCAACAATCGCACAAAATTTCCATCGATAGATTCCTCATGAATTACGCACAAACCCTGGTATGTCCAAACATATCACTCAAATCATACAATATCCATGTTGTGTATATGAATATGGCATATAATCTGAACCGTATAAATCGGGTTACACATCCCCCAAACTAACCTCAATCCGATGAATTGTCCTCCATGTATCTATGTTGGATCATAACTCTTACATCATAACCTTCTAGAAAGTCTCACAAACGTCAACTTTACTCCCAAAGCTAAAAACTGGAAAAAAAATATTCCGCACAAAACTAGGCCCCGTCGATCATACATGTGAGGACTCAATCGATCGTCCTCCACATAACCCAATCAATCGTCCCGAAAGGAGCCCGATCGATCGACCCCTCTTGAGACCTCAAAATGATGTAATTTTACTAAAACATGCCCGTAACCTAATTTCTTTTATTTTATTCATCTCAAATCATCGTAAAAGGTTTTTCTAACCTACAATCAATCCCAAAAATACCTTAATATGGTTTTCAATGGATTTCAATCATGTTTTAGCATTAAAGATTCATTAACTAGGGTAAATCTAACATCAACAATGCATATTCCTCAATATAGTTATGTTATTTGCATGGGTTCATTATAAATCCTTTTAACCATTAAATTAGCATATTCATATTATTATATCTAGTGTAAGAATGTGAATCATCAAATCATTATATTCCCCCAATAAATTTACAAATTCAAATAGTTATCAATGTGTAAAGCTACTTCTTCATTATTTACAACATGATTCAGCCCTAATATGAGATTAACTTAACTTTAGATCGTAACTAGCATTGACTCATAAGGAAGTTACAGTTAATAAGCAAGAAAATCTAGGTATTTTTTTTTTTACAATCCTGGTGTTGAATCTCCATTGTTGGGTCCTTTCTCCAACAATCATCTCCCACGGATAGGGTTTTGGTATTCTCTAATGTCGTGATAACTGATGAGTTAATGACCTTATTTAATCTCTAAATTAGTAGGTCCCCTATAGGCCCAACTTAGCCCCCTTAAATAAGTCCAAAAAAATAATGTCATGCTTCCAAAACATGCTCCAAAAGGGTAACCCAACCCTGGAATCCAACTTAACATGTTTCCAACAGTATTTCAAGCCTATAGAATCCTCTCGGGCCTGGTCCAATGGTACACATCTTGAAATATAAAAGTTCCCAAAATAAATTTATCCATAAAGATGCACTTATTCAAATTAAATCCACACTTATTAAATCAATTATAATATACGGGACAAAGGAGTCAGTTCGTCTAAATGATTATTAGGTGTATCTATAACGTCGTAAAATTTGACATTGGGATAAGTAAGATTTGGTTTTGTTTTCACTAGTCCTAAGATGCTATGATTATGCGAATGAATAACTTAGTCGAATGGATTCAAATGAAGTTTAGGCTCTCATTGAATTTCTTAATTGATACATTGGAGTCCAATGTGAGTGGGTCAATAAGACCAAACACTGACTCTAATCGTAATTAAACGATATAAATCTAGACTTAAGGTCGAAAGTTTCACCATAAATAGGGTTATAAATAAACTTTCTCACCTATATCTATGGGCGTGAAATTCTAATGAATTTTGCAACTCATTTTGATTGAGAGTTAACATTTAGCCAATGTGAAAACTACTTTTCTTATGAGAGCTTAAGAGAAGATATGTGTAAGTAAAATAAATCATTATATTAACTAAACTAAGTTTTCCACTAACTGTATTTTAATTTTAACACTACTTTAATGTCTATTGATTATTGTATATACCTTAAGGTCAACGAGAGTAAGTTTATATATTTTATTTCTCTACGTGCAACAAAGAAATAGAAATTATAGAAAATAAACATTTCATATGCGTTTTTAAGAGTATGGTGTATGAATTAATGGGATAATTAAAAATAATGTATGTTGACACTTATGATGACAACTCATTTAAAGTCGTTTGGTCATTACGACTCAAATTCACTGGATGTATGGATAGTATGAAATTCATTCTTGATTAAGTATGCATGCTTTGGCTTTGATGGCCGATATTATGAAAGAATGCGAAAAAAGTTATTTTCATCTATTATGAAAATTGAGTTTGTAGCATGCTATAAGGCTACAAGTTATGGATTATGGTCGTGGAACTTTATTTCAGGACTTGGAGTTGTCGATACTATTTAGCAAACCGCTAAAAATATACTATGATAATGTCGTTGGAATCTTCTTTATCAAAGAAGTTATAGGTGTTCTAAAGGAGTTAAGCTCATTGAATTGAAATACCTTTTTGTATGTGAAGGAATTCGAAAACGATGTATGGCAATTGAACACATTAATATAAGTCTTGACATAGCAGCTCATAAATAGGTTATCATCAAAGACATTCTTGAAGCATTCTTAAGGTCTGTGTCTTAATTATCCATTTAGTATGTGACCCATATAAGAATTCTAATTTAATGAGATACTACAATCATGAATTGGGATTTAGTATTATGGCTTAATGAGGAGTCGTTGAACTAATTTGATTGGTTTAAAAGGAGTTAGTTTCCCATTATATTATAACTTTGATGTTAAGTAGAATTTAAATCTAATTAGGAGATCGGACCTCTTGTAAACGGTGCATAGTCTCCATCAATTATGTACATTGAGAGCGACAAATTAAAGTGTGCAATCTAGGCCAAGAGGGAGAAACCGATGTCCACATTCAAGATCAAGAAACTCGTTGAAGATTAAGAAGCACGTGTGAAAATCAAGAGGCTCAAAATTCTAGGGTTCATAGATTATCAAGGTTTATGTTCTACCCGTAATATTTATGTTTTAGAGGACATTTATATGGTGATTTCATGATTTGTGTTCTTCATATTTGCGAGGTAGATTGGGAGACAAAATCTCAATCCAAGAAAAACAACTCCCGGGCACACCAACCCAATATCTAAAAGGAGCAAATCTGGGTAGAACATACATCTAAAATATAAGACAAAAGGAACACTATCAGGTTTTGCCCTGGTATGAATTGGTTTAATTACATAATCTTCGTTGGCTTCTTCACACATTGGATCAGTTAAAACCGGATTGTTTAAAATCTGAACCTTACTAAAGACGCAACGGAAGAACTGAACCAGACCAGGGACAGGACGGAAGAACCAAATTTGATAAACAACTCAATCCAAGCTTCTGCTGGTACCTTCATCCGGTATTCATTTGCATATTGTTTTTCAAGAAAATTCAGGGTGCTATTAATGGCATTACAGAGAACTTCTATCTAACTTGTGAATTTATTTTGTGAAACTTGTTCCCAAATACACATTCTTATGGAGCAATAGTCCTAAATGTGAAATATACTCCAGCCTTTTCTACTTTCCATGAAAAACATATCTTACTCGTCCCACAATTTAGATTCCATAGAGGGGTAAGAGAATGTTCCTCCATCTTTTTTCAGTACTTCTCATTAAAATGAATTTTTTTCAACATATATTAACATAAGAGTTTTAGAGAAAGAAACTGCGATTCGATGATATTAATTGCAGGCATAACTCCAAGAACAATGTATCGACACTCTGCCACAAAATGGATTGAAGTGATAAAACTCTGGCAATGTTTATACATATAAAAAAAAAAAAGGTTTCGTTATGAACACGCTTTTTGGTTCATCACCAATACAAGAAGTGCCTTTAAAGAGGTGCACATACTAATTTTAAAAGGTGCTTTTATCAGTTATAAAATTAAAAAAGAACTGGTATTTTCTTAATTTAAAATTACAGGGAAGAGATAAACATACAACAATAAAGAACTCCTCGCCCGTTTTTCAATTTCTGGATCTGAATAACTACATCCATTCTACCTTGCAAATATTTTTACTTCGAGTAAATTGCAAATAAACCCTGAACTATTACATCGATTGCAATTAAGTTCCTAATCCATTTAATATCTCCCTACGTGACGCTAAGAACCTCGCCAAAAAACTGTTTCTTAAAGAGATTGTATCCAATGTACTTTTACCTTTTGTTGTTGGTCCTATTGAATGGCAGTTAAACATTTCATGAGACACGTGTCATTACACTTCATGATAAGCTCTTTCCCTACCGTTACAGGACTAGTGACAAAAAGAAAATAGTTTTTATGGTTTTAGTCCTATTTTTAAAGTTTTATTCGTCTCCCATCCAATGTTTTTTTAAAGTAGTTTTAAGTCCCATAATCGCCCTCAACTTGCATGTAACCTCTCATAACCGCTCATGTCTTTTTTTGTAAAAAATGACAAGTGTAAAAATATAGGACCAACAACAAAAAAAATAATGACATGGAATTAAACACATTCAAAAAAGTAGGGCTAAAAACTTGTAATCCCAAAAATAAAACACTTGGGATTGAGGCCTATAAAAACTACCTTAATAGGACTTAAACCCAAATGATCTAAAATTCGATTATTCATAAGAATTCAATCAGTTCAATGTAATAAATCAGGTGTTTATTTGCAATTTACTCTTTTAAATTTGTGTCGGGATAAAACCAAACTAATCTCTCTTATCAATATACTCCATCATACCTCAAAACAAAAATCGACAAAACCTGTGTTTTAACACTAACAACAAATCTCAAAGTCTATTAATTATCTTATCTCAATGTCGTCGGTCACGGTCACGGTCACCAGTAATATCACGTTTTGTGTTTCTCTTTTCATATTTTCCATCGTCATCCCTGCCCTTACGTCCACCATTTTCAGCGCGTACCTTTCTATCATATGATTCATCTTTGTTGTCTCGTCTATAATCATTTCCCTTTCGATGACTCCCATCATCCCTCCTATCCCTTCGAGTATCTTTATCAACGCTCCTCCTCTTATAATCTCTCTCATCCCTCTCATCTCTACGCCTATCATTATCTGAACTCCTCTTTGTATACTCTCTCTCATCCCTCCTCTCTCTGTGGCCAACACCATCTGCACTTCTTTTATAATCCCTCCCATCTTTTTCGCTGTGATCTTTATCTCTTTCCCTGTGCTCTTTACTTCTATCTTGTTGCCCATGCCAATCATGAGAGTCTCTCTTTCTGTAATCCCTGTGCTTGAGTTCATCTAAACTTTGGTGATTCGCAGATTGCTTCCCATTATGATCCTCGGTTTTATGGTCTCTAGGTCCCTTCTTTCGTTTTGGACTTTCAGTAGCATCTCCATCAAATACCATTTCATATCTAAAAAAATATTTACATGTATATGAGAGAGAGAGAGAGAGAGAGAGAGAGAGAGAGGCAAACATTGAATTACTGACCTTGAGTTACCATCTCCACCGCGCTGAGTGTTGCCATCTTTTAAGGTGTATTTTGCAGGTTGCTGCTGAGCGCTGGGGCTCCCATTACAGTCCTTAGCAATGTGATCAAGAGAACCACATTTGAAGCAACCTTTTCCTACAGCAAACAAACTCTAATTATCATATATATATATATATATATATATATATATATATATATATATATATATATATATATATATATATATATATACCCGTAATACAGAAATATTAATTATCTTATATTAATTGTTTGCCATCAAAGGTTCAAAAGATGTTCTGAGAAGGAATGCAAGGCCACAACCCAGAACTGCGTATAGCTCGATTTCTTCGTTTATGAACTTTTTCTCTTTAATCTTAAAACTAGTGAATTTCTTCTTTTTATTTCATTAATCAACACCAGCAATATTTTGAATATCATCGACAAGAATATGGTAATATATCCCCAATTTAAAAGCAGTGTGGGACTCTATGGTGGATAAGTTCCATTCCATCATAAATATACTCTCATATTTCAATCCCACATGTATTAATAGCCCTTAATCATGCACTCAAATAATGACTCGTGTATTATTTTGATTTTTTTTTGTTTCACTTATTATACATCAAGGGGGATCTTTTAGGAATGAAGCTTTCCGTTGCTGTTTGTCCGTGAACCATTCCCTACAGATAGTTGACTACTAGGGGTCCCCGACAGAACATTCACGTGATGAGAAGTGGCCCCAAGAGGATTTGAACTTCAGGTTCGGGTTGTGAGGTAAGACCTGATACCACTGGGCCAACCCCTTGGTGTACCTTTAGAAGGTACCATAGTGGCCATAATATACCTATCAAATGAACTTCTCTCACTGACAAAAGTAAGCGTCCCTTTCTAATACCATATTGGCCATAATATTCCATTTATTGTCGTGTTAGCATCGTATCTTGTTCTCTACTGAAATACACATTATATTTAGTTTATAAGAAAAGACTATTACTATAACCACATAAACGTAATTCACAAGTTATAAACACCACAAACGTCCTTATCAAAACACAGAAAAAGTGCAGATACATTCTGACTTAGAGATATTAGAAAATGACAAGAGCACCAGGTTATGAAGCAAACTGCATCATTGCTCTACATGACAGATAACAGAATTGGCAACACGAAATTAGCATCGCTTGTATCATGTAATCTTTACCTTTACTGTTTTGGTTATCTTTACGCTTGTACTGGGACCACAGTTTTGCCACACTTTGACTGAAGTCGACATGTATTCTCCGATCATCAATTAGAGCATTATCCATCTGTCAAGAACCATTTCAGGATACAGTTTAAACAAAATGAGCATTTACCAAGGTGAAATATTGAATAGCAAAAGAAAAGATGTCAGAATGGGATGGGACAATAGCTAGGTAGGAGCTCAAGAGAAGTCATTTGGAACCCTACGTGGCTACTTTCGATGTAGACCTCAAGTATTGAGGTTGAATGGTAGTTGTACCTCATAGAATTTCAATTTAACGTCATGTTAAGCAGACAAAATGACGCAGGTGCGTATTATTAGAAGTATCGTCCTATTAAAAGGGGGGCCTCAGCTTCTTTCACTCACATTTTGAGTTTAGAGAAAGATATAGGAAACTCTAATTTCTTCTATGATTTGTAAGTGTTCTTGTATGTGTTTGTAACGCTTCCATTCATTCACATCACAAAGGGCCCTCCATCTTTCTAAAAGAATACACCTTTAAATAACAAAAAGGCTATTCTAAATGAAAAATATACATTCCTCCCAGCATGTATCGCTATACATTTTTTTAATCAAAAACCCAGTCAAATTTACTTGAACATTCGCACTTTCAACCTGGAATATAGTGAGATTGGTGTCTGGTAAATTAGGATTCACTGTGCTGAAATTACATTCGACTTCAATTGTCTACGTCAATTGATTCTACTCAAGAAGACACATTGATTTTTCAACACTGAAATATGTTGGATGAAGCTCCAATCGCATCAAGATTAGATGTAGAATTTGATGTGAGCGGGGTCTATCCCATTGGGGTTGTCTGTCCAGCAGCTTGAGGAGAGAGAAAAAAGATATACCTCTTTTTATTTTGTTATTTTTGTTGTTATAAACTAGATTATCCTTAGTAGGGGAGGCAACGGGTCGTGTCATGTCGATTTCTTGTCGGGTATTATCAGGTTTGTGTCAAAATCACCTCTGCCCAAACCCGGCTCGTTATGCTTTTCGTGTTAATCGTGTCATGTCTTATGGGGTTTGTGTCGTGCTTGATCGTGTTCAAGTCGTATATTAACGAGTCATGTCATGTATTCCTATTAAATGGCTAAACTCTAACCGGAATCATTAAGTTATCGTGTTTAGCAAATACACCCATTAAACACCCGAATTTGTCAAGGCTCCACACAAAACCACTAAAAAACATGTGGGTCCTGCATGTCCTTAATGCCTAGAGGACTTGGCATCGGCCCCGGCCACACCCAACACCAACCCCTTCACCCTCTATGGCTTACACCAACCCCTGCCACCCGTCACCAATGGATCTGACCGGACAGTCTTCCCCAGTGCATCGGCCATCACCGCTAACACTCTCCGTTGTTGACCAAGCCCTACCAGAAGTCCGGCGAACTCTTCGGAAACCCCTATGACCCCAACCAATGACCCTAAACTAAATTGAGTTATATCACGACTCTATGTCATCCAAGTCAAGAGAGTTACGAAAATGACCAAGCTTACCCTCTAAACCCTCAGCCTAATTGCAGCCCCCTCCCCTCAAGTCTTGAAAATTGCACTTCAATCCCCAGCTTTCTAAAATTTCAAAAACAGCCCTTCTCGTTCCCCATGCTTCTTTCAGGCAGCCCACTACATCCGATTTGAAGGGAAATTATAGTGATTTTGGCTACGTTGAATAACTCGAGGATGAAAATGGGGAGTTCGAGGAATATCATCAGGAAGCTCTACAGGATATTCTGGGAAAGTGTGCGCTTTTATTCATATGGTAAGGCGATGGAATACCACTACAAATTCATCACACCGGCCCAATATAAGGAGCTGTGTTTAAAGGTTGAGCAATGCGATGAGTAGGTTCTTTACTGGAAATCATCGAGTGGAGGACGCATTTGTCTGAACTCCGAGCATCCGCCACTACTATAGCTAGTCGTCTGTTACTGTTACTCTGACCCCGCTGTTTCTCCAACCCGTGGGTTCTCCCCCTTACTGTTACTTGACGACCGACCCCACTGTTGCTCTGACGGCCGTTCCAGAATCGTTAGCAAAGGATTCCCCCGAGTACTTCAATCGGGATTTTTTCGACATCCTTCTAGAGGAATCGTGGGACAATCCTACCAGGTTCAGAGATAAGGGGCCGACTGTTTTGGTGATTTATTCCCACTCTTTGGGACAGAATATGATAGTTTGGTTCTCGTTGCTCTTGAGATTGGTTCGTTTGTTTGCATGGGCTTGTCCGGGCAAGGGTCTGTGGACCTGATGTGGGGTGTGTTAGCATCCCGTACTGAGTTGGCTATACACACATTGTGTTGACGTTTGGGTTTGAGATTGCTACATTCTGATGAAGCATTTTTGCATGGCAGCTTTGGTTGAGCATGTGGCAGTCCGTGTTAGTAGCCTTGCTAGCTGATACGCCAGAAAACTCCGTCGTCGACTCCTTTTTCAAGCGAGAAAACCCACGAAGGATATAGAAGACCCATTGATACTCATACCCTCTGAGTTCGGTGAACTCCTGTCAAGCGGGGGAGAATGATGTGAACGAGGTCTACCCCAATGGGGCTATCCGCCGGCAGCTGGAGAGAGAAGGAAGATTTACTTCTTTTATACTTTGTTGCTTTTGTCATTATCTAGATGTTTATCTAGGTTTATCTCTTAGTTAGTTATTAGGTTTAGGAATCCAGCCTATTTTCTCTAAAAATAAGTACTTTGGGAAGCATTGTAACCAATGAATCAAAATAAGAGTTAAGAAATTGTGTGTTCACATCAAAATTTTATTTTAATAAATTACATTTAGCAAGTATAACTCGAGATCAAATTTCAGTTTTATAAGAACACGAGAATGAAATTTCCTATGGAACTAGACTCGTGGATGAATGTATCAGGGTCATAAGGTATGCAGGCAAAAGAGATCATGAATGTATTGCCAATTCTGTAACGCACCTTGAAATATGCTTGTTCACAGGCCGCGTCAGTCTCGAACTCTGGCATAACAAAAGAAAATTGACAATAATCAGGTTATGTCGTCCTATAATTGATGACTTCATATCAAGAAGTAACAATTGTTAAGGAGGTTAGTGATCATACAAGCACATCAATGGTGATATACACTTCCAAGGAGGAAAGAACACTAGATACCGCGAGAGGGAAATTGAAAAGAGAGAGAGAGAGAGAGAGAGAGAGAGGAGCATTTCTCTTCTTATATTATTATTATTTTGGGTGGGTAGGGGGGGAGGAGTTTAATCTTGAGACCCGTGAAAAATTACTATTTCAAATTATTCAAGTGGAAACCCTCTACAAATTTCAGGAAGACATATGGCCATAACTGTGTGCATGTCAAAGATGTGCTGAAACAACCCGCGTAATTTGGGGTATTTTAAATTAATTTAAAAAATATAGAGGAAAATAAAGTTTTTGATTTAATTATTTTTCTTGCTCAAAAATGTTGAGAATTATTTTTAATGACGAGATTTTCAATCGGTTTCAAATCGGAGTTAAAACGGATTTTTCAATGATTTTTAAAGATTATCCCTTGGTTTTATTTTAAGTCGGCCGTTTCAAAATTCCTGAGTGATTGATTCATCGACTCCAGGGGATCAATCGATCGACCCCTTCAGTTTTCGTGCGCTGCAAGTTCTTTTGAAGAGTTTTGTTGGTTTATAATTCCTACTTTTTGCCTAATAAAATGAGGACGTGGATGACCATTTGAGAACCAACTTTTGGCACAAAAATATGCATTAAACATATTTTTATTCCTCTCCTTTTTATATACACAGCTCATTTATATTTATGTGTTCAACCTTAGTTTTAGAGGTGTTCTTGGGGCTGTTTTGATGTTGGAGCTTGGAGATGATTTGTGGATCCTTGTGAGATGATTTCAATGGTTTAATCTGAGTTTCTGGGCAGATTCATGCTGGTTTCTTATGGTGGTTTAAGGTATGGGGTTTTATATAATATGCTTTTTAAATCTCTCGAGAGTTAATCCCTTTGATCTCATGTGATTATTGAACTCATATTTGAATTGCTAAATTCAATTGGAATCTGAAATTTTTTATTGGAATCTGATTTTGATTCATTTGGTATTATTTTTGTGTTGAGCATGTTGTCATGAGATTTTAATATGGCACTGAGGTTGGGCACCGGCCAAAATTTCAATTTCCGGCTACTTGATAAAGTATGGGCGCGGTATGGTGAGGCCTGGTGACCCGAATAATGTGTTGTTAAGAAATTATATTGATAAAAATGATTGTGAGATTTGCATTTGATTTGAATATTCGTACTCGTATTGTTACACTTTATTCACCGCTAATATTTGTTGAGCATCTTTCCTGCGTATTGTATACTTCACCATATTTTTTCTTAGTGGCAGGTTAGCGCGGATTTGAGCGCTATGGACTAATTGGCGATTGATTTTTGCTTGGTTATTTTGGGAAGAATATTCGAGAATACAAAATGAGAAGATTTGTATTTATTTTGCTGTATAGAGCATTGGCGATTTATTTTATTTCGAGATAGATAGTTGTATTATTTCGAGGGACAATTGTTGTATTTAATTTGAGAATTGAGATTAGTGGATTCTTATTTTTCTATTGTGGGTTTTATTTCGATGCTCTATACCTTGTTGATTGTGGATTTGATTAGTTTTATCGAGTACCGCTCCGCTCTCCCCGGGCGGGGTGTTACATGTGCGTCATTAATTTAGAATGGAGCTGGGAGCATATTTGTATTACAGGAACCTGTGCCCCCCATTGGACTAATGCTGTCAATATATACAATAATAGGGATAAATGAACTCAACCACACACTTCGAAAATGCTCCCATAAAAAAATGAAGTAAAGAAAAATGAGGGGGCAGTGCTTAACAAGGTACCTTTCTTGGCACAATGAAATGTAACAGGATGATATTAAAACATAGGTATAACCATAGATTGTCATGCTAAATGAAATGCATAACAGAACGGTAATAAAAACAAATATGATAAATTCAATGTAAGTACACATATGACATGTACATAGACAATTTTGAGATATGCTCAACTCAAGGAATTCTAAACGGTAACAGTCTCAAACTCAATCCACATTTTGATCACTGTACAATATTTAGCTTCTTGAACGTAAGAGTAAAGATATTTCCAGCAACTAACATAAGTCCACAAACTGTAATCCATCCACACTAAATGTATCTTCCATGCGTCCAGAAAGTCTTATTAAAAGCAATGACTAAGTTGAACAATGGTCACTACTTTAAAAAATTACATAAATATTAAATATAATGGTTGGGGAAAAACAAGAAAGTACTCACCGATAAATGCGTAGCATAAACTGTCTCCAGTTTTAAAATCCCGGATTATTTCAGCTCTGCCATTATTTATTAAGGATGAGAAACGTGTTTTCAATAAATTAATAATTATTTTTATTTTTTTTTAAATCATGCATAAGGACTCACGAAGTTACAGTTCCAAATCGTGAAAAGATTGTATGCAGGTCTTCATCCTGCAAATAAAAAGTAAACAACCAAATAAAGGTAGTTAATACCATCTTGATGGTTATATTCCTTCTTACTAATTAAGAAGCCTCTATCAAACAAGGAAGCTATCCTCATAGAAAATCCCAAAGTCAAGTAGAACGACACCACAGATCACTACTGAGATAACAAGGCGAAAGGTAGCCTTAATAGGCATTACGTGTCTATGTACCATATTAGAAGATAACAAAAACTCACTTCAGTTACAGGATTTAGTTTACAAACAAAGAGAACGTTATCTGGAGGTTTTATCTCGGCATCTGGAATGTCCCCAATCTGTGATGCACATAAGATAAGAATTATAACCAAGTAAAGCAACATTGTGTTTAACTTGAAAATTGTATATTAGAACTGATTGTGGCGTACTAAATGCGTACACTTTCAAGCACTACTGCTCTGGAATGTGCTTCCTTTGTTCGAATAACCTCCTCAAGCTCTCCTGGAGCCAATTGCTCATCCATGGGCACCCAGTCATCTTCCAGTCGCACCTCATCATCAACCTAAATGGTACATAGAACAAGTTGCAGTTATGAAGGAATATTCAACAAACCCAGAAAAGAGAAAAGCATGGTCCAAACAAATGCCAAAACTGAACCAAAACGGCCAAAATGACTTGATCGGGACTCGCCAAACTGAAACCATAACCCATACCGATAATCATATATTAGTGAAAACAACTCGACCCAGCTTAACTCGCTGAGATTGATACTGAGATACCGCTAAGCCGAGGCACTGAGCCTAATATTTTTCTCTAAATAATGCAGCATTTGTATTATCCGACACCGAGTAAATAACAAGACTCGTGCGCGGTTGAATTTTTTGATGAAAAAAATTGGAGATGATCTCCTCACTATGGCGATCATATCCAAGAAGTTTCATCAAAATTTTCAATTTTTTACAATTTTAAAAAAATGGGATGTACCGGAGTATATAGATAAGAAGCCCTTCCAAGAGACTCCCTATATATATATATATATATATATATATATATATATATATATATATATATATATATATATATATTAAAAAATATTCATTGGTTTATATTTGTAATTTAGAAGTTTATTTAATCCTTCATATAGATCAACAAATGAGCAATTTTGTGGTTTCTTTTTATCCTTTTACTATAATAATGTCATTTCAATGTGTTGGAAAAGGAGAACTGTTTCTTTCCTTCATAACAATCGGAGATTTTGGTGAGGCAATATTATAAACGAAAAACTTCTGCCATCATTCTACCTCATCTTTCGGTTTTCCTTCAGGGGAAGCATCTGGAACCAGCTCAGAGATCTGTGGAGGATCATCAAAAGGATCATCCAGTACATAAGTGTGTTTGACCCTGTTTGAAACATCAAATCAATTTCCCGTAGTGAACTAGAAGAAATCAAAATGATATGACAGGATCCACACAATGTTAGAAATGTAATACTCCCTCCGTCCCAAATTAGCAGTCCCTGTATTCTTTTTGTATAAATTCAGGATAGACTCAATCAACGGTCAAAATCAACACTTCAATATTATTGTGAACTTGGTTCGTTGATTATGTCTAAAAAAAGAAAGTGGAGTCTTAATTTGGGATGGCCCAAAAAGGAATAGTGGACTCTTAATTCGGGACAGAGGGAGTATAAAATATACAGCAACAAAAGCAATGAACCTGATATTTTTGTATGGTCTGCCCTTCTCATCCACATAAGCCTCATTTATCCTATTCAATGTCTCAAGCCCTTCCGCAACCTCCCCAAAAACCTACCATTTGGAGACTTAAATATAAGCAACATGAGATCTTATCATATAAAATCTCAAGGAAAAAAGGAAAGAACGACTCAAAAAGGAACCAAATATGCGATGTTACACATCAATTTCAAAATAATTCAGCTTTAGCTTCTTGACAATATTAAACTTATAACAGCAACACTTCACAGACAACATGACTCGCAAATTTTGTAAGATGCCGGGCATCTCATGATATTTCGATTACATTGGTAAATCTGAAATGCGTACACGACAATCTAGTAAAGGTTCCTCTTTCCATAACTTAACCAAGCATCCTACCCGCATTAGAAACACTTTTAAGAAGATTATGTATTGTGTCGAACAAGTATCAGACATCGACACTTCTTAGGCACTCTCGGACATTTGTCTGTAATTTAAATATATATTTTAGTTCTGATACGTCCTGTACTTTCTAGATGCCACATGTGACAAATAAAATTAAATGTTGAAATATGATTTTTTTTTATACGCAAGAGATATGTGATAATTAAATGAAATATGAGATTTTTTATATATAAGAGATATGTAATTGTTGAAAGAAATGTTAGAGTAAGAGTAATTAGGGGTGGGATAATGTATCCCATTCAGACCACAGAGACCCTCTGAATCATTTTACTAATAACAAGGATCACCCTATGATTGTCTTTCAAACTGCCTTCTCTATAAGGGAACAGATAACAGTCACTCTTCTAAAAGATCCTCGATATATTTTGATTTGTGAGTTTCTGAAAATGGGGGTGAAGATAAATGGTTTTTGTTTCAAGAACTTAAAAGGTTAAAATACTCTTAGCTTTGGTTTCTCTCAACAGAAAGCCATCACAAAACAACAGCCAAGAAAAGATCTGTTACAAACAGGACAAAGAGGATTTAAAACCTGTTTTGCAGCATTAATTATGATGGGATAACAATGTATCTCAATGAAAATAATTAATAGCAATGTCAGAGGGTTGGGGAGAAAAAAGGAAATGAAGGATATCAGAGAAATTTGGGGTAAAGAAAAAATGGATGACATGGTATTTCAAGAAACAATTAAAAAAATAGCGGGCATATTGAAAGAGTTGGCGCTTGCGTTCAATTCAGAAATAATATAATAAACACCTTTTTAACCCAAACAAACCCTAAACATGCAACTAGGTGTGATTGAAACAATATGAAATCATGCAAGAATTATTCAAACACACATAATTAAGGAAAAATCCCCCACAGGGGCAAAACCATTTGTATATCACTATAATTTGTAAGAGAAACGGCTTACAATCGGATTACACTGAAATACAAGTTTTTTTGACTAAGAATTACCCGCAGGCATCGGATTCTGTAGTCGCGGCTGGAAGACTCCCTTTCCAGTAGGGCTGGCGGCTGGAACTATCCCTGTCCAGTAGGGCTGCAATGAAGAGGAAGAAACGGTCCACTTCACAAAGGTTGAACAACAGCAATGGTGTTCTTGGGTTACCAAACTTGATTCACATAGATATGGAAGATGTGTGAATCTAAAAACCTAGAATCATAGGACTCAATAGGTGAAGACTTTAGGGTTGATATGCTCTGAAAAACGTGGGAAAGTCTTATCGAAACCTACTACTGATCGCGGTTTAAATAAGGAGTCAAAACCCTAAAAAATCTGCTACACGATCTGGCAGAGTTTATCCTCGGCGGACCGGTCCGGGCCTCAGGCGGATCGGTCCGATTGCGGATCGGTTCTTTTAATTTGAAGCCGATTCGGTTCGCAATCGGTTCGGTGCTCTCTGGACTCATTTTGCAAGGCGGTCCGGTCCGGTCTTGGGCGGATCGGTCCGCAGTCGGATCGGTTCCTTTTTTATTTCAGCGGATCGGTCCGGTTGCCTGGGCGGATCGGTTCTTTTTAATTAGAGGGGGATAGGTCCGGCTGACTGGATTTCTGAATTCTTCCTTTCTTTTGATCTTCGGATTCCGTTGATGATGAATGGACTTTGAATCTTTGCAACGGTGTTACGGCTAATGACATATACAAGTATGTTGGACAAAAATGTCCTTACACATATTCTTGTTGGTGTAGTGTAGGGTAGTAGATTGGGAGTCATTCTAATTATTTGGAGAGTGGTTAGGGATGCCGATCACATTTTGGGAGAACTTTCAACCTCTGTCCGTCTCAAACCCTTACTGGGGAGAGCTGGTGGTTCTCCGGCATTTATGGGCCTTGTCGGTATAAAAATAGAGAATTTCTTGGGAAGAATTTGCGGTACTTATGGTCTTTGTTGTGACCGGTGGCGTCTTAGGGTTGATTTTGTCATGCACGGTTCACTTGATCAAAGGGTGAGATGTGCTCTTGACGTAAACCACACGTCAAAGGTTCCTAAAATATCTAACACACACTTTTAGAGAGAGGAACAACTCTTTTCTATATTCCAAATATTCCAAAACAAGGTCTTCCTCAAGTGAGGTTACAAGGGGTCTATTTATAAGTGGAGAAGGAGAGCACTAAATGGGTCTCTAACCAATATGGGACTCCCACTTTACAAATAAACCTAATACTCATTTGTGCTCGCCTATGTCCCAACTTACAAATAAACAACAAAACAAAATTAATAAAAATAACAAAAAGGAACTAAACTACTAATATGCCAAAAAATGACAAAAATGGGGTTGGGGGGTTGGGGAAGGTGAGGGGTGGGGGGGCTTGGGGAAGGTGAGGGGTGCCACCCTAGGGCTTGGTACTCGGCAGCAAGGGTGGCGGCTTCACGGGCGGAGGCAGGGAGGGGCAGACCTGGGCTGTAGCCCAGGTCAAAAAAAAAAATTTGTAAGCTATCCATATATACAGCCCACTAAAAATTATAACATACCTTAGCCCAACCCATATAAAAAAAACATACGCGATGGTGATTCTTCAAAACACAAAACACAAAAGAGTCCTCCCTAATTAACCCACCACTACTTACACAAACACACGTTCCTTTTCAAGAAAAGCAACCAACTCATCTTTTCCAATTCATATTTCAAGAACAACAAAAAGAAAGCAGGCGACTTCTCCTGTTGGGTTTTCTTTTCAATTCCAAGTAAGATTTTCAATCTTTTTCTTATTATTTTTATCAATATGATTGCAATATTGTGGTGTATTTTTTGTTTTTTACATTTTGGGACATCAAATCTAATATCTTAGTCATTTCAATTGTCATAATTTTAGGGTTTAAACTTGAGGATTTTCAATTTGTGGTGCATTCTTCCAATGACCAAAGTAAGGTAATATTTTAATTTAAATATACTATTAGATTGTAAATAATGTTGTATATTTGTTTATTGTGAATTATTAAATTGTAAATAATGTTGTACATTTTTTATTGTGAATTGTTAAAGTGCAAATAATGACGTACATTTTTTATTACAAATTATTAGGTTCTAAATAATATTATACTTTTTTTAAATCAATGTCATATGTTTTTAATTGTTTATTTTTTAATTTTGTTTGATAGGATCATAGGCCATAAATATAATGGCACATAATCAACCCCCACCCAAGAGAGGAAAAACTATTTGCTCATTCTTCAAAAAGAGAGAAGGTGAAGATTCATCGAAAGAGGATACATTCGAAGCAACTAATATTGATACCTCAATTCTCGAGTGCGACCTCTAGTTGAAACAGAAAGTGTTGAAACAAAACAATTTGATCCAATGGTTATTGAACGAGATCCTGCGCTACGTAGTCCAATATATGCAGTAGAATCCGTTACTCAACGAGATACAATTAGACGAGCTTATATGAATTTGGGGCCATATCAACCTAACCTCTCTGAGTATCCAAGAACAAAGATAGGAAAGCAATATCGTAGATTTTAATATGCTTGGTTCAAACATTTTCTTGGTTTGGGTATTCCCCCTCAGCGAATAAAGCGTATTGTTTCCCATGCTTACTTTTTGAAGAGAAAAGTAAATCAGGGATTCGTTCTGCACTTACCGTCGGTGGATTTGACAATTGGAAGAGGGTTAATGATGGTGCAAATTGTGTATTTTTACAACATGTCGGGCTTCCATCTTCACCACGTAGCAAATATGTCGAGTGCCTTAACAATTTAAAGACATCGGCCCAACATATTGACAGAGTGTTGAACCAACAATCGATGGAAGAAATTGCAAAGAATCGGATGCGTCTCAAGGCAAGCATTCAAACCGTTCGAATTCTTGCACTTCAAGCATTAGGTTTTAGAGGTCATGATGAAAGTCCAAGTTCATTGAATCGGGGAAACTTTCTCGAATTATTGAAGTTTAAAGCTGAAGATAATGAAGTACTTTTAAGTATTCTCCAAAGCGGCCCACACAATGCAAAATACACTTCTCATCATATTCAAAAGGAGATTCTTGATATTCTCGCTCATAGAGTGAGAAAGATGATTTGTGATGTAATGGAGGGGAGAAATTTTGTATTCTTGTTGACGAATCACAAGATGAGTCTAAAAAAGAGCAGATGACTCTTATCTTGAGATGTCACCTATAATGGTATGCTAATGGAACGTTTTTTTGATATTGTTAGCGTTGAGGATACATCGTCATCCACACTTAAAAAAGCGATCACCGATATTCTTGTTCCATACAACCTCCTGATTCAAAACTTACGAGGTCAAGGATATGATGGTGCTAGTAACATGCGAGGTCATTGGAAAGGTTTGCAGGCATCGTTTCTTACAGATTGTCCATATGCGTATTATGTACATTGCTTTGCCCATCAACTACAACTAGCTTTAGTTGCGGCCGCAAAAGACGAGAGTAGTGTTTGGCAGCTCTTTTCTCACTTGACTTGTATTGTCAATCTTGTTGCTTCTTCTCCTAAACGTATTTGTGAGTTAAAAAGTGCACAAATGGATGAGATTGAACGTATGTAGGCTAGTGGTGAACGAAAATCTGGAAAAGGGGCTAATCAGATTGGCACTATGCATCGACCAGGAGCTACTCGTTGGAGCTCACATTATGATTATGTTCGGGACTTAATGGGCATGTATGATGCGTCTTGTATAGTTATTGAAACTCTTAAAAAGAGTGGGGCAAGTGCAGAAATACGTGCACAGGCTCATGGCGTTTTTAAAGTTATGCGGAGTTTTGAATTCATATTTATCATGCACTTAATAGGAAAAATCATGGGAATCACTGATACACTCTGCCAGACTTTACAATGTCAAACTCAAGACATTTTGAATGCTTTAAAGTTAGTCTCTACAACAAAAGTTCTCCTTCGAAAGCTGAGAAATGACGATTGGGGCAATTTCCTTGAGAACGTGGTAAAATTTTGTTACCGACATAGCATTGTTATACCTGATTTGAGCTCTCATTATGACGAGGGTGCGAGATGTGAATGTCATCAACAAGATCATATCACCGTTGAACATTATTATCACTTTGATGTTTTTAACTGCACGATAGATTTTCAGTTGATGGAGTTAGAAAATAGATTCAACGAGGGGAAATGGAACTTCTTACTCTTAGCTCGGGTTTGGATCCTAGTGATGCTTTTAAATCATTTGACGCGGAGAATATTTGCAAACTTGCTGAAAAATTATATCCTAAGGATTTTACCGGACAAGACATTCATACTTTGAGATGCCAACTGATGCATTATCAACTTGATATGGCTTGTGATTCCGAATTTCAAAATATTTCTACTCTTAGTGATTTGTGTCGAAAACTATTTGTAACAAGAAAGTCAGAGACCTACTCTGTGGTTGATAGATTAATTCGTCTTGTGTTGATTCTTCCTGTTTCCACTGCGACTACGGAGAGAGAGCATTTTCTGGGATGAAACATTTTAAAACAGCAATTCGCAATTCAATGGGGGATGAATTTCTTGCTGGTTGCGTGACTCTCTACCTTGAACGGGATCTTATAGTTTAAAGATTGATCTAGATTCTATAATTGATGAATTTGAATCTTTGAAGACTCGTCGTTCAAAATTGAGATAAGGATTTTGTTATTATTGTGTTATTTAAATACTATTATTTATCGAAATTCAGTTTTTCAATTATTTTTTCTCTGTTCATTTTTTTTCAGTTATGGTTATTGCTTAATGTTAGCCCACCCCTATGTTTAATCCTGGCTCCGACCTTAGGCGGCTTTTAGGCGTAGGGTGAAGGGGGTAGCTAGGTTTGGGGAGATTTGGGATATATAAATGGGAAAGGGGAGCACTAAATTGGACTCTAACCAATGTAGGTCTCCCACTTTACAAATAAGCCTAATACCCATTTTTGCTAACCTATGTCCCAACTTACAAATAAACAACAAAACAAAATTAATAAAAATAACCAAAATAACAAAAAGGAACTAAACTACTAATATGCCAAAAAATGGCAAAAATGCCCTCGATTCACATCAGTTCTAAATTGATAGATTTTTGTTTCCATTGGGTTGGGAGGATTTTTTTTCGTGTGCAAGGCAGGGGCATGGGTAAGGATTGTATCAGACCATAGTCCCATTGTTCTTGATACCAACCAGTTTAAGTAGGGGCCTCTCCTTTTAGAATTGGAAATATGTGGTCAAAAAAGATAAGGAGTTTAAAAATGTTTTAAATCTTGATGTAAAGCATGTGAGGTCTCGAGGTCGGAAGGAATGAAAAAATTGGGAAGTGTCAAAAATCAAATCAAGGCGTGGAAAGGAAGTTTTGGGGGGTGTAAATTTGGAAAAGGGGGAATCTTTAACAAGATAAAAGAGATTGGTTAAAAAATAGAACTTGATGAGGAAGCAAAAATAGAGAGAACCTCGTTGGAAAACAAACTTAAAGAATTGCTTTTAAAGAAAGAACTTTCAAGGAACCGAAAGGTAAAATTGAAGGGGGTGGAAGAAAAGTCAATAATATGATTTTCAAATTGGAGAGTTTGGAGGGTGTAGTATTGGACCGGGAGGAGGAAATTGTTCACGAAATATTAAATTTCTTTGAAAAACTCTACACAAAAAAGGAGGTGGCAATTTGAGGGATTGGAGTGGTGTCCAATAAATGAAACAAGTAAAATTTCGCATGAAAGTCCTTTTGAGGAAGTTGAAACAAAGAAGGCCTTGAGTGAGCGTGAAGGAGAAAAAGCACCAGGTCCAAACATTTTCTCTATGGCTTGTCTAAAAAATTGTTGGGAGGTGATTAAAGATGATTTGTTGAGAGTTTTCTCAAAACATTATAACAATAAAATCGTCAATGCAAGATACAATGCCACTTGTATATGTTTAATCCCTAACAAAATTGTCTTCCTTGCATATTAAGCATTTTAAACCTACTATAGTCTATTATTGTGATTTATACAAGTTATTAGCCAAGGTCGTGTCATTAAAACTAAGGGAAGTGTTGGCAGTGGGCTTTTGTCAAAGGTAAAAATATTTTGGATTTGGTATTGTGTGTAAATGAGATAGTGGAGGAGTATAGAAGAGGTAAGGAGGGAATAGTCTTTAAAAATTGACATTGAAAAAACTTTTGATCGGGTGTAACTTCCTTGACCATGTGTTAGTAAAGAAAGGGTTCAGGAGGTGGAGAACGTGGATTGGGGTGGTGTCCAATCAATGAGACAAGTAAAATGTATCTTCATCTAATTTCTCAGTTTTAATTAATAGGAATCCCATAGCGTGGTTTAAAGCTTCTAGAGGGTTGAAGCAAGGAGATCATTTATCTCCTTTTCTTTTTTTTCTTGTTAGAACGTACTTGGTTTCTTAGTGGGGAGAGCTTGTATATGTGATTTAATAAAGGGTTTAGAAAATGGGCAAGATACTGGTGCATGTGACCCATTTATAAATTGTAGATTATACTTACTAGGGAATCTTGACATTTCCGCTAATCTCTTGGGTCATAAAATTAATGTGTCAAAAAAATGTGATCTGCACTAATGTGGCAAAGACAACATTGAGCCATTTAGCTTGTGAAGGTGGGTTGTGGCTTGGATCATGGGCCCTACATGTTCATTTACTCCCCACCTCGTTTGCATAAAGGACAATAGCTGACAATCACCTTTCTCTTCTTTCTCGGATTATCAATGGCCAAAATTGCCCCTCTAGCAACTGTCCAAGTGAAGAACGCCACTTTCGAAGGGCACTCGTGCGCCACACAGCCTTCCATGGAAAAAGATGCTGACCTTCGTCTCCCACACCCTCGCCTGCCAGTAGAGAATAATACAACTTCACTGAAAAACAACCCCTCATCCCCTTTCCATGAAAACACATCTCCCCCTCCCATCCGTTAGCTCACACCCTCCAACACCTCCATAATCCGCTCAACCTCCTCCAACACCCATAAGATCTACAATTGAACAGGTGCCTGAATGAGGGATTCCAAATCCGTCTTTCCCCATATACCATCCCACATGGTCTACCACAAAAGCTCCTACGTTCCTCGCCATCCAACTCCCGGAACCTCTCCATCAATACAAGCACACCACGGGTCCTGTCAAAATTGACCATATTCTTCTTCATCGTAATTTTGTAAGGGTTTTATGGGCAAAGATTTTCTATTATTTTCAGCTTGTGGGGGCTGTTCCGAAAAATAGTGGGATGATTTTTTGTTTTGGATGGGTGCTTATCTGGGGTGAGGAGTGAAGATATATAGAGGTGAATTATTTTGGCAGTGATGCAAATGTTTGAATGGAAAGAAATGATAGGACCTTTCAAGACCAAGCGAAAGAGACAAACAAAATACGGGATAAGACTAAGCATTTTAAACTACCTATGGGCTGTTTCTTCTCCAGAATATCAGCACTTGGATTGCAATTTTTCATAGGAAAACTGGGCTTACCTGTTAGGTTTAGTGGCATCCGAAGTTCACGCCATAGTAAAATGGAGGCTCTGATTGGGTCTGAGACCGCGAAGTGGATGCTGGGTTTTGTCAGTTGGTCTGCAGCGTTTTGATTTCTGTTTTTCTATCGTTTTGATTGTACAGTCTCTTGTCCTTTACTTTCTTTGTATTCTTTTCTATTTGTGAACTGCTGGTCCACTTATTATGTATCTTTTTTGTTCCTTTTTTCTAAATAAAATTCTCAATTTTCGATATATATATAAATAAAATGAAAAATGGAAGATTTTAATAAAAGGGTGGGTGTGGAGCCTTTTTTTAACATAATATAATGTGTTTCATAAGTTATATATGCTCCACATTACACTCATACGATATTAGATTTACTCATCATAAGAATATTTTTGTTGTTTATAATTTAATTTATATCTATACGTGGAAAATATATTGATGAGTCATCTTTGAGTCATAAATTTTGTTGTTTCGACGTTTTTTATGTTGTTCCGTATCCTTGCCCATATCCGCTTTTAAACCTAAACCGCCTGAGAACACTGTTAAAACCGAAACAACAAAACTATATTAATGAAAGAAATAAGGTAAACATGAGTCCTAAATTAATGAAAAAAGAAAAACATTACACAGTTCAGTGGACCGGCAGTCCAAATTACATAATAGAAGTGAAAAAGGCTAAAAAAATCCCTATGTACAAAGGTGGGGGACACAGCAGAACAGAAATACGAATATTAAAAAAAGAATTAATTCATGGCACTATACATAGAGCGGAACATTCTCAGACTCTTTAAATGCCACGGTCCAAAGTGATGCGGCAAATATGATCCTCTCCTAAATCCATTCGTTGTCTTCCTTTTTCGCTTCAAGAGCTCTATAATTACGTTCTACCCATCTGATCTAAAAGGTGGACATTTCCACACGCCTCCATAAGCAATTAAGCTTCGCAAAGTCATCCATTCCCAAAGGAGAATATAAATCCGGTTCTAAAGCCTTGCCTCAACTATCTTAAGTCATACATACAACTTTCTCAAAAAAAAATCAGCAAAGGAACATTGGAGGAAGATGTGCCGCTTGGTCTCCAATATTTTTGCATTGACAATACCAATGTGGGGATAAACTCATGCAGGGTTGTCTCCTACGAAAAAAATCACAAGTGTTCACTTTCTCGTGCGGCACCAACCATGCAAACACCTTAACTTTAGAGTGTATTCCAGATACCCAATTTTCTTAGAAAGAGGAAAACAAGAAACAGAAGGCTTAACGCATTGCATGTCAAAATAAGATCTCCAATGAGGAGATAAATTTCTCCGTCACAATATCGTTTCAAAGAAACCTATACGATATTGTGACGGAGAAGGCATGGAAAAAGGATCGACAACTTTGGGCTTGAAAGAATTCAATTGCACTTCATACTGGGAGTATAGGTGTTTGCCTCCTAGTGACTATGCACATCCACATCCTCAACCCAAGGTTAACCAAGTAATATATGTGCAGACCAAGTAATATATGTGCGATAATTAGAAGAAAACATCACACTAAATATGAACACGTCTTAATCGGAACAAAGAACCTTTCTGAGACTATCAAAGAAGTATATTTAACGTATGGTATTTGAAGAGGTTGCGGGAGAGACTACGGTGCAAGCTGCATGCTTTCAATGTCCCGTTTTGAGACAATATTTATTTCAAATTCCCAAATCAATAATAATTCAGCATACATTAGGACCACAACGAAGGTGTCACAAAGGCTTGGTTCATCTTTGCCTCAGTTTTCTTGATAGAAAGATAGTCATCCCGACGAGGGAGCAACTCAAAATATAGGGGGAGAGGTTTATGTTCCTTTTTTTATAATGGGTTAGATCTGGGAGGTCCAATGGTAAGACTCGGCTGGAGTACTGGGTTTGTGGGGGTTAAATGGGTTTAGGCCAAAACTAAAACACAACAAAATAGGTTGGGCAGCGTGTAATAAAGTTGGGTAAAGAATGGACTAAGTACGGTATAGCCGAGTTGAGCTTTGAACGGCTGGAAGATTTGGTTTTTTAAAATGAGCTGTGTTGAAAATGGAACAAGTGCTTGAAACAAGGAATGTGCTTGAATGAAGATTGGATCTGGGTAACCTATATCACATCAAAGTCAACAAATAAAACAATATATCAAGTTACCTTCCATCAACAAAAAACCAACCTTGGGTTCTCTCTTACAGAAACAGTGGCGCAGAATTGTAATGGTGGTGTCGACAAAGAGAAACCGACAACAAGGTGCGTGAAGGCTTCAAGGCGTCTTGAGTGATGACAATACATGGTGGTTTTCAGTCGATGTCAAAGCAAGTTCTGATTCTGTGCAACTTTTTTTTGCGTTTGATTTGACGCTGACTCTAGCTACTAGATGGAGATAGAAGAAAATAGATAAAAGGGGAAGAAGAAATTCTGACGAGCAAAGCTTACAAGCTGCGGGCTCAAAACAAAATTTAACTCTACTAAACTAAAGAAGATTACATCCCTATTTATAGGCAAACAATTTTGAATTTAAGCTGGAGACTAATTTAATTGATAGATACGACATAATCCTAACTACTAAAAGATAAACAGTAAGTACTAATTAATCTAACCTAAACCACGATAGTTAATATTCTCTTCAATTCTAAATAAAAATAAATTTGCTTACACTTGCAAGTAAATATTCATTCATTTGCTCTTGATCGCATAGTTTATTTTACTTCTCAACATTAAATCTCAAAAATGGTAAATAACAAAATGGGGATAGTGGCCTTGGCTTTTGCAGGACCCAAACCATTTCCTTCCTCTTTCAATCTCTTCCTAAAAGGGGGTAGGAATTGTGTCCATGGAGCTTAAAGGAGTATAAAATACTAGTGTATTAACCAATCACTGACTCTTGCATGATAATAGTTGAAAACATCCAATAAGAAAAAGGCTTTTGACAATTCACAAACTCGTGTAATAAACTTGGCAACTTCTACATGGAGCTTGTCACCACCCAAAATGTGTTCTCAAGACCTTGAGTACAATTGAAGGATAAAGAAGTCAACGGTGTATGTAGAGCCCATTAAGTAGGCATCATTTATATGTTTAATAAAACAAATGATATGCATGTGTATGAAAAATTGTAAGAATTAAATTATGGATCAGAAACTTACGGTGTGCTTCCCATCGAGATAGTTAACATCATCCCGCAATGTGATATAGAACTGAAAAACAAAAGAAGAAAAAGAAATTATGAGTACATAGATGGGTTGTGTGTGAAAAGTATGACCACACCCACATGAATACGCACACAAAAAAAAATGTAATCGAATGTAAAGACAAGAAAAACGAAAACGGGGGCAAAATGCACTCGGCACTTCTTTACTTTGTGAGAATATGCAGCAAGCATAGGTTAAGGAAGAAAAAAGTAGATAAGAACCTTCAAATTATTTATCTCAACAAACATATTTAGCAACAAAAGCAATACCTGAGACGCATTAAGATCCTCCCCAGCACTAGCCATTGCAACCGTACCCATCTTAGAATGCTTTAAATCCAAGCGAATTTCATCACCAAAAAAGCGAGCCTGATCGCCATATAAGAATCTGAAATGTTGGTGTGGATGCGTTAGTAGTTAATGAAAAGCATAAATACGGTTTCAAAGAGGTTGTGCTGTATGTTAGAGCAAAACATGTTTATCTAAATCTTGAGAACTAAAAGATGACAGAAGAACTCAAGTCACAAAACCCAGCTATAAATTTGCAATACAGGAAGTTACAGTAATTAAAGAACTGCAGAAACAAAACATTTATTACCATGATCAACATTTATAAATATTTTTCTTACTTGTAGATAGAGTCTCCACCAGACCCCGTTCCAGTGGGATCCCCTGTCTGTGCAGTAAAATCCTTCTGAACTGTGTGAAATAGACATCCGTTATAATATTTAATCCTGCAGCAACCAGAGGGGGAGAAAAAGTCATGGTAATGAGCTGATCTAGTACCTCCAAACATGAGATACATCATCAATTAGATATTCCTCCTAGAATTTTTGTCATTGAGCAATACTAGGATTACATTCGATGTACACGCACATGTGTAATTTTAAATCCATTTAATTACCAGAGAAAGTTTTATGTCCTCAAGGATTTTTTTATGAGCAGCAGTAATTTTTTATCGAAATTAAAATAATATTGCAAGAGAAGAAAGGGGGACAAGAAATTCCCCTCAAGATATACAAGCCAAAAAAGATGAAACAAGATCTTCCTCAAGTACACGGTACTCTAGTTCCAATTATATTAAAAACAAAAAACATTGTTTTTTACCAAATCCTATCCTTATCCTCTTCTTTGTTTTTAATAATTCTAAACATTCCTCTCTGGCCATACCACCCAAACTAAAGGCCAACACAACACAACACCATATGCATCTAGTTCTCTAATACCCATGTAACAATTGTAGAATAACATTAGGTTGAACCAATCTTTTCATAGAGCTCCCACACCTGAAATTCACAAAACACTTTAGATTCTCAGATGAAGATACACTAGCATACGGTTTCTTTTGTTGGATTAAGTCACAAGATTCACCTTCCTCTTAGTGTCCAACCAAGCAAAAACTTGGACTTCTTTTCCTTGAAAACAGGAAGATTTATCGATATTTATACAAAACAATGGCAAGAATGGACCAGGAGTCGATCACAACAAACAGTAAATAAAAATAAATTAAAAAGGAAAAGAAAGGCATTTTTACTTCTACAGTCTCAGTTGCAACACTCCTCAAACCACCAGAAAAATACATGATGTAAACGCATCGAAATAATAAAAATGCACAATTTAGGCTTCACCTCTAAACCCTCAATTTAATTCATCATATCAATAATTTGAGTACAATGGGAGGCATTAATTCATCATATCGATCATATCAATAAATGCACAATGGAATATCTTTTAAAAGTAATTGAATCCAGAAGCCCAAAGAGACAGCTACATATTTCACTCTTTCCCAAATCAATAAAAACATTAAGGAAGATATCATAATTGTTGTTAATAAAAGACGATAGGCTAATACTTGTAAAATTTGTAAGACGTGAAAATATAATCAATATTGTTAGTATTTACATACACCAAGTAGGATTTGATGAACACATTAAGATACAATTTGGGGAACAAATAGATGAATTAATTCAAGAACTATTTGTAAGGGAGAAAATAAATAAAGAGATTTAATGGTTATGTAGGAGACGTGTAGGATCAGAAGAAATGGTACATGGAGTATAGGGTTTCGGAGATAAGAATGACGGTGTTTGACGATGGACTATAATCTCATTAAAGATGCAATATTTGATCAATTTTTATAAAGTGGAACAAATAAAAGTCAAATAGACTTTTTCCTTGTTAGGAAAGTAGATCGATTAACGTGCCAAGACCGCAAGGTTATCCTGGATAACCACGCAACATAGGATAATGGAGCTGGATACATAAACATTACAAAGCAGTCAGGAACACAAAAAATAAGATAAACCCCCAACTAGGTGGTAGAACTTAAAATGAGAGTAATTAGAATTTTGAAATAAAAAAATTAAAGAAAGCGACATATAATGCCATACCCGATGCTAGCATGATGTGGAATAAGATGGTTATATCCATTAGAGGAATGTTGAAAGGGATTTTTCGAGAATTAAAAGGTTTGGGGCACAAACTGAAGTTGGTGGTGGAATGAATATACAAAATACACTAAAAACCCAAAAATGAATGCTTTAAAACATGGCAAACACTAGAAACAAAGAAAATTTTGAGAAATGTAAATGTTCTAAGAAAAAAGTTAAAGAAAATTGTAAGTGATGCTAAGTTTAAGGTATATGATGATCTTTTTACAAAATTGGGAACACAAGGAGGAGGGGGTATTCTAAGCTTGCTAAAGTTAATGATCGGAAACCAAAAATGATTTTTGATAGGAGAAGAAATCCTAATAACATTAGTGTATTAGTGATTATTCAAGGGTCTTAGTCAAGGATGAAGAGATTAGGAAAAGAGAGAAAATTTATTTTGAGAATTATTAAATGAAGATAATGGGTAGATCGGATATGGAGGAACTTAGGGATATTTGAGAAAATACATTTTGTTTTATTTTTTGACAAAAATAGGATACCGGGGTTAGGATTGCTCCAACAATGATTAAAAAAATAAAAAATAATATTAAAAAACGGGAAGGCTTTGGAACAAATGGTAGTACTATTGACATTTGGAAATGCCTAAGGAGTAAAGAGTGTCGTGGCTAACAAAATTGTTCAATAATATTATAGTGACCAAAAGATGCCCAGTGAACGGAGAAAAAATGTTTTAGAGCATATTTATAAATATAAAGGGGATGGAAGTTGTTCAAACTATCATAGTATTAAGTTAATGAGTCGTATAATGGAACTTTTGGAGAGAGTAAACATAGATTGAGGTTGGAAACAACGGTTTATAATAATTAGTTTGGGTTAATGCCTAGGAGGTTAACACTGAAAACTATTTATCTACTGAAGATATCGATGGAAAGGTACAGTGAGAGTGAGAGAAAAAAATAGTTATATGGTTTGTTTTTCATGAATTTCGGAGAAGGCGTGTAATAGAATACCTATAGATAAAATATGGTGTGTTTTAAATAAAAAGGAGTTACTTGTAGATATATTGACGTGATTAAGTATATATATTATTGGACCATGACAATAGTATGAACAACCAAATGAGAAAGTGGTGATTTGTCAAAAGGTTTATCCCCGAGTCCTTATTTTTTTAAGCATGTTATGGATGAATTGGTTTGACATATAGAAGATGAGGTGTCGTAGTGTGTGTTATTTATGGATGAAATTAACTAGAGACTAATGCTTTATTGGAAGCGTGGAGACAAACCTTGGAAACAAGATGGTTTAAAATAAGTGAGGCAAAAACAGAGTAAATAAATTGCAATTTTAATAATAATAGCAGAACATATGGGCATGTTGTGAAGCTTGAGGGTAATTATAGCAGTTGGGTCAAGCGGGAAGTCCTACAAGCGTATTATGTGATATGCGTACACGTGTGAAGTTGAAGAGGAAGTTCTATTGAACAGTCATCAAACCTGCCATGCCATGCCATGCCATGCTATATGGACCAGAGTGTTGAGCAACCAAGAAACAACAGGTGCAGATATGTTAAGATGGGGCGGTGATAGAACTTAAAAATAAAGAAAAAATGATCATATTTGTAATACAGTACAAGTAGCTCGTATAGAAAATATATTTGGATAAATTCGTCTTTAGATGATTTGGATTGATTAAACGTGGACCAATAAGTGTCTTGCATGAAAGAATGATTTAGATAATATTGATTAAAACGCTAGGGGCAGAGGCATGTATCAAACCCTAAGTAATTAAGAAAAAAGCTTTGTTGAGTTGAGTATTGTCATTGAACTCGCTAGAACACAAAGCAAACATTCGAAACCCAATCAATATGAAACCTAATCATTAACTCTACAACTATCAATCAAAGTTGTGTATCAAATCTATTGTAGTTTTTGAATTGAAATATAACTGAGTCAATTTATACACACGTGCATATACATACGTGTTTGTGTGTATACATACACGCGTTGAACTAAGTATATGCAACCCATTGGAATGGGAACATTCCATTTACAGGAGTGATAGGAATGAGATGAAGACGGATTAACTACAGTTTTTTCTCTTTACACTCTTTTTCTAGTGCCTATCGTTTCAAAAATGGCATGTGTGATTCGTTAATATTGATTTTTGTGACAAAAAGATAGCATATTTATATAAATGTGCTATACTAAACTCAACTCGATGAATCATTATCCCAATTATTTGTGATCTTAGCTATATGAATATTTTTTTTCGTCATTTGTTATGCCTATGGCAACACCTTTTGTTGAACCAAAAGCTTTAATGTTTTTTATTACATTCTCCATCCAAATGATGGATTTGGATTACCTATCTTGCACAATGTGCCACTAAAGAAAGTATCCATACGGAATGCCCAAGTACTAGTTTTAACGTCCAATTGAAATAATGATTCTTTTAATTGTTTATGAGAGTGAGTTTTTCAGTCATTATACACACCACACACAAATTGTAAAGGAATTAAACTTTTGAGTTGAGATTCACATGATATTTTACTTAAGAAATACAGGACCCCTCTTTCATTGCATCTAGTTAGGTTTTCTTTTGTTTTCCACATTTTTCCGATCAATTAAACAAGGTTAACAAAATATATGTCTGAAGCAAATGAGTTAAATAGCCTCAAAGTAATTGCTTACTTGCAAAGTTTCAAGAAATTCTTGCAAGTTAAAGGACAAAGATCTGAATGCAAATCCACAACGATGTCTCCCAAGCTCGTCACTATCAAAACCGACATTTTTTCTATCTATATTATCACCAGCTGACGATTATTCATAGGCAAGTCAGTGATGTGGCTGTATACTGGTGGTTGTGTACATGTAAGTGTGTCACTGCAAACCCTACAACAAGCAGCAGTACAAAATAACACAAGTCTATCAGCAAACAAACAATATTACAAGAATTTAGAAAATGTGCAAATCATTACTAAGAAATTTGGTGATTAGGGCAAGTTTATCTTGTCCTAGCGTTTTAAGATAAGACAGTGAAGTGTTACAATTAGAGAGTTGAGTTTGAGCTGAACTAATTTATACGGGTTGTTCAGAGTATATTATCAATTAGGGTTTGGCGAAGGTAGGCAAATGTCTTTTGAACTTTGTTTGTCCACTGCAGATTCACCAACACTCCTACATTCAATACCATTAATTAAAATGGCGTGGTGAAATATTTTTTATCATATTAAAAAATAATTTATTTAAGTAAAATCTATATTTAGTTGAACATTTAAAATATTGACATAAAATAAATATAAATTGATCATTTAACATGATGAAATTAAATGAATATAATAAAAAGTGGAATGAAAATTTCACCATTTTAAACCATGCAGAAGTGAATAATTCAAGAGAAGCAACAATAAAATTTATCTTATTGTCAAACTAACATTTTTTATTTTCACTCCAACTATAAGAACATACGATCATTACTCATTACTTACATAAAAACTGTTATAAAAATATTTTTTGTTAAAAATAATATTTTCATGACTCTTTTAAAAATAATTATCTTATAACTGTATAAAAAAAATATTGTTTTATTGAAAATAAATGTTAAAAAATTATTTCTACATTTTTTTTTTAAAACAGTTATAAAAATGTTATTTGTTTAAAAATTATTTTTCAAACAGCTATCAAAACGTTTTTTTTTTAAGTTATAAAAACATTTTTGCATTAAAAATAACGCTTTTATAACAGTTTTAAAGATAATTGTTTTAAACTTATTTTTTTATTGAAAATAACTGTTAAAAAGATATTTCAATAAAAAATTATTTTTTTAAACAGTTATAAAATGTCATTTGTTTAAATATTATTTTCAAACCAGTTATTAAAATGTTTTTTTTTAAACATTAAAAAAGTTATAAAAATGTTTTTGTATTAAAAATAACGTATATATAATTGTTTCAATATTTTTTATAACGGTTTTTAAATTGTTTCTTTATTGAAAAAAAACTGTTGAAAATTATTTCTAAAAAAAATATTACTTTAAAAACAACAGTTATAAAAATGTTATTCTTTTAAAAATTATTCTTAAAATACTTATTAAAACGTTAATTTTTTGTAAAAATTAAAAAGCTATAAAAACATTTTTATAACAATTTTACAAATAATTTTTTATAATTGTTTTAAAAAAAATTATTGAAAATAACTGTTGCAAATATTATTTCTTCAAAAACTATATATTTTTTTTAAAAAGTTATAAAAATGTTATTTGTTTAAAAATTATTCTTAAAACATTTATTAAAATATTTTTTTAATTAAAAAGAGGTATAAAAAAATTTGAATTAAAAATAACGTATCTACAACTGTTTTAATATTATTTTTTTATAACCATTTTTAAAATGTTTTTTATTTAAAAAAAATGTTGAAAAATTATTTCTGAAAAAAGTTATTTTTTTTAAAACAGTTATTAAAATTTTATTTTATTTTTTAGATTGTAAAAGTTTTAAAAACGTTTTTGTATTAAAAATAACGTTTTTATAACTGTTTTAATATTTTTTATAAGTATTTTAAAATGTTTTTTTCATTGAAAATAACTGTTAAGAAATTATTTTTTTTAAAATGTTATTTTTTTAAAAGCAGTTCTAACAAAATTATTTGCCTAAATTTATTTTTGAAACAGTTATTAAAACGTTATTTTTTAAAACAAGTTTTAAAAAGGTTATAAAAACGTTGTTTTAAAAATAACGTTTCATAATTTTTTAAAAATAAATTTTTATAACTTTTTTAAAACGTTTTTTAATAACTTTTTTAAAAATAAAAAGGTTATGAAAACATTATTTAGAAAAACGTTTTTAAAAGGGTTGCCAAAAAGATATTTTTAACACTGATATAAAAACGTTATTTGTAATACGAAAGCGTTTTTTAAACTGTTTTTTAAATTATTTTTAAAAGAGTTATAAAACATTATTTTTGTTACATAAACATTTTTATAATTGTTTTAAAAATAATTTTTAAGATAATTATAAAAACGTTATGAATAATATTTTTAAAATAGTTATAAAAACGTAGAGGAAATAATAGTTAAAAATAATGTGAAAAATGTAAATATTACTTTACTCATTTTTCATTATATTTGGACATTATTATGTTTGATTAGTGACTGATAAATGTATTCAGTGTGGTTTTATCGTGTTACAAATTTATAGAAATGTATTGTTTATACAAATTTATCGTGTTACAAATTTATAGAAATTTATACAAATGTGGTTTTATCATTTTTCAAACACGATAAATGTGTGCGAGTGGGGGTGGGGGTAGGGGGTATGTGTCAAATTTGAGTTTATGAGGTAAATAGATATTAATTTATTTTTTATGGTCGTGACGCTTGTGTGATGAAAATCAAATAGTTAAATATAACTATTTTGTGTTCATTTGAAGTATGGGTGGGGGTAATATGGTCATTTTATTTTTTCATCATCTTGCTCTTGACTATCCAAACAACAAATGGTGAAAAAGTTAAAATTTTCACCTAGTGAAAACTCGACAATCCAAACGGAGATGGTGAAAACAAAATCACCAAACTAATAATTCATCTTTTACTTTTAACATGGTGAAAAATATTTCACCACGAACCAAACGGACCTACGAGGTTGCTACACATAAGGAATGTACCTTAATGATCGGAAAGATCGTCGGAACGTTGATTGAGCTTTTCAGTTTGTCAATCGTGTCTTGGTAGCGCAAGATTAGAGAGAACAGTTGCACGGGCACATAGCAAAGTATGACTAATGTTTTAGACTATTTTTACATTTTTAAGTCTTCATCCATTCCACTTAAAAAACGATTATTTTTTCTTTTAAATGATTAAGAGGTAAAATGTACTTCTAAAGTCTGAATCTAAAATTTAAATCAGTTTGAATACAATTATCCAAAGGTTCATTCAGATATAAAAATAAACATATTATTCAGATTCAGATTTCAAACTTTAGATTTAGACTTCAAATTTCAGATTCATACTTCATATTCAGATGAAAAAACAAACGCAAACTAAAATGAAGCAGACTGAGGACATAAAGGGTGGGCCACTACACCAAAACAGGTAAATTGTAACGGATCTTTTTTCTTCTATTTGTAACGGATTTAGTCCATTAAAATTTTGTAACGATCAAATTCCGTTACAAATATAAAAATCCGTTACAAAATAAAAAAACAGTTGGAATATATTAGTACATTTGCAAAAGTCATTAAAGAAATAAAAAAAAGGGAAAAAAAGATCGGCCAAGAGTATTTCCCCCACTTTCCTATAAACCAAACCCAATTCCCTCACAACCTAACCCACTACCTCTCTACCTCCCAAGTCGGCACCCTATGTATCTTTCCCTGTCAGCTACCTATCTAAGTCTCCCTCTGAGACCTCGCACATCGTTTGAGATCAGGTGAATTCCATTCCTTTCTAAACTCTAAGTCTACCTAGTCTAAGTTTACCCAATCTGGTATATTCCATTCATTTATACACTCATTCAGAGAGACAACAACGTAAACCATTATTCAAAATGAAGAAAAGAAAAGGATTCTTACAAAAAATTAAGGATTCAGCAAGAATTAAAAGAAAGGAAGAACGATCGCATGGAAGCTCAAAGGTAGCTGTAACACCCCGTATTTTTGTGCATTTAATATTTAAGTAATTCGGGAATTTTAAATTACTAGTGTGTTGTAATTTTAATTGAATTAATTATAGCAATATATATTTAAATATTAATCGGGGAGTGAATGGTTAATGTTTAGAGAAATTTATTTCCTAAGTGAATAGTAATAATTTAATTTCGTCATTTCGGGTATTAATGACAGGGTATGCACTTATCCCAGTCGGGGGTCGGTATAGACTAAATTGGGTGTGAGATAAGGATTTTTATAAATTAATTCGGATGCCAATTCTGAGTGCACGGTTGTGTCCGGATCGGTCGAGATAGTCAGAAAAGAGTACCCAGGGGTATTAATTGAATCTCGGGGTACTTTTGGGCATAGCCTGGGCCACACGGGGTGAGTTGGGCCACTTTAATTAAGCCCATTAGGAGAAAAACGGGATTTATAGTTTTAACCTAAGGGAGGGATTAGAAAATCAGCATCCATCACAAATCTAAGCCTAGGGCTTGAGAGGGAAATTAGGGGAAAGCTTAGCAAAAGCAAATTGGAGGTTATTGAAGCCAAATTAAGGGACATCAACAACGGATCAGACACTACGAACACTTACAGGCAAGTGGTTAACTGTTTTGATTCTTAAAGTGTGATATCCAATTCATATTTTAGTGATGTGTATACTAAAATTCGTTTTGGGGATAAATGGGTACAAAAATGGGGTTTTGTTGATGGAACCCTTGAATGAAATTTAAGGAAAGAATTAGTTGTGCTATATAATTATGAGTGTGATTGTCTGGTTTGAATGAGAAAAATCGGAATATAAAAGGATGAAATTTGAATTTCAAATTTGGATTGTACCCTAGAAATTTGTGTTCTTAAGTGGGTTAAGATTCATAGTGTTAATGATGTTAAAAGGTTTAGATAATATTTTTAGTTCATAAGAAATGTTATAAGATGATTAATAGGCTGATTTGAGGTTGGTTTTTGAGGAAAGAAACCTTGAAATTTTGTTAATGGTGGAATTCAGCAAGGAAGGAGAGCTGGCACGAAGGGATCGATCGATCGATCGGGGGGCATCGATCAATCGACGATGGGTTTTTTTGGGCAGTTTGGCTTGTGTGTGATATAAGGGGGAAATTAATTATAAATTAATTTCCATACATTTATTAGTGAATAAATAATTATGAAACAAATATTCCGAGCAATTTTGAGAGAAAGTAATTGGGACTAGGATGAATTTTGGTGGGGCACTTAATTGATGAATTTGAGGAATTTTATTCCAAAATAGTGAGATACGGATCAAGTGAGCAAATCCGGGTATATTGGCTAATCGACGCCAAGGTGGTGAATTAAGTTTGGAGATAAACTAATTAATTTAGAGTCGGGATATAGATTCGGGAAATATTTAAATTCGGGCCAAGTGAATCGAGTCCGGGTACGTTAATATTTATAGGCAAATATAATTGGGAAAATTATAGAAATAAAGGTGTGACACATTGTAGGCGAAAATGTGGGTATGATATTATGAGATGTAAATTGGACCAAGTGAGCGAGTCCGGGTATGTTGGTTAAGTGACATCAAAGTATTAAATTAATTATTGAGAGGAAGTAATTAGTTTGGAGTCGGGACATAGACTCGGAAAATGTTGAGGTACGGGCCAAGTGAGAGAGTCCGGGGATAATGGTTGGGCGACACCAAGTATTAAATTAATAATAGTGATAATTAATTTAATTAGAGTCAGATTGTAGACTCGGGTAGGATTAAATTAATAAGAGTGATAATTAATTTAATTAGAGTCGGACCATAGTCTCGGGAAGACAATAAATTATTAAGTGAGAAAATTAATTACGTTGAGTCGAGCCACAGACTCAGGAAATTTCAGGCGGTATACGGGATATTTAGTACACGGTAAAACCGGGGTTTATATGATATATATACGGTGTAGTGATAGTATATATATACGTGTATATATTGTGTGTGATATTAAATATCAGTGACTAGATATTTGTTCCATTTATATACTCTAATGCTATCAAGGGAGGTTGCGCGATGTGGGTGAATCCCCTAGCTTGAGGAGTAGGGTGAGTATATCCCCAGGTCATAGCGTCCGGTATATATGGGTGAGGGATTAATCTTTCAGGAAAGGAATATGACCGCCTCCACTTCGTTTATATTTTGGTCCAAGTTGGTGGGCGATTCCAGCTTGGAAAAATTAGGTTTTGTGAGCACACCTAGTGAGATGGCATTTTAGAGGAAATCGTCTGGTGAGGGTATACTCGGAAGGATGGATACACGTGTGATATATGCGTGGATGTTAGTAAAGGTACGTATAATATGGTAGTAAATATTATATGTAGGTGATAATACAGTGTGTGATGTATTTACTTTATATAACTCGGGTTACAGATATATGTTGTTAATTAATGAGAAATTAATTAAGATAATCAATTGTAGTGATAATACAGTGTGTGATGTATTTACTTTATATAACTCAGGTTACAGTTATATGTTGTTATTTAATGAGAAATTAATTAAGTTAATCATTTGTGGGAATAATACAGAGTGTGGCGTATTAAATTTATATAACTTGTGTTACGGTTATATGCTATTCATTAAGGAGGAATTTATTTAAGTTAGTTGGTGAGATAACTTGTAATTAATGAATAATTATACTCGGGTTAGAGTAGTATGGCAAGGGGAGGTTATACCAGGACTAGTTGGAATGGGGTAGTACAACTAGGTGGGGTTAAGGTAACCGTTAGGTGTGCACATTAGTGGAGGGGTGAGAATATCCACAAGAGAGTGCGACACTAACTTTTATATGAAGCGCATTCATGCATTTTAAATTACTGCAGTTAATTCACTTGCTTAATATTTTCAAAATGTTTTGGGTTCTAACCCTTTCTATAAAACTATTTTCAAAACCTTTTAGGTGTCCAGCCACAGGGACGCCAAGATTGATATTCTATTCCAGGGACACGGAGCTGCGGCATATGTGGATGCTAGCAGGAGTTTGGATTAGGCGCATAATTCACTCATTCCTAGAGTAGGAATCACTCATCAGTTCCAGTTTTATTTAGGGCATGTCACCCAGACTTTCAGTTCAGTCTTTCAAATTTATTTTATTCCGGTGTTGAATAGTGTGTTGGATTATTTCACTTTGGTACCCGATGGTTTATTCGGCAAATTGTGTAATTAATTATTTCAGTTGAGTTTTATTCAGTTGTGTGAGTGGTTTATATTTATTTCCGTATGTACTATTTTGTTTAATTAAAAAGTTAAAATTGGCACCAGCTTTTGGAATACTAGGTGGTTAGTAAGTTTTAAAAAGTTTTCGACAGTGATGCTAAGGATGATCCAACTGGGATTCCTGTTTTAATTTGGTATGGTATCAGAGCATCAGTTTCTAGTGTCCTTAAGATCTGTGCGGCTTTTCACGTTTCGGCTTAGTAATCTTTGATATAGAGCCCTATTATAGGATTGTTTTATTCTCATACGTATGCGCATATACGTTCTTCTGCGAAATATATACATTTGAGAGTGAACTCATACAAAATTCGATTCTCATTGAGACGATGCCCAGGAGAGAGAGAGAGAAGTTAGGGCAGCAGGGGGAGATGAGACGAGGGAGGCTCTTTAGGAGCAAGAGCTATCGCATCAACGGCCAGAGATGATTTTGGTAGCATAGGTAACTGAGATAGTGGCACAGGCAGTTGAAACGACGGTGGTCGCAACGGCAGGGTACTTTTCACGGGATCCGCCATAAGTGTTAGTGGCGCCGGATGTTCAGACTCACACGGGGTCGTCAGGGTGGAAACAATAAAGAGGTGTTAGTTTTAGTGGGAACCCACCAGAGTTACGAAGGGTTTCAGATGTAGTGCTAGAGTGTTAAGGAAGAGAGATATCCAGCGTCACCTACGCATGGGAGATTGCGAGAAGGTGCGGAAGCAAATACTAGCCACTTTTAGTTTAGTGGCAGCACTACAGTGGTGGGAGTCGATCACCACGGTTGAGGAAAAGGACACACTAGCTATTGCAGAGTTTTGGGCGCGATTCGACCGCAAGTATTTTCCTCCAGCGGTTGAGACCGAAACGAGGAGAAAATTTTTGTGAGGTGACTCAGGGGGACCGTTCAGTGGCCGATTATGAGGAAGAATTCACTCGTTGGCAAAAAATTTGTACCGGATGAGGTAAGTAAGGAAAAGAGAAGGAAACTAAAGTTTATGGACGGGTTAGTCTGGAGAATCAGACAACATTTAGTTGATAATTCTGCATTAGCAGATTATACTGGTGTCGTTAACGCGACACTGTCGGGAATTTCGCTTCCACGTGAAAGGAAGCAGGAAGGGAGTGGGAACTAGCCAGTCGGATACGGCAGGAGGAGGGTATCCCAGCAGTAGACTGGGGGAGATCAAGGGCAGAATTTTCGATAGGGAAATCATGCCAAACGATCTAGAACTGGAGGCTATCGACAGGATGGCCAGGAATTCCAACAAGGTCGGCATGGAAGGGACCAGTGGCAGGGAGAATGTATTAGAAGGTGTTTCGTTTGTTGGGAAAGCGAGACACGTGAATGAAATTTATCTTAAGCAAGGCAGGGGGTAACTACAGGACGAGGACCTGGAAGTACAACCACTAAAGCAAGTCATGGGAGCATTCGGGCAGGGAGAAGCTGCTCCGGAACCCGAGAACCAGCCGTTGCAGCTGGAGTATAGAGGTAATTATTTTTACCCTAGGGACATGGGATATATTTTTGAGTGACAAAGAGGATGTCACAATATAAGACCTATTTTTCACTAGAGTTCGCACGTGAGTCGAACTTAGTGGGTACATTGGCGGTAGCAGCCATAGTATGTGGATAAACTTTTCGTAGGGTAGCGGAGTTCCTTGGTGTTATTCACGGGAGAGTAGAGGTGTACACTGAGTGATTAGAATTATGTGAAGAGTTACTACTTTCAAGAATTATGGGAGCAGGGTTGGTAATATTTCCTAAATATCGGCAGGATAGCGATGGAATTTAAATAGTGTGGATAGTGGTGTAAAATTTTGGTGTTCGAGACACCAGGGTAGGGTTGGAACTAGGTATCACCGGAGAGGGCGTATAGCCTGTATATATGGGGATATATATGTTGTGTTGCGTGGTGCGATAGCACATAGTGAGGTTTTGTGTTCTCACATTTTATCCCGGTAAGTGGGGATGTTTACTAAAGTGAATCAGGGTGGTTAAATTGATTTTCGAGCAAAGAGAGATAGCTCGGGGTTTATTTTGAGCAAGGACTAGTGGTAATAAGGGCGCGGTACTTTATGTTGTCTTTGGTAGCATAAGAGTAAGCGTATATACTTTTGTGTTGAGAGACAAGTGTTTTGCGGGAAGATGTTTGGACGTTAGCACATGGGTTGGGTACCCGGGCAGTATATATATATATATATATATATGTGTGTGTGTGTGTGTGTGTGTGTAAAATGACTACGGGTTCGAAGTTATATTACGGGTTACGACTAGCGTAGTCGGGTAACTTTCGTGCGGTAGAGCACAGGGGAGAGGGTGTATGGGCACCCGGGTTAATTAAGGCAAATTTGGTGCGATTAAGCACGGGTATAGGGTGTATGGGCGCCCTGGTTAATCTAAATGCATACTTGTGTAACGTATGGTTAGAAGCGGGTGGGATAGATATAGCGGGTTGGAGGCACATGACTAGAGAGTAATATACGAAGCTTGGAACATTACACTCATCTTAATTTCGAGGACGAAATTCCTTTGTAAGGGGGGGAGTATGTAACACCCCGTATTTTTGTGCATTTAATATTTAAGTAATTCGGGAATTTTAAATTACTAGTGTGTTGTAATTTTAATTGAATTAATTATGGCAATATATATTTAAATATTAATCGAGGAGTGAATGGTTAATGTTTAGAGAAATTTATTTCCTAAGTGAATAGTAATAATTTAATTTCGTCATTTCGGGTATTAATGACAGGGTATGCACTTATCCCAGTCGGGGGTCGGTATAGACTAAATTGGGTGTGAGATAAGGATTTTTATAAATTAATTCGAATGTCAATTCTGAGTGCGCAGTTGTGTCCGGATGGGTCGAGATAGTCAGAAAAGAATACCCGGAGGTATTAATTGGGTCTCAAGGTATTTTTGGGCATAGCCGGGCCCACACGGGGTGAGTTGGGCCACTTTAATTAAGCCCATTAGGAGAAAAAAGGGATTTAGAGTTTTAACCTAAGGGAGGGATTAGAAAATCAGCAGCCATCACAAATCTAAGCCTAGGGCTTGAGAGGGAAATTGGGGGAAAGCTTAGCAAAAGCAAATTGGAGGTTATTGGAGCCAAATTAAGGGACATCAACAACGGATCAAACACTACGAACACTTACAGGCAAGTGGTTAACTGTTTTGATTCTTAAAGTGTGATATCCAAATCATATTTTAGTGATGTGTATACTAAAATTTGTTTTGGGGATAAATGGGTACAAAAAGGGGGTTTTGTTAATGGAACCCTTGAATGAAATTTAAGGAAATAATTAGTTTTGTTATATAATTCTGAGTATGATTATCTGGTTTGAATGAGAAAAATCGGATTATAAAAGGATGAAATTTGAATTTGAAATTTGGATTGTACCCTAGAAATTTGTGTTCTTGAGTGGGTCAAGATTCATAGTGTTAATGATGTTAAAAGGTTTAGATAATATTTTTAGTTCATAAGAAATGTTATAAGATGATTATAATAGGCTGATTTGAGGTTGGTTTTTGAGGAAAGAAACCTTGAAATTTCGTTAATGGTGGAATTCAGCAAGGAAGGAGAGCTGACACGAAGGGATCGATCGATCGATCGGGGGGCATCGATCGATCGACGATGGGAAATTTTGGGCAGTTCGGCCTGTGTGTGATATAAGGGAGAAATAAATTATAAATTAATTTTCATACATTTATTAGTGAATAAATAATTATGAAACAAATATTCCGAGCAGTTTTGAGAGAAAGTAATTGGGACTAGGATGAATTTATTTGGGGCACTTAATGGATGAATTTGAGGAATTTTATTCCAAAATAGTGAGATACGGATCAAGTGAGCAAATCTGGGTATATTGGCTAATCGACGCCAAGGTAGTGAATTAAGTTTGGAGATAAACTAATAAATTTAAAGTCGGGATATAGATTCGGGAAATATTTAAATTCGGGCCAAGTGAATCGAGTCCGGGTACGTTAATAATTATAGGCAAATATAATTGGAAAAATTATAGAAATAAAGGTGTGACACATTGTAGGCGAAAATGTGGGTATGATATTATGAGATGTAAATTGGACCAAGTGAGCGAGTCCGGGTATGTTGGTTAAGTGACATCAAAGTATTAAATTAATTATTGAGAGGAAGTAATTAGTTTGGAGTCGGGACATAGACTCGGGAAATGTTGAGGTGCGGGCCAAGTGAGAGAGTCCGGGGATAATGGTTGGGCGACACCATATATTAAATTAATAATAGTGATAATTAATTTAATTAGAGTCGGACTGTAGACTCGGGTAGGATTAAATTAATAAGAGTGATAATTAATTTAATAAGAGTCGGACCATAGTCTCGGGAAGATAATAAATTATTAAGTGAGAAAATTAATTACATTGAGTCGAGCCACAAACTCAGGAAATTTCAGGCGGTATACGGGATATTTAGTACACGGTAAAGCCGGAGTTTATATTATATATATACAGTGTAGTGATAGTATATATATACGTGTATATATTGCGTGTGATATTAAATATCACTGACTTGATATTTGTTCCATTTATATACTCTAATGCTATCAAGGGAGGTTGCGCAATGTGGGTGAATCCCCTAGCTTGAGAAGTAGGGTGAGTATATCCCCAAGTCATAGCGTCCAGTATATATGGGTGAGGGATTAATCCCACTTTCAGAAAAGGAATATGACCGCCTCCACTTCGTTTATATTTTGGTCCAAGTTGGAGAGCGATTCCAGCTTGGGAAAATTAGGTTTTGTGAGCACACCTAGTGAAATGGCATTTTAGAGGAAATCGTCCGGTGAGGGTCTACTCGGAAGGATGGATACGCGTGTGATATATGTGTGAATGTTAGTAAAGGTACGTATAATATGGTAGTAAATATTATATGTAGGTGATAATACAGTGTGTGATATATTTGCTTTATATAACTCGGGTTACAGTTATATGTTGTTAATTAATGAGAAATTAATTAAGATAATTAATTGTTGTGATAATATAGTGTGTGATGTATTTACTTTATATAACTCGGGTTACAGTTATATGCTGTTATTTAATGAGAAATTAATTAAGTTAATCATTTGTGGGAATAATACAGAGTGTGACGTATTAAATTTATATAACTTGTGTTACGGTTATATGCTACTCATTAAGGAGGAATTTATTTAAGTTAATTGGTGAGATAACTTGTAATTAATGAATAATTATACTCGGGTTAGAGTAGTATGGCAAGGGGAGGTTACACCAGGACTAGTTGGAATGGGGTAGTACAACTAGGTGGGGTTAAGGTAACCGTTAGGTGTGCACATTAGTGGAGGGGCAAGAATATCCACAAGAGAGTGCGACAATAACTTTTATATGAAGCGCATTCATGCATTTTAAATTACTGTAGTTAATTCACTTGCTAAATATTTTTAAAATATTTTGGGTTCTAACCCTTGCTATAAAACTATTTTCAAAACCTTTTAGGTGTCCAGCCACAGGGACTCCAAGATTGATATTCTATTCCAGGGACACGGAGTTGCGGCATATGTGGATGCTAACAGGAGTTTGGATTAGGCGCATCATTCACTCATTCCTATAGTAGGAATCACTCATCAGTTCCAGTTTTATTTAGGGCATGTCGCCCAGACTTTCAGTTCGGTCTTTCAGATTTATTTTATTCCAATGTTGAATAGTGTGTTGGATTAATTCACTTTGGTGGCCGATGGTTTATTCGGCAAATTGTGTAATTAATTATTTCAGTTGAGTTTTATTCAGTTGTGTGAATGATTTATATTTATTTCCGCATGTACTGCTTTGTTTAATTAAAAAGTAAAAATTGGCACCAGCTTTTGGAATACTAGGTGGTTAGTAAGTTTTAAAAAGTTTTCGACAGTGATGCTAAGGATGATCCAACTGGGATTCCTGTTTTAATTTGGTATAGGAATGATCACCCAATATTTTATTAGGCGGGTGTCACAGTAGCAACAACACTTTGAAGGTTTGGAGTAAAGAGACGACCGATAAATTTACCGCCTTTTATAGATTGCCTCGAAAATCGGTGAATGTAATGATTAAAGTAAAACGACGATTGAAATTATTGCACCGATACGAAAAAGACATATTTACCTTGATGTGGTTCGCTGTAATTTGGGATATTTACAAAGATACCATTGGCAACATACTCCACCAGCAATACCAGTAAAAATTTACAAATTGTGGGAAATCGACAACTGACCAAGTATCATGAATGTGGCCCGAGCTACGACCAGGACTATATGCTCCATACTTTCAAGCAAGCATCAAGAATGGAATATTGGGGGCTTTTGTTGATACCAAAAATTACCCACTTACATGTACCAACTAGAGATGGACACGTGTCATCCCACATGGTAAAAATCCTAGTCAACAAGTCATAACATCGCCGATCAAGACCTAGGACGTCAACCAACATGCAGAATACCGACCAACTCCAGGAAGCCCGACCAATAGTGGGAAGGCCGACCAACTTGATCAGCATAATGCCAACAGTCAAGAGCATTATGGACGTTATGTATTGATGTAAATGCCTAATTTATAAATGCATTACATCAATTAATATTCCATCTCTCTATCTCCTTATTTGGCTATAAATACATTGTAATCCTTTCATCAAGGGGAGGTTCGAGTCATTCAAGACACGAGAGGCAAGACATAATACAAGTCAATAAGAAACACCGTGGACGTAGGCTTTCCTTTATATTCGAACCACTTTAAAAATCTTTTATCTTTTTATTTACATATATTTATCTGTGATAAAAAAATTAGACCTATTATAGTTTTTTACATCAACAGTCACCACCAGGCAAACTATCTTTGACCCTCTAAGTTTTTCAGGAGTTTTGCAACCTTAATGTCTTTGAGGGAGGGCTCTTTATTTTTCTCGCAACCTCTTCACAAGACAACAGAAAAGCAAAGTTGACAGCAGCAGAGAAAATAATAAAGCAATAAGCAAATTGGAAAATCAGGTGTTAACCTATGTGACCATCCCCCCCAGTTAGGGCATAGAAGCCCTGTGTATTTTTCGCCCTCAGGGAGTGGTGGATATTGTCAATTCTTGGCAATGAACCCCTGGTCCTAATATCCCTCATTGAAATCAGGGAGGTTTACGACCAACATCTTTTCGGCCTTCATCGCCTTCAGATAAATGAGGGCCTCAGAAGTGCGAGACCAGGAGTAGCAAAACCTAATCTCTGAGATGCCCAAGTTGGTCCCATGGATCTCATTTATACGATTGACCCATTGACTATTCACCAAGTATTGGGGGATGCTAAGCAGGGATCACCCCAAAGAAATAAAAAAAGCTCTAAACATAAAGAATTTAGGGGAAATTACACCCCCCTTGAACCACAACTAAAGTGTGAATTCAGTGCACCCCTTCGATGTCTTTGACATATTTGGGCATGGGGGCACAATTGATCCTCACCCAGGAGGTAATATAATAAGTTTTTCTAAACTTCTCTATGCTCTTCTCGTAAATGATAAACATGATTAGGAGGAAAAAAACTATCACCATTGAAGAACAAACACTAAAAAGAAAAAGAAAACTGCAAGAGAAAATAGTGAAGATGGAAGAGTGCAAAGGAAGCTCTGAAGATTTTGATAAGCAGAAGATTAAAGGCAAAGTAATGATTTGGACTGTACCCCCCATGTTTTGAATCCTCGTGCACAATCATAAGACACGACTCCCAAGATGGGTTTTGGCGCTTCACCTAGTGCTCGGATAAGCGTACCCTTGGAACTTCAGCATAATCACGAGACAGGCATGCCAGTTTAAATTCACCAATAAGCTTAAAAAATGATTAGGCCTAAATAGTGAATAAAATCTACTCGCTCAAACAGATCTCAGTTCAGAGATTTAAGGGGCAATTGTGGGACCTAAATAATTAACCAGGCCCAATTGAGAGACGTTCAATCAAGCCCAACAGAATGTGGACATGTCTGACCCAACCACTCAAAGAAATCAACAATTATTTTTGTCATGTGAATAAATATGAATATTTATCACATCAACCTCGATAAGCTCAAACGGTCACCAATAATCTCGGAGGAGATATTCATGTATATCACACGAGCCAACAATAACCTGGGGGAGTTCCTTGTATAACTCAACCACTTTACACCCCTATAAATTTAACCCTCACCCCAGGGTCAAAGGGATGTAATTTCTATACTTTATAGAACTTAATAGAAAAATAGTGACCTTTCCGTGGACGTAGACAATTTATCGAACCACGTATATTCTCATGTTGTGTGATTAACTCCTCTTTACTTAATTCTTTAATTGATTTTTAGATCCGTTATTAATTGTGATTAATTTGAACTCACATGCCTATATTAAAGTGACCATAAAGTTGATCAAAATCTGATTTTATCAACTCGAATAATTACCATAAATTCCAACTGTCCTTGCCTATTTTTTTTGTACCTGGTTGTAATAACCCGCGTAATTTTTGGGCATTTTAATTAATTTCTGGAAAATGGAGGAAAATAAAGTTTTTGATAAAATTATTTTTATTGCTCAAATATATTGGTTATTATTTTTAAAGGCGAGAATTTCAAACAGTTTCGAAAACGGAGTTAAAACGGATTTTAAAATGATTTTTAAATGTTTTTAACTCTTGGAGTTGTTTTGACTTCTAACTCTTCATTTCTTTGCCTTATTTAAAGGAGTCTTTTGGATTCCAACTCTTCATTTCTTTGCCTTATTTAAAAGAAGTCGTGGGCAAGACTTTTAACATACTTTTGGCACGAATTTTGGCAACAAATATATTTTATATTCCTCTTCTTTTTATATACACATTGGCCCTTGAGATTTGTGAGTTCCAACCTTAGATTAGAGGTGTTCTTGGGGATATTTTGTTGGAGGTTCTTAGAGGAGCTTTTGTAGATCTTTTGTGTTGATCTTGAGGATGTGATCATTGGTTTCTCATCATGGTTTGAGGTATGGGGTTTTACACAATATGCTCCTTAAATCTCGCGAGTGTCATTCTCTTTGATTTCATGTTTAATTATACTCATATTTGAATTGATAAATTCATTGAAATCTGGAAAATAATTGTTGAAATTATTTTGATTCATGTGGTATCATTATATTGTTGATGAGCACCTTGTCATGAGATTTTAATATGGCACGAATGTTGGGCACCCGCCAAAATTCCTGTTTCCCGGGCTATGGATTGATAAAGCATATACGGATGGGGTGAGGCCTGGTGACCTGGTTAAAGTGTTGTTGAGAAATTATATTGATAAATGCTTTGAGATTTGCATTTTTATTTGAATATTCGTACTCGTGTTGTTACACTTTGTTTATCGTTAATGTATTTGATGAGCATAATTCCTGTCGTATTGTGTACTTCCCCATATTTTCTTTTAGTTGGTAGGTTAGCTTGGATTTGGGATGCTATGGATCAATTGGAATGATTTTTAGCGTGGATCATATTGGGGAGAATTTTTAATACAAGTTGGAAGAATTGTATTATTTTGATGTATAGAGCATTGAAGATTTGTATTTATTTTTCGAGTTAGATGTTGTATTAATTCGAGAGACTTGTTGTAATTGAAGAGATTGAGATTAGTGGATTTATATTATTATGGGTTTATTTAGATGCTCTATACCTTGTCACTTGTGGATTTGGATTTATTTTATCGCATTAGCGCTCCGTTCGCTCTCCCCGGGCGGGCGGGGTGTTACACTGTTGAAGTGAAAGTGAGATGATATTTATTATCTTTCATTTATCATCAGTATCCGTTTACACTACTTTATAAAAATCTAACTGAGGATGGGTCACATACAACAGTAATTATGCATTAATTTAAATGCAAACTTCTATACAAGTACTTAGAGAGTCTAAAGTTGTATTCAAAACTAAAAAGTACGAACATAACATTGACATTAAAGTGTATAACATTTGAAACGGCTGCAATTTTTTTCTAATGGAGCTCGAGTTCGAGCTTTAAACTTGAGATTGAGCTTGGTTTATAAAATAACGAGTTGAGCCGAGTTTATTCCAAATAATTTTGCTTGTGAAGAGTCGAGCTTAGGGCTGTGTTTTTTTTTCGAACTTTCCGATTTTTCTGATTTTCGATCTGATTTTTTCCTAATTTGGAATGAAATTTTAGTTTACCGATTTTCGATTTTCCAATTTCCAATTTTTTCGAAAAAAATCGGATTGGAAATAATTCTAAATTTTTGATTTTTCGATTTTTTCGATCTTATTTTTTCGAAACTATGCCGATTCGATTTTTTCGATTTTTTTTCGAATTATTTCCGATTTTTTTGGAATTATTTTTCGATTTCCGATTTTTTCGATTTCTTTTCCAATTTTTTGAAAGTTTTCCATATCCCACATCGGTTGGGAGAGGAAGAGGGCTCCAAAATATGCTGTAGGCATTTTTCGATCCTATCCGGCCGAAACACAGCCCTAGTCGAGCTCGAACATTAGGGATCCAAAATGGCTCGAGCTCGAGCCAAACAAAATAAGTGATATTTCAATAAGCCAAGCATGAATAGTCTCTTGATTGCCTTGACTCGACTCGATTTCAGCCATATCAACGAGGTAGCTTTCCCTAATTCATATTAGTCTTGTCGATGTGTAAAACTTATTGTAGCGAGTTTTGAACCCTATTCGTCTTTGTAAAAAGTGGTAAGTCATACCGTGTGAAATAATAATTAACTTTCTACGGGCCCATACTCTAAATCACACGATTCGGGGGAGGTTAGATTGGGTTAATAGAAACAAAACACAAAAGTGAGTTATATTATTATATATTTGTTGGGCCTAAACTTATAACTCAGCCCAACCTGTACCATGAGCCGACGCCCTACAATTTTTTATCCAGTCTAGAAAGCCGAGTGTGCCTCCCAGCCCATCGTCACACGGTACAAACAAATTAGGTTTTTCCAAAACCGTAGCCATATAAATACCAAGCGAGGGACTCTCAATTGCAACACCTGATTCTTTTCTTTTCGGAGAGAATTCGACAACCAGACCCACTGATAGAAGGAAACCAAGAGTTTGATCCAAGATGAGGGCTAAGGTAAGTCCTAGCAATCTTGATTTCGATTAAGGAAATAGAGTAGGAATATGTTGAGTTCGCAATTTTGAAATTGTTTAGTTATTTACGTGTTCATTTTGTACCTGAATAAATCATTCATCGGTGTTTATAGTGGAAGAAGAAGCGCATGAGGAGGCTGAAGAGGAAGCGTCGAAAGATGAGACAAAGATCCAAGTAGAACGTGGATGACGACAATAACAAGACTGACTGCTTGTAGATCTGCGTCTTCACATTCCATCATTGGCTCTTGGCATCTACTGTGTGTGCCTGTTCTAATGAGCATGGAGTTTTGAAGGGGGAGATTTATGGTATTGTCTAGACTGCTTTTCTATATGGTTCTGGTTTCTGATTTTGTAGTGATACAGAACAGCTTTAGGGTTAAATGTTTTGAGTGAAGTTGTTTTAGTTTTGTTATCTTTACGGCTCTTGAAACTTTTAAGTTGCAAGACATATTTCTAAATTCGAACACCTTAATGCATTTTATGTTTAAATTTATGTCATCCTTGTGTTGTATTTTTGTTTCTTCCACATTCATGTTTTTTTTTCTACCGTACTACCTTATGTTTGTGTGAAAAAGTATTTTCACCTATTCAAATATAAGTTTTGCAAATTTGTCCACTTCACACAAAAATATATTTAATTTAATTTGTGTGCAATTCCTTGTTATATTTACATACATATATCTCAAATATTGTTTTGATGTTCGAACTGATTTAGACGAAGGAGTCTTGCCTTCAAACGATGATGTTTTACTGAAATGTACATTTTTTGATTATGGAGGAAAAATGACCATTGTGGACCAACGGATTGTTAACTTTAACCACTCCTATAATGAAAACTCAAAATCTGATGAGACACCCGTTTAACTAATTAATTAAAATATCTAGTCCATTGGAGATGCTCTTGAAAATGAAACTGTTAGAATCTGTTTTAGAGAATTTGTGTATAACATTAATTAGGTTAATTAGTGCTTGTAACAAAATACAATGCTACAGTATTATTCTCCTGGGCGGAACAGATGCACAAGAATTACACCTTCGTTCTTCATGGTTGTTTGATATTGACAAGAGTTGAGATGTAATGATGATCAATGTTTAGTTCCTTTTGCTATGTACTTACTTCGCCTCAATTTGAGATTTCATTATTGTTTTGCGTCGTTTCAAACTAAGAGTTCATTTTCCTTTTAGAAAATAAACAACAGTTTAAAGTGAACACGTGTTAATTGAAGCTATCGTTGGATCGATATTTTCGGCTCTTGGGACAAAGGTAGTAAGTACAAGGCCAATTGGCTTGTTTAGTTGAAAGCATTATCTCACAACAAATGGATGGACAGATTGAATTGCCTCCGCAAAGGGCCTTGTGAAATTATCTAAGCTAGTATGAAATTTTTTGATTATGGGGAGGTGGATTGCTGGTTTCAAATTAACATTTTCTCTTCTATAACAATTACATGTAGTTCTTATGGGACTTTGGTGACACTTCATTTTGTCACCCCAAGTCACGAATTAGGGCATCAAACTACCCGGGATAGGGAAATATGGAAGCCAAATTTTATCAAAACTTGTGCTGAATGCGGGTCATTACGAAATGGCCAACTTTTGACAATACAATTTTCTCTTGAAAATCTTCATCTGTGGACCCATCATCGGATTGTGTTCGGTCGTGTTCGTGTCACGTGATATTGTATTTGTGTCAAAATCCTTTTAACCATACATGATCCATTAACAAATCGTTTTCAAATAATAAATCCAAATTGAACGGTTAGTGGTAATGGGTCACACAACTCAAAACATTAATACTTGTCAGGTAATTAAATTTTTTCATAAACATAATATAATTACGTTTTACGTTATAAATTCTAAAGGGTAACACTAATATGATCCACATAACAGGTTTTAATGGGTAGAAAAGAGTCTAATCGGGTGTATCAAAATATCTAAACCGGAATTATTATCGACACGGGTCTAATGTATTGATATAATGTTGATCCAAATTCGATAAGTCTACATTCATTAACTTGTAATTTCATGTTGTGTCTTGTTATTGTGTTGTGTGATATTTTGATAGGTCTACTCATTCACAGTTCACCCCCTCCTTTTCTCGCCCAAAATGGTCTCTTTGACAACATTGTTTAATGGGTGGAAAATTAATGATTTCGGATCTTGTTGGTGGGACTTATGGTAACTAAGGGATCGGGTTTATTGTTGACCTTCACTTTTTAAAAATTATTAAGCTTGTTAAGCTCCATTAATTTAAGTAAATATTGAAATATTATTGGACTTTTAAAGTGTTTATGTAGTTTGCTTTATTTAATCATGATTTTTTTAAATGAGAGTTTTAGTAATATCAATGATTTAGTGAATCTAATTATGTTTGTTAATGGGATACTGTGTCAATCTGGTTTTATTTATGGCTTTAGCCATGTTATCATTTTCCTTTTTGAATTTCATACTTTACGGATTCACGCTTTAAATTAGTGGCATTTCTTCCCACCTTTCAATTTTATCTTTTATACTTGAGGGAACAAACCAGTGGTTTGAGGTTGGTTTGGTTTGCGTCCTTGCGGGACCCCAAAATATGTATCAAAATTGTAATAAATCAATCAAAATACATCAAAGTTGTAATAAATGAGGGTTCTGCACCCCCCCAATTATTAATAGTTAAAATTGTTATTAACAATGTTAGAGAAGCTTAAGACCATCTCCGAGCCATCAAGCAAAATAGCAAATAGTTATATTTCTTATGCTTTTGTGTGTTAGGCGCTCTAGAGTTCGGAGAAAAACAACACTCCTTCCCCAAACTTGCAAATTTGGGCCCTATGCAAGGGGCTGGTCTCGATCTCGCTTGGTTGTTCCCCTATCGATGACTATTTACCAACATAGATTGCGTGCTTGAGTTGGAGGGCTCTCCTTCCATCCATAGGGTCAAGTAATTCACTATTGGACATCTTTGGAGCAAACCGAGGATCATTGGGGCTTACAAATTGTTGCTGTGAGATATAATGCGACAATTGGAATGCTGCGGTAGTTTTTTTTTTAAATTCCTTTTTAATTTAAATTTGCAATTCTAAAAGTCAATTACAAAGTTAATTAGTACTATTATAACCCATAATATTAAAAATAATATATAAATGAAATTATACAATTAAACACTATATGTTCGACACACGTACGAAAAAAGATAACATGTTGGAACACAAATTTTACAAATGCTTTTGTTGATTATGAACAAAGCCACCCAATTTGGGATCTCGAGAGCCTTTGTGTCGGACAACGGAATCCAGTTTGACAACGACTAATTTAGAGATTTATATGATGAGTACGAGATTCGTAAATAATATGCCTCATTGGTTGTCCCTTGTAAAAATAAGACAAGATCTCCAACATGATGATTCTCGTCGAAATTAAGCGTCGACTACCGAAAGCTAAAGGAAAGTAGGTGGATGAATTCCCCTCGATACTTCCCCATTACATTGTACTTAGCTGAACTGTCTTAATGGGAAAGAACTCAACAACTTCCCTTGTATTTGACGTGGATGTGCTTCTTCACTTTATTCGTCAATTTTTTCACATTGCTTTTTACAAGGATTATATTGTACCTTAATATACAACCCTCAACACGACCACCCTCTTAGTTTTATAATCAATAATTAACAACTCTTTGCTAAAGTGTTTGACAAACTCTCACATTGATTCATCATTATTTTGAATGATTTTGAAAAGGTAATATTTGGCCTTTTATGGACCCTGTGTAACACCCCGCCTTCAAAGGTAGCCTCAAGGGGGTCTCTAAAAGCTCTCCCAAGCTTGTCTCCATTTTTGCTCCAAGAATGCTCCTACTAAGTTCTTCTTCATCCTCAAATACCCATTGACATCAAGCACATCATCGTCAACATCAAATAAATCTGTCTACGATTATAATATTGGTGTATAGGGAGAAACAACATTTGAAGTCATGGCTATAAGGATCGAAGGTGATGGTGGTGTGTAGCAAGAGTCTAGGAAGAAGGTTTTGCTCCCATTGGAGCTCTAAGTTAAAGAGGGGAGAGACTTAAAATCTGATGGAGTTTTTCTCCTCATACCCCATGATTTCCTTCTTATAATCTGAATAAATAAATTGTTGCCAAAATAGGGAAACCTTATCACTCCAATTTCTTCCCATATCAGGTATTATTTCATTCCCTAAATGACAGCTCATTGATCAGTGGTGATCCAAAGGTTACCATGATGACAACGTTTAAATTGGTGAAGGAGTGACCTGAGAAGGGCATCCTTCGAACGACGGATCATCTCGTTCGAACGACAATGACTGTCAATTGAACCACCTGCTAAAATGGCCGAATTTCTTTTATTATTCTATCTTCCAAATCAACACAATTCTCCCAACAGTTTCGAAATCTTAAGAAGGTATATATATATATATGTAATTCGATAAACGATACCCATGAAATTATGTAGGCTTCATTATTGTCCATACGGTCACGCAAAATATTATTCTCAACAACTTGAATGTCTAGGGCATGAGATAATTGAGGATGTCTATTGAACGACGGAGCATTCTAAGCGTAATTCCCATTTGGGGATCGTGCGGGGAGGTTAACTCAATGGAATACAAAGGCCCGCGCCATAGAAGGTGTTGCAACTTCTAGAGACGATCCAAGATGTGGTGGACGGATACCACATTCCTAAGTTTTGACAATGACAGTATTCCATTGGCTAGAGGTAAGGGTTGCGAGTGGAGGGATCTTTCCCTTATGGTCAACTTGCTGATCAAATTCCAAATGATTAATTGTTGAACTATATTTCCAGCCTTGGTGGGCAATTGGAGTTGCTCGAGTATCTAATCAAGGTGGTCTTAAACAATAACTATTTGGATGACCAACCCGTCGATAACTTTAATGACTCGTTGTATATTTATGGATGTGCTTATAGTTCCCACAGAAAAATCAAATATGTTGTAATGAAAATGGATGCCTTATATTTGTAAAGCAAAGGAATTACGCAAACACACAACCCGCGAAATTAGAATGTTCGATCAAAATGAGGATGGCGTATACTATTTCAAATGCTCTAAGTATAAGGTATAATGCTCCATGTATGTCTCTCTCTCCCCATTCTCTATCTCATGCTAAGAAACATGTCCCTCATAATCATGATCCTACTGGCCTTATACAATGTTATATATTTTCTTTACTAAAAGACCAACCTCTAATTGTGGTGGACGGATACCACATTCCTAAGTTTTGACAATGACAGTATTCCATTGGCTAGAGGTAAGGGTTGCGAGTGGAGGGATCTTTCCCTTATGGTCAACTTGCTGATCAAATTCCAAATGATTAATTGTTGAACTATATTTCCAGCCTTGGTGGGCAATTGGAGTTGCTCGAGTATCTAGTCAAGGTGGTCTTAAACAATAACTATTTGGCTGACCAACCCATCGATAACTTTAATGACTCGTTGTATATTTATGGATGTGCTTATAGTTCCCACAGAAAAATCAAATATGTTGTGATGAAAATGGATGCCTTATATTTGTAAAGCAAAGGAATTACGCAAATACACAACCCGCGAAATTAAAATGTTCGATCGAAATGAGGATGGCCTATATTATTTCAAATGCTCTAAGTATAAGGTATAATGCTCCCTTTATGTCTCTCTCTCCCCATTCTCTATCTCATGCTAAGAAACATGTCCCTCATAATCATGATCCTACTTGCCTTATACAATGTTATATATTTTCTTTACTAAAAGACCAACCTCTAATTGTTCGGGCCATATGACAAGGATACATGGTGGGACGTGGATCAAAACCCTTTTTAGATAAAAATATATTGTCCTTGGTTGTTTGTGATTGGGTGGGAGTCGCAGAAAAATCCACCACGAGTCACGCAAAGTGGGAAAATGTTGGTTGTTACAATCTTAGACTTCAACTGACATTTGATGAATTGGTAAAATAATATTGGGGATTTAGAAAAGTTGATTGACATTATACCACATTGGTGCGCTTATCTATGTCTAATTGTAGACACCCCATCTTTGTACCCCACAAATACCTCCTTAGGTCCCTAACACCTCTCCTCCCACCATAAGACCCTAGGTCCTACTCTGAACCCTGATCTGATCTGGAGGCCATCGAGCGATCCTAAGCCCCGCTCCACCCTGGTCAACTATCCAACCCGATCGAAGCTCCTTGAAATCTAATAGGGATCTGGACCACCTTTCCAATGGTCCATACCGTGTGCCAATTAACCTCACGGTTCGCATGTACTCACCTTTTTACTCTGAACCCTGATCGAGACGCCACCGGGTGCTCCCGAGCCCTGTTTGACCTCGGTCAACCCTCCAATATGAGATAAGCTCATTGAACTCTCATATGGATCTGAATCCCCTTTTCAATGGTCCATATCATGCGCGAATTGTCCTCGTGGTTCGCGCTTACTCACCTTTTTACTCTAAACCCTGATAAAGAGGCCACTGGGCGCTTTCGAGCCTCATTTGACCTCGGTCAATCCTGCAAACTGAGCGAAGATCATTGAACTCTCATAGGGAGCCGAATCCCCTTTCCAACGATATATACCATGAATGAATCGGCCTCACGGTTCGCGTGTATTTACCTTTCTACTCCAAGAGCCCCCATCCAGAGGCCACCAAGTTCTTTCGAGCCCCGTCAATTCTCGGACGCGAGAGTGGCTCAATGGATTTTTGTAAGGCTCTGAATACTCTTTTCAACAATACCGAATGTGTATGAGTCAAACTTATTGTTTGCATTTTATGCCCATTTTTCCGAAAAAGTTCGTTCCGAACTACTTATAGGCACCCTAAACTCCTTGCCTATCGACAGGATGTACGTTTCTTCGCCAGCAAGATAGGGGTTCGCCGATAGGCAGTCCAGGGCCTATGCCGATTGGCACCCCCATTTTTTTACTATCTAAGGAGACCACGATGTCATTCCCAAGGGTCCATTTCTGAAGTAAGAAACATTCTCCTCGAAATCTGTGCGCCGAAATTCCATTTTCCAAACATTCTCCCTATTTTCTTATATCATTCTCATCCATCTTTCATCATACTTTTTACCCTTACCTCACCATCATTCTACCACCTAAAAATCAACCTCTACTACTACAAAATCAGAATTAAATTTCTATAGAAGGTTTACTCTCATACTTTGACAACTCATTTAATTAATATTAGTCATTTACTTTTCTATCCGCTTTTGGTATATCTTTTATTTTATTTTTTAACTTCAAAACTAATCTCCTTTTTTATTATTTATTACACACATAACATATTTTCATAAAATCTAAATAAGCCAAAAAGAGGGTTTTTCTCCTTAAACAAGAATTTCCTCATTTTCCACCCTCCATACACTCGTGAACATTTTCTAAAAACAAACTTTAGGAAGTTCTAATTTCGAATTTAGGGTTAAACCCTACTTGTGCGTTATCGAACTACGTGGATTTTGATGTCTTTTGGCTAACATAGGCATCTTGATCTAATCTTTGGATTCGAGTCCTATTTTTTCATTTAGTCACTTTATGTTTTCTCGCGTTTATGATTACACATACTCCTATTAGTGTTCCCGCTCGATATTCACATTTACTTTATCATAGTGATTTGTGATTTTACGGACTAACATTATATTTTCATGTTACTCTTTGTACCGTCCTCAAAATGATTTCGCTCTGTCCTTCCCATGACGTCAGTAGGATGATTTCTTTCTCCCATTATTCACATCGCGCAAATTGTACACATGAGTCACATTTTTAGAGAAAACGAGAACATTATTATAGCCCATGAGAGACCAAAAGGGTGGAATGGGTGCCTAACACCTTCTCATTCTGTAACTTAGTCCTCGAACCCCCGACTCATTTGGTTTCGTACGCATCAGTTTGTCTTTTGATGCTGTTCTCTCTCGAAGGCTACATTATTTTACCCGTTTGGAGCAAAATAGGCTGGCAATTCCATTTCTACATATTCCTCCCTTTTGACGATGACTGGTTTATATCTGTGGCAACCCGTGAAGATAAACGCGAGTGGCGGAAAAAGGATTTCTTATCTCGCATCCCCGCATGCGCGAAGAGATTTCTCCGTTTCTCTCCTCTCCAATTTCGGGGCCGGCCCGCGCTAAAGGAATCCGCCCCAGATGGTCATAGTGGCGACTACGCTGGGGACTATTTTTAGAGGACTAGACTCTAATTCACATGGATTTTGTTTCCTTTTCTCTCGTTTCTCTCCATTTTTCTACATGTGTACATATGCCTCCACTCGTATATTCTTCTTGCTCTCATGATTATATATGCCTTGTTCCTATCATGATGTTTATATCCTTATCTCTACATGATATTTTCTCATCACATGTATATATCATATTCTTATCACATGCTTTTATGCTTAACTCACCTGTATATATTTTTCACTATTTACTTTCTCATATGTAGTCATTATGCTTCACTCTACTTATTCATACTTGAAAATGATTCATGACACTTGTAGATATCCATATTTAGTAGCACTATCACACACTCTCACTTTTTTTCATCACTCGTATATAGCTTCACTCTCACTTACATTTTTAACACACCACTTATATATTTCTATGTTTAGTCACACTAACATACACTTCTACATTTCTCTCACTTGTATATATTCACGTACTCTCTTTACTCACACATATTCATATATCAGTATCACTTTGCACATATTTTCCACTCACTTGTGTATATTCACATGCCTCAAATTTTGTATCTATAACCATGCTTTTTATAGTCTCCATGATTCATGTACATACTTGTTAGTTTTTACTCTCCATGTTTATCCCCCTTATCCCATGCTACTTGTATATTCTCATTCATTGTTGTAGTGTTTTTATCGCTTAGCATACATAAAACTCTCCATAAAATACTAATTAAGACTCATGCATTCTTGCACGCTACATCACTCGAGCATTGCAATATTGACAAAAAAATTGACCCGTAGTGGGGGTCAGTTCATGGGTGCCGGTCCTGCGGGGCACAATTAACCTAAACGATATGATTTCCACCTTTCATTGACCTGGTACCTTCGATATATATCGAACATCTCCCCCCCCGCATCATACCACTTGACTGAACTCACGACGTGAGGTATATAGTAGAGAACTGATTCACGTACGTCGAGTACATCGAATTCGCTCTCACACATACCATCTCCATGAGGTTTATCATGAGGCAATTCACGAACACTCAGGTATATCAAATGGCTTGTCCACACGTACCAATGAATAATTGCCCTTATGGATAGGAGGTATATCGTGGAAGTCATGCCACAGAGGGGAACCTTTACACTAACCCACTAATGCTTCAACCTCATACAGTCTTCTTCCATAGGACACTCATATCTAGTTTGCTGGTTACAATGCAAAATTCTTCCAAAATTTTGGGTCGCTTTACCACCCGATTTTTTGCACTATTTCGCCCATTTTTAAAATAGGATCGTATTCGTGAGTCTAAAAATAAGTCAAACCATGTCTTGCATCATATACCCTATCTTTTCCTTAGACTCGGGTCCTGTGTGGTATTTCTCCTGCTACCTAAGCAAAACATAGTACAAGCGAAACCTAATAATAACAACTATGCTGAGGATTTTCATTCTTCCCCTTTTAAAAAATACCAAAAATATTATCTCCCTTAAAAAAATACATATACTAAAAATATTTATCTTTCCCTCAAAATAAACACAAAAATAATTTTTTCTCTCAAGTGCGATTGCATTCCCCAATCTTGGCCTTGATCCCTATTGGCTCAGGTCTTACGTCAAACTACCCCAAAACTCCACTGCTTTCTTTGTTGTTTCTATAAAATTAGAGATATCCCTCTAAAGGCTATTCATGAAGAACATTGACCAAGATACGAACGCCCAACCAGATCTGATGACAATCCTTGCCCAACTCAGTTTTAAGATTGACAACCTTGAGGCAGAATTTTATGAAATACAATGACACTGGTTTCAGACTCTCGAGGCTCCCGAGACCAAAATCCTATTTCCCCGTGACATTCGTTCCTCAGCTCTAGAACCAATGTGGGTTCTAGAAGAGTATCAACATGCCCCCCCGTGGCCCACCTGCTAATGGGCCGCCACCAGCTCAGCTGCTAATACCGAATCTTTCCTAGCCATGGGCTAATATACCAGTGCTGGTTGATCCCGAAAAGGAAGAATTGAACAAGGTCATAGAGGACCTTAGGTTACTTTCTAAAATATTTGACGAGGTTAAGATCTTAGGGAACTAATGGAATGCACCCACATATCTCCCTATCCTATAACTCGATTATCAATAAAGTTCAAAATACCGGATATCGAGAAGTTCAAAGGCAGCGCTCCTTCGATTGTGCGCTTACGCAGCTATCAACGCGCCATGACTCTCCTCGGGGCGTCAGAGGAAGTAATAACCCAAATATTCGAACAAACTCTCAATGAAGGTGCCCTCAGGTGGTCCTATCCCTCGAAGAATCTAGAATCTGTAGTTGGAAGGATGTAGCTAAAGAGTTCATGACTCGGTACAAGTATAATGAAGAACTGAAAGTTACCCATCGAGACTTGGAACTATTCAAACACAACCCAAGGGACTCAGTTAGCAGCATCATTAGAAGGTGGAAAGAGAAAGAAACAACTATGACAAACCGACCATCAAAGGAAGAACATGTAAGCATCATGAAGAAGAACTTCTTACCCCATATTCGAGCTTCAATGGAAGGTCAGTACTACCTTCACTTTAGATCCCTCCGAGAGGTTAGGGTAAAAATCGAAGAATGGGTCGCAAATTAGAAAGTTAAATCTAAACCGAAAAGGCTGACTGGGCAGTTCACACCTCGAAAGTATGATAAGCCATCGAGTATCTCAATCTCAACTATGAACAATATATCCCAACCTACCACCTTTTGGAAACCTAAAAGTCATCCTAATCCAGTAAAAAAGGAGTATACTGAACTTCATGTTCCTCTATCGAAAGTGTATCAAGCCCTTCTTGCCTGAAACCTCATCAAACCTTTGGAACCCCGACCTTTGTCAAATCCTCTTCCCAGAAACTTTAAACATGAAGCCCATTGCGACTTCCACCAAATCGTTGGGCATATCAATGATTCCATCTAAAGAATGTTGTCAAAAGTCTCACAAATAAGGGGTCATTTCCCCAATATTCAATCCTAAGCCCAATACGATCCTCTCCCAACATAAAGAATTGGGGTGAATGCCATCCTCTCAGAAGGAGATCCAAAATTCGACCTTTCAACTAGAATTAAGCCCATCAAAACACCCAATTTATCTACCATATCACCTAAACCCCTGAAAATATGTCATTCCTTTCTCCTGCATCCTCCAAATCTTACCAGCCAAGCTCTATCACTCCTCACTAGGGCCTGTATTGCCATTCGTACCCGCTCAGAAGGGGGATGCATGGAGCTGTCTGGGGCTCTAGATCAACTTCAAAAGTTCGGGCTGAAATTGCCCTCATTGATGACTATTGACTGTGAAAACATTAGCACCTTATTCATGGAAGCCCAAAAGTGGGCTCGAAAATTCGATGAATGGGTCGTACTTGTAGAAGAGTTCAGTTTGGATGACATGGTACATGTTATGTCTGATGCATTTGCCAAAAAGCGAGAAGTATGTAGTGTCTTAGAGTTACTCACGATTTTGAAACTCCAAGGGCACCTGATCCCTTCCTTCCACCACTTCCCTGCTGGATGGGAAGATCTGTATGACAAAGCCGTAGAGGTTGTGGAATATATCAATTTTTTATGGAAAGATGATATCATTATAACCGGATAGGGGGGCAATTTGGATAACTGAGATTATGAATCAAACATCATGGAAGCCAATTCAGTCACTACTTTGTGCGGGATGATTTCCTTCAAGGAATTATTAGGAAGGGTTAACAAGGTATCCATTGCACCCAAAGTAGATGAAGATATGGGGTTCTTATTCTTCCTTGCCTCTGTGAACCACATTACCCAATCCTTGTAACATTACAAGGATCTAATTCCTCCGTCAATAGCAACAAACAAGGGAAAAGAGGTCGTTGAGGAACTCCTGATGCCAGAGATGACATTTGAAGAAAGTAAGGTCCTTAACGAGATAAAAAAAACTCAGGCCAATATCATCTTATGGGGGATTTTCATGTCCTCCCAGTTACACATGATTGCTTTAATAAAACTCCTCATGGGACCCATGATTTCTCCCACTACTCCTCCTGAAGAAGCCTTGGCACTGGCAGATAACAAGTTCGCCCTCAATGTCAGCCCACTCAGAACCCTTAATTCCTTAGGGATAAAAGTTAGTGGCTTCACTCCAACATCCTTCGTTGTGCGCACTTATGATAATAGTCGCCAAGAAGTTATGAGTTCCATAATGCTTACAGAAGGGGTGACCTATTCGCCCTCAGACAGAATTCCAAGTCATCGACATAACCGCTTGCTTCAACTACTCCTTGGCCGCCTATATCTACATAGTGTTCGGGGCATATCTTCTTCTCCACATAGTGTTCGGGGCATATCTTCTTCTCCCCACCAGAAATTGAAGTTCTTTGCCAACGGTTAATTCATCACCATTCTCAAGAATGATGACAATTCAGATGGTACCAACATAAGCAACCCAATACCAGAGATTCAGCACGAGTCCAATGACTTGTTTCTCTCAGTTTTAAGATCGATCCACTTCCCGTCCTAATTAGGGACAATTTCAAAGACCGAGTATATCCGAAGCTCAACCCTCATGAAAATTTCAATGTAATTCAGATGTTAAAAAACATGCACTTCATATCCGAAACGGGGTTTGGTCGATGCCAACAGGGAATTCTTGAGCTAATATCCTAAAGGAAGGCTTTCCCCCTGTGGCTTAGGCTATCGACCATCACCGACTGAACTCAAGGAACTCCGTCGACCATACCAGAAGAGAATCTTAGAAATAAAAAAAGATAACCTCAAGCGACTCCCTAAACGGGAGATTTATAAAAAAATGTGAGGATTTCCCATTTTGAGGATTCCTCGAACCGTGGTTTCACCCCACAGAGAAAAAGATAAAACTGGGGCTGAAGATCTTATTTGTGTATGAAATCACTTGGGATGAAGGGCAGAAGCATGAGGTAGAGCCTCTAACAGACAAAGCCATGGAAAGAATGGAGAACTCCGAGGGTAGTGACATTGATGAATCTTTTGACCTGAATACACTGGGACTGGATCTCTGCATGATCTTCCTGAAAGCTGAATCATTTGACCCGTCCCATAAGATCACCCCTGATGATGTACCACTCCTCAACTGGCATGCCATTCCTATCCAGCTTGCACAGGTGAACCTGAACCATGTTGTTCATCCTCTACAAGAAATACCCTCGTCAACTACTTTTTTTTTTAATTCATGATGTAATTGTAAATGAGGTCTCCTTTGATGAGGTTCTCACCGCTATATTCCCTATAAATATTTCCAATGAAATAAATGATGATTTCGAGTAACTTGTTGTGCCTTACATTAATTATCTTGATTCTAATCAAACTATTTATGACGATGATTTAGTAAATGAACAATTCTTAACTGATCGCAATTAGAAAAAAAATAAACAACATAATCGCAATTAAACTAATGATGATGAGATTGTTGTTATTAGTCTCAGTTCTAGTATCCATTCATTCGAGATTTGTATAGGGTCCACCCTCGACGAGCATGAGCAGTCGCAGTTTGAAGAGCTTTTGAAAGAGTTTGTGGGCGTCTTTGCTTGGTCCTATGACGACATGCCTAGCATTGAACTGAAAATAACACAACATGAGATTCCTACCTTCCTAGAGAGAAAACCTGTCAAATAAAAATTGAGAAAACTCCGGATAGAGTGGTCCCTCAAAGTCGAAAGCAAGGTCATATATCCATCGTGGGTTGCAAACATTGTTCTCGTGTCAAAATCAGGAGGGAAAGTTCGCATAACATCCCTAAAGGATGATTATCCTCTGCCCAACATCGACATAATAATAGATAACACTACTAATCACGCATTCAAGTCATTTATTGATGATTTCATTGACTACAATCAGATTATAATGCATCCTAACTATAACGAAAAAACTACATTCATCACCCCGTGGGGAACCTTTTGCTACATAATTATGTCGTTCGGTCTTAAGAACGCCCAAGCTACCTACCAATGGTCCACTACAACCATTCTTCATGATCTTATCCACATGGAAGTCAAAGTCTATGTCGATGATATGATCATCAAGTCTAAGACTCGGGAAGGCCACATTCCCGCCCTAAGGAGATTCTTCGAGTGGCTACGATAATACCAGATGCGACTCAGCCCATAAAAATGAGTATTCGGTGTCACAAGTGGTAAACTCCTTGGATTCATGGTCAGCGAAAAAGGGATTGAGGCAGACCCTACCAAACTAAAAGCGATACTCGAGATGCCACCACCTCGAAAGAAGAAAGAAGTATGTGGATTCCTGGGTAAGGTCCAATACATCATTCGGTTCATCAACTAACTGATCTCTATCTGCGATCCCATTAAGCTTCTCCAAAAGGATTCAACCAAAGTTTAGAATGTGGCGTGTTAGGAAGACTTCAATTAGATCAAAGAATACCTTACCCGATATTTTATACTCATGCCTCCGTAACAACGTCTCCCCCTCATTCTATACTTAACTATTACCTACACCGCAACATGGGCTATGTTGGCCCAATATATTGAAGAATATTGTAAGGAGAGAGGAATATATTATGCTAATAGAAAGATAGATGGGTATGGGATAAACTACACAGTATTAGAGCAGGCCTCTGTTGCCTTAGTTTGGGTCACACAGAAGCTCTGACACTACATGCTAGCATTCCCTATCTCGAATGGATATAATGAAGCACCTTGTCTAGCTACATGGCCCACTGGCTGATATTACTGGCTGAATTTGACATCACATATGTCACACAGAAGGCTATGAAGGGGATGGCCATTTTTCGATTACCTTGCTGACAATCCCATGGAAGGAATTCAACTTTATATTTTTGAATTCCTAGGCAAAGACATCCTCTAGACCTCTCACAAGGATCTCAGATGACAGATGTTCTTCGACGGAGCCACTAATAAGAAAGGATATGGTATTGGGATACTCCTAATTGCCCTCGACGATTCTCACACTCCCATTGCCATCAAATTGGATTTTCCTTGCACCAACAACGTGACAGAATACAAAGCATATACAATAAGGCTCAAGATCACCCTCAAGAGAGGAATCAAATGCATGGATGTCTATGGAGACTCAAACCTCATTGTGGGGTAGATCCTCAGGAAATGGAAAGTTAAAGACGAGAGGCTCCTACCCTTCCATGCGCACCTGAAGGAGCTCGTCTCTTAATTCAGATATGTCACATTCCATAGCTTCCTCGCTCGAGGAATAGCCTAGCTGACGCACTAGCGACCTTGGCTTATATGGTCGATATGCCTAAGGGGATACTAATGGCCCCCTTTTTAGTATATAAATATGCTACAACCACTCACTGTTACCACATTAAGCTCGTTACAGAAGATCTGGGCATGGTAGGATTGTGATATTATGATATCTGGTGCCTCCTAAAGCCTGGTAGGTATCCTCGAGATGCTGATAAGAAAGATCGAGCGACCCTTCGCAAGTTGGCTGCTCAGTACATCCTCTGCGATAAGGTACTCTTCAAAAGGAATTTCGATGGAACCCGCTTGCATTGCATAACAGGGGCTGGAATCGAAGACACGATGCATAAGATCCACAGTGGGGAATGTGGAACCCACATGAGCGATCACATGCTTGCCAAATAGATTATCCATCAAGGATATTACGGGACCACCATGGTTCAAGACTGCACTACTTACGTCCGAAGATGCCTCAAATGCCATAAATTTTCCAACCTTCAAAACTTGCCTCCTCAGGCGCTGTTTAACATGACTTCTCCCTGGCCCTTCTCCACATGGGGCCTGGGCATCATCGGGAAAGTCACTCATAAGGCCTCAAATGGGCATAACTCTTCTCACCCCCTTCTATTCTTAAAAAAAATATCTTCCCTCTTCTCTACTTAGAACTACGTACGACCTAATACTCTATCAAGAATCACCCTTTTTAAAAAAAGAGAAGCTCACAATTTTCAAATCCCATAAAGGTACGTAAGTAACCCATAGACACACATTGACATGCTCCCTTCTCTCTCACAAAATCTTATTCTTTTCTCCTTACGAGAACGATGGTATCCCTCATCATTTAAATGAAAAAAAGGATTATGTATGTCTTAGTTATCGATATAGATAGTTCAAACAAAGAATTCACCAAAGAGACGACAAAATGCGTTGAAAAAATCATTCGTTTTTATTTAAAAACAGGCACAACAAATTACATAATATATTAATAATAGGAATAAAACAACCCCACCCTTACAAGCTTCACAAAACCAAAACACCTTAAAACCTACACAACCAACTTACATGTTACCAACCCCCCTCATACTCAAGACATGCCTTCAGCTACCAGAGGAACACGCTTTAGCATAATTGCCTGTCCTCGAAGGGCCCCAAGAATCCAATCCTGGTTACGATTATGTATCCTCTCCATGAAGCGATATGCCTTAATCATCTTAGATGAAAACACGACACCTTTATCCAAAGTGTCAAACCTCTTTGACCAATCGCTTCAGCATAAATCTTCACAATGTCCCGCTTCCACAGCCACTTCAGATAATCCTCAAATATGAACCCAACCTCCTCGACAGACTGAGACGGTGGAGTATACGGTCAATGGTGCTACCAAATCATTCTTAACGACTCAATCTGGTCCTCAATAGGAAAGAAGTTGGTTATACATGGAGGAAAGATTTGCTCCTATCCCATTTGGCGTAGAAACTGCCATAGAAGATAGAAAGAGTCCTGGTGAGGTCCCACCAACCACACATACCGGTAATCACCCAATTGTAAGACGGGATGCAGATCACCCTACCACAGTACGAACTAACGAAGAATCTTGGCCCCATGTTCTACCAGTGAATTCACCTTATTCTCCATTGATGGTCCAGAATTAAAGAAAGACCGGGAAAAAAAAACTGGGAATGCCCGTTAGAGGGTACTCAGGAGGGGCCTCAAGGCTCACTCTCTTAGACAACTGTTCAATAGGGCTTCCCCGCAAGAAGTTAGCCCGCCCTCCCTTCCAGGCATCCTGTCCATTAAGAGACTCTGCTAGTATTACAACAATTAGATTACAATGATAAGACATCCATTACATTATTATATCTACCTGAGGGTCAATCATCATTTCGCCGATCACCAAAAGTAGTCTGCTAGTCAATCCTAGGGCCAAGGCATCGACAAAGTATTTATCTATGTAATCTTTTCGACACACCGAGTTCAATGCCGCTGGGAGAACGATACTTCCTTCGTGCACCAACGGTGTGGCAGCCGAGGGAGAGGTGTGGACCAACTCGGCTAATGATACTCAAGGGGAATGAGACAAATCCAGCATGGATGTCGCAACACTTTGGTTGACACCCAACATCACGAAAAACTCTTCATAAGTGGGCCACACTTTATCTAGACCGAATAAAAAAATATTCTCTTCGGGATACCAGAATTGCATCGCAGCTTTCAGAAGATTCCAATCTATAGGATGGTTATGCCAGAAGGAGACATGGCGCAAGCTAAAGGCTTTGTAATTGACATTATAGAGGCACATGTCCCGTAAACCATCAAGATAAGCCGCAAAAGTTTCAAACATCAAAAGCGCCATTTCAATGAAGGAAGTTACAAAAGATAGAAGTTTGAATTATGGGGATACCCCCCCCCCCCCCCCAAATCCCCTTTTATACCCATAAGCACCCATAAAAAATAAGAAACCCGAGCTGTTGCCTGCCCCCTATTCCTAAGCACTCATAAGTACAGAGGATGTGCAGTCAAAGTAAGGGAAGTGATTTGGACTTGGCCCGTATACCGATAGGCAGGACAAGAGGTATGCCGATCGGTATCGGCACCCCTAATTTTTGAAATTTCTCTACTTTCCTCTTTTGTATATATAATTTCCAAAATAAAAACTTTTCTTTGTAAAAAATCAACCTGTTGGTAAAAAGCCCTTTTCGCGCCTTTCTTCTATTTCTTCTATCTTATCTTTACAATATATAAAACCTCAGTAAATATTAAAATGCATGTAGAGTAAACCACTAAATTAAGATAATCAAATAAAAAGATGCATCATATATATACTTTTCAAAGACGACTGCATTTTTTCTAGGTGAAGAAAAGCAAAAAGAGAAAAAGAAAAGAACATGATAAATCGGGACGCAACTCGAACTCTCCAAAAACCTCATCCATCCAATAAACCTCCACATTAGATGCCTCGACGAACAAGTTTCCCTCGTCGATGTGTGGTAAAACCCCCACTCTCGAAACCCGAGCTCTCCTCAGATGTGGTAGGTTGTACCATGAAGGACCTGACTAATTTCCTCACATAGTCGGACACGAATTCATCCAATCCCAAATGTCCCACAACTAGGACGTCGATACGTAGATAGTCTGCAAAAGAACAATTCCACCAAAGGCAAACAAGTTAGTAATGAGAAGGATAAAATCAGAAAGCAAAAATATGAAACAAGAAAAGAAGTTATACATCTCTCCGAAGAGCCTCCTCAAAAAGACTTGCAAAGCTGTCTATCTCCGTCTGAGGGCGATGAGGCACCGAGACCATCTCCCCACTACGCACCCGAATATAATAGGAAGGGGTAAAATGTGATGGAAAGAAACCTCCTTTGCTACCGCCGCACCTCCCCCTGTGCTATGGGTCGATGCCACCGGTGCGCTGGTACCATTCCCAAATTTTGCAGCAGGTGGAGGCATACCCTCCACGTCATAGATACATGATGGCATCAACCAGCTGGTCGTGAAGCCCATGCAGTCATAGCCCGCCGTCGTGTCTGTATAGTGCATATAGAGCTCACCATCCATTGTCGCTGCCCTCACTTTGTCAGACGTCTCCTTCATCCACCTCATATACTTCAGCGCCGCCAATGGTGGGACCTCCACCTCTCCCTCCATGACCACTGTGATAACTCGCATATTGTAATATCAGGTGACCAATCCCCTACTAAAATAAAACAGGAATATCAATATGGTTTATTCTCAACAGTACTGTTGCAATAACAATATAATATAAACTATATGAATAAAACCATAAAATACTGTGAATGAATAAGACCCATACAAAAATAAATAAATAAGTAAATAAGAGTGAACCTAATAAACCTTAAGTAACCAAATAATAACATCCACTGTATTAAAACTGAATAAATAACTGAGTGCTGAAATAAAATATGTGATAAAAATATAAAAGTCTATCCATTTATGGGCAACACGCCTAAAACTAAACTGAATTGAAATGATCCTAACTAGATAATCTTAGGCGTCTAAACAACTATATAGTGTACCCAACTACTGTAATGGTAAGAATGGACCTATCCCTACGGTCCTGGCTGCCACTGCTGCACTCCTGGAGTATAAAAAGAAAAACATGGAAAAATGAAAGTCTGAGGGTCAAAGACCGGAAAGTAGAAAATATTTTACAAGTAGATAATTGTTTTAAATCGATTAAAACAGTCGTGTATTACTTTCATAATTAACCGATCGCACTCACATGTGATAAACCTCACCTCTTAACTGTAATGCGCATCTGTCGTATTCATTTTTATTTTCCTAATGAAACTACCCGGTCTAACTGGATATGTAACTGTTATCCATGCCCAAAACATCTAATACCCTATATTTGCTAAGTATAACTACCTTCACTAGGTATATGCTCATGAACAATATTGTAGCGACACACTTGTTATAAATAAATATTCACGCAATAAACATAACATAGCTACGCTCGTGCTATAAATAGATATATACACTATACTGTATAAACATACATATATACCACTCGCTATATACATATAACCGTATCCCCAGACCTTGAACCTCGTGGATACATCCATAGTGTGCTATTTGGCTCCAGGCATCACGCATCACAGTGAGTTACTAGGTCGAAATCTCACCACTAATCCCATATGAAACACATATAATGAAGGTGATCATGGACATACGTCCGAGGGTCGCGACCATACCATATCGAACCCACACGGTCTCCAAGCCATTATCTATCCTCACACAGGGATAGTGGCCATGCAACAGTCCCATGACTCAGGGAATGAATCTGACACCTGGTGGTCAACACCAGGGTGGACTCTACGCGCAACCTCGTTTGATAGCACTCCCGAGTAGATATGTTTAATAAAGAAAAGTAGCATTCACACATACATACGTATAAATGCCACCCTAATATGTATATATAACAGGTACCGAACTCGTACTCATCCCACAACACATGGTTCACCCAATCTCGAAGTTAAACCCAACTTCTCGATTAATAATCAAAAGTCACTCACTTAAATCCTCAGTTCTCCTCACTCGAACTCATCTAACGTTGGCTTATCACTAGTACCGAAAGCTGGAAAGTCTTCCTCAATAGTCCCACAGTACCTCAGAATCCCCTATGATCATTCTCTAAGCCCTAATGGGTCAAAATAGCGCACAAACAAAAAAAATTGAGCAAGCCAGCAAACCGAATCGGTTTTAAAATCAAAATTGCCAAAAAAAACCCAATCCAAAACCACCAATTTAAAATTTTGGTATCTCACCTTTTAGTAGAAAATTCATAACGATTACAAAAAAAACCCAGAAAAACATGAAACCGACACCTATGCCTTTATAATTCAATTATGCACAACCTTATCAAACTTCCAATTTCATCGATCGATCGATGCCTGTTCGAGTCATCTTCTAAAAAAAACATGTTTTCTCCACCCAAACCCTCAAATGGAGGTGCCAAACCACCCCAAATCTCGAATACACCTAGTACATCATTATATTAACATTTCAGGAGCATTTAAATATATTTCTAATCATAAATCCTACATCAAAAACCTAGTATCGCGAATCAAAGATCAAGTTAATCCCACATAAAAATTTTTCCAAATCGGTTTTTAAAGATTCAACCTTTCTATTCAAGTTCTTGATGTTCATCATTTAAATCCCAGAATGTATTCCGAAATTTAAGGATGATTAATCTCAATCAATAATCAATATCAAATATGATTAATCTCAATCAATAATCAATCTAAATCCCACATCCCTTATCATTTAGGTCTCTATATCAATTAAGCAAGTTTCAATCTTTAACATCTTAAATCTCAATTTTCGACCTTTAATTTTGAAAATAAATAATTACACTTAATTTGCGATATAAATCAAGTAACTACTTGCCCTGGGTGGTTAAATGCAACATTCTCTACGTGTTTAATGATGGGTTGAATCCGGAGATAACTTTTCTCCCTCTTCTCTGAGCCTTTTCTCTTCTTTCTTCCTTTTGTCTCTTGTCTTGAACTATCTCTCAATCTCATGTGTAAAATATCAAAGATGGGTTGCCATCCACCTTTTCAACCTCTTAAATACCCTCTTAATTACTCTAATCCCGCTTTCCACTTTACCCTAAGTGTAAAATGACCCTCCAATTCTTATACGGGGTCCTATTATGTCTAAAAAGTCCTCAGAAACCCAATCATAACACCCGAGTACCTATTCTGGACTATTTTGACCCTTCCCGAATCACTGGTGCATTGAAAAACATTCTTTGAGTCACCTAAATACAAATATTCTAACACCTCATTAATTGGGCTCGACACACGCGTACCGAATGCGTCGCCCATAAATTATACCGATTCACCAATGTAACACTCTATCGACAAATCGTAATAAACCGTCCCTTTCACTCATACGCGCGATATATAATCAATCACAAATCTATTTACTTATCACATGCAAGTAAATAATAATCAAATAAATATTAATTCTTAACTCACTAATTAATATTTACCAAAACCAGTTTAATTTCTCTAATTAAATTAAATGATCCACGCACATGTGAAAATTCATTAAAGTACGAGGTATTATATTTCCCCCCCTAATAATGGAATTTTGTCCTCGAAATTTGAACGTAGATGCCAAAAAAAGCTCTAAATAGTTTTTCTGCATGACATCCTCGCACTCCCACGTTGACTCGACGACATTGTGGTGTCCCCACTATACACACGCTAGTGGTACTACCTTTGATCGAAGATTTCACTCATTACGGCCCAAAATTACAACATGTCTTTGCTCATAGGAATATTCGACTGTAATTCAGTCTCCTCTAACATCATATGCCGACATACCACTTTATCCGTGAGATACCTCCTCAACAACAAAACATGAAACACATTATGGATCTTTTACAAGTGCTCTGGTAAGGTAAGCATATATGAAAATGGCTATAACCTCTCGATGATGGAAAAAAGGCCCTACATACCTAGGCTCCACCTTCCCTTTCTTTCCAAACCACATCACCCCCTTCCTGGAAGATTCCTGCAACAACACCCGATCACGTACGTCAATCTTAAAAAATCTTCGGTTCGCATAGGTGCAACTTTTCTACCGTCCTGAGCTATCGAAATACGACCCTTGATTAACTTAATCTTCACCGAGTATACTGAACCACGTCCTGCTCGAGAAGATTGTTATTACCCATCTCTAACTAACACGAGGGAGAACAACAATGTCTCCCATACAAAGCCTCAAAAGGCGTAATCCAATAGTAAACTAGTATGAGTTATTATACACAAACTCTACCAAAGGTAAATACTGCTCCCAGCTACCCTTAAAGTCTAGAATATACATCCTCGGCATATCCTCCATAATTGCTTCACCCTCTCCGTTTGCCCATCAGTCTGCGGGTGATATGCCATGCCCAAATGAAACTCCGTCCCCATAGCCTTCTGACAAACTCTACAAGAAGTGGGACACAAAGATCTTATCTCAATCCAAAATAATATTGAGCGGAACCTTGTGCAGTCTCACTATATTTCTACATTGAAAAGTTGGGCACATTACCCGATTATGTAATTCACCTGAACTGGCCTATACCGACCCACCAATACTGCCTCCTCACATCTTGGTGCAACTTATTCCCGTCGGGATGCCCCAAAAATCTTTACCCATGTGCCTTTTGCATAAATGCGCTCTGTAGGTCCTCATTGTATGGGAAAGTCAACCTCCCATTGGTGCGCAAGCCACCCATGAAACTGACTGAGTAAGACTCTTCTCCACCTGCCAATAACTTTTGAACCCTATCACGACAAAACGTATCCCTTTCCCATGGCTTCAGAACCCTCAAACAATCTTGGGTGTGACGGTCATCATCACTATAAATTCCCAGACTATATCCTCATCCTGACAAAGCTCAATCTACTTCGCCTTCCAAAACTGCTGCCAACTGCACTACAAGCACACAACTTAATGTATCTACCACCAGGTTAGCCTTTCTTGGATGATACTAAATATCAAACTAAATAGGGCACCCTAACACCCTGTACCAAGTGCTCGCATGCACAAATACCACATATGTAACCCACATACATCAAAGATCATCTACACATTCCCTGCATGATCATACAGTAAAGGTATAATCGATTACCCTATTAATCGCGACTTAATTTTTCTTGAGATTGCCCCACTTATTCAACTAGTGGTGAAAACATCCCCTATTGATCTGTACATAACACCATTTGGCTCCGCTGGCCTTAAATAATATAATAGCTCTCTGCTCAAAGCATTATATCTTCACACATGTAATGCCCAATCTACTAAACCAATGTCCTAAAGACCAAATATCTGTTTGCTCCCGACACTTACTAAGCTTCATGCGTGGGATGTCTTGCAAGCGAAATCCAAACAAGGAACCCTCCCGATATACTATCGCCTAGCTCAATCAGTTATCGAGATTTGTTTGCCCAAGACACAATGCTGGGGCACTTAAAAACCCTACCCCAAAAGATTCTAAATCTGATCTCTCAACTCCCACCTCTCTCATGGAATCATAGGATACGACGCTCGCACTATCTCCTAGTCCCCGATGCTAAGTCGATTATAACTCGACCTCTCAACTCGATTGTCACTCTGATATTCCCTGAATCACATCAGTAAAGTCCTTAAACACAGGGATCGAATCTAACGGATAATTACACTCTCCGAAGTCTCCTCCCCAACATAATATAAATGCGTGCTCAACCCTCACTCAGGACGAGGCATCACAATAATAATGATATCCTACCCTAATAGCGATCATGATAGCCTTACTATAATAGTCCACCATTTCTCTACACGTCACTCCCCAGGATAACATCATACTCGTACTCACTAACACGAGCAGATCCGCTACTAAGCATAACCTTTCAATGTCCACACCTACTCCCTGCAGATGGAACAAATGGGAGTCCCGTTACACAACGATAAATCCACTAAACCTGTCTCACATGCGAATCTAATGTAAATAAAGAAATGTGATGCACTTATGTCACACAAAACCCGCCCCATGTGCCCATGGGTAGAAAACATACCCTAAATCGCTAATGGCGTTGGCTATAAAACTGGTCTAGGAACGTGATACACATGCCCAAACTGCCATTACCCCTATGGAGGCGGCAATACTGGAACTGCTAGTGGGGCTGGGAGCTGCTATAAAATCCCTAACTGGGCAATCCTGCCGTTGACCGTTAGCCACATTCGGGCATAGACACCACATATGGCCCTACTCCCCACATACGAAACATTTCCTGGTGAAATTTGCCAACCTCTGGCCTTGCTAGCCCCGACGAGGATGCCTCTGTCTCTGGACCTATTGGCCCTAATATTCGCAGCCTTGTTGGCCTCTAATCTAATTCCCCTGACCCTGTTGGTCCTTAAGAGCATGTTGTTGGCCCTGCCTGTAACTATCATTACTCGGCCTAAATCTCTTAACCGAGTCCCCTTGTTGAGAATCCTGCTCCTGCTGCCTACTTTATTATTGTAGCGTCTCCCTAGCATCGTTGTCCCAAGTCTTGCCTTGCTGGATCAAATCTTTTGTCCTCTTCGCTCATTCTGACAAAAGTGACGATCCTGGCAGTGAAGCAATGCGATGTTGACGACATCAGTATAAGTCCTCAATACCGGGATTCCTACCAAATGCTAACGAATCCTCTAAGTTAGCCCATCTATAAATTTGAGACTTTATTTTCATCTGTGTTCACCTCATCTGGCATAAAGTTCTCCAGGTGAGTGAACTCCTTCTCATACTCGACCACAGTCCGACCCTCCTGCGAGAGATCTAGAAATCTCCTCCTCCTTATTATCTCCGTGTACACTGCTGACGGAAAGAACTTGCGGTCAAACTACACCTAAAATTGCTAGATAGTCATCGAATCCCTCTCCTCTGATGTGGTAACCGACTCTCACCACTGCAGAGCTCCCCCAACTAGTTTGAATGTAGCTAGTACCTACTTTTGAGTGTCGATGCACTCAACCATATGCAAATGCCTCTAGATGTCTTTTTTCCATTGGTTAGCTGCTACAAAGTTTGCAATCCCCTGAAACTCCAACGAATGTAAAAGGCCTCTATGACTCGATCCCAAATTGATGGCACTGCGTAAGTTTGAACTGATGCCACTGCATGCTGTAGTTGTGCCTGGGGAAAATGTTATGCTAGGGCGGTCATAGCGGCATTAACCACCTGTGAGACAATAGTGGTGACCTCTGCTGTGGTCACTCTCTTGAGTGGCTTGTGATTCCGGCTGACCCTCCTGTGCAGCCCTCCTAGCGGCACGTGCTGGTCTACCCCTCCTTGCGTTTGGCATCTGAAACCAAACTGAAGTTGTATGATATTCACTTCAAATATAAATAATATCACAAGAACGTAAACGTGAAATATAAAACAACAGTCCTAATCACATGAATTTATACCAAAGAAAACGCAACGCTAACAACGTAGCAAGTCTGCACAGAACCTAAGGACACTAAAACATGATGTTCTGATACTAACTGTGACAGCTCGCCTATTCTAATACGGGGTGACCAATCCTCTACCAAAATAAAACAAGAATATCACTATGGTTCATTCTCAGAATCACTATCGCAATTACAATATAATATAAAAGATAAGAATAAAACCATACAACACTATGAATGAATAAGACCCGTGTATAAATAAATAAATAAGAGTGAACCCAATAAACCATGGGTCACCAAATATTAACATCTATTGTATTAAAACTGAATAAATAACTTAGTGCTGAGATAAAATCTCTGACATAAATATAAAAGCCTATCCATCTATGGGTAACACACCCAAAACTGAACTGAATTGAAATCATCCTAAGTAGATAAAATAAGATGAGGCGTCTAAACAACGGTGTAGCATCCCAGCTAATGTAACGGAAATAATGGATCTATCCCTGCGGTTCTGACTGCTGTTGTTTCACACCTGGGGTGTAAAAAGAAAAATAAGGAAAAACAAAAGCCTGCGGATCAAAGCCCAAAAAGTTGAAAATACTTTGCAAGTAGATAATTATTTTAAATCGATTAATACAGTAGTGTATTACTTTCATAATTAACCGGTCACACTCACATGAGATAAATCTCACCTCTCAACCATAGTGTGCACCTAACGTGCTCATTTTTATTTTCCTAATTAAACTACTCTATCTAACTAGGACATGTGACTGCTATCCAAGCCCAAAACCTCTAATAACCACTATTAGCTAAGTATAACTAACTTCATTAGGTTTATGTGTAGGAACAAAATTATAGCGACACACTTCTTATAAATAAATATTCACTAAATAAACATCACATAGCTACGCTCGTGCTATAAATAGATACGGCGTCTACCGTATAAACATACATATATATCACTCGCTATATATATATAACCCTATCCCTAGAGCTTGGACCTCACGAATACATCCCTTGTGCGCTATCCAGCTTTAGGTATCATGCATCACACTGAGCCACCTGGTCAGAATCTCACCACCAATCCTGAGAGAGTAGCTACTGCGAAAATATTGCGACTTCTCAAATAAAATCCAATTTTAATTAATCCCAAATTTTAGTTAAACCCTAAATCATGCATCTAGATGATTTATCTAATAAAATAAAACATGCAGGATAAAACAAACAATTTCAGGAAAAATCAAACACATGCTTGTGAGGAAAAATCCCCCAAAGGGGCAAAACCATTTATTTTCATTATAATATTGTAACAGTACAATTTGGGATTACAATGAAAATACAACTGACTAAGAATTACCCTCATGTGTCGGATTCTGTAGTCGACGGCTGAAAATATCCCTTTCCAGGAGGGCTGCAGTGAAGAAGAGAAACGGCTTCTCCACAAGTTTGTCGGCTGGAATTTTCCCTTTCCAGGAGGGCAGCAATGAAGAAGAAAGACGGCTTCTCCACAAGGGTTGAACAATAACAAAATTGTGTTCTAAGGTTCCAAAAGATTCACAAAAGTAATTGGGATTTTTGTGTGTGAATCAAAAAGATGTTTGGCACATCAAAAATTGAAGTCTTGTTGTATTTGTACTCTTAAAAACGTTTTCTCAAAGACTTGAAAAAATACACCAACGAAGTAGGAATATATATAGAAAATAAGAGCCGGTGGATTAAAATCTCACGGAACTGTTCGAACTTATCCCAGGAGGACCGGTCCGACTTGGGGGCGGATCGGTTCTTTTAAAAATTAGCTTCTTCTGTTCGCTTTCGGTCCGTGGTCTACTGGACAAAGCAAGGCGGATCGGTCCGGGTAGAGGGCGGACCGGTCCGGAGGCGGATCGGTCCGGTATAGAGGCGGACCGATCCGGCTTCCCAAAAAGATAAAAAAAACTTTTAAAGCCTCATTTTGCTTGAAAAAACTTACTTATATTTTTATAAAAATTTCCCAATACTAAATATGAACTTTAAGGAACGTAAAAACAAAATTTTACCAATTTCATTCTCGCAGAGGCTATGATGTTGAAGACACTTTGATATTTGGATCCGTTGATGTAGATGCGATCTTGAGTTTCTTCAACCGTGTAACGGCGTACGGCATACAAATTGATAATGGACAAAAATATCCTTACAAATCTCCCCCTATGTCTATGCCGGTACATACATAAAAAATATCCGAATTACCAACTAATGACCTATACAAATCTACCCTCCAATGAACCCTAAAGATGGAAAGATACAAGTGTATAAATCTTCATCGTTTGTTCTTCAATCTTCAACAATCATCAAATCTCAAAGCTTTTCTCATCAGGGTGTGCAACATATTGATCTTCAATCTTCATACCTACACACATGAGAAAAAGCAAATACCACGTGACATATCGAGTTTGAAATGATATGAACATGGATACCAATATATGATAAAAACATAAGCTACATCTCAAAGATTCCCCCAAAAATTCAAACTCCCCCATAATATGATAATTCTTTCTCCCCCTTTTTATGATGTCCCCAAATAGACAAATGAGAAGAATGAATCAAATAAGCACAATCGGGGTGCCAAGGTACACAAAACAGGGCATCAAACAAAATGGTAACTATGCTCTTGCAAGGAGATGCTCAGAAAAAAAATCTTCACAAACTATTTTTGAATTTTTTTAAATTTTTGTACAAAAATAAGATACCAATTTGAACAAATATGATACAAAAATCACACCATGGATTTAGACTCAAACAACCAAGTCATGGAAATGGAATGAATGGGTGTGAACACATTCGATAGGTAAATCAACTCAATCAATCATATGTGCTCGATGCATATGTGTACCCCTAACGAATGAACATCAAAAGTATCCTTAGGTGTAAAAAATTGTTGAATTTAGATGACATTGTCTTATGCAAATCAACAAATCAAAGTCAAAATGATTTTCACATCGATAACGTCCAAAACTATGTAGCGCATTTTCAAGCATTTCAAGGACGTGCAAACTCGTTTCAAATTCTCCAACCAAACTCCCTCATATATATTTTCTTTTAGAGGTAATCTAAATTCTCAAACTTTGGAGAATTGGCGCAAAAACCTAAATGGCCCATAATTGGCATGAATTCTTTTTATTGCCTTTCAATTTTTTTCGGGCTCTTTTAAACCTCTTTGGACCCCGGATAATAAAATTCCTCCATTTTTTAGGTCCAATTTAACGGTGGCTTAGTATTCGCAAAGAAAAAATGAACCTTTCGCAGCCCTTCCCCGTTTTCAAACAAAGCACACAAACTCACAAAACGGTTTTTATATGCACAATTTCCTTATCAAAATTTATCAAGCTTGGTTCGTTTTAAGGACAGGATTGAAGTGAAAACACCCAACCAACATGTGATAAGACAAGTACAATAATTAAACAAATCCGCGCATGTGTGCAATAAAGGAAACATGAGTCAAACATGTAGGGAGTAGACAAATTGTATCAGAAAGTATAAGTCCTTGAAAAATCAGGATCACACGATAAATTAGCGTAACCTGCTCTGATACCAATTTGAAAACGCGAGTAGACAAATTGTATCAGAAAGTAATTCCTCGAAAAATCAGGATCACGCGATAAATTAGAGTAACCCGCTCTGATACCAATCTGAGAGAGTAGCTACCGCGAAAATATTGCGACTTCTCAAATAAAATCCAATTTTAATTAATCCCAAATTTTAGTTAAACCCTAAATCATGCATCTAGATGATTTATCTAATAAAATAAAGCATGCAGGATAAAACAAACAATTTCAGGAAAAATCAAACACATGCTTGTGAGGAAAAATCCCCCAAAGGGGCAAAACCATTTATTTTCATTATAATATTGTAACAGTACAATTTCGAATTACAATGAAAATACAACTGACTAAGAATTAATCTCAGGTGTCGAATTCTGTAGTCGGCGACTGGAAATATCCCTTTCCAGGAGGGCTGCAATGAAGAAGAGAAACGGCTTCTCCACAAGTTTGTCGGCTGGAATTTTCCCTTTCCAGGAGGGCAGCAATGAAGAAGAAAGACGGCTTCTCCACAAGGGTTGAACAATAACAAAATTGTGTTATAAGGTTCCAAAAGATTCACAAAAGTAATTGGGATTTTTGTGTGTGAATCAAAAAGATGTTTGGCACATCAAAAATTGAAGTGTTGTTGTGTTTGTACTCTTAAAAACGTTTTCTCAAAGACTTGAAAAAATACACCAACGAAGTAGGAATATATATAGAAAATAAGAGCTGGTGGATTAAAATGTCACGGAACTGTTCGAACTTATCCCAGGCGGACCGGTCCGGATCGGTCCGACCTCGGATCGATTCTTTTAAAAATTGGATTCTTTCGTTCGCTTTCGGTCTGTGGTCTACTGGACAAAGCAAGGTGGATCGGTCCGGGTAGAGGGCGGACCGGTCCGGAGGCGGATCGGTCCGGTATAGAGACGGACCGATCCGGCTTCCCAGAAAGATAAAAAAAACTTTTAAAAGCCTCATTTTGCTTGAAAAAACTTACTTCTTATTTTTATAAAAAATTCCCAATACTAAATATGAACTTTAAGGAACGTAAAAACAAAATTTTACCAAGTTCATTCTCGCAGAGGCTATGATGTTGAAGACACTTTGATATTCGGATCCGTTGATGTAGATGCGATCTTGAGTTTCTTCAACGGTGTAACGGCGTACGACATACAAATTGATAATGAACAAAAATGTCCTTACAAATCCCAAACAAAAACACATATAATGGAGGCGGTTATAGACATACGTCCCGGGCCACAATTATACGACATCCCTCCCATTCGGTCTCTAAACCAATATCTATCCTCACTCATGGATAGTGTCCATTCAACAGTTCTATGACCCGAGGAATCAATCCGAAACCTTCTGGTCAATGCCAGGGTGGAGTAGCCACTACGTACAACCTCTAACGATATTACTCCCAAGTAAGTATGTTTAATAAAGACAAGTAAAATACACACATACATACATATGCACGTCACGCTAATATGATTATATAACAGGTACCGAACTCGTACGCATATCCCACAGTGCACGGTTCACCCAATCTCGAAGTGCAACCACTTCCCAATTAATATTCAAAAGTCATTCACTTAGATCCTCGGTTCTCCTCACTCAAACCATATAAAGTTGGCCTATCACTCGTATCGAAACCTGGAAAGTCTTCCCCAGTAATCCCACAGTAACCCGAAAGCCCCGACAGTCATTTCCCAAATCCTAACAGGTCAAAATAATGCACGGACAAAAAATAAACCGGACAGGCTGGCAAACCAAACCAGTTCATTGCCTCCAAAATCAAAATTTCCAAAATAAAGCCCAATCCAAAACCACCAATTTAAAATTTTGATCTCGCACATCTTTTAGTACAAAATTAATAAAAATTGAAAAAAATCAGAAAAATACAAAACCAGCACCCACGCCTTCGTAATTCGATTTTGCACAACCTTATCCAACTTCAAATTTCATCGATCGATTGACATCTATTCGAGTCATCATTTCCAAAAATCACATTCTCTCCACCCAGACCCTCCAATGGAGGTTCTAAACCTCCCGAAATCTCGAATAGACCTAGTATATTATTATGCTAATATTCCAGGAGCATTTAAACCTATTTCTAATCATGAATCCTCCATCAAACACCTAGGATTATGAATTAAACACCAATTTAATCCCACACAAAATTTTCGCCAAGTCGATTTTTAAAATTCAACCTTTCTACTCAAGTTCTTTATGTTCGTCATTTAAATTCCAAAATTTATTTTGAAGTTCAAGTGTAACTAATCTCAATAAATAATCAATCTAAAATCCTACATACATTACCCTTTAGATATCTACATCAATGAAGCAAGTTTCAATCTTTAATACCTTAAATCTCAGTTTTCTACATCTAATCATGAAAATAAATAACTATTCTTAATTTGCGACACAAAGAAAGTAACTACTTGCCTTGATGGATTAAATTCGACATTCTCTTCGTGTTCGATGATGGGTTGAATCCAAAGATAGCTTTTCTCCCTTTTCTCCAAGATTTTTCTCTACTTTCTTCCTCTTTCTCTCTTATCTTGAACTCTCTCTCAAACTCTTGTGTAAAATATCAAAGGTGGGCTGTCGTCCACCTTCCCAACCTCTTAAATACCCCCTTTATTACTCTAATAGTATTTTCCCACTTAACTCTAAATGTAAAATGATCATCCTACCCTTACACGGGTACTGTTATGTCTAATAAGTCTCCGGAGTCCAATCATAATACTCGGGTACTTATTTTGGACTATTTCAACCCTTTTCGTATCACCGGTGCGCTCGAAAAGTTCATCTGAGTCACCTAACTATAAATATACTAACACCTCATTAATCGGTATCGATATGCGCATACCTTATGCATTGCCAATAAATTATATCGATCTGTCGATGTAACACTCTAGCGACATATCGTAATAAACCATTGCTTTCACTCATACGCGACATATAATAAATCACATATCTATCTACTTATCACACACAAGTAAATAATAATCAAATAAATATTAATTCTTAACTTGCTAACTAATATTCACCAAAACCGGTTTAATCTCCCTAATTAAATTAATAAATCCATGCACACATGGAAATTTAAAATACTCATAAAAGTATAGGGTATTACAACCTAACTCACAACCCTCTCTCTAAAGTACCAAATGTGCCCAAACTCATGTGCCAACAACCTCTGCATATGGGCATGCATGGGAGTGACCCCCTCAACCCTCGAAGACGAACGCTAAGGGTAGAATGTCACCAGTTTCTCCAACAAGAGTGAGTAATTTACCAAAGTGCAAGAATAGTATTAAAACCACAGAAAAGATAGAAGTCAAAGCCACACCTAGTCGCAGGGATGGAAACGGATCGGTTCAGGGTTGGGTTTCAACTCTCCATCCCCGTCCCCGTTAGAAATATCATTTTTCGTACCCGCCCTGTTCCCCGTTATAAGTGGTTCGGGGATCCCCGTCCCCGTTATAACTGGGTATCAGTTTTCCCGTGGGGAACCCGTGTCTTTTTCTTTAATATAAAAAAAATCATTTTTTTTAATATAAAAAATTTATTTCATCTAAATATTTTCCTTCTATCAACATTTATTAAATTTATAACAAAGCTCAAAGATATTGACATAAACATCAACTTAAATTGTCACATAAACAAATCTCAAAGATTTTGACTTAAACAAAGCTTAAACTTGGGTTTACATTTACAGAGCATAAATAAATTTCAGTACTGAGAGACATAAACATAAATCAAATTTACATAAACAGAGATATTGACATAAACATAAACCCAAACAAAACTTAAACAAAGCTTAAACAAATCTCAGAGCAGCGGAGATAAAGATTTACAGGGCGTCATTGTCACAGGTCGTCGCAATGGAGGGAGGCGTGATCGACGACGTAGGTCGTCGTGGGAGATGAGGCAGTCACCGATGCAGTAGGTCGGAAGGAGGGGTGCATGGAGGCTGGTTATAGGAGCTAAGGAGAGTTAGGGTTAAAACTTAAGCTTAACAAATGAGATGTTGTGTCTCTTCCCCTTCTCATTTATTCTTATATCTTATATCTTTATTACAATATTAATATATACATATATATTTTAGAATATAGTAATAATTTGTGTGTCCCCGTGGAGACCCGAGGCTAAACTAAAAACCGATCCGAAAATTTTTGAGGATTTTTTTAACTCCCCGAACCTGCCCCGATCCCCAAATTTTCAGGGATTTTTTTTCCCGGGTATCCGCGGGGACCCAAATTTTCGAGAAAAATTCCCATCCCTACTAGTCTCTCGTCAATGCGTTTAACATTGTCCGCATATCCTTCAAAAACAAGGACTGGTTCGATTGCCTGTTCGACTTCCTCCACCTATACATCCTTGAGAAATTCCTTGAATCACTCGCCTTCAAGGATATCAACTCAACATTGTGCCCAATCACTTCATAAAACCACATTTGTAGAAAATAGTACATGATGTGAAATAGAATGAAAATGGAAGAACAATAAGAAAATAAAAGGAAAGTGAATCTAAAGATTACCTTCAGAAGATACGTGGGTCGCGTAAAAGTTTGTCGGTAACTCCGACTGAAAGCGTCTGGAGAAGCATAAAGGGACGCCAACTTAAATCTCCCCCAATCATACAGATGGATCTCTGAGATTATCCTCAAGAAGGGAAGAAACCACAAGTGGACGACATTTCTTCTAGTCGCCACCACAAACCCTTAGTTATCGCCCGTCCGTCTCGTCAATCTGCCTAGACAACAAAGTGTCCTTCAGTGTCGATATGCAGATAGAATCCCCCTATATAATCCTACCTATGTATCCCAAGATAGACCGAATTGCCACCTCAAAAATGCGCAAGGTATGGTCTACCACTATCTGTTGACCTTCGCACTCCAATCCTGTCGACTGATGAATGTCCAGGGGAGTGACCGCTATCTCCTCAATGCCCAAATGGAATGTGTGGGTAGTGTTCCACCACCTTTCACACAGGGTGAATAGTACCGCTTTCGAACGTGATGTTTCATCCAAAACACTCGCCAAAGGGACAAATCTGGTAGTCTCTACTATTAATTGCACAGGCTAAGGAAGGTGATCCTACACAGCCTTCACCCCAGTCGACCCATAAGAGCGAATGCTCGATGAAGCAATGTCGACCTGCATAAAAATTAAGAAGATCCTTGAACATCCTAATGATAAGAAGAAAAAAAAGAAAATGAAAACAAAGAACGAAACCTTAGGTAGTCATTAGGGTTCTTTACCCTCGCAGAGAGATGATGTGCCGGTTCTCGTAACAGAACCCTCTCGTCCAGAATGAACGCAAAACTATCATAAGCATTCTCGTTCTCTAGTATAAGCAGCTCAACAGAGTGCCATTCTAAACTTGCCCAATCATCAGTAGCCATCTAGGTGTTGTCTTATGTACCCTCCCTGAGTTCATTCAGGAAAATGTACTCGAAACTGATTTTTAGAGAGAGAACGCAAGAGATTCACTCGAATGTAGGTGGGAAGAAATGAGGAAGGTCGCCCCATTTTATAAGGGACTAAGCGCTATGCCAATCGACAGTCCCCCGGACTTGTAGATCGATAGTAACCTTTTACCTCCCCCAAGAAGTGAAGGAGTTCATGCTCTATGGTGCCTAGCCTATCAGTAGTCCCCCCAAAACTTCGTCACAAAAATTCTAAAAATTCCAAATATTACCGAGAAAATTCATAATTATTTTTTCCAAAAAGTCCCCGCAAGATCGAGTACATCATAGATCTAAGAAAACTAATTAAGAAGCACAAAACAATTTGCATAACTCTCATCACCAGCGCAATCCCCAACATGATCAGAAGAAAAATGCATCTGCACTTGCAGAGCTCTCATCACCAGTATACTCCCCAACGAAATTAAACTCCAAGTTTGTCTGTATTCGCAATACAAACACCCTTCCCCATGGAGTTAGAATTGAAGAAATCTCCTCATTACTACCGCTCTAGGTCCGCAGAATCAACCTCGACACTTTGAATCGGTCATCTCAACTCTTTAGGTCTACAAAATCGACCTTCGCCCTATGAATATGTCATCTAAACTACTTAGGTCTTCATAATCTACCTCAACCTTTGAATCGATCATCTAAACTCTTTACGTCCACATAATCTTCCTTGACTCTCTAAATCGGTTATCTCAACTTTTTAGGTCCATAGATACGACCTCGATCCTCTGAATTGGTCCTCTGAATTCTTTAGGTCTGTAGAATTGACCTCAACCCTCTGAATCGGTCATCTTAAATTTTTATATCCACATGACCGACCTTGACCTTCTAAATCGGTCATTTCAACTTTTTAGGTCCATATAAATGATCTTGACCCTCTAAATTAGTCCCCTCAACTCCTTAGGTCCGTATAATCGACCTTGACCTTCTGAATCGACCGCCTTTTTAGGGTCGTAGAATTAACGTTGGCCGCCTCAAATTAGTCCAAAGAATTGACCTTGGCCTGTAGAACCAACCTCGACCTTCTCAATCTGTCATCTGAACTCTTTGATCTGTATAATCGACCTCAACCCTCTGAATCAGTCACCTTAGCTCTTTAGGTCCACATGATCGAACTAACCCTTTAATCGACCACTTTTAAATCCCCAATAAGGTTCTCAATCATCCTCGACCTTTAAACATTCATGAGGTGTCTATCTTTCAACGACCTTTGCCTTTTCCAATCTCGCTCATCGAGGGGATTCGTAGACACCCCATCATGGTACCCCATAAATACCTCCTTAGATCCCTAACACCTCTCCTCCCACTATAAGACCCTAGGTCCTACTCTGAACCCTAATCTAGAGGACATCACGCACTCTCGAGCCTCGCTTCACCCCCTCTCCAACATGAGAGATGCTTATTGAACTCTCGTAGGCATCTGTATCCCTTATTCAATGGTCCATACCTGCGCAAATTGGCCTCACGATTCACACGTACTCACCTTTTTACTCTGAACCCTGATCCAGGTGCCATTGATCACTCCCGAGCCCCATTTGACCTCGGTCAACCCTCCAACCTAAGAGAAGCTCATTGAATTCTCACTCGGCTCTGAATCCCCTTTTGAACGGTCTATACCATGCGCGAATCGGATTCACAGTTCGCGCGCACTCACCTTTATACTTTAAACCCTGAACAAGAGGCCACCAGGCACTTTCGAGCCCCATTTAATCTCGGTAAACCCTATAGACTGAGTGAATCTCATTGAACTATCGTAAGTCTCTAAATCCCCTTTCCAACGGTCTATACCGTGTGGTAATCGGCCTCACAGTGCGCGCATACTTGCTTTTCTACTCCATGAACCCCCATCTAGAAGCCATCAGGTATTTTTGAGACCCTCTTAGCTTTTGTAAGCTCTTGAACATGGGAGTGGGTCAATGAATTTTTATATGGCTTCGAATTCCCTTTTCCAACAGTCCTGACCATGCGCGATACGGACTTACGGTTTGCATTTTATGCCCATTTTCCCAAAAAGGTTTTCGGACTACCTATAGACACCCTAAACACCCTTCCTATTGACATGGTGTACTTTTTTTTCCCAGCAATGCAGGGGTATGCCAATAGTTAGGCCAGGGCCTATGACAATCGGCACCCTGTGAAAAAGGCGACCACGACCTCATTCCTAATGGTTCCATTATGAAGTCAGAAACATTCTCCTCAAAATCAGTGCGCCGAAATTCCATTCTCCCCATTTTCTTATATCATTCTCATCCATCTTTCATCATAATCTTTACCCTTATCTCACCATCATTCTACTACCTAAAAATCAGCCTATACTATTACAAAATTAAAATAAAAATCCTATAGAAGGTCTACTCTCCCACTTTTATAACTCATTATCTTAATATTTTTCATTCACTTTTCTTTCCACTTTTAGAATATCTTTTGTTTTATTTCTTCACTTCAAAACTAATCCGATTTTTTATTATTTAGTACACAACAAACATATTTTCATAAAATCTAAAAAATCCAGAAAGAGGGATTTCCCATAAACCCTAAACTAGAATTTTTCTCATTTTCCACACTCCATACACTCGTGCAGATTTTCTAAAACTAAACTTGTAGACACCCCATTCTGTTACCCCCCAACTCTCCTTAGGTCCCTAGTACCTCCCTTCATCACTACAAACCCAGGTCATACCCCGAGTACTGACCTAGAAGCCATCGGGCACTCTCAGACTCCGTTTGACCAAAAAGTCAAACTCTTCAGCTTGACCGAGACTGAATGAATCTTCGAAGGGAACTGAAACCCCTTTCCAATGGTTCGCTCCGTGCACGATTCTGACTTACCATGCGGACGAACGATCCGTTTGACTCCAAGAGGTCACCGAATGCTTCCAGGGCCCAGTTGACTAAAGTCAACTCCCAAACCGGGTCAAACTCTTTGGAATGTCTAAGTACATCTCCTAACCTTTCCAAACGGTCCGCCCCGTGCGCGATTCGGACTTACCATGTGAACGAACGATCCGTTTGCTCCCGAATAATTCCCTGTCCAATGGAGCGACAAACGCTTTCGAGCCATATTTGACCCAAAGTCAACTCCCGAACCCGGGAGCGGTCCAAAGGACTTTCAAAGGTATCTGAATTACCTTTCCAATGGTCTGCCCCGTGCATGATTCTGACCAACGGTTTTCCCTCGGCAGCCAATTTTCTGAAAATGCCTGAAACACACTGCCAAATGGCAGGTTCCAGACCCTGCCTATCGGCAGGTGCCGATATGCAGGACCAGGTCTATGCCGATCGGTAGTGACCTGGGCCTATAAAAGGAGGCCTTCACCTCATTTGCAAAGAGAGCCCAGATCTGATAAAAATCGCTCTCAGCGAATCGCAAAAACCTCTCTCGAAGACAATACGATTTCAATATCCAAATCCCTTTCTAACTTCCACTTTTCATCATCCTTTTCATCAAACTTGGTGAATTAGCCACTCTCCACCATTATCCAAGTGCAAGGGTTGCTCTCCAACATTCAAGATCAAGCTCAAGATCTTCAAAAAAGTCCAACTTTCTCAACTTTCTCTTCAAATTCTCTTAAATTCGCAATAATTTGTTTTATTATTTAACACTTTTATTATCTCATCTCACACATCCTAATATACTTTTTATTTAGTATTATTTCACATCTCTTATTTTCATATAAATATAACCCAAAAAACAAGAAAAAGTGGGTTTGCTCATAAATTCCAAATTGGGATTCTCATACTTTTCTCACAACTAAAACACTTTTTCTACACACACGCTCACAAATAAGAGATCCCCCATTTGGATTTATGGAATAAACCCCACCCCTCGTTTTGTATGCGAACTACGTGGACTTTGATGCCTTCATAGGCTACGTAGGCGTCTCGGGGTAAAACCCGAGACTCGAGTCCTATTCTCACTTTCTCTCTCATTTTTTATCTTCTATAAATCCAATTTTCTTATATTCTATTTACTTGTTCTTAGTGACGTATTACTCTATATGCGTTATCGTTCCATTATAACGATCAACGAAAGGGTAATCGCGTAAATCTTATTTTATAATATTATTTTTATACCTTCCTACGGATGACTCGCTTTATCTCTTCCATGATACAAGTCGAGGATTCTTATCTCCACTATATATATACACATGCACACATATCACGGGCAAAATAAAAAAAGGAAAATAGCAAACATCCATGAGAGACCGAAAGGGCGGAATGGGTGCCTAACACCTTCCCATTTCGTAACTTAGCCTCTGAACCCTTATCGAATCATTTTGGTTTTGTATGCACCAGTATGTCTTTGGATGTCGTCCTTCGGGATGGCTTTCCCTTTTTCTTTTGTCTGGTTTGAGTAAAATAGACTGGAGAATCTAAATCTCTCTATATTTTTACACCTCATCTCAAACGACGCCGTCCTAAGCGCTCCCGAGAGGGATGCACGGGACCCGAGGATCCTCCTTCACGCTCCCGCCCGCGGCGAGGATCGGGGATGGCCATAGTGGCGACTCCGCTGGGGAACTTGTATGTTTTGAGGGCTTGACTCTATTTACATGGATGTGATATTTGTTTATATTTCCCCTATATCTGCATGTTCCCCTTTTCCATGTGTATCCCATGCTTATGCTTCTGTTCACACACTTGTAGAAAATTCTCCATGCACAATTCACACAACGTGCACCTATGACCACATGTATCTACATGTTGCAAGCATCACCCATCCATACTTGGTGTACCTTTGGTACTTGTACTTTGCTCCTTGTTTGGCATAATCAAGAAAAGCATTCTCATCATAAGATACTAATAAGAGAATAATGCATGATTCACACGACATCACCAAAGAGCATTGTTATTGACCAAATTTTACCCAGTAACTGGAGGGTCACTTCGTGATGGCGCTGGTCTGGCAGGGCGCAATTTGCCTAAGCGATATGACTCTTACCTTCCATTGGCCAAGTACCTTCGATGTATATCGAACGGTTCCCCCGCAGCGTACCGCTTGACCGAAGTCATGACGGGAGGTATATCGTAGGGAATTCGTTCACGTACGCCGAGTATATCGAATTCGTTTTCACACGTACCATCCCCACGAGGTATATAGTGAGGCAATTCACGTATACTCAGGTATATCAAATGGCTTGTCCACACGTACTGATTGCCCGCAAGAGCAAGACGTATATCGTGGAAGTCACGCCAAAGGAGGGAACCCATTCTGATTCACCCAACCAACTGCATACCCTCATATAGGTGTCAAACCTAGGACACGCACTTTAGATTGTCGGTTTCAACTCGAAACTCTGTCGAATTTCCGGGTCGGCCTGCCGCCCAAATTTTCGTGCATTTTTAAAACGGGACCCTGTCCGTGAGCATGGTTACAAGTCCAGCCGTAGCTTTGCATATATTGAAAACCCCAATTTTTCAAGCTCGGGTCCCGTCCGGCATTGCATTTAGGAGAATTAAATACAAGTGAGAACATAGTAATTATAATAATCATGTTGAGTTTCGTCTAAAAAACATTTCTCCTTTCTTTATCAAAAATAAAAAATTAGTTTCTTCTCTTTTTTTCAAAAATAAATCCCATTCTACGCCTTCTCAGGTCAATCGCAAGCCCTTGGCCTGGCTCCCTATTAGCTTTGGTCTTCAGTCAAATCATCCCAGAGTTTCGTCCGTTCCTCTACTACTTCTTTCGAGTTCGAAATCCATCCACTTTCCATGGAGAATATAGATCAAGTACCAGCCATACAGTCGGATCTGACGACAGTCCTAGCTCAGTTCGTGTCCAAGATTGACAACCTCCAAACCGAGGTCCGAGAGATGCAATAAAACTAGGTTCCTATTCCTCAAGAGCCCGAGTCCCTATTCCCTCGTGCTATGGGTCAACTCGAGCCTATCTGGGTTCCCGAAGAATATCATCACGCTCCACGTGCCCCTCCTGTCAATGGACCGCCGCCTTCTCAGCTTCTGATGACAAACATTACTGAGCCTGTGGCTAACCTGCCTATGGTCGCTGATCCAAAAGAGGAGGAGTTGAATAAAGTCAAAGAGGATCTCAAGACGCTCACCAAGAAGTTCGACCAAGTCAGAATCTTTGGGAATTACATAGACTACACCCACATGTCTCCTTATCCTAAAGCGAGGTTACCCGAGAAGTTCAAGATGCCAAATATCGAGAAGTTAGGAGAGAGTGGACCCCCGATTGTTCATCTTCTCAGTTATCATCATTCCAGGACTCTACTAGGGGCTTCTGAAGAAGTGATGACCCAATTATTTCAGCAAACTTTGAAGGATAGTGCCCTCCGATGGTTTTCGTCTCTCGAGGAATCCAGAATCTGTAGCTGGGAGGATGTAGCCCGAGAATTCATGTCGCAGTACAAATACAACGAATAGCTTGAGGTCACCTGTCGTGATTTAGAGCTGCTCAAACAGAACCCTGGGGAATCAGTCAATAAATTCATAACCCGGTGGAGGGAGCAGGCAGCTACCATGACCAATCGGCCATCTGAGGAAGAACAGGTCAATATAGTGAAGAAGAACTTCTTGCCCCATGTTCGAGCGACGATGGGAGGACAATACTATCCCCACTTCCGAGCTGTTAGAGAAGCGGGAGTAGAAATCGAGGAAAGCCTTATTAAAACAGAGGTTGAACCGAAGAAGGTGTCCGGACAGTTCACCCCTAGAAAGTATAATAAGCCTGCCAGTGCTACAGTCTCAATCATCAACAACATCTCTCAACCAACCATAATATGGGCACCAGAAAGCCGTCCAACCCCCATCCGAAGGGAATACACTGTGCTCCATGCTCCCCTCTCTAAAGTTTACCAAGCCCTGTTAGGCCGAAACCTCATCAAACCCTTGGATCCCTGTCCAATGCCAAATCCACTCCCAAGAAACTTCAAGGCCGATGCTCATTGCGCTTTTCACCAAACTGCTGGCCATACCACCGACTAATGCTTTCACCTACGAAACATAATCCAAGATCTCATTGACCGCGGTACCATCGCCCCACCAGCCAATCCTAAGACAAACACTACTCACGATCCACTCCCAAATCATGCCAATGCCATCTTCTTAGAAGAAAACCCAGATTTCGATCCCTCAACTCAAATCACACCCATATACTCTCCTAAACCTCTTCAAATTTGACCATATTTCCTCCTACACCCTACTAGCCTCGCTGATCAGGCACTGTCACTCCTTACTAGAGCATGCATCGCTGTCCGTACCCGTTCTGAAAATGGAAGTATGGAATTGTCAGAGGTGTTAAACCAACTCCTAGAGTTCGGGATGAAATTGCCCTCACAGATGGTCATCGATTGCCAAAGATTGAGTACACTGTTCTTGGAAGCACGGAAATGGGCCTGAGGTTAAGACAAATGGGTGGTACCAACCGATGAAGTCAGCCTAGATGATGTTGTCTAAATTATGGCAGAATTATTCGGGAAAACCAATAGCATTTGTAGTATCACCGGGTTACTTGACATTTTGAAGCTACAAGGGCGCTTGGTCCCATGAAGAAGCCGTTGAAGTTATGGAATGCATTGACTTTACATAGAAAGACAGAATTGTTGTCGCCGGATGGGGGGAAGAATTCGAAGATTAGAGTGTAGAACAAGCTTTAGGAAGAACTGGCCCAGTAGCCTACATATGTGGGATGATATCACTTGAAGAACTCCTCGGAGAAATAAACAGGGTGATAGAACAACCTGAGATTGACGAGGAAACGGGGTTTATGTTCTTCCCTTCTTCAGTAAATCACATGACCAGATCAGGGAGACATTACCAGGTTCCAAGCTCACTACCAGCAAATGACAAAGGGAAGGGCGTTGAAAACCTTCCTATGCCAGAAATGACCATCGAGGAGAGCAAGGTCCCAGCTGCACAGAAATGCTTTAATCAAGCTGCTCACTAGACCCACCGTTAATCCTTCTACCACACCAGAAGAAGCGGTAAATCTGGTCGAATGCTTGACCTCTACCCGAATGCTATCATTTTCTGAAGAAGAAATCCCCAGAATTGGGCCAAATCACAATCATGCACTCAACATCTCCGTCGAAGTTATGGGGAAGGTCGTGCCACTCTCTCTTGTCGATAACGGATACGTCTTGAATGTCTGCCCACTGAGAACCTTCAAGTGTTTAGGCCTGAAAGAAAGAGACCTCGCTCCAACCTCCTCCGCTGTACGTGCCTACGATAATACCCATCGGGAGGTGATGGGATCCATAAAACTTGTAATAGGGGTTGGCCCTATAAATCCTGTCATTGAATTCCAAGTCATAGACATCCAAACTTGTTTCAACCTGTCGCTCGAACGACCCTGGCTCCACAATATCAAGGGTGTATCTTCCTCACTCCATCAGAAATTGAAGTTCTTTATCGACGAGTGAGTCATCACCATTTTGGGCGACGACGAAAATGTCGAGGGTGCAAGCACCAGCAATCCAATCCTTGAGATACAACACGGGTCAAATGATATGCACCTATCAGGATTCCGAGTTGAGCCACTCTTACTCCCGACAGGGGACGGTTTCAAAGAAAGGGTTTTTCCAGAATATGACCCTCATGGCAATGTCAATGTGATTCGGATGTTCAGAAACATGCACTTCATGCCCGGACTGGGGCTAAGGCAAAGGCAACAAGGGATACTTGAGCCCATCGAACTGAAGAAATATTTCCCTCCTTATGGATTGGGGTATCAACTATCAGAACAAGAGCTCAGAATGATCCACCAGTCTCGACTAAAGAGAAGATTAGACTGCATCCAAACTATCCCAGGAGACTCCTTGAATGGATGATTCATCAAAGAAGGCGAAGACTTCCCCTTTTTCAGTTTTTCAGAACCATGGTATAACCACACAGACACGAAGATGAAGCCTAGAATGGAGATCTTTTTCCAAGATGGCTACCCATGGGCCGAAAGTATCCAACATTGAGTACAATCGCTCATCAAAGATACTGAAGAGACTGAGGAAACTGATTCCGAAGATTCCTTCAACTTACAGACACTGGGGCTGACACTCTGCATGGTTCATTCAGGCACTACATCAATGGATCCATCCCATATGATTAATGCTGCTGATACACCCCTCCTCAACTGGCACGCTGCGCCAGTTTTACCTCTTGAAATCTCCCCTAACCCCAATGTTTACCCTATTTCTTCTTCTGTTGTCTATCCCTATTCAAATGTAATCGAGACCTCTTTTGATAAGGTTCTGAATGTTGTTTTTTCTATCAATGAAATAAATGAAGATTTTGAGTATCTTGTTGTGCCTTACATTAATTATTTGGATTCTAATCAAACTTTTGATGATGATGATTTTTCAAATGAACAATTCTTAACTGATCTAAATAAGGTTAATAATAAATAACATAACCGCGTTCAAGTTAATAAAGAGGAGACTGTTGTTATTAATCTCGATTCTAGTTGCCAACTGCGCGAGATTAGGATAGGGGCCACCCTCGACGAGCATGAGCGCGCACAACTCAAAGAATTGCTAAAGGAATTTGTGGATGTATTCTCATGGTCCTATGATGATATGCCCGGCATTGATCCTGAAACAGCTCAGCACGAGATCCCCACTCTCCAAGATTATAAGCCGTTTAAACAAAAATTGAGAAAGCTCTGCACTGAATGGTCGCTCAAGGTCAAAGAAGAGGTGGTCAGACAGTTGAACGTGGGCTTCATTCGTGTGATCGAATATCCCACATGGCTAGTCAATATAGTACATGTGTCGAAATCAGGAGGGAAGGTTGGAATGTGTGTACACTACCGAGATTTAAACAAAGCTTCTCCAAAAGATGATTATCCGCTACCCAATATCGATATGATCGTGGACAACACAGCCAGTCATGCTCTCAAGTCCTTCGTCGACGGGTTTTCCGGATACAACCAAATCAAGATGCACCCAGACCACCAAGAAAAAACCGCATTCATCACCCCATGGGGAACCTTTTGCTACACCGTTATGCCATTTGGTCTCAAGAATGGTGGGGCCACCTACCAAAGGGCTGCCACAACCATCCTGCACGATCTGATTCACAAAGAAGTCGATGTTTATGTGGATGATATGATTATCAAGTCCAAAACTAGAGAAGGTCATGTTCCCACTCTCCGGAAGTTCTTCGAACGACTGCGACAGTATCAGATGAGACTCAATCCACAGAAATGTGTCTTCGGTGTTATAAAGGGAAAACTCTTGGGATTCATGGTCAGTGAGAAAGTAATAGAAGAAGATCCTGTAAAGCTGAAGGCCATACTTGAGCTGCCACCGCTCCGAACAGAGAAAGAAGTCCAAAGTTTTCTTGGGAAATTGTAATATATCAGCCGGTTCATCAGCCAGCTAACCTCCATTTGTGAACCGATATTCAAGATCCTCCGAAAGGATTCAACCAAGGTTTGGAACGAGACCTGTCAAGAAGCTTTTGACCGAATCAAACAAAATCTGACCCAACCTCCAGTGCTCATGCCATCACAATCTGGTCTCCCTTTACTCTTATACCTAACCGTAACCGACACTGCAGCTGGGGCTTTGCTAGCCCAATACCTTGAAGACTCCCGCAAAAAAAGAGCCATCTATTAAGCCAATCATAAATTGACCGGGTACGAGGTCAACTACATTGCTTTGGAAAAGGCATGCGCCGCACTTGTCCGGGTCACCCAAAAGTTGTGACACTACATGCTCGCCTTCTCCATCAAACTTGTATCCCGAATGGATCCCATCAAATACCTGCTTGAGAAAACCGCCTTATCCAGTCGAATGGCCCGATGGTTGATGCTCCTAATCGAGTTAGATATCGTGTACGTCACACAGAAAGCCATTAAAGGAAGAGCCATCTCTGACTACCTCGTTGATTACCCCGTAGAAGAAGAAGATGTCTGGATCTCCGAATTCCCAGATGAAAATATCCTCTGCACCGCTCAAGATAACCTTCGATGGCAAATGTTCTTTGATGGCTCTGCCAACAAAAAGGGATATGGCGCTGGGATACTTATAATCGCCCCAGATGACTCCCACACTCCCATCGCCATCAAATTGGATTTCCCTTGCACCAACAACATGATGGAATATGAGGCATGCACAGTAGGCCTCAAATTTGCTCTCAAGAAAGGTATTCAATACCTTGATGTTTACGAGGATTCTGCCCTCATCATCGGGTGTAAAGTCAAGGACGAAAAGCTCCAACCCTTCCATGCACACATAGAAGAGTTAGCCTCCCGATTATGAGATATCACCTTCCACTACCTACCTCGAGCAAAGAATAACCTAGCTGATGCTCTCGCTACCTTAGCCTCCATGGTGGACATGCCCTAAGGAATAACAATAACCCCCTTCCTAGTTCAAAAATAAGACAAACCAACCCACTGCTACCATATTGAGCTTGTCTCCACCGAAGATCCCGAACTAGCTGATTGCTGGTACTATGATATCTGGTGCCTCCTCAAACATGGTAGGTATCCCGAGGGTTCCAACAAAAAAGATCGAACATCCATCCGAAGACTGGCCGCCCAGTACATCATCTGTTATAAAGCTCTACTCAAGAGGAACTTCGATGGAACTCATCTACAATGTATCGCAAGGACTGAGATTGAGAAGATAATGCAGAAGATCCACAGTGGGGAATGCGGGCCCCACATGAACGGTCACATGCTTGCCAAGAAGATCATCCGATAGGGCTACTACTGGACCACCATGGCCCAAGATTGCACCGCCTATGTCCGAAGATGCCTCAAATGCCAACAGTTCTCCAATCTTCAACACCTGCCTCCACGAGAATTATACAACATGTCCTCTCCCTGGCCATTCTCCACCTGGGGTGTCGACATCATAGGGAAGGTTACACTAAAGGCTTCAAACGGACATGAGTTCATCCTAGATGCCATTGATTACTTCACCAAATGGGTCGAAGCTGAGTCATACACAGTATTGAATGCTAAGAAAGTGGCTAAATTCCTCAAGAAAAATATCATCTGCCGATATGGGGTCCCGCACGAGTTAGTGTCAGATTAAGGGTTGCACTTCGAAGCCGAAGTCACAGAAGTAGTGAATGAGTACGGGATTCAGAGACACAAATCTTCTCCCTACCGACCTCAGACCAATGGTGCAGTTGAAGCCGCCAACAAGAAATTCAAAGCCATCATCAGTAAGATGATCGAAAGCTGTAGGGATTGGGCTGACTGGATCCCGTACGCCCTATGGGGCTATCAAACCTCAATTCGAAACTCTACTGGGGCTACCCTTTACTCTCTGGTCTACGGCATGGAAGTAGTCCTACCTGTGGAGTTGGAAATACCCTCGCTACGCGTCATGCTCGAAAGCAAAGTTAGCGAAGAAGACTGGTGCCAAAGTCGTCTCGACGAGCTGACCCTCCTAGATGAAAGGAGATTGAAAGCTCTTTACCATGTACAGGGGTACCATCGCCGAATAGCGTGATCATTCAACAAGAGAGTCAAAGACCGGGGTGTCCGGGAAGGGAATTTAGCCCTCAAGGAGATAATAGAACCCATCTGGAACCCTAGAGGGAAATTCAAGCCCAATTGGAGCGACCCCTACATTATGAAGAAAATCTTATCTGGCGGTGCCGCCATGCTCACTGACCTAGATGGGGAGGAGATGGCTCATCCAGTCAACCTGGACCGTCTCAAGAAATTCTACCCCTAGTCTGGAATCTCGGCGCGCTATGACTCTTCTCATCTCCCTTCTATACTAAAAAAAAACTCTCTTCATTTCCCTCTACCGAGAACTACGTGAACCTGATCCTCTGCAAAAAACCATTTTTCAAGAAAAATAAATTTTTTTCAAAATTCCCAGAGGTACGTAGGCAGCTCATACATCTTACAGGAACACGACCCTTTCTTTTTCACAAAATACTATTATTTTCTTATCTCTGAGAACGGCAGTTCATTCTAACAAAAACATGAACAAAAGGATTATGTATGCCTTAGCGATCGGTATAGATAATTCAAAAATACAAAATTCATCGAAAGGCACAGTTGGATGATAAGAAACTTGCTTATTTCATTAATAAGAAATTACAGCACAGATTACATAAGAAAAGGAACGGATAACTCCCTTCCCCTACTGCCATAAAAAGACAAATAAAATCCCCACATCTATTCCCTATTACAAAAATAAACTCTCCAAGAGTCCTACCCACAGCTACCAGAGGATCCTGTACCCTCATAAACTCTCCATGGTGTTAAATAAAACAAACCACTTTTGTCAATTCTCCACTGTCAACATCTTGCTGACTACTCTCCTCTACAACCACTTCATATAATCCCCGGGGACATGACAAACTCTCCCAACAGACTGAGAGGGACGGGTCGACGGACGCCGATTTTCCCACAAGGAGCCAAGCCTCATGTGCAGAAGCTCAGCCTAATCTTCCACCGAAAAGAAATTTGAGGTCCGAGGTGGCACGACCTGTGCCCAGCCAAATTAGCGCAGAAGTTGCCAAGGGAAATAAAAAGAGGTCTCTCTGCGACCAACCAACCGCACATATGAGTACTCTCCTAGCTCCAGAACAGGAAACAACTGCTCCCACCAAGGCATTGACCAATACAGATTTCGAGCCCCATTCTCCATAAACCAGTTCTCCCAGCTGTCAATATCCAAGCCAATGCTGAAGAAGTAACGCGAAAAGAAGTTTTTAGGAGGCACCCGGAGGAGTAAGCCCAAAAAAAAGAAGCTTTTACCTTCAAATTCCATCCGTAAAGTCAAGTATCCTGCTGCGCGCTAAGCAATAATCCGTCTCTCGAATTCTGACACCAACCTTCTCATAGGTGGAAGTTAAGGTAGGTCGGATCCTAGCGTAGATAAAAACTATCCGATTTGCACATTCACGCGTTTACTAGTTATTCAAATTCTACTTTTTCCATTTTTAGAGATTATGTTGGTGTTCAGTGTACCATTAGTATAAGATACGCGACTTAGCCACTCTAATTAGCGGGAACAAGGAGCAATGAGAAGGACCACGTCGTTCCAGTAGTCCTGCAGAGGGACTTTGGGATGGACTTTTCCTCATTCTTTCTTGCCGGCAATGGGAAAGCCTTATAAGAAAGACTCGACCAATGTGCATTGAGTCTTTGCCCACTCCATTCGGCATGATGGTAGTAGAGTATTCGATCTAATCTCGCGCACGAGCGAATAGAAATGCCTATAGATGAGGTAGGCGAGGGTAGCTTGCCGATAAAAGGGACTCTGGAAGGGCCATCAAGCGGAGTCTTTCAGATAACCACATGAACAGGATCACATGGCTACCCCTCAGAAAGTCAGAACGACCTTCTCTCCAGGCATCCAGGCCCTTCAGGGTCTCCACTAGTATCACCGCCGCAGGATTGCGACGATATGACATCCACGAAGTAATGGCTGTAAGTTGCGGGTCCACCAGCAGTTCCCCAGTCACTAGTAGCAATTTTGAAACCAAGCCCAGAGCAACGGCTTCAGCATAGCCAACATCACCTACTTCCCGCAAATGCACGAACTACAGCACTGCCGGGAGGGAGATCATTCCTCCAGCAACCAGTGATTTAGCCGCCGAAGGCGAAATATGAAGAAGCCGGGCCAATAAATCCCTGGGAGAATGAGAAAATTCGGGCAAAGCCGCAGCAACACTGGGATTTATACCCAGTATGGCAGAAAATTCCTCATAGGTAGGACAAACTTCATCCAACCCAAAGCGGAATACATGGTCTTCGGGGTACCAGAATTGTACCGCCACCATCAGCATGTTCCACTCAATAGGTGGATTGCGCCACAAGGAGACTCGACGCATGTTGAAAGCATCATAGTCGACATTATAAGAGCACATTGCTTCCAAGGCTTCGAGGTAGTTAGCAAACTCAATGCTACCAGGGAGAGCCATCTTGCAAGGCTAAGAGATAGTGGGCAAGTAAGTAAGAATGCGAATGTGTGATGAAAACACTCCACCCTTACCCATTTTTATACTTGAGAACCCTCACAAGAGACATAATCCCTGGAGAAATCGAAGGTAATCCTACCCCATAAAATACAAAAGGCTGAAGAGGGTACCAATCAAAGCTTTGAATTGATGGGACTGGATTGAACTTCCGATAGGCAGGACAGGGTGCTTGCCGATCGACACCCCCCCATTTTTAGAAATTTCCATTTTTTCATCTTTTGTCAAATTAGAAAACTCAATAAAAATAAATTGATGTTCTCAATAGAATTTCAAAATCCCTTTTCCTCCTTATATAAATTCCCCTTTTAATTAAAAAATTTCATTCAAAAATACTCCTTATTACGGTCTCAGCAGCAAAGTAAAAAGTGCATGTGCATGCATTCATTCATTATTAATAAAAGATAATAAAAAAACTCCATTGCATTGCATCTATTTGTTTTCTGTGTTACATCAATTTTGCAGGAAATAAAAAGAAAAAGCAAAAACAATGGGACTCAGCCCGAACCCGCATTCTCTCTCTCTCTCTCACCTGCTTTTCTCTCTAAGAGCTTTCACCTTTGCGACGTGCTCTCTTTCCCCTACGGCGAGACGGTGCACCACCAATACCCGAGCTAGAGCCTTCTTCGGACGAAGCGGATGACACCAAGCAAGAAGGAACAGGAACCGCATCTCGATATGGGCAGTCGCCGAAGATATCCAGTCTCTGATGTCTCTTAGCCAAGTGGTCGACACTCAAACTTGCTGCAAGAAAAAGGCAAAATCAGTATCAAAGCAGAGATGACCAAAACAGAAAGAAAGAAAGAGAAGAACAAAAAGGTATACTGCAGGTCGGAGGACCTCCTGTGTCAAACCCAACTCCTCTGGATCCATCGCAAGAGGACGGTGCAACATAGGCACCATCCCTCCATCATCCCGCCGAATGTTGTACGAAGGAGTATGCAACCGCACAAAAGGAACCTCCGAGGTCACCGCCGTCGCAGATGCCGTCGGACCGCCGCTACAGTGAGAAGATCCCACCGCCCGACTCGAACCCGCAGGAAGGAAAGGCAGGGCATCATATATGCTGGGCGCCATCAACCAGCTCGTCACAAAGTCCATATAGTCATACAACGCAGCCGTATCAGTGAATAACAACTAGGACTTGCCAATCATCGTCGCGATCCTCGCATTCTCCGACAGCAGTCGCTCCCGCCTCATAGACGTAGGAGGCTACGCAGGTGGCACCACCACCTCCTTCTCAGCAATCTGGCGAACCACCCTCTCCCCGAGATACCAAGAATGGCCGAACTCATGCGCCAACAAACGCCTTATCTGCACGTTCACTCCGGTCGTCCCCGCATCCTGAATGGCTGCCCCCCAAGGATAAAAGGTCACCTGAAAATCTCCAAGCAGTCATAAATCAATACAAGATTAGAAGGCGCAAAGACCAAGACTAAAAATGGAAAGAGTCTTACCCTACCATTGGTCAGGTCATCCAAGACCTGACGCACCGCCTCTAGAGAGAGAGATCCCTTCTACTGTCGATTGGCCTTACGCCATCGATACAATCGGCAGGAGTCCCCAACAGTGTCATCCTTCAGAGCGATCAACGGGGTATTGCACCCAATCACCTCATAAAACCACGTCTGTCAAAGATAAGAATTCACAAAGAAAAAGAGACGCATAAGGAAAATGCGAATGCATGAAAAGAAATGCGCAAACTGAAGAATACCTCAAGAAGGTACGTGGCTCCAGTAAAGGTCTGCCGTCAGCACCAGCTGAATGCATCCAGAGAAGAGTAAATGGTCGTCAAAGTCAGACTCCCCCAATCATAGAAAGGGATGTTCGAAAACATCCTCAAGTACAGCAAGAACCACAAATGGACGATATCGCCGCACGCCACCACCATAAAACCTCCCAACACTAGAAAAATAAATAATTGGGCCATCTGCCTCACTTATAGCCCGTCCTCCACATCGATAACCCTGCTCAACAGAATATCCTTCAGCAGGGACAATCAGATAGAATCCCTAGAAACTATCCTCCCTACATCACCAAGTTCCACGCATTGCCTCCGGTCTCACCCGCAATGAGCGATCCACCTCTATCTTCTCTCCATCAAAATCCATCCCCAACAACTGCTGCACGCCAATGAGAGTCACAGTCATCTCCCCGAAGCCTAAATGTAAGGTGTGGGTAATATCCCACTACCTCTCCCCCAAAGCGCACAGGACCGCTGTCGAACGAGGCGTCTCATCCAGCGCAGATGCCAACCTCCCAAAACCCTCTAATGATATCACCCAACGGACCACAGGTGGGAGATGCTCCCAGACATCCCTGAGCCCCGTTGTCCCGCGGGCGCGCATGTTCTTCAAAGAAATATTAGACTAGCAAAAAGAAAAAAATCTCATCAGAAGTCAAGAAAGAAAGAAAAATCACCAAAAAGAAAGGAATGCCAAAGGTTGGATTACTTACATAACCACTAGGATTCACTCTCGAAGAGCGATGACGCGACGGCTCCTGCAACAAAGTCCACTCATCCGCAGCAGGCTCAAATGCATCAAAGGAGTTCTCACTCCCCAAAGCAAGAGGCTCCCTGGCCCTCCACTCCACATTCGCCCAGTCCTCAACGGTCAACCACTCCCTGTGGACTACAGTGCTCACAAAAGCGGCCATTTCTTGAAGATCGGAATGCTAGATCGATTTGCAGAGAAATCGCAGAAAGAGAGAAAGCAAAGAAGCTGTGAAAAAATGAAGGGACTCTCCCCCTTTATATAGGATGCCAAACGCCATGCCGATCGGCACTGACCCCAACCATACCAATCGACACTGACTCCTTACCTTCCTGAGGTAGTCCAAAAGTCTATGCCACTGTCGAATGGCACCCCTTATACCATGCTGACCGGCACCCCCCTTAATTTTCATACAGAAATTCCCAGAAAATACCAGAAAGCAACGAAAAATCCTCAAAAAATTATTAAAAATCCCATGAAGGATTTAGAACATTTTCACCAGGAAAATTTCACATTCCCTTAAGAGGAACCCCTCTTTCCCAGCGGAATCCTCAAAAACCAAGTGAATCTCCTCCCGGCAAAGCCCCAGAGGGTCTCTAAGGATCGCCTGATCACTTCCCCAGCGGAGTTTTTACAACACCAAAATTAGTTGTTTCCCCCATGCGAGGCTTCCTAAAGAAACAAAAGCTTCCCTAGCTATCAGCTCCCCAGCTCAGATCAAATCACAAAGCACTTTCTCTAGCAGAATCAAAATCCAATCTTTATCCGCTCTTAGGTCAGAATTGACCTCGGTCTTGGATCGTCACCTGAGTTAGGTCAGAATTGACCTCGATCCTTGGTCGTCACCACTCTTAGGTAAGAATTGACCTCTGTCTTCGATCGTCACCTGAGTTAGGTCAGAAATGACCTCAGTCCTCGATCGTCACCACTCTTAGGTTAGAATTGACCTCGATCTTAGATCTTCACCTAAGTTAGGTCAGAATTGACCTCGGTCCTCGGTCATCACTACTCTTAGGTTAGAATTGACCTCGGTATTGGATCGTCACCTAAGTTATGTCAGAAATGACCTCGGTCCTCGGTCGTTACTACTCTTAGGTCAAGATTGACCTCGGTCTTGGATCATCACCCGAGTTAGGTCAGAATTGAACTCGGTCCTCGGTCGTCACCACTCTTAGGTCAGAATTGACCTCAGTCTTGGATCGTCACCTGAGTTAGGTCAGAATTAACCTGGGTCCTCGGTCGTCACCACTCTTAAGTCATAATTGACCTCGGTCTTGGATCGTCACCTGAGTTAGGTTAGAATTGACCTCGATTCTCGGTCGTCACCACTCTTAGGTCAGAATTGACCTCGATCTTGGAACGTCACCTGAGTTAGGTCAGAATTGACCTTGGTCCTCGGTCGTCACCACTTTTAGGTCAGAATTGACCTCGATCCTCGGTCGTCACCACTCTTAGGTAAGAATTGACCTCGATCTTTGATCGTCATCTGAGTTAGGTCAGAATTGACCTCGGTCTTCGATCGTCACCACTCTTAGGTCAGAATTGACCTCGGTCTTGGATCGTCACCTGAGGTAGATCAGAAATGCCTCGATTCTCGATCGTCAGCACTCTTAGGTCAGAATTGACCTCAGTCTTGGATCATCACCTGAGTTAGGTCAGAATTGACCTCAGTCCTCGGTCGTCACCACTCTTAGGTCAGAATTGACCTCAGTCTTGGATCATCACCCGAGTTAGGTCAGAAATGACCTCGGTCCTCGGTCGTCACCACTCTTAGGTCAGGATTGACCTCGGTCTTGGATAGTCACTTGAGTTAGGTCAGAATTGACCTCGGTCCTCGGTCGTCACCACTCTTAGGTCAGAATTGACCTCAGTCTTGGATCGTCACCTGAGTTAGGTCAAAATTGACCTCGGTCCTCGGTCGTCACCACTCTTAGTTCAGAATTGACCTCGGTCTTGGATCATCACCTGAGTTAGGTAAAAAATAACCTCCGTCCTCGGTCGTCACCACTCTTAGGTCAGGATAGACCTCGGTCTTGGATCGTCACCTGAGTTAGGTCAGAATTGACCTCGGTCCTCGGTCGTCCCCACTCTTAGGTCAGAATTGACCTTGGTTATTAGATCTTCACCTTAAGCCCGCAGATTTTGCTTTTACCCACAAAATTGGTCATCCTTCAGCATCACTTTAGGTCCTCAAAATAAACCTAAACCTTTGATCTTCATTCAAATCATCCCCAGCACACCCCTCAGGTCCTCAGAATCGATCATACTCCCTCAAAAGCATCATGTGGTGTCTATTGGACGGTTATCATTTGTTCCAAACTCTGTAGACACCCCATTCTGTTACCCCTAACTCTCTTTAGGTCCCTAGTACCTCCCTTCATCACTACAAACCCAAGTCATACCCCGAGTACTGACCTAGAAGCCCTCGGGCACTCCCAGGCTCCGTTTGACCAAAAAGTCAAAATCTTCAGCTTGCCCGAGACTGAATGAATCTTCGAAGGGCACTGAAACCCCTTTCCAATGGTCCACTCCGTGCGCGATTCCGACTTACCATGCGAACGAACGATCCTTTTGACTCCAAGAGGTCATCGAATGCTTCCGGGGCCCGGTTGACCAAAGTAACCTCCCCAAACCAGGTCAAACTCTTTGGAATGTCAAAGTACATCTCCTAACCTTTCCAAATGGTCTGCCCCGTGCGCGATTTGGACTTACCATGCGGATGAACGATCCGTTTGCGTCCGAACGATTCCCCGTCTAATGGACCGATAAACGCTTACGAGCCATATTTGGCCCAAAGTCAACTCCCGAACCAGGGTACGGTCCAAAGTACTTTCAAAGGTCTCTGAATTAACTTTCCAACAGTCTGCCCCGTGTGCGATTCTAACCAACGGTTTGCCCTCGATAGTCAATTTTTCAAAAAGACCTGAAACACACTGCCAAATGGCAGGTTCCAGACCGTGCCTATCGGAAGGTGCCGATAGGCAGGACCAGGTCTATGCCGATCGGCAGTGAACTGGGCCTATAAAAGGAGGCCTTCACCTCATTTTCAAAGAGAGCTCAGATTTGATAAAAATCGCTCTCAGCGAATCCCAAAAACCTCTCTCGGAGACAATGCGATTTCAATATCCAAATCCCTTTCTAACTTCCACTTTTCGTCATCCTTTTCATCAAACTTGGTGAATTATCCACTCTCCACCATCATCCAAGTGCAAGGGATGCTCTCCAACATTCAAGATCAAACTCAAGATCTTCAAGAAGGTCCAACTTTCTCAACTTTCTCTTCGAATGCTCTTAAATTCGCAATAACTTGTTTTATTACTTAGCACTTTTATTATCTCATCTCACACATCCTAATATACTTTTTATTTAGTATTATTTCACATCTCTTATTTTCATATAAATAAAACCCCAAAAACAAGAAAAAGAGGGTTTGCTCATAAATTCCAAATAGGGATTCTCATACTTTTCTCACACTTTTATCACAACTAAAACACTTTTTCTACACACACACACAATCACAAATAAGAGATCCCCCATTTGGATTTATGAAATAAATTCAACCCCTCATTTTGTATGCGAACTACGTGGACTTTGATGTCTTTATAGGCTACGTAGGCGTATTAGGGTAAAACCCGAGACTCGAGTCCTATTCTCACTTTCTCTCTCATTTTCTATCTTCTCTAAATCCAATTTTCTTATATTCTATATACTTGTTCTTAGTGACGTATTACTTCATATGCGTTATCGTTCCATTATAACGATCAACGTAAGGGTAATCGCGTAAATCTTATTTTCTAATATTATTTTTATACCTTCCTACGGATGACTCGCTTTATCTCTTCCATCTTACAAGTCAAGGATTCTTATCTCCACTATATATATACACATGCACAGATATCACGGGGAAAATAAAAAAGGAAAATAGAAAACATCCATGAGAGACCGAAAGGGAGGAATGGGTGCCTAAAACCTTTCCATTTCGTAACTTAGCCTCCGAACCCTTCTCGAATCATTTTGGTTTCGTATGCACCAGTATGTCTTTGGATGCCGTCCTTCGGGATGGCTTCCCCTTTTTCTTTTGTCTATTTTGAGTAAAATAGATTGACGACTCTAAATCTCTCTATATTTTTACACCTCATCTCAAATGACGCCAGCTGAAGCGCTCCCGAGAGGGATGCGCGGGACCCGAGCATCCTTCTTCATGCGCCCGCCCGCGGCGAGAATCGAGGATGGCAACAAAACTAAAGGCAGTTCTAATTTTAGATTTATGGGTTAAAATCCACCCTCGTGCATTATCTCACTACGTGAACTTTGATGCCTTTTGGCCATGTAGGCATCCCGAGACAATCTTGGGATTCGAGTCCTAATTTTTTCATTTAGTCACTTTATGTTTTCTCACAGTTCGTAGTATTTCTAATACACGCACTCCTACATATTAGTGTTTCCGCTCGATATTCACATTAGTGTACTCATTGTGATTTGTGATTTGACGTAACTAATATTATATTTTCATGTTATTATTTTGTACACTTCCTAGAATGATTTCACTCCGTCCTTACCATGATGTGAGTAGGATGATTTCATTCTCTCATTATTCACAGTGCTCACATTGTACACATGAGTCATATTTTTACAGAAAAGAAGAATATTATCATAGTCCATGAGAGACCAAAAGGGTACGCATCAGTTTTTCTTTTGATGCTGTTCTCTCTCGACGATTACATTCTTTTACCCGTTTTGAGAAAATTAGGTTGGCGACTCCATTTTTACATTTTCCTCCCCTTTATGGACGATTGATTTATATCTGTGGCTACCCACAAAGATAAGCGCGAGTGGAGGAAATATGATTTCTTATTCTCGAAACCCCGAAGGCGCGGAGAGAGAGATTTCTTCGTTTAATCGTCTCTCTAATTTTGGGGGCGACTCGCACCTGAAGAATTGTCTCCGGATGGCCACATTAATGATAAAGGCCTTCTAATAACTTAAATGACTAATCAATTACACAATGTTGAAATACCTCTTATCATATTTCATTAATTTTAAATTTAAGGATATTACATTCTAATTTAAAGGTAAAAAAGCTAATCTAGCTCATCGTGAAACTTAATTCCACTTCATCGATAATTGTTATTTTATCCTCCCCGTTGCCTTTTTTTGACTTTTATATTTTTCCACCTCTCAGCTAAAATTACCAATTTTTAGGGCTGCTGAAACTCCCACAAGTATTTTGGTGTGGAGATCATATCCTTATCAGTATCGAGTTATAGTTGTTCAGTTTTTTGTTTGTGATTTTTTGGTAGCAACTCATACTTTTTTCTTGAGTAACATTGCGCTCAACGCACATCCTTTCAAGCCATGGGTCGATGCAACTGACCATCTCTTGTATCTAGTGGTTTGTGGATTCTTTTCTCCTCTCTCTCTCTCTCTCTCTATATATATATATAAGATCTTAAAATCTTAAAAATTAAAGTGTATATATATATATCAAGTTCTTAAAATTAGCAAAGAGGTTTTGAAAACTAAATGTTGCCCCACATTAAGGCTTTTGTCGACCAGATGATTCAGGTACCATAAGCTTTGTTACTTGGGATGTTTATTACCCTAAACACTAGGATTTTTGAACACTTATAAAATGGGTGAATTTAAAATTGGACTGCATGGCAATATAATGTTTCAAAGTTCACGTATTTCACAAAATATATTAGTGAGGCAGTTGTTATACCATAAATATGGGACACCATGTGGGTCTCTCAAGAGGTGACATGCGTCCTCATTAAGGGAAAAATAGATGTTAGGTTGATGTACAATCTTCTCGACTATGGTCAATAAGGTTGACTCACGTATGAATGTGCTCAACCCTGCCATTTTCCTTACCGTCTCACTACTGTTAATACGGTGATAGTGTTAACAGTGTTAATTAATCCCGTGAATACCAACCTCGCCCCAACTTTCACATGTGGTGGAATATCAACAGTCATGTTTATCCTACTTGTACATGTGAGCAAGTTACACAATATCCTACCATTATCTTGTTTTAACAAACTCATCATTATCTATCCCCTAGAACGAAAAAGGTGTAACTACCTGACCTATAAAGGCACTCCACTTGTCCCACTATATTCTCTATCTAATAACTACCTATAAATAGCACTAAATCTCACATAATAAGGGATCTAAAAATTATTCTAATACGTCTGTAGGAAAACCCTAGGGAGAGTACTTGTAGAGTTTGTATTCTCAATTTTCATGGCTACTGCTTAGTGAAATACATAGAATCGATATTGCATCTGTGTACGTATGCACCATATTAGGTCGAACCACGTAAATTCCTGATTTATTTCTTTATCCCTTATCTTTCTCTCTACCTCCCAAACTAGCAAGTTTGTACCTATAATTTCTTTATTTGTTATTGTTCATTATTGGAATCCCGTACCTAACACCATAAACCCGTATACCAATTTTAGATGAAAAAATATTGGAGCCGTTTGTGGAAAAATTGACAAGCCATTGTTGTTTACTACCATCTTTAGTCCTGAAACAATTGTTCCCCTTTTCAACGATTCGCTTGCAAATTCTGGGAAATGGAAGATAACCCAAAAAGTAGCCGTGCAGCAAAAGAATATCCAACCTCCATGTAATTCCCCGACCTAGAATTATGGGTTAACCTTGGTCAACCCGATCCGACTCGAGCATTAGGTGTGAAGTGCAATGAAAAAACCTATATAATGTTACTAATTGAGTTTTATTTTATTTAACGTTTCACTTGTTTAGTATGCGATTTCGAATTTAAATTACAGTAAAACATCCCCAGAATCCAAGAATATAAATCTACTAACATTAAATGAAGAGAGTACTTACCTGTATAATGCTCTCAAAATACGAACTCACACCCAATCTACCGTAACAAAGACGAGGGTGTGAGCCGAATGCTCAATGGAAAATATATAACAATGCATTATAGAATTGAACGACAGAAAGAAGACTTTAACACGTTATACTTACATGCACATGCAACTACCTTATATATATATATATATATATACAGTCCTGCTCTTGTGCGGACTAGTCCGCATTTTAAGAATGCGGACCGGATATGTGTCACCTGGCGGTGAGCCCAGAAAAGAGAGAGAGTGTGCCTATAATTTAGGCGATACTTTCTAGGCGCACCGTTAGGTGACACATGTCCGGTCCGCATTCTTAAAATGCGGACTAGTCCGCACAAGAGCATTATTATATATATATATATATATATATATATATATATATATATATATATATATATATATATATATTGTTAACGCATGAAACCGTTTTTATTTCCAAAATATGATTTATCCCAATTATTTAACCTTAATCTCATAAGGAACACCTTCTTTCTTTCCTGACATTCATCCATTTATTTAACACGCGTGGTTAAATACTCAAACGAATATACTTTATTCAATCAAAAACCATTTCTTTACCGAAATTTCCCTTTTTACTTAAACAAATCCACATTTGTATTTTTTTTTATTGAAAATCACCCCTTTCAACACACGTGAACACCGTGTTAGAAAATACCTATTTAGCTTTTGGAAACCTTTCACAACACACCCATGTGTTAATTATTGGTTAAACATTCTTAGATTACTTAACTCACCCATACCACCATTCTTTACCTCTCCTTCATTTAATGGATATTAATCAATTTATACTATCTTGTCCGTTTTAACCATTACCAGAACATTTATTAATTCATTCGAGTTAGGTTGTCTTAACACATTTACACCACATAAACCCAATCGTGATGTGTTCCTTGTTCCTTTATCTTTTTCTCATAATCTTCCAATAAGCCGCGTACTTTAACATGCTCCTCACCGACGACGATCCCACCATATGCTCTGACAGTGATTTTGGGTCATTCATCCCAGGGCTCCGGGCCCTCCTTAATTATCCCGGTGTCATCCGAGTTCCTTTTAATATGTTTTAATATTTTACAATTGTCCACATTACTTCAGTTTTCCCTTTTATCCGACCGAAGCCAAAATCCGAGGTTTCACCCCAACTTGTGTTATACTTTGAAAATCATAATTTCATGTCCTTTACACTTTAGTTTTGATTTTTTCCAAAATCATGTTAATTTATGATCATTTTGTGTAACACCTTTTCCAACATTTTTATTTCATAAAAATGGTCCATTTACATAAAATTACCATACCCTTTTTTTCCAGACATGTCATTTCCTCCATTTTCACAAGTGTTATTTTCCAATACACCATTGAGTTACCCACACTAACTTTTAAGTGTTTTTAACACGTATACTCCTTTTTAACATTTGGACTACTATTATTTCAAGTGGAAAATATCTTTATCCCATTATTTAGTTTCCAATTTCATAAGTGTTAATCTCTCAAAACATTATTAAGTTATACACACAATATTTTTAATGTTTTAACCATTAACACTTATTCAACACTTTTAATAATTACTTTTCTAAATTAGAAATTTCTTTACTTTCTTTATCCAAGAAATCCAATTACACTTAAAGACTACTTTTATAAGAAAAATACCATTTCCCTTTATTAACATTTGTAGTCGTACAACCTTAAATTTATCACACCTTTATCCCCCTTTTCACACACTTTAAAGACTATAATTTCTATTTTGCCAACTTGCAGCCATTACTTCGTGGATGTCATACCGTCGCAATCCTGCGACGGTTATACTGGCGGAGACCCTGAATGGCCTGGATGCCTGGAGAGAAGGTCATTCTGTCTTTCTGAGGGGTAGCCCTGTGATGCTGTTCATGTGGTTGTCTGAAAGACTCCGCTTGGTGGCCCTTCCAGAGTATCCTTTGTCGGCTGTACCCAACTTCTTTTCGCGTTACTTCTTCAGCGTTGGCTTGGATATTGACAGCTGGGAGAACTGGTTTGTGGAGAATGGGGCTCGAAATCTGTATTGGTCAGTGCCTTGGTGGGGGAAGTTGTTGCCTGTTCTGGAGCTAGGAGAGTACTCATATGTGCAGCTGGTTGGTCTCAGATAGACCTCTTTTTATTTCCCTTGGTGGCTTCTGCACTAATTTGGTCGGGCACAGGTCGTGCCACCTCGGACCTCAAATTTCTTTCCGGTGGAAGATTTGACTGAGAGTCTGCGCATGCGTCTTGGCTCCTTGTGGGAAAATCGGCGTCCGTCGACCCGTCCCTCTCAGTCTGTTGGGAGAGTTTGGCATGTCCACGGGGATTATATGAAGTGGTTGTGGAGGAGAGTAGTCAGCAAATTTTTGGCAGTGGAGACTGGACAAAGGTGGGTTGTTTTATTTAACACCATAGAAGGGGGTGTTGTGGTTTTTTCGAAGCTGGTTCAGGCTTATCGGTACATGGAGTGTTTACAGCACTCTGTTCAGGCAGGGGAAATTTGGGGACCCCGGGATGTAGATGATGAGGGTGCAGGATCCTCTGGTAGCTGTGGGTAGGACTCTTGGAGAGTTTATTTGTGTAATAGGGAATATATGTGGGGATTTTATTTGGCTTTTTATGGCAGTAGGGGGAAGGGAGTTATCTGTTCCTTTTCTTATGTAATCTGTGCTGTAATTTCTTATTAATGAAATAAGCAAGTTTCTGATTATCCAGCTGTGCCTTTCGATAAATTTTGTATTTTTGAATTATCTATACCGATCGCTAAGGCATACATAATCCTTTTGTTCATGTTTTTGTTAGAATAAACTGCCGTTCTCGGAGATAAGAAAAGAATAGTATTTTGTAAAAAAGAAAGGGTCGTGCTCATGTAAGATGTATGAGCTGACAACGTACCTCTGGGGATTTTGAATTTTTTTTATTTTTCTTAAAAAATGGTTTTTTGCAGAGGATCAGGCCCACATAGTTCTGGGTAAAGGTAAATAAAGAGTTTTTTTTCAGAATAGAAGGGAGATGAGAAGAGTCGTAGCGCACCGAGATTCCAGACTAGGGGTCGAATTTCTTGAGACGGTCCAGGTTGACTGGATGAGCCTTATCCTCCCCATCTAGGTCAGTGAGACGGATAATATTTTCTTCACAATATAGGGGTCACTCCAATTGGGCTTGAATTTCCCTCTGAGGTCCCAGATGGGTTCTATTATCTCCTTGAGGGCTAAATCCCCTTCCCGGACACCGCGATCTTTGACTCTCTTATTGAATGATCGCCCTATTCGACAATGGTACCCCTGTATGTGGTAAAGACCTTTTAATTTCCTTTCATCTAGGGGGTCAGCTCGTCGAGACGGCTTTGGCACCAATCTTCTTCGCTAACTTTGCTTTCGATCATGACGGCGAGGGCATTTACAACTCCACAGGTAGGACTGCTTCCATACCGTTGACCAGAGAGTAAGGGGTAGCCCCAGTAGAGGTTCGGATTGAGGTTTGATAGCCCCAAAGGGTGTACGTGATCCGGTCGACCCAATCCCAACAGCTTTCGGTCATCTTGTTGATGATGGCTTTGAGGTTTTTGTTGGCGGCTTCAACTGCACCATTGGTCTAAGGTCAGTAGGGAGAAGATTTATGTATGTGAATCCTGTACTCGTTGACTACTTCTGTGACTTCTGCTTCGAAGTGCAACCCGTTATCTGACACTAACTCGTGCGGGACCCCAAATCGGCAGATGGTATTTTTTTTGAGGAATTTGGCCACTTTCTTAGCGTTCAATACTGTGTATGACTTAGCTTCGACCCATTTGGTGAAGTAATCAATGGCAACTAGGATGAATTCATGTCTATTTAAAACCTTTGGTGTAACCTTCCCTATGATGTCGACACCCTAGGGGGAGAATGACTAGGGAGAGATCATGTTGTATAATTCTTGCGGAGGCATGTGTTGAAGATTGGAGAACTGTTGGCATTTGAGGCATATCCGGACATAGGCGGTGCAATCTTGGGCCATGGTGGTCCAGAAGTAGCCCTGTCGGATGATATTCTTGGCAAGCATGTGACCGTTCATATGGGGCCCGCATTCCCCGCTGTGGATCTTCTTCATTATCTTCTCAATCTCAGCCCCTGCGATACAGTGTAGATGAGTTTCCTCGACGTTCCTCTTGAGTAGAGCTTTATGACAGATGATGTACTGTGAGGCCAGTCTTCGGAGGGTTATTCGATCTTTCTTGTTGGAACCCTCGGGATACCTACCATGTTTGAGGAGGCACCAGATATCATAGTACCAGGAATCGGCTAGTTCGGGATCTTCGGTGGAGACAAGCTCACTATGGTAGCAGTGAGTTGGTTTGTCTTGATTTTGAACTAGGAAGGGGGTCATTGTTATTCCTTTGGGCATGTCGACCATGGAGGCCTACGTAGCGAGAGAATCAGTTAGGTTATTCTTTGCTCGAGGTAGGTAATGGAAGGTGATATCTCAGAATCAAAAGGCTAACTCTTCTATGTGGGCATGAAAGGGTTGGAGCTTTTCGTCTTTGACTTTCCACTTTCTGAGAACTTGATCGATGATGAGGGCAGAATCCCCATAGACATCAAGGTATTGAATACCTTTCTTGAGAGCAACTTTGAGGCCTACTGTGCATGCCTCGTATTCCGTCATGTTGGTGGTGCAAGGGAAATCTAATTTGATGGCGATGTGAGTGTGAGAGTCATCTGGAGAGATCAGAAGTATCCCAATGCCATATCCCTTTTTGTTGGCAGCGACGTCAAAGAACATTTTCCATCGAAGGTTGTTTTGAGCGGTGCAGAGGATATTTTCATCTGGGAATTCGGAGATCCGGACATTTGCTTCTTCTACGGGGTAATTAGCGAGGTAGTCAGAGATGGCTCTTCCTTTAATGGCTTTCTGCGTGACGTACACAATATCGAACTCGGTTAGGAGCATCGAACATCGGGACATTTGACTGGATAAGGCGGGTTTCTCAAGCAGGTATTTGATGGATCCATTCGGGATACAAGTTTGATGAGGAAGGTGAGCATGTAGTGTCGCAACTTTTGGGTGACCCAGACAAGTGCGGCACACGCCTTTTCCAAAGCAGTGTAGTTGACCTCGTACCCGGTCAATTTGCAATTGGCGTAATAGATGGCTCTTTCTTTGCGTGAGTCTTCAAGGTATTGGGCTAGCAAAGACCCAGCTGCAGTGTCGGTTATGGTTAGGTATAGGAGCAAAGGGAGACCAGGATGTGGTGGCATGAGCACTGGGAGTTGGGCCAGATTTTGTTTGATTCGGTCAAACACTTCTTGACAGGCCTCGTTCCAAACCTTGGTTGAATCCTTTCGGAGGAGCTTGAAGATCGGTTCACAGATGGAGGTTAGCTGGCTGATGAACCGACTGATATATTATAATTTCCTAAGAAAACCTCGGACTTCTTTCTCTGTTCGGGCGGTGGCATCTCAAGTATGGTCTTCAGCGTTACAGGATCTGCTTATATCCCCTTCTCACTAACCATGAATCCCAAGAGTTTTTCCTTTGTAACTCCGACGACACATTTCTGTGGATTGAGTCTCATCTGATACTGTCGCAGTCGTTCGAAGAACTTCCGGAGAGCGGGAACATGACCTTCTCTAGTTTTTGACTTGATAATTATATCATCCACATAAACCTCGACTTCTTTGTGAATCAGATCGTGCAGGATGGTTGTGGCAGCCCTTTGGTAGGTGGCCTCAGCATTCTTGAGACCAAATAGCATAACAGTGTAGCAAAAGGTTCCCCATGGGGTGATGAATGTGATTTTTTCTTGGTGGTCTGGGTGCATCTTAATTTGGTTGTATTTGACAAACCCGTCGACGAAGGACTTGAGAGCATGACTGGCTGTGTTGTCCACGATCATGTCGATATTGGGTAGCGGATAATCATCCTTTGGAGAAGCTTTGTTTAAATATCGGTAGTCTACACACATTATAACCTTCCCTCCTAATTTCGGCACAGGTACTATGTTGGCTAGCCATGTGGGATATTCGATCACACGAATGAAGCCCACGTTCAACTGTTTGACCACCTCTTCTTTGACCTTGAGCGACCATTCGGTGCGGAGCTTTCTCAATTTTTGTTTAACCGGCTTGTAATCTGGGAGAGTAGGGATCTCGTTCTGAGCTATTTCAGGATCAATGCCGGGTATATCATCATAGGACCGTGTGAAGAAATCCACGAATTCCTTTAGCAATTATTCGAGTTGTGCTCACTCATGCTCATCAAGGGTGGCCCCTATCCTAATCTTGCGAAGTTGGCTACTAGAACCGAGATTAATAACAACAGTCTCTTCTTTATTAACTTGAACGCGGTTATGTTATTTATTATTAACCTTATTTAGATCAGTTAAGAATCGTTCATTTGCAAAATCATCATCATCAAAAGTTTGATTGGAATCCAAACAATTAATGTAAGGCACATCAAGATACTCAAAATCTTCATTTATTTCATTGATAGGAAAAATAACATTGAGAACCTTATCAAAAGAAGTCTCGATTACATTTGAACAAGGATAGACAACAAAAGAAGAAATAGGGTAAACATTGGGGTTAGGGGAGATTTTAAGAGGTAGAACTGGCACAGCATGCCAGTTGAGGAGGGGTGTCTCAGCAGATTTAATCAGATGGGATGAATCCATTGATGTAGTGCCTGAATGAACCATGAAGAGTGCCAGCCCCAGTGTCTGTAAGTTGAAGGAATCTTCGAAATCACTTTCCTTAGTCTCTTCGATATCTTTGGTGAGCGATTGTACTCGGTGTTGGAAACTTTTGGCCCACGGGTTAGCCATATTGGAAAAAGATCTCCATTCCAGGCTTCATCTTCTTGTCTGTGTGGTCATACCATGGTTATAGAAATTCACAAAAGGGGAAGTCTTCGCCTTCTTTGATGAATCGTCCATTCAAGGAGTCTCCTGGGATAGTTTGGATGCAGTCTAATCTTCTCTTTGGTCGAGACTGGTGGATCATTTTGAGCTCTTGTTCTGATGGTTGATACCCCAAGCCACAAGGAGGGAAAGCTTTATTCAATTCGATGGGCTCAATTATCCCTTGATTCCTTTGCCTTAGCCCCGGTCCGGGCATGAAGTGTATGTTTCGGAACATCTGAATCACATTGACATTGCCATGAGGGTCATATTCTATACAAACACTTTCTTTGAAACCATCCCCTGCCGGGAGTAGGAGTGGATCAACTCAGAATCCTGATAGGAGCATATTATTTGACCCGTGTTGTATCTCAAGGATTGGACTATTGGTGCTTGCACCCTCGACATTTTCTTCATCGCCCAAAATGGTGATGACTCTCTTGTCGGCGAAGAACTTCAATTTCTGATGGAGTGAGGAAGACACACCCTTGATACTGTGGAGACAGGGTCGTCCAAGCAACATGGTGAAACAAGCTGGGATGTCTATGACTTGGAATTCAACGACAGGTTTTATAGGGCCAACCCCTATTACAAGTTTTATGGATCCCAAATACTCCCGACGGGTATTATCGTAGGCACGTACAACGGTAGAGGTTGGAGCGAGGTCGCTTTCTTTCAGGCCTAAACACTTGAAGGTTCTCAGTGGGCAAACATTCAAGGCGAATCCGTTATCGATAAAAGAGAGTGGCACGACCTTCCCCATAACTTCGACGGAGATGTTGAGCGCATGATTCTGATTTGGCCCAATTTTGGGGATTTCTTCTTCAAAAAATGATAGCATTCGGGTAGAGGTCAAGGATCCGACCAGATTTATCGCTTCTTCTGGTGTGGTAGAAGGAGGAACTGTGGGTCCAGTGAGCAACTTGATTAAAGCATTTTTGTTCTGTCACCCTATTTATTTCTTCGAGGAGTTCTTCAAATGATATCATCCCACATATATCGGCTACTGGGCCAGTTCTTCCTGAAGCTTGTTCTTCACACGAATCTTTGAATTCTTCCCCCATCCGGTGGCAATAATTCTGTCTTTCCATGTAAAGTCAATGCATTCCACAACTTCAACGGCTTCTTCATACTTGTCTTCCCATTCTGTGGGGATATGTATGGTTGAAGGGACTAACCTCCCTTGTAGCTTCAAAATGTCAAGTAACCCGGTGATACTACAAATGCTGTTGGTTTGCTAGAATAATTATGTCATAATCTGGACAACATCATTTAGGCTGACTTTATCAGTTGGTACCATCCATTTGTCTGAATCTCGGGCCCATTTTCGTGCTTCCAAGAACAGTGTACTGAACCTTTGGCAATCGATGACCATCTGTGAGGGCAATTTCAACCTGAACTCTAGGAGTTGGTTTAACACCTCTGACAATTCCATATTTCCATTTTCAAAATAGGTACGGACAGCGATGCATGCTTTGGTAAGGAGTGACAGTGCCTGATCAACGAGGCTAGTAGGGTGTAGGAGGAAATATAGGTAAATTTGAAGAGGTTTAGGAGAGTATATGGGTATGATTTGAGTTGAGGGATCAAAATCTGGGTTTTCTTCCAAGAAGATGGCATTGGCATGATTTGGGAGTGGATTGTGAGTAGTGTTTGGCTTAGGATTGGCTGGTGGGGCGATGGTACCCCGGTCAATGAGATATTGGATTATGTTTCGGAGGTGAAAGCATTGGTCGGTGGTATGGCCAACAGTTTGGTGAAAGGCGCAATGAGCATCGGCCTTGAAGTTTCTTGGGAGTGGATTTGGAAATGGACGGGGATCCAAGGGTTTGATGAGGTTTCGGCTTAACAGGGCTTGGTAAATTTTGGAGAGGGGAGCATGGAGCTCAGTGTATTTCCTTCGGATGGGGGCAGGGCGGCTTTCTGGTGCCCATGATGTGGTTGGTTGAGAGATGTTGTTGATGGTTGAGACTGTAGCACTGGAAGGCTTTTCATACTTTCTAGGGGTGAACTGTCCGGACACCTTCTTCGGTTCAACCTCTATTTTAACAAGTCTTTCCTCGATTTTTACTCCCGCTTCTCTAACAGCTCGAAAGTGGGGATAGTATTGTCCTCCATCGTCGCTCGGACATGGGGCAAGAAGTTCTTCTTCACTATATTGACCTGTTCTTCCTCAGATGGCCGATTGGTCATGGTAGCTGCCTGCTCCCTCCACCGGGTTATGAATTTATTGACTGATTCCCCAGGGTTCTGTTTGAGCAGCTCTAAATCACGATGGGTGACCTCAAGCTCTTCGCTGTATTTGTACTGCGACATGAATTCTCGGGCTATATCCTCCCAGCTACGAATTCTGGATTCCTCGAGAGAAAACCATCGGAGGGCACTATCCTTCAAAGTTTGCTGAAATAATTGGGCCATTACTTCTTCAGAAGCCCCTAGTAGAGTCATGGAACGATGATAATTGTGAAGATGAACAATCAGGGGTCCACTCCCTCCGAACTTCTCGATATTTGGCATCTTGAACTTCTCGGGTAACCTCGCTTTAGGATAAGGAGACATGTGGGTGTAGTCTATGTAATTACCATAGATTATGACTTGGTCGAACTTCCTGGTGAGCATCTTGAGATCCTCTTTGACTTTATTCACCACCTCTTCTTTTGGATCAACGACCATAGGTAGGTTAGCCACATGCTGGGAAATGTTTGGCATTGAAAGCTGGACAGGCGGTGAACCATTGGCAGGAGGGGCACATGGAGCGTGATGATATTCTTAGGGAACCCAAATAGGCTCAAGTGGACCCATAGCACGAGGGAATAGGGCCTCGAGCTCTTGCGGAATAGGAACCTGGTTTTGTTGCATCTCTCGGATCTCGATTTGGAGGTTGTCAATCTTGGACACGAGCTGAGGTAGGACTGTCGTCAGATCCAGCTGTATGACTGGTACTTAATCTGTATTCTCTATTGAAAGTGGATGGATTCCGGACTCGGAATAAGTAGTAGAGGAACGGACGAAACTCTAGGGTGATTTGACTGAAGACCGAAGCCAATAGGGAGCCAGGCCAAGGGCTTGCGATTGACCTGAGAAGGCGTAGAATGGGATTTATTTTTGAGAAAAAGAGAAGAAACTATTTTTGGATTTTCGATAAATAAGGGAGAAATGTTTTTGGAGATGAAACTCAACATGATTATTACAATTATTATGTTCTCACTTGTATTTAATTCTCCTAAATGCAATGCCGAACGGGATTCGAGCCTGGGAAAATGGGGTTTTTAATATATGCGAAGCTACGGCTGGACTTATAACCAGGCTCAGGAACAGGGTCCCGTTTTAAAAATGCACAAAAATTTGGGCGGCAGGCCGACCCGGAATTTCGGCAGAGTTTCGGATTGAAACCGGAAATCTAAAGTGCGTGTCCTAGGATTGACACCTATATGCGGGTATGCAGTTGGTTGGGTGAATCGGAATGGGTTCCCCCTTTGGTGTGACTTTCACGATATACGTCTTGTTCTTGCGGGTAATCAGTACGTGTGGACAAGCCATTTGATATACCTGAGTGTACGTGAATTGCCTCACTATATACCTCGTGGAGACGGTACGTGTGAGAGCGAATTCGATATACTCAGCATACGTGAACGAATTCCCTGCGATATACCTCCCGTCATGACTTCGGTCAAGCAGTACGATATAAGGGAACCATTTGATATACGTCGAAGGTACTTGGCCAATGGAAGGTGAGATTCATATCGCTTAGGCTAACTACGCACTGCCGGATCAGCCCCCATCACGAAGTGACCCTCCAATTACTGGGTAAAATTTGATCAATAACCATGCTCTTTGGTGATGTCGTGTGAATCATGCATGATTATCTTATTAGTATCTTATGATGAGAATGCTTTTCTTGATTATGCCAAAAAGGGAGCAAAGTACAAGTACCAAGGGTACACCAAGTATGGATAGGTGATGCGTGCAACATGTGGATATATGTGATCCTAGGTGCACGCGGTGTGAAGTGTATATGGAGAATTTTCTACAAGTGTGTGAATAAAAGAATAAGCATGGGATACCCATGGAAAAGGGGAACATGCAGATATAGGGAAAATATAAACAAATATAACATCCATGTAAATAGAGTTAAGCCCTCAAAACATACATATCCCTAGCAGAGTCGCCACTGTGGCCATACTTGATCCTCACCGCGGGCGGGCGCGTGAAGGAGGATCCTCGAGTCCCGCGCGTCCCTCTTGGGAGCGCTTCGGCTGGTGTCATTTGAGATAAGGTGTAAAAATGTAGAGAGATTTAGAGTTGCCAGTCTATTTGACTCAAAACAAACAAAAGAAAAAGGGAAAGCCATCCCGAAGGACGACATCCAAAGACATACTGGTGCATACGAAACCAAAATGATTCGAGAAGGGTTTGGAGGCTAAGTTACGAAATGGGAAGGTGTTAGGCATCCATTTCTCTCTTTCGGTCTCTCATGGATGTTTGCTATTTTCAATTTTTATTTTCCCTGTGATATGTGTGCATGTGTATATATATAGTGGAGATAAGAATCCTCGACTTGTATCATGGAAGAGATAAAGCTAGTCATCCGTAGTAAGGTATAAAAATAACATTAGAAAATAAGATTTATGCGATTACCCTTATGTTGATCGTTATAATGGAACGATAACGCATATGGAGTAATACGTCACTAAGAACAAGTATATAGAATATAAGAAAATTGGATTTAGAGAAGATAGAAAATGAGAGAGAAAGTGAGAATAGGACTCGAGTCTTGGGTTTTACCCCGAGACGCTATGTAGCCTATAAAGGCATCAATGTCTACGTAGTTCGCATGCAAAATGAGGGGTTGGGTTTATCCCTTAAATCCAAATGGGGGATCTCTTATTTGTGAGCGCGTGTGTGTGTAGAAAGAGTGTTTTAGTTGTGAGAAAAGTGTGAGAAAAGTATGAGAATCCCTATTTGAAATTAATGAGCAAACCCTCTTTTTCTTGTTTTTGGGGTTTTATTTATATGAAAATAAGAGATGTGAAATAATACTAAATAAAAAGTATATTAGGATGTGTGAGATGAGATAATAAAAGTGCTAAGTAATAAAACAAGTTATTGAGAATTTAAGAGAATTTGAAGAGAAAGTTGAGAAAGTTGGACCTTCTTGAAGATCTTGAGATTGATCTTGAATGTTGGAGAGCATCCCTTGCACTTGGATGATGATGGAGAGTGGATAATTCACCAAGTTTGATGAAAAGGGTGATGAAAAGTGGAAGTTAGAAAGGGATTTGGATGTTGAAATCGCCCTGTATTCGAGAGAGGTTTTTAGGATTCGCTGAGAACGATTTTTATCAGATCTGGGCTCATTTTGCAAATGAGGTGAAGGACTCCTTTTATAGGCCCATGTCAATGCCGATCAGCATAGACCTGGTCCTGCCTATCGGCACCTGCCAATAGGCACGGTCTGGAACCTGCCATTTGGCAGTGTGTTTCAGGCCTTTTCGGAAAATTGGCTGTCGAGGGCAAACCGTTGGTCAGAATCGCACACGGGGTAGACCATTGGAAAGTTAATTCAGAGACCTTTGAAAGTCCTTTGGACCGCTCCCGGGTTCAGGAATTTACTTTGGGTCAAATATTGCTCGAAAGCGTTTGTCGGTTCATTGGACGGGGAATCGTTCGGACGCAAACGGATCGTTCGTCCGCATGGTATGTCCGAATCGCGCACGGGTCGGACCGTTGGAAAGGTTAGGAGATGTACTTCGACATTCCAAAGAGTTTGACCCAGTTTGGGGAGTTGACTTTGGTCAACCAGGCCCTGGAAGCATTCAGTGACCTCTTGGAGTCAAACGGATCGTTCGTCCGCATGGTAAGTCGGAATCGCGCACGGAGCAGACCATTGGAAAGGGGTTTCAGTGCCCTTCGAGGATTCATTCAGTCTCAGTCGAGCTGAAGAGTTTGACTTTTTGGTCAAACGGAGCCTGGGAGTGCCCGATGGCTTCTAGGTCCATACTCGGGGTATGACCTAGGTTTGTAGTGATGAAGGGAGGTACTAAGGACCTAAGGTGAGTTAGGGGGTAAGGGAATGGGGTGTCTACAAACACCATATTATACAATACTTATTTAGCTTTTGAGAACCTTTCACAACACACCCTCGTAATAATTATGGGTTAAACTTTTGCTTAACTCACCCATTTAACCACTATACTTTGCATTTCCTTTACTTTATGAACATTAATCAATTTACACTATCTTGTCCATTTTAACCTTTATCGGCACATTTATTAATTAATTCAAGTTAGGTTGTCTTGACAAATTTTCACAACACAACCCCTTTCGTGACATGTTCCTTATTCCTTTATGTTTTTCTCAGAATCTTCCAATAAATCGCGTACTTTAATAGGCTCCTCATCGCCTGGCAATGCCACCATAAGCTCTGGCCAGTGATTTTAGGTTTTTCACCCTATGGCTTCGGGACTTACTTAATTATTCTGGTGTCTTACGAGTTCCTTTTATTGTGCTTGAACATTTTATATATGTCCACATTACTTCACTTTTTCCTTTTATCCGTTCGAAGCAAAAACCCGAGGTGTCACCCTAATTTTGTGTTTGACTTTGAAAATCATCGTTTCATGTCCTTTACACTTTAGCTTTGACTTTATTCCAAAATCATGTTCATTTAGGACCATTTTGTGTAACACATTTACCAACATTTTTATTTCATAAAAATATTCCATTTTACGTTAAATTACCATTTTACCTTTTTTTTGTTTCCACACATGTTTTTTCCTCCATTTTCACAAGTTTTATTTCTCAAAACACCATTAAGTTACCCACACTATCTTCTTAAGTATTTTTAACAAATAAACACCTTTTTATCATTCGGAGTAATATTATTTCAAGTTGGAAATATCTTTATCCCACTATTTCTTTTCCAAATTCATAAGTGTAAATCTCTCAAAACATTAACAACTTCCTAATATCTTAACCGTTAACACTTATTCTACACTTTTACTAATCACTTTTTTAAATTATACATTTCTTTACTTTCTCTATCCAAGAAATCCAATTACACTTAAAGATTACTTTTACAAGAAAAATACCATTTCTTTTTATTAACATTTGTAGTCTTATAACCTTATACTTATCACACCTTTATCCCCCTTTTCACACACTTTGAAGATTAGAATTTTTAATTTTCTTATTTCATATTTAAAACCAATAAAACCTTATTCAAATTTTTTTATATGTCCATTATCAAAACACTGCAAGTTTATATGCACGAGGTGATGGATTTTAATTCGAGAAATCTTTGTAATTGGGTTAAACATATGATTTATTCTAGAAATTCATATCCTTGCAAAACATACCTTTGAAGATCAAAGGACATTATTATTTCTTCAAAACAAATCCAATGTCCTATTTTTGTAAAATGTTCATTTTTGCAAGGAATCAAACTTAATTTCAAAACATCTTTAGCAAGATAAAAATATAAATTTCAAACATTTTTATTCCATAAAAATATTTAGCACCCAACTTCTTGAAAGGCACCATTTATATGAGAATCTAAATTATTTCAAGAAAACTTTGGGATATTTACTCATCATTCATTTCCGACAAAATATATTTTGCCAACATTTTTATTCCATAAAAATCTATAATACCAAATATACTAGAAACCCCTCATTTTATCCGTATGCATTCTACTCTTATGTTCTAACAATAAAGACTATTAATACACAAAATAGAGTCTTAAACTAAGAGTAGAGTCTCCCACCTAAAATGGAGCTCCAACAATGGTAGGCATGGAAGGTCTAAGAAGATGGCAATCTCTCATCTCCTAAGGTGGAATTGGAGAGGTTGCCTAGCTCCACTATGCTTGTCTCCATGAAATCTCCATAAAAACCCTCTTTAAGGTTCACAAATCATCCATCTTCATCTTCTCCAAAACCCCCAACACCTCCTCTAAATTTCGTAGCTCCACTCAACAATGGCTGAAATGGGTATTTAGGACTTGGATATGGTGGGATACTAGAAGAATATGGTGGCATGAGGTGAAAAGAGGGTGGTGGCATGGTGGTTTGTGGTAGAGAGAGGTGGAGAAATGCATAAAAATGATGGAAGACCCACCCCTCTCTCTTCCTTCTTCCAACTCTCAATAACAATTATAAACCCAAAAAAACCTTATAAAAATCCTTAAGCACCAAAATCTTATTTTTGCCCAATCTGGGATCACCAAAGATCGACAACTCATCAATGCAACTGCCCAAATCATGACAGCGCACAAGGATAACCTGACTTAAAAAAATCAGTGGCGCTCGTTCGAATGAGAATCGCCTCTCATTCGAACGAGAATCGCATCTAGTTCTAAATTGCCTTTGAACGACTATTTAGTGGGATCTTATTCGATCCCCTACTTCAAACGTCTTTGGTTTCTCGTTCGAACGACCTGGGCTTGTTCAAAAGATCATTCTTTATTTTTCTCCAAATTTTTTAATTTTAACCCACAAACTTTTAATAATTCTAATCAAGCCTCCAAAATAGTCAAATAAGAATATAAACCTAGTCATATGATCCAAATGTCGACATATTCATATTATTACACTAATGCGGGGAAATAAAGAAAATATTGGGGCGGGGTATTACACTCCACACCTGTGAGGATGGGTGACATACATGTAATATTAATGAGCCTAGCAAAGGGATAAGAGGTAATGAAGGAAAACGTTAAGTAATTGACACAGACACTCCAGGCTGGAAAGACTAAGTCTGGAGCGAATCCATTCACCCTAATCGAAAGTCGAACCTAAAAAAGGAGAGGAAAAATGCTACCCCTAGCCCCTTATAGAGACACGAGGCACGTTTACATAGTTCACGCTCTGGAAAATCCATGGAGGTTGAACTTGGGGTACGAGATGGTAGAAGTATGTCCAAACACTCTCGATATAAAAAAGATATGTCGTATTGCCCCGAGGCTATTTCTTCTTTCAGAACGACTTAATATGACGATGATCAATCCTTCTCGTAGGATAGGCCCATAATACAAAAAAGGCTGAGTAGAGGGTCATCATTTGATCGTTTGGGCCCAAATAAAATAAGGGGCCAACAATAAATAGGTCCTAGAGAGCACAAATAATGTTAAGAATAATAAACTCAAACTGTCCCCAGGAAAACACAATGTTTGGCCAAGTCAAGAACGAGATTGAGGAGATCGAACCAAGACGAGAAGACTTCTCCGGAAGAGATATCATTTAAATGCTGGGTCGATCAGTCAAGATAGTCGCGGTTAAATAAAAGCAAGAAGACCATCCCTGGAAGGGATCCATCTAGCGGTTAGAGGACCAATTAGGGGAAATTTATAGATCCCAAAACATGTTGTATATAGACTTTTTAAAAGGATCCGCTTTCACCCCCACAATTGTGGGTTATTCAATACCCTTGAAATTCAAACCATTAATTATTACGCTATGATACGATGGATACACCGATCCAGTAATGCACGTAGTCCAATATCAATCTACTGATGATATCTTTTCGGTTTTGGATGAAATGCGTTGCCGAGCATTTTTCAACACGATCACAGGATCAACGCATATTTGGTATAACAGTCTGTCATGCGGAAAAATTTCTAGTTTCTAATAGTTGGCGGATCTCTTTGTCAGAAACTTCTATTTTGAAGCCAAGCTAGACAAGAGAGTTTCACAAATAAAACCGACGAGACCACGCACGAGTTTATTACTCTCTTCAACAATGAGAAGCTTGAGGTGGTGGATTATAATGAGAAAAATGACATAATTGAGCTGATGAGTGGATTACAGTCGAGAAAACTATTTTGGGCACTGGCCAAAGAACTTCCAAAATAATGACAAAACTTTGGGCCAAGGCAGGCAAAATTTTGAATGCCGAGGAAGCCATGGAGGCTAAGTAGTCAGGTCACACAAAGGCTTTCACTAGTAAGAATACCGAAAAGAAGGAACCAAAAGATAAGAAAATCAAGAAAATAAGAAGGTACGATGAGTACACTCCTTTGACTGTAAGAATTCATCACATCCTTGAGAAGATCAGAGGAAATAAAGATCTGAGGTGGCCCCGAAAGCTAAAAGCCCCAGCAAATCATCGAGACAAAAACAAAAATTGTGCCTTCCACAAGGACAATAACTACAACACGAACAAATGCATAACTCTAAATAATGAAATTGAGAGTTTGACTTGGAGAGGGAGAATATCCAGGTACGTGGATAAAAATGGCCAAATTAGTCAAGATGACAAATGTAAAATCTGAAGTGAATCAGAATATCCCTGCAGAGAGATAAATGAAAAGAAAATGAATGATTCAAATGACGACTCAATTCTTCTTAAAAAACCCAAGGAGCCTGTTCATGAGGTCACAACTATCTATTTCGGGTGATATTTCATCGTCGGGGGATGTCTATGGAAGAGACGAACTTGTAAAAATAAAGGACTCCCTCAATGAAGAAAAAAATTTCAATCATACGAGGCAGGCAGATCATTATGATAGGTAGTGTGGATACCCGTTCGAGGAAGGTAAATAAAGATCACCTTATTGTTGGATTTTTCAAATTTGATTTATCTGGTGCCTTGTACCCACATGATGGCCCCTTTATTATTACAATAATGGTGCACTGAAGCAAAGTAGTAAGGATCCTCACCGACCATAGCAACTCATCGGACGTGATGTTTTACAATTGCTTGAGAAGCATGAGACTTAGGTATAACAAATTAACACCCTACTGTCGGTCATTTATCAACTTCTAAGGTGAGAAAGTGTACCCCTTTGGCACAGTCGAATTGGAGGTTATAGTAGGTGCCTGTCCAACATTCCGAACAAAAAACATACATTTTTCATCCTGAATAAAAATATTCACTGAGCGTATAACATCATACTCGGTAGAGTTAGGCTGAATAAGTTCAAGGCCATTCCTTCTATAGTTCACCAATGCTTGAAGTTTCCTATAAATTATGGAGTTGGTATAGTCAAGGGGAACCAAGTAGATATAGAGAATGCTACTACACCTTAGCTGACTAGGAAGAGCAGAAGAAATTCAAGATAAACTACCAAATCGAAATGAGATATCCACGAGACGAGGAAAAATTAGTTAAGTGGAATGTTATTGAAGAAATTGAGTCCATTGTCCCCAATGACAAGCACCGGTAAAGACCGTTCAAATCGACTCATCACTGGAGCCTGAACTCAAGAAAGATCTGGTTAATTTTCCCAGACAACGAAAAAGCGTGTTTGCATGGAGCCATGAAGACATGCCAAGAATTGATCTAGATTTCATATGTCACGAGTTGAGTATAATCTAAGGGGCCAAACCAGTCAAATAGAAACGATGAGTTTTTGATCAGGAAAAGTACTTGACAGTGTAAAAGGAAGTCCAGAAATCGTAAAAAGCCAATTTTATAGAAGATGTCAAATATTCAGAGTGGCTATATAACGTGGCGATGGTCCGAAAATGTGTGTGAATTTCACTGACATGACCAAAGCATGTCCTAAAGATCATTACTCACTGTATAGGATTGACCAGTTAGTCGATGCCACCCTGGGACACGAGCTACTCAGCTTCATGGATGCTTACTCAGGGTATAATCAAATTAAAATGAAGCTGAAGGATTGGGAGAAAACATCATTCATCACCAGTAGAGGTACTTATTGCTACAAAGTTATTCCTTTTGGACCAAAAAATACTGGGGCGACATATCAGAGATTGGTGAACAAAGTGTTCGAAGAGAAGATCGGAAAAAATCGAAAGTCCATATTGATGACATGATAAAAAGATCAAAATAACTGCCGACCACATCAAAGACTTGTAGCAAACCTTCTACCAATTGGAGAAACCCCAGATGAAGCTCAACCCAATGAAGTGTTTCTTCGGGGTGAAGGAGGGAATGTTCCTAGGCTTCATTGTCAACTAAAGAGGAATCGAGTGTAATCTTGACAAGATCCAGACAATGATTAATATGAATTCCCAATAACCAATAAGGAAGTACAGAGACTAACGAGACCTGTGGAAGCACTGAACACGTTAGTTTCTAGAGCCACTAATAAATGTCTTCCATTTTTTAAGGTATTAAGAAAAACTTTTAAGCGGAATGACGAATGCGAAACTGTATTCCTAAAGTTAAAACGGTACTTGGGATCTGCAGTACTACTATCAAGGCTAATTTTGAGAGAGAAACTCTTATCTCTATTTAGTTGTATCAAAAACTCCGTTTATTATTGTTGATACCAAATTTAATCTGCTGACATGGACCAATCATATGAAGACACGTGGCTATCTACGTGGCAACAACCAACACTTCCGAGGAACCCATGCGCTCCGAGGAACAAGACTACAACGAGGAAGACTAGTTCCCCGAGGAACTCACAAGCTCCGAGGAACAATGCCTCTCCGAGGAACTCTTAAGTACCGAGAAGCTTAGGCGGTCCGAGCTGCATCTCGAACAAAGCATTAATAGTTGGATAATCAACAGTTCAGCTGATTCATTAAATGCTTATCATTCAGACGCACACGCAAAGAGGGCATTAAAATGTATTACCCTTTCATATGTATATCGTTTAATGTATTACCCTTTCACATGACTGCCTCAGGGCTATAAATACATTGTACAATCCTCATTGTAGAGGGGGGATCTGAATCCATAGTGGAATTTCTTGATAGAAATTATAATCGAGAATTCCCAAACATTCAGCAATAAAGCAACAGTGGACGTAGTCCATTCTTATAAGGCTGAACCACTTTAAAATTCTTTATCTCATTTATTTATCTGTGATTGAATTATTAGAGTGATCTAATCTTTTACATCAACAGATTGGCGCCGTCTGTGGGAAACGAATGATAATATTGTTTTTCATAAAAAACAATCCATTACCAATAGCTGATATTCTTGAATCCAGCAATCGAAACGATGGAACCCCTCCAAATCCATCTGCTCCACCAATTATTCCAGATCTGACTGGAATAATGGCAATTCTGGCTCAGGGCCAGACCGTCATGCAAGAAACAATGCGACAACTCATTCAAATCCTCCATGGCGGTGCATCAGCCCATTTCGGACCACTAAGCATTCAAAGAAATACCCGTGCGCCTTCTTTGCGTACTAGGCGTACTAATTCATATCGCAATGAGGAATCTAAAGATTTTTCTTATCAACCTGGATGAACTTCGTCAGTGCGAGCCACAGATGCTGAACAACGTGTCACCCTCTCCCCAGAAAGGACCAGCGCATTGGAAAGATTAAGTAGGGTTTCTCCTTTCGACCGATTATGCCCTAGGAGGAACAAAAGTCCTCTTAATGCAGAATCGAGGAGCTTTCGACGACCATCAGATTTAAGGGAAGGATCTGCTCAGTCGCGACCAACTGCTCGTCAAGATAAATCCTATGATCGACCAGCTGCTCGTCAAGATAAATCCCAGGAAGCCACTTCAACGCGATCAGTTGCTCGAACCAATAGGCCCGAGGAAGGAAATGATGCATGGAAAGGATCTATTCAGAGGCTGGAGGATAGATTAGGGGAAATGGCTAGGGCCAAGAACCCTCTACAACGAACCTTTATTCGAGGAACACCTTTTGTCCAGGATATTGTTGATTTTCCAACACCATCAAAGTTCAAAGCACCTGTTGTGACTCCCAAGTATGACGGGAAGACTGACCCTGTCCTTTATATAGAACAATACCAAGCTACAACCGACATCTATGCTGTCCCAGATGAGATGAGATACAGAGTATCCTCGGGGTAAGATTTTAACTTTTCTTCAACTGGCCGAGTTATTCATTGGAAATTTCTGCTTTGGAGCAAAGCCAGTTAAACGAGTAGCACATTTTTTAAGTGTTAGACAAAAAGCTGGTGAAAGTACCAGAGATTATATAACTCGTTTTAATAACGAGAAACTCGAAGTCATTGATTATGAAGAGAAGACAGCGATTACTGCTTTGATGAGTGGACTACTGCCAAACAAGTTGTACTACACTTTGGCCAAAGATCCACCTCGAACCATGGCAGACCTGATGGGAAAAGCGTCTAAGATTATGAATGCCGAGGAGGCTATGTCTGCGAAGAAGAATATGGACGCCAAAGAAACTAAGGTGGAAGGTGATAAAGCTAAGAAGAAAGAACATAAGAACAATGGTGGTGACAAACAATCCAAAAATAGGTCGTCATGGGAGGTCTTGAGGAAATTTGATAATTACACACCTTTGAAGGTAAATATCAACCACGTCCTGGAAGAAATTAAGAACAACGAGGAGTTAAACTAGCCAAAGAAAATGAAGGCAGACCCTGACACGAGGAATAGGGAAAAATATTGCGAGTTCCACAAAGATCATGGCCATATGATCAAAAATTGCATAGCTCTTTAGAATGAGATTGAAACACTCATCCGACGAGGAAAGCTAACAAAGTATGATGATCGGGGAGGCGAAAGAAGAAACAACGATCGAACTAGAGAGTGGTCCAGATCTCCTCGGCGAGCAGAGGAGAACAAGAAGAGAAACCATGAAGTTGATCCAGAAGATGACCCCGATCTTCCCAAGAAACCAAGGCAGCCAGAACAAGAGGTATTTTCAATACGCTTTGGGTCATTTGATTGTAATGTTATTACATGAGGAGATGCAGGAGGAGGAGACCTTACTGCAGAAAGAAAAGCTTACCTCGGTGAGGCCCAAGCTTGCTCGTACATTCAGCAAATAAATCTAGCTGAGGAAGATCGCCCGAGAAAGGTGAACAAGGAGAAATTGGTTATCGGTTTTTCAAAAAATGACCTTGCGGGTGTTTTATATCCTCATGATGACCCGCTGGTGATCAAAATGAGAATGAAGGAGGTCATGATTTCAAGAGTGCTGTTTGACAATGGTAGCTCAGCAGACATCATGTTCTACTCGTGTTTCGATAGTTTAAATTTAAAGCTATCTCAACTGGAGCCTTACCACAGACCCCTCATCGATTTTGCTGGCGAGAAAGTATTTCCACTTGGGACGATCAAGTTGGATATATTCATTGGTACGTGGCCTGCTTGTCGGGCAGAAAGAATACGTTTCTTCGTAATGGACAAGAATGTCCAATCATCGTACAATATCATCATGGGAAGAGTAGGATTGAAGAGGTTCGAGGCTGTGCCATCTACAGTACATCAGTGCCTAAAATTTCCAACAAACTTTGGAGTAGGAGTTGTTAAAGGTGATCAAAAAGTAGCTCGGGAATGCTATTATTCATCCGCCGAGCAAAAAGAATTGGAAGAATCAAAGAAAAAGACCACTACTTATCAAGTGGATGAAGGTGCAGAAATTGAAACATTGGATCCTCGAGATGAGTCGCAACTCGTGAAGGGTCAAGTGGTGGAAGCTATTGAAAACATCATTCTGGATGACGAGCACCCTGAGCGAACTAATCAAATAGGTTCATCGTTGGAAGCCTCATTAAAATAGGAATTGATAACTTTCCTTAGAAGCAAAAGACAAACTTTTGCGTGGAGTCATGAAGATATGCCTGGGATAGACCTAAACTTCTTATGTCACGAGCTCAATGTGAATAAGGAGATCAAGCCTGTGAAGCAGAGAAGAAGAGTATTCAGTCCCGAAAAGAATCAAGCTATACAGGAGGAAGTCGAGAAGCTACAGAAAGCTTGTTTCATTGAAGATGTTAAATATCCAGATTGGTTAGCTAATGTGGTGATGGTAAAGAAGAAAAACAACAAGTGGAGGATGTGTGTAGACTTCACCGACCTCAACAAAGCATGCCCAAAGGATCACTTTCCACTCCCCCGAATTGATCAACTGGTGGATGCTACCTCGGGACACGAGTTGCTGAGCTTCATGGATGCTTATTCTGGCTACAATCAAATTAAAATGAAACCTGAAGACAGGGAGAGTACTTCTTTCATTACCCCTAGGGGAACTTATTGTTTTAATGTTATGCCTTTTGGTTTGAAAAATGCAGGTGCGACATATCAGAGGCTGATGAACAAAGTCTTTGCTGAACAAATCAGTGACAATATGGAAGTCTATGTTGACGATATGCTGACGAAAGCAAGAAAGCTGCCGATCATCTAGTTGACTTAAGTCAGACTTTTGATCAACTAGATAAATATCAAATGAAGCTGAACCCGACGAAGTGCATATTTGGAGTACGAGAAGGCATGTTCCTCGGGTAAATTGTCAATCAACGAGGCATTGAAGCAAATTCTGAAAAGATCAAAGCTCTATTAGGGCTGCGATCTCCAACGACGAAGAAGGAAGTACAGAGTCTCACAGAACAAGTAGCGGCACTCAACAGATTTGTGTCACGAGCAACTGATAGATGTCTCCTAGGGCTGTGTTTTTTTTCCGAACATTCCGATTTTTCCGATGTCCGATCCGATATTTTCCGATTTTGGAACATATATAAGGTTTTCGATTTCCGATTTTCCGATTTCCGATTTTTCCGAATTAAATTGGATAGGAAATTGGAACTATGTTTTAAATTCCGATTTTCCGATTTTTCCGATATAATTTTCGAATCTTTTTTTCGATTAATATTCCGAATATATCTTTCGATTAATATTTCGAATATTTTTTCCGAATATTTTCTATATATATTTTTTTACCTTATAAGTTATATCCTTATGTAATAAGAATGTGTACAATTTAGATTTCCTTTATTTTTTACCTTACCCCATATATTTATATATGCCGTTAGTAGAGAGCAACTAGGGTTGTATGATATTCTTATTAAAATATCTCTCACATCTCTCTCTCTCTCTCTCTCTCTCTCTCTCTCTCTCTCTCTCTCTCTCTCTCTCTCTCTCGTCTCGCCCCTTTCTCCTCGGCGGTGCATATCTCTCACCTCTCTCTCTCGACCCAATCTCTATACGGTCGTCTAACCCCTTTCTTCTACTTTCGGCGGCGCATATTTGTTTACATCGTCCGACCCTTATAGTCTCGAACATAGGTAAGCCTTTTCTAGTTTATTTTTATCTGTTTATTTTTTTTATTTCTACTTATTTACAGATCTGTTTACATCGGTTTATAGGCTCTGTTTACATCTTGTTTACTTCTGTTTATAAGATCGGTTTACATCTTATTTACATCTGTTTACATCTTTTTTATTTCATCTAATACATTTGTTTGGATCGATTTATAGGTTTAATAGGTTTGTTATATTGATTGGTTTATAGGTTTACAGATTTGTTTACATCGGTTTGTTATATTTATGGCTGCGGCAGAACAAAAAAAAACTAATTTCTAATTTCTCATACTGTCTTCATGCGGCAGAACAGAAAAAAATACCATATTTCTAATTTCCGAATTTTTCCGATTTTTTTCCGATTTTCCGATATTTCCGAATTCGGAAACTTTTTTGATTTTCCGAAAAAATTGGATAGGAAATTGGAACAAATATTTTATTTCCGAAAAAATTGGAATTTTTTCCGAAAGGTCGTTTTCCGATCCGATCCGGCCGAAACACAGCCCTAATGTCTCCCATTCTTCAAGACACTCCGAAAAACTTTTGAGTGGAATGATGAATGTGAGAAGGCTTTTCAAGACTTGAAGAAATACTTGGGAGCACCTCCACTATTGTCCAGGCCAGTGATAGGAGAAAAATTATACTTATATCTTGCAGTGTTCGAGAATGCAGTCAGCTCGGCGTTGATCAGAGTGGAGAATGGAGTGCAAAAACCAATTTACTACACAAGTAAGGCCTTCCGAGGAGCAGAAATCAGATATCCAAGGCTGGAGAAATTGGCACTAGCGCTGATTGAGGCGAGTAGGAGAATGAGGACATACTTCCAGGCTCATACTATAGTATTATATACTGATATGCCATTGAGTCAAGCCCTTCATAAGCCAGAAAAATCAGGAAGATTGATGTACTGGGAAATAGAGCTCGGTGAATATGATATAGTCTATGAACCCAGATCATCGCTTAAAGGACAGGCTGTAGTAGATTTTATAGCGGAGTTCACCTATCCTGATAGCTCCGAGGAACAAAAGTTACTCGATGATCAACCTGAGGATGTTACAGGATCAACAAACACAGGCTCAGACCAATTCCGGTTGGTAAAAGGGCGTGTGGATGTTACAGGATGTGACGCATAGATAGTTGTGAGGACTCCGGACGAGAAACAAGAGTTGCTCGCTGATCAATCTGTGGATGTTACAGGATCAACAAACACTAGCTCAGACCAACTCCGGTTGGTAAAAGGGCAAGTGGATGTTACAAGATCATTGACTTCGGGCTCAGACCAACTCCGGTTGGTAAAAGGGCAAGAAGAAATGATCGACGAAGAGCAAGAAAAATCCGAGGAGGAAAGAAATCAACAAATATTTCACCGAGGAACTCTAACTGATCATAAATTTGAAGACGAGTTACCTATATGGAGGCTATATGTAGATGGCTTATCTTGCACTGCAGGATGCGGCGCGGGGATTGTTTTGAGCACTCCGGATGAGGTCGACATGGAATACGCCTTGCGTTTCCAATTCAAAGCTTCCAACAATGAGGCTGAGTATGAGGCCATGATTGCAGGACTTAGTTTGGCAAAAATTATGGAGGCGCAACAGGTTATTGTTTTCAGTGATTCTCAATTGATCATAAACCAAATGATGGGAGTATATGCAGTTAGAGGAGAATTAATGATCAGATATCATGCAAAGGCAAAGGAGCTGGTGTCAGAATTTACCGCTATTCAGCTGGTCAGAATACAAAAAATGGAGAATGCGAGAGCAGACGCCCTAGCTCGACTAGCATCAGCTACTCGCACCGAGCTACGACGAACAATCCCAATTGAAGTGTTAGCTGGTCGGAGCATAGATGAAGATCTGACGATGAACTTTATCTCCCTTGATTTAGGACCATCTTGGATGGATTCCATCAGGGCATATATCGAGGAGGGAGAATTGCCAATTGACAAGCTCGCTGCCAATAAATTGAAGTTTAAAGTTGCTCGGTACGTATTAACTAATGGTGTTTTATATAGACGAGGAATTATGGAAGGTTTGCAGAGATGTGTACACCCCTCCGAGGTGAAAGAATTAATTAAAGAGATCCACGAAGGGTCTTGTGGAGCACATGTAGCAGGTCAGACGCTTTTACAAAGGGTGATGACGCAAGGATACTACTGGCCGACGATGAGGGCTGATTGCATAGCCTACGCCAAGAAGTGTGACAAGTGCCAGAGCTTTTCCTCCATCCGAAGAACTCCACAAGCATTGTTGACACCCATAACTTCCCATTGGCCATTTTCCATATGGGGAATAGACTTGGTTAGGCCACTGCCAACGACTCGAGGAAGGTTCAAGTACCTCGTCATCGCAGTGGATTATTTTACTAAATGGGTAGAAGCTGAGCCACTCATTGATATGAGGTACGAGAAGGTGTATCAATTTGTTTGGAAGAACATCATTTGTCGATATGGTCTACCTCATGCCTTCATCACATACCATGGAACACAATTTGATAACGAGGAGTTTGCCGCCTATTATCATCAATCAAATATTTTGAAGGTCCACTCAGCACCAGGCCATCCTCAAAGCAATGGACAAACTGAGGTGACAAACAGAACGCTGCTAAATGGCTTGAATAAAATATTGGATGATGTAAAAGCAAACTGGATCAATGAGTTACAATCAGTACTTTGGGCTTACCAAACTACTCCCCGAGTAGCAACTGGAGAATCACCATACATGCTGGCGTTTGGAAGTGAAGCCGTTATACCTGCCGAGTTGGGCCTTCCAACACACAGGGTACTGGATTTCAATTCCCCTGTCAGCGACTTAATGAGAAGACTAGATTTAGACATGCTCGAGGAAGTTAGAGAAGAAGCAGCCATTAGAAATGCTGCTTACCAGCAGCGAACAACTTTATTCTACAACAAAAGGGTGAAGAAGTGCGACTTGAAAGAAGGAGACTATGTGCTGAAGAAAGTAATTCAAAAACACAATAAGATGGAAGCAAACTGGCATGGACCATACCGAGTTACAGAAGTTGTTCGACCAGGAACTTATCAATAGCAACTCTAGAGGGGGAGGAGTTCAAGAATGCATGGAACGCAGAGCACCTACGCAAGTATTATCAGTGATGTATATGTAACACAGTTCCATCAGTATGAATAAAATAAAGATATTCTGCTAAAGTCTCTCCTTTTATTGAGAATTTTTTGGGGAATACTAGTGCTACACACTACTCGGCAAAACTCAGACTGCTCAGCAACAAAATATTCCTAAAAATGCCAACCTCGGTTGGTTAGGAAACAAAATATTCCTAAAAATGCCAACTTCGGTTGGTTAGGAAACAAAATATTCCTAAAAATGCCAACCTGTTTGGCTAGGAAACGAAATATTCCTAAAAATGCCAACCTGTTTGGTTAGGAAACGAAATATTCCTAAAAATGCCAACTTTGGTTGGTTAGGAAACAAAATATTCCTAAAAATGCCAACCTGTTTGGCTAGGAAACGAAATATTCCTAAAAATGCCAACCTGTTTGGCTAGGAAACGAAATATTCCTAAAAATGCCAACCTGTTTGGCTAGGAAACAAAATATTCTCGCAAATGCCAACTTATGTTGGTCGGGAGGTAAGATTATTCCAGAAAGTGCAAAAGTTGCTAACTATGGCTGGTCGGGGATAAAAACCCACCAACTGTAGTTGGTCGACAAAGAAAATTTACCGACCTTGGTTGGTCGGAAACATTTAAGAGAAAAGTCTACTAACTATGGCTAGTCGGAGATAAAAACCCACCATCTGTAATTAATCGACAAGCAAAATTTACCGATCTTGGTTGGTCGGAAACATTTTATGGGTAAAATTATTTCAAAAAGAATAACTATAGCTGGTTGGGGATAAAAACCCACTAACTGTAGTTGGTCAACATGGAGAGTCTAACAACCTTGGTTGGTTGGAAACATTTTAAAAAACATTTTTATACTCATTACTTTATTATTAAGTGATCGAGCAACAATATTGATACTTATAACTTTTTAATTGTTACTGAGTTGGTCGACGAACAACACAATATTGTTATCTTTTTAACAGATATGCATAAATATAAAGTGTTTGATAATTACAAGACAGTAGCAATCAAGATTTGCAAACAAAAATGAAAGTCTTTCATTGAATTCAAAATAAATTACATTGATAATGAAATTACAGTTACATTGACATGTATACTAATTATTACATCAAAAAATTGCTATTCTACTGGTCTTTTCCCCTCTGCTTTTGACACAGGTTCCTCGCCAGCAGGCGGATCATTTAAAGACAGAGGAGAATTGATGAAGTTGAGATCCTTCAACATCCTGACATTCATCACGGATGGTCGATCTAAGAGATGCTCGGGACGAGATACCTCGATTTGAGAATGTAAATTGTAGTCATCGAGATACTTTGAAATTATGCTCCGAGGAATGGCCCGAGCAGGGATCCAATCCATGTCCAAATTGTATGGTGGCACAAGCAAGTCGAGCAACCCGGGATCATGGTAGTCCCACAGATAATGACCTTGTTCGAGCTTCAACACATCTAAGGCATTGAACCAGCCTTGCTTGTAGCCCTCATTATTGGCATTCTGGATACGATCGTCCAAGTAGAATAGTGCTTCGTTGTATCCAGCCATACAGAACTCCCTGGGCTGTTTGTGGAATTGATATGTTAGCCTTTCTAGATGCTCGTGGAGATTCTTGATGAAAAGCTCCTTATTCTCCAAGATTGACTTCTGCGTAGAGAGCTATTTTTCCAGGTCCCTAATCTTCTTTGACATATCAGACAACGCCTGGTTCTTCGCCATTAATTGGAAAGCTTAGTTCTCTAAGGCAGACTGAGTCCTCTGTTCCTCGACAAGAACCCGAGCTGCTCTTGCTCGTCCCCAAGGAGCTCTTGCTCTACCACGAGAAGATGAAGAGGTGCCAGAGATCTTCAAAGTCTCCAACTCTTCCCTCAACTTGGCGTTCTCAACCTCTAAGAATGAAAATCCCTCATCAGTCACTGGGATCAAGGCACTAGAAGTGGAAGCAGCAAACTTCAATTATGACAGCTCCTTCTGCAGGTTGTTATTTTCCTTTTCCAGCAACTCAACAATCTGTCTGCATTCTTCGACCTCACCTCTCAAGGTTCTCTCCCTTACATCGTACCCAGCAAAGAGCTTCTCGTAGCCCTTGTCGACAATAATCTGCTGGTACTTCTTCTCGTACCCCTTATGCAACAAAGCAGTGGATTATTTGTATTGAAGCTGAAGGTCTTCGAGGGTGCCTTGAAGATCCTCAATCATTTTATAATAGGCAATGTTATTGGCTACAACCCTATCAAGCAGACACTTCAGATATTGATATGCTTCCACTGCCTGTTCTGAAGCTTCCTGACCAAGTATGTCGACAACTTGTGCAACACTCAGGTCTGTGTGACCAGCCTTAAAGTACTCATTACATTATCGCAGCAACTTTGTATCATGGGCAGATAGCAGCTCTATCCTGGCCAGAAACTAGCAGAGAAAGAAGAGCAATCATCAATAAGAAGAATAAGCAGAGTATGAATGAAAGATAGACAACAATATGCAAAAAAGTTCAAGTTTTATTAGATCATAGTTCAGAGTTACATCTTCTGGGTTACATTTGATAAAGAGAAACAAAATAAAGAGAAACCCGAACAACACTACACCTTTTCCTTATCTCCTAAAACCTTCTCGGGAGGTTGGGATGAAGAGGTAGGTTGCTCGGGGAGAATAGGCAGTTGCTCGGAGGAAGAAACGATTTGTTGATTTTCCTCGGCAGCAGGCTGGATGGATAGGGCATGATCTCCCATCACCATCGAAGACTCTTCAGAGGTATCTTCGTCCTCTTCTAACTCTTCTGGAGTTGGAGGGGGACCAGGGATATGTCTCTGGAATAGCTCGGAAGACTCGTCGACCTTCATCTCTTGAAGGGCAGCAACCCATCCATCCCTAAAATATTTGAGACCGCCATAGTCCAATTGCGACACCATGGCAGCCAACCCCTTATTCCACCCCTTGTCCCAGCCAGAGCTTAAGGACTTCTTCACAGCCATCTTCCTCTTGGTCTTCTCCAAGGCAAGCTTTTCGGACAGCAAGTCATCAGCAGTTTTGCTCAGCTTCCTCCTTCTGCCGACCTACTTCCCGAAGTTGAGCCAACTCCTCCTCGGCAGCCTTGAGTTTATCTTCAAACTCTCCTGCAGTTTTGAGCTTCTCTTCAAGATCCTTATTTTCCTTATTCGAGGCATTTATTCTCTTCTCCAACTCCTTGGAGGCATCAATAGCCCGAGCTTTTTCTTGCTCGGAGGAGGCAAGCTTCTTCTCCCAGACAGCTTTGTCATCAGCATATTTCTAGCGAGAATCTGCCAGAGACTTGGTAGCTTCTTCCAGATCTCCCTCCACACTGGACGAGGAGCAAGAAGACTTAATCACTTCATCCTTCTTCAGGATTATATTGAAGCAGCTCGTCAACTGTGAACAGGAAAAGAAAGCAAGTTAGAAACAGAAATGACAAAGGAAATATGAAAAATTCAAAGTAAAGAGACTTACAGAAGCAAGGTGACGAGAAGCTAGTGAGGTGACCATGTCCCGAGTAAGGTTTTCTTCAGTACCTTGGACCTCGGGAATGATCGAGGACTTCACCGAGCTCATGACAGAGCTCGGGGGAACAAAAGTTGGAACCCCAGTTCCAGTAACTGGGGGCTGAGTAATGGTATTAGCCAAATTGACCGAGGAGCTCTTCTTCAGACTCCTCGGGGGAACAGGTACAGATTCAACAAAGGAAGAACCCTTGGTCGGTGATATCACAATCACCTCTCCAGGAGCAGCAGACCTGCTCAGAGCCACTGCAGGCTTCTTGGCAACTTTAACAGGAGCAGTTGGAGGAGCTGCATCAGTCTTCTTTGTCCCCTCCCTTGGGACATCAATCCTACTCCTTTTTACCTCCCCAGAACCGGAGGCAGTTTTCTCAAACAGGGTAGGAGGTCTTCTCTTCTTCATCCTTTCACTTAAAGGAATATGGGATTCAGGCGATGAGCTTGTGGAAGCAGGTACTGGCTCTGATTCACTTATCACTGGACGAGCAGTGAAAGAAGTGGTGTAACTCTTATACTGCAACAGATACGAAGCTGATCTAATGTGCTCGTCGGCAACACTTTGATGCAGACTCCAGATAAGTTTCAAATGCCTTATATTGACATCTGCATCTTTTGGTCACTTTCTCTTGCTATCAACTGCAAAGAAATAAACATTGTTATCAGTAGCACATTTTATCAAACACAAAAGAAACATGATTTCAAAATAAATAAAATAAAATAAAATAAAAATAACCTATCCCATTGCCATAAGGAGGGCATCTGGGACCCTAGTAAACCTCATCTCCAGCTAATGGAGGGTGTTGCCAATTTTTTATGACAACCCCGTGTTCAAAATAATCCCTATTGGCATCAGGGAGATTGACTACTAAGGCTCTATTTAAAAATCTAGTTTTTAAATAAAAAATATTATCATTAACTGCCCATCTATAGCAGTACATGATTTCTGGAATTCCTATTCGAGTTCCATGAATTTGATTTAACCTATACACCCCATTAACTATTCTCCATGTGTTGGGGGCTATTCGTGCAGGAACAACGCCAAAGTACTGACAGAATTCCAGACACAAGGAATTTGGTGGAAAAGAAAATCCACACTCAGCAAAAAAAAGACTGGGAAACCAATGTCCCTCAGCCAAATGGAAGTAATTAGAAGGCTCAGAAAGCTCTTCCAAAACAACCCATGGAGGAATGGAGAAATCAGAACGAAACTTCTCAAGAGACTCAACAGGGTAAACCATGGTGAATAAAGAAATGAAGAAGAAGGAAGAAGATCTTACAGGAAAAGAATGGATCTGCTGACAACGAACGACGAAAAAGATGAACGCACAAGAGAGTAGGAAGAGACGGCGTAAAACTCGAAGATAAAAATTTGAAAGGTAGAAGACGATGGGAGCGTCTGTGAAGTTTAAATACCTTGCCTTGGGAAATGGTGAAATAATGATTACAAAAAAGGATAATTACGTTATCGGCGGCTAAAAAGATGAAAAGTGGCGCGGGAATCAAAGCGGACAACAGCGGCTAAAAAGACGAAAAGTGATGCGGGAATCGAAGCACGCAGAAAAGTCCAAAAAAACACGATTCTACGAATTGGGAAGGAGAAATAAATACAAGGGAAACGCTCCTAAAAATAAGGAAGACTATTTAAAGCTACCATATTCCGAGAAAGAATGTTCCATACTCCTCAAATTTCGAACTATGAAACATTGGGGGCTTCTGTTGATACCAAATTTAATCTGCTGACATGGACCAATCATATGAAGACACGTGGCTATCTATGTGGCAACACCCAACACTTCCGAGGAACCCACGCGCTCCGAGGAACAAGACTATAATGAGGAAGACTAGTTCCCCGAGGAACTCACAAGCTCCGAGGAACAATGCTTATCTGAGGAACTCTTGAGTACGTGGCGATGGTCCGAAAATGTGTGTGAATTTCACTGACATGACCAAAGCATGTCCTAAAGATCATTACCCACTGCATAGGATTGACCAGTTAGTCGATGCCACCCTGGGACACGAGCTACTCAGCTTCATGGATGCTTACTCAGGGTATAATCAAATTAAAATGAAGCTGAAGGATTGGGAGAAAACATCATTCATCACCAGTAGAGGTACTTATTGCTACAAAGTTATTCCTTTTGGACCAAAAAATACTAGGGAGACATATCAGAGATTGGTGAACAAAGTGTTCGAAGAGAAGATCGGAAAGAACCAAAAGTCCATATTGATGACATGATAAAAAAGATCAAAATAACTGCCGACCACATCAAAGACTTACAGCGAACCTTCTACCAATTGGAGAAACCCCAGATGAAGCTCAACCCAATAAAGTGTTTCTTCGGGGTGAAGGAGGGAATGTTCCTAGGCTTCATTGTCAACTAAAGAGGAATCGAGTGTAATCTTGACAAGATCCAGACAATGATTAATATGAATTCCCAATAACCAATAAGGAAGTACAGAGACTAACGAGACCTGTGGAAGCACTGAACACGTTAGTTTCTAGAGCCACTAATAAATGTCTTCCATTTTTTAAGGTATTAAGAAAAACTTTTGAGTGGAATGACGAATGCGAAACTGTATTCCTAAAGTTAAAACGGTACTTGGGATCTGCAGTACTACTATCAAGGCTAATTTTGAGAGAGAAACTCTTATCTCTATTTAGTTGTATCAAAAACTCCGTTTATTATTGTTGATACCAAATTTAATCTGCTGATATGGACCAATCATATGAAGACACGTGGCTATCTACGTGGCAACAACCAACACTTCCGAGGAACCCATGCGCTCCGAGGAATAAGACTACAACGAGGAAGACTAGTTCCCCAAGGAACTCACAAGCTCCGAGGAACAATGCCTCTCCGAGGAACTCTTGAGTACCGAGAAGCTTAGGCGGTCCGAGTAACTCAGGCGGTCCGAGCTGCATCTCGAACAAAGAATTAATAGCTGGATAATCAACAGTTCAACTGATTCATTAAATGCTTATCATTCAGATGCACACGCAAAGAGGGCATTAAATGTATTACCCTTTCATATGTATATCGTTTAATGTATTACCCTTTCACATGACAGCCTCAGTGCTATAAATACGTTGTACAATCCTCATTGTAGAGGGGGGACCTGAATCCATAGTGGAATTTCTTGATAGAAATTATAATCGAGAATTCCCAAACACTCAGCAATAAAGAAACAGTGGACGTAGGCCATTCTTATAAGGCTGAACCACTTTAAAATTCTTTATCTCATTTATTTATCTGTGATTGAATTGTTAGAGTGATCTAATCTTTTACATCAACAATTATACCAACAAAGCATACTATGGGGTGGAAATTTAGTATCTCGGGCTGGAGAAATTAGCTCTTGCACTGATTGAAGCATCTATGGGAATGAATTTGTACTTTTAAGCTCACACTATTATTGTCAACACGGACCTTCCTCTATGATAAGTTCTTCATAAGCATGAGAAATTAGTTAGATTGATGATTTTGGCAGTGGAGCTACGAGAATACGCCATTCAGTATGAGCCAAGGATGACAATCAAAGGCCAAGGTGTGGAATATTTCATTACCAAATTCACTAACAATCATGGCAAAGCAGACTTCTAAGGAAGAGAGCTCAACCATAAACTAAACTGAACGAACTTTTTCGGAAGATAGCTCACAATTCCAACCAAATAAGTAGACTCTTGCAGGAGATAGGATGAATTCTTAGTTATCCAGCTAGAGAAGAGATGTTCCAGAATCATCAACCAACCAAAAAGAACTTTCTCTCGAGTTAGAGACAACCCAAATTTTTTTTAGGCAAGGAGAGCTGATCATGGGGGTGTTTTAAAAAGAGCTTCTTTTATGGAAAATGTTTGTGGATGGTTTGTCCTGCACTACTAGAAGTGGAGCATGTTTGATAATCACGATGCTGAATGAGATCGATGTGGAATACGCCCTTAGGTTACAATTGAAGCCTCCAAAAATGAGGAAGAATACGGGGCACTCATAGCAGGATTTGGGCTAGCTTCATCACTAAGTGCTGAGTAGATTTTGGCATACATTGATTCATAATTAGTGGCCAATCAATTGTTGAGAATATATGAGGCAATAGAGGAATCTATAATCAAGTATTTGGCGAAGACAAAGATGTGGTCATCAAAATTTCCAGGGGTAAGGATGCTCAGAATCCCCAGAGTATAAAATTCCCGAGCAGATGGACTTGCCTGATTAGAGTCAACCACACGAGTAGAATTATGCATAACTGTTCCGGTGCAAATTCTCACACATCGCAGCGCTAATAAAGAGACAATCAATATCATGGAGATAGAATTCAGACCGACTTGGATGGATCCGACAGGAGCTTACATGGAAATATGCACTGTACCAAGAGACCCCAAAGAAGTAAGAAAACTCTATTATAAGGCAACAAGGTATGTCTTAGAAGAAGGAGTTCTGTTCAGGAGAGGATACATTGTCTCGTTGCTACGATGTGTTCATCTGACCGAAGTAAATGATTTGATCAAAGAACTAATGAAGGATGTTGCGGAGCACATTCCGCAGGGAGATCGTTGGTGAAGCGTGTGGCTACACATGGCTATTATTGGCCCACCATGAAAGCGAATTGCGCTGATTATGCTAGGAAGTTTGACAAGTTCCAGAAATACGCCACCATCTATCAAACCCCTGGAGCTTCAGTTACAATGATCACCTCATCTTGGCCATTCTCAATTTGGGGGATAGATCTAATCGTCCCCTTATAAAAACCAGAGGATGGCTCAAGCATTTGTGGTTATAGTGGATTATTTCACCAAATGGGTGGAGGATAAATCCCTTGCCGAGATGCCATATGAAAGGTTCTTCTAATTCTTATGGAAGAACATTATCTATCGATATGGAATGCTATATGCTTTAATCCCTGACCATAACACTCAGTTCGGTAAATCGAAGTTTATGGATTATTGCTCCTGCTCTAAAATACAAAAGTTGCACTTTACACCAAGCCATCCTCAATATAACAGACATACTGAGGTAAATAATAAAACTTTACTGGATGGGATGAAAAAAAGATTGGATAATGTGAAGGGAAACTGAACCAACGGACTATAAAGTATCCGTTGGGCGTATAGGACAACTCCTCGGACAATAACAAGTGAAACCCCACATATGCTAGTCTTCGGTATAGAGGTAGTGGTACTAACTGAAATCAGACTACCTAGTCATCGCATACTCAATTTTAACTTACCAAAAAGTGACCTAATGAGAAGATTAAATCTTGACCTGGTGGAGGAAGTAAGAGAAAATATAACATTAAAAATAGCAGCTTAGTAGTGACGAACTGATCGTTTCTACAATAGAAGGGTAAAGCCGAGTAGTTTAAAATAAGCCGACTATGTCCTGAAAAAGGTTATTCAAAAAGGAAACATTCTGGAACCCAACTGGCACGACCCTTATCATATGAACATATCAGATTAAAAGCTTAGAAGTGTAGCAGTTCAGGAATCCATGGAACGTCGAGCCTCTGAGAAATGATTATCAGTAATGTAATGGAAAGTTTTTTCTGCAATATGTAATTTCTTTCTACCATAAATAAAAGTTCCATTCCACTAGAATACTATCACTTCTTTTTATTTCTTTATTTTTTGCGTTCATCGAGTCATCAATGTCATCATTAATGCGCTCACCAACCTTATGTACAATATTATCTTAAGACAGATTACGAGTAAGAGGTATAAACATATTAAAACACTTCATGTATGGCTTTATTTATGGATAAGTCACAAACAAGAAGTTCAACTTCATGTACGATCAAGTTTTTGGACATATCGTGAATAAGAAGTCTTACCAAGCAGTGGGAATCCATTCTTTATGGATGACAAGATCTGACCATAACCTAATGCAAGGATAAATCCTAATAACTTTGGTCAACACAAGTAATTAGTATTGACACATAGTGAGAACGATGAGATCCATTAATAAGGCTAATAAGCTGTCACTAACACTGGTAGAATCTACGTTAGGACAACACAGGTTCATCTAAAAATAGGTTGCTAGTATGGCAGATCATGTGGGCTAAAACCTGACCACATGATTGTAAGACTAAACTATTAATAGGACTCTTCCAAACACTAAAGCAGTTGGTAAGTTGACATGGAAAACAAAGAAATATGCTATAAAAGCCCATAAGACTAGAACTGACTGAATACAAGGTATCTAATCACATTTACTTGCATAAAATATTTTGATTACAGTATGATCTAGTCAAACGCATATGAATATCTTCAAGTTTAGTGTGATAAGCATAAAACACAATAAAAAAGCATAAATGTGTTCATTACAAATTACAAATTATTTATGACAATTAAGGGAAGATCAGAGATAAGGGCTCAACAAAAATACACATCCTAAACACAGAGGATTAAGATAAAGGATCGTTGTCAGTAGCAACAGCAGGGATAGAGGCATCAATAATGACCACCGCTTCGTCAGGAAGAAGAGCAGCCTCACTAGCAGGGACCTGATCGATTTCATCAGCTTGCTTAACCGCAAAAGCATAATTATCCTCCATATTCTTGAGAGCAAGAACTGTAGCCTCTATGTTATCCCCTTCCCACTTTTTCACCTCATCAGTTTCAGGGTAGTGTTTCATCACCCTCTTCTTCAGCTCATCATAATCATTAAGAAAGAAGGTTATGTTATCAATGTAATTCGCTGAAGACTTATATTTCTCCACTGTCGTCTCCTTTGCCTTTGGCAAAGCTTCCTCGACCAGTACAAGTTTCTAATTAGCCACATCCAGAGCTTGGTTGGACACAACCAGGTTGACATTAGACTTATTCAAGGCCTCTTCTAATCTCTTTAACTTAACAAAATCTGTGGTGGCCTGATCCTTTAACTTGGTGACCTCTACCTCAACCTGACTAAGAGAGATCATTTTAGCAACAATCTCCTCATCCTTATGTTCCAGTTCAGTACCTGGCTTATTTAGATTGTCAGCCTCCTCCTCAAGGTTATCTTTGAGTTCAGTATTTTTCATGGTTAGAGCCTCTATGGTGGTCCTCTGTTCCTCATAGGTCACATGATTTGTAACAACCTTTTCCCCTAAAATAATGCTCACCATATAACTCTCCAATGAAATGAGGAGTAAAAAATAAGAATGAATATGGAAATTGCAAAACATAAACATTTTTGATAAACTCACCATAACCAAATGATGTTAGGCTAACCTCCACAAATCATCTGGATCATAGGCCCTTAGGAACTCAAATTCTTTTCAATGACCATGATAACCATAGAGATTGGTGACATTGTTCATAAGATGGAAAATATAATCAGGGTCCTTCTTAAGATTATCCAATGTCACCAATGAGAAGGGTCAAACTTAAAGTCTTCAACTTACCCATAACGGGAAGCCGATCCCTGTGCTAAAAAAATGACGAGAAGTTTTCCCCTCAATTTGTACCCTCTCAGCAGCTGTGCCAACCATAGGAGCCTTAGGGTCATCTTAAGGCCTGAGATATTCAAGTGGACATTTGTTCCCTATAACAACCGAAATGGGGAGTATGGGGGATTTCCCATTTGCTTCAACCCTCGCGATAACCTCATCCTCAACCGCCCTACGGGCATTAACCTTCGCTTGCTTCTTGTCCTCAGACTCAATTATTTTCTGGGCACATACCTTCTTCTTTACCCTGGCCTCAACATTAACCTTCTTCTTTTGCTCGATCTACATTTTCTTTCGATGACCCCAATCCATTTGGGGTTCAGTTGAGATGTCTAGGGGACATTCTGAGTGTGGATTTATAGGGAAGGAACTGTGCAGACAAACAAATTAGTAATATATTGAAAATATGGTAAGAACGAGAAGAAAAAGGTGTACATAGCTACCTATCTCAGCTTCGGCCTCCATCTCTAGATCCGCCTCTGTCCTCTTATTTGTCTTAAAAAGTACTCTCTCTTCCAAAGGAACAACTACCTCAATCGGAGGAACCCCAACAAGAGGGGTATGGTACCCTGCAACTATAAACTTGAACACATAAAATAATTCTTCAAACGTGGGGAGATTTTGTACGCAGTAAGCCTCCACCAAAATCTGTATCGTAGCTAAAAGTCTTGGGGACTTCTTCACTGAAACAAATGACAAAGACATCATAACAATGTAGTTTTATAAGAAGCAGTTTATGTGAAAGTGTAAAAAAATTACCTATTTTATTCGACCCATTTCATTCACGTAGAACCTTACATGACCTATCTTTTGCAAGGCCCCTGAACTCCCATTCACCCCTCGCAAACACAAATTTTCCTTTCCAATTGTGATTATTAGTTTGGAAGATCTTAAGCATTCTTAAATGTGACCTCCTAGGGGAAATAATAGTATCCAAGGGACTTTGCATTGTCCTTCAGGCCATGAACATATCTGAATATATCTCTAGTGAGATTAAACCCGGTCCGAGCCTTCTAAAACATCATGGCGCCTACCTGGGTAAGTGTAACACCATACCCACTAAGAATGGATCTAATAATAGGATGCAGGGTTAGGCCAAGTCCAACTTGAAGGGCCCCAAAGGGAATGAAAATCTTGTCTTAATTGGAGTTATCATAAACCCTCTCCTTACTACTGGGAAACCTATTTTGAATGCTGATGGGGATATAGTATTATTCAGTGAGATTATCCAATTCATCCTCTAAAACATTGTAGGTATACCACCTCGCATCAGTAGTTAAGAGGTCATAAGAGTTCAGAGAATCCCCTAAATCACTCTTCTCACCAATTGTGCCCTCACTAACTGGTTATTCTATGGAGGAATAGGAACAAACAATACTCGCATCTTCAACTCTATCAAATATAACCTCCTCAAAAGAAGATTCCAAATTTATAGCAGACTTTGACTCGATATTCCCTAAATTCTCAATACCCACTCGTGAAAGCAGGTTAGCTGCTTCTAGATCCTTAAAGTCAGGACCCTCAAATGGCACTTCAGCTAATAATGTGTAAGAGCAACAGAAAAAGCTGCCCTAGGGGTATAATTTCGGTGCCTGGTTCATCTTCTGGGAAGACAACTCGTAATTTAGCTAAAATGTTAAATATCACTAAACGTGGGGAGAATAGTGAAAAATCGCTTACTAGATCTCTAACTAAAAGCTACATTTTAAATAAACGCCGAAAAGAAACTCGTTGAATGAAACTCCTTTTTAAAACACAACACAAGATGTGTATAAAACATATTTATAATGGATATTAGATTTGGTAGATAGATTACCTTAGGTTTTTACAATAAAGCCTATACTCATTCTTTGATGAGAATACTCACCATGTAAGCAGTAAGAGCAATCAAAGAAAGTTTGATACGATATATTTAACGTGGTAAAGTCCCAAATTAGGAAAAAAAAAATCACGGTGACCTCTACGTCACAAAACAAAAAATCCACTACAATGAAAGAAGATATACAAGATTATAAGCACAAAAGATCTTAAGACTAAGAATAGAAATATACCTACTAATCTTTCTCCTCCACGATAATTCTGTTTTGACATCGATCTACTTGGCCGTTTCCTTGCGTTAGTCCTTTCTCCTTGCTCCAATGGACTCAGTCAACACAAAATCTCTCAAATGAACTAATCTTCGACTAGGCGTTCGTGTGAGAGTGTGTAAAAGTGAAATGCAAAAACATATGAAAGTATGCTGCTCACGTCTCTCAATAGATTTATACAAAAAAATCCCAACAAATTACAAAGATCTATATGACATGCAGAGATTCCAGTTTTCTTTGAAAATCAGATTTATTGAATAAAAGAAATATTTCAGTTATGAAAATACTCTTTATGAAAATTAGATCAAATGTTTTAGAACATTTATTTATGCACAAATTAATTTCACAAACTGTGAAACTGAGTTTTTTGAAACAAAAACTTCAGTTCTAAAATATTGATAGTTTTGGAAGTCTCTTTTTCAAGAAAATAAAAAATAGAGCATATCTAAAAGAATATGCAATATGAGAATAAAATTCAACGAAAAAGGCAAAAGAAACCCTAATTAACTGAGTGAAATGTATCTCTTAGTAACTCTCATAATTTCTATGAAGAAATGTGAGATTTATAATAAGACAAGGTTCCTAGGAGAGATTAAGTATGAAGAGTTTTCTTCAGAGTTGCAAAACACCAAGACTCTCAAAACACCTAGAGAACTAACTCTCAATCGAAAGTTTTTTGGTTTAGATATAACAGGGAGAGTGTTTTGGGGAAAAACGTATGATAGGAATATTATAGGCTCTGTTTCTCTCTCTCTCTCTCTCTCTCTCTCTAACCTTTCTCCCGTCTCTCTCCTTTTTCTCTCAAATTAACGAAATGCAAAAGTTTTCAAATGATGACCTTATAAGGTATATATATATACTAAGCATGGAATCTGAAAGATTAAAGGCTTTGGACGGCTGAGATCATTACAACGTTTAGAATTCTGCACAAACTCACTCTGATTGGCTCTAAAGGATCGCACTTAGATTGTCTTAAAACACATATAATACGTTGATTAGATATGATCTAATGGCTACAAATGATGCGCTGATATGAGAGAGCAAACAAACACAAAATGGGCCAGTCAGGGACAGACACGTGTATGGCTAACATTGAATGAAAAACGCGTGTTTTAGAGTTAATAAAAATCCCATTTGCTCCCCCACAATTCTCTGCCGGCTTGAGATTCTACCATGAGAAGTTTTATAGGAATAAAAATATTTTCATTTCAGCCCACAATATTTTTAAACCATTATTTTAAATATTGAAAAAATCATTTTAAATGTTTTAAAAATTACTAAAAACATTTGAACACATGTACGCACACTCACACTCATTTATGCATGATTTATGTCCTATACTGTGTTAAGTGCAATATTTTACTTCCCTTTTTGGTAGATAGGATGTCTTGGACAGGATGATTGTTGATGTAGATTTGCAAACTATGGAGAAGATTGCTCAAGAAAATCTAATCTATTTTGTCACCATATCCAAACTAGTTGGAACTCCTATATGGTACCGACTCAAGCAAGTCAACCTTATAGTGTGTTCTCAATCTCCCCCTTCGGATATTGGAGAAAAAATTCCATTGAGTAACATGTACTCGTGGGTAAAAAATAAAAAAACCCTATATTTTCTATACAAAAGAGTTATCTACCCTTTACCATCCTAGAATCGAAAATAAGAGAGAAAAAAATACATAACTCAACTATTATACAAACAATTACCCTAAATATAAATTTGTACAATCTAATCTGAAATGCATGAAATAAGTATACTCGATGGGCATATTAGTTAAGTCAAGAAACGTAAAGATAAAGCCGGTTGCTCTAGCATTTCTACCCCAATTTTTCTCAAATATACAATGGGATAATGTAAATATATAAAATATGGATATATAAAGAATTTATTCTACACAGATTAAGTCATAAACAAGGGAAGATCTACATTACACAGATTAAAGAGGCGTCATTAGTCATTTGTGAAACGTTTGTGCCATAAATCCTCAGAAATCAGTTATTAGCGTAAAAATACCAAGGTTATGAGAATTATGCTGAATTGATTAAATGAGTACTATCATCCATATGGATATTCTAATGAATTCAAACCTAATATTTTCCAAAGGTTTTGTGAATAGATCAACTAATTGCTTTTCAGTGTTTAAATACTCGATATTGAGTTCTTTGGACTCTAAAAATTCATGAATAAAATGATGCCTACTTTTAATGTGCTTAGTTTGTGAGTGCTTTAGCGAATTTTTAGATATATTTATCGCACTTTTGTTATCAAAATACATAGTCAATTTTTCTTCAATGATACCATAGTCACTAAGCCTCTGCTTGATCCATAAAAGTCGGGCCCAATAACTACCTGCAGCTATATATTTAGCTTCAGCTATTGAAAGGGATATGGAATTATGTTTTTTCTACTCTACCCTAATAGGTTGTTTCCTACATAATAACAGACGTCAGATGTGCTCTTACTGTCGTCTGAACATCCTTCCTAGTCAGCATTCGTGTAGCCAACTATGGAACTAGTGGTGTCCTTGAAAGGACCTAAGGGTCACTTGAAAGAACCAAAGGGTACTTTCTAATGCGTATTAGGTAAATTAAAAATCTCCAACTCTTTTAAATCTTTAATACAAAATCGATTATAAATTTTAAGTGAGAAAACACTCACGCACACGAGTAAGTAAAGGTGATAATGCTAAATATAAAGAATAATTCCCTTTAAGAATGAGATGAGGAAAAGTAGAGTGTGACACAAGATTTGTTCTCGAGGAACCCACCTTAGTGGTAAACCCCGTGTCCCTAGTCCCATGACACACCCAAGTCCACTATTACCGATTACAAGTTACAGATTACAGTCCTCCAAGTCCACAATGAATTAAACAAGGAAAATACAAACCCATACAATCCAGCCTAGTCTAAAACAACCCAACTTGACTGAAAATCAGTCAACCCAATAACACCCCGATAATAGAGACGATCACTCACTCACAACACACGCACAACGACACACTCAAACCCGAGACCCCGTGAAGTTGTACAATACACATATATAATAATAGATATTGTTTTAATCAAAACAACAAAATAATCTTGTTTAAAAATAGACCAAACAACCAAGGTTTAAATCTATTTTAATTGACAAGACAAATTACCAGTCAAGGACTAATTGAAAGGTAAAACAATATTGAATTAATCAATACTAAAAAGAACGCTTAAATATTAAGTCCCAAGACACAAGTAAGGTCTTCCTTAATATTTAATATTCAAGTAAAGATTAATTCTAAAAACAAATTAGTTGGCGCAAATGACCACAAATAAAATTCCAACAATTGTGTCGCGCAACTAAGATAAAAATTAACTTAACACCAAATAGAATATGAATCAATTTAAACTGGTGTTATGTTCAAAATATTAAGTCCAAGTAAAATGAGCAAAAGATAAATAAGTGTAGCACTTAGCTCATACAAATTGGGACTTAATTAAAATAATTAAAAGAAAGTTACAAGTATTAAATTTCAAATTTAGTATAAACAAATAATATGACAAGGGTTGGATCAAAAACTCATAAACCCATAATCACTACCCAAGTATAAAAGAATATAACAAAAAGTATTCAACTTAAGCAATAAAAAGTGTACGAGTCAAATGGTCCAATCCAAGTCAAGTGAGTACGAGATAAAAAGTGTAACACTCGACTCACTAAAATAGGATGGGTTTAACTAAAATAAAATTTAAATAAAAATATGTGATTTAAAGTCCACACACTAATTATACCCAACTAAATAAAGTGAACACACAAAAGTTCAACTTAGAGGGTATACTAGTTAGAGGCACAAACCAAATATCTTTATTCCCAAAATAAATCAAATCAGATTATAATAAAAAATGTGTGACACACAAAAATAAGTCTTGATAACAAAATGTACACACAAACTGAAATGGATGTAAATAAACTCTCCAAACTAAACACTGAATAAGCCTACTAAAATTCAGTCCCAACAAATTTTAGTACAAATAAATTTATCCAAATAAAGTTTGCCCAAAATAAAGTAACAGTCCAAATAAACAAAGTGTACACACACTAAATGAGTTGGGTATAAAATAAGCTCCAACAACAAATACCCAACACCCAAATAAATTTTAATTCAGATTAAAATATTATTTTTATAAAAAAATGTGTGACACAAACTTTCAATAATCTAAGTCCAATATAAAAAGTGTAGACACAATAAATGAGTTGGGTATAAAATAAGGTCCAACAACAAATACCCAACAAAAGGACTTAGTCCAAAACAGTTCCAAATATCAGTTCAAAATAAATCCAAGTTCAAATTAATTTTTGGTTCAAATTAAAGTCCAAGAACAAATTAATTTTTAGTTCAAATTACACAAGTCAACTACCCAAAGAGGACTAAAAGTCCAAAGTACACACGAAATTCCTGTTGGTAAAACACCAGATGATATCTTTGAATAACCAAAGCAATAAAACAAAAAAATTAATAACACTTAATAAGAAAATCAAAGCAGGTCAGTTTCTGAATATATATAATATTTTGATTAAAAAAAATATGCGACAATATTTGGATAACACCCAACAAGTCTCCCCTAACAGATCTAACAAACAAAATGTTTTACACACACCCAACAATACACCCAACACAATCAGATCTATACAGTAAAAAAAATTGTATAGCAGTTTAAGCAATACCAACACAGATCCGTTTTTTTTTTAAAATAAATAAATAAACAAGCATATTAGTTTTCACAAAAAAAACAGCAACAAAAAAAAATGGTATATGAGTACCAATAGATCCAAGAGTGTATATCTATCTATCTATCTCTCTCTCTCTCTCTCTCTCTATATATATATATATGCTCCTTTGCGGACTAGTCCGCATTTTAAAAATGCGGACTGGACATGTGTCACCTAACAGTGCGCCTAGAAATTATCGCCTAAATTATAGGCACACTCTCTCTCTTTTCTGGGCTCACCGCCAGGTGACACATGTCCGGTCCGCATTCTTAAAATGCGGACTAGTCTGCACAAGAGCTGGACTGTATATATATATATATGTGTGTGTGTGTGTGTGTGTGTATAAGCCTATATATATATATATATATATATAGAGAGAGAGAAAACAGTTACCAAAAAAAAACTTGATCGCCGGAAACTTGAGTCCACCGGAAAATCTGAACCACCGAAAACAGGAAATAGATCCGCCAGAAAAACAAAACCGGAAAAAAACGCCGGGGACAAACCCACCAGACTACGATCTCAAGCCGGAGCAAATAGAAACAGAGAGAGAGAAAGCACAGTTCAGATAGCTCAAAATCGAGAGAGAGAAAGAGGGTTTCGACAAAAAAAAATAAAAAAGGGAGAGAGACGTCCGAAAAAGTGAGTAACAAAATGAGGAGAGAAAGAGAGATTTTAAACTAAAAACCAAATGGAAACCCTAAAGCCCAAAAGAAAACAAGGGCAAAAACGAAAATTGCCAAAAAAAATGCAATGGCTTTTTTTATTTTTATTTTAACAAAATGATGCCAAATTTAATTTGTGTTAAAATGTTTGATTAATTAAACAAAGGATATATTTAATTAACATGATTATTTAACACTTAGGCCAAACACTCAAACCTCATAAAATAAATTAAAAATAGTTTTATAAGGTCCACAAAAATAATAATACTCATAAAAAAATACAAATGATACTACAAAGTTATGTACCAAAAAAATATATTCTGAAAATAAATTTTATTTTATATATCAAGTCAAGTGAGACAAAAGACTTGGAATATAAAATAAAATTTAAATTCAGAAAAATACAAAAGCTCACACATGAGAAAAATAAATTATGTGACACCCAAAATAATTTGTACACTACTTAAATTTTTTTTTTTCTCAAAAAATAATTTATATAATAAATCAATATAGGAAAATATGATTTAAGATGTAAAAAATAGATTTTAATAAAAAAAAAATGCAGGAGCATAAAAAAAATAAAAAATTGTTTGTCTCAAGATTGAGCCAACACAAGAAGAATGATATTTTCAATCCTTTATGTACCAGATATCGAAATTTAATGTGCCTTTGACGTATTTAATTAATCATTTAACACATACCATAAGAGTCTCTTTAGGTGCGCATTGGTATCGTGCACAGACACACACAACGGCTATATCTGGTCTAGAGGCAGTAAGGTAGAACAAACTCCCTATCATACTTCTATATAAAGAGTGGTCAACATCTTTTCCATTTTCTTCCTTAGATAATTTCGTGGACGTGCTCATGGGTGTACATGCTATTTTTGAATGTTCAAGCCCAAACTTTTTAATAGGATTCGTATCATATTTTGATTAATATCAGAAAAGTCCTTCATTTGACTAATAGAGGTTGAACCGAATGTGATATCATCGACATAAATTTGTGCAATCAGGACAACGTCTTCTATCTTCCTAACAAACAATATATGGTCGTTTCCACCTCGCTCAAACCCTTTATTGACTAAAAAGTTCGAGAGGCGCTCATATCAGTCTCTAGGAGATTTCTTTAAGACATATAAATCTTTCTTAAGCCTAAAGACGTACTTAGGGAATGAGGGATCTACAAGGCCTTTCTGTTGTTCGACGTATTTTTCCTCTCTCAAAATACCGTTTAAAAAAGCGGGCTTCAAATTTATTCAAAAAAGCTTGTATTGTAAATGACTGGATATGGCAAGGAGGAGACGAACATAATCTAGTCTTGTGACAGGGGCAAAAGGCTCATCAAAGTCTATTCCCTCTATCTGAGAATATCCTTGCGCTACTAACCTATCTTTATTTCTAATTACCTCCCCATTCTCGTCAGTTTTATTTTTAAAAATCCAACGAGTGCTTACAACCTTTTTGTACCAAATCTCACGACTCTGAAACTGGATAAGCTCTTCTTGCATAGCATTGATCCAAAATGAGTCAGATAATGCATCGTTTACAGTTTTGGGTTCCACCAGAGAAACAAAACATGCAAAAGTAGCCACATGTTGAAGTTAGGATCTCATTCTCACTGGCTCAAACGGGTACCGATAACCTTCTCAAGAGGGTGATCCCTAGAAACCCAGGCCGGTACCGCAGGGTCCTCAGGTGGTAGTGAATCAACTATCTCGGAGAGTCGGGGGTAAAAACATTTTCAGACTCATTGAGGACCACTGTTTGACTGTCATGACTCTCTACGCTATTGTCATTTATAATTACATTAATAAACTCCATAATGACCTTGGTATGAAGGTTATAAACTCAATAAGCCTTACTTTTTTGGGAATAACCCCCCCAAATAGCTTTATCACCCCTGGTATCGAATTTTGAAAGATGTTCTCTATCTTTACAGACATAATTGATACTCCCGAAGGTTAAAAAATATTTTAAATTAGGCTTTGGATTGTACCATAGTTCATATGACGTCTCTTTGGTATTTATCCTAAAGTATAAACGGTTAATGATGTGACACGCAGTCTGTACAACCTCAACCCAAAAGTATTTTGATAGATTTTTTTGCGTGCAACATTACTCTAGCTTTTTCTTGTATGGTCCAATTTTTACGTTCAACAATACCATTCTGTTGAGGTGTCTTAGGTGCACTAAACTCGTGTTTATACGCATTAACGACATAGTATTCTGTAACGCTTGAATCTTTAAACTCTCCACCTCTATCACTTCTAATACGACATACCTAGGTATCCTTCTCGTTCTCAATTTCTAAAAGAATTTTTAAGAACTTACGGAAGGTGTCAGACTTATTTTTCATAAAAGCGACCCAGGTAAATCGTGTGTAGTCATCCACAATAACTAAAATATAACTGTTACCACATAGGCCGACAGTTCTAAAAGGACCCATAAGTTCCATATGGATAAGTTCAAGAGGCTTTGAGGTTAAAATGTTTTTAACTTTCTTATGAGCAGATTTGCTCATCTTCCCCACTTGGCAGGGACCACACAGAATTATAATTATTTTTGATTTTGGGCAATCCTCTAACTATTTCTTGGGAGCTTAGCCTACGAAGAATATCAAATTTTTGTGTCCCCATCTATTATGACATAAATCAAAATCCTCTAATCTGGCAATCTTACATGATTCAATCTTTAAAATCACTGTGTAACAGTTATTCGCAGTCATATTTCCTAATATTATATAGTTACCTTCTTCATTTAAAATTTTACAATTGGTTTTTGAGAAGGTAACGGTATGATTGGAATAAAAAAATTGAGATATACTTAATAGGTTAGCCTTAAGACCTTTAACTAGTATGGCTTCATCTAAAGTAGGAAGCCCTTCTTCACATATTGTTCCCTTACCTATGATCTGAGATGAAACACCGTCTCCATATATGACACTACCTCCATAGAAGAATGTCTTGTTCTTTAATTTTGTTTCGTCTCTGGTCATCTATTTGGAACACCCGAAATCCAAGTACCAGTCTGCTGAGGTACATTGGGCCTTAAAAGCTGTTATCACCACATTACACTTGAGCTGGGGTAACAAATCATCTTTTCTCATCCAAATGGGTCTGGTTTTAAATTTTTATTTCACTTGGATTTAGAAAAGGACTCAGGGGTCTTTCTAAATTCTTTTTTCTTAGTCTTAGGTATCCCTTTCTTCTTTTTACAGTTTGAGTAATGTGTGGTCTGCTTAGGGAGAACATATGTATTCGTACTCTTCCGTGAAAATTTAAAGTTTTGATAAGTAGGCGTATACTGTCTCTTTTGAAAATATTCAGTAATGGTGTGCCCGTAGACATCACAATAAGCGCACTGCTAATGCGAAGTAGGCTTGACCTTATCACTAAAGTCCTTAAAAATGGGTTTGTTCTTGTAAGTCACAGTAGTCCAATTACCACAAGTCTTAGTAGTTTGTCCTTGGTATCTTGCAGGAGGACAAACATACTTAGCTTTTCCATTAGGTTTTGGCGGTTGATTACATTGATTTTGCATTGCCTTAGAGACATTGAAGTTGTAAATTCCTTTATGAGTTTTTAGAAATTTCCGGCCTTCTTTAATGAAAATGACATTTTAGGAGACACTATTATCTTGCTAGTTATAACTTTTTCTCGTAAACTTAAGCTAGATTTATCTTTAGAATACATCTTACTTCCTACAACTATCTCTTAATTTTAGCTTAAGTTTCAAAATGTAGGTATCTTTCAAAAACACTTTAAACCTTTCGTTTATATTCCTCCAATTTAACTAAGGTAGCTGTATATCTTTCCTCTAAAATAACCTTTTTCTCAAATAGGTCATTCAATTTTAATGAAAACTCTTTTGCCTCTATCTCATGAGCAACGTACTGTGCAGTGTAATCTCCTGCGTTCTTCCTAATAGTGTTACTAAGTACTTCAATACGTTCATTAAATAACTTGACCATTTTATCAAGTTTGGCCTTCTTTTTAAGAGTTTTGGTGTACAACTCCTGAATGTCTGAAAGGTCACCATCGGACTCGCTAAGTGCATTGTGTACAGTGTCTCCTATCGATTCAATTAGTGTAGTGGGTCTCACACACACGTTCAATTAGTCAATAATATTTTCACTTTGACTCACCCGTAAGCTAGGATCATCTACTTCATTATTAATAATAGTAGGTACAATAATATCACTAACATGTATGACATCGAGATCAATAGGCCTAACACATTCATCATTGGGTAGGTAGGCATTATCATCAAAATATATAATATTTGCATAAAAAGACATGCATGATTCATCAAACTAGGTTGTCTCAGTTTCATCTGCATCAGATTCACTTGAGTCATCCTAAGTCTTACATATAATAGCCCTAGCATTGTTATTGTTGAGTTTGACTCTTCACTAATTGGCATAATATCCTATTTTACCATAACAGTGACATTTGACATCTATAATGTCAATTTTGGGTCTGATAATGTCCCTGGTCCGTCTGTTATTATTTATTTCATGAGGCCTGTGATTCTGATGGCTTTGATAACCAGGTCTTCCTTGTTTAAAAGCCGCAAAGTTTCTAAACTTAATTATTTTTTAAAATTATTTGCTCATAAGAGCTATTTGGTTATCCAAGTTATCCAAATCACAATCCTCACTCAGGTCAAGGTTAAAGTCCAAGGGATTCATTTTTGGGACAGTTTTTTAAGATCAAAAGACAACATTAGATCAAGAGGATCTTCTATTTTGGGTAGTCAATTGATTTTTATACTCCAACTCCATTTTTACAGTTCTTAATTTACTAGTAAGTAATTTAGGATTCAGGTTTGGGTTGTCCATCTCTTCTATGGAATATATTTTATGTCGAATTTAGCCGGCAAAGACTAAAGGATTTTTAGTACATTTTCTTTTCTGTCATAGGTTATTCCATTTGCATGCAATTTTGTGATAATGTCTGTTAACTTTATATAAAAGACATCAAATGACTCATTATCATCCATAACCATGGTATTATATTGCTGGACAAGCATTTGGTTTTTTCCATCCTTAACACGTTCATCACCCTCATGGGCGGTGACTAGCGTGCCCCATGCTTCCTTAGAAGTAGAGCAAATCCATATGCATTTAAACTCATGATCATTAATGGACATACAAATGCAATTATTTCGGTGATTTTTATTTAGTGACATCTTTTTTTCTTCTTTAGTAAACTCGCTAAGGCTTTTCTTAACTCTTGTATGGTTGGTTTCAGATAAAGGCTTAGTTGGGTGTACGTAACAATATTCAATCATGTCCTACACGTCATCACCCAGTGTCCCTATGATGAATGCAACCATCCTTACTTTTCAGTAAGGGAAGTTGTGTCCATCGAAGAGGGGTGGACGGGACTGGTTACCTAACTTCTCAATTCTCTCATCCATTTTCAGAAATAGATTTTTAAAAGCAATTTTTGGAGTTTCAGGATCAATTTTCTTTATAAACCCGCTCTGATACCACTTGAAAAATTTCTTACTAGATGTTTAACTAAAAGTTAAATTTTAAGCAAACTCCGAAAATAAACTCATTGAACGAAACTCCTTTTTAAAACACAACACAAGATGTGTATAAAATAAATTTCTGATGGATATTAGATTTGGTAGATAGATTACCTTAGGTTTTTAAAGTAAAACCTATACTAATTCTTTGATGAGAAACCACACGATATAAGCAGTAAGAACAATCAAAGCAAGTTTGACACAATATTTTTAACATGGTAAAATCCCAAATTAGGAAAAACATCCACGGTGACCTCTAGGCCACAAAACAAAAAATCCACCATAATGAAACAAGATATATGGGATTACAAGCACACAAACAAGCACATAAGATTCTAAGACGAAGAATAGAAATATACTTACTGAGCTTTCTCCTCCACGATAATTCTGTTCTGACTTTGATCTCCCTGGCGATTTCCTTGTGTTAATCCTTGCTCCTTGCTCAAATGGACTCAATCACACAAAATCTCTCAAATGAACCACACTTTTACTAGGTGTTCGTGTGAGAGTGTATGTGATAGTGAAGTGCAAAATCACATGCAAATATGCGGCTCACGTCTCTCAATATATTTATACAAACAAATCCTAACAAATTATAGAGATCTATTGAAATGCAGAGATTTCACTTTTCTTTGAAAATCAGACTTATTGAACAAAAGAAATATTTCAGATCTGAAAATAATCTTTCTGAAAATTAGATCAAATGTTTCAAAACACATATTTATGCACAAACTAATTTCAGAAACTATGAAACTGAGTTTTTCGAAACAAAAACTTCAGATTTAAAATATTGATAGTTTTGGATTTTTTTCCCTGAGAAAGTGATTTCTTAATGTATATGCTATGATACCACTTATTATGGGCGAAAGTCCCCAAATTTTAAACACTAATTATGTGATGGTTCAAAGATATACTAAATTATAATTTTTCAAAAATTATTTAATTTTCTTTACTTTGAAAGCATAATAAAACACATGAAAAATTAAATTAAACTTAAAGTGAAAATAAATTACGCTAATTTATTTTTAATTTTCACTTAAACAAAATTTAATCCAATTCAAGTTATACAAACCAGACATGAATGTTATCTAATTAAATTAATTCCAAGATGAATTAAATTAAATTTAGCTTAACCTAAAATTAAACTTGCAACAAATTAAACACGAGTTGTGAATTAAACCAATTTTTATCTTGATTAACCTAGCATGCATCTAAGTGAGGATTTTGCAAGATAAAAATAAATCACAAACACACTACACCGTGATGTACGGGGAAAGCCCACAACGGAAAAAACCTCGGACGACCCTGCCTACAAGTCCACTAAGTATGGTTTTACAAATACAAGACAAAAGACTTATAACACACGACTTGACTCCGTCCAAGCCTCGACACTTCTTCTTGCATCCACCTCCACCTAGTAGACAACTCCGGAGTCCACCGAAATCTTAGAATCTACCAATGGGGCTTTGTTACCGTCAACCCACACACGATGCCTTTCACCGTATAAGAACGCCGCAGCAAAACAATCTCCTTTTGGGGGTGGAGAAGAAACCCAAACTATCTCCTTAATGGGTAGAGAAGAACCCGGTGGCAAACAATATCCAAAAAAAGATATATATATATATATATATATATATATATATATGGAACTTGGATCAAAATAAAATAATGGGTGTAAAATACTTGGTTTTGTTCTAAAGATTAAAACATTTTTAACAAAAACCAAGGAGACCTTTTCTTGGAAGAATTTTTGTTCTCAACTCCTTAGAAAGAATGGAAAAAGTTATTGTGAAAAAGTTATTCTCACACTTATATTATCTGGAAAAAGTAGTGGGGAAATTGGAAGTTTTAAAAAAAACCTGTCAAAAACTGCGTCGTTTCGTTCGAAGTTCGATTGAACAAGTTCATTTGAATGAAACTTCTAACGAGAAAATAACAAAATCTTGTTTGAAGTTTGTTCGAAGTTTGTTGAAACGAGGCCATTCAAAAGACCTTACTGATGAGATTTTAGTCCATGAATCTAGATAATTTCAATACGAACGTGTGGCTGTCAGTTTCTTATTTTTTTGATTTTTTTTAATTAGTTATGATTTTTCTACGGAAAGGTGTCTGAGAACAAAATCTTTAGATAGTATGAATTCAATTTTTTTTAACAAAAATACTAACACCCAAAAATATTTTCCAAGCTTCTATATATATTAGTACATTCATACCTTTGGAGACTTCGGAATCCAAATGTTGATGACGTAAACTTGGCACGAAAATCGACAAGGATGAAACTTCAAATTCTTGACCGCTACGTCTTCAACTCTTCAAACGTCATAGGCTTGATAGGTAAAAAAATCTATCCTATGACTCAAAGAGTTTTCTTCGGAATTAATCCAACACTACAAATTGACTCAATTGGAAATTTGTCTTTACAAATCTCCCCCTTTGGCTATTCCGGGACAAAACAAAAAAAAAATCCTAAGGGCCGTCAAGCTCATCTTAAAGGACACAAACCCACCCAAAATAAAAAACAGATGCTTGACTCGACTCATAAGAAATTCTTTGCCACTTTATGTAATGCCTCTAAAGATAAAATCCTACACACTTAAACAAACCATTAAATGCATAGGGAATATGACAATATAAAGTGCATAAAATTAAATACCACCCTAATTAATTCTCCCCTTTTATTTTACAATGATCTTCCTAGAAAGACGTCTCTCCCTAAGTTAGATCTCCCCAAATTTCAAAAGATTAAATACCATTTCTCTCCCTTTTTGTTCAGGAATAGACAAAGGATAAGAATACAAAAATAATTTATTTCTTCCCCAATTAAATCAAATACCCCCTAAACTAAACAAGGGATATGAAGAAGGAAAAACAAGTTTAAACATGCAATGGTACATAAAGTGACAAGAGCATTAAAGCATATGGATGAAAATGAAGTTCAACTAATCCATGCAAAGATTAAAAATATCAACTACGATGCGATGCCAAAAGATATCATTAAAATGTATTATGATAAGCATGGGATATTAAAACAAAATTCACAACAAGTTAGATACTAATTTTGAATTCAACGCATTCATGAACTTGCTAGCAAGGTAAAGACTCAAAACAAATAAACAATACCATATATAATATATATATATATATATATATATATATATATATATATATATATACACACACAAATATATTAAGGAAGCACAAGCACATATATATAGATATAAACACCACAAATAACACAACACAAAATATAATGAGCTTTTCACATTCTTGTGTTATAAATGTGTCATATGGAAACGGAAGTGAAGGGGTGTGAATTAGCAACAATTAAATTATGACCCAATCACTTAAACATGTTCAAGGAGTTCCGTTTGATTGTAAACTTTATCAAACATATATAAAGTCTTATGAGATAAAAATATTGAACTCAAAGGACAAAACAAGCATAATTCATGCAAACCTAGCATATTGATGATTCAACAAACAAATAGAGTCATAACAAAATAGTGTAACTAGGATATAAAGTCATTGTGCAAACCCGTTGATATATCCAACCAAACTTCCTCATAAATATTATTTTTCCTTTTCTTTTCTTTATGAACGTGCCAACTAAACAATAAAGGTCTTGGCTATTTTTTTATACCACATTTTTTAGGCCAAATTTCAATGGTAACTTTTCACATGAAGTAATTTTGTCTTTCACAACCCGATTTCATTGATAAACAACTACAACACCGGATGAAGACTATTCTATTTTTTTAAATTCGGGAGACGGTTATTACATGCATAAATCCTCCATAGTCACAAAATATGTAGATGACTAAATTGGTAGGATAACATCTCACTTAACTCAAATATTCATGTGAAGTTAAAATTCAAAAGAGCTGGTGTATGTGTGAAAAAGAGTCATAAAATTAGAATCCTTTTAGCAAATCAAATTCAAACTACTCAATGTAACCATGATAAAGAAAAATTTTAAGAATTAAAATTCACAACCAAAAGTTCTAGCCACATGGAAGCAGAAAATGAGGATTCAACACAAGTATATGCCATTAAAAGTGTGTAAGACTCAAATATACACACACAAAAAAAATATTTTTGAGTTTTTCAAGTTTTAAGCCAAACAATAATTATAACTCAAAAGACAAACAAAAATCTTTTTGTATTTTTCATTTTGTACCAAAAAAATGAAATAGGCAAAATACAAAAGATAAACAAGTCATAGTTCTAGTAAAGACCAGAAAATGACAGACAAATATATAACTAGCAAGTATATATATCATGTAGCACAAACGCAAGTGTACGTAAACATGCAAGCAATTACTCATAAGATATAGCAAGTGAGGAGTCATGTGCAAGCATGTTAGAACCATAAAAAACTGGAAATTTTAAAAAATTCATATTTTCCAAAAAAAATCCCTAAAAATTAGGATCATGCGATAAATTAGCGTAACCAGCTCTGATACCAATCTAAGAAAGTGGTTTCTTAATGTATATGCTCCGATACCACTTGTTATGGGCGAAAGTCCCAAAATTTTAAACACAAATTATGAAATGGTTCAAAGATATACTGAATTTTAATTTTTAAAAAATTATTTAATTTTCTTTACTTTAAAAGCACAATCAAACACATGAAAAATTAAATTAAACTTAAAGTGAAAATAAACTACACTGACATATTTTTAATTTCCAATTAATCAAATTTTAATGCAACTCAAGTTATACAAACCAACATACATATTATGTAATTAAATTAATGTCGACTTGAATTAAATGAAATTAAACATAACCCAAAATTAAACTTGCACCAAATTAAACATAAGTTGTGAATTAAACCAACGTTTATCTTGATTAACCTAGAATGCATCTAAGTGAGGATTTTTCAAGATAAAAATAAATCACAAACACACTACACCGCGATGTACGAGGAAAACCCACAACAGGAAAAACCTTGGACGACCCTACCTACAAGTCCACTAAGTATGGTTTTACAAATAGAAGACAAAAGACTTAAAACATACGACTTGAATCCGTTCAAGCCTCGACGCTTCTTCTTACATCCATCTCCACCCAGTTGACAACTCCGAAGTCCACTGGAATCTTGGAATCCACCAATGGGGCCTGTGGACCATCAATCTACACACGGTGCCTTTCACCGTACGAGAACGCCATAGCAAAATAATCTCCTTTTAGGGTAGAGAAGAACCCGGTGCCAAACAATCTCCAATCAAAGATATATATATATATATATATATGGAACTTGGATCAAGACAAAATAATGGGTGTAAAATACTTGGTTTTGTTCTAAAGATTAAAACAATTTTAACAAAAACCAAGGAGACCTTTTTTTAAGAAGAATTTTGCTCTCAACTCCTTAGAAAGAATGGAAAAGGTTCTTGTGAAAAAGTTGTTCCCGCACTTATTTTGTCAGGAAAACGTAGTGGGGAAATTGGAAGTTTAAAAAAAAAACGATAAAAAACTGTGTCATTTCGTTCAAACAGTTCGTTTGAACGAGTTCATTCGAACGAAACTTCTAACGAAAAAAATAACAAAATCTCGTTTGAAGTTCGTTCGAAGTTCATTCGAACGACCATTCTAACGAGATTTCAGGCCATGAATCTAGATAATTTCAATACGAACGCGTACTGCCAGTTTCATATTTTTTGATTTTTTTTGAATTATTTATGATTTTTCTATGGAAAGGTGTTTGAGAACAAAATCTTTAGATAGGATGAATTTAAAAGAAAATTTAACAAAAATACTAACACCCAATTTTTTTCCAAGATCCTATATATATAATAGTGCATTCATACATTTGGAGACTTTGGAATCCAAATGTTGATGATGCAAAACTTGGCATGAAAATCGACAAGGATGAAACTTTAAATTCTTGGCTGCTACATCTTCAACTCTTCAAACGTCATAGGCTTGATAGGTACAAACATCTATCCTATGACTCAAAGATTTTTCTCCATAATTAATCCATCACTACAAATTGACTCAATTGAAAATTTGTCCTTATATTTTTAAGAGAATTGGAAAGGGAATGGATCTAAAATAATATACAATATGAGAATTAGATCCAACAAAAAATGCAGAAGAAACCCTAATTGGCTAAGTGACATGTATCTCTGAGTAACTCTCACAATTTCTATGAAGAAATATGATATTTACAATGAAACAGGGTTCCTAAGAGATATTTAAGTATGAAGAGTTTTCTTCAGACTTGCAAAACACCCAAACTCTAAAAAAACCTAGAGAACTAACTCTCAATCGAAGGTTTTCTGGTTTAGATATAATAGGGACAATGTTTGGCTTTGTGTTTTGGGAGAAAACGAAGGATAGGAATATCAAAGGCTCTGGTTTTCTCTTTTTTCTCTCTTTAACCTTTATCTCTTCTCTATCTTTTTTCTCTTAAATGAACGAGATGCCAAAGTTATCAAATGGTGACCCTGAGGTATCTATTTATACTAAGCATTAGAGGGTCTGGAAGATCAAAGACCTTCGATGACTGAGATCATTGCAACGTTTAGAATTTAAATCCGAGGGATATAAAATGACTGCACAAACTCTCACTCTGATTGGCTCTAAATGACCACACTTGGATTGACTTAAAACACACGCAATACATTGATTAGATATGATCTTATGGCTACAAATGATGCGCTGATATGAGAGAGCAAACAAACACAAAATGGGTCAGTCAGGGACAAGCACGTGCATGGGTAACATTGAATGAAAAACTTGTGTTTTAGAGTTTATAAAAATCCTATTTGCTCCCCCACAATTCTCTGTCGATTTGAGATTCTACCATGAGAAGTTTTATAGGAATAAAAATATTTTCAATTCAGCCCACAACATTTTTAAACCATTATTTTGAATGTTAAAAAAAATCATTTTAAATGTTTAAAAAATTCCTAAAAATATTTAAACACATGTACACACACTCACACTTAATTATGCATAATTTATGTCCTATAGTGTGTTCAGTGAAATATTTTACTTCCCTTTTTGGTAGATAGGATGATTATTGATGCAACTTTGCAAACCATGGAGATGATTGCTTAAGAATAATCTAGCCTATTTTGTCACCATATCCAAACTAGTTGGAATTCCTATATGGTACAGACTCAAGCAAGTGAACCATATAGTGTGTTCTCAGATAGTTCATCAAGACTGGAGACAAAGGTTTTAGGGTTCGAAAAAACTTGGGGGCTACCTAGGCATAAAAAATAGATGCCAGCTCTAAATCAAAACCATAAAAGTGGTGAGATCCTTGGCCAACCATCTCAATGGCCACCTAAATGATTAAACTTTTAACTACTAAAAACCAAACACTAGGCAGTCCGAAATCAAAAGAAGAATGCACAATGGTAACCATGAAAGATTTTAAGAAGATGGTTGAAATCCTTAAAACTTAAGAGGGGGAACATTATGTACCTTGGAATGGGAAAATGGGTTGAAAGCAAACATGAGAAAGAAAAAATCACACCCTAAAATGGAGAAAGCTTGCTAGAGACGAAGGATCTCAACAGATGGAGTAACTTCTTTCTTTCTCTAAAATACTCGGAAAGTTTGAATTAGTTTAGGAGTTCAAACAATGGGGGCTTGATCCTTTGAATACTTTGGGTTGGCAAAAAAACATCACTAATCATGATGGTATCATCTATAAAAAGGCAATAGACACTACAGGAACATTGAATTGGCATGCGCATCACCCCAAGCATGCGTAATGATTTTTCCTAACTCAAGCTCCAATCAACTGACATGTGGCCACCTTATTAAAAAATTTCAGAAGTTAATCTGCTCGGCTCGGGCCGAAAAGAAATCAAGATGATCAGATCCACTTAAGCCGAACACATAGGTCTTGGGGCTTTTATTATACCATAAATATGAGACACCATGTGGGAATCTAAGGAGGTTACATATTTCCTCATCAAGGTCATAAAGATAGGCCGGCTTGATATACAATGTTTTCGACCTGGGCAATAAGGTCGGCTGAGGTATAACTGTGCTTGGTTCTGCCATTTTCTTTGACTGTCTCACAACTGTCAATAAGGTGGTAGTTAACAGTGTTAATAAACCTCGTCAATACCAACCTCATTCCAAATTTCATACGTGGTGGAATATCGGCAGTCATGTTTATCCTACTTGTAAACGTGCGGAAGTTACACAATATCCTACCTTTTTTGTGCTGTAACAAACTCATGATTACCTGTCCCCCAAAATATAAAAGGTGTAACTTCCTGAACTATAAAGGCACTCCACCTGTCCCACTATATTCTCTCTATAATAACTACCTATAAATATGACTCAATCCCATAGAATAAGGGATCCAAAAATTATTGTACTAGATGGCTATAGGAAAACCCTAGGGAGAGAACTTACAAAGCTTGTATTCTCAATTTTTATGGCTATTTCCTAGTGAAATACATAGAATAAACACCGCACATGTGGACGTAGGCACCATATTAGGCCAAATCATGTAAATCCTTGGTTTCTTTATATATTTCCCACCTCATTTTATTCTTCACAAATTAGCAAGTTTGTAGCTATTATTTCTTTATTTGTTATTGTATATTATTGCAATTCCCTAGCTAAGACCATAAAATCGTATACCAATTTTAGACGATGAGAGATTGGCACCGCCTGTGGCAAAAATCGACAAGACATTGTTATTTCCTACCATCCTTAGCCCTGAAACACTTTTTCCCTTTTTCAACGATTCTGGGAAATGGCAAATAACCCAAAGAGTAGTCGCGCAACGGAAGCACATCCACCCTCCACACTTGTGGGGATGGTTGAATTATTTTTAAGATTATATTTTGGAATATCTTTTATAACTTGATAAAAATTATCGAACAAAAACTGTTCACCCTTTTCATCTTGATTACATCACGAGCTTGTTGAACATGAAGAAGATAAAGTTTCAAAAATTAACAACATATTTAATTTTTTTTAACTTTTTGACAACAAATATAAAAAATGAATTATAAATTTGGGCAAAGCGAGATAAAGTAAAGAATGAATAATTACTTTATTAGTGAAGAAAATGAAAAATATTTAATGAGAATGAAATTTTGTGTTGCTTACTTTATAAGTTTTAGATGGTTTGAAGTATCGCTCTTGGATTCTCTACAAAAAAAAATTCCATTGCATTATATTCGAGAGTAACAACATCTAAATTGTCTGTGTTTCTTTCAATAGCATTTACCATAAGGTTTGTGAAAATTCATCCTCTTTTGAAGCCATATTTATCCTCCTATGTATGAGTATTATAGTTTGGTTATCTAGTTTTAAAATATGTATACAAACACAACTATAATAGGTTCGATTAAAAAATGTTACTGTTTGCATTAGAGCTTTTACACATAAAAATCTTATGTGGGAAAAAGGTTTATTCCAATTAAAATTTCTTTGGTATCAAAATAAATCACAAAATAAAAATAAAGGCAAAAACATCGAAGCAATATTGCATCAGACTACTTGTTTCATGCAACTATATTTCCAAATATTTAGAATGCTCCCTCCAAATTCTACTTAACATCTAAATTTAATGGGAATAACTCATATGTAATCGTGGGAAATAAATGTCGTGTGTAGAGGTGGTAAAGCACAAAAGGCAGCCCCCTAAGCACCTTTTTAGGACCCTAAAACTCCTCCACTGACCGTAAACCCTAGGTCACACTCTGAGTAGTGATCTGGAGGCCACCGGTCACTCTCAGGCCCCGTTTGGCTCTAGGAAACTCACTAAACGAAGATAAACTCAATGAAACCTCAAAGGGTTCTGAATTCCCCTTTTAACAATCCGTGTCGTGCATGAATCGGCTTCACGATTCGCAAGAACGACCCATTTTACTCCGAGTATTGATTTGAAGGCCATCGGGCACTCCCGAGCCCCGTTTGACTCTGGAAAAACTTTTAGACCTTTGTGAACTTCAATAAAACCTTTACAGACTCTTAATTATCTTTCTAACGTTCCACTCTTTGTGCGAATCGGCCTCATGATTCACACGAACGATTGATTTACTCTGAAGGGCCACCGGGTGCTTTCGAACCCCGTTTGACCTTGGTCAACTCTTCAAACCGAGTGAAGCTTAATGAAATCATGAAAGAATATGAATTCCATTTCCAACGGTCCGTTCTGTGCATGAATCGGCATCATGGTTCGCATGAACGACCCATTTTCCTCCAAAAAACCTCGGGTGATTTCGAGTCTTGCTTAACTTCATTTAACTCCCAGAACCGAGAGTGACTCAATGGATTCTTGGAGGGCTCTAAATTCCCTTTCTAACGGTGTCGTCGATACACAATTCGGACTTAGGGTTCACATTTTTTGCCCATTTTTCTGAAAAAGTCCATTTCGGATTGCCTATAGGCACCCCAGACCCCTGCCTGTCGACAAGGTGTACTTTCCTTGCCCGACAAGGTAGGCAATGTGCTAATAGGCAGGTCAAGGACCATGCCGATCGACACCCTCCTTACCCTAAATGGTATTATACAAAGATCCCATGACCTCACTCCTGAAAGGAGGTCCCTTTCAGCAGTCAACAAACATTCTCTCAAAATTAGTGCCTTCTCTTTACCCAAAAAATTCATTTTCTAACATTACCCCACCTCACTTTCTTACCACACTTTTTTGTCCACCTCACCCTATTATATTATCTTTACACCACTACAAAAATCACCTATATACATTCTAAATTCAGCAACAAAGATCTATAAGGAGGTCCATTCCTCATCCTTCTCTAGTTTATTCATTTAAGTGTTATTATTCACTTTATTCTCGTTTTGTGTTATCTTCTACTTTTGTTTCATCATCTCACATCAATTAATCTTAACATTTTTATTATTAGTATTTCACACAAATTATTTTCATAAAATCCAAAAAGACAAAAGAGGGTTTATTCATAAATTTCAAATGTAAAATTCCACCATTTTCTCATACTTTCACACTTGAACACATTTTCCTTCAAAAGTACTCAAAGAGGAGTCCTATATTTGGATTTATGAATTGAACCCCACCCCTATGGTATTTTGGAACCACGTGGACTTTGATGCTCCTTGGGCTACGTAGGCGTCTTGGGCCAATCCCGAGATTTGAGTCCACCCTTTCCAATTTATGTCTTTTATATTCTATTATATACATATTTTGTGAGTCTTAGACTCCTACATATTTGTGTCTCATCCGACATGTACATTCTCTTTTCCATAGCGATTTGTGATTCAGTGAAAACTTACATCATATGTTTATTATTTTCGAGTACACTCCTACGGATGAGTCCGCTCCGTCCATTTCATGACGCGAGTCGGGTAATTACATTCTCCCATTATTCATGTTATACACATGTACACACACATCACAGAGAAAATAGAGAAGATCAACATAGACCATAAAAGACCGAACGGGTGGAATGAGTGCCTAACACCTTCCCATTTTGTAACTTAGTCCATGGACCCTTTGGATCACTTGGTTTCGTATGCATCAGTACGACCTCGATGCCGTTCTCTTGAGACAACTATATTTTTTTTTGCCTATTTTGAGCAAAATAGGTTGGCGACTCCATCTCTTCATGTTACCCCCATTTGACGATGTCCAATTTATATCCAAGGTAGACCGCAAATACGCCGACACGAGTGGCGGAAAGAGGACCTCCATATCCTCTAATCACCCATACGCGCATGGCAAAGCGGGAAAGATAGGGGGACCTTTTTTCCCCTTCTCCTCTCATCTCGACATCGGGGTCGGGCTATGCCGGAGAAATCCGATATGGATGGCCACAGTGGCGACTACACTGGGTACTGTTTAAAGGACTACAGTCTATTTTCACGTGGGTGTTATTTCTTTACTCTTATACCTTTGTACATGTGTACATATGCCTCCACTCGCATGTTTTCCTTACTCCTATGCTTAGATATTATATATTTATCTCATGCTTAGCTTTACCATGCTCTTTTATCATGAATATATCACTCTTCACATGCTTGCACATGTTAACTATGTTCCACCTTATGCTCACTTATAGATATTCACTATGCTCACTTCACACACTCGCACTTGTATATAGTCTCACCTTGACTTACATTCTCCACCACCACTTATGGATTATCCATGCTTAGCTTCACTAACACACACCCTCACTTTTCTCACTTGTATATATCTTCGTGCTTACTTACACATCTCATACACCGCTTATAGATTATCCATGTTTAGTCTCACTAGCACACACTTTCACTCGTATATATTCACATGTTCACTTACACTATTCCTATGCCACTCTCTCACTTTGCACATATATCTCACTCACTTGTATATTCGCATGCTTTACCCTTTATCAATATGCTTTGCATAGTTCTTATGCTACATGTATGTACTTAGTAGCTTTACTTTTATCTCATGCTATATGTATATTCTCCCTCATAGTAATAGTACTCCCTTTACTTAGCATAGAAAAAAATATCCATAAGATACTAATAAAGAATTATGCATTTTCGCACACTAAATCACCAGAGCATGAAAATATTGATCAAAATTTTATCCCGTACCGGGGGTTCACTTCGTGATGGGTGCCGGTCCTGCAGGGCGTGGTTAACCTAAGAGATATGATTCTCACCTTCCATTGGTCTCATACCTTCGACGTATATTGAACGGTTCCCCCTGCATCGTACCACTTGATAACACCCACGATGGGAGGTATATAGCAAGGAGCTCGTTCATGTAAGTCGAGTATATCGAATTTGTTCTCCTATATACCATCCCCATGAGGTATATCTGTAGGTAATCCACATACACTTAGCTATATCAAATGGCTTGTCCACACATACCGATGAATGATTTCCCCTATAGGCAAGAGGTATATCCTGGAAATCATGCCAAAGGCAAGGACCCTTCCACTAACCCACCAAATGCATAAACCTCATATACACATTTGCCTTAGGACACTCATAATTTATTTTTCGATCACTATGAAAAACTCTGTTAAAATTTTGGGTCGCTGTACCGCCTGAATTTCTGCGCTATTTCACCCATTTTTTAAATAGGACCCTATCCGTGAGCCTAGAAACAAGTCAAACCGTGTTTTACATCTTACACCCTATCTTTTCCCCAGGCTCGGGTCCTGTATGACATTTCTCTTGCATTTAGGTAATCATAATACAAGTGAAACCTAATAATAATCATCATTATGAGGATTCTCCATTCTTACTCTTTTCAAAAATAAAAATACCAAAAACATCTTCCCCCCTTTCTTCAAAAGAAAATACTAAAAATACTCCTTATTTCCTTCAAAAATAAACCAAAATTATTTTTCCCTCTCAGGTTAATCTCATACCTTGACTTTGGCCTAGCTCCCTATTAGTTTCGATCTTTCGTCAAACCACTCCAAAACTCTACTTCTTCCTCTGCTGCTTCCACCAAATTTGAGATCTACCTCTATAAGTTATTCATGGAGAACACATAACAAACACCGAATGTTCAGCCATATCTGATGGCCATCCTAGCCCATCTCAGTGCCAAGATTGATAACCTTTAAGATGATGTCCAAGAGATGCAATAACATTGAGCCTAACCTCTCGACACTCATGAACCTGAAATCCTCTTTCCTCGTGCCATTGGTCCACCTACCCTCAAACCAGTTTGGGTCATAGAGGATTACCAACATATCCCACGTGCCTTGCTTGCAAATAGGTCGCCTTCAGCTAAGCTATCGATTTCGAATCTTGCCCAGCCAGGGGCTAATCTTCCAGTGCCTTTGGACCCTAAGGAAGAAGAACAAAACAAGGTCAAGAAATACCTAAATCTGTTGTCAAAGATATTTGACCAAGTCAAGATATCCATAAATTACATGGACTACACCCATATGTCTCCCCATCCCAAAGCCAGATTACCAGAAAAGTTCAAGATGTCGGACATCGATAAGTTTGTTGGTTGAGAGACCCAATTATGCATCTACACAACTACCACCAAGCCATGACCCCAATTTGGGCCTAAGAGGAGATAATGGTCCAATTATTTTAGCAAACCCTGAAAGAGAGTGCCCTAAGGTAGTTCCTTTCCCTTGAGGAATCCAAAATCTGCAGTTAGGAGGATGTAGCCAGGGAATTCATGTCCTAATACATATATAATGAAGAACTGGAGATCACACGCAGAGACCTAGAGCTAATGAAACAGAGTCCCCAAGAATCACTTAATAGTTTCATCCAAAGATGGAGAGAAAAAGTTACCACTATGACCAACTGTTCATGAGAAGAAAAGAACATGACTATAGTAAAGAAGAACTTCCTGCCCCATATCTCAACATTGATGGAAGGACAGTACTAACCCACACTTTAGAGCCCTCTGGGAGGCTGATATGGAGATTAAAGAAGGGGCTGATAATCATAAGGTGGATTCTGAACCAAAAAGGTAGATAGAGCAATTTACACCAAAGAAGTATGACAAACTTGCCAATACCTCAGTATCTACAATGAATAATATATCCCAAACTACCACTTCCTAGGAACTTGAAAGTCGCCCCAATCCTATTCTAAAAGAATACACTGAACTCCAAGACCTGCTATCCCGAAACCTCATTAAATCGTTGAAACCCAGACCATTACCAAATCCCCTTATTAAGAACTTCAAATAGGATGCTCACTGTGACTTTCACCAAATTGCGGGCCACACCACCGACCAGTGTTTCCACCTCAAAAACATAGTCCAAGGACTTGTAAACCGGGGTATCATCGCTCCGCCAACTAACCCTAAACCCTACACCACTCGTAACCCCCTCCCAGCACATAGAATCGGGGTGAACGCCATCTTTCTAGGAGACAACCCGGTGTTCGATCTCTCTACCCAGATTATGACTATCATAATACACAACAAACCTATAACCTCACCTAAACCCCTCAAAGCCTTTCCATCCTTTCTCCTACATCCCACAAGCTTCGCTGATCAAGCTCTATCGCTCCTCACACAAGCCTGTATTGCCCTCCATACCCGATCAGAGTGGGGAGGTATGGAACTGCCTACAGTATTAGATCAACTTTGAAGGTTTGGGATAAAATTACCCACAGAGATGACCATCGAATATGAAATACTCAGTGGCCTATTTATGGAAGCCCAAAAGTGGACTCAATAATCAGACAAATGGGTGGTTCCCCTAGAAGAAATTATCTTGGATGATGTCGTGCAGACCATGTTAGATATTCTTTGTCAAAAATGGGAGATATGTAGCATCCTCGAGTTGCTCATGGCCTTAAAACTTAAGGGACATATGGTCCCTTCACTCCTGCACTTTCCTTTTGAGTGGGAAGACTTATTTGATAAAACCACAGAGGTTGTTGAATGCATCAATTACTCTTGGCAGAGGACACCATCTCTATCGACTAGGGCGATGACTTTAAATCCTCAATCGATGAATCCGAGGGTGAAGACTTCCCCTTTTACAAATTCTCCGAACCATGATATAGCCCCGATGATAAAAAGATAAAATCAGGGATGGATATCTTCTTCTAAGATGACAATACCTAGAGCGAGGAATGGAAGCACGAGGTGAAACCTCTGACTGATGAAACTATGAAAATCCATGAAAACTTTGAGGGTAGAGATATCGATGAGCCATTCGTCTTGCAGATTCACCAGGAAGCTGAGCCGTCAGACCTATCTGTAAAGATTACCAGTGCTAAAGCACCTCTCCTTAGCTGGCATTTCGATTCGGTCCAGCCTACTCAAGCTCAGATAAACCTTGCTATTTACCCTATTTAAGAAATCCCTGAACTTGTCATTGTTCTCCTTTTTTTTTAGCAATGTAAATGAGGCCTCTTTTGATGAGGTTCTCAATGCTGTATTCCCTAAGAATTAAATAAATGAAGATTTGGAGTATCTTGCTGTGCCTCACATTAATTGTATTGATTCTAATCAAACTCTTGATGATGATTTCATAAATGAACAATTCTTAAGTGATCTTAATAAGGAAAATAATAAACAAAATAACCGTGTTCAAACTAATGATGATGAGACTATGGTTATTAATCTCAATTCAAGTAGCCATTTGCATGAAATTGCGATTGGGTCCACCCTCAATGAGCATGAGAGGGAGCAATTCGAAGAGCTTTTTAAAAAGTTCGTAGACGTCTTCGCATGGTCCTACGATGACATGCCTAGCATTGATCTAGAGATAGCTCAACACTAGATCCCCATATTCTCAGAAAGCAAACTTGTCAAGCAGAAATTGAGAAAACTCCGAACATAATGGTCCCTCAAGGTCAAAGAAGAAGTTATGAAACAGTTGACAAATTTCCAGATACGAAAATTTTATTTTTTGCTTATTTTTTAGCTAAAAGAGTTTTGTGTTTTCGGGACTCTTCTAAATGACCTCTAGACTATATTTAGTTATTAGGAATCTTTTCATTTAGATTTCATTCATGTAAAATCTCCATAATAAGTAGGAATATCTAGGATAAGAATTTACATATTTTGCACCTTTAATTCAAGAGCTTTTTCAGTTTTTCTTCAATCTTTGATTTCTTCTTGCATGTTCGTGTTCTTCAGTCTTGGTAACTTTTATTTCCAAAACTTTTATTATTATTTCTCATGTTTAATCTCTCTTTCCAAGAAATTATGAGTTCATGCAACGTAGATAACGTAGTTTTCATTAATTTCACCATGTTAGGCTAGGTTTTTAAAGGTTGGGATGCATGAACCCAACCCGATGTGGTTTGCATGGGTATAAAATTAGTTCTCTAAATTAAATAGATAATTGAATCGTGTTGTATAGTGATCACAACCGTTGTAGGACTTTTGATCTCGTTTACCCTAGGTAACCGGGATGCTTAAGAGTGCAACGCGCGTGTAGCTAATACGACACTGCTTTACTCATCCTTTACTTACATACTGTGCGGGCTACGATCCCTCATATGCGTAATACTTGGGAGTACTAAAGACATGGGTTTGATCAATTATCGAATTTATGACTAGTTTTTTACTTGGCATACACACTGGGGTTTGGGGGATTGTATTCCCAACCTGTTTTCCCTTCATTCTTATTAAGCCATTCTTAGTTAGTTAATTTTGCTCACATAGTTAATGCAGTAGTTTAACTTAATATGCATTTAGTTAATTAGTTATTTCCCATCTCAATCATCTTTTTATTTCTTTTTAGAGTCAAGTTAGGGTTAACAGTCTTACCTTTATCGTCACGTTCACTCGTCCTAGTTCCTTGAGTATTCGATACCCAGACTAGCCACTATACTCCGCAAGAGTGTAGTTAAAGTTTAGGTTTTTTTATTGCGGTTGGAAGCCGATAACAACAACTAGCGTATTTACACGGAGGCTTAGTTTCCACCTCGATCAAAATCCAAAAACTTGACGTGACCACAAATGTGTATAGTTTGCGTACTATATAGGCTCAAGTGCAAGCCTGTCGCTCAACTAATAATATGATAAATTGGGTATCACTCCTCAGGGAAACAGGACGAACGAAGTTGTGACGACGTTGGAAAGATGAAGTAATTCTAGTTTTGACTCTAAAAAAAGAATGAAAAGGTGATTTAGAATACGGGACAACTACAACTAGATGCAATTTTGAAAATAATGAACTAATGAAACTATGAATAATTGAAATGCAATTACTCTAATTAAATGAAGAACTAATGACGAATTTTTTTACTACTAAGATATCAAATGAGAACAATAGGTCGGGTTACAATCCACCACACCCTAGTAATTCACTTCGTAGGATATTAGTATCGGAATTAGAATTTTAAATGAATCAGGTATTTAGTACTCCCAAGTATTACATGTCTGAGGTATTGTAGCCCGCACAGTATGTAAGCAAGAGATGAGTAAAGAAGTGTTGCATTAACCAATACGCGCGTCGCAGTCTTAAGCATCCCGGTTACCTAGGGAAAATGAGATCAAAAGTCGTACGACGGTTGCACCAGTTATGCAACACGATTCATCTATAATTTTAATTCAAAACAACTATTTCCACTATCGTGAATTACATCGGGTGGGGTTCATGCACCCCAACCCTTGAAAACTTATTCGAACATATTAAAACAAGAAGAAAACATGATTTGAATGGGAGAAATTTTTTTAACTACAATCTTGAACTTAGGAAGAATGAAATTATGATCTAATGAATTAACTACTGCAATAATGAAAGCAAGGATTAAAACAAATTTTACTTATATTGCAGAACTAGAATCAAAGCTATATAAAAACTAGGGTTTCTCGTTGTTCTCTCCTCTAAACTAATTACAATGCTTCTCTAAACGGATTAGAAGCTCCCCTAATGTCTGGGAGGTGTTTTAAATTTATACCCTACGAAAAATACAAGAGTTGGATTCATACAAAACTCCATCTTGAAGAAGATAGTCCCAAATCTAGAACCCCGAATCGATCTGGTCAAGATATTTTGGATTGGTCTGGGTGACAACCAGATCGATCCATTTTTCATATCACCCGGATTGGTCCGCTAGACATAATTTATGCAGAGATCTTTGGGGGCCAGATTGATATGTTTTTTGGATGATCGGATCGGTCCGGTTGACGCACTTTTATTCAGTGATTTCTAGTACCCAGACCAATCCATTTTTTGTGCCATCTGGATTGCTCCAGATATGCTTCTCAAGTTCTCTTATTTTCTCTTCAAAATCTCTTGATTATCTCACATCTCCGGGTCTTCATAACTTCTATTCCAGAACTTGAATTGGAACGCCGTTTCTTCCTATGCGTTCATAAACACGAGATTTTTGACTTTTATTTTGGGTCCTCAACCGGATTCCTGGTGAAAATTACTCTTTTGCCCTTTTTGATTCGTCCTCTTTATTTTGTCTTGCTTCTTCCAGTTTCTTTCTTTCCTTCATGTATTAAATACCTGTGAAATGAATAAGAAATACATAAAACTTGAGATACCTGTTAGACGACACCATTAGCAGTGATATGAGATAAACCAACTTATTTTACAATGTTCGGAGTAATAAAAGCCTCTAAATTAAGGGGTAAATTTGGAAGAATACATGCTTAATCAACAGTTGAATGTGGCCTTCATTTGCATAGCCGAATACCTTACATGGCTTGCAAATATTGTCTCCAAGCCAAAATTAGGAGGAAAAGTCCGTACGTGCGTCAACTATCAGGATCTGAACAAGGCGTCCTCGAAATATGATTACCCTCTGCTAAATATCGACATGATCATAGACAACATGACTAGTTACACCCTAAGCTATTTGTCGATGAATTTTTTGGCTACAACCAGATTAAAAGGCACCCTGATCACCAGAGAAAACTTCCTTCATCACCCCATGGGAAACCTCCTGCTACACGTCATGCCATTCAGGCTAAAGAATGTTGGGGCTACCTACTAAAGGTTCGCTATAACCCTCCTGCATGACCAAATCCATACAGAAGTCGAGGCCGATGTTGACAACATGATCATTAAGTCCAAGACTCGAGAAGGTCATATCCCCTCCCTAGGAAAATTCTTCGAGCGACTGTGATAGTACGAGAGCTAGATCAACCCATAAAAGTGTCTTTGGCATCACTAAAGGGAAGATCCTTGGATTTGTGGTCAGTAAGAAAGGAATTAAAGAAGATCCTACCAAACTAAAAGACATACTTAAGATTCCACCACCCCGGACAAAGAAAGAAGTACGAGGATTTCTGGGTAAGTTACAATATATAAGTCGGTTCATCATCCAACTGACCTCTATCTGCAAACCCATTTTTAAACTTTTCCAAAAATACTCAAGGAAAGTTTGGAATGAGGTTTGGCTAAGAAGTCTTTGACCAGATCAAGCGCTATCCCACCCGATCTTTGATGCTCATGCCTTCGTAGCCAAGTCCCCCCCTCCTATATTTGATTATGACCAACACCACAGTAGGGGCTTTATCGGCCTAATACATTGAGGGATCCAATAAGGAAAGATAAATAAACTACTCTAGTTGAAATCTAGTCGTGTACGAAGTCAACTACACTTCCTTGGAGAAGGCATGTGTCTCCCTAGTCCGGGTCACGCAAAAATTACAACTCTACATGTTTTCATTTCCCATCAGACAAGTATCTTGAATGGACTCCATAAAATATCTACTAGAGAAACTCGTTTTATCAAGCTGAATGGCTCACTGGTTGATGTTGCTAGTCGAGTTTGACATTGTGTACGTCACACAGATATTCATCAAGGGGAGGGTCATCTCCGACTATCTTGCCAATTATCCCACAAAAGGAAACAAAGTTTGGGTCTCCAAATTTACAAATGAATACAACCTCTTCCCCCTTAGAAGGACCTTAAATAGAAGATGTTCTTCGATGGAGATGCCAACAAGAAAGGGTATGGCATTGGGATACTCCTGATAAGTCCCTTTGACTCTCACACTATCATTACCATTAAGCTAGACTTCCTTTGTACCAATAATATAACAGAGTACGAGGAATGCACCATAGGGCTCAAGATCGCCCTCGAAAAAGGAATAGAGCACATAGACGTCTATGGGGACTCTGCCCTTATTGTTGGACAAATTCCCAAAAAATGGAAAGTCCAAGACGAGAATCTCCTACCCTTTCACGCCCATTTAGAAGTGCTTGCCTACCAATTCAAGGATGACACCTTTTATTACCTTTCCCGCTCATTGAATAGACTAGCCAATGCACTAGAAACCTTAGCCTCCATGGTTGATGTGCCTGAGGGAATAAAAAGGTCCCTTTCCCTAGTTAAAAAACAAGTTGCCCCCACTCACTATTACCACATCGAGCTTGTCACCGAAAAAAAGTCTAACATGGCAGGATTATGGTACTTTGATATTTGGCGTATTCTCAAACATGTAGGTATCCCCAAGATGCAGACAAGAAAGACCGTGCAACCTTTTGCAAACTGGATGCCCTGTATATCGTCTACGATAAAACGCTTTTTAAGAGAAACTTCGATGGAGCCCATTTGCATTGCATAACAGGGACTGAAATTAAAGGAACGCTGCATAAAATACACAACAAGGAATGAAAAACCCACATTAATGGTCACATGCTTGCCAAGAAAATCATCCATCAAGGATACTATTGGACCACCATGATCCAAGACTGCACTACCTATGTTCAAAGATGCCTTAAATGCCAACAATTTGCTAACCTTCAACACTTGCCTCCCCGAGACCTGTACAACATGACTTCTCCCTGGTGCTTCTCTACTTAGGGAATAATTATCATTGGGAAGGTCACCCCTAAAGGTTCAAATGGGCATGAATTCATCCTGGTCGCCATTGTCTACTTCATGAAATGGGTTAAAGCCGATTCATACACAGTACTGAATGTGAAAAAAGTGGCCAAATTCATTGAATTTAATATAATTTTTTCTATATAGAGTTCCTTATGAGTTAGTATCAGACAAGGAACTCGACTTCGAGGCTGAAGTTATAGAAATAGTCGATGATAATGGGATTCAGAGGCACAAATCTTCTTTATACCGACCCCAAACCAACAATGCTGTTGTAGTAGCCAACAAGAGCCTCAAAACCATCATCAACAAGATGATTGAAAACTACAGAGACTGGGACGATCGGATCCCATATGGCCTATGGGGATACCACACCTCAATCAGGACACCCACTGAGGCTACCCATATTCTCTAATATACGGCATGAAGGTGGTTCTCCCCCTCGAATTAGAAGTTGCTTATCTGTGTGTCATGCTTGAAAGAGGGGTCAATGAGGAAGACTAGTATCAGAGCTACTATAACTAACTCACACCCCTAGATGAAAAGTGACTAGAAGATCTATACCATATACAAGGGTACCATCGCCAAATTTTGAGATCATTCAATAGGAAAGTCAAGGACCGCGGTGTCCAAGAAAGAGATATTTCCCTCAAAAAAATCGTAGAACCCATTTGGGATCCAAGGGGAAAGTTCAAACCTAATTGGTACAACCCCTACATTGTGAAGAAAATCTTATCCGGTAGCATCTCTATGCTCACAGATCTTGACGAAGAAGAAATGGCGCATCCAGTCAACCTGGACCGTCTTAATAAGTTCTGCCTTTAATCTGAACTCTCGGCGCGCTATGACTCTTCTCATCCCCCTTCTATTCTGAAAAAAATCTCTTTATTTCCCCCACTCAAACTATGTGGGACATTATCCTCTTAAAACACCCTTTTCCAAATGAGGCTCATGAGTTTTTAAAACCAACAACCCATAAAACACCTATGGGCACTGTCCTTTCTCTGTCACAAAAGGATATTCTTTTCTTCCCCCGAGAACGGTAGTTCGTCTCATCATTTAAATGAAAAAAAGGATTATGTATGCCTTAGTGATTGGTATAGACAAATCAAATACAAAATTCATCAAAAGACCCAACAAAGTACATCAAAAGCACAGTTCTTTTATTATTAGGGGTATGGCTGTTACACGAAATATTAACGATGAGAGTGAAATAAATCACTCCCCTCCTAACCCTCATACAACCTATGAGTCCCTACCTTTAAATTAGCTTCACAAAAAAAATCCAAAAATCTACCCAAAAGCAAATTTGCCCCAAACACAAACATACACCAACTTCCCAAAACCTTATCCTCAATTACCAGATGGGCCTACCTCATCGTCATTACCTTCTCCTGGAGGCCTCCGAGTGTCGCACGCCCGATTAGTGTTGCAGAGGTGCTCCATGCCATGGTATGCCTTAATAAGCTTTGACGAGACCACCACACCTTTCTCCATGGTATCAACCCAGTATTACCACTCATTTCCATAACCATTTAAAATAATCCCCGAATATAAACCTAGTCTCTTCCACGAATTATGATGGATGGGTAGACAACCGACGACACTGATATAAAGGCCCTAGTATCATCCTTAAGGATTCAGTTAAGTCCTCTATCGAAATAAAATTGCTTATGAGGGGAGGCACAATCTGTTCCCATCCTTCTTGTCACATAAGTCACTTAAGAAAATCAAAGGAAGTCTAGGAAAGACCAACCAATCGCACATACTGGTATTCTCATAACTGCAAAATAGAATGTAAGTCCCCCTCACCATGGTATAGTCCAGTGAAGTCATCGAGACCCGTGCTTCACAAGTCAGTTAACCCAGTTCTCCATCGAAGGACCGAAGCTGAAGAAGGGACTAGTAAATAAATTGGCAACACTCGACAATGGGTACTCAGGAGGGTCCACCAAGCTCAGTCTCTCAGAAAGCTACATGAACAACATGACAGGGCTCCCCAATAGAAAGAAACCCGACCTTCCTTCCATGCATCCAAGATGTTCAAAGACTCCACTAACACTATCTCCACTAGACTACAACACTAGGACAACCACATCACTATCGTGGCCACCCGAGGATCAATCGCCAGGTCACCTGTCACCAACCAAAGCCTAGCAATCAGACCTAAGGATACAACTTTGGTAAAACCATTATTAGAAAAATCCCTTCGACACAACGAATTCATGACTGCTGGGAGGATGATATTTCCTCCATGAATCAGTAACTGAGCGGAAAAGGGGGAGATATGAAGCAACTCCGCTAAAGATAATAGAGGAGAACTGGACCCAACATAACTGTCGCTACACTAGGCTGGCACTTAGCATCATAGATGGGTAACATCTCGTCGAAGACAAATCGAAAAACATGATCTATAAGGTACCAAAACTGTATCACTACTTCTAGAAGGTTCCAGTCTGTGGGACGGTTATGCCACAAAGAGACCTGGTGCAAACTAAAGGCACAGTAGTCAATGTTGTAGAGGCATATTGTCTCTAGACCCTCGAGATATGAAGAAAAGGCCTCGGACATTGTAAGAGCCATTTAAAAAGAAGAAGGAAGTTACATAAGAGATAAAATCGATTTTGGTGATGAAAGCACCTTCAAAGTCCCTTTTTATACTAAATAATTCCATGAGAAAACAAACCATTCAAAGCACCACTGGTTCCTCTGTCCCCAAAGTACCCAAAGTACACATAAAGTACAATTAAAGCCAAATGAGTGATTTGGACTTGACCCTTATGCCGATAGGAAAATCAAGGGGTATGTCCATCGACAACCCTCATTTTTAGAAAAATTCCTCATTTCCTCTCTTACACATATCAATTTCCAAAGTATACATTTACTTTGAGAAAGTCAATCTTCGGGTTGTTCCTTTTTGAAAAATCATTACTTTTCCCTTTATACAAAATTTTTGAATATAAGTATTCTCCTTTTTATTTCGGGTCCTTTTTTTTTATCACTATTTTTGCAAATAAATGAGAAACCTCAAAGTAAAATAAAATGCATATAGAATAAGTTAATAAACCAAGATAACACAAAAAAAATGCATTTCTACATATATCTCTGGAATCATTACATTTCTTGCAGCTATAAAAAGACAAAAGAAATAAAAAGAAAAAAAGATATATCGAGATGTAGATCGGATCCGTCAAAACCCTCTTAAAACCAACCCTCAACCTTCGCGATGTACACGCTTCTATCTACGAAGAGCGGTAGACCCTCCACTCACAGAGGTAGAACTCTCATCAAATGTGGCCGGCGGCACACGACAGGTGCTGGATAAATTCCTCACGAAGGTTTACATCGACTCCATCCATTTCTTGATGTCCCTCAGCCAGGTGGTAGACACGCGAATAGTATTCAAGAAAAAACCAACAAAAATAAAGCAAGTTAGTAAAGAGAAAAATAAAGTAGGAATAGGGAATAAAAAGGAAAAAAGGGTTATACCTTAGTTTAGAGTGCATCATTAGAAAGACCCGCCAACCCATCCACCGGTGCATGGGGGTGATGGGGCACCGATAAAACATCCTCTCTACTCCATAAAAAATGGTAAGAGGGAGTAGAGATTTGAATAAGTGGAACCTCCCCCGCAGTCACGCCCCTTCTAGTGCTATGGGCCGCCACCACCGGTATGCTGGTTACTTTCCCCGAGCCCGTAACTAGTGGAGGCATATTTTTCACGTCATATATACACGATGACATCAATCAGCTGGTCGCAAAATCCAGAAAGTCATAGCCCACTATCATATCAGTGTTGAGCGTCTAGGGCTCGCCCTCCATCACCGTCGCCCTGGCCTCATCTGTCAACTCCCTCAACCGCCTCATATACTTTGAGGGAACCCATAGTGGGACCTCCTCCTCCACCTCTATTATCTGATGCACCACCCTTTCCTCGAGGTACCAGACATGCCAAAACTCGTGCTCTAATAACCACCTCATCTTTGCATGTACACCCATAGCCCCTGCGGCTCTCGAAGGAAGAGTCCAAGGGTAGAAGTTCACTTATATCCTTAGCTGGACCATCAACACTCACTATTATCATCAACATATTTCCCAGTAGAATTAAAGGTTCAGCTGTACCAAATCACTCTATGATTTCTCCAACAAAATTATAAGTCAACACAGTCCCCATAAATTACAACTTTGGGTCTTTAGAATTAACCTCAAACTGCAGAATTGGTCACCTCACTCTTCAAGTCCATAGAATTGACCTCGACCCACTGAATCTGTCGCTACATCTATAGGCTCGCAGAATCGATCAAAATTGGTCTTCTCAACTTTAGTTCCTCAGAATTGACCTAGACCCACTTAATCGGTCGCTTCGTCTTTAGGTTCGAAAAATCGACCTCGACCCGCAAAATTAGTCATCTTAACTTTAGGTCTTCAGAATTGACCTCGATCCGCTGAACTAGTCGCTACATCGTTAGGTTTATGGAATTAAACTCGACTCGCTGAATCGATCATTACATCTTTAGGTTCGCAGAATCGATCTTGACCCGCAAAATTGGTCATCCCGCTCTTTAAGTCCACATAATTAACCTCGACCTGTTGAATTGATCACTACATCTTTAGGTCCTCTTAATTGAACTTGACTGGCTGAATCGATTGTTACATCTTTAGGTCCTTAGAAATGACCTCAATCCACTAAATTCTTCATCCCTCTCTTCACGTCCAAAAAATCTACCTCGACTTGGTGAATCGATCGATACACTCTAGGTCCTCAAAATTGACCTCGACCCGCTGAATAGGTCGATATAACTTTAGGTCCTCAGAATTGACCTCGACCCGCTGAACCGGTCATTACAAACATAGGTCCGCAAACCTCGACCCTCTAAATCGGTTAACTCCATCCCCTATGTCCGTAAAATTTACTTGTATCCTCTTTCCTAAAATCAATGAGGTGTCTATATTTTGACGAACTTCACTTGTTCCAAGATCGCCCATCAAGGGGCTCTGTATACACCCCATCCTAGTACCCCTAAGCTCCTCCTTAGTACGCTAACACTACTCCACTTACTGTAAACCCTAAGTCACACTCCGAGTACTGATCTGGAGTCCACTAGGTGCTTTTGGGACCCATTTAACTCCGATCAAGTCTTCAATCTAAGGGGAAACTCAATGAAACCTTGAAGGTATCTTAAACCCATTTTTAACAGTTCGTTCTATGCGTGAATAACCTTCATGATTTGCACGAATGATCCATTTTACTATGAGTATTGATGATCTAGAGGCCACTGAGCCCTCCTGGGCCCCGTTTGACTCTGGTTGACTCTCTGACCTGAGAGAAGCTCAATGAAACCTTTAAGGGCGCTGAATCCCCTTTCTCACGACACCCTCCTAACCCTAAATGGCACTATATAAAGATACTATGACCTCACTCCTGGAGAAGGCCCCTTTCAGCAATCAACAAACATTCTCTCGAAATTAGAGCCTTCTCTTTACCAAAATAGTCAATTTTTAACATTCCCCCACCTCACTTTCTTTCTACACTTAGTCATACACCCATCATCCTTCTCTACTTTATTCATTTTAGTGTTATTATTCACTTTATTCTCATTTTGTGATATCTTCTAGTTTGGTTTCATCATCTAACATCAAGTAATCTTAACATTTTTATTGTTAGTATTTCACACAAAGTATTTTCATAAAACTCAAAAAAGACAAAAATATGGATTATTCATAAATTACAAAAGTAAGATTCCACTATTTTATCACACTTTCACATTTGAACACATTTTCCTTCAAAAGTACTCAAATAGGATTCCTACATTTGAATTTATGGATTGAACCCCACTCCTATGCTATTTTCGAACCACGTGGACTATAATGCCCCTTGAGTTACGTAGGTATCTTGTGCCAATCTCAAGATTCGAGTCCTCCCATTCCATTTTATGTCTTTTTATATTCTATCATATCTATTTTGTAACTCTTGGACTCCTACATATTTGTGTCTTGTCCGACATGAACATTCTCTTTTCCATAGAGATTCGTGATTCGGCGAACACTTACATCATATGTTTATTATTATTTTTGGGTACACTCCTATGGATGAGTTCGCTCCATCCATTCCATGATACAAGTTGGGTAATTCCATTCTCCCGTTATTCATATTATACACATGTACCCACATATCACGAAGAAAAATGAGAAGATCAACATAGCCTATGAGAGGCCAAAAGGGCAGAATGGGTGCCTAACACTCTCCCATTCCATAACTTAGTCCCCGGGACCTTTGAATCACTTGGTTTCATATGCATCGTTATGATGTTGATGCCATTCTTTCGAGATGGCTACATTACTTTACCATTTTTGAGCAAAATAGGCTGACGACTCCATCTTTTCGTGTTACTCCCATTTGACGACGACCAATTTTATATCCAAGACAGACCGCAAAGACGCCAACATGAGTGGTGGAAATAGGACCTCCATATCCTCGAATCACCCACACACACGTGACAAAAAGGGGAAGAGAGAGGGGAGTCTTTTTTCCCCTTAATCCCCTCGTCCCGACTTCGGAGGAATCCAACTTCGGAGGATATGTAAAATTTACATCACATTTTCCTTTTCACTTGCCATTATACCTTTTATTCTATAGAGTCATAAGCCTCAAATTAGTAAATTTACCTACCTTCTATCTTTTCCACACACCATTATTCATCCTCTTAGTAATGTATTGGTTGGTGGTGGAAATACAAGCAATCCAAAATTGTCTTTACTTTAGTCACCACCCATGTTAAAGAGTTTCGCTGCTACTATGAAACACAGGTTCTTCAAAATAGTAAATGAATTCAAAATGCACCCGAATCGGGTGTGATTCTCACCTAATTCTCCCCCGATTCTCACCAACCGCATATCCAATTATTTTAATTAAATTTAATTACAGATTCTTCATAAATTATGATTTTTCTCACGAAGAATACTAAGGTAAACCAATATTTATGATGTTTTTTATCAACGTCCTTCGTGAAGCTATGAACATATTTAATATAGATTGAATAAAACCTCAAGAAGGATAAAGGGTGAGAGTTGGCCAAATACAAAAAAAGATTCGTGAGTTAGAAAGATACATATTGAATTAATATTCATTGACGTGGATGTTATTGATGAGATCTTCAGGCTCAAGATTATCTTATTTTTGCTTAAAAGGTAAATAAGAGATATACATCGATAATGGAGAAAGAGATATACCATTGTATGCTAAGGTGCATATTACAAATGAAAGGAACTAATCTATTTGTGAAAGTTTACAGAGAAGTTATGGTGTGAAAGGAGGCTATAGGGCAGTGAATATGGTGGACAACTAGGCTGGTTGGGTGGAATAAATATGGTAAATAACTAGGGTGACTTGGTGTGATGTATGTCTGACAACTAGGTTATCTTAGTGTGATAACCTTAACACCCTTCTCAAACTCAAGGAGATGGAGAAGACATAAACTTGAGTTTGGAAACGTACCGGAGGATGAGATTTGGTAAAGATATCAGTAGTCTGATCAGAGGAGGTGACTTATACAAGTTTAACAGTGTCACGAATAACTTCTTAATGCACAAAATGACAGTCAATCTTGATATGTTTTGTAAATTCATGGAACATGTTATTATGAACAATCTGAATAGTTCTTTAATTATCACAACATATAATTGCTACATTGGAATGTATCACGCCTATATCTGTAAGTAACCATCAGAGCCATATAAGTTCTTGTTTAGTATCAACAAACACAATATTCGATTTTGATACTAGACATAGAGGTGAAACTTTTCATCTTACTTCACGAAGAGATAAGAGAGTTCCATAAACAAAAGCAATATCCGGTAGTAGAATGCAAATCTGTGCGATCACCTGCCCAATTAACATCAAAGTATGCGCATAATTTAAGTGACGAATGAGCCGAAAAATGAAGACCATGAAACATAGTTTCCTTTATGTGGAGAATGATTCAAAGTACAACATCATAATGAGTAGATTGAGAAGCAGCTAGAAACTGACTAACGAGACGTACAACATAGGCAAAATCTGGTTGAGTATCTGTGAGATATACCAAGCTTCCAACTAACTTGACTATACAATATTCTATTTTTGAAAGGTGTACCATCTCGAGGAATGAGCTTAACTGTAAGATCAAGAGATATCAGAGCAGTCTTGCAATCTCTAAGACATGCCTTAGTAAGAATTTCTGTTGTTTTATTGTTTTAAAAAAAATGGATAAAAAAACTGTCAGTTTATAACTCCTTATAAACTGACAATTTTTATTTTATTTTACTCAACCTAAATGTTAATTTCAATTTTTTACCCAATTAATTATAGAAATAAATTTTTTTATGAGTGAGTGTGTTAAAAGTGGGATACATTTTGTGGGTTTAGTATTAGAGTGGGTTTGGACTTTTTTGGATGCCCTTTTTAAGTGGTAAAAATGTTTTATTATTAGAGTGAGTTTATTTTTTTGGGAGCCTTTTTAAGTAGTAAACTCTAATTTTTTTTCATAATTAAATTTTTTAACCAAAAAATTTTAATACCTATTTTTTTATACTATTATTTTTAAATTTTGGTCCCCTTATTAATCGGGAGCCTTAGCCGATGCCCTAGTTGACCTATGCCTAGATCCAACCTTAGATGCAGGCAGTGGGACAAGAATCATAACAACTGAGACCTTGGGAATCCATATTCAATGAAAGTACAAACATAATCAAGACAAGAACAATAACCATTTCCTTCGCCATCTTTCTCAATCGAATTTCAATCTCCAGATGCAGTATTGAGTAATGCTATACGAACCAATTTTTTACACCAAGTTTAATTATCTAGTGAATGAAGTATTGTATATGCACGAGGAATAAAACACTTTAATTCACTTAGTACACAAAATTTAGTGTAAAAACTTAGTACGCGTAGCATTTCTGGTGTGTACAATTGACGAGTGCCATGAACTTCAACTAGCATCCCTATTATACCTATATTGACTATCAATCAAACTTTTTCTTTCTTTCTTTAACTGATACTCCTAACATGGAGAAATAATATCATGTGCGGAGGGCACCATGTGTCCATGCTCAACATAAATATTGACTCGACACGTATGCGACATGTGTCTCACATATTTAAATCATAAGTTGGGCTTTATATTGTCGATCTCATAAGTTGATGAAATGTTTAATGAAGACTTAACGACCAGGCTTTAAAGAGGATATACATCGTGCCAAATTTGTTTTCACATTTCTTGAGGATATCATAAGGTATGTGTGGCCATCCGAGTCAGATTCCTCCGGTACGGGTTGGTCCCAAAATTTAAGTGGAGGGAAAATCCAAAAAATCCTTCTCTTCCGCCCGTGCGGGGATTCGAGGATGTGGGAGTCATTTTCATCACTTGTGTTGATCTTTGTGGGCTGCATCGAATATAAATCGACCATCGTCAAAAGGGGAGAAACACGAAGAAATGGAGTCGCCTGCCTATTTTTTTGAAAACACGCAAAAGAAAAATAGCCATCCCTCTAGAAAGACATCAAAAGACATACTGGTGCATACGAAACAAAATAAATCAAGAGTTTGGGGACTAAGTTACGGAATGGGAATGTGTTAGGCACCATCCCTCCCTTTCGATCTCCCATGGGCCATGGTAATATTCTCCTTTTCTAAAAAATGAAATATGTGTGTATATGTGTGCAGTGTAAATAATGAGAGAAAGAAGTAATTCGACTCACGCCATGGGAAGAAAGACGGAGCAAAATTATCCTAAGGAGTGTAAAAAAGAAATAACATAAACATGTAATGTGAGTGTCCGTTGAATCACAACTCACTATGAAGAAGTGAATGTGTATATCGGGCAGTACATGAATATGTAGGAGTACGTGGACTCGCAATACTAATAAATACAAGAAAATATAAAATGAATAAATGAGGAAATAGGACTCGAATCCCAAGATTGGCTCGGGATGCCTACGTAGCCTAAAGAGAATCAAAGTCCACGTAATTCGATATCACGCAAGGGTGGGGTTTAACCTATGAATCCTAAGTTAGAACTTCCTTTAGTTTGTGTTTAGAAAATGTGCGCACATGTAAAGAGTGTGAAACATGAGGAAATTCTAATTTAGGGTTTATAAGAAAACCCCCTTTTTGCCTTTTTCAGGCATTTTATTAAAATAAGATTTATGTGTACTAAATAGTAATAAGTGAGATTATTTTGGATGTGAAGAGATGAAATAAAGATATATCAAAAGTAGAAAGAAAAGTAATCAACTACTACTAATTGAGTAATTTGTAAATGAATAAGGGTAAACCTTATAATTAACTTTAATTATAATTCTGCAATGGTAGGGGCCTGATTTTTGTATGGTTGGATGATGATGAGGTAAGGATGGAGAGTGGGGTGAAAAATGGATGAGAATGATATAAGGAAATAAAGAGAATGTTTGTAAATTTCGAGGGGAATGTTCTAACTTCAGAAAGGGACCCTTGAGAATGAGGTCATGGTCTTTTTAAATAGTAAAAAATTAGGGTTTCCAGGGGATGACGATTGGCATGGTCCTTGGACGGCCTATCGGCATAGCCCATGCCTTTCTAGCCAAAGAAAGTACACCCTTCGGATAGGTAAGGGGTTTGAGGTGCCTATAGGAAGTCTAGAATTGACCTTTTCAAACAAATGGGCATAAAATGCAAATCATAAGTCCAAATCGTGAACGGTCGAGGAGGTTGGAAAGGGTATTCAGTGCCTTACAAGAATAAAATGAGCCACTCTCGGGTTCGAGATTTAACCAAAGTCAAATGGAGTTTGGAAGCACCCGATGGTCACTAGATGATGGGTTCTCGAAGTAAAAATAGATGTACGCATCAATCGTGAGGTCGATTCATGCATGGTATGGATCTTGAAAAGGGGATTCAAAGCCCTATGAGGATTCAATGAGCTTCACTCATGTTGGAGAGTCAACCGAGGTCAAACGAGGCTTGAAAGCGCTCGACGACCTCTCGATTAGGTCTCAGAGTAAAAAGGTGAGTATACACGAATTGTGAGGCTGATTCATGCACGGTATGGACCGTTGGAAAGGGGATTTAGAGTCCTAAGAGGTTTAAATGAAATTTAATTGGTATGGAAAGTTGATCGAGGTCAAATGGGGCCTAAAAGAGCCCAATCGCCTCTAGATTTTATCTTAGAGTAAAAAAGGTGAGTACATGCGAATTATGAAATCGATTCACACACGGTGTGGACTGTTAGAAAGGGGATTCAGAGCCTTACAAGATGAAATGATCTTCACTCAGTTTGGAGAGTTGATCAAGGTCAAATGGGGTTTGAAAGATCCCGGTGACCTCTAGATTAGGTCTTGGAGTAAAGGGGAAGTACGCGCGAACCGTGAGGCCAATTAGCGCATGGTATGGGCCATTAGAAAGGGAATTCAGAGGCTTACAAGGTTTTAATGAGTTCTTCTCAGGTCTAAGAGTTGATCAAGGTCAAACAGGGCTCGAACGTTCTCGATGGAATCTGAATCAGGGTTTGGAGTAGGACCTATGGTCTTACGTTGGGAGGATAAGTGTTAGGTACCTAAGGAGGTATTAGGGTTGCTAAGATGGGTTATTTACAAATCCCCTCAATGGTCAATCTTTGAACAAGTGGAGATTGACACCTTATTGTTGTTAAAGGATTGGGGACCCTAATGGGGGTTGGAATATGGTTGGTTAAAGGGTTGAGATCGATTTTAGGGACCTGAGGGCGGAGATGATCGATTTAGGGGGTTTAGGTTGATTATGCAAACCTAGAGAGTTAAGACGATCAATTCAGAGGGTCGAGTTCAATTCTATGAACCTAGGGACATGAGACGATCAATTCAGAGGGTCAAGATCGATTCTGTAAACCTAAAGAGTTGAAAATGACTGATTTAGTGGGTTGAGATCGATTCTGCGGACTTAGGTCAATTTTGCATACCTAAAGAGTTGAGATGATTGATTTAGAGGGTCGAGGTCGATTATGTGAACCTAAAGGGTTAAAATGACCGGTTTAATGAGTCGAGGTCTATTCTACAGACCTAAAGAGTTAAAATGACCAATTCAGGGGGTCGAGGTCAATTATGTGGACCTAAAGAGTTGGAATGATCAATTCAGTGGGTCGAGGTCAATTTTGTGGACCTAAAGAGTTTAGATGATCGATTCAGAGGGTCGAGGTCGATTATATGAATTTAAAGAGTTATGATGCGGACCTATATCAATTTTGTGGACTTAAAGAGTTAAGATGACCGATTTAGAGGGCTGAGATCGATTTTATGAACCTAAAGAGGTCGAGGTCAATTCTGCGGACCCAAAGAGTTAAAATGAATGATTTGGCGAGTTGAGATCGATTTTGTGGACCTAAGTTAATTCTGTGGACCTAAAGAGTTTAGATGAACAATTTAGAGGGTCGATGTCGATTCTGCGGACCTAAAGAGTTAAAATAACCGATTCAATGGGTCGAGATCGATTTTGCAGACATAAAAAATTAAAATGACCAATTCAGGGGGTCGAGGTCAATTATGCGAACCAAAAGAGTGGAGACGATTGGTTCAGGGGGTCGAGGTCAATTCTACAAACTTAAGGAGTTGAAATGACTGATTTAGAGGGTCGAGGTCGATTTTGTAGACCTAAAGAGTTATTTAAGGTGATTGTTTCCTAATTTTGGCTTCGCTTGGGAGGGTGTTAGTATTAAAAGTGTAGGCACACTTGAACTTTGGTTTCACTGGGAAGTATGCTAGTGATGAAAGCTTTATGGGTGCTGATGTGTTCGCTTCTCGTCTTTCTGGGGATTGACGAGAACTTTGTAAATAGTTTGGTTCTCTTAATGAGTTTTTCTCAAAGTCGTGATGTTCTTGAACTTACAGGGGCTTTCAGGGAATTTTTATGAATTTTTGGGCATTTTTTAGATTTTCTGGCATTTTTGTAACAAAACCTTGAGGGGACTGCCGATGGGAATAGCTAGGGAGGTGACTATCAACATAGGTCATGGAATCGTGGGTTTCTTAGGGGGAAAGGGACTATTGATCGGTATACTCCTTAGTTTCTTATAAAAAGAGGGCGACCTTCTTCATTTTTTCTCACCTTCATTCAATTGAATCTCTTTCTTTCTCTCTCTAGAAATCAATTTCAAGTATATTTTCTTCAAAAGAACTCATGTAGGGCACCTCTGATAAAAATAACAATTGTATGGAAACTGATGATTGTGAGGGTTTGGGATGGCGCGCTGCTATACCGCTAGGGTTGGGAAATGAGAATGTGTATGATAATTTTAAGCTTGTATCGGATGGGATGGTTCTGTCGAGGGAGCCGACACATCACCTTCTGCGAGGGTGAAGAACCCTAATGGCTATGTAAGTGTTTATCCTTTGTTTTCATTTCATTTTATTTCTTTTTTTTATCCTTGGGACACTGAAGGATTTTTCTTAGTTTTTGTGCATGTTGATTCTTTGTCAAGCATTCGATCTCGGGATCGACCGAAATGATGAAAGTTTGGGACCGCCTTCATGCGGCTGTTCAGTTGATGGCAGAGTCTACTGGCTTTGGCCCATTGGCGGGTGCTTTGGATGAGACATCGCATTCCACAGCAGTACTATGCGCATTGAGTAAGAGGTGGTGGGATACAAACCACACATTTCATTTGGGCATCGGGGTGATGACAATTACTCTTCTAGACATTCAACAGGTAATGGGGCTAGAGTGTGAGGGACATCAGATTATGGTGGATTGCTCCATGCGTATTTCGAAGGTGGAAGTACAGGTTATCTTGGGTGACATATGGAGGATCCTGTCAGGTGATTATGTTCGCATCTCCATGTTAAAAGAGACTCTGTTATCTAGGCGTATTGATGAGACAGACGGGCGGTAAATGAGGCATGCAACCCACTTATTTATTATACTTCTGTTGGGAGGGTTTATGGCGGCAACGAGTGGCGATGTCGTCCACCTATGGTTTCTTCCATTTTTGAGGACTATTTTGTGGATCCATTTGTATGACTGGGGGAGCTTTACAATGCCGAAAGACTTTGACGGGACCCATGTATCTCTTAAAGGTAATATTTAGAATCAGTTTCCTCTTAAATTCTTATTGTCTTTCATTCTTTTGACTTTTTGTACCGCTTTTCGCAAATCTGGTTTTACGAGGTAATATAGCATAACTTTGAGTTGAGTGAGCCAACATATTTATCCAGTATGTACAAATGGAGGAAGTCAAGCATGAATTTGAGCCAATTCCTATCTTTGAAGGATGTGTAGGCGGTCTGAAACACCCTGGAGAATAATCAAGTTAGGCTTTTTGTCCTTAACGTTTTTGTGGTTTTGATTTGCACTTTAGTAGACTACTGACTCTTATAGGGAAACGTGTGACTTTATATCCCTGGTGCTTAACTTTGAGGGCTGCGATTGTTACGAGCATGCACACCCGGATGAGGAAACTACTGGCGCACGAGTTTGGATACGTCTTGTACATAGAAGAGAGAGTGGTACGACAGGTTATGAAGGGTGAGGTGGAGGTCCCACCATCAGTGCTCCTAGAGTATATGAGACGGGTGAAGTTGATATTTGATGAAGCGAGAGCGGAGACAATGGAGGGTGATCCCTACACGCACTACACTAATATGACGGTGGGCTACGACTAACTGGACTTTGCGAATAGTTGGTTGATGTCGGCGTGCATTTATAATGTGGAGAATATGCAGCGGGATTAGGGAGGGGTAACAGCTTACCAACGACGTTGGCCCATATCAAGGGGGAGGTGTGGTGGTGATAGTGGAGGAATTTCCATTTCACCACATTTCCACCCCTTTTTATCATATTCGGGTGCATAGTGGGGAGGCGACACATGCAGCGATAAATGGATTCACGAGTCTTCTTGAGGATGCTTTTCGGAGAGATGTATGACCATTTTTATCTCTTTTTCCATTTTTCTATTTTCTTCTTCTCATTGCTGACTTGCTTTCTCTTTAGTAATTTATCTCGTCTTGAAGTCTATTTGCATGTTGAGATATCGAGACTGGATGGTGTGAGTGTCTGACTATGTGAAAAAGTCAGACAGTTCCTACCTGGTATTGATGATTACATCTGAGGAGAGCTGCGATTCCGGGAGTAGAGAGTCCATCGCATGCCCTTAGGGGAAGCGTGTTCGTCGAGGATCATGATGTGTGTGTATGGGGGGGGGGGAGGTGTTATTGAGATTTTGTAGGGTTCAAGCTACGTCCCGGTTTATCTTTTATCTTTTTCTTCTTTTTTTGTACCTGTAAGAACAATGTAATCATTTTTGAAAACTTAATATATAAGATGCATTTTTTTGTTTGATTATCTTAATTTAGTGGCTTACTCTATAAGACTTTAAATTTCAGCTGAGGTTTTATTACTAAGACAAGATACAATGAAATAGATTAAGGAAAACTCGATGGTTTATTTTTCATAAGTAAAAGAAATCTTTATCTTAAAAATAATGTATACAAAAGAAGAAAGTAAGGAATTTTCAAAAAAGGGGTTGTTGATTGGCATACCCCTTGGCCAGCCTATCGGCATAAGCGTCATGTCAAAATCAATTCCTTAGCTTTGATTGCACTTTTTATGTACTTTCGGTTACTTAGGATTAGAAGGTTTGGAAGTATCTTGAAATGCTTGTCTTTTATGGATGTTTGTAGTATAAAAGGGGATTTTGGTGGTGGTTTTCATCACCACAAATCAACTTCTTCTTTCTTCTTCTTCTTCTTCTTCTTCTTCTTCTTCTTCTTCTTCTTCTTCTTCTTCTTCTTATTCTTCTTCTTCTTCTTCTTCTTCTTCTTCTTCTTCTTCTTCTGCAATATAACTTTTAATGTACAAAAGTTTCTCATCCGACCTCGAAGGCTTAGGGGCCATGTGCATCTATAACGTTAATTACGAAGGTTTCATCTTTCACAATGTCTCTCTATGGCATAATCGCTCTATAGACTGAAATCTTCTGAAAGCGACGGTACATTTCTGGTACCCTGAAGACCACGTCTTTCAATTTGACCTGGATGAGGTGTGTTCCACCTAAGAAGAGTTTTTTTCTATGCTGTGTGTCAACTGAAGTGTGTCTATAACTATGCTGGATTTGTCTCGTTCCCATTAGGTGTCACTAGTATAGTTGCTCCATATCTCTCCTTTAGCTTCCTAATCGTTGTTTCATGGAGGGAATATCGTCCTCCCGATGATAATGAATTCCTTGTAATGAAGGGAGTTCACTGATAATGGCTTTGTCGGCACTGTAGCCCTGGGATTGATCTCCAGGCTTTTTTTGAAGACATGTGACATGACGACGGACCCTTAGGTAGCCATGATAGTGCTGCGACTGTAAATAGTTTGGACGCCTGAAAGGAGGGTCAAGATGACTTCTTATGAGGGAGGCCTGTCATGATTTTCATGTGATTATTTGAGAGACTGCGCTTGGCTGCCCCCATCTTGAGCATCCTCTGTCGGATGTTCCCAACTTCTTTTCTCGGCCTTTCTTCAGCTTTGTCCCAATAACATAAAACTGGGTGAATTGGCTTATAGAAAATGGGTCCCAAAGTCTTCGCTGGTCTGTACTATGGTGGGGAAACTTATAGCCTATTATAAAACTATGTGATTAACTGTACGTGCAATTAGTGGGCCTTCATCAGACCTCTTTCTATCTCTATTGGAAACTTTTATGTCAAGTGGGATAGGAGTAAATTATTCCTTCGTGCATAACCAAATTATTTCCGATGGAGGACTTGACTTTATCTTTGATGATGATATTAAGGCCCCTATGGCAGCACCGCTGATCGTCTACCCGTCCATCACGATCTCTTGGGGAGGTTGGGTTCTTATTGAAAATTACCTAAAGTGGTTATGAAAGTAGGTGGTTACGAAGATTCTAGCTGAGGGGAATGGACAGAGATGGATTATAATATTTGAGACTTTGGAAGAAGGTATAGGGGTTTCATCCAAGATTATAAAGGATTATCATCTTACAAAGTGCATTCGTAGCCAAAACCAGGAGTGGTATTCTTAGGGCCCTTTAGGGACAGACAATTATGGGAAAACGAGTCCGTCAGGTAGTTGAAGACAATTTCTTAGCTATGAGAGAGGGTGGTGAATATTTTGTGTAGGTTCTGAGAGGTTTATGAGAAGGTTGTTTTAGGTTCGATAGGTGTTTTATTTTTTGTGAAACTATGCGATTTTGTGATGTTTTTATGGGGTTTATAAAGGAATGGGCTTTTTTTCATTTCCATCGTTGATATGTCATGTAATAGTTACATTTTTGATTTTTTAATAAAAGAACAATGATTTCGATGTATTTTGTTATCTATAATGAATTATTTATTTGAACTATCTATATCGATTACTAAGACGTACATAATCCCTTTGTTCATTTAAATAATAAGGGAAACCATCGTTCTTAAAGGGGGAAAAGAGTAACATTTAGTTAGAGAGAAGTGATAGTGCCCATGTGTGTCTTATGGGCTGCCTACATACCTCCATGGGGTTAATAATTCATGTGTTTTCCTTTTCTAAAAAGGAATTTTTAAAAGGATCAAGTCCTACATAGTTCTGAGTAGAAAGGAAGGAAGGGATATTTTTAAAATAGAAGGGGATAAGAGGAATTATAGCGCGACAAGAGTTTAGACTAAGGGTAAAAATTATTTAGATTGTCTAAGTTGACTAGACGCATGATTTCTTCTCCGTCGAGGTTTGTGAGCATAGCGGCGCCACTACACCATATTTTCTTCACAATGTAGAGGCCACACTAATTGGGTTTGAACTTTCCTCTCAAATACCATATGGGTTGTACAATTTCCTTGTGGGTAAGGTCTCCTTTTTGGACACCGCGGTCCTTGAATTTTTTGTTGAACAATCACACAATATGGCTATGGTAGCCTTGTATGTGATATAAAGTTTTCAACCTCTTTTCTTCTAGAAGAATGCGTTCATTGTAGAAGTTTGGATGACACTCTTTTTCACTGACATGACATTCGAGAATAACCCATAAAGAAGGTATTTCAAGTTCGACAGGAAGTACTGCCTCCATATCATATACCATAGAATATGGAGTAGTCGGAGTGGGTGTTTAGATAGAGGTACGATAGCCCGAGAGGGCATCTGGGATTCGGTCGGCCCAGTCTCTGTAAATTTTGGTAATTTTGCTAATGATGGTCTTGAGGCCTTTATTGACTACTTCGACAATGCCATTGGTTTACGGTTGATAAGAAGAGGACTTGTGCTTTTAAATTTTGTACTCGTTAACTAGTTCTATGACCCCAGCCTCGAAATGGAGACCATTGTCTGATACCAACTCACGAGGAACTTCGTAGCAGCAGATGATGTTCTTTATGATGAACTTGGCAAATTTTTTCACATTTAGTACTACGTATGACTTAGCTTCGACCAATTTTTTAAAGTAGTCAATGGCGAACAAGATAGATTCATGGCCATTTAAAGCTTTGGGAGCGACTTTCCCTATAAAATCTATGCCCCAGGAAGAAGTCATGATGTACAACTCTCGAGGAGGCAAGTGCCGATAGTTGGCAAATTTCTGACATTTGAGGCATCTTCGAACATAAGTAGCAAAGTCTTGAACCGGTTTGGTACAATTATACCCAAGACGGATGATTTTCTTGGCAAGAATATGACCATTCATATAGTGTCCACATTCTCCGATGTGGATTTTCTGCATCACGTCGTCGATCCCATACCCTACTATGCAATGCAAGTGGGTTCCATTAAAATTTCTCTTGAAGAGTGCCTTATCACAGATGATGTACTGAGCAACCAACTTGTGAAGGGTTGCACGGTTTTTCTTGTCTACATCTCGGGGATACCTACCATATTTGAGGAGGCATAAAATGTCATAATACCAAAATCCCATCATGTTCGCATCTTCTTCTATAACAAGCTCAATGTGGTAGCAGTGAGTGGATGCAACCTGTTTTGGGATAAAAAAGGGGGGCCATTGTTATTCCCTCAGGCATGTCGACCACATAAACTAAGGTCACTAGTTTATCAGCCATTATATTTCTTGAGTGAGGATGCTAATGGAAGGTGGCATATATAAATATGAAGGAGAGCTATTCTAAATGAGAGTGTAAAGGTAGGAGCTTCTCCTATTTTACTTTCCATTCCTTGAGGATTTACCCCATGAAGAGGGCTGAGTCTCTATAGACGTCCATGCATTTGATTCCTTTCTCAAGGATGATCTTGAGCCCTACGGTGCATGCCTCATATTCTTTCATTCTATTTGTGGAATGTAAATCCAACTTAATGGAATAGGAGCGTGAGAAACATCGGGGGTGATCAGGATTATCCCAATACCATACCTTTTCTTATTTGCAGCGCCTTCGAAGAACATATGCCACCTGAGGTCCCCGTGAGAGGTGTAGAGGATGTCTTCATCTGGGAATTTAGAAATCCAAAGCTCAGTTCCCTCTACGAGATTGTTGATAAGGTAATCAGAGATGGGTCTACCCTTCATAGCCTTCTTCATGACATATATGATATCAAACTCAGCCAGTAACATCAGCCAATAAGCCATGTGGTTAGACATGGTGGACTTGTCTAACAAGTATTTTATTGGATACATTTGGGACACCAGTTTGATAGGGAATGCAAGTATGTAGTGTCAAATTTTTTGCGTGGTCCAGACGAAGGCGACACTCGCCTTCTCTAATGCAGTGTATTTTATCTTATACCCGACTAGCTTCTGACTAACATAGTAGGTTACGAGATTCCTTAATGTATTAGGCCAACATGTCCCCAACTGCAGTGTCAGTTATAGTCAAGTATAGGAGGAGGGGGATACCTTTCTATGAAGTCATGAACACCGGAGGTCGGGTTAAGTATCGCTCGATCTGATCAAAGGCTTCTTAGCATGCCTTATTCCAAACTTTAGTTGAATCCTTCCAGAGAAGTTTGAGAATGGGCTCGTAGATAGAATTTGTTGTCTGATGTATTGGATCTTGTCGTGGGATCCATGTGCTTATTTCTCCATCTGGGGTGGTAGCATCTCGAGTATGTCTTTTAGTTTGGTGGGTTTGCCTCAATCCCCTTTTGTCTAACGTGAATTCGAGGAGTTTAGCCATGGTGACATCTAAGATGTATTTATGTGGCTTGAGTCGCATTTTGGACTATCGTAGCCATTTGGAGAATTTTCCCAAGGCAGGAATGTGACCTTCCCGAGTCTTGTATTTTATGATCATGTCATCGAGATATACTTATACTTCCTTATGGATAAGATCATTCGGGATGGTTTTGGCGGCTCGTTAGTAGATTGTTTCGACATTCTTGAGACCAAATGGCTGATTGTGTAGAAAAAGGTTTCCCACGGGGTGATGAAGGCAGTATTTTCCTGATGGTCATAATGAATCTTAATCTGGCTAGACCTAGCAAAGCCAATAACAAATGATTTGAGAGCATGACTCAAAATGTCATCTATGATCATGTCAGTGTTAGGAAGAGGATAATCGTCTTTGGGGATGCCTTATTCAGATCTCGATAGTTGATGCTCATGTGGACTTTCCCTCCCGATTTTTGCATGAGGATAATGTTTGCAAGCCAAGTAGGATATTCAATGACGCGAATGAAGCCTATGTGTAACCGTTTCACCATTTCATCTTCAACTTTAAGGAACCATTTTGTCCAAAATTTTCTCAGTTTCTGCTTGGAGGCTTGCTCTCTGGGAAGGTAAGGATCTCATATTGTGCTATCTCTGTGTTAATTCCATGCATGTCATAGTAGGACTATGAGAAGATGTCCCCAAACTCTTTCAAAATATTTTTAAATTGTGCCCTCTCATTATTAGTTTGAACACATTTATGTTGTTTATTTTCTTCCTTATTGAGATTAGTTAAGAATTGTTCATTTACTAAATCATCTTCATCAAAAGTTTGATTGAAATTAAGACAATTAATGTGAGTCACAACAAGATACTAAAAATCATCATTTATTTCATTGAAGGAGTTTGTAAGAAATACAACAATGACGCCCTTATCAAAGGAGGTCTCTTTTACAGTTAAATCAGAAACTGGATAAAAAATAGTAGGCCCGGGTGTCTTTAAAGAGAATGGATGGTAGGGTCTTGGTGGACTTGAGGGGCTAAACAGGAATGGCATTCCAATTAAGGAGTGGTGCATCAACAACAATGATCTTCTCAGATGGGTCATACAGCGCAACCTCTTGGCAGATCATACAGAGATCCAACCTCAGTGTGCAGGTCGAACGATTCATCGGTATCACTATCCCCAGAATTTTTAATGATTTTCATGGCTTTATCTATTGGAGGCTCTACCTCATGTTTCTTCCCTTCAACTCAGGTGATATTGTTCTCGAAGAAGATTTCTAGCTCAAATTTCATCTTATTATCAGCAGGTTCATACCCCAATTTGGGGTAAATCCTCACCCTCCGATTCATTATTTGAACTATCAAAATTATCACCCCTTCGGTAGTCAACACACTCAACAACTTCTATGGATTCATGATATATATCTTCCCACCCCGCGGGGAAGTGGTGGAATGAAAGGACCAAATGCCTTTAGAGCTTCAAAATTATGAGCAACTCGTATATTTTTCATATCTCTTTCTTCTGGAGGAATATATCTAATATAACCTGCACAATGTCATTTAAGCTGAATTCTTCTGCAGGCACAACCTACTCATCATATTCTCGAGCCCACCTCCAGAGCTTCCATAGACAAATCGTTGAACTTCTCATATCCAATAGACATTTCTAAGGGAAATTTTAGTCCGAACATTTGAAGTTATTCCAGAACTACAGGTAATTCTATGCCTCCCTCTTCTGAGAGGGTAAAAATGGTAATGCATGCATGAATGAAGAGTGATAGAGCTTGATCGATATAGTTTGTGGGATGCAAAAGAAAGGAAAGGAAGATTTTGAGGGGTTTTGGTGAGATGATGGGCATATTCGATGTTTCAACGGGCTTGATTTAGGTTAATGGGTCAAATTCAGGATCTCCTTCTGTAAGGATGGCATTCACCCTAGTTCTATGTGCCAGTAAAGGATTACTGGTGGTATTGGGATTAGGATTGGTTGGTGGGGCGATGATACCCCTATCTATGAGAATCTGGATCAAATTCTTGAGGTGAAATCATTGATCAGTGGTATGCCCAGTGATCTGGTGGAAATCATAGTGGGCATCATGTTTAAAGTTTTTTATAAGAGGATGAGGTAATGGTTCGGGTTCCAAAGGATTAATGAGATTTCGAGAAAGCAGGGTTGATACACTTTTGACAGAGGAACATAGAGTTCAATATACTCCTTTTTGGGAGGGTTAGGCTTGCTTTCAGGTGTCCAGGAAGTGTCAGGTTAGTATATATTGTTGATGGTTTAGATTGAGGTGCTAGCCATTTTGTCATATTTTAGTGGTGAGAACTTCCTGGCCAGTCTGTTCGGTATAGATTATGCGTTGTGACTAGCAACCCCTTCTTTAATCAGTACCCCAACCTCTCAGAGAGATCTGAAGTGAGGGATGTAATGACTTCCCATCGACACTTGGATATGGGGCAAGAAACTTTTATTTACTATGCTCATATAATACCCCGTATTTCATTGGCCTTTAATTATGGGATTAATTTAATTAAAATTGGGAAATTATTTAGAAATTAATCCGGATTTATATACGAACAAGACAAGAGTTAGTATTTGATTATGATAATTATGTTTAATATTATTGAGTGAGTACAGTAATATATGATTATGAATTTATTAATATTGTCTCGAGTTAAAAATACGGCAGTTTCAATAATTAAGTTGGAACGCGCGTGTCAGTCGTGTCAGGACCCAATTTAATGGATTTAAAAGTAATTTATTTTTATGTCATCCGTATGATCATTTTGAGTGCACCAACGTGTCTGGAAGGGTCGAGATAGTCAGAAAACATTAGTCGGGGGTTTAGTTTGGATCTCGGGGAATTTTAGGCCTAACCGGCAGCCCGAGAGGGCATTTTAGTCATTTTATTATTTGAGGAATAGTGATACACGAATTTTAAGCGAATTATATCAGCCGACACTTAGGATCTTTAGGGTTTCCATCACCAAAATTCACAAACGACCATTAGAGAAGAAGTGGAGGAAGTTACCAAAGGAGAACCACCACCTTTAGGCTTTTTGCATCACCGTCACCACCATCAGATAGATTGAGAAGAGAGGATTACTCCCATATCATCTTCTCCAAAGGATCAAAACTTCTATTTCCAGGCAAGTGATTTAACTTGCAATAATTCAGTGTATACATCATCCATGTTAGTTTAGAATTTGGAGAATAACCTTGAAAATGATAAATGAAGGGATTTGAAGAATTAAAATCTTAATTTTGGTAGGTTTGCATGTAGTTTAACTTCTAGGAATATATCATCCATGAAATTATGATCCATGGATAGAGAATTATGAAATTATATTGAGTTATATTATGTTCTTGAAGAAAATACGACAACTAGGGTTTTTATGAAAAATTTATGATTTGATCCAAGAAATTATCTCCCCATTGTGATTTGATGATTCTAAAACGTTGGAACTTATGTATTTATATTGGTATGATGTTAGGAATAAATATTTGGAACTTTGGGACATTATAGTAGAGGATTTGAGGGTTAAGTTTGATGAAACCCGTAGGCAAAATTATGCAGAATCGCAATACTTGATGGATCGATCGATCGACACATGAATGTCGATCGATCGACTGGATCGATCAATCGACCCTTTACCTCGATCGATCGAATCCTCCTAATTTTTGTAGATTATTTCCCTTTAGGGTGTGTTTGGCAACCCAATTCCAACCCTTGGAATTGGAAGGCCCAATTCCATTTTTTTTTGTTTGGTACTTTAAAAAAGCACATTGATTTGGAATTCATTTATAATTCTTTGGGCCCAATTCCATAAATCAATTCCATTTCATTTTGCAGAGATTTTGAAATCCAAATCTCTTCGGAATTCAAATCGGGACACACAAAAAAAATATACACACACACAAAACCCTCCTTTCCCTCCTCTTCTTGCTTCTATCCTCCCACGCCGGCAGCTCTCCGTTCTCCGGCAACCCACTCACGCTGGAAACTCTCCATCCAGTAGCTATCAGACCTCCAGCAGTTCACCGACCGACAATAATCCCTCCCTCTCTCCGGTCGCTTTGGATAACTATCAAACCTCGTTTTTCAGGTATGTTTATCTCCGATCTCAGATCTCAGTCCGACATATATAAATCTCAGTTCGGCATATAAGGAAACAATGTTTGACTATACATAAATCTCAGTCCGACATATATATATCTCAGTCCAGCCATATATGGCCATAAATAAATCTTAGTCCGGCCATATATATATATATATTATAAATCTCAGATCTCAGATGGTTTTTCCGGCCAAATATGAGATTAAATAATAATGATCTGTTTTTTTTTGTAATTTTTTAATTAAATAATAGTGATATGTTTTTTAATTAAATAATAATGATCTGTTTTTTTGTAATTTTTTTAATTAAATAATAATGATACATTTTTAATTAAATAATAATGATTTATTTTTTAATTAAATAAATAATGATTTTTTTTTTAATTAAATAATAATGATCTGTTTTTTAATTTTATAATTAAATAATAATGATATATTTTTTTTGTAATTTTTTAATTAAATAATAATGATTTTTTTTAATTAAATAATAATGATTTGTTTTTTAAATAAATAAATAATGATCTGTTTTTTAATTAAATAATAATGATCTGTTTTTTTAATTTTTTAATTAAATAATAATGATATATTTTTTAATTTTTTAATTAAATAATAATGATCAATTACAGAATTCCAAATGAATTATGTAATTGATCCAAATAAGGGATTTAGAATTCTACTAGAATTCAAAAAGAAATCTACACTTGAACCAAACAATTGAAATGGAATTGAAATTCCTTGAATTCCAATTCCATAGAATTAGAATTCCAATTCAATTCCAATTCCGCGCATCCAAACGGACCCTTAAGGTTTGACAAATCCCAAGCTTGTAAGAACTCTTAGGGGGGTTTAATAGAATATTGTGGGACTTGGTTAACGTCAGTAGGGTTGTAGTTTATGCCCGAAAAATGTTATACCTTTTGGGATTGACTGGGATATTTACGGGTATTTACCGAGTGAGGTACGATTAGAAATTTCATAAAATTGGGATTTAAATTGTACGAATATTAATTTAAGGTTAGGACCAGTAGAAGAGGGACTTTGAATTATTGAAATAACCTTGGAGGCAAGGGGTGACTTAGTAACCTTTGCGATAGGTTTAAGTATTCGGATTTATACGACGAGAGAGTTGTCGTGCTACACGTATTACATAGAATATCTGGGATGACATTAAAATGTGTATGTGACTCGTAATATAGGATAGAGAGTACCTATATTAATGTTGATAAATGCTTAGGTTGTATGATTACCTGCTATATGGATGATTCTGTGTATGACATGCCTACTATACTTGCTATCACGGGAGGTTTAAATTTTGGAATAGGACCATCTTATCTTTGTGTGCCTTCAGGGGGATTTAGATTAGTACCTCAAGAACATAGGACTGCGAAGACTTATTTGTGAGTTGATAAGTCAGCTAACCATGTGAGCGTAGGTATGTGCGTGACCCATGGGTATGTGAACTATATTCGCCTCTAATATGTGTGAATTGTATTGATACGGTTCTTGAGTGATTCGAAACTTGTAAATCCTTACGTGCATCATGTAACAACCCGCGTAATTTTGGGGTATTTTCAAAATATAGTGGAAAATAAAGTTTTTGGTCAAATTATTTTTATTGCTCAAATATGTTGGATTTTATTTTTAAAGCCGAGAATTTCAAACGATTTCAAAATCGAAATTAAAATGGAGTTTTAATTGAATTTTTATTATTTAGAAGAGTCCTCAAAACATAAAACTCTCTAAGAGTCCTCGGAACATAAAACTCTCTAGTAAAAATAATATTTTTAGAAATTCGACCGTCCGATCAAGCTGAATTTTTGTCAGAAGTCCTGTCTCGCCGTTCGCTACAACATACTAAAATTTCAAACAATTCCAACGGTCCTATCGTTCGAAATAAAATTTTTAGTGTTTGTATCTGATTAGAACTCTTTTCTTAATCAAACTCTTAATCCTTTATATATCAACAAATTCGTGGATGGACTTTTCAAATCACTTTTTCTCAAACTTTTCAACCAGAAGACCTCTTCAAAATTACTCCCTTTCATATACAAACCATAGCCCCAAACTTATTCAAGATTTCAATCTTAGATTAGAAAGCTTATTTGGTGTTTTCTCGAGTTTGGGCTAGAACGAGATTTGATTATTTTCGTGAGAGGAACGTGATGGTGTGATTAAATTTTGAGGCTGAATTATGTGATGATTCATGTTGGTTCTTTTTGGTGGTTTAAGGTATGGGGTTTTACACAATATGCTCCTGAAATCTCGCGAGTGTTTATTCCGTTGAATTCTTGTTAATTGAACTCATATTTTGAATTGTTAAATTTTTGGAAATCTGGAAAAATAATTGTTGGAATTATTTTCATTCACGAGGTATTATTCATGTTGTTTTGAGCACGCTGTCATGAGATTTTAATATGGCACTGATGTTGGGCACCCGCCAAGACTCCTTTTCCGGCTACTTGATAAAGTATGACGCGGTATGGTGAGGCCTGGTGACTCCGGTTAATGTGTTGTTGAGAAATTTATTGATAAAATGCTATTGAGATTTGCATTATTTGATTTGAGTATTCGTAGTCGTATTGTTGCGCTTTGTTCATCGCTAACATCTTTGTTGTGTCGTATTGTGTACTTCCCCATCTTTTTCTTAGTTGGAAGGTGAGCACGGATTTGAGTGCTATGGACCAATTGGGATGATTTTAGCGAGGATTATTTGGGAAGAATTTTTAATACAAGAGATGAGAAGACTTGTATTTATTTTGATGTATAGAGCATTTGGAGATTTATTTTATTTTCGAGATAGTTAGATTGTTGTAATTATTTCGAGAGATTTGTTGTATTAATTTGAAGATGAGAATAGTGTTTCTTGTTTTATTTTGGGATTTAGATGCTCTATACCTTGTTATTTGTGGATTAGTTTAGTTTTATCGATAGTAGCGCTCCGCTCCGCTCTCCCCGGGCGGGCGGGGTGTTACACATCATGTATCGGGATTGATAGTAGAGTATGTGTGCACCGCAGGTTCCAGCCTTTTGGTGTGCCGGATTTGTATATATATATTATAATAGTGAATTATATATATATATATATATATATATATATATATATATATATATATATATATATATATATATATATATATATATATATATATATATATATATATATATATATATATATATATATATATATATATATATATACACTTGTGATTATTTCATTATTTCTTAGTAGATACGAATAACTAACATATTTAAATGGGTTAAAAATGTGAGAATTTATATAGCACTTGAGATAAATAATTTGATTAATGTAAATGTGAGATATAAGTATGACATATTTGGGTAATACGATTAGACACTCTATATTAGAATGTGAAAACAAGAGTTAGTACGAACTAGTTAGATAATGGCATAACTAGGATGGGTTAAGGGTATACGTTAGGCGTGCACATTAGTTGAGGGGTGAGAAACTTATGTGAGAGTACGTAACTAATATGTATATTATATTTACTATTTAATGGAATTAAACATTTGCTGTTTTAAACTGTTTTCACCTTGGGCTCTGACCCGTTTTCCTCCAAATCTATTTTGTTTTGTAAAAACCTTTTAGGTGCCCAGCCACAGGGACGCCAAGCATAGGAGTTCCATTCTGAAGACGTGCTGTAGCTGCTGTGAAAGCTACAGGATCTCGGTATTAGACGCCTCCATATTTATCCTTAGTTCCTTCAGAGTTATTCATATCAGTTAGGGTGTAGTTACTGAATTTCTTTATTTTAGATGTTGGTTTATTCATTCAAACTCGTGTATTGGGATTTTATTTTACTCTGGTATTATTATTGGAGTGTTTACTCCAGACTCAGTTTATTTGTTTATGTTGGTTATTCATATGAGATTGTTTATGCGATTGATGGATGATGATTTAATTACTTGGTTAATTGTTAACTTAATTAATAAAATCTGTCATCTCTACATTTTAAATATTAGGTGGTTAGTAAGTAACTAAATATTTTCGATAGTGATGCTAAGACTGAACCAGCTTGGTATTCTGTATTAATTTAATAAAGGAGTAGCTACCTGATATTTAATTAGTCGGGGTGTCATAACTCACTTGTTCTTCTTTTGATGATCCATTGGTCAAGATAGATGCTTTCTCTCTCAACCTTCTGATGAAACTACTAACCGACTCCCCTAGATTCTTCTTGAGAAAATCTAAGTCTCCGCGTGTTGCTTTTAATTCCTCATTATACTTGGTATTGTGACATGAAATCTCTGGCCACGTCCTCCCAACTGCATATTCTGGATTCCTCGAGGGACATGAACCACTCGAGGGAACCTTATTTAAAGTTTGGCTGGAACATTTAGGCCATTACTTACTCTGACACCCCAAGGAGAGTCATGGAAACATGATATATTCATAAATGCCCAATTAGAGACCCGCTACCCCAAACGTCTCATGATCTGGTATCTTAAATTTCTCCGTTAACCAGTCCTTGGGATAGGGAGACATATGGGTCTAATCCATGTAGTTCCCCGATATCTTGACTTGATATAGTTTCTTTGACAGCTACCTATGGTCCTCTTTGACTTTGTTCAGTTCTTCCTCTTTAGGATCCATTGGCACAGGTAGATTAATCCTTTGCTGGGCAAGATTCGATATCGGTAGCTATGCTGGCGGTGACCCATTGGCTGGTGGGGCACGCAGGGCATGTTGATACTCTTTTAGGACCTAAAATGGTTCAGAAGTAGATGGAACCATGGCACAAGAAAAGAGTATTTTGGGCTCGGGAGTCTGGCCCTTGTGTCATTGCATTTCCTTGACTTTTGCCTGAAGGTTATCAATCTTAACACTGAGCTTGGCATGGATGGTCATCAGATCTGGTTAAGCTTTCACAACCTGGTATATATTCTCTATTAACAACCTTCGGAGGGATAACTCAAAATCGGTGGAACTAGCAGAGGAAGTAGTGGAGCTTAGGTATGGTTTGACGAAAGACCGGAGCCAATAGGGAACCAAGCCACAAATCAGGGTACGTGATCTTACCTGAGAGGAAAAATGATTTTTGGGTTTATTTTGAGGGAAATAGGAATATTTTTGGTATTTTGTTTTTCTTTTTGGAAAAGGGAAAAATATTTTTGATATATTTTTTAAAAGAGGGATAAAAGGAAAAAAATCCTCAGCATGGTTATTATTATTAGGTTCCACTTGTATTATGTCTGCTTCGGATAAAGAAGAATATCGGACATGAATCGAGTCTAGGAAAAAAGATAGGGTACATATTGTAAGACACAGTTTGACTTGTTTTTATGTATATAGTCCTATTTTAAAAATGGGTGAAATCGCATGAAAATTCGGGTGATAAGGTGACCCAAAGTTTCAACAGAGTTTTGTGTTATAACCGGTAAACTAGGTATGAGTGTCCTTGGGTAATGCCTATATGAGGTTGATGCATTTGTTGGGTTAGTGGATAGGTTCCCCCTTTGGCATGACTTCCACGATATACCTCTTGCCTATAAGGGGAATTATTCATCGATACATTTGGACAAGCCATTTCATATACCTGAGTGTACATGAACTGCCTCACGATATACCTCATGGAGTCGGTACGTGTGAAAGCGAACTCTATATACTCGACGTATGTGAACGAGTTTTTTACTGTATACCTTCAATCATGGGTTCGGTCAAGCAATACGATGCGGGGGGAATCGTTCGTTTTATGTCAAAAGTACGAGGCCTATGGAAGGTGGGAATCATATCGCTTAGGTTAACCTCACCCCATAGGACTGGAACCCATCATGAAGTGACTCCCCAGTATAGGACCATAGTTTGATCAATACTGCCATGCTCAAGTGACATAGTCTGCAAGAATGCATGAATCTTAATTAGTATCTTATGGAGAGTTTTATATATGCTAAATAAGAGAAGTACTACCACTATTTGGGAGAATATAAAATAAACAAGTAGCATGGGATAAGGGGATAAACATGGAGAGAAAAACTAGCAAGTATATACATGAAGCATGGAGACTATACAAAGCATGGTGAGAGATATACAAGTGAGGGAGAAATATGTTCAAGGTGAGAGAGTGACATGTGGATATGTGTGAGTGAAGAAAGCATGTAGACATATACAAGTGAGATAAATGTGGAAGTGTGTGCTAGTGTGACTAAGCATGAATATCTACAAGTGATGTGTGAAATGTATGAGTAAACATGAAGCTATATACAAGTTAGAAGAATGTAAGTGTGTGCTAGTGTGACTAAACATGAATAATCTACAAGTGGTGTGTGAAACATGGTGCTATATATAAGTGAGTAAAGAGTGAAACACGGTGACTATATACAAGTGAGTAAAGGGTGAAATATGTGATAAGAAGATAATATAAACATGTGATGAGAAAAGAGCACGGTAGAGAGAAAGATATAAATATCATGATAAGAACGAGGCATATAAACCATATGTAACTATGAGAATAGTGAAGTAATATGTACATATGCATAATATTAGGAGAGCAAAAAGAAATATCACCCATGTGAAATAGGTCTAGTCCTCTTAAAAAATTCTCCAGTGGAGTCGCCACTGTGGTCATCCGGATCAGATTCCTTTGGCACAGGTTGCCCCCAAAATTGGAGGAGAGGGAATAACGGAGAAATACCTCTCTACCATGCGTTTGGGGATTCGAGGATGTGGGAGTAATCTTTCCACGATGTACGCTGATCTTCACGGGCTACCTCAAATATAAATCGAACGTAGTCAAAGGGGAGAAACACGAACAAATGGAGTCGCCAACCTATTTTGCTCAAAACAGGCAAAAGAAATGTATCCATTCTGAGAGAATGACATCAAAAGACATACTGATGCTTACAAAACCAAATGAATCAAGGGTATAGGGAGTAAGTTACGAAATTGAAAGGTATTATGCACCCATCATTCCCTTTCGGTCTGTCATAGGATATTATAATATTCTTCTTTTCTCATAAATATATGCATGTGTACGTGTGTGCTGTGTTAATAATGAGAGAAAGAAATCACCTGAATCACGCCATGGGAAAGACATAGCATAATCATCCTAAGGAGTGTACAAAAGAAATAACATAAAAATATAATGTGATTGTCCATCGAATCACAAATCATTATGAAAAAGTGAATGTCTATATCGGGCGGAACACGAATATGTAGGAGTATGCGGACTCGCAATACTAATAAACAAAATAAAACACATAATGAATAAAGGAGGAAATCAGACTCGAATCCTAAGATTGGCTTAGGATGCCTTAGTAGCCCAAAGGGCATCAAAGTCCACGTAGTTCGATATCACGCAAGGTTAGAGTTTAACCCATACATCCTAAGTTAGAATTTCCTTTAGTTTATCTTTAGAAATTGTGTGCAAGTGTAGGGAGTGTGAAAAATGAGGAAATTCTAATTTAAAATTTATAAGAAAGCCCTATTTTTGCCTTTTTTGTATTTTATGAAAACAAGATTTGTGTGTACTAAATTGTAAAATGTGAGATTAGTTTTGATGTGAAGAGATGATTAAGGGTAGAAAAGTAAACAACTACTACTAATTGAATTAGTTGTAAATGATTAAGGGTAGACCTTTTAGAGAACTTTAATTTTAATTTTTCAAGGGTAGGAGACTAATTTTAGTATAGTTTGATGGTGGCGAGGTAAGTATGGAAAGTGGGGTGAAAAATGGATGAGAATGATGTAAGGAAATGGAGAGAATTTTTGCAAAAATAGAATTTCGGCGCATTGATTTCGAGGAGAATGTTCTAAATTCAGAAAGGGATCCCTAAGAATGAGTTCATAGTCTCCTTAAATAATGAAAACTTAGGGTTTTAGAAGGATGCCGATTGGCATAACCCCTGGAGTGCCTATTTTCATAGCCCCTACCTTGCTGTCTAAGACATGGGGTCTGGGGTGCCTATAAGGAGTCTGAAACAGACTTTTTTAGAAAAATTAGCATAAGATGCAACTCAAAAGCTCGAATCATGCATGACTGGGACCGTTGGAAAGGGTATTAAGTGTCCTACAAGAATCCATTGAGCCATTCTCGGGTTCGAGAGTTGACGAAAGCACCCGATAGTCTTTAGACAAGAGGGTTCTTAGAGTAAAAAGGCAAGTACGCATGAAATATGCGGCCAATTTGTGCACGGTATGGCCATTGGAAAGGGAATTTAGAGTCCTATAATGTTTCATGAGCTTCACTCAGATTTGAGAGTCGAGTGAGGTTAAACGGGGCTCAAAATCTCTCAGTGGCCTCTAGATTAGGTCTTGGAGTAAAAAGGTGAGTATGTGCAAGCCGTAAGGCCAATCCGCACACGATATGGGTCATTAGAAAGGGGATTCAGAGACCTTATAATGTTTTAATGATCTTCACTTGATTTAGAGAGTTTACTGGGGTTAAACGGGGCTTGAAAGCCCCCGATAATCTCTAGATTGGGTCTCAGAGTAAAAATGTGCGTATGCGTGAGCCATGTTGTTGATTCAAGTATGTATGGAACATTGGAAAGGGGATTAAGAGCCCTATAAGGTTTTAATGAGATTCATTCAGTTTGGAGAGTTGACCGAGATCAAATGGGGTTCAAAAGCGCTCGGTGGCCTCTAGATTAGGTCTCGGAGTAAAAGGTCATGTACACGCGGAACATGAAGCCAATTCGTGCACATTATGGATCATTAGAAAGGGGATTAAGAGCCTTACAAGGTTTTAATATGCTTCGCTCATTTGAAGAGTCAATCAAGGTCAAATGGGGCCCAAAATTTCCCATGACCTTAGGATTAGGGTTTGGAGTAGAGCAATGGTTTATGTTGGGAAGAGAAGTGTTAGGGACCTAAGGAGGTATTAGGGGGTGCCAGGATGAGTGTCTACAGTAGAGATGTATGTTGAATATAACCCTTGAATATACTTATGGACGTTTGTTTTAAGCAAAAAATGTTAGTACTATTTTTAAAGAAAATAATTTTTTGGTTTAAAGTTTATTAGAACGAAGTTGGAACTTTGCTAAGACGAAGTCCGGATCTTGTTAGAACAAGAAACATAACTCGTTAGAACGACGGTAAGATCTCATTAGAATAAAATTTAATACCTCGTTAGAACGAACATCTAACGAACACTCTCTATTTAGCAGAAGGCACCTGTTGGAAGCTCGTTGGAAGTATGCTTGAATTAGAAAACCTCAACGTTCAAATGAACTTGAGTTTAATTAGAACGAAATGGGCCTTTCATTCGAATGAACTACGTGTTTTCGTTTGAACAAGTTCATTGCCTTAAAATTCGTGTTTTCACTATTTTAGGCATGATGGAATCAATTTTTTTAACAAGTTTTAGCAAAAATCAATTGCCTACTTGTTTACAAAATTTCCAAAACCCTAGATACACCCATTGAATTCAAAGATCCAAGTTTACATGTTCATATACTTTGAGATCCTTCATGTTGGGCACCAAAGTTTGTTTCTCATCATCTTGAGTTCATAACATGTTTCGTGTGGTGCACTTCGTGTTGGTTTGTTGTGTTACGATGAAGAAGAGGTGATTCCATATTTTGATTTTATAGATGAACTATTAGCTTCATTAATAGATACCAAGGTTATTATGGATTCACATGCTATGGCAACTTTCATGAGTGGACTCTTATGTTGCATTGTGAAGGAGAGGTTTAAGATAAAAGAATGTCAAGGCTTGCGAAGGAGACAAGTCGTTGAGTAAATATATTGTCTATCTTTGTAAAACCTTATCATAATGATCTGTGTGGCTGGGTCGTTTGAGTTTTTCCCTTATACATCAATGGTTTGTGGATGATTTATTTATTTTATCTTCTTATAACCTAGATGCACGCTTTAGGTTAAAAAGATTAATTGGGTAAATCGGGTTTTCACACAAAATATTTAATTTGGTGAACAAGTTTTATTAGGTTTAATTTGGTTAAAGTTTTGGTCTTTAAAATAAAAATAAAATCTAAAAATAGACTTTTTAATTGTTTAGACCATCCTTGCCTAACACATCATATAAGGGCGTTCTCAATTGGTATCAAAGCATGTTACACTAATTTATTGTGTAAATCCTTGTTTCGTGTTGTTTAGGGTGGTCTTTTTGTGTCCCCCCCCTCTCTCATATTTGTTTTTGTTTGTTTTATCTCGATGAATCATCAATGTGATAATTTGTCCTTTTCATTTAGCGATGATGATGACTTTGATATTCGGTATGAGTATAATTAGCTTCGTAACTGTGTTGAAACTTTTTTCAAAGGGAATAAAAATTCTTGAAAGAGTAAATTTTCATTTTAAAGTTGATTTTTTTTCAAATTATTCAAATTCAAATAGATATCCTTCTTGAGAAGATTGAGGACGTGAACCGTGATTTTAAATCTTTAGAAGTTTCCAAGAAAGACAGTGATGATAGATTCTAATTTTTATAGAAAGAAGTAAAAGACTATAAAATATCTAGGGTTGATGTTCGTGCCATTAAGGATAATGATAAATTGATTAAATACTTGAGGGCACACGAAAAGACCCATATGGATAAGTTTGCTTACAATGTGGGAGAGCGAGATAACCTTCTAGGAATAATTAAATATTTGAAGAAGGAGTCCCCAACATTTGAGGAGTCTAATTCTTAGCGTGATTCTGGAATTTTAAAGTTAAAATATCATCTAAAAAACTCAAGTAGTGTTGGTGGTGATGGTTTCGGCTTCCATGATTCTAGTGCTTCCGTTGTAAAATCCAAGACCATTGTTTGTATTACAGGGTCAGCCATATCCCAGGATGTTAGAAAGGATCAACCCAAAGGTCCCATTCCTCATCGTGTCTACACGTGCACACACTACAGTAGAAAAGTCACCTTAGGCATTTTTGCTGTGATTTTAGAAAATACCCTATGAAGTTCAAGTCTATATCCTAATGTTTCCCAAAACCCCAGGCATTAAGCATTCATTTTGTTATCTTCGAAAATCAATTTTGGAGGCACTAAATTTTAGACTGGTTGATTCTTACATGCTTGCACATGACTCTTCACATTTTATATCTTATGGGTGATTACTTGCATGTTTGCATACACTAGCATTTGTACGCATAACATATATGCATACTAGTTGTATGTTGTTTGAGTCTTTTGTATTTTGATTTTTCTTTTATCGAGTCATATTAAAAAATAAAAAATGATTTTATTGGTCTTTTGAGTAAATTTATTAATAAAATGTTATTTTCTTTTGAAAAAATTTAAAAACTCAAGTTTTTTTTTTGGTTTATGTGTATTTTAGGTTTACACATTTTGTGTGGCATATTGATGTGTTTGAATCCAATTCATTCCATGCTATCCATGTGACTAGAACATTTGGTTATGATTGCCAATACTTAGATTGTTCTTAATCATGCTTTAATGGGGTTGTTTTGAACTTGATTTGCTTAATTGATTCACTTTGTATATGCCTCTACACGCACATTCATGACCTCATTTTTGACAGTTAACTTCACATGTTATATTTGAGATACGTGAGGTGTTCTCCCATCAATCTTGTCATCTACATATTTCATGACTATGGGGGATTTGCGCATGTAAAAACCGTAGCTCGTGAGATTATTTGATTAGTATTGAAAAAAAAGAAAGTGCACGGGAAAAGGGCTACGAAAGAAGAAAATATCCTTTATGGGAAAACCACCATTGGCAAGAGCCTAATGAAAAGATTAAAGGTAATAAATTTTTTTTCCAAGGCCAATGTGTTTAGTTCGTTTGATTTTCAAAAGTGGTAGCTTCAAAGAATTGAGAGAAAATAAAATATGATATAAGTTTAACTTTTGAGGGTGTATAGTTAAAGAGTAACAGGTTGAACAAAGATTCTAGTTATGCTTATTTTATCAAGACACAATTGATTTATAGAATCATCAATATTCTAGTCTTGTGTGCATTTTGCCTATTTGTTGATAGAGTTCTGTAAGGACAAATTTTTGACATACTCAATTTGTAGTATTGGCTATTTCCATTGGACAAAACATTTAAGGTCATTTAGTGTCATGCTACTCTCCTCGATGAAGAATTTGAGCATTCGTGATTTCAACATTCAACAAGTCTTCACCTCATTATCTGATTCCTCTTCTTCCCAAAGGTATATGACCCAGCTATTTTACTCTTTGCTAGAGAAATTTTTATGTGTTACATACTCCCTGGTGAAATTTTTCAAAGCATATTTTTATCTTTAAAGTTAAATTCAATTTTCTAAAATTAAGCAGGTTGTTCAAACGAGTTCATTTGAACGTGTTTGTTCTAATGACTTCAGATGAGTTTCTTCATGGGATTAGCCTGCAATGTAGTTTGATATCCGATTCAAATGATTTTTCTATCATAGTCGTTCAAACGACTTCGAACGATATCCTTAATGGATTTTCCCTACATTGTCGTTTGAAGGCTCGTTTAAACGACATTTTGTCATGTCGTTCGAATGAGTCATTTTATCGTTCGAACGAATGGTTATATTTTTGAAAAATGTAGTTTTTCCCTCAACCTTCCTTGTCTACTACTTCCACTTTTGAAACTATATAGGAGCTCGGGAAAAACTGCATAAATTCTTCTTGAAATTTAGAAGAAAAGCACATTTTTATTTTCAAAAGGGCCTCCAACATTTATGTGTTCTTTTAGATCATTTTTCCAAGAACCAAAAGCCCAAAAGTAATCGTCTCATACATTCATCCTTATTTAGGTGCGGTGGCCCTCTACACAAGTTGTTTTGGAGATAATGTTTGGCTTTCAGTGGATACGGAGACACAAGAGGTGTTGTGCATCGTGTTGGATCTACACATACTATGGACTGAGATCTTGTAGACAAGATCAACGGGTCTTATCATGATTAGTCTGTAAGTCTTATGTGTCTTCTTGTAAAGAACCCTATTTGTAGTGATTTTTGTCTAGGCCTGGTCTACATCGGTGCGTTGTGGTTGTGCTTTCTCTCTACGTAATTGATATCATGCATGATCCTGTAGGATTTAGTAACTAAGATTAAATTTGGAAAATGTCACCCCGCTGGCCTAATCATAATTTGTATCGTGTGTTGTTAATTTATATCACATAGTGTATTTCACGAATTTGAACTGAATCCATATAACCTTGCAACTTCAAATTGGTATCAGAGCAAGTATCTAAAATCCATTTAGATGAATCCTGGAGGTTATAAGGATATTTATTCATCAAATAGACCCCCTATTTATGATTGAACTAATTATACCTATTGGAAATCATGTATGAGATTTGTTTTAAAATCAATTGATGAACGTGTTTGGCTTGTTATTAAAAAAGGGTGGTCCCCTCTTACTGTAGTTGTTGAAGAAGAAATTTTTTTAAAACCCATAGAGCAATGGAGTGAGGATGAGTTAAAATTATATCATTTTAATTCTAAAGGTTTAAATGCTTTATTTAGTACCATTACTCCCAAGGAGTTTCGTTGTATCATAACGCGTGAAACTTCAAAGGAGGCGTGGGACATTCTTGAAGTTACCTATGAGGGAACGAGTGAGGTTAAGGCGTATAAACTTCAACATGTAACCATTTAATTTGAAACTATCACCATGAAAGAGAGTGAAGCTTTTGATGGGTTTTATACCCCTATTTTTGATATTGTCAACTCATGTTTCAAGTTAGGCGATAAGATCCCTGAAACTCGTGTAGTCAAGAAGATTCTTAGACCTCTCCCTAGTCATTTTATCTCAAAAGTCATAGTTCTTAATTCTTTAGGAGTGTTAGATTCATTAAAACTCAAAGAGATTGTAGGTGGTCTCTAAACATATGAATTAGAAATGTTGCCTAAAGATAACAAAAAGAATGATAAGGGAGTTTCTTTAAAAGTTAAAAAGGAAGAAATGTCCGAAGATGATGAGTTCGATATGGATCCTGATGATATGGACTTATTTGCTAAAAAATTCAAAACGTTTCTCAAGTTTGAAAAGCAAAACCCAAAATTTGAAAACCCAAAATTTTAGAAAAATAAAAACAAGGCAAGTAGAAGTTATAATGATCGATCGGGATCAAAAGAAGTTTAAAAATGAGAACTCTAAAAGAGTTAGCTTTAGAAAGGATGATTCGGAGAGATGTTTTGAGTGTAAGGGATGAGGTCATAAAGTGTATGAGTTCCCCACTAAGCTTAAGAGACAAGGTAAGTATAAAGCCATTTATAATGCGACTCTTAGCGATAGTGAGAACGAGCATGAAGACTCCAATGATTTTATTCCTTCTGAAAACAACTTCATCGCTTTTATGGCAAGTTATGCTAGCCCTTGGAGTGTGCCACAACCTAGTGTTGACATTTTCGAGCATAAACTTAAATTTGTATCCAATCACTCACAAGGTAGTGATGATAATAGAAGTGAGAGTGATGCTGATGAAAGTGAATTACAGTTCGCCCATTCTGAGTTGTATGCCGAGTCTATGAGAATTCAAAAGATTAACAAAATGATAAATTTTAAGATGTTGACATTGAAAAAGGAGTTAAAAAGTCTGAAGGAGAAGGAGACTTTAGTTCAACTCGAGGCAATGAAGATTTGTCTTTTTGAGAAGCTTATTTTGGTGGGTAAAGAAAAATGTGATTTGACCGATTCTCTAGATCATATTACCAAAGATCTTCATGAATCCTTGGAGATTTAAAAAATACTTAAAGCAAAAATGATCAAACTTGAGAAAGATCTCGAGGCCTCTCTGGAAGTCAAAGTCACACTTGAGGATAACTCCAAGAGAATATGGAAGCTATTTCTCGGTCCAATTTTAGGTTTTAAGGAGAAAGGATATCAAGAGAGAAAAGGTATAGGATATGAAGATGGTGAGTCATCTAATGTTAAATCCGAACCTTTAGCTAAGTTTTTTACCAAAATGAACCTTCCTAAACCTAACCCACCTAAGAGAAATCTACCTAAGCAACATATAAAAGTGACTCCAAATCGACCCTATGTTATTACTTTTTGCCACAATAGGGTTCATCTTAGAGATTTTTGTTACAAGCTTAGGAATAATTCTTATCCCAATACTCCTCGGCCACACTATAGATCCTTTGCTAGCCTTAAAAACCAAGTTGAGTATATATTAAATACATCCAAAGGTTTAATAGAAGAGTTTCTAAGGTTTTCTATGGACCAAGAAAATAATTCCTACCAAAAGACTAGAATTAACAAAGGGAAGAACACAACTCAAGATTGGGTTGCAAAAGAGAAGATCAAGAAGGCTTTTATTATTCATGTTGCTCTTAAGGCTCAAAATACCTCCCAATGGTATTTTGATAGTTGTTTCTCCAAACATATGACAAGTGATAAATCTCTTTGTACCACTCTTAAAGATCACAAAGATGGTAAATTCACCTTTAGCGATGGGAGTAAGTCTAGAATTATGGGAAGAGGCACTATTGAAGTTTCTAGTTTCCTAAAACTAGAAAAAGTTCTGTATGTTAATGGAATAAAAACTAATTTGATAAGCATTATCCTGTTATGTGGCAAAAATCAACAGTTAAGTTTAGCCAGATGGAGTGCACAATTTATGATAAATCTGGTGAGACTATTCTACAAGGTGTGAGGACTAGTGACAATAGTTATCGAATCATTCCAAAGTCTTCAGTCGTTAGCAATAATGCCAAGTTTTCCCCTGATGACCTTTGGCATCAATGTCTAGGTCATGTAAATTTTAGAGATCTTGATCGTTTGTGAAGAGAGACCGAGTTCGAAGCTTGTCATCTTTAGGAAAACCAACCTCCTCAATTTGCAGTCCTTGTCAACTTGGAAAGAAAATTAAGAGTCCTTATAAGAAGTTGAGCTCTATAACCACCTATTGTGTCTTAGAATTGATTCACATGGACCTTGTGGGTCCCACTCGTACCGAGAGTATAGGAGGAAAAGAGATATATTCTAGTGATGGTAGAGGACTTTTCAAGATATTCAATAGTTGGATTTCTTAGGTAAAAGTTCGATGTAGTTGGAGTTTCTAACGATTAAATGTCGAGTCCGTCAAAATCAACATTGTGTCACCATAAATCGACTTAGGAGCGATAATGTAACTTAATTTAAGGAATGCGGTGTGAATGCCTTTTGTGATAAAGTTGGAATTAAGTATTACTTTTCATTCATTCGAACGCCTCAACAAAATGGTATAGTAGAAAGGATGAATCTAACAATCAAAGAAATGGCAAGGTCGATGCTTTTAGATACGAGGGCCCCGTAGGTTTTGGGCGAAAGCGGTAAGTACCACATGTCATACGGTGAATAGGGTATAATTGCGCCCCCATAATAATAAAACTCCTGAGGAATTGTGGATAGGTAAGAAACCCAACCTAACCTATTTTTAAGTCTTTTGGAGTCCTTATTACATCCTTAAGGATAAGGAGCTCTTAGAAAAATTTGACTCGAGGAGTGATGAAGGTATATTTCTGGGGTATTCACCAAATAGTAGAGCTTATAGGGTTTATAACTATGCTAGCTCTAAAGTTATGGAATTAATAAATGTTACAATAAAAGATGATGCTCCGGCCACATTTATTGATATTGAGGATGATTTCTCATATGAGAATGATGCACCCCCTGATATTAATCATAGTGAGTCTCAAATGATTCAGTGGACCCCTCATTTGATAAAAAGGGATCTAGCCCCTTACGTTCGTAAAAGTCACGACTCCTCCAAAATTATTGGGAATCCCGAATTAGGTGTCAAGACTAGGGCGCAACTTGAAAATGAGGTTAGTTGTTTGTGTTATACCTCTAAAATTAAACCTCAAAATTTCAAAAAAGCGCTAAAAGATGAACATTGGATAAATTCCAGGCAAAAAGAGTTGCTTCAATTTCAAAAGAATGATGTTTGGAAGTTAGTTCCTTGGCCTAGTGATACTAACGTCATTGGTACCAAATGGATCTTCAAAAATAAAATGGATGAAAATGGTGTCATTGTTTGTAGCAAAGCTAGGTTAGTTGCCCAACAAAACACCCAAACAAAGGGTGTTGATTTTGATGAGACGTTTAATATTGTTTCTAGGTTAGTGTTCGTTCGCCTTTTACTAGCCATAACATGTCATCTTAAATTCAAGCTTTATCAAATGGATGTCAAGAGTGTCTTCCTAAATGGCATACTTTCAGAGGAAGTCTATGTGAAACAATCGAAAAGGTTTGAAGACCTTAAGCATCCGAATCACATTTTTTACCTGAAAAAAGCTTTATATGGTTTTAAGCAAGCATCTTGTGCTTGGTGTGTGAATCATACTTTCTATCTCTTTACTCGTGGATTCTTGAGAGGAAGAGTAGATATGAAATTATTTGTTCATCGAGATGAGAGTGCTATTTTAGTTGCCCAAGTGTATGTCGGTGAGAAATTTTTCGGATCCATATGTGACAAACATAATCAACTCTTTACGAAATAAATGCAGAGTGAGTTTGAGATGATTATGGTTAGCCAACCCACTTACTTCTTACGCCTTCAAGTGCATCAACTCGATAATGGGATAGTTTTGTCCCAATCTAAGTATGCAAAAGATCTTGGGAATAAATTTAATCTAGACTCCGCTACGCATGCACGTACACCCATGATTTCATCCGCTAAGCTTCATAAGTACACTAAAGGAAAGGGTGTAGAGAACAATCTTTTTAGGAGTATGATGGGTAGTTTAGTTTACTTAATCGCTAGTCGTCTGGATATTTCCTTTAGTTTTGGAGTTTTTGCCCATTATCAAGCCGCCCCAAAAGAGTCCCATTTACTTGCCATTAGATATATTATCAAAGATATTAGTGGGACCCTATTATTTGGGATTTGGTACTCTTTTGACACTAATGATTATCTATCGGCGTATTCGAATGCTGATTAGAAAGGAGACTTTAATGGTTGTAAGAGCACATCGGGCGGATGCTTCTATTTTGGAGGTACGATTGTCTCATGGATGAGCAAGAAAGAAACTTCCATTTCTTTGTCCATGACAGAGGCCGATTACACAGACGTCGGGAGTTGTTGGACTCAACTCATTTTGATGAAGAAAATGTTGGATGATTACTGTATTTCATAAGGCATAATGACTATTTATTGTAATAATGCGAGTGCAATCCATATTTCTCAAAATCCCATTAAATATTCTAAAACAAAGCACATTTGGATGCGCGAGCACTTTATCCAAGAATTAGTTGAAGAGAAAGTCATTTACTTAAGCTTTGTAGGCACCAATCGTCAATTGGTCGACTTCTTTACCAAATGTATATATTCCCTCCGATTCGAGAATCTTAGGAAATCCATAGGGGTTTGCTCCATGGATTGAGTTCGGAGTCGTATATCTAGTTTAGGTTCTGCCTCATGTCTATCTTTTTACCAATGAACTAGATTATATTATTGTACATATATTTTCAAAAATTCCAAAAATATTTTCATTTTTTTGTGTACAAAGGCTTTTATAATCCTTTTGTCCATATAGGATATGTGTGTGAGATTTTCGAATCACTATATCATTTCATGTTCATGTGGTTTTCGTTGAGTAGCTAGCCTGAATTTTGTCTCACTTGTGCTCTTTATGCGTCGATATGAAGCTTTGATGCTTGTTTATGATATATTCTTCTATGACTGCCTCACATCATTGCCTTTCATGCACACACCTATCACGGAATCTTGAGAATGTCTACGTTGCTTTACATATGCTAAGTGAAGTAAGGTGTTGTCCTATTAATTTTATCACCTAATCTTATAAGCAATAAACATAAAAATTGTGCATGTAAGAATGATTTCTCGGATTGAGAAAAATAGAAAAACATTTATCCGGTAAATTTGGTATACTTTAAGCAATGGAATCGGGCTGCGGAAGACATGTTGTCTTTGCGTGAATGGCCACCATTTGCAAACAGAAAAAGATCTTAAAAGAATATGTCATAAAAAATACAAAATTGCCAAGGGCAATGTGTACTATGCAAAATATTGTGTAAAATTTAAAAAATTATATTATTTTATGGGAGACATAGGTTGAAGATTAATGGATTGCACAATAATTCATAATAATGCCTTTTAAGGTGACGCTATTGGTGAGAGAATCATTGAACTTATAGGATTTTACTTTCATGGCCAGTAACCAATAGAATTCCCCTTATTTGCCATAAGGTTGATGTGGGTGCATATTGTGTAGATATATTGTTTGGCATCTCTCACTTGTGCGTTATCTGGGGTGATTCTCTCACTCGCATTGTTCACACCCATTCATTCCATTTCCATAGTTCAATTATTTTTAACACTACCTTGGACAATTGGAAATCAAAATTATCCAGGTTTATAACCTTGTTAGGCCTTTATACTCTGTATTGCTTTTCAATCTTTTCCTATTTATTTATTTTTGAAAGGTCTAAAATCTCATTCGATTTCTCATTCGAACGAGATTCAAATGACCTCTCCTTAAACCTAGCCAAAAGTCTCATTCGATTATTTGTCCCTATGTCATTCTAATGACGTCGTTTGAATGACATTCCCAGATCATTCGAACAACCGATCTTATAACACGTCAGTTGGGATATTTTTTTAGCCATTTCATTTTTTAATTTCCCCCCCTCCCCCTCTCTCTCTCTCTCTCTCTCTCTCTCTCTCTCTCTCTCTCTCTTTTTCTCTCGGTATAGAACGATTTCTCTCCCCTAATATCTCTCAACTCTTCAATTAATATCTCCCACACTCTCCATATTCTCAACCCCTAATCTTCATCTTCACTCATATAATATCTATATTTCCTAAAGCCATTTTCCATATCTCCTAGAGTTGTGTTGGGATTCTGAAGCTTCATTTTAAGGTATTCCTTTTTTGTCCCCTCTCTTGTATATATATATTTTTTATCTTGGTTTGAGTATATATATTTTGGATATTTTTTAAAGATGCAACACTTTTGTGTTGTTTATTTCTCATGATTAACCCATTTCATATAATCTCAACATTTTTTGAGGGGATATGTCTATATTATACATAATTTTTCATACAATTTGAGTCTAATTGGCATGGCCCATATCGTATATCAGTAGTCATCCGACCATGGACCTATCGACTTGAGACACTAGATAGAGAAACATTTTCATTAATAACTAGGAGGTGTTACATAATGATGATTAAGTTACAAGACAGAGGGATAAAAAAGAAAAATAAAGGAGTGAAACCTTCTCCTTATCCTGAACATTGCTCCCAGATGGCAGGTCGGTAGAAGGAATGGCCTCATCAATGGGATTTAAGTCAGACCCAACAAGTTGAATGGAGGATTCTCCAAAACCTTACTCATCATCAAAATATTCCTTAAAGTTTGGAGGACAGCCTGGATCATACCTCGATAATAATTCAGAATCCTCTACAGTGCCGATCTCCTTGAGGGCATCCGACCAGTCATCCTTAAATATTTCTTCCCGACGAACACAATTTGAGAGGAGGCAGCCAGAAACACCTTATCCCAGCCTTTATTGAAGGAGTCTTTTTTTATTTTCTTATTTTTGGCCTTATCTACAACCAGTTCAGAGGTCAGACAATCAAATTTCTCCTCAACAGACTTCAGGAGGGCTTGATTTTCTACCAACTTATCCTCGGCCATCTTGGCCTTATTTTCAGCAATGGTCAAACTAGTTTCAGCAGTTACCAACTTTCCCTCAGCAGTGGTGGCTCTATCATAAGCCATCTTCAATACTTCCTCCCAAGCTTTCTTCTTAGACTCTAATAACTGCCTTGAAGTCTCTATAAATTGCCTTAGACCCTCAAGGGCCTCTTCAACATCTCCTCCCGAAGAACGTATCTGATCGTCCTTCTCTATCAATTGATTGAAATTCACCAAAAAATTCACAAAGGACAACATCAGATTGCAAGGAGTATTAAAAGAAAAATAAGATATTAAGGGCAAGTAATAGAAGGAAAAGAGTTACCATAGCCAAACTTTGGCAAGCATTATCTGCCAAAATTAATCGCGGCAGAGGAGCAAGGGTTGCTCTATCAGTAGAGCAAGTACCAGTTTTGATCAACTTCCTGGCCACACCAGGATGGATAACAACAGAGGATGACCCTGCAATACCCAAATACTTCTAAATCTTCTTAACCAACTCTTGGTTAGAAGAACTCTTCTCAACTTGATTCTCAGATAATCCCTTTTCTTAACATCTTAAATTGAGGTGCAGCAGTATCAATCTCCCAAGCAGTGATGACCTAGGGAAATTTTTCACCAACTTTAGAGGTTTTCTCCTGATTCTTGGAATCAACAACCTTGCCATTCTTCTCTGCAGCCCTTTTAGCAATGGGAGACAAAGCTCCAGTAATCAAGTCAAGAACTTTTATCTTTCCCATATCATCAAGTGGGGAGGTGGGAACAGTAAAAATGTCTAACGACTCAAAAGAAGAAGAAGTCCCAAAATACTTCTCATCCTCTATAGATTCCTCATGTGAAGAAGTGGGAGCTAGCTCCTCTTCAAGATTTATAGGGGCAAAAGTTGTAACAGTGGTGGGCCTAGCAACAAAGGAGGTAATTAAACTCCTGTACTGAAATAAGTACGAGGCACCTCTAGGGTATTCCTTGCTAATCCTATGATGAAGGTTCTACGGGAATTTCAATTCACGAATATTAATATCCTATTCTTTGGGACACTTCTTCTTGCTCTCAACTGTGCAAATCATGACAAGAAAATACTGGTCAGCATATCATCAAATAGTTGGCTAGCAAAAATAGAAATACAATAATTAAATTCAATAACCTATGCCATATCCTACTTGTGGGCGCGTGGGCCCATCATACACTTCTCCTCTTTGAAGAGGGGCTTATTTCAAATTTTTCGCAATAACTCCATAACGAAAATAATCTTTATTGGAGTCTAGCAAATTGACAACTAGGGCTTTGTTGGAAAACCTAGTTTTCATGTAGTAAGTGTTATCACTGGTAACCCATTTATAACAGAACATCAGCTCAGGGATGCCAATGTGGGTTCGATGTATTTGGTTAAGCCTATACATCCTATTTACCACTCTCCATGTGTTGGGGGCTACTCTAGCTGGAACGACATCAAAATATTGACAGAACTCTAGAAAGAAATGATTTGGGGGAACGTGAAACCACATTCAGCTATGAACAAAAAGGGAATCCAATGACCCTATGACAATGATAACACTTCAATAGGTGGTACAGGCATTTCTAATTCTACCCAATCAGGAATGTTTCTTTCCTGCCTAAATTAATCTAGAGAATCACTATGAACTACATAAACCATGGTTACCATACGGAAAGAAAGAAATCGAAAAGGAAGAGAAGAAGAAAGCTTACAGAGAAAATGGTGGCAGAAGAAAAGATATAATGCAAAGGAAAGCTCAAAGACAGAAAACTTAGAGAAGAAGGAGAGTTTGAAATCTTGGAAAAGTTATGGTACAAAATCCAAGAAACTCTCGTCTCTTATAACTTACCTAAAAAACTGTGCAAGAAATGATTACTTGTACCAAAGATTGATGTTCTGACAACTTCACAGTCTTAAGAGTGCAAAAATACCAACATAACCTTTGGTAATTCACTAATTTTTAAGTTATTTACAAAAATGCCACTACAAGATCAAGGCATGGAAAATTTTCACAAGTCCCACACGTCAGCATATGTTGACCTACTTTGAAGAAAATATACTCCATACTTTTAATAAAAACATTAAGAATGGAGTATTGGGGGCTTCTGTTGATCCCAAAAATTATCCGCCTACGTGGACCAATCAGAAATGGACATTCATCTCCTAACGTGGTGGTAATCCTAGTTAGCGATCACTTAATCAATCCCGAAGATAGTGTCTCGATAGGCACGCCAACCAACGTGAAGAATGCAAACCAAAAAAGTAAGTGAACAATCACCACTAAAGGGAAACAACCAAGGGTCCTTCCACACGTGGTCTAGACAATCAACCATCACATTCATTATGTATGGGCGTAAAGGCTTGAATATATAAAGGCATTCCAACCCCTGATCTTCGGGTCACTATAAATACATTGTGTTCCTTTCACAAAAGGCATGATAGAACGGATTCTAGTATATTCCTCTTAACAAGAGTATCTAGCTTTCTATAATCACTCAAATCAATACAATAATAGTGGACGTAGGCTTTCTTAAACAACCAAACAACTTTAAAAACTCTTGTCTATTATATGATTATTTCATTACAATCTTATATTTTATCTATGACTAGAGAATTGGATCTAGTCCATTTTTTTACATCAACACACACACGCACACACACGCACACACACATATAACTTACTATTTCGAGATTCAAACATGTGAAGCAAAGTCAAATATTTTTTTTTCTTTTTTTGAAAGAAAACTATTATTATTTGTAAAAGTTAGAGTATATCCTATGCAAACATGCAATTTTACTCATGAGAATTAAAAAACACGCAATGTTCATTTTATATGTCAAAAAAATTAATTCACATATTGTATATAATTATTTTCTTTAATGCAAGATTTTATACCTTAAACTTTTAAGTGTCATGAAAAATACATTCATAAATGCATTGGAGAAGTATTCCTGCATTTACTGCATGGGATCATATGTAGCATGTCCTTCACATCATGGAAAGGATCCTCTACATAGAGAGGGTTTCATTCCCATTGTATATACTTCTCATTGTCACATCATATTAAAATATTATAGAGAATTGCATTTGAGGACATCTTTTAAAGTCAATTTGTATCAATCTTATATGCCACCTCACATTCTTTCAATCCATGCTTGTTTTGGAGATGCACTTAATAAAAATCCAATAAGGTATGCGAGGGATGCTTAATATTCAATTACAAATTGCGTGAAAGGCACCTGTATTGGTCCCAGGCCCATTATTGATAACATCCGTCAAGTATTCACAATAAAAACGTTTAATAAATTCTAAAGTATAAACATAATTAATCTCGATATTATTGAATAAATATTATTTACCGTGTAACAACCAACTAAGTGATAAGGGGAATGGCCCTCCTCATGGGGCAACTCAAGCCCACCTATATAAATATTGTACCTTCCTCACTAGAGGGACATGAATTCCAGAGTCTTGAAACTCTGTTAAATTGTACTAAAAAATCAATAAGAAGACTTCCCCATACGGATATAGGCAATCTTGTTGAACCACATGCATCCGTGCGTTTCCTCTTTGCATGTTTCACTTCTTTTAAACTCTTTATTATTAAATTTGTCTTGTGTGGTTAAACAATTTAACACATGTAAGCTTTCTGCACTTATCGTAGGAGACATATGTAGGAACTCACCATTTAGTTAAATTTCACTAGATAAATCTATTTTCCTAGTGCTATACCATGGTTAACATGCTAGAGGATCACATTAGTTCCCATAGTTCTAGAAGAACAAGTATGTATCAACCCCTATTCCATGAGTTATATAATATCAATGTGACACTAATGCTTCCATATCCCGTTATCGGCCTCGCGAAGACCAATTTGATAGTGGCTAAATACAACCTCATCCTAACAGAGTCTCAAGGATGATTGATGACTACGAAAAATGCCTCAACGACAAAAAAAAATTCTCAGCAAAGGAATGGAGAGAACAGTCGTTTCCAACACCGAATGGAGAAGATGGAATGAGAGCTTTTCCGGTACAAGCACATGCACAGATATTCCCCTAGCCATTACAAGAGTAAAACTCATAGCCAAAAAAGAAGCACAAGTTGGTAGCATGAGCAACCTCCCCATAGTGAATCTTATGTCGGGTTTTATAAATAATAAAGGGGGCGGGGAAGATATTCTATACGAAGTTTCATCAATAAAGAGCTAGATATAAGGGTCACACGATTCGGGTATCGTATGACCAAAGATCTATCCCACCAAGCTCTCGTATACAAGATGAAATATCCATTCATACATGATATTGAATAATCTTAACCCCTGAAGAAGTTTGTTGTACTTTGGTTCAAAATATATGATGGAAAAATGAATCCTATGATACCCCTTTAGTTTTGTGAACTAAAGAAATAATTATTTAATTATTAATTCATATTTACTCGTGTGATTTAACGACTAACTTATTGGGATTAGTTGGCTTGGATTATTAACTAAAATTTAAAACGAGAATTTAAAATTAATTATGAATGACTTGTAGGTTTAATAGCACAATTATAATTAATTATGATGTTACGAGTTGGTATAGTTAGACCGGGCTCCAGGGAAATATAGATGCCCAAAATGGTATTTTTAATGTGTCAAATTGGGTCCTAGGGTTAGGTACACCTTTGGATTAAGTTTTAGGATTATTCGATTAGTGTTGTAGACCTATTTTAGGGTTCAAAAGTGGGCCTATAGTGAACTTGCGGGATTAGGGTTATAAATAGGTTATTAAACCTCATAATACACCATAATACAAAACCTTGCAGCAAAGGCAAACTTTGGGAGAAGATGGAGAGCATATACCATGGTTTAATTAAAGTTAAAATCTTCTTTAAGACAAGAAATACTATCTTGCTTATTGTATAAATATAATGTGTTTATAATTTCATTGTTGAATATGAATACATTGGTTCGGAGCATGCTTTTAGTATTAAATTCTGATTGTTGACTTATAAATATGATTATTAATCATGCTTTGCATTATGCTAATACGAATTACAAACGTATTTTTATAATACTCTTTCAAAAGGATGATTTTATAAAGTTTATATTGAAATCCTTATCAATATGTGTAGGAACAATTATCATAGGCTCTCTCTATATTTGGTATGAAATATACTTAATTAAGTATGAAACTCAAATCTTGTAATGAACCATAATACGATGAAATAAAAGGGGATGTTATAATGACTTTCTCTTGCTGCTATAGAGGATTGGGTAGGGTGCTTGTGCCATATATATATATATATATATATAACCACTGCTATAGGTCACGGTCTGCAACCATGACACTATTAGTGTGACAAAATTGAGGGTCACGATTGGTACCCATAACCCATAGGGGATAACCTGGTTTAACGGTCCAAACCCATGACCACGATACCACAATGGGTCATGGTCCAAGCCCGTGACGCCGAGGGGGAAGAATGTGGGTCACTCTTGCATCCCAAAAAAAATTGTGCATTTTTTAAACTTGTTTTACATTTACAGAAATAAATATTTCACCAATATGTAATAAAGTTAATAAGCGTCTACTTGCGTGAATATAGAATAATACAACAAAAGTTAACTAAAACATATTTGCATGAATATGTAATAAAATACAATGTCTGTTGGGCTTATGTGCGTCAAATATATTCTCTGTTTCCTCATCCCAACATTTTGGCAACGAAAACAAAATGCAATCGAATAGGTAGTATTGTGAGTGATGAACTCCATGACTTGTAATGAATTTAAATTGTTCAATTTTTCTATTATCATACTTGTAAATCGGATTTCCCTCTATATGGCGCGCACTAATGACAAATATTTTGGTGCAGTCAAATTGCACCCTGTCGTACTCTTGTTTTTAGTAATTACTACTATGAATCATCTTTCTCGAGAAAATATATGTAGAAGGGGGGTGAATACGAGTCTTAAGGGTGAGGACACAACAAATTATGGTTTTAATTAATCCTAAACAAAATATGTTTTTTTTATTTGATCAATCAGACACAACAAGTCCAATTAAAGTTCATTTTAATTTAATCCTAAGAAAGGGGTGAACATAACCACAACAAGTCAACCAAATGACTCTATTATAAACATTTAGTTGTACGATAGGGTCGTTGTTCAGACAAATAATTAGTTAAAGGTTTATTATAAAGAATTAATAGAGTGAGCATTTTTAGTATCTATTATCCGTATCAAATTATCAACCTAACAACTATCAACCCAAAAATCCAACACAAGATTTTTCCATATTCCTTCTAAATCGTCTACTTGATTGTTTTCTAAGAACATAATTATACAGCATGAGTTTTTATATACAATTATACATCGAGGTTTTCATATACAATTTCTAACAATAAATAGGGTCATATTTCAATATAGAACATGCGATGTACACATAAACATGATGTACACTTTTGTTATTGTAATACCCGTTCCCCTAATTTTATCTCTTTCCTTGTAAAGTTGTAATTATGTATGAATAATGATATTTTTTTCTCGTCGTCGTAACCATCGTGCTCGTCGAATAACGGATTCTATAATGCAAAGTTTGAACCTGGGAAAACAAAATTCGTTCGAATTAGGGGTCATTCTCGTTCAAACGGGTCATTCGAACGAGGTTTGAACGAGACTTCTGATGACTTGAGTTTGATCTATTCCTTGTGCGCACTAGAATCTCATTAGATACTCTCATTGGAAGTGTTGTTCGAACAAAAGAGTAATCCCATTTGAACAATACTTAAAGTGGTTCGAACGACCGAACCTGAATTTGGTCATTTCGAGTTCCCTTATGTGCTGTCACGTTTTGGATCCTTAGATTGATGACGTGTCGACTTTTGGTGACCTCAGATGATAAAAAATGTGATTTGTGTGGTAGTCTTGATTTTTTAAATGGGTTTCTGGATTATTTTGAGGTGATAATAAGAGAGAGTGAGGGTGGGTCTTCCCCACCATTTTTCTTTCAGCATTTTCCCCTCTCTCTCTAAGTTCCAAGAAACCCATCTTCTTCCCCAAGTGTTTCCTCCATATCCACACCTTACCAATACCATTCGACACCATTTCAAAGCTTTATTCTTCCTTTACAAGCTTTATCAAGGGTAAAAGTGGGTTGTGTAAACAAGACAAATATTTTTGGAGTTATTGTTGGGGTTTTTGAAGAAGAATTAGAGATTTAGGGAATTTGAAGATGGTCTTTCTTAGAGATTTCATGGGGTCAATCTTGGTGGATCTAGGCAACCTCTTTAAGTCCACATTAGGAGGCTGGAGGTTACCATTTTATTCTACATTCATCCTATCATTTTGGAGCTTCTTTGAGATAGAAAAACTTTACTCTTAGCCTAAGAACTCTATTTTGTATATTATTTGTCTTGTAGCTAGAGCTTGTTAGATTAGAATGCATGCATGATTGAAAAGGTAATTTCTTAAAGTTTTGTGAAAGAAAAAGATAATTTATGAAATATCCCAAAACTTTTAAGGAAAATGATATATTTCAATAATATCTATATATTTTATGGAATGAAATGTTTGAAATGATATTTCTCTTGTTGAAAATATTTATGAACAAATGTCTTAAGGTTTTCTTGTGAAAAAATGGGATTTTTGTAAGAACATGAAAAATAGACAATTACTAAAATTTTGAAGAAATAAAAATGTGTTTTAGCATGAAAAATATGTTTATGGCAGTTTTGTAAAATTTCTAGAATGGACCATATGGTAGACCCATTTAATAGGATTTTTGGACTTAAATTCCATCTTCTCATGTACCTAAACTTGTAGTATTTTGATGATGAATGTATAAACAAGTTTAATAAGGGTTTTAGTGGGTCTAAATATGAAATAAAGAGAATAGAAATTTCAGCCTTTAAGGTGTGTTAAATGGAGTGAAAAATGTGATAAATGGACATTTAAGTCTACCTGCGGAAATAAAAGGAGAAATGGTATTTTCTTGTAAGGTAGTCTCCAAAGAGAAAAAAAGGGGTTTTCTTAGTAAAGAAAGTAATGAAACAAAAAGATTTCCAACTTGAGATGTATATTAGTCCAAAGTGTTAAATAATTTGTTAATGAGTTAAAAATATTTAAGAAGTTAGTGTGTGTAACTTAATAATGTTTTTGAAAAATAACTCTAGTAAAAATAGAGGAAAAGGTAATTTGGAAACAAATGGGTAAAATAGTAATTTTATGTAAAGAGGAGCATTTTTATTGCATTTTTATGAAATAAAAATGTTGGAGAAGGTACTACACAAAATGGTCCTTATTGAAAGTATTTTTTGGATAGTATCAATGCAAGTTTATAAATGATAAGAAATGATGATTTTAAAGTGTAATACAAGTTGAGGTGAAACCCCGAATTTTGGCTTTGGCCGGTAAAGGAAAGCAAGATAATGTGGACATTTGAAAAATGTTAAAACACATTAGTATGGACTCGAATTTCACCGGGAGTAATTAAGGAGGGTCCAAAGCCCCAGGGTGAAAGATCCAAAATCACTAGCCACAGCATATATTAGCATAGCTAGCGGTGTAGCGCTCGTTAAAGTATGCGGATAATTTGAGGATTCCAAAAAATATAATAAGAAAAGTGGAACATATGAAGAAATTTATTATGTGGTGAATATAATAAGAGACAAATTAACTTGAATGAAATTGATAAATATTCCAGTTGAAAGATAATGTGGGAAAGCATTGTGAGAAATTGGCTAATGCCCATGAAGAAAAAAGAATGCTAAAGTGAAGTGAATAAATGGGTAATTAAACAACCTAATGATATTTAAGCCATACTTAACACAAGAATGTATTTATGAAAGTCTTTCAAAGAAAAATAAGTATTTTCTAACACCGTTCTTGTGTGTGTTAAAAGGTTATTTTCAATGAAAATACTACGGTAAATTTGGCATGAGAAAATGGGTAATTTCAGTGATAGAAATATTTGTCCTTAAACAAAGGGTATTTGTTTGAAGTATTTAACTCGGAGTGTTAAATCAAGAAATAAATTCAAGTCCAGTAGAAGAGGTTCTTTATAAGATTAAGGCGAATTAATCAGAATAAGTAATGTTTTTGGAACAAAAACGGTTTCATGCATTAAAGTATATGTATGTACATATAAACATAAAGTAGTTGCATGTGCACGTAGATATAACGTGTTATAGTATCTTTTATGTCATTCAATTATATATTGCATTATTGCATTTTCCCACTGGGCATTCGGCTCATCCCTCGTCTTTGTTACAACAGGTTGGGTGCGGTTCTGTATTTTGAGAATGTTGTACATGTAAATATCTTCTTTTATTTTATGTTAGTAGCTCTGTATTCTTGGATTCCGAGGATGCTTCCCAAGGGTCCCTTACGTAGTTTGATTTAAATGGAAATCTCATGCTAAACAAGTGAATTGTTAATTAAATATAATTAGCCTAGAAACATTATGTAGATTGTTTCATTGCACTTCATAATGATTGGGTCAGACCAGATTGATCACGGGTAACCTGTAAATTTGGGATGGGGGGGTTACAAATGGTATTACAACTCTAGGTTCAAGGTTCCTTTCAGGAATGACGTGGGGAGTTCGATAATGGTTCTTTTGAAGTTAGTGTTGGTTTGGGCCGGTCATGCTAAATTGGTGATGTTTTGTTTCATGTTATTGATGATGGAGTTAAGGATATTAGCACGATAGGTAATTCATTTTCAAGTGGGATGTGGCCAAGTTAGTTATCATTAATCACTTCCGCATTTCTGATTTAGAGATGTTAGTAATTTGCGAGTGTCCACGCGAGCCAATAGTGGTGACATCGCAATTTTTAGTGCGAGCTTATATGTCAACCCTTGATGATGTAAGAGGTCTATTAAGATGTTAATAAAGCTAAATAACGTCCATTGAGCTAGGTAAATGAATTGTGTGAATTCAACCATGGAGATTAAGTGACTAGAGCATCATGCCTGAGTGGTGTTAATTTGTGATAAGGATACATTAAGTTCCTAGATACCGTACTTACGGGTAGAAAATGTCGATTATGTGATCATAAGAACTTGATCCTTGGGTTATTGTCATACAGTAAGTAATTGATAATTCGATAGACATGTAGATACGTGTTAGTCATTTATTGAGGATGTGTGCTCGAGCCTTAATTGATAGGATGCCATCATTGTAAGTTAGTGCCTTGGTAATTGTCGACTGAAATCTATATATCGTAAGCTATGATGAGAGTTACGGGCCATTAGAGTAAGTGTGTTACACGTGTAACAATGATGAGTTGAAGTAATGTAGGACTTATCCCTAGATACTCTTCCATGATGTGGTTTTAGATAACATGATGCAAATTTGAGGAATAGGACCCCTTGTGATGTTGGTAGTGAGAACTTAGAGGCTTATAAGTTGTATACAATGTCTTATATCCTGCCAGAATCCTTAGTAGTGTCGGTTTGTGGTTTGATGTATGGTTTAGGGAATCAACCACTTGGAAGGAGGTTTTCAAACCTTATTGGATCTCGAGAAGAGAGTCGTGGGTTAGAATTACGTCCGAGTCTAAGTAAGAAAGGAAATGAGATTCTTGTTAAGGTGTTGTAGCGTGTCCTAACAGCCTAAGTGATGAGACAATGAGAGAAGATTTTATTATGGAAATGATTTAAGGAAGTCCTTAGGGTATCCTTTGGACTGGTTGCTTTTGGCTGTGACACCCTGTCAAATTAAATACCGAGTGATCAGTCCTTTATGAAATTTAAAACAGAATATCCAGTTGGTTCATTCTTAGCATCACTATCGAGAAAACATTTTTTTCTTTATTAATCACCTAATAATTAATTAAGCTAGTGTCAAAATATTTTACCCAATAATTAATGTACATTCACCATTTTAATGAATAAACAAATACCGATTGAAACACCATCTAACTAATAAAACTGGAATAATCTTCCCAGTTAAACAAAATCCAAATCATCAATCGTAATAATACTAAATCCAGCTGAAACTAAAATTCTAAAATGAAATGAGTACAATGTCTCTCGGACATAAATAAAATGAAAATGGGCAACACATGCCCTAATTGAGAAGCCTAAATCAAAGAGCTCAAATCATAGATGTGGAGGCGTCATACGAGGACCTGCAACTCCCACAATAGCTGTAGCACGTCAAAATATCCAACAATCTAAGTTTAGCGCCCATGTGGATGGACACCTAAAAATAATTTCACAAGAAAAGTAGATTTTTCAAGATACGGGTGAGAGCCCGAGTGTTAAATATTTTAAAATCACACATAATGGAGGCAAACATAGTTCCAAGCCTATGGGATAGGCACATACCTACGCATCCATATGGCAGTTGACTTATCAACTCACCGATAAATTGTTCCGAGGTTCCATGTCCAGAGTCATCAATCTAAAATCCCCCCAGTGGGCTCATCAGGATGAGACTCTCCCCATTCAAAACGTCTGGCGATAGCAAGCAGCGTAGGTATGTCATACACATAATAAATCAATCATATAATAGTTATTCATCTCATCTATATATATTCATTACACAAATATAGGTATACTCATATCCCATATCATAAATCTCATATGTAGTATATCATTATCCCGAATATTCTACGTTTAATTGAATGACAGATTCACTTCTTTATCATACGCTCTCGAGTATTACTCACCACTCAAAGTGTACCCATTATTCTACCCATAAAATCTGTAGGTGACTCACTATATCCAACTGGTCTAAATTATTGTTGTCCTAAAATTCCTGTAACTCGAATTAATTTCCAAATTAGGTAATCCTCTCACGTTAACCTAATTACGTTTCTCCCTAAATACGCCATTACGAGATCAAGCCTAATACCTACCTAATCCTACTGGTCTCCTAACATAAGTCCAAGTATATTAAAACAAATCCTAGGAATAAATTCCAAATGATTTTCTAACCATAATAAACAAAAGGAGAAAACTGGCCAAAACTGGGCAACCAAATTGATTCGGCCTGGTCCGAATTGATTCACCTAGGACCGAATCGATTCGCTCGTACAGGTATGGAAAATTTTGCATATGTGTTCTTACGGGTTTCTCCAATTTTCAAACACAAATCCTTCTTTTAATCATCCCAAGCACCAATTCAAACATAATAAATGTTATTCTAACATAATTAAACAAGTTCTAATGTTCAAGAACTACAATTTCATCGAAGGGCATCAATTAATTGGATTTATTTCAAGAATAAGCATAAAAATTCCTTGTTTATCATCTTCTTCAAGAACTACCATAAAATCCTAGAATTATTCATCAATTATAATGCAATTTCATGGGTTATCATCTATATATCACGGGGAATCAAACCTATATAAATTTTAATTCTAGATTATGATCCAAATCCTTTAATTTCATCCAAATCCTATACAATACATATTCAATTTCAACCTACACTAACATGGGTGATATTATTTCTCAAAGTTCATAAGATTAAACAATTGCCTCTCGAAGGAAGGTCTGATCCACTGGTCCTCCGATCTAAGCGGTGGTGGTCTCGATGGTGCAAGATGGTGGTTCTTAGCCTTAGACTCTTAGAATTGGCTCTCCTACTTCCTCTATGACTCTCCCTTCGATTTTTTGGATGAAACCCTAACTTCCCTTACGTATCAGATATATTCCCTCTCCTAATTTCGTAGGTAATTAAAGCCCAAAAATAGAAATTACCAAAATGCCCTCCCAGGATGTCGGTTTGGCCAAAAATTGCCTCGGGACCCAAATAGATTCCCGAGTAGACTTTTCTGACTATATTGACCCTTTCGGACACATTGGCCCACACGAAATGAACATTTAGATTACTTAAAAAATAATTTACTTTTTTATTCCTTTAATTTAGTCCCGACATGACTGACACGTGCATCCCGACTTAATTACTGTAATTGTCAGTAGTCGTATTTCTCGCTCGCAAAAATTATCATAATTTCACAATCATATATTACTTTATCCACTCAGTAATATTCAATATAATTCTCACTAATAAATAATAACTCTTATCTCACAAGTTAATATATATTTTAATCCAGATTAATTATCAATTAATTTCCCATATTTAATTTAATTGATCCTATATTTAAAAATAATAAAAATACTTGGCGTTACATACTTCCTCCCTTACAATGGAATTTCGTCCTGAAATTCGAAAAGTAAAAGTATACCTAGAAAAAAAAACTCTGGGTATTTTTTGTGCATCTCCTCCTCGCGCTCCCAAGTAGACTCCTGGACATTTTGGTGGCGCCATTGAACACGTACTAATGGTACCACCTTCGACCTCAGTTTTCTCTTGCTACGTTCTTGGCTAGAAATTGGCACCTCCTCGTAGGAACTATTGGGCTGTAGATCAATCTTTCTAAAGAAATACGAGTGGGAGCCAACTCATCCCGAAGATATCTCCTCAACGAAGAAATGTGGATTACATAGTGAATCATATACAAGTGCTAGGGTAACCCAAGTTTGTAAGCTACTGGCCAATCCGTTCAACAATAGGGAAGGACCCTACATACCTCAGTGCTAATTTCCTTTCTTCCCAAATCACATTATCCCCTTCATAGGATATACTCGTAGCAATACCTGGTCCCCCACACTGAACTCCCTAAAGAACCTCTTGTCATCGACATAGCTCTTCTGTCTATCCAGAGTGACCCATATGTGACTCCTAATCATCTCAATCCTGGCTAATGTATCCTGAATCACCTCTGGACCAAGTAGCTTATTGTCCCCCACCTCTTACCAACAAGCAGGAGAACGATAAGGTCTACCATACAATGCCTCAAATGGGTCCATGCTAATAGTAAACTGATAAGAGTTGTTGTACGTAAACTCCGCCAGCGAAAGGTACTGCTTCTAACCTCCCCCAAAATCCAGAATACATATATGTAACATGTCCTCCATCATCTGATTAGT